>CAMRHE010000125.1:547500-1825000 GCA_947044405.1 Leptodactylus fallax | reverse complement strand
TACACTTGGGTCAAAGCATAATTGTTCGTGACTACACACTGCAGCACAGCTCCAATCGAACCTTAAAGTATAAAAACTGATTTACCACTTAGTGCAGAAAAAATAAAATAAAACTTATCTCTAACAAATGACTTTCAGGCCGGTTGCAGACGGACGTGGCCACGTGGGGGCCACAGCCTTGATGTGGTTTTAAAATTTGAACAATGTGGGGCATAGCATTATCAATATAATACTTTGGCACATGTTGAAGGGAATCTGTCAACATATTTCTGCTGCTCTAATCATGGGCAGAATAAAATACCAACAAGGTTCCTAACTACATTGACAGACTAGGTTGACAGGCTTCTTTCTATTTGTGTTTCAGGAGTGAGCTGTCAACTAAAGGGGTTAGCCACTTTCAGACCAATATTAAGAGACAAATGTTATTGTTTGTATAATAAAAAGTTATACAATTTTCCAATATATTTTCTGTATCAATTACTTAGAGTTTTCTAGATCTCTGCTTGCTGTCATTCATTCTGTTACTTCTAGTGGATGAAATTCTGACCATGGTCATGTGATAAACTGTCCATGGTCATGTGATGAACACAGATGCCGCTTGTTATAGGCTCGTTACAGCACAGTAATCAGACATCTGCCTGGTAATGAGCTATGCACCTGTATGCTCATCACTTGACCATGGACCGTAAATCACATGACTATGGTCAGACTTTTATATACTAGAATATTGGAAAATTGTATATGTTATTATTATACAAACAATAACATTAGACTCTTAAAATTGGTCTGAAAGTGGCCAACCCCTTTACTTTAAACCAAGTGGACAGAACCCAGAGGGAAAACACCCAGTGGACACTTATCCCTGTACCCAGTTCTTTTATAAACACTGGGGGGAATTTACTAAAACAGGTATGCCAGTTTTTGGACACAGAAGTAACGCATTTTTTTGCACATGGCAGTTTAGCCAAAAAAACATGCCACTGTCTCCATTTTCTAACCTGCTCAAAGCTTTTTATAAAAATGGCCGAAGTAGGGCAAAGATCAAGGAGGCCCGGGGTGAAGACACCTCGCCCAACAGATTTACTATAACTTGCATCAGAAAACTGGTATGAGTTATACCTGAAATCTGATTTCACCTTACTCTGATTTAAATTTTGAAGGGCACAAGAGAAAAAATATGTATAACCTGGCGCCTGTAGTAGAATTGGTTCAGGGTGGGAAGCCGTAAAAGGTCAGCTGCAGCTCTTACCCAGGGACCAACCTACATCGTAGGTGGTAGTATTGTATAAGGAAAAAACAAAGAGAAAAAACTGTGACGATTTTAGAACATTGCTGACCAATGAGGAAGGGCTCATATTACAGTAAAAGCATTTCATTGGTTCCAGTAGGCATACAAAAGGGCAACACATTTCAACGCCAAATCGGTGTCTTCATTGGGCCACTATATATAAATATAACATATATAGTATAGTTGTAAACATCAATATATAATACGAGCCCTTCCTCATTGGTCAGCAGCACTCTAAAATCATCCCAGTTTTTTTCTCTTTGTCTTGATTTCAATTTTGGCACAAAGGATTGCACAAGATGTGTCAGAATGATTAAAAGGTCAGACCATATTAATAATTTAGGTGCATCTTGCGTCAGCAGGGGAATGAATTAAGATGGCTGGTGGAAGAAATGCCAGTCTCAATAAATTTCCCCCTATATTTTAGAGCTACATATATTTTTTTGTTGGTATCTCATACTTTCTGTGGTTAGGGGAGCATTTATCATGTTCTTTTTAAATTGCAAATTCCATCTTAAGTTTTCTTATATTTTTATGTGTAGATCTTACAACATTAAAAATAGTTGAAACATTTTTCACAAAGTCACCCACAGAAGCAAAGACAGGATGCTGTTGTCATAATCAAACCATATACAAAAAAGGCCCCAAGTAGCGGGCCGCAGCCAAAAAGCGCTGCAGGAAAAACCGTGGCGGAAAAACAATGGTTTTCTCAGCAGACTTTCTGCTTCTTTTATACCTGTACAGAAAATGCCAGCATTTCCATACAGTAGGCATAATTGACATGCTGCGATTTACTAAAATGCAGCAGTTTTTGAAATCGAAGCATGTTCGTTGCAGATATTTTTCTGCAATGTGTGGATGGGATTATCCAGAATCCCATCGACTTTTCCGTTACTGTAAAATGCTGTGTTTACGCAACGTGGGGCGCCGGCCTTAAGATGATATTGACTGACAAATGAACTAAATTAAGTCTGTAACTAAACATACAGTGGAGTTTTATAATAGAGGGGTCTACATACTTTCCATATTTAGAAATGAATTTACCTTAATTGAGCTTCAGGATTATCTGGGTCAAAAGATGGTGTCCCATTTAGCGTGAAATATTTAACAGTGGTTTTATCAATGAAAAAATTATGCCCATTTGCAATTACGCTCACTGGATCACTGGGCTGAACTTCCACT
The DNA here is from genome assembly GCA_947044405.1 of Leptodactylus fallax. NCBI lineage: Eukaryota > Metazoa > Chordata > Amphibia > Anura > Leptodactylidae > Leptodactylus > Leptodactylus fallax. The sequence goes on along the minus strand of CAMRHE010000125.1, from coordinate 1,822,530 downwards.
GGCACTGTGTAATTGCTGTACACCACATTTCCACCTATTTGAACCTGAAAGAATAAACTGCAATTAATATTATACATGTATCCTGACTACATAATAAGGTTGTTATTTATGCAGTATATACTAAGTGCTCAATTGCTATGTTCAGTCAACCAGATGGGATTGTCAATTCATCAGTGTACTATTAAGCAGTTAATGTACATACCCGAGCTATAGCTGTATAAGTACCATAATCTAAGCAGAATGCTGGCAATGTAATTGTTTGCTTTTTATTGTCAATATGGTGTGGAAAGGGGATAACAGTGCCATCTGATTTCACAAAAGACCAGTGGTAATAAAGTCCTTGAGAAATATTGCAGAGTATTGCTGCCTCAAACGTCACTCCCAGATGAAGTTCTTCATATCTTCTAATCTAGAGTAGTAGAACAGAAATTCATTAAGTACAGAATGTGTTTTGTACACACAGAAATTTACAGTGCTGAACAAAGGTCAGGACCATTTTCTATGTAGACTAGACAATAACCGGGAGTTTTAGGCTAACGCCCAACCTTGCAGAAAAGCTGCTTTTTTTGTTACAGATTTTGCTGTGTTTTTGTGAGCCACAGTCAAGAGTGGATTGAAAGTGAATGGGAAATATAAAGGAATAACTGTGATGCGTTACTGCTGTGGTTTTCCCAGCAGCGCTTTTTTTTGCTGTGGACTGCTACGACCTTAGCCTTAGACTGATTTTTCAGCTGACAGATACCCTTTAATGATTAGAACTGTATGTTTATCTTAGTTGTTTATTCCTGCATTTAGACCATAAAGCAAAAGAAAAAAGGAGCAGAGAGATCTCACTCTTAAAGGTGTTATAAGAAAAGTGAATGCAGAGACACAGACAGATTAGGTATTTCTAAGGTGCCTTGGAGGCTTGAAAGAGTGACCAGAACGAAAGAATTAACTGCCCTGTTAATTGACCCTACTAAGTCCATTTTCACAATTATGAAAGTTTGCTTGGAATTTTACTTTAATTTTGATGTCACATAAATATTCATATACAATATACTAATAAAGGTGTTAACTAAGTTGAAGCTTAAAGAGCACCTTTCATGTCCTCTAACACAGTAAATTCTATATAAGGCTTCTCCAACTGCAGAGATATAAGTGCCATTAATTTCAGCTATCACATCACTACTGAAAATTCGAGATTGCCCTTTCACACTATGAGACAATGCAAAATGTATTGTCAGGTGGGTGTTTTCCGCTACCCAGTTATGACGCTGGGTTGTACATACTGCCACCTGACAGTACAGTGATATCAGTAGCTGAAACTAACAACACCTATATCTCTGCAACAGGAAAAACTACAAACAAAAGAAAAATTGCACTGAAATAAGTATGAGGACAGCTTTTTAATGGTGTAGATGTAGTGTTGGACTCCAGTGTCTAGGGCCCACCTTTAAAATTCAATTGGGGGACCCACTATACAACTACATGCAAATACTACCTGACATTCATTTGCAAATTCCTAAAATGCCTGGCTTGATTGTTTTTGTCCTGTCAGTAGCTTGATGTCTGTCTCTTTTTCTTGAACTAGGCCCTTTTAGCTCTGTGAGCCAGCGCAGCAGACATTAGGCAGCAGCAAAATGATGGGGCCCAGGGAGAAAGGATACTAGTTTGTCTGAATCTAGACCTAGATGCTACCTCAGCTGCACAGTGTGTCTGCAGTATGTAAAAATAAACTGGGTAGTTTCTCAAATAATTTACAAGTATATTAAACTGATGCATAGCCTGGTTGATATGCTGTATAAGTGTCTGTATGAATCACACGTGTAAAGGAATAAAGGATTATTGGAAAGAATGCGCTCTGTAAAGGAAACACTAATTATAATGTATATAGGTTAATACTCAGTTATTCCTCACAACTTGAGGATATTTAACCAAACCGAATAGGGTCAGGATGATGAGTATACAATGGAATACGTCTTAGACCAGGATCGCATTCAACTGGCCATCTGAGGGACTGAAGCTGCTGGTAATAGATATGTACAACTGGAACAAAGTGTTCCTACAAAATCCCAGGATTTGCGCTTCCCAAAACAAAACCACAGAATTGTTACAGGATAGGAATAGTTCAGGCTTTAATTGGATAACGCGTTTCGTGGTTTACAGCGTTCAGGAGAACGCACCCCTTCATCAGATCTACATAAATAGTAATAAAAAATTAATAAAAAACATATTTCATTTACAGGAATTAAAATTACAGTAAAAATATAATACAAGAAAAAATAATAGAAAATCTTAATATTACTGTATCTCTAAATTAAATTAATCATCAGAAAGCATGCTATTTTTTTACACAAACCAAACTAAAAAAGGGGTTTCAATATACAACCCATTAACAATATATGTTGCAAGTGTGACATAACATAGAGTGAATCAACTCCAGGAACGTAATTCATATTGTGTTATAACTTATTTTTTTCATATATATATATATATATATATATATATATCATTGTGTTTGTCTCAAAAATATTAAAATATTTTTTCACATATTAAAAAAGCTTGACTTGTGCTTATAAAGGAAAGTTATATATATTCCTCTTTATAGGCAAGATATGGCTTCAGTGATAAATTGATATAAAGCAATATAAAGCAATATAAATGATATATATGACCGGGAAATCAATATAAATAGTATATATGGTCAGGAGGAAAGCAATATATATATATATATATGTATGTATAGTCAGAAAAGCTATATAACCAATACAGACAATATATAGGATCAGTAGGAGAGAAATTCCTTCTGTAGCGCTGTATGCATAAAGTGCTAAATAATAGAAAGATATATATATACAGTACAGTCCAAAAGTTTGGACACACCTTCTCATTCCAAGAGTTTTCTGTATTTTCATGACTATAAAAATTGTAGATTCACACTGAAGGCATCAAAACTATGAATTAACACATGTGGAATTATATACTTAACAAAAAAGCGTGAAACAACTGAAAATATGTCTTATATTCTAGGTTCTTCAAAGTAGCCACCTTTTGCTTTGATTACTGCTTTGCACACTCTTGGCATTCTCTTGATGAACTTCAAGAGGTAGTCACCTGAAATGGTTTTCACTTCACAGGTGTGCCCTGTCAGGTTTAATAAGTGGGATTTCTTGCCTTATAAATGGGGTTGGGACCATCAGTTGTGTTGTTTAGAAGTCAGGTGGATACACAGTTGATAGTCCTAAAGAATGGAGTGTTAGAATTTGTATTATGGCAAGAAAAAAGCAGCTAAGTAAAGAAAAACGAATGGCCATCATTACTTTAAGAAATGAAGGTCAGTCAGTCCGAAAAATTGGGAAAACTTTGAAAGTGTCCCCAAGTGCAGTGGCCAAAACCATCAAGCGCTACAAAGAAACTGGCTCACATGAGGACCGCCCAAGGAAAGGAAGACCAAGAGTCACCTCTGCTGCGGAGGATAAGTTCATCCAAGTCACTAGCCTCAGAAATCGCAGGTTAACAGCAGCTCAGATTAGAGACCAGGTCAATGCCACACAGTTCTAGTTCTAGCAGCAGACACATCTCTACAACAACTGTTAAGAGGAGACTGTGTGCAGCAGGCCTTCATGGTAAAATAGCTGCTAGGAAACCACTGCTAAGGACAGGCGACAAGCAGAAGAGACTTGTTTGGGCTAAAGAACACAAGGAATGGACATTAGACCTGTGGAAATCTGTGCTTTGTTCTGATGAGTCCAAATTTGAGATCTTTGGTTCCAACCACCGTGTCTTTGTGCGACGCAGAAAAGGTGAACGAATGGACTCTACATGCCTGGTTCCCACCGTGAAGCATGGAGGAGGAGGTGTGATGGTGTGGGGGTGCTTTGCTGGTGACACTGTTGGGGATTTATTCAAAATTGAAGGAATACTGAACCAGCATGGTTACCACAGCATCTTGCAGCGGCATGCTATTCCATCCGGTTTGCGTTTAGTTGGACCATCATTTATTTTTCATCAGGACAATGACCCCAAACACACCTCCAGACTGTGTAAGGGCTATTTGACCAAGAAGAAGATTGATGGGGTGCTACGCGAGATGACCTGGCCTCCACAGTCACCAGACCTGAACCCAATCGAGATGGTTTGGGGTGAGCTGGACCGCAGAGTAAAGGCAAAAGGGCCAACAAGTGCTAAGCATCTCTGGGAACTCCTTCAAGACTGTTGGAAGACCATTTCAGGTGACTACCTCTTGAAGCTCATCAAGAGAATGCCAAGAGTGTGCAAAGCAGTAATCAAAGCAAAAGGTGGCTACTTTGAAGAACCTAGAATATAAGACATATTTTTAGTTTTTTCACACTTTTTTGTTAAGTATATAATTCCACATGTGTTAATTCATAGTTTTGATGTCTTCAGTGTGAATCTACAATTTTTATAGTCATGAAAATACAGAAAACTCTTGGAATGAGAAGGTGTGTCCAAACTTTTGGTCTGTACTGTATATACCTCTTGCACAGATAAATGTGACTTCAGCAGTTGGAATAGTATATATAATAATATAGACATGGCAAGGAAGAAGAGGCTTACCTCTGTAGTGTTGTGTGTATGAAATACCAATGGTGAGCGCGGGGAATGGGAGGTATTATATAGTCCTCTGCATGTGGGACGCCAGCGCAGGCGTCTTAAGCATCTAAGTGTAGATCGTTGGTAAAAATGAAAGAACGCGCATGCGCAGTATGAAAAAAGCACTTGCAATATAAGAAAGGGCTACAAAATGAAAGTACGCGCATGCACAGGGATGAGGAGAATACGATGTAACGGAGACAAGCTTGCTGCACATGATATGGTAAGTAAACTGAGCTGTATTAATTATGAAAAGTTTACTATGGACTAACAAGATGTATATATGTATGCAATGGGAGAGATAAACAAAGTATAACAATTCAAAATGGGAATGAACTGAAGTGTCTATATGAAGTACAATAAATGTACTCTGCTATGGGGCCCATCTGGGATTCACCTCTTCGCTTGTGGGCCAGTCCAAACCTATATATAATAATCACAGTGTTAAAGAACATAAATAAGTCCTCTTTAACACTGCTGCATTGTCATTGTCTTAATGCAAAAGATATGGATTAAAGCTAGCTATTACTTGTACCTGTATTTTCAATGGTCCCATATGTTTCACTGGTGGTGGTTGACAATGCTCCTTTACAACAAATATTTGCTTAGTCAAGAATGCAGAGCTAACATTGTTAAAGATTGAAACATTCACTGTGTACTCTCCTTCTCTAAAATAAAAAACATGATGTAGTTTTTTTTAAAAATTGAATAGATAAATTAAAGATATATATATATATATATATATATATATATATATATATATATATAACACACATATACATACACACACACACACACACACACACGTACTGTATTCTTTAAAAAAATGCTGATCAGCATCAGTGTGGTAATTTACTAATGTACATAAGTCAGAATTCTGTTGCAATTTGTGCCAAAAAAAACGTGCACCCCTTGCACATTTAGCAATATTTTCAGCCACTTTGTTCAACAAGGGGGTATGGTTTAACAGATAGATGTGCCACCTGGAAAAGAGTGGCTAGGAATGCAACTAAATTTAGGCACTTTTTGGCGTAAACTAAGCCAATAAATAGGTGATGTAAAGTTAGATATTAGATGCACCAAATTTATCACCCATCATCAGCCATTGTGATAGGGCCTTAAGTCTCATAACTGTATTATAGCAAAATGCTCATTTTGCCAATTCATACTGATCTACATGCAATAAGTAGATGAATATTATTTAGTTGTAATAGCTTACCTTGTATATACATGTGTATCATTGTTATTTCCAATTCTCTTTATACCATCTCCAAAATTCCAAAAATAACTAGCATTTGTCCCAGAATTTATTCTGCAATTAAAATTGACAGTAGAGTTTAGAAGTACCGAAGAACTGGCAACAAGACGATTCGGAATGACTTTTCTCTGCACAAATATAGTGTGGGCATCAGATGTAAAGGAGATGTGATGGTTTGAAGCAGTAACTTTTACATCATATCTGGTTAAAAAACAAAAATATATATATATATGTTACTTAAATATTTAGCCTTGTTGTATGGGTATACATTTGATAAAATTCTCACTTATGCAAGTCATATTGATAAATCTTTCATAAAGCAATTGGAGACTACATTATATTTTGTCAATGCCATTTAGAACCTGAAAGCTACAGAATGACTAGCTATGTGAGATGGCGCCACTTTTTGTTTTTTTTTCTCAATAATCACAATAAGCTCAGTATCAAGGATCACGGCTACTTGCGGGACCATAAACATATGTGTACGCATACAAAGAAATTCCAATAATCAACCATTCTCTGGACCAAGTAGGTGCCACTTTTTTTTTTTAACATTAAGAATTTTATTGAAATTTTGTTAAATCACAAAAAACAAGTCTAACAAGGTATTGACAATAAAGGGCGCATGGGGGGATGCTGGGGAATGGAGTGAGGGGTGGGGGGAACAAGAAACAGCAGGCGGGTAACAAGGAAGAACGGGGGGGAGGGAAACAATAGCTCTATCGCAGAAGAGTCAAATACATAATACAGGAACAAGAACAGAGGTAAATATACATCACGACAATTTAGAAAACGAAAAAAAAAAAAAAAAAAAAAGAGTTGGAGGGATAGGGAGAATCAGGAGGACACAGAAGGGAAGGCAGACTGGAAGTTAACAGAATAGTAAAAGTTATTCCACAGGAGCCACATTTGCTGGTGGGCCCTATTTTCTTGTTTCAATTCTGCAAGCATATTTTCCATGCTGCGTATGCTTAAAACCTCCTGAAGCCAAGACAGCAGAGAGGGGGAAGTCTAGGATTTCACGGTCTAGGGATAACAGATCTCGCTTCTCCGAATAATATGACGGACATCTGACCAAAAGGAGTGTAGGAGTGTATATCCCCGCCAGACATGCGCCATCGTGCCCCAGTAGGCTTTACATCTCCAACATCGCTCCGAAGTGGAGGGGTAGATCTCATGAAGGACAAAGGGGACTCTGGACCATCGGGAGAGGATCTTATAGTTCGTTTCCTGTACCTTGCAAAATAGAGAACTTATGGCACGCCCGGAAAGACGAAGACCACACATCTAGCGAGAACGAGACCCCCAGTTCCATTTCCCAACTACCCATGAACGCTGGTAGACTGTTGGTGGAATTCTCCATAAGCATGCCATAGATAAGTGAGACAGTGTGCGTTGGAGTACTAGGTGAAACGCATAAACGTTCAAAAGGCAACAATACCCTATGAAGACTATGTGACGTATAAGATAAGATAATCCTTTAATAGTCCGACCATGGGGAAATTCAATGTGTTACAGTAGCATAGATAATACAAACACAAAAAACAATATATATACAAAGGCTCCAAGGTAGAGGCATTACAGTGACCGTAGGTACAGATAGAAAGGTACAGGTAACAAAAGTAGAAGGGATACCACAACTAAAAGATCTTTCAGTTCTATGTATGGAATGATCTCCGCTTAGTTCGGTGCTGGTTGTACAGCCTAACCGCAGCAGGGAGGAAAGACTTCTGATAGCGCTCCTTCTCACACTTAGGATGAAGCAGTCGGTCACTGACAGTGCTGCCCAGTGCTATCACGGTCTCATGCATGGGATGGGAGTTATTCTCCAGCATGGAGCTCACCACGGACAGTATCCTTCTGTCACTCACCACCTGCAATGGGTCCAGGGGGCTCCCAAGGACAGAGCTGGCCCCTCTAATCAGCTTGTCAAGTCTATTCCTATCACTGGTTGATATGCTATTCCATCAGCAGGCCACTCCGAAGAAGATGGCTGATACCACTATAGAGTTGAAAAAAGCCCTAAGAAGTGCCCCCTGGACCCCAAAGGCTCTCAGCCTCCTAAGCAGGTAGAGCCTGCTGTGGCCATTCCTGTACTGTGCATCCAGGTGATCTGCCCAGTCCAGCTTATTATTAATTATTATAAGAGGGAGTCTGCACCTACAAAAGTCCACCACCATCTCCTTGGTCTTCCCAGCATTAATCCTAAAGTGGTTCCGCTGGCACCAATCCACAAAATCCTGGTTCAATTCTCCCTGTCATCTTCATCTGTGGTGAGGCCTACTATTGCAGAGTCATCAGAATACTTCTGTAAGTAGCAACTAGGTGAGTTGCACCTAAAATCTGCAGTGTACAGTGGAAAGGTGAAAGGGGCAAGAACTGTAACCTGAGATGCGCTCGTATTACAGATCACGGTGTCTGACACACAGTCCCGGGCTCTCACATACTGAGGTCAGTTAGTGTAGTAGTGTAGTAGTATAAAAATGGGAAAGCTGGGTATACTGCCAGTGGGAGGCAATAGAATCAGAGTCTGGGCTCGTTGCGAGCAACTCAGAGCGGGGGAGGAGGCTGAAATAACCCAAAGGAATCTAAGGGTGAGTTGACCCACAGTGTGAAAGAGGAAAGAGGAGTGAAGTGTGGCAGGAAAGTTTGGGTTGCCCAAAATTGGGGTCATAGGGCGGAGGTGCCACTTTTTCTATAATTAAAAGTGATACCGCTTTCTGTATCCATTCCACACAAGATCTATATTTTGCTTCATTTAGTATAGTAAACAGTGAAAGTGCATGCTGAATGAGACAAAGCAGAGATCTTGAGGAATTCATGCAGAAAACATACAAAAGATAACTTAAATTTGTAGCATCTGTAATACAGTGGGGGAAAAAAAAGTATTTAGTCAGCCACCAATTGTGCAAGTTCTCCCACTTAAAAAGATGAGAGAGGCCTGTAATTAATATCATAGGTAGACCTCAACTATGAGAGACAAAATGAGAAAACATATCTAGAAAATCACATTGTCTGATTTTTTAAGAATTTATTTGCAAATTATGGTGGAATATAAGTATTTGGTCACCTACGAACAAGCAAGAGTTCTGGCTCTCACAGACCTGTAACTTCTTCTTTAAGAGGCTCCTCTGTCCTCCACTCATTACCTGTTGTAATGGCACCTGTTTGAAATTGTTATCAGTATGAAAGACAACTGTCCACAACCTCAAACAGTCACACTCCAAACTGCACTATGGTGAAGAACAAAGAGCTGTGGAAGGACACCAGAGACAAAATTGTGGACCTGTACCAGGCTGGGAAGACTGAATCTGCAATAGGCAAGTAGCTTGGTGTGAAGAAATCAACTGTGGGAGCAATAATTAGAAAATGGAAGACATACAAGACCACTGAAAATCTCCCTCGATAAGGGGCTCCATGCAAGATCTCACCCCGTGGGGTCAAAATGATCACAAGAACGGTGAACAAAAATCCCAGAACCACAAGGGGGGACCTAGTGAATGACCTGTAGAAAGATGGGACTAACGTAACAAAGGCTACCGTCAGTAACACACTATGCCGCCAGGGACAGATTCTGCAGTGCCAGACGTGTTCTCCTGCTTAAGCCAGTACATATCCGGGCCCGTCTGAAGTTTGCTAGAGAGCATTTGGATGTTCCAGAAGAGTATTGGGAGAATGTCATATGGTCAGATGAAACCAAAGTAGAACTGTTTGGTAGAAACACAACTCGTCGTGTTTGGAAGAGAGTGAATGCTGAGTTGCATCCAAAGAACACCATACCTACTGTGAAGCATGGGGGTGGCAACATCATGCTTTGGGGCTGTTTCTCTGCAAAGGGACCTGGACGACTGATCCGTGTACATGAAAGAACTAATGGGGCCATGTATCGTGAGATTTTGAGTGCAAACCTCCTTCCATCAGCAAGGGCATTGAAGATGAAACGTGGCTGGGTCTTTCAGCATGACAATTATCCCAAGCACACTGCCATGGCAACGAAGGAGTGGCTTCATAAGAAGCATTTCAAGGTCCTGGAGTGGCCTAGCCAGTCTCCAGATCTCAACCCCATAGAAAACCTTTGGAGGGATTTGAAAGTCCGTGTTGCCCAGTGACAGCCCCAAACCATCACTGCTCTAGAGGAGATCTGCATGGAGGAATGGGCCAACATACCAGCAAAAGTGTGTGCCAACCTTGTGAAGACTTACAGAAAACGTTTGGCCTCTGTCATTGCCAACAAAGGATATATAACAAAGTATTGAGATGAACTATTGTTATTGACCAAATACTTATTTTCCACCATAATTTGCAAATAAATTCTTCAAAAATCAGTCAATGTGATTTTCTGGATTTGTTTTCTCATTTTGTCTCTCATAGTTGAGGCCTACTTATGATGTCAATTACAGGCCTCTCTCATCTTTTTAAGTGGGAGAACTTGCACAACTGGTGGCTGACTAAATACTTTTTTTCCCCCCACTGTACCTCTTTGAATCTATTCCCCATAATAACCATATGGGGTCCTACAAACAGCTGCTATTTTGTATGGCATGCAGAAATGTTTATATTGGTTCTGGCAAATTGACAACCATGAAGTAGATGTTCCAGAATGCTATATGAAGTTCTGTTGTAGTCAATGTAGACACTTATATTGAGAGCCCTATTAAATCAGCAAATCACCTGTCAGACTACCAGTTTAAATAGTCCTAAAAATAGTCTGATCGTGAATTACTGGGATTAGTGACCACTTGTGACAGACTGATTGAAGTTCAAATTAAATAATTTCAAATGACTATGCTGTTAATATGTGATATATAAACTAATGTGTTACATGCCTGTTTGGTACAGTGAGCCTTTTAATACAACTTCTTTGGAATGTTCTTTCAAATGATCTGTCTGCAAACTGCCAGATGAACTTCAAAGGTCCAGACTCATCAGTCCTTGCTGTAAAATTAATGAATGTTTCCGTTGAGAAAACTGTCCCATTGGTATAAATGTATATGGCTGAAAAACAAAAAACATTGCATAAATTATGGAGGGGGCATTATCACGAGGTGATTTTTTTTAAATCAGTTTTGATAGAGACTGCATTGGAGTTATTTCCACCAAATTTAGCAAATGTTGCATGATTTTCACTAAATTTAGAGTATCTAAAAGACTTCTAAGAAGTCACTCCACTTGAGTGAGATTGTAATAATTTGAGACTTAAAAAAAAAAAAAAAAAATCACATTTTATAAATCTAGTGTACAGACAGCTAGACCAGCGAACCATGTGGGGGAATAGGGCTTGATATATCCCCTCTATGTTTTAAAAAAAATGTCTATCATCAATTTTCTTAAACAGTACTTAACCTTACATGTGTGTACATGAAGAATATCAATATTTTGCCCATTATATGACTTGAATTCTGCATTTAAGCAGTTCCTCTTCTATTTTCTAATTTCATCTCTAATATTTAGTCCTCCCTGATAACTGCTATGTTTAGAGATGAGCAAATCGATTCTGCAGAAGTGGAATTCGATCCGAATTCCAGGAAATCTTCGATTCGCCACGATTCCGGATTTCCTCACGCTTCGATGCATCGAATCGCATTTTTTTATAAATTGGCTGCCGCACATGTTAGGACAAGGGGGAAGGGACTCTGGGAGTGTGGGATCACCCACAGTGCCAAGCGTGCAGCTAATCAGCAGCTAGTAGCACCTGTGATGTCACAGCCCTATAAAAACCCTTGGCCATTTTAGGTACAGTCATTCCATATCGCTCTTACTGTAGGGACAGACGTCGGCAGGAGCTAGGGAAAGACTTAGAAAACATATAGAAGCTCAGGGAAAGAGGCTGAGCATTTGAACTGTAGGGAAAGGATAGGGAGGAATTGAGAGAAGAATTTTGGGTGGTTGCAGGGTCATTTACTGTAAGAATTTGCAGCATAATTTACATTGCAGCACTTACTGCCGTTATACTGCTGTTCATTACTCATATCTGTGTCTTCAAGGTGGAAGACAACAAGCCTTTTGCAGTGCAGTACAGCAAAAAACAGTGAATTGTCATACACTAATATCTGCACGTATCTGTAAAAAAAGCCTTTTTAAAGGCTTTTATTATAAGGGGCTTATTCACTGTTCTTCCAAGGCATAACATTATTCAGTACTATTGTGTCAAAGCTATATCTGTATGCATCTGTAAAAAAAGCCTTTTTAAAGGCATTTATTATAAGGGGCTTATTCACTGTTCTTCCAAAGCATAACATTATTCAGTACTATTGCGCCAAAGAAAACTGCATTATCATCCAATAATATCTGCACGTATCTGTAAAAAAAGCCTTTAACGTGAGGGAAGACATAACGACCATATTCGCCATTTTGTTACCAGTATAAAGTTGCAGGCCATTTTTAAAACAGTATTGTCAATAATAATTCAATAATTCTTAGCGGTTATTGTCACTTATTTAGAGGTGTTTATTAGTGTCTAAATCCTTGATAAAGGGGATCTGATTTCCCCGAAACGCGTTGTGTATTTGAGTATAATAAAGCATCTTTGGTGAAGCGCGGTCCCCACATCTCATTTTTTGGGAGATTCTCCTACCAATCCATTACCTGTATACCGTCTGGATCCAGGAGATTCTGACGCCTAGAGGTTCCGCAGCTCACATATACCAAAACATACTCTAGATCCATCCACTGTGTTAGTTGTGGGCCAGCACAACTTGAAAAGGTGAGAATCCACCTATACAAACATCCATAATATCTAACTATCCTGGTTGTGAGATCACCAATTGAAGGGGTATTGTTTACCATCAGACCCAGCCAGTTGAACACTCACTATAATATAGACCAGTGCTTTTGTGTTACTTAGTTGCTTTCCACCATACTTTCAGTGGATGATCCTTGTTGTTTCTCCAATCATTTGACTACCTCCTGTTCTCAACACAATTATCTATGTACAACCTATTCTTTAAGCAATATCACGCTATGTGCCGCTCGGCGTTGTTGTTTTTATTTTTGTTTTGAAGTAAATCCATAAGAAGGACCATATTTGCCATTTTGTTACCAGTATAAAGTTGCATGCCATTTTTAAAAACAGAATTGTCAATAATAATTCAATAATTCTTAACGGTTATCACTTATTTAAAGGTGTTCATTAGTGTCTAAACCCATAAAAAGGACCATATTCGCCATTTTGTTACCAGTATAAAGTTGCAGGCCATTTTTAAAACAGTATTGTCAATTATTAGTATTGTGAATTATTATTGTCAATAATAATTCAATAATTATTAGTTATTATCACTTATTTAAGGGTGTTTATTAGTGTCTAAACCCATAAGGAGGACCATATTCGCCATTTTGTTCCCATTGTGCTGATGGAGCCGATACTGCTTCTGCCACCCCCACCCTGTCCCACAGCTGCCATGCCAGTGCAAGTTGAGCTCTCAGAGCCCCCCCAGTCAGACATGCGAGAGGATGGACGATGGAGCAGATAGGCAGCGGCCAACTTGCTACATAGCATGTCTCTATAATGTATAGGTAGTGTAGGCAAGCAGAGACAGTAGCAACAGCCTTAGGAGCCTATACAATGAACCAGTGGCGGTGAGGCAGCATGAACCAGTGAGTGTGGTGAGGCAGCATGGATCATTTAATCTGATGCATCAGGCATTGGTGAGTGGAAATCCTGGCTGATCCATACCTGATTCATCTTCACAAAGGTCAGTCTCTCCAAATTTTGGGTGGACAGGCAAGTTCTCCTTGGGGTAACTATGGCCCCCGCCGCACTAAAAACCTGCTGTGTTGCCACACTACTGGCTGGGCAGGACAGCTTTTCCAGGGCAAACTCGGCCAGTTGCGGCCACAAATCCAGTTTGGCTGCCCAGTAGTCCAGCGGATCTTCGATGATAGGTGGCAGGGTGCACTCTAAGTATGCCACCACCTGCTGGTTCAGGTTCTTAACTGTGTCTAGCTGCTGATGAGCAGTTTCTTCATTATGCGGCTGAAGAAAGCAGCTCATCAGCGACTCTAGGCTCAGGCTGCTGCTGCTGGAGCCGATACTGCTCCTGCCACCCCCACCCCCCCCCCCCACAGCTGCCATGGCAGTAGAAGGTGAGTGCTCAGGGCTCGGTCAGACCTGCGAGAGCATGGACAGTGGCGCAGATAGGCAGCAGCCAACTTACTATGTAGGATATCTCTATAGTACTTCAGTTTGTCCTCTCTCTCAGCGGGTGTAAAAAAGGCCCCATTTTTACCCGGTAGCGAGGGTCTAACATGGTGTAGAGCCAGTAGTCATCCCTCTGCCGAATGGTGACAATGGATGTCACTGTGCAAGGAAGTCAGCATGCTTTGGGCCATTTGCGCAAGTGACTCCGAGGGACTCCCTGCATCCATCTCCACTGCATACTGCTATGGTGTGTCTGGGTCATCTGCCTCATCATCCTCATCTCCCTCTGGCTGTTCTGGTTGCTCCTGCTCCTCCTCTCCACCCATTTGGCTACACATTGTTTGTGCTCTAATGTCCTCCTCATCCTCCTCCTCCTCCAATTCAGCCCCCACAGGGCTCATGTGGCCGTGAGATGTAGATGCCACATCTCCAGTCCCCTGACCAGCCAGATCGAAAAGCATCTTTTCCAGGATGTGAATCAGTGGAATGATGTTGTTCATCCCGTAGTCCTGGCGACTGACTAACAAAGTGGCCTCCTCAAAGGGAACGAGCAAACGGCAGGTGTCGCGCATGAGCTTCCACTGGCTAACGTTAAAGTTACAGTTGTGCTAAAAGCACAGGAAACTTGGTCAAAGTTAAAGGAAAGATGAATGCAGCACGTTATCAGCAAATACTGGAGGCAAATTTGCACTCATCAGCCAGGAAGCTGCACATGGTACGTACTTGGAAGTTCCAACATGACAACGATCCAAAACACAAGGCCAAGTCGACCTGTCATTGGCTACAGCAGAAGAAAGTGAAGGTTCTGGAGTGGCCATATCAGTCTCCTGACCTCAATATTATTGAGCCACTCTGGGAAGATCTCAAGCGTGCAGTACATGCAAGACAGCCCAGAAATTTACAGGAACTGGAGACTTTTTGCTAAGAATGGGCATTTTTACCATCTGAGAAAATAAAGAGCCTCATCCACAACTACTACAAAAGACTTCAAGCTGTCATTGATGTTGGAGGGGGCAATACACGGTATTAAGAACTGGAGTATGTGAACTTTTGAACAGGGTCATTTTGATGTTTTTGGTTGTCATTATGATTTAAAAACAGAAAACACAGAAGTTTGACAGTAAATGGCTTCAAGCAACCACTAACTATGAGTGGAGAAAAAGTTTTTGTGTTATCATTCATATTCTTTGAAAAAAGGCCAAAAAAACTAAAAATCTGCCAGGGTATGTAAACTTTTTAGCACAACTATACACAGTGGAGTACCTCTGTCCGCTTGGATCATAAAGAAATCATTTATGGCTTTTCTCTGTTCATATAGTCGATCTAACATATGGAGGGTGGAATTCCAATGGGTGGAAACATTGCAAATCAGCCTATGTTGTGGGAGGCCGTTCTGCCGCTGCAGCTCAAGGAGGGTGTGCTTGGCGGTGTACGAGTGGCTTAAGTGCATGCAAAGTTTCCTTGACATTTTTAGGATGTCTTGCAGATGGGTGGAACACTTAAGGAAACACTTGACAACCAGATTGAACACATGCTCCATGCAGGGTGCATGGCTTAGCACTCCTTGATGAAACATCGACACCATGTTCTTCCCGTTGTCGGTCACCATGGTTCAGATTTTGAGTTGTCGTGGAGAAAGCCAGGGTTCGATTTCTTGAGGAAGGACACAGAACAGTTCCTCCCCTGTGTGACTCCGTTCACCCAGGCAAACGAGGTGTAGAAAAGTATGACACCATAGTTACAGCTCCATATGTAGGCGCTGCCGTGCACTTTGGCAGACACCGACAGGCTCAAGGACTGGCCCACCTTCTGTTCTACATATTTATGCATGGCTGGTAATGCCTTTTTGGCAAAGAAATGACTGCTTGGGACTCTCCACCTCAGCTTGGCACAAGCCATGAGTTCTCTGAAAGGTGCAGAGTCCACCACTTGGAAAGAGAGGAACTGCAGCACCAGCAACTTGGACAGGAGCACGTTCAGCTTCTGCACTGTTGGATGATTGCACGCATACTGTTGTCTCTCCGAAATCACTTCTCTGATAGATTGCTGACACAATGACTGACTAGTTGGAGGAGCATGAGCATCATGACCAGCATATGATGGGAAGGACATATAGCTTCCTTTGGCTGATGTGGTGGAGCCTTGACTGCCTGAAATGGTGTGTGTGCCTCTGGGTACTGCGGTGGTTGCTGTGGCAGGCTGGACCACCACATTGGAGCCACAGCTCTCCCAGGCAACTTTATGGTGACGCTGCATATGTTGACGCAGGGCTGTGGCGCCAACATTGGCACCCTGGCCACGCTTCACCTTTTGCCCACAGATTGAACATATGGCCATGTTGACCTCCCCTGGCGGCTTTACAAAAAACTGCCATAACGCTGAGTAGGTGATTTTTACCCCCAACACTCCACGATAACTGACTGCTACCGCCACTCCCTCCGTGAACCCCTGCACCACTGTTTTCCGGGCAGCTAGGCTGCTGCGAAGCGGGTGGTCTACCCTGGGCATGTTTAGCTCCCAACCTCCCACTGCTGCCACCCTGCTGACTCCCCCGCTGCCTCATGCGCAAGCTGCAACCCTCTTCTCCTGATGACGATGAAGCCCCTCCCAATTACAATCGGCTACATCGTCATCTACTACAGTCTGCAGTTCACTGATGTCCTCCTCAACACCAGCTCCCATGCCACTCTCCTCATCACTACTTGCCCGCCTACCGGAGGAAGCGGCGGATGTCTCCTCCAGATCTTAGCTGAGCAGTAGCTGCTGACTGTCCTCTACACTTACCTCAGTCCCATCGGTCCGCTGCCTTGATATAACCTTGGACTCTGACCTATCCTTCAAGCCGCACATCCAAACTCTCAACACCTCCTGCCGCAACCAACTCAAGAACATCCATCGAATCTTCTCCTTCCTCACCCCAGAAACTACAAAGATGCTAGTCCATGCCCTCATAATCTCCTGCTTAGTCTACTGTAACACCCTTCTCCATGGCCTCCCAGCAAATACTCTCGCCTCCCTCCAGTCCACCTTAAATTGCACCGCTCGCTTAATACACTTGCCCAGCGAATAGAGTTCAAATTATTAACGCTGACATACAAAGCTATCCACAACCTGTCCCCTCAATAAATCTCCAACCTAATCTCCCGCTACCTGCCCACATGTAACCTCCGATCCTCCAAAGATCTCCTACTCCGCTCTGCTCTTATCCGCTCTTCACACAACCGTCTCCAAGACTTCTCCCGTGCATCCCCCATACTCTGGAACTCATTACCAAGACACATAAGACTGACCCCCACAATCACAAGCTTCAAGAAGGCCCTGAAGATTCACCTATTCAGGAAGGCCTACCACCTCCAATAATGTTACTGTCTCGATACCACCACCTGAACAGCCTCTACCCTCACCTTTTGTCTCTATCCCTCTTCCCTCATAGATTGTAAGCCCTTGCAGGCAGGGCCCTGTTACCCACTGTGCCAGTTGGTCACTGTAAGTATTATCTGTTTTGTATATCTTGTGTAACGTATGTTAACCCTCAAATGTAAAGCACCATGGAATTAATGGTGCTATATAAATAAACAATAATAATAAATAATAATATTACCTCCTCCTCACTGTACAGTGGATCTGAGCCCACAGCATACACTTTGTTCCAAATTATTATGCAAAAAGTGTTTAGGAGTGATAAGGTAAGAATTTTTTGTTTGTCAGTTAAACTCATTGATGGTGATGTGTGTCAGGGCTCTTTATATCACTGAAAGCAATTGCAGACACCTGTGCTAATTAGTTTGGCAGGTGTGTCCAATTAAAGGCAAGACTACTTAAGAAGGCTGTCCCACATTATTAAGCAGCCTACATTTTCAGCCAAAATGGGAAAGAAAAAGGATGTGTCGGCTGCTGAGAAGCAACAAATTGTGGAGTGTTTAGGTCAAGGCATGACTACAATCAACATCGCCAAGATGCTTCATCGTGATCATCGCACAATCAAGAAGTATGTAGCTGATTCACAGCACACACGTGTGCGTGCTGATAAGGGAAAATTGAGGACTCTTTCCAACAGGCAATTACGTCAGGTTAAAAGAGTAGCTTCAAAAATGCCTTGTCATAGCAGCAGACAAGTTTTTGAAGCTGCTGGTGCCTCCAACGTCCCCCGAACAACAAGATGCAGGGTCCTTCAGAGGTTTGCAGCTGTGCGTAAGCCATCCTGTTGACCTCCTCTATCCACTGCACACAAGCAGAAACAGCTCCAGTGGGCCAAACAATACATGAAGACTGACTTCAAAACTGTTTTGTTCACCGATGAATGCCGTGCAACGCTCGATGGTCCAGATGGATGGAGTGGAGGATGGCTTGTTGATGGACAGCCCATGCAAACACGGCTACGGCGCCAACAAGGAGGAGGTGGAGTAATGTTTTGGGCTGGAATCATGGGGAGAGAGATTGTCGGCCCCTTTAGGATCCCTGAAGGGGTAAAGATGAACTCCATAATGTATGTGGAGTTTCTCAAACAGCACTTCCTGCCATGGTTCAAGAAGAAGAACCATGCATTCCGCAGAAAGATCATTTTCTTGCATGATAATGCACCGTCTCATGCTGCAAATAACACATCTGCATCGCTGGCTGCTATGGGCATAAAAGGGGACAAACTTATGGTGTGGCCCCCATGCTCCCCTGACCTCAACCCCATTGAGAACCTCTGGAGCATCATCAAAAGGAGTGTCTATGATGGCGGGAGGCAGTTCACATCTAAGCAACAGCTCTGGGAGGGTATTCTGTCCTCATGCAAAACATTTGAAGCAGAAACCATCCAAAAACTGACAAATTCAATGGACGAGAGAGTAAAGAAGCTTCTTTCGAACAAGGGGTCCTATGTGCAAATGTAACATCACCTAGAATAAAGTTTTGGCTTGAAAACTGTTTGATTTCAGTTTGGAATAACCTGCTAATGCTTATAATTTTACAATGACCATTTTTTTGTTCTTAATAAAAATGAAAAGGTTGCGAATTCTGCTGTGCATAATAATTTAAAACATGCATTTTGAGTGTTTATTTTTTTTTTTAAATATACTGTTATCATAGGCAGTTTGTTCAAAAACCTTTCAATTATACTCGAATAGTTGATGAATGGAAAATTACAATGACTGCAATTCATATAGGTAATTTTGGAAAATATGAGAAAATATTATTTGCATAATAATTTGGAACACAGTGTAGAGTACTTCTCTAGCTGACCGAACAGAAAATGACAGAGGCAAGTTAAGGA
This sequence comes from Leptodactylus fallax, assembly GCA_947044405.1. Classification (NCBI taxonomy): domain Eukaryota; kingdom Metazoa; phylum Chordata; class Amphibia; order Anura; family Leptodactylidae; genus Leptodactylus; species Leptodactylus fallax. The sequence goes on along the minus strand of CAMRHE010000125.1, from coordinate 1,803,279 downwards.
CAGGTGAGGGCACAGGGCCTGCTGCCGGGCCATGCCAACTAAGGGTTGTGACTGATGAACCCACCGACTCTTGGCTGGGGGTGTCTGTTGTGACTTGACATGAATTGGATGACCGAGTCAACCAGTCTACAACCGTTGGGTTGCTGATCCAGACACGACCGCTACTTGACACTGGGAGCTCAGGCCTCTGTAACTGATCCCTGCTGCCACGCCCCTTTACTCTGCTGCGACCTGTGCCTGCATCAGAAACATTTAGGCCTGCATCCCTCCCCTGTGCATGGCCTCTCGCTTCTCCGTCTGAGATACTGTTCAATGAAAAAACGTAATTGCAAAAAGCAAAAAGGCCTGCTATTTTTTACTTTGAAGAGAATGGCAAATATGCCCCTTATTTCTTTCCCCACTAATGAACACCTATAACAAAATGCGTGATAAAGGCAGAGATTTGTGGCTCCGAATTACTGAATTATTGACAATACTGTATTGATAAATGGCCTGCAACTTTATACCGGGAACAAAATTGTGATTATGTTCCTCCTTATGGGTTTCCACACTAATAAATACCTGTAAATAAGGTGTATGCTCCTCCAGCATATCACATGTGCAGGGCACAGCGGTGTCACGCTGTTCTACACCTCGTTTGCCTGTCACACAGGGGAGGAACTGGGTAACTGTATGCCCTCCTCATGCCGCAGCCACTGGGTCACTGTATGCCCTCCTAAGGCTGCTACTACCTCCACCTTTGCCACTGGGTCACTGCTTGTCCTCCTCATGCCGCTGCCACTGTTGGGTCACTGTATGTCCTCCTAATGCCGCTGCCACTGGGTCACTGTATGGCATCCTCATGCTGCTGCCAACTCCACATTATTTCGCCTTGCCACTTTGTAGACATCTACGTGGAATCGGCAGACGAGGGTGTAAAAGGAGTGCGCTCTTTCACTCTACAGTAGGATGTTAGGCCTCTGCACGGTTCTTTCTACCTGGCACTAACATGTACCTGTAAGGCTGGGTTCACACTTGAGTTAGATGGTCAGTTTTGGCCCCATAACTGTCCAAACAAGTGAAGTGTGCATCGATTCTAAGCGACGCATGTCATGTGCGTCTCATTCGGACTCACAGTATTGTTTGACTACCACAGTAGGCTCCCTATGCGTGTTACTGCAAGGCACAGTGTTCTACACCACTATACAGGCTCTCTGAAGCTAGGAAATAGGCGATTTTTAGCGATATTCGCCACAAAGTAATTCGGATCAAAGCAAATTTTTTTGGAACTTCGAATCGAACTGCCAAATCGAACTTTTGAGAAATTCGCTCATCTCTAGCTATGATGTATAGATAGCACATAAAGTACAGGAGAAATCTGCTCATCTAACACTCTCTTTGGCTAAGACCCACTTTGTGGAAAAGCTGCTTTTTTTTGTTGCAGATTTTACTGTGGTTTAATGAGCCAAAGCCAATTCTTTTGTAGCCACTCCTGGGTTTGGCTCAAAAAAAAAAAAAACAGCAAAATCTGAAACAAAAAGAACTGCATTTCTGCATTGTGGAGCCTTAGCCTAAAGTTAAGAAGCTACAGCAGGATCATATAGCACATAAAGAGAAGTACTGATCTGTACTGTGTTAGTTTAATTCTTTCACTGGGCTCCTGCTTACTCTCTTCTCCTTAGACTTCCATTGTGAGCTACAATATGACACCTCTGTTTTAAAGTCCACCTTGATATAGCAATACAAATTTCAGAGGATATTTCAGATGAAGTCAGTTTAGCAGGGAGGAAGGGGCAGGAAAAGACAAAAAAAAAAACAGACAAATTTTTGTCTGATAAAAAAATATTTTACAAAGTATCATATATTTCACTTGTACTGTTGAGCATAGTTGGATAGTTAGTGACCATTCAAACTAGTTATGAACTAGGGCAAGTATTTCAAATATAACTGTTGTCTCCTAAAATTTCTGACATAGCGTAATGACTTGTCATTAAGGCTAAGGCCCCCCATTGCAGAAGCAGTGCTTTTGGCTGCAGAAGAAATGCAGCAGAATAAAATGCTTAATGTTTAACAGTACCAACAAAGTGAATGAGATATCATTTCATACCCATATATTGCAGAAAAAAAGTTGCGGAAAAGCTGTGTTTTCCAAAATTGCAGTATGTTAATTTTTGCAAGCGTTTCCTCTATAGATTTAATAGGGGAAGAAAAAGTGCAGAGGAAAATGGAGGGAAAGCTCTGTAAAAAAATGATACAGAAAAAAAAAGCAGTGTTTTTTTTTGGCTGTATTTCACTACATTGGGTCACAGTCGAAATCTTGTTTGGAGTGGTTCTGTCAGGGGCATAACTAGCAAAGACTGAGCCCCATAGCAAAATTTAGATTTAGCCCCACTCCACCCTCACACGGCATACTGCACCCTGACCTGGCCCCCCCCCCCATTTATACACACTATAAAGTCCCACAGTGGCCCCTCCCTACAGTATTATGTCCCACAGTGACTCCTACACTCAGTATAATACCCCATAGTGGCCCCTCCACACAGAATAATATCCTATAGTGGCTTCCATACAATATAATGTCCCACAGTGGCCCCTCCACAAGATATAATGTCCCATAGTGGCCTTCATACAGTATAATGTCCCATAGTGACCCATCCACACAGTATAATGCCCCATAGTGACCCTTCACATAGAATAATGTCCTATAGCGGCCACTACTGGGTTCATTGCAAATATTGTAAAAAATTGGGTTTGGAACAACTATTATTAAACTCTAAAATAATCGGAGGCCCAGAGGAGGAGATCAAACCAAAAACCAGTGATACTCTTCTCCCTCAGTCTCCAGCAATGGTCTTCATCAAAGACCCCATAACTTTTTTTATTTTTCTGTTCACAGCACCGTATAAGGGCTTAATGTTTGCGGGACAAATTGTTCTTCATAATGATACCATTTATTATTCTGTACAATGTACTAGGAAGCTGGAAAAAAAATTCTGAATGGGATGGAACAGTAGAAAAAGTACATTTGTGCGACTTTCTCATGGGCTTCATTTTTACGGCGTTCACTGTGCAGCCAAAACGACATGTCACCTTTATTCTATGTTTTGGTACGATTCCAGGTATACCAAATTTATATAGTTGAATTTACATTTTAACCCCTTAACAAAAATCCAAAACTTTGAAAATAAAATTTTTTCTTAAAGTCGACAAATTCTGACACCCGTAACTTTTTTTATATTTCCATGTACAGGGATGCATAGGGCATCTTTTTTGCGGATCAGCTGCACTTTTTAGTTACATTTTGGGAAATGTGCTTTGATCGCTTTTTATTCACATTTTTTATCAGAGGCGAAACCGTGAAAAAAACTATTGATTTTTTTTTTCCCACTATGGCATACACCGTACGGGAAAAATATTTTTTTTTATATCCAACGTGTATGTGTTCCACAGAAGTTTTCTACTTTTACAGTGGGGTAAAAAAGTATTTAGTCAGCCACCAATTGTGCAAGTTCTCTCAATTAAAAAGATGAGAGAGGCCTGTAATTGACATCATAGGTAGACGTCAACTATGAGAGACAAAATGAGAAAACAAATCCAGAAAATCACAATTTTCTGATTTTTAAAGAATTTATTTGTAAATTATGGTGGAAAATAAGTATTTGGTCAATAACAAAAGTTCATCTCAATACTTTGTTATATATCCTTTGTTGGCAATGACAGAGGGCAAACGTTTTCTGTAAGTCTTCACAAGGTTGGCACACACTGTTGCTGGTATGTTGGCCCATTCCTCCATGCAGATCTCCTCTAGAGCAGCGATGTTTTGGGGCTGTCGCTGGGCAACATGGTCTTTCAACTCCCTCCAAAGGTTTTCTATGGGGTTGAGATCTGGAGACTGGCTAGGCCACTCCAGGACCTTGAAATGCTTCTTAAAAAGCCTCTCCTTCGTTGCCCTGGCGGTGTGCTTGGAATCATTGCCATGCTAAAAGACCCAGCCACATTTCATCTTCAATGCCCTTGCTGATGGAAGGAGGTTTGCACTCAAAATCTCACGATACATGGCCCCATTCATTCTTTCATGTACACGGATCAGTTGTCCTGGTCCCTTTGCAGAGAAACAGCCCCAAAGCATGATGTTGCCACCCCAATGCTTCACAGTAGGTATGGTGTTCTTTGGATGCAACTCAGCATTCACTCTCCTCCAAACACGACTAGTTGTGTTTCTACCAAACAGTTCTACTTTGGTGTCATCTGACCATATGACATTCTCCCAATACTCTTCTGGAACATCCAAATGCTCTCTAGCAAACTTCAGACAGGCCCGGATATGTACTGGCTTAAGCAGGAGGACACATCTGGCACTGCAGCATCTGAGTCCCTGGCGGCGAAGCGCATTTGTATGTCTTCCATTTTCTAATTATTGCTCCCTCAGTTGATTTCTTCACACCAAGCTGCTTGCCTATTGCAGATTCAGTCTTCCCAGCCTGGTGCTGTCCTTCCACAGCTCTTTGGTCTTCACCATAGTGGAGTTTGGAGTGTGACTGTTTGAGGTTGTGGACAGGTGTCTTTTATACTGATAACAATTTCAAACAGGTGCCATTACTACAGGTAATGAGTGGAGGACAGAGGAGCCTCTTAAAGAAGAAGTTACAGGTCTGTGAGCCAGAAATCTTGCTTGTTTGTAGGTGACCAAATACTTATTCTCCACCATAATTTGCAAATAAATTCTTAAAAAATCAGACAATGTGATTTTCTCATTTTGTCTCTCATAGTTGAGGTCTACCTATGATGTCAATTACAGGCCTCTCTCATCTTTTTAAGTGGGAGAACTTGCACAATTGGTGGCTGACTTTTTCCCCACTGTATATATAACAGTTTTCCCTTATAAATAATACTCCACCTTTACAATAGCCCCACCTTATATTTAATAGTTCCCCTCTATAAATATTAGCCCCCCCTATAAATAATAGTTTGCCCCCTTATCGGGTAATCCCTTTCCAGAAAACAATAAATCTTATACTCAATATTACCGCGCTCCCACAATGAGCCTGATGCTCCAGATCCCAGGGGCCCCTTTGTGGACAGGGGCCCTGGGCAATTGCCAAGTTTGCCCCTTATTCGCCCAACGCTGGCCTCTATACATACTGCTAATGGAGAGGCCAGGCCCCTTTTCATTAGATGCCAGGCCAGGGGAGCTGATTAAAAATAAAAAAATACTGATACTCACCTGTCCTGGGCTCAGCATCCAGCTCTTCTGGCTGGTGACTGAGGTCATACTCCCCAGGCCTCACTGTTGGGGCCTGTGATTGGGCCCCAGCGGTCACGTGGAGCGCACCGATGTAATGACGTCATCGCACCCCACGTGACCGCTGAGGCCCAGCAAAGGGACAGCAATGGGGCAGACCCGGGGTCACTTATCAGACCCCGGACTGCCGAACAGGAGCAGCGGCACCCCCTGAAAACATCGTGGGGGGGCCGATCGGGACCCCAATATATAATAAAACCCCTGAGATGCTCAGCTCAGCTCCGATCGCGGGTGATAGAAGACAGTGCACAGTTTCTGTGTGCGCACCATGCCTACGCTGTGGTTTGCGGGAAGTTCTTCCCGGGAGCGCCGTACTATTAGGGAAGATGTTGGGAAGGGGTTAACGCAAATTAATTCGGATCAAATCGTTATTGAAAATTCAGCAACTCGGCCTAATCGAATTTTTGAAAAATTTGCTCTTCTCTAATATATATACTGTGTGTGTGTGTATATATATATATATATATATATATATATATATATACATACACACCGTGTTTCTCCAAATATAAGACCTACCCCGAAAATAAGCCCTAGCTAGATTTTCCAGGTTTTTTGGAGTAGGCTTGAAATATAAGCCCTACTCCAAAAATAAGCCCTAGCTAATTTAACCCCTTCCCGACATCTGCTGTACGATTACAGCGGATGCCGGGTCCTTAAAGATGGCGGCCGCTCTGCTGCAGAGCAGCTACCATAGCTACCGTATCAGGTCTCTGCGATCACTGTGTACCTTGATCACTGGCATTGTTGAACGTGACCACCCCCCTCCTTCCCACTAAAGTAGCACAACCGCCGTAGTTAATGCCCACAATCAGAGTGGACTCTGACCGCGGGCATTGCTAAGTATGACCCCCCCCCCCCCGCAGTCCCTAGCGCAGGTCCGAACCCCCCTATAGCTAATATATACCGGGTCTCCGTTCTACTGGAGAGTTAATGCCCGTGATCAGCAGTGTCGGACTGGGATGTCTAGGGCCCACCAGTGGAATTGCTTCTAGGGGCCCACCATCAGGACCCCTGCAGATCAGTGGTACCGAGACAGGGCGGCTAAAGGTAATAAAGGTAATAAGGGAGCCATGTTGCTCACCTGCCATACCATGTGCACCACTGCACTACCTAAACCCACTGCTACACCCTGTATGGCAAGTGAACAGCATGGCTCCTAGAATTGTTACCTGTAGCCGCACTGTCCTGGAAAAGCTGATCTGCAGAGGTCCTGGCTGTTGTATCATCACAGATGTAATATTTCTGGTCTATCCTAAGGACAGGCCATCAATATTAGAAAGATGGATAAATCCTTTGAAGAGGTTGTCCAGGAATTGGCGCAACCTATGTCCCTTGCGGGAGGTGTAAATAAAAAATAAATAAATAAAAAAGCATACTCGCCTGTCCCTGGCGCTCTGTTGTCCACTGCCAGTGTCCATTCAGTCTTGTGCTGGTGACTCCTTGCTGGGAGTCCTGCACCTCATGTGACCGCTAAGACCAATTAGGTACAGGATTTCCAGAAATGAGGGGCCACCATGAGACCGAACAGACACAGGCAGGGGACAACGGGGTGTTGGGGACAGGCGAGTATGCTTTTTTGAAATTTTTTTTATTTTTACACCTCCCTGTTGGCCGACACAGTGGTCGCTCCAGTTTATGGACAACCTCTTTTAAGCCAAATTTTTTTATGGCCAATTCACTGGTCCCCCTCATACAGTGACCTCTTCACTGGTCCTCCATACTGTATGGGGAACAGTGATGGAGCCATTATATTGTGTGGGAGCAGTGATGGGGGCTAACATCCTGTGGGGGGGACATTAAACTGTGTGGGGTATATTAAAGGGGTTGTCCAGGGTTAATCTTTTTTATGGCCTATGGTCAGGATAGGCCATAAATACCTGATCAGTATGGGGCTGACACACGGCCCTATCAGCTGTTCGGAGCCACTTCCGGCGCCCGTTCTGTACACAACACAGGGCTGGAAGTAGAAAGATCCATCCACTATTTAGTCTCCCGTCGCCTTCACTACAGCTTAGCTCCTACTGACTTCAATAAGTGCTGAGATGCAGTGAAGGTGCCCGGCTAATACACAGTGGACAGAGCTTTCTGCTTCTGGTCCTGTATTGTGTACAGAACGGGTGCCAGAAGTGTCTCCGTACAGCTGATCGGTCTCTATGGCCTATCCTGAGGATAAACCATAACAAATTATGCCTGGACAACCCCTTTAATATACCCCCCTAATGCACCACACTTTAAAGAGGTTGTCCAGTATAATTTTTGTCTTTTTTCTAATTAGTCCGGGAGAGGTTAATCCCCCCCCCAAAAAAACAAAACAAAAAACAAAAACATACTAAACATAGTCACCTATCCCCGATCCCCCGGTGTCAGCAGGTCCCAGCCCGGTCAGGTCCTGCAGCTCCGCTGTCTTCTTTTGCCGGAAGTCCTCACTGGCTGTGACGTCCCAGGTCCCTTCCTTTAGGCTGCTGATTGGCTTCAGGGGTCATGTGACGTCACAAGCAGGGGGAACTTGCGCTGGAAGAAAACAGAGCTGCAGGCCGAACCGTCCTGGGAGACACTGGGAACAGGAGAGAAAGTTTGGGTATTTGTTTTTTTTTTACCTGTCCCAGTGTAATTAAAAAAAAAATGTTATCCTGCACAACCCCTTTAATGTCCCCCAGGCTATTGGCCTCCATCACTGCCCCCCCCATGGCCCCATCAATGGTACCCATACAGTATAGGGGACCAGTGAAGGGGCCACTGTACGGGGGGGGAATATTGAAGGGGCCGCTGTATGCCCATACAATGGCCCCTTCACTGGTCTCCCTTATAGCAGTATTCGAGTTTCTGCTGCTTAGGTATTGTTATGCTGGAGCCCTAGAGCAGGCACCAGCATAACAATACAGTGAGAAATTAGCTGGGGTGGGAGGGAGGGAATTACAACTCTCAACAGACCCAGAGCATCTGGAGATGCTGGGGGTTGTAGTTATCAGAGTGGTCAGTGAAGTTGAAAGATTTGGGGGCAAAATAGGGGGAAAAGTTCTTTTTTTGTTTGCGTGGTTAAGTTGTACTTACCTTTCACACTGCTGGTCTGGGCTGCTATGCAGAAACCCGCCGCCGCGCACAGCATCAGTACGTCAGTGACGCTTGCAGCAACAAGCTGCAACTGGATTGGTTCCAACGGCTGCCCATCAGGAACCCCCTACCCCCTCCCTACAGCGAATTCTTGATAGTGGCGGTTACGGGTGCTGCAGCGATATCTCAGATACTTGAAAGAGATACAGCTTTAGTACCCATAACCGCAGTTATCAAGAACATGGTAAATGAGCAGCGCAGCACCCGGCATGTAAACAATACTGGGACAGTATAATATGCTCCACAGTGGCCCACACAAGAACACAGCATTATATGCTCTGCATTGGCCCCAACACAGCATTATATGCTCCGCAATGGCCCAAAGCAGCATTATATGCTCCGCAGTAGCCCCAAAGCAGCATTATATGCTCCGCAGTGGCCCCAAAGCAGCATTATATGCTCCGCAGTGGCCCCAAAGCAGCATTATATGCTCCGCAGTGGCCCCAAAGCAATTATATGCTCTGCATTGGCACCCAAGCAGCATTATATGCGCCGCGGTGGCCACAAAGCAGCATTATATGCTCCGCAGTGGCCCCCAAGCAGCATTATATGCTCCGCAGTGGCCCCAACACAGCATTATATGCTCCGCAGTGGCCCCAACACAGCATTATATGCTCCGCAGTGGCCCCAACACAGCATTATATGCTCCGCAGTGGCCCCAACACAGCATAATATGCTCCTCAGTGGGTCCCACACAGTATTATATGCTCAAAGTGGCCCCCACACAGTATTATATGCCCACAGTGGCCCCCACACAGTATTATATGCACACAGTGGCCCCCACACAGTATTATATGCCCACAGTGGCCCCCACACAGTAATATATGCCCACAGTGGCCCCCACACTGTATAATATGCCCAAAGTGGCCCCCACACACTATTAGATGCTCCACAGTAGCCCCACCCTCAGTGCTATTATTATACTCTGGGGTCTCCTCAGACCCCAGAATATAATAAGTATAGGCCAAAAAGAAGTGATTAAAAATAACAAACACTTATACTCACCTTGTCTTACCTCTCACAGGGGCATCCTCGCTCCGTCCTGCTGTCTTTCCCATCTTCCTTGGTCCCCTGGTCTCCACGTCTCGTGCCCCAGATGTCACCGCTGGGGCCTGTGATTGCACCTCAGCGGTCACGTGGGGCGCGATGACGTCATTACGCTGGCGCGCTCCTTGTCACCGCTGGGGCCTAATCACAGGCCCCTGCAATGAGGCCGGAAAAGTGCTGGAGACGATGCTGAGCCCAGGACAGCCAGGTGAGTATTTTTTTTTTTTTTTTTTGTCGCTTCCCCTGGGCTGGCATCTAATGGAAAGGGGCCTGGCCCCTCTCCATTAACAATAGGTATAGCGGTCGGGGAACCAGGCCTTCCCCGACCACTATCATGGTAGTCCGGGGCCCAGGCCATTTCCAGCTGGCCGCGGGCCCCGCACCGCTCCGGTCGCAGTCGCAGCCCTTGCGACCACGATCGTTACGCCACTGTCCACTGGTCAGGGGCCCAATCGGGAGGGTCAGGAGCCGGATCGGGCCCCTGAACGTCCCGATCAGACCCTTGACCTTTGCATTGGCAAAATGAGTACTAATAGTCGGGGCTAGGGGCCCATCGGGGGATTCACCGGTTCCCCGATGGGCCAGTCCGACCCTGGTGATCAGAGTCCACTGATCGCGGGCATTGTTGGGTGTGCCAGTCTGTGACACCCCCACAAATCAGAGAAACTACCCCCGGGGCTGGTCCACACCGGCCCCGTACCTTTTGCGTTGCAGGTTGGCTCCCGCGCGGCGAGATCACAGGAGCTGACCTGTTCTTTTGACAGCCTCACTAGTAATGTAGATAATCTCCCATAGACTGCAATAAGTTATATTGCAATCTATGGGATGATTGCAGGTTCAAAACCTAGGAGGAGTTAATAGTTTAAAAAAAAACAAAAAAAACAATAAAAGTTCAACCCCCCTTCTACTTTCACTAGAATACATATAAAAATAAAATATTACTGTGAAACACATACACATTAGGTATCCCTGTGTCCAAAAATGCCCGGTCTACAAACTTATAAAAATATTTTACCTCTATGGTGAATGCTGTAGCTGAAAAATAAAATCAAAAGTGCCGAACTGCTGTTTTTTCGCTGTTTCACCTCTGATAAAAGTTGAAATAAAAAGCGATCAAATGTGTGATTGTTGTTCATGGAAAAAAATTAAGACCTAACCCGAAAATAAATCCTAGCCCTTTTTTTTCAGAGAAACATGGAAAATATATTGTAGGCAGGCAGAGGGAAAGGTTGTGGATGGAAGATATCTCCCACTAAGGTGGCTCCTGAACACTAGGTTATGGACAGGAATCTATGTCCAGGGTTTGGGTGTGATTACAGACCCAGGCTCAAAACTCTAGTCCTGGGTTTTGTTAGAGCCAAGTTGAAGCCTTAACGCTGACCAGGTAGGAGGGTGTCTTTCTCTCTCTACCCCTCTTCTGATGGTGGCTCAGAGACACAAACACACTGCCTGTGTTGAGGACAGAAAGTGGAGTCAAGTTACTAACTTGGTGAGCCTGCTGGACTGTTTCTGTCTTAAAAGACTATTTTGTGTTACTGGACTTTCTGCCACTTGGCTAAAACAAGCCGTTCTGTTTTGTGTTGCCTTATGCTGCTGAAAGCCATTTATGTTATGGACTTTGTGAACTCTGCCTAAGAAAGCACTAGTGTGAACTTGCACATACTTCTCCAGTGTCTTATTTGCCTGGTAACCAGCCCCTGGAAGATCCTGCGTTGACATATATATATATATATATATATATATATATATATATATATATGTTTTTAGTTTTTTTTTTAATATTTTCTTTAATACTGTAATTTTTAGACCCCCCCCCATCCCCAGGTGTCTTGAATTCCAGGGGGTCTAATCAGTAATGCAATGCATTACAATGCTAATGCATTTGCATTGCAAAATATTAGCATTTGTATGACAGGCTGCATAGAGCAACCTGTCATACAAATAAATGCCAGACAAGCCTGGGAGCCTTCAATAGGCTCCCGGCTGTCATGGCAATGGATCGTCGGCCCCGGATCTTGTTCCGTTGTGGTGTCGTTGGCGAAAATGGGAGCCACTGGCAAAATGGCACCTTGGTCAGCTTTGTGGGCACTGATGGCAGGCATTAGCGCCAAGTGTCTGCTGCATAACACAGCAGAGACTCGGCGGCCATATTTAAATATCCAACATCCACCGTATTATTACGACAGATGTCAGGAAGGGGTTAAATGTGGTTATACTTGCATAATCTGTCAACATCTGTCACTAGGTGGCTTCAATTAACTAGAGAGTGCAGAAGTGATTCACCTAATATCTCTCAGTCCTTTGACTGAGACCATAAGGTATGCTGAACTTCTTGAGATCTGTTCACATGACTCCCATTGCTGTGATGCTGTTCCTGTGTGGTGGCCCAGTCCTGTGGGCTTAGCCTTGTGGCAGCGGTACTGTTGGACTTCTGGGTCACTCCCCCTGTGGGTGCTGGGCTATGGCGGTCACCATGTGGCACCATAAACTTTAGAGTTGATACCCACTATACAGAGGTCACTGTGAAGGAGCTAGTGGGCTTATACACCTAGACCCAAATGAAAACTAATAACCTTTTGTTCGTTTTTGTAGATTTTTCTGAGAAGAATAGCTCAATGTACAATACTGAAATGTGTGTTCCATGTCTGTTTTTCTACAATGTGGTTAAAATCTTGACTTGAGTTGTACAGAAATAATATTTTTTGCATGTATCAATTGAACTTAGAAATACAGCTAAACAAATATATAAAATAAAAATATAAAAAAAATATACAAACTAATCAGCTCAGTATAATCTATACTAATTCACTGAACATTTTATGCAAAATAACATGTGAGATCTATCTGATTTAACTTTAATTTACTATGTTATTATGGTTTGTAACAAAAAAAAACAAAAAAAAAAAAAACACACACATCATACATACATTTCTTTCGTGGCAAAACATTGACAATTTTCCATGCTTTTTGCATTCCCACTTTATTCCATACCATCACTGTTATATTATAAGACGCTACACTGGAAAATGGGACACTAATCTCTGGTCCTGAAGAAATAAGAGAAAATGTAGTCTTTTATTGCCAAGTCAATCAATCTAAATCAATTATATAGCAGAGCATTAATACTTGGAAACTTACCACTGTTGTTGTATATTGTTTGATCCCTTATATTCCATAAGTATGATGCATTTGTTCCCCTTTGGAGTATAGCTCTAAATAATATGATGTCATCCTTATATACTCTATTGGAATTTGTCACTATTGACAAACCTGCTGGAGCATCCTGTACGTAAAAAGGGCCAATCTCATCTGTGGCTGTAAATAGTTCATTAAGTGCCATAACTTTAATAATGTAATTGCCAACTAAAAAAGAAATAGTAATAATGATAATATATTGAACACTTGCCCATAGTGATACAGTTAGCAGTTATTATTGTAATTACATTACAGCCTTCCACTAAACAGTTACTAACTTTTCAGACAACGTATTCTCATTTAAATGACATGTGACTTTGGATAAAAATGTAATGCATTTTATTTTAAAAATGTTGATGTTTTCTGCCTGAAAAACCTATCTAAAGTTCCTGGCACCAGGTGTCTCTCTTCTTGCTGTACACTCCCTGTTCCTACAGAAGTCCCAACCATAGATACATAAGGCTTAAGATAGCTTCACAGTGAGTGAAAGGAGGAGGGACTATTCTGTCTTCACACAGTGAATGGAGAGGGGAGGGATTTGTTTTCCTCACAGAATGTCTGCAAAATGCTTTCTCTCTGCAGTAGACTGAACATTATGCACATCTCACAATTTACAATGTAGGAAAAGTCTTCTACATACTTGTATATACTTCTGGCTGCTTGTGTGATTACAGATGGCATATTATTCACAGACATCAAGCATTTTTCCTGAGTGTGCTCATAGATTTCTCTTTGCCTGTGTCATTAATTTTTTTAGCTGAATGTATTTGTAATCCAGCATCCCCAGATCTCCTATATTATGTTCTCTTGGGCTTTTCTAAGCTATTTGTTTCCTATTTTACAGTTACTGCTGGCAGAAGTACAGGTAAAACCAGTAGCAGAAGTTATGGATAAAGCATCCAAAGCATGAGAGAGAAATGTAAAATGTGCTGCAGCCATAATGTGATTACTAGCAACAGAAAAACTGATAGGACACCATAGATGAAGATTTATGCAGCAAAACTATTTTACATATTTCAATTTTTCATGAAAACTCAGGTAACCTTTAAGGCACATCAAACTCAGCATTTCATCTCTCAACCATGAAAAAGTGGATAACATAACTGTATTTTCCATAACAATTACTTTAATAATCGTTGTGTTGTTTGAAATTACCACATTCATAAGAATATAGTACAGAGTTTCAATATTGTTATAATATCCATTGACTCTCTTTTGACAAGCTTCACTGACTCACTTCACAATAACACTTTCTCAGTTACATGCATGTACTGTAGTACAAAACATTTGAGCAGTATACTGAACAACTCTGAAATTACCTTTACAATATTTGTGAGAGGCCGACGCACCATATCCAGTTGCCTGCATGCTCCCATTGACAAGCACAATGGGGGTCCCATCACCAAAATCAAATATGAAGTTGGCCTCTGCATCAGTATGTGCTTTAAACTGTATTGGTTCAGTTGAGTAAGATCCACTTGCATTTTCTATAAGATTAGCATGATCAATTCCACTTGCAATAAAGACTGTAACATTGTTTATGGCATCTAAGACTTTTATATGTTTGATAGGTGACTGGATCTGTGGGCTACGATTTTCTGATGCAGTAATGTAATGCATGCCGGAAACATTTGTAATTAAACTTATAGAGCTGAAAAACAAAATGGAATCATAAATGTGTAAGTCTAAATGAAACATTTTTTTTACTTAAAATTAGTATGTTAGATAAGTAGACAATATTGTTATTGTCTTGAAAGTAAAGTACTACATTCTAAATGTTAAATATTAAGGCTTTAACAAAAACATACTTGTTTAATTTTTTTTTTTTTTGGTTACGTTTTGTTGTAATTCTGCTCCTGTATGCAATTGTCCAACCTGTATAAAACTGGCCATACACATTAGATAAAAGTTAGCCAAACCAAATTTCAGTGAAATAGACCTATGAGGTTCTAATGGCTCTTCTCTAACAGCAAATATTGGGGGAATGAAGTATTGGGCTGCAATATGTGAGATACATTGTTTCTGTGGGAGATACTTTTGGTTAACATGCATGTTATGTCATAGTTGTGATGCAAGATAATAATATAATATAACTACTTTTTTAAACTTTTACAGATTTGGCCTCATTTTTACAACCACCCTGCTGTTTAAAGAGAATTTCTCTCCAAGTCCAGTTCTTTACAATTTAATAGGTGCTGCTTGACTGATTCTAGCACAATTTTTCTCTAGCCCCCACTGTTCCTGAGCAATCAATGCTGTCAGTTTGGATGCCTTATATGATATTTAGGATCTGTACTGTCGGGAGGGCAGTGCCAGGCAGGAGCAGGAAAGTGGTATAATTCTGAGTTCTGACACTGGCTGCCTCTGACTTGAGCTCTGAACCACGCCTCCCTGTCTGACACAGCCCTTCTGACATTGCAGAGCTTAAATAGCAATTGCTCGGAAATGGTGGAGGCTAAAAAAAAATTCCAACTGTGCTTGAATCAATGGAGTGGTGCCTATTCACAGATGTTAAGAACTAGAATTGGTGGAGGTGATGAAAGGTCCTCTTTAAACGTGGGCCCATGTTTTCTTCCAAATTTATAGGAAATACCTGGTTACTAGCCAGAACTCTACATTCTTTTCACTTATAAAAAGTGTTATTTTTTTTATCAGCCAGACTAATGAAATGTCAGATTGAAAATTGCTAAAAAAAAAAAAAAATATTTTGCCTAGATACATATAACTCTTATATAAGGCCCTATTTTATATACCCATGTGCCTTTTTAAATGTATCGATGACCTTACCTTCCCAGGTGAGAATGGTTATTGAATGGACTATATACAGTCCATAAATATGAAACCCCTGGAACAGATTTCAGAGATAAAGTAGCGTTGATGAAGCCACCTACTTCTATTACAGGTGGTGTTAACAATTCAATGTGAATAGCTTCTTCAATCGTAACTTCTGATATCTTCCTCACTGTGCTGACTAAATTGGAAACATTCACTGACACATTATAGCAAGCCACATGATTATATTTGTGAGGATGTACAAAAACAGAACAGAAATGTTGTTTATGCAAACAACCCTTAGCAAATTCTTGTGATTGGACCCGGATTCTTTCACCATCTCCAAAATGTATTAGCAAAACATACTGCTGGTAAGGCTCCACCCTAATAATGAATTTGGTAAAATGGCCAACAATTGCTTTGTGTGTAGTCACTGTTACATCAGATATGGAATACTGAACAAGGGTTTTCATGCTTGCTGATAGGCGTCCTGCATGGCTTTCAGCTTCTACTTTTATAGTCAAATAACATGGACGTTCAATATCTAGATTTAACTGGAAAGAAAAGTAAATAGATAAAAAACAAGTTGCTATAAATAAATCTAACTAGCTAAATAAAAGTTAAATTTCAGGTTTGCCTTTATATTATGATAGTTCCCTTTCTTTACTTTTTGAAAATCTGAAACTACTAGAATGCATAGGATCTGGAATTATATATGATTACATCTCTGCCCATACACAGGTGCTCTGTCCTTTAATGTTATCATAGTATTCAAACACCAACCAAGTTTATATCCATTGAAACATCTCTCACTCCAAAAATTCTAGATGCCTTTTGTGCTATTTTTGGGCTAGCAAAGGTCTAGTAAAAGCAATATGTAATAATACAATTTCTCTCATATAAAAGGAGTATTCCTGAGAAAGCACATGTTTATAATTATAATACTATAGAAATACTGTACATGACAGCATAAAACATCCTTTATGCTACATTAAATGAGGTAAAAACCACTGGAATAGCTTTACACTGTTTTTTACGACTCACTGTCACCGATTGGAAAAGTGTATTGAAAAAGGGTAGTAACTAAGGTCTGAACCACACAGCCATATTCTTGTCAGGACAAGTGCCAGTTGATGAGAAACATGTCAACGGGCACTCATTTGCATCGAGCAGATTACACAGACTGATGCATATTGAATGGTGGTGGAATGATCGCTAGCACTATTCTCTCATTCGACTGTAATGATTATCGGCAGCACATCTGATCACACAGGTGATGTGCTGCCAGTGATCTTCATCCTGCATAAAAGATGCATTAAGTTGACCTCCCAGTGTTTTCTTGCTGGTCAGCTGATTAGCAGCACATTTAGTCTACCTTGACACTACTGTTTTTAGGGTCTGTTGCTGTCATTCATCATAGGATGAGAGTAAAATACATTAAGGCTGAGGCCCCACGTTACAAAGAATATGCTTTTTCTGTTGAGTCAAAGCCAGGAGTGGATTGAGCAGAATGGACACGTATAAGTGTTTCATAGATATTTCCTACTCCTTCTGTAGCCACTACTAGGTTTGGCTAAAAAAAAAATGCAGTAAATTCTGCAACAAAAAAGCAGTGTTTCCACAACGTGGGGCCTTAGCCTAATGATTGCAAAGTAGCTGACACAGTGCACCCTGCTGTGTCTATTCCCATTGACATTAATGTAAACAACAAGATGGATGCTATTTTCCATCACGGTTTGTTTACTTTTGCAATGGAAGAAAAAGTCCTACATGCAAAGAAGAACAGAAAGCCTCCATCATGTTTTTTTACATTGGGGTGAATGTCGACAGACAGCCAACAGTGGGGGCTCCAGCTATAACTGTCATTTAATTTACATTGCTGTCATCTTGTAACAGATGAGAGCAACAGAAATTGAGTAACGTTAAGGGAACTTATTGGGAATAAGTGTTACTAGGAGTCTTTGTTCCTGATCATTGCTCTGAACATTTGGCAATGTAATAGGATAAGAAGATTGCCTCAAATAAATTACCAGAACAATCAATTTATCTTTATTGGTATAAAGCACACCAATAGGAGTCATAGAGAAGTCAAAACAGTCTAACATATCTACCAAACTGCACCAAATACAACATACAAAATAGACCATTCTAATACATTTCATGCAGTTTTCCTGCCTGGTTCAGTTTTATCTTCAGGACAGTATTAATAAAAATGTCTCAGTATATTTAAAGATACTACAACATGCCTTATGCCTTGGATAAAGAGTTTCCACAAAATATTGCACCTGTGTGTTCCCTCTCACATTTTTCTAAAGATCTTTGTTTTAGTTAACAAACTAAGCTAATCTATTAAATCATTATCACCCAGTGATCCCCATTTCATTTCACTTCTGCAAACCAACCCTAGCTGCCTCCCAATTTTTAAACTGGTGGGCCGGTCCACCCTTTAGAAGTTGATTCTCAATTTGTGGTCTGCCGCGCTTCCACTTTGTGGCATTTAGAGCACAAGTACACAACTATAAACCTCCATTTTAATGGTATTGTCATTTTGTTACTATACACTTGTATTAAGCATCAGTACTGGCCATAAACTGGTGACATGGCAAGAACATGGCACACTATTACACATATAGAGGAGCTGTCCATTGGTAAAATGCATCAGGCTATACGCTTTGGATAACATACATGAACTATATTTGGACTGTACAGTATATGCAATTCTATATTGTATGGTTATGTAGAAACATTCCAGCATGAACAGATAATACATAAACTATAATTTGTAATAAAAATGTTAAACAAAAACAAATTACCTTATGTTTACCAATTATGGTTTCATTGGTTTTTCCATCTGAGAAGAACCAGCGATACAGAGCATTGGAACCACTGTTAGTTCTAGCAATATAGGTCAAAAGTGATGGAGCCTTAAGACTTAAGAAAAAAAAAATATTTAAAATTATTCAGTTTGCATTTAATTAAGACAACTCAAGAAAGTCAATAATTTATAGAAACATTAAATTGTCTACAATGTAGCAATGGTAATAAGGTTGTAGCTTAGAGATAATCCATTCCATTCTATTCCATAATCTAGCTTCCATCCAAAGTCTTACAGAATAATAACAATTAACAGGACCAGACTTTGAAAAGCAGCATTTGTGATAGAAATTATATTTATGGATTAGATTAAGGAGATTACAGTATTTTATTGCATGGTTTAATTTTTTTTTTTTTTTGCTTGTCATACATACTTTAAAGAATGTACTGCAGGTCCATAAAGTATTAAATGCTGAAGAGGCTGTTGGATTAGAAGAAGTGAAGAGAATTCTATAGCCATTTTCTCCATAATTAAGGTAGGGTTGTATAGACCAGCTTTTTTATAGCTATGAGTGAAGTTCATCCTAATTTAGAAAATAACATTAAATTAGTACGCTTAGGAAGGAAGTACCGCGCAGGTGCGGGATTTGGATCTCGCTGAAGATACTTGCTGCTGGTAATGCAGCGAAGAGGAGGAGCATTCATTTGCAAAAAAGGGGGCGCCCCTGAACGGCAAGGAGGCGGCATGCAGGTGATGACGCTGCTGTGCTCGGAGCACAAGGGTAACGCCCCCTGTGCTCCCTGAGCTTAATTAGCATATCAGAAAAAAAGGATTTAATTCAAAAACGGCTGTCAGAAACAGAAGAGGAAAGGTAGGACTGAAATAGCCTTTCTAAAGGCTATTCCAACATGTACTTAGTTAAACATGCATATATCTAATGATAGACTCCCTTTAAAGACCTTTACCTCTACCAACCTTCTGCATCCATCAATAGGTGCAGCTCCAAAGTCCAGCACAGTTGGAACTTTTCTAGACCGCACTTTTCCTGAGCAATAATTGCTGCTAGTTTCAGCACAGTTATGCTCTCTAATGTCAAGTGAGCAGTCCTAGGCAGGAGTAGAAAGAACGGGACGGCCCATCTGATTGCAGAGCGCAAAATTGTGCTGAAACAGAAATGATTGTTCTTGAACGGTTGGGGTCTCAAAAAAAAAATCCAACTGCAACAGAAGCAATGCAGCGGCACTTGTTGAGGGATGCAAAGAATTGGAGTTGGTGGAGGTGGTGAAATGTCCTCTTTAAGGATAAAAAATATATATTGTTCTTATTTTAAAAGGCTAAGCATTTTGTAAATATTTGCTGTGGCAAAGCATCAGCAGCACCTCTCACTCAACCCGGCTCCTGACACATATGATATTCGCTGATGAAGGTGGAATACCAAAGCATCTATATTGAATATCTTGCATTTATCCTTTACAGGATTGAAATGGTGCTTTATATAAATAAACATACTATATCCTGTAGTTTCAGGATATAACGCTTCTTCTTGCCAATATATGACTTGTATTCTGCATTATTTAGCAGTTTTCACCCCTGCAGACTTTATTTGTAGTTTGCAGATTTCCCTAACATGGTGTGTTGAGAAAAGCTACATCATTTAGACACCATGCTCACTACTAATATTACTGCAGGGATCTTTGCTGTTAATATAGCAAACCTACTTTAAATCAAAGCCACCCTTCTGCAAGTGATGGCATGGATATAACTTATGTGCTTGCATTATCACTCTGCTACAGATTTACATTGCTTTATCGTTCATACATACCCATACTTTTCAAAATAAGATCCATTGAAGTGAATGCTTGTATTATCACCAAAAAGGAATGTTATCCTTTCATCTTTTGGTAAAAGGAGTCTAAGTGGTGGCTAAGAAACAATGGGAGATATGATTTGGATACAGATGGGAACACAACACTGAAGTTCAGTTAAATATATAATCTCTACAGAGCAAAAGTGAAGTCCATGTATTATAAACATATTGCTTTGAGTAGTGAGAAATAGTACTCATATTTTGGCTGCAAAAGGGCTTAGCTTACCTTCTGGGTGAATAGAATGGGTTGCTCAAGTTGACCATTTGAAGGGTGACTAAACCAAGCAACACTTTCATGTTTTATAACATTATACTCTATAGAACTGTTCATAGTAGTTACATAATTAGTGGCAGTAAGCCAGACTGAATGTAATCCTAACTGTGTACATGTAACTGTTATCAGGGGGCTTCCAGTTGAATATGACACATTGTTCCCAAAAGTCCAAGTGTAGGCATAATCTTTATCCCAAAGAACCTGGCCTGAAAATTAAGAAAAGTAGTCAAAGAAAAGAAAAAAGCCAAATTACTAGTTAATGTATTGAAGTTATATTACACAAGTATATATTAGGTATACAAAATTTTAACATATCTAAAAATATAAATATCCTTTCCATGAAATAGGTATTGAGGGCTAAAATATTGATAGCCTATTCACTATTGACTCCCATTCACTTAAATAGGAGCTAAGCTGCAGTGACTTGATTCAGCCACTCCACAGAGAAGAAGATGCCTGCTTCCTGCTTTGTTCTCTGTGTGTCAGCTGCTTAGAACAACTGATTAATGGGGCGACAGGTGTTGGACCTCAACACTATTTACCTAGCACAGTAATTAATGGTCAAGGGTGCAATATCCTATAAGGAAGTGGCTACTCCCTCCATATATAAAAAAAGGAAAAATGGAAGCACCCAAGTGCTGACACTTTTCCTCTATATATAATATATCTAAATATATAATATATTAGTAAATATTATCTAGATAGAGATATGCATATCTAATATATATATATATATATATATATATATATATAAAAAGTACAGACCAAAAGTTTGGAAACACCTTCTCATTCCAAGAGTTTTCTGTATTTTCATGACTATAAAAATTGTAGATTCACACTGAAGGCATCAAAACTATGAATTAACACATGTGGAATTATATACTTAACAAAAAAGTGTGAAACAACTGAAAATGTGTCTTATATTCCAGGTTCTTCAAAGTAGCCACCTTTTGCTTTGATTACTACTTTGCACACTCTTGGCATTCTCTTGATGAGCTTCAAGAGGTAGTCACCTGAAATGGTTTTCACTTCACAGGTGTGCCCTGTCAGGTTTAATAAGTGGGATTTCTTGCCTTATAAATGGGGTTGGGACCATCAGTTGTGTTGTTCAGAAGTCAGGTGGATACACAGCTGATAGTCCTACTGAATGGAGGGTTAGAATTTGTATTATGGCAAGAAAAAAGCAGCTAAGTAAAGAAAAACGAGTGGCCATCATTACTTTAAGAAATGAAGGTCAGTCAGTCCGAAAAATTGGGAAAACTTTGAAAGTGTCCTCAAGTGCAGTGGCCAAAACCATCAAGCACTACAAAGAAACTGGCTCACATGAGGACCGCCCCAGGAAAGGAAGACCAAGAGTCACCTCTGCTGCGGAGGATAAGTTTATCCGAGTCACCAGCCTCAGAAATCGCAGATTAACAGCAGCTCAGATTAGAGACCAGGTTAATGCCACACAGAGTTGTAGCAGCAGACACATCTCTACAACAACTGTTAAGAGGAGACTGTATGCAGCAGGCCTTCATGGTAAAATAGCTGCTAGGAAACCACTAAGGACAGGCAACAAGCAGAAGAGACTTGTTTGGGCTAAAGAACACAAGGAATGGACATTAGACCTGTGGAAATCTGTGCTTTGGTCTGATGAGTCCAAATTTGAGATCTTTGGTTCCAACCACCGTGTCTTTGTGCGACGCAGAAAAGGTGAACCAATGGACTCTACATGCCTGGTTCCCACCGTGAAGCATGGAGGAGGAGGTGTGATGGTGTGGGGGTGCTTTGCTGGTGACACAGTTGGGGATTTATTCAAAATTGAAGGAATACTGAACCAGCATGGTTACCACAGCATCTTGCAGCGGCACGCTATTCTATCCGGTTTGCATTTAGTTGGACCATCATTTATTTTTCAACAAGACAATGACCCCAAACACACCTCCAGACTGTATAAGGGCTATTTGACCAAGAAGGAGAGTGATGGGGTGCTACGCCAGATGACCTGGCCTCCACAGTCACCAGACCTGAACCCAATTGAGATGGTTTGGGGTGAGCTGGACCGCAGAGTGAAGACAAAAGGGCAAACAAGTGCTAAGCATCTCTGGGAACTCCTTCAAGACTGTTGGAAGACCATTTCAGGTGACTACCTCTTGAAGCTCATCAAGAGAATGCCAAGAGTGTGCAAAGCAGTAATCAAAGCAAAAGGTGGCTACGTTGAAGAACCTAGAATATAAGACATATTTTCAGTTGTTTCACACTTTTTTGTTAAGTACAGTGCCTTGCGAAAGTATTCGGCCCCCTTGAACTTTTCAACCTTTTGCCACATTTCAGGCTTCAAACATAAGGATATAAAATTTTAATTTTTGGTGAAGAATCAACAACAAGTGGGACACAATCGTGAAGTGGAACGAAATTTATTGGATATTTTAAACTTTTGTAAAAAATAAAAAACTGAAAAGTGGGGCGTGCCAAATTATTTGGCCCCCTTAAGTTAATACTTTGTAGCGCCACCTTATGCTGCAATTACAGCTGCAAGTCGCTTGGGGTATGTCTCTATCAGTTTTGCACATCGAGAGACTGAAATTCTTGCCCATTCTTCCGTGGAAAACAGCTCGAGCTCAGTGAGGTTGGAAGGCGAGCGTTTGTGAACAGCAGTTTTCAGCTCTTTCCACAGATTCTCGATTGGATTCAGGTCTGGACTTTGACTTGGCCATTCTAACACCTGGATACGTTTATTTGTGAACCATTCCATTGTAGATTTTGCTTTGTTTGGGATCATTGTCTTGTTGGAAGATAAATCTCCGTCCCAGTCTCAGGTCTTTTGCAGACTCCAACAGGTTTTCTTCCAGAATGGTCCTGTATTTGGCTCCATCCATCTTCCCATCAATATTAACCATCTTCCCTGTCCCTGCTGAAGAAAAGCAGGCCCAAACCATGATGCTGCCACCACCATGTTTGACAGTGGGGATGGTGTGTTCAGGGTGATGAGCTGTGTTGCTTTTACACCAAACATATCGTTTTGCATTGTGGCCAAAAAGTTCGATTTTGGTTTCATCTGACCAGAGCACCTTC
Source organism: Leptodactylus fallax (assembly GCA_947044405.1). Taxonomy (NCBI): domain Eukaryota; kingdom Metazoa; phylum Chordata; class Amphibia; order Anura; family Leptodactylidae; genus Leptodactylus; species Leptodactylus fallax. The sequence continues at coordinate 1,779,857 of CAMRHE010000125.1, read as the reverse complement.
TTCCACATGTTTGGTGTGTCTCCCAGGTGGCTTGTGGCAAACTTTAAACAAGACTTGTTATGGATATCTTTGAGAAATGGCTTTCTTCTTGCCACTCTTCCATAAAGGTCAGATTTGTGCAGTGTACGACTGATTGTTGTCCTATGGGCAGACTCTCCCACCTCAGCTGTAGATCTCTGAAGTTCATCCAGAGTGATCATGGGCCTCTTGGCTGCATCTCTGATCAGTCTTCTCCTTGTTTGAGATGAAAGTTTAGAGGGGCGGCCGGGTCTTGGTAGATTTGCAGTGGTCTGAAACTCCTTCCATTTCAATATGATCGCTTGCACAGTGCTCCTTGGGATGTTTAAAGTTTGGGAAATCTTTTTGTATCCAAATCCGGCTTTAAACTTCTCCACAACAGTATCACGGACCTGCCTGGTGTGTTCCTTGGTCTTCATGATGCTCTCTGCGCTTTAAACAGAACCCTGAGACTATCACAGAGCAGGTGCATTTACACGGAGACTTCATTACACACAGGTGGATTATATTTATCATCATCAGTCATTTAGGACAACATTGGATCATTCAGAGATCCTCACTGAACTTCTGGAGTGAGTTTGCTGCACTGAAAGTAAAGGGGCCGAATAATATTGCACGCCCCACTTTTCAGTTTTTTATTTTTACAAAAGTTTAAAATAACCAATAAATTTCATTCCACTTCACAATTGTGTCCCACTTGTTGTTGATTCTTCACCAAAAAAATTTAAATTTTATATCTTTATGTTTGAAGCCTGAAATGTGGCAAAAGGTTGAAAAGCTCAAGGGGGCCAAATACTTTTGCAAGGCACTGTATATAATTCCACATGTGTTAATTCATAGTTTTGATGCCTTCAGTGTGAATCTACAATTTTTATAGTCATGAAAATACAGAAAACTCTTGGAATGAGAAGGTGTGTCCAAACTTTTGGTCTGTACTGTGTATATATATATATATATAAATATATATATATATATATATATATATATATATACATACATACATACATACATACAGTGTGGGAAAAAAAAGTATTTAGTCAGCCACCAATTGTGCAAGTTCTCCCACTTAAAAAGATGAGAGAGGCCTGTAAGTGATATCATAGGTAGACCTCAACTATGAGAGACAAAATGAGAAAACATATCTAGAAAATCACATTGTCTGATTTTTAAAGAATTTATTTGCAAATTATGGTGGAAAATAAGTATTTGGTCAATAACAAAAGTTCATCTCAATACTTTGTTATATATCCTTTGTTGGCAATGACAGAGGTCAAACGTTTTCTGTAAGTCTTCACAAGGTTGGCACATACTGTTGCTAGTATGTTGGCCCATTCCTCCATGCAGATCTCCCATGGCCACATTCATTCTTTCATGTACATGGATCAGTCGTCCTGGTCCCTTTGCAGAGAAACAGCCCTATAGCATGATGTTGCCACCCCCATGCTTCACAGTAGGTATGGTGTTCTTTTGATGCAACTCAGCATTCACTCTCCTCCAAACACAATGAGTTGTGTTTCTACCAAACAGTTCTACTTTGGTTTCATCTGACCATATGACATTCTCCCAATACTCTTCTGGAACATGCAAATGCTCTCTAGCAAACTTCAGACGGGCCCGGATATGTACTGGCTTAAGCAGGGGGACACGTCTGGCACTGCAGGATCTGAGTCCCTGGCGGCGTAGTGTGTTACTGATGGTAGCCTTTGATACGTTAGTCCCAGCTTTCTGCAGGTCATTCACTAGGTCCCCCCGTGTGGTTCTGGGATTTTTGCTCACCGTTCTTGTGATCATTTTGACCCCACGGGGTGAGATCTCGCGTGGAGCCCCTGATTGAGGGAGATTCTCAGTGGTCTTGTATGTCTTCAATTTTCTAATTATTGCTCCCACAGTTGATTTCTTCACACCAAGCTGCTTGCCTATTGCAGATTCAGTCTTCCCAGCATGGTGCAGGTCTACAATTTTGTTTCTGGTGTCCTTCTACAGCTCTTTGGTTTTCACCATAGTGGAGTTTGGAGTGTGACTGTTTGAGGTTGTGGACAGGTGTCTTTTATACTGATAAATTCAAACAGGTGCCATTACTACAGGTAATGAATGGAGGAGTTACAGGTCTGTGAGAGCCAGAAATCTTGCTTGTTTGTAGGTGACCAAATACTTATTGTCCACCATAATTTGCAAATAAATTCTTTAAAAATCAGACAATGTGATTTTCTGGATTTGTTTTCTCATTTTGTCTCTCATAGTTGAGGTCTACCTATGATGTCAATTACAGGCCTCTCTCATCTTTTTAAGTGGGAGAACTTGCACAATTAGTGGCTGACTAAATTATATATATAAATGTTGTGTGCGTAAATGAAAATATTATTACAAATAACAGTAATAATTGTTAGGTTTTATCTTACCGTTTATTTTAGCAACTAGTATAACCTCCTCTCTAAGAATGGGTTTGTTTAATATATTTATGGAGGCAATATTCAGTTCCAAAAAGTCATTTGCATATAACTGGGTAGATTCGTCAGGCTCTTCAAGTGAAACTACATCTGGTGCCACACAATCTGCAGTCGTAGTAGAGTTATGCATTCTGACAGCATTAGCAGGATAACATATTAGGTTGTGAACAGAGATCTTGTCATTGATCAACATTTCTAAGAGCAGGATATTTCCAGAATTAAGTGTGAGTTTGATTGGAATTGTAAGATTAGTAGAGTTTATGTCTGGTAATTCAATGCTGATTTGTCCAATAGTAGTCTGTAAGATGAGAAAAAATTAAAATAAATCCGTTATCTCTGTATTGCTAGTACTCTATGACTACAACCAACTTCATATACAGTGGGTACGAAAAGTATTCAGACCCCTTTAAATTTTTCATTCTTTGTTTTATTGCAGCAATTTGCTAAAAGCGAAAAAGTTCATTTTATTTCTCATTAATGTACTCTCAGCACCCCATCTTGACAGAAAAAAAAAAACAAATGTAGATATTTTTGCAAATGTATTAAAAAAGAAAAACTGAAATATTACATGGTCATAAGTATTCAGTCCCTTTGCTCAGTATTGAGTAGAAGCACCCTTTTGAGCTAGTACAGCCATGAGTCTTCTTGGGAATGATACAATAAGTTTTTCACATCTGGATTTGGGGATCATCTGCCATTATCTGCAAGGTGGATGGTGAACATTGGTGGACAGCCATTTTCAGGTCTCTCCAGAGATGCCCAATTGGGTTGAGGTCAGGGCTCTGGCTGGGCCAGTCAAGAATGGTCACAGAGTTGTTCCAAAGCCACTCCTTTGTTATTTTAGCTGTGTGCTTAGGGTCATTGTCTTGTTGGAAGGTGAACCTTCGGCCTAGTCTGAGGTCCAGAGCACTCTGGAAGAGGTTTTCTTCCAGGATAACTCTGTACTTGGCCGCATTCATCTTTCCTTCAATTGCAACCAGTCGTCCTGTCCATACAGCCGAAAAACACCCCCATAGCATGATGCTGCCACCACCATGTTTCACTGTTGGGATTGTATTGGGCATGTGATGAGCAGTGCCTGGTTTTCTCCACACATACTGCTTAGAATTAACGCCAAAAAGTTCAATCTTCGTCTCATCAGACCAGAGAATCTTATTTCTCATAGTCTGGGAGTCCTTCATGTGTTTTTTGGCAAACTCTATGTGGGCTTTCATATGTCTTGCACTGAGGAGATGCTCACAAAAAGAAAGAGAGAAACGGCAAGCCGCACATCGTGTGATACAGTATCATGCAGAGGAGAAATTTTGTTAAAGGGCCAAAAGGATGGCCTCTCACCTTATAGTGTTGTGAATTAGTCACAACAACCAATAGCGTTTAGTATAAACAACCAAAATTCAGGTGGCAGCGGACTTGTCCTATGTCATGAGTAACGACATCAAGGAATGCAGTAGACTTGGATAGGAACCAAGGAATTGGCAGGACAACATGTGCGCTTGGACAATCAGGGCTTATAGTCACATATGGTTGAACTGTAGTTCTCAATTTATTCATTAAAAGCACAACGCGTTTCTAGAAAAAAAAGTATCCCTTTTTCAAGTGCAATAATTAAATCTAACAATAAATAAAAATAAGAGTAAAAACGTATATAGTGTATCATTTGTGAATCTTACTAGTAAAATTTACATATAAATATAATAAATAAACATAGGGTACACATATACAGTACATACACATATATACACACACGAGGAATGCATAAGAAATCCAACCACATATACATACATATATATATATATATATATATATATACACACATACACACACACACACACACACACATACACATACATACTACATCCATTACATATAATGTACAATAAATAAATATTCTTCTGCATTGGATATTCATCTCACTCAAAAAAGATCACCATATAAATTCCAGAAGGGTACGAACACTGGGGGGGGGGGAATACAGTAATATGATGAGAAAGAACTTCTATAATGTGCAAAAAGAAAACACATCTATAATACATGGGTATGTTAATGAAAAAATTACAAACAGAAGATGGTTTTTCAAAGGAATGCAATATGTAATGGAATTTAATTGTAAAAAATTGTTCCCAATCTCTAGGGCTTACTAGTCCTGGAGAGAGCATTTTATAGGGTTAAAAAGATATCTTACCAGTAGAGGCGCTTCTGAATCCACAGGGTGTAAACAGAGGTTCATGTGGCTGCTATCTACCTTATAAACAGTGGCTGGAGTGTCTTATCTAAGGAATTTCCCGGGTAAAAAAATCTCAGCACAGCCGCACCGAGATGCACGTGTGAGATATACAAGCGTCCCTCCAAGGCTACTGGGCATGCCTAGCAATAGACTGCTGTGTAAACATTAGGGGGAGGGGATAGAGACACTCTATTTGGAGGAAGCTATTAGCTGTTAGGCAAACATTGAGGGGGAGGGAGTATGAGTGCTCCATGGGATACTGAGAAGGGCTTCCTTGTGAAAGTGACAGCGTTTCATTTAACAGTGAAGAGATGTCTGTATGTGTGTGCTTCTACAGATAGTGGGAGGCTTCAGTAAGCGCTATCTGATCATGTGAGCACTTTCCAAGATAGTGAAAGTGCTTTGAATGTATAGTGATGTGCTATTTGGAGATACCTAAATAAATGATGGTTAGGGCAGTGTGAAAGATCCTCCGTGCGCCAAACCGCTTTGGCCACACCCTGAGTCCTCTTTCATATAAAAACCACACTCACCGCCAGTGAATGCCGGGTTCACAAGATAAATACAAGACAAGCCTTCTAAATTTTATATATTTATTAACCCCTAAATGGGTCGGTATTAAAATCTAACATATACAGTTCAGAACAGATATGCAGATATATGCAAGCATTAACAGTTACTAGTTACAAGATACAGTACAAATAAAATAAAAGGGAAAAAAAGGTGAAATAATTACTTTACCACACATGTCCTTGATGTGGTTCTATAGTCCAACACTCACACATGGCATGTGTGAGTCACCAGTGGAGGCTGTTTAGCATGTGGCATCCACAACAGTAATCCAGCCTGCATGCTCTTTACACAGTCTCTCAGGATTAGTCCAATAGTCTCTCTCAGTCTCTTGTAGGCTCATCATCGTCAGCAGCAGCATTCCAACCTGCCTGCTCGTAGTAGCATCTCAGTCAAAGTCTGTAATATCCTGTAGTCTGTGATGGTCTCAGCCCAAAACTCCATAGCATAATCTCCATAGCATAATCTCCATAGCATCAACTCTATAGCATAATCTCCTCCCACTGACTCTTACCTCATCTTTCATACCCTTTATGCCACCTCCCAGAATGAGCTCACCGGCGGCAGCTGGTGTCATAGAATAATCCACTCAAGACCAGATCTTTTGTATGTAGATGAGACCAAATGACCTGATACAATGTTATCAGCCATATCTGGTCAACCAGTGCAGCTGGACAATGCATGTTTGTTTGATCAGCCAGGACTGTGTATGAATTCAATGGAGCCCTATTGTTCCAGCCCGGCCACTACTGCCAATATACACCTAGGCTCATAGCTGCGCACAGTATGAATAAATGGAACTAGAGAGAAATACGCTACCCAGAGACCAAAATACAGCTGAGTTATAGCCACACTTAAGCAGAATCATCACAGGCAGGAAGAATTTGTGTGTACAAAAAGGGAAATGAGTTTAAGGTGATTATTACAGATGGTTTAAAACAATTAACAGATAATAACAGTCTTTTCTTACTATACATTAAATGGAGCAATAATAATAAGAAGAAGAAGAATAAAACACAATAAAAACATAAAAACATACTTTAAACTGGTAGACTGTAACAGTCTTCTAGACTTCAACAGCTTACACTACACAAAATGGAAATCTAATTTGCCATACGGACAGTTTTGTAGGATCAGAAGGAATTGTACACATGACGGCGACTATAATGAACAGAGCAAAACTCTAGTCCAAAGGTCTCAAGAAAGGAATTACCCCAAAAATCTTATCAAAGCTGCAAGATGCAGAGCTGGCCAACTATTACAAAATGAATGTTTGCAACCAGGCCCAAAGAATACAGATGGTAACCATCATTACAATTTAATTACTGCATATAGTTCATCTCACAACTATATCAAAGAAACTCTACAAAAACATTGGCCGATTATTCTAAATGACCCTTTCCTGAAAAAAAGTTTTACCTGCTAAACCAAATATCACGTACAGGAGAGCCAGGACTCTCAAGAACATTTTAGCCCCGAGCAGACTAAGACCTGTCAACAAACAAACAATTCTTCCCACTACAGACCCCATCAAAAGGCAGTTTTAGATGTAATCATTCAAAATGTAAATGCTGCCTGTCTATCACTCACCGTGCAAATACCTTCAGGAGTACTCTACAGGAGAAATTTTTGAAATAAAATTCTTCCTAAACTGTTCCACATCCTAAGTAATCTATCTATTTGAATGTCCCTGTGGACTTCAATATATTGGGAGAACAATTATGACCTTAAGGGAACGCTTGAATAAGCATTGTTCCAATGTAACGAATGGATACACGAAACATAGTGTCTCTAAACACGGTTTAAGCTACCACAATTGTATCTTTGAGGGTTTTACAGTAATTCCTATAGATCATGTTTGAGATAATACACTCAATTGAACCAACATTTTAAATAAAAAAAGAGATGTACTGGATCTATAAAATGGACACATTAAGCCCTTCTGGGCTGAATGAGACACTTGAAGATGTCACTAAGTTCTAATATGATTGACTAAAATAATCTACAGATGCATAGAATGTTAATTCAGGTAGAATTCAATGGAAATCTCTTTTTCCCACCGTATTGAACCATTCATATATTTTTATTATGAATATTTATATAGATCATTATTTTTATTATGAATATTTATATAGATTATTATATTTCTATTATGAATTTTGACCTAGTTTTGATATATATTTTCTCTAGACATATTTGTAAAGGTACACATTCATAATTCTTTCCTTTTATACTTTTTGATTGCGGATGTGGACACAGATCAAATTTAATTTATCTTTTTTTGTTAATTTTAATGTTTTTATTGTGTTTTATTCTTCTTATTATTATTATTGCTCCATTTATTGTATAGTAAGAAAAGACTTATTATCTGTTAATTGTTTCAAACCATCTGTAATAATCACCTTAAACTCATTTCCCTTTTTATACACACAAATTCTTCCTGCCCTAACAATCATTAACTTAGGTGTCTCCAAATAGCACATCACTATACATTCAAAGTACTTTCACTATCTTGGAAAGTGCTCACATGATCAGATAGCGCTTACTGAAGCCTCCCACTATCTGTAGAAGCACACACATACAGACATTGCTTCACTGTTAAATGAAACGCTGTCACTTTCACAAGGAAGCCCTTCTCAGTATCCCATGGAGCACTCATACTCCCTCCCCCCAATGTTTGCCTAACAGCTAATAGCTTCCTCCAAATAGAGTCTCTATCCCCTCCCCCTAATGTTTACACAGCATTCTATTGCTAGGCATGCCCAGTAGCCTTGGAGGGACACTTGTATATCTCACACATGCATCTCATTGCATCTCAGTGCGACTGTGCTGAGATTTGTGGAAATTCCTTAGATAAGACACTCCAGCCACTGTTTATAAGGAAGATAGCAGCTACCTGAACCTTTGTTTACACTGTGGATTCAGAAGCGCCTATACTGGTAAGGGTGGGTTCACACCTGCGCTTGAGTCCGTCCGCTGCCAATCCGAGTGAAAATCTCGGGGAACGGGATAGGCATCGGATACCGACAGGTTAGCGACACATTAGTTAAAAACCCATTCATTTGAATGGGTTTTGAAAGCAATGAGCGGGTGTCCAATTGCACCCTCTGTGCTGCAAAGCCATTTTTTTTTCGTCGGACATGAAGTCCTGCATGTCCGACTTTGTTTCCGACGAAAAAAAAAGGATTCACAGCGCAGAGGGTGCAATCGGACACCCGCTCATTGCTTTAAAAACCCATTCAAATGAATGGGTTTTTAACCAATGCGTCGCTAACCTGTCGGTATCCGATGCCAATCCCGTTCCCCGAGATTTTCACTCGGATTGGCAGCGGACGTACTCAAGCGCAGGTGTGAACCCACCCTAAGATATCTTTTTAACCCTATAAAATGCTCTCTCCAGGACTACAGTAGTAAGCCCTAGAGATTGGGAACAATTTTTTTACAATTAAATTCCATTACAAATTGCATTCCTTTGAAAAATTATCCTCACAACCTCATCTTCTGTTTGTAACTTTTTCATTAACATACCCATGTATTATAGATGTGTTTTCTTTTAGCACTTTATAGAAGTTCTTTCTCATCATATTACAGAATTTCCGCGCCTCCCCCCCCAGTGTTCATACCCTTCTGGAATTTATATGGTGATCTTTTTTGAGTGAGATGAATATCCAATGCAGAAGAATATTTATTTATTGTACATTATATGTAATGGATGTAGTATGTGTGTGTGTATGTATGTGCATGTGTGTATGTGTATATGTATGTGCATGTGTGTATATGTATGTGCATGTGTGTATATGTATGTATATGTATGTGTCTATGTATATATGTATATGTGCTTGGATTTCTTATGCATTCCTCGTGTGTGTGTGTGTGTGTGTGTGTGTATGTGTATGTGTATAAATTTTTCTAGTAAGATTCATAAATGATACAATATATACGCTATATTCGTTTTTACTCTTATTTTTATTTATTGTTAGATTTAATTATTGCACTTGAAAAAGGGATACTTTTTTCCGAAACGCATTGTACTTTTAATGAATAAAGTGAGAACTACAGTTCAACCATATGTGACTATAAGCCCTGATTGTCCAAGCGCGCGTGTTGTCCTGCCAATTCCTTTTTTTGCACTGAGGAGAGGCTTCCTTCAGGCCACTCTGCCATAAAGCCCCGACTGGTGGAGGGCTGCAGTGATAGTTGACTTTGTGGAACTTTCTCCCATCTCCCTACTGCATCTCTGGAGCTCAGCCACAGTGATCTTTGGGTTCTTCTTTACCGCTCTCACCAAGGCTCTTCTCCCACGATTGCTCAGTTTGGCTGGACGGCCAGGTCTAGGAAGAGTTCTGGTCGTCCCAAATTTCTTCCATTTAAGGATTATGGAGACCACTTTGCTCTTAGGAACCTTGAGTGCTGCAGAAATTCTTGTGTAACCTTGGCCAGATCTGTGCCTTGCCACAATTCTGTCTCTGAGCTCCTTGGGCAGTTCCTTTGACCTCATGATTCTCATTTGCTCTGACATGCACTGTGAGCTGTGAGGTCTTATATAGACAGGTGTGTGCCTTTCCTTATCAAGTCCAATCAGTTTAATTAAACACAGCTGGACTACAATGAAGGAGTAGAATCATCTCAAGGAGAATCAGAAGGAAATGGAGAGCATGTGAGTTAAATATGAGTGTCACAGCAAAGGGTCTGAATACTTATGACCATATGATATTTCAGTTTTTCTTTTTTAATAAATTTGCAAAAATATCTACATTTCTGGGGTTTTTTTCTGTCAAGATGGGGTGCTGAGTGTACATTAATGAGAAATAAAATGAACTTTTTTGCTTTTAGCAAATGGCTGCAATGAAGCAGAGTGAAAAATTTAAAGGGGTCTGGATACTTTCTTTCCGTACCCACTGTATTTTGGATGTTAGAAGGCTTACAAGTTGAACAGCGATTTTCCAGATTTACAAGAAAATTTCCCAAACTAATTTCTTAGGGACCACTTCAGTTCTGAAGAGGATTATAAAGGCCTATATATTAGATACCTCCATAAATCATACCATTTTCAAAACTGCACCCCTCAAATAATTAAAAACAGTATTTCGTAAGTTTGTTAAGCCTTTTAGCATTTCACGGGAATTAAAACAATATGGTGGTGAAATTTAGACAGTTTATGTTTTTTTTTTAATAATACGTTCATTTAGCCGTAAAATTAACACATTCACAAAGGGTTAAATGAGAAAATGCAGCTCAGTTTGTCATGCAATTTCTCCCGAGCACAGAAATACCCAACATATGGGTGTAAACTGATGTTTGGGCACACAGCAGCACATGGAAAGGAAGGAGCGACACTTGGCATTTGAAAAGAAGATTTTGCTGGAATAGTTTTCGGGTGCCATGTCTCATTTGCAGAGCCCCTAGAGTACCAAAATGATGGAAACCCTCCAAAAGTGACTCCCATTTTGGAAACTACACCTTTGACAGAATTAATCAAGGGGTATAGTGAGCATTTTGACCCCACAGTCGTTTCACAGATTTTATTAACATTGGGATGTGTAAATGAAAAATTACTAAAACGTCACTTTATCTCCAAAGTTTTCATTTTCACAAGGGGTTAAATGAGAAAAAGCACCCCACAGTTTGTTAAACAATTACTCCTGAACACATGAATGCCCCACATGTAGTCGTAAGCTGCTGTATGGGTACATGGCGGGGCTCAGAATGGACAGTGCGCTATTTGGCTTTTGGAGGGCAGATTTTGCTGGAATAGTTTTCAGGTGCCAGGTCGCATTTTCAGAGCCCCTAAAGTACCAATACAATGGAAGCTCCCAAAAAGTGACCCCATTTTAGAAACTACACCCCTCAAGGAATTTCTCAAGGGGTATTATCATTTTGAGCCCAAGAGTGCTTCCCCAAAATTAATGTACAAAATGAAATTTGAAATTTTTATAGAAATATGCCATTTCAGTGCCCAATATGTTGCGCCCACTTTGTGTCATCAGAGACATGCATTCCTAAAACTATTAAGTGGGCTATCCCGGGGACAAAAAAAGTTGTATACAGTGGGGAAAAAAAAGTATTTAGTCATCCACCAGTTGCAAGTTCTCCCACTTAAAAACATGAGAGAGGCCTGTAATTGACATCATAGTTAGACCTCAACTATGAGAGACAAAATGAGAAAACATATCTAGAAAATCACATTGTCTGATTTTTTAAGAATTTATTTGCAAATTATGGTGGAAAATAAGTATTTGGTCACCTACAAACAAGCAAGACTTCTGGCTCTCACAGACCTGTAACTTCTTCTTTAAGAGGCTCCTCTGTCCTCCACTCATTACCTGTAGTAATGGCACCTTTTTGACATTGTTATCAGTATAAAAGACACCTGTCCACAACCTCAAACAGTCACACTCCAAACTCCACTATGGTGAAGACCAAAGTGCTGTGGAAGGACACCAGAAACAAAATTGTAGACCTGCACCAGGCTGGGAAGATTGAATCTGCAATAGGCAAGCAGCTTGATGTGAAGAAATCAACTGTAGGAGTAATAATTAGAAAATGGAAGACATACAAGACCATTGATAATCTCCCTCAATCAGGGGCTCCACGCAAGATCTCACCCAGTGGGGTCAAAATGATCACAAGAACGGTGAGCAAAAATCCCAGAACCACATAGGGGGACCTAGTGAATGACCTGCAGAAAGCTGGGACTAACGTAACAAAGGCTACCGTCAGTAACACACTACGCTGCCAGGGACTCAGATCCTGCAGTTAAAGACGTGTCCCCCTGCTTAAGCCAGTACATATCCGGGCCCGTCTGAAGTTTGCTAGAGAGCATTTGGATGTTCCAGAAGAGTATTGGGAGAATGTCATATGGTCAGAAGAAACCAAAGTAGAACTGTTTGGTAGAAAGACAACTCGTCATGTTTGGAAGAGAGTGAATGCTGAGTTGCATCAAAAGAACACCATACCTACTGTGAAGCATGGGGGTGGCAACATCATGCTTTGGGGCTGTTTCTCTGCAAAGAGACCAGGACGACTGATCCGTGTACATGAAAGAATGAATGGGGACATGTATCGTGAGATTTTGAGTTCAAACCTCCTTCCATTAGCAAGGGCATTGAAGATGAAACATGGCTGGGTCTTTCAGCATGACAATCACACCGCCAGGGCAACAAAGGAGTGGCTTCGTAAGAAGCATTTCAAGGTCCTGGAGTGGCCTAGCTAGTCTCCAGATCTCAACCGCATAGAAAACCTTTGGAGGGAGTTAAAAGTCCGTGTTGCCCAGCGACAGCCCCAAAACATCACTGCTCTAGAGGAGATCTGCATGGAGGAATGGGCCAACATACTAGCAACAGTGTGTGCCAACCTTGTAAAGACTTACAGAAAACGTTTGACCTCTGTCATTGCCAAGAAAGGATATATAACAAAGTATTGAGATGAACTTTTGTTATTGACCAAATACTTATTTTCCACCATAATTTGCAAATAAATTCTTTAAAAATCAGACAATGTGATTTTCTAGATATATTTTCTCATTTTGTCTCTCATAGATGAGGTCTACCTATGATGTCAATTACAGGCCACTCATTTTTTTAAGTGGGAGAACTTGCACAATTGGTGGCTGACTAAATACTTTTTTTTCCCTACTGTATATGGGCATAAACTGCTACTTGGGCACACAGCAGGACTCAGAAGGGAATGAACACTGCACTTTTTATCTTTTGGAGTACAGATTTAGAGGGATTTTCTGGACACCATGTTGTTTTTGCACAGACCCAAAGGTGCCAGTAAACTGGAATTCCCCAAGACGTGACCCCATTTTGTAGTGCGATTTTAGGGTATCTGCAAACATTACATGGTGTCCAAAAACCAACAATCTAAATTAGTGGTCTAAAAGCACATAGGGCTCATTCACATGTGTGCCCTGTTGTGTGCCCAAACAGCAGTTTATGTCCACATGTATGACACTGTTGTACCCAGGATAACATACTTAACAATGTCATGTGTGGGTATAAACTGCTATTTGGGCACAGCCAGGAAGGAGCGCTATTTTGGTTTTTGGCCCCTGAATTGCCAGTAAAGTGGAATCCGCAGACATGTGACCCCACTTTGGAAACTACACCCCTCAAGGGATTTATCAAGTGGGGTACCGAGCATTTTTAACCCTTGGGCGTTGCATTAATTTAATTAATTAAAGCTGATAATGAAAAGTGAAAATTGCAATTTTTCCAGAGATACGCCATTTCAGTGCCCGATATGTTGTAACCAGCTTGTGTCAGCAGAGACACACACTCCAAAAAACTGTTAAACGAGTATCCCGGGCACAACAGCTTTTGGAGCATTTGTCTCTGATACAAGCCGGGCACAATATATTACGCACTGAAATGACATATTCCTGAAAAAATTGTCATTTTCACCCTTCACCATCGGCTGCGTATTCATTTCTGTAAATTAAATTATAGCAACACTTGGGGGTTAAAAATGCTCACTGTACCCCTGGATAAATTCCTTCAGGAGTGTAGTTTCCAAAATGGGGTCACATGTCAGGGGATTCCAATTTACTGGCATTTCAAGATTTCTGCAAAAGTGGCATGGTGTCCAAAAACCACACCGTCTAAATCTGTGCGCCCAAAACCAAATAACGCTCCCTCCCTTCTGTGCTTGGTTGTGTGCCCAAATACCAGTTTATACTCAGATATGACATTAAGTATGTTATCCTCGGTACACCAGTGTCATACATGTGGGCATAAACTGCAGTTTGGGAACATAGCAGGGGGCAGAAGGGAAGGGGCGCTGTGTGGCTTTTGCAGTGCAGATTTAGATGTTTGGTATCTGGATGTCATGTCATGATGTCATGTTTGCAGAGCCTCTAAGGTGCCAGAAAAGTGGACTCCTTTAAGGAGTGACCCCATTGTGAAAACTGCATCCCTCAAAGAATTTATCAAGGGGTGTAGCAAGCTTTAGTATCCCAGGCGGGAATGCACAGCGGATGGTGAACAGTGAATATGTAAGCTGTGCGGAGTGCATTGGGAACACCAAATTCCCTACTATATTTCCCCAGTAGTTCCTATGATCTACACATTGCAGAAAAATACACGCAGTGGAAATGCTGCAATTTCCAAAACAGTTGCGGTTTTGGAGATCATAGCAAGTCAATTCTATTTATGGAAATGCCGGCGGTTTCACTTTAGGTATAATGGAAGCAGAAAGTCCGCAGAGGAAACCTCGCCAGACTTTCTGCAAAAATCTCTGAGGGAAAAACCGTGATGCATTTCTGCCAAGGTTTTTCCCACAGTGCTTTTTTGCTGCAGCCTGGTACGTGGGGCCTCAGCCTAAAACACTTGATAAATGTTAGAGAGGTTATTCGGATGTATTTTTGCAGCACAGTGTTGTAGGTCACGCCCCTTAACTATGAGTCCACACCCCTTTTTGTACAAGTAATAAAAGTATTTAAAACACTTTATGAATGTGGAACACAACATGTTAGAGAGGTTATTTGGTGAAAATGATACCAGAATTATGGAGCATTTTACTTGATAAATCTCCACCATTGTATGTGCTGGCTGGCTTGTATGAATATGAAAAACTCAGATAATGTGTGAGCAGGGCCGGTTTTAGAGAAAGTGGGGCCCCGGGCAAAATTAAAAGTGGGGCCCCAAATGTTGAAATATTGTACCTACTACATAGTCACATTCTGTTAATTTGATGTGCTGCAGTGCTTACAGGGGTGTTTCTAAGGTCTTTAAGACCAGGGCCCACCACGTTGTGAAAACGCAGCGTTTTATAGTACCTGCAAAGTGGAGGGGATTCTGACTAATCCCATACACACATTGCAGAAAAAAAAATCTGCAGCGGAAAAGCTGCGTTTTCACAGCATGTCAGTTATACCTTCATAAATGCTGGTGTTTTCCATAAAGGTATAATAGGTACAGAAAGTCCACAGAGGAAAACTCTGAGATCACAATGAAAAACGCTACTTTAAAAAACGCAATGCGTTTCTCCTGCTGTCTTTTCCGCAGCATGGGGCCTTAGCCTAAAGCGGTTGTTTCATATGTATGTAAATTTTTTTGCATAGCCAAACTAGTTGCTTGTGACCCTTTATAAATCAGGTGCACAAGTAACAAGGCCTATATATGTCTATCCCTGCACACAATAAAATATGTATATACATACAGAATTATCAAATAGGACCGCTATACCAGCAATAAATACTGTCACGTCATCTGCTGACTGCTATACCAGCACTAAATACTGTCACGTCACCTGGTGACCGCTATACCAGCACTAAATACTGTCACGTCATCCGCTGACCGCTATACCAGGACTAAATACAGTCACGTCACCCACTAACCGTTATACCCGGACTAAATACTGTCACGTCACCCACTGACCGCTATACCAGGACTAAATACTGTCACGTCACCCGCTGACCGTTATACCAGGACTAAATATGTCATGTCATCCGCTGACCGCTATACCAGGACTAAATACTGTCACGTCATCCGCTGACCGCTATACTAGGACAAAATACTGTCACGTCACCTGCTGACCATTATACCAGGACTAAATACTGTCACGTCACCCGCTGACCGCTATACCAGGACTAAATACTGTCACCCACTGACCGCTATACCAGGACTAAATACTGTCACGTCACCCCCTGACCGTTATACCAGGACTAAATACTGTCACGTCACCCACTGACCGCTATACCAGGACTAAATATTGTCACGTCACCCACTAACCGTTATACCAGGACTAAATACTGTCACGTCACCCGCTGACTGCTATACCAGGACTAAATATTGTCATGTCACCAGCTGACTGCTATACCAGGACTAAGTACTGTCACGTCACCCGCTGACCGCTATACCAGGACTAAATACTGTCACGTCACCCGCTGACCGCTATACCAGGACTAAATACTGTCATGTCACCAGCTGACTGCTATACCAGGACTAAGTACTGTCACGTCACCCGCTGACTGCTATACCAGGACTAAGTACTGTCACGTCACCCGTTGACTGCTATACCAGGACTAAATACTGTCACGTCACCCGCTGACCGCTATACCAGGACTAAATACTGTCATGTCACCAGCTGACTGCTATACCAGGACTAAGTACTGTCACGTCACCCGCTGACTGCCAGATTCCCCTCTGTTCTCATAGAATAATCCACAAATACCAGATTTTACTCCATTCTCCATCTTGAGAACACAACTACCCCCTTTTATTTGCAGATGCCCCCTCATAACGCCAGCCAGCAATTAACCTCTTCCTGCCCTGCACTGTAATAGTACGCTGCAGTAAGCAGTTTGTTCCTAGGACTACACTTTGAAGAGACTGTAAAATGACCGTTCATGCCACATGGGGCCCCTGCCTTAAGGCTGAGGCCCCACTTGGTGGAAAAGCAGCTTTTTTAGTTGCAGATTTTGCTTCAGTTTTTTGAGCCAAAGCTAAGCAGGGCTACAAAAGGATTGTGAAATATCTAGGAAGCTTCTTGCACTCCCTTCTGCTCAATCCACTCCTGGCTTTGGCTCAAAAAACAGCAACAAAATCTGCAACAAAAAAAAGCTGCTTTTCTGTAACGTGAAACACAGCATTTATGGCTGCTGCAGAAATGTACGAGCAAAGTGAATAAAATGTCAACATTTAATCTCATCCACAGCAGGTTAATTTTAGCTGTGGAGTCGCAAGAATTTTACCGTAATAGGGGAAGAAAGTGCAGAAAAAATGCATCAAAAGCTCAATGAAAAATGCTGTGGGAAAAAACAATGTGTTTTTCCTCCTTTTATCTCCTGTGCTTTTTAGCTGCGTTTCGCTGTGTTGGGCCTAATCCTTAAAGGAGTTGTCTAGGGATTACAGGTTTCTGCAAGGAGGCCGGGGAAGGTGAAAAATAAAACCCACACTCACCTGTCCGATCCAGCGGCGCCCCGGGGCTTATTCCAGCGGCAGTCCTTGCCACATGTAACCATTGAGGCCAATCAGGACCTCAGTAGCCTAAGGAAAGGAACCTGGATGTCACTCACATACGTCACCTGTGATGTCCCGTGTCCTTTCCACAGGCCGCTGATTGGCCTCAGCAGTCACGTGCAATGAGGACTTCTGCCAGAACAAGGCCCCCGGGCGCTGCTAGATGGGACAGATGTAGGAGACACCGGAGCACCGGGGACAGGTGAAGATGGACTTTCTTTTTCTTATTTTTCACCTTCCCTGACCTCTTTGCAGAAAACTGTAATTCCTGGACAACCCGTTTAACATCTCAATATACTGAGCATCACACTACACAATACAATTCTAGTATGTATAATGGTACACATGTACAGAAGAAAATATAGATAGACAATAATATGCTGTATATACCTACATATATACCATATATTTACACATACAGTACATTCATATACAATATATACACACACACCTGTCTACAATCATACAGTACTCACACAGTAGCTAACACATACTGTAAACAAATATACACATATATACATATTTTACACAAAACATACACTTACACTTGGCTGTATTGCTGGGTGCACTGGAAATGGAGGAAGCTCATGTGCAGCTCTGTCTGGCAATAGTGAAAGCATCGCAGCAGACTCCCCCCTGCACACTCCGATGTGCTGGATGGGGGGGAGGGTCTAAACTAGTAACTGCTTCTAAGTGCCGGCAAACTGTAGAAGCAGCGATCTGCAGAATCTGCATCTGCCGATGTTTTCATCTACTGCCGATTAAGAGTCCTAATAGTAGGGAAAGTATGGGGCCCCTATGGGTGTTGGGGCCCTGGGCAATTGCCCAGTTTGCCCCCCCCCCCCTAACGCCGGCCCTGTGTGTGAGTCTGATCTCTGACTGAGTCAGGTATCAGACAACTTTGTGTCAGACAACTTTTTATCAGACTCATGGAGCTCTCAGCCTGCAGCTTTATACAAGGATCTTCTACTCCTGAGTGTGAGCAGCGAGTTCACTCAGAGGTCAGTCATCCTGGCCAATCACAGTGTAACATTGTATGTGCTTCATAGCTGACTGCTCAGTTGTGACTCAATCAGATATGAAAGTCAGAAGTCATCTAAGTTTTACAACCAGCCCAGAAACTGCATAGAGTCAGGTGTCAGAATCAAAGTCAGGTGTCAGAATCAAACTCAGGTGTCGGAATCAAAGTCAGGTGTCAAAGTCAGGTGTCAGAATCAAAGTCAGGTGTCAGACTCAAAGTCAGGTGTCAGAATCAAAGTCAGGTATCAAAGTCAGGTGTCAGAATCAAAGTCAGGTATCAAAGTAAGGTATCAAAGTAAGGTATCACTGTTGTAAACTGCTATTAATATGATGTTTGATTCTGATATCTGAGGATGTCCTAATATGGACACTGTAGACGCTGCAACCACCCCAAATGAACCCTGTTCTGATTCAATACTCTTCTGTAAATTCCTCCCTATCCTTTCCCTACAGTTCTAAGGCTCTTTCCCTGAACTTCTAGCAGTTTTGAATTGTTTTCTACCACTATCCCTAGCGCCTGCTGACGTCTCTCCCTACACTAAGTATGATGTGAAATGACTGAACCTAAAATGGCCGAGGGTTTTTATAGGGCTGTGACATCACAGGGTCAGCTGGCTGTTGATTAGCTGCACGCTTGGCATTGTGGGTGATCCAGCGTTCTCAGAGTCCCTTGTCCTAACATGTGCAGCTGCCATTTTATTAAAAAATGCAATTCGATACATCGAGGAAATCGAGAATCGAGGCGAATCGAAGATTTCCTGAAATTCGGATCGAATTCCACTTCGTCAGCTTCGATTCGCTCTTATCTAGTAATAATCATCTAAAAATGTTTAAAATTATATTTAGCTTACCAATGTAACATTTGCATTGCCTTCTTGTATGCCTCCATTTTCAGCAGTGTGATTCTGTAAAATATACATACCATTGCAAACATTACATTTATCATTAGATAAAAAAAATGTCATGACATATTCATAGAGTTCAGTGGGGAAAATGTAACACTCAATGGGGAAATTTTATAATGATTGCCATATTATATGCCAGTCTTAATAAAGGGCCCAACTGGCACAGGGATTGAAAGATTGGAAATCTATACCAGTTAGGAACTGTCGTAGATTTCCATTAAAATTCGTGCCAGAAAATTGGCATGGGCTATAATGAAGCTGTCTGACCGTGCCCCAGTGCTTCCAGCTTTGCCCGCATTTGCACAATGTGGCGAGAGAGGAATGAATCACGGCTTGTAGCACACTTTTGGCGCTATAAGGCCCTTACGACAAATGTGCACCCAATATCTATGCGAACCAACTGATTGCTTGCTTTAATGTACTGTACATAGAACTTTCTCAGGGGCCAGAATTAACAAGCAGAACCAAACAACTTCTCAGCTATATTGGGGGGAAAGAAAAAAATATATATCTATACAAATGATGCAAATAAAAAAAATGGGCAGTACTCTAAGAAAGTAAGAAATTGTGGCCCTTTATTAAGCCGATGTGCAAAGTTTCAGTCCATAGATCTTGGAGCTTTCTCTAACAAAATGTACAGTATGGAATGAAATGTTGCATATAGGCTTAATAAAGGTCAACAAGTTTGCAACATTTCTAGATTTCTGCCTGTATTTGTATTTTATTATTTTTATAGCTATATATTACTTTTTGCTGAAATTCTGTGGATTGAACACAATATATAGACTATTTATTCTGATTATTCTCAGGTGATTCTTTTTGTATGTGCACCTGTGTGTCCATCACATGACCATGGACTGATAATTTTATCGACTGGGAGTAAGCAGAATGAATGACAGCAAGCAGAGATCTACAAAACTATGAGGAATTAATACAGAAAATATATTGGAAAATTGTATCACTTTTTATTATACAAACAAGAACATTTGTCTCTTAAAGTTGGTCTAAAACTGGCCAACCCCTCTAAGGCATATCTGTCCTTTCAAGTGACTTTTAAAGATAAGCTGCGTGCGTGTACATAAGGAGTAGCACAGCACCTTTCCAAACTTGACATTTTTTTTCTATAATTTTTGCTGATGTTTTCAAATTTTCTATCTCACAATCTATATTAAAAAAACAAACTACTAAATCCTTCCATTTTTCACTCTGGTCACCAGGTCCAGAAATAAACTGACATTTGCCAATTATGTAGCAGTTCTCTTTGCATCAATCACTTAATTTATATCACAGTCAGGATTACATTAGAAGATAAACTTTCTATAGATAACACCACCACTGACCTACCATTGCATCCACTACTAGCAATAGATGATATCACAGATTATCTACTTCCCTCCCTGCACAGTGTAGGTGTAGCAAACTCTACCATAGACCTCAATGAGGCCCGGGTTAACATCTGCGTTGGGGAGTCCGCTTGGGGACCCCCCGAACGGAAACCTATACATATAAAAAAGCGGTTTACCTGGGAAACCCGCGGACCCCATAGACTATAATGGGGTCCGTGAGGATTCCGTTCGTTTTCCGCATGAAGCAAGCGGAGAGGAAAGTGCTGCAAGCAGCACTTTCCTCTCCGCATGTTTCCACATGTTTCATGCGGAAACCACACGGACCCCATTATAGTCTATGGGGTCCGCAGGTTTCCCAGGAAAACCGCTTTTTTATGCGTATAGGTTTCCGTTCGGGGGGTCCCCAAGCAGACTCCCCGAACGGAAACCCGAACGCAGATGTGAACCGTGCCTGAACACCTTGGCTCCAGTCTATTGTTATCTATGGCCATAAGAATTCTAAACATATCACTAAATGTTGTTAAAAAGCAGAGGAGAAGCTTGGATAGCAGTCCCAATAATGTACTATATAATAAACTATATAATAAGATTAAAAAAAAACAAAAAAACTTCTATCAGTAAATAAAAACAGATTAGAAAAAAGTGATATATTTCAGAATCTGGTATTAATAAATGAAAATAAATTGCTATACATTCCCTTTAATTCTCGTTGGGTATACAGTGCTAATATACTGTACTCTGCAGTACGGTACAGGGAAATAATCTCTTCCTTTTGTAGGAGCTCGCAATTTTCTATAACAGACACATAATGGCTGATCACTGTACTGTATATGCATTTTTATCTCTCGGAAGATAGATAGATAGATAGATAGATAGATAGATAGATAGATAGATAAGATCATAGACTACACTTTTTAAGATACAGCAGACTATTGCTTTATTTATTATAGGTTTTAAACACAGCATTCTGGATTTATATCACTTACCACAAAATGCCAAGGAAAATTCAGATCTGTTCCATGTAACACAAATGCATGAAACTGGTTGTGTACGTTGCAGAATGCAATCATTATAGACTTCAGTGCTCCAAAATCAAAAGAAGTACAAGATGATATATGGGGTTCCTTCTCTATATTTTTGATTCCGAAAGACCATGGCACCTTCTTGGGTATCTCTACATTTATTTCACATTCTTTTTCAGAGATAATATTCCTGATGTGAGTTCCTGCCAAGTAAATGTAAAATGTGATATCTATTCAAAATGAATTAATGAATGGATAATTGGGGCTTTAAGTCTGAGTCCTCCTGTTGATGAAAAGCAGCTTTTTTCATTGCAGATTTTGCCTTCTGTTAAATCCACTCCTGCCTTTGGCTCAAAAAAGCACAGCAAAATATGCAACAAAAAATGCTGTGTTTCTGCAACTTGAGGCCTCAGCCTAAGGCTGGGGCTTCACATTGTGAAAACACAGCATTTTGGCTGCGGCAGAAACGCAACAGCAAAAAACACTGAGTTTTACAGTATTTGCAAAGTGCATGGGATTTTGGCTAATCCCATCCACGCATTGCAGAAAAATATCTGCAGCAGAAAAGCTGCGTTTTCAAAAATTGCAGCATGCCGATAATACCTACAGAAACACTGACGTCTTCCATATAGGTATAATAGGTGCAGAAAGTTTGCAGACGAAAACTCTGCAATGAAACAACACTGCATTTTAGCTGCATTTTTTTTTTTTTTTTTTTTTGGGGGGAGGCTCGCTATGTGGGGCCATAGCCTAAAGCAGATTTCATACAACCAGCACACAAAAGACCCTTCTTCTGTGGGAGTCTGTGAGATGCTTTCCACCCATTATACCAAAATAGCCCTGGTAGGGTAGATATAGAAATAGACTTTTCTGGATGTTAATAAAGGTCTAAATGCTGAGACAACAGATTTTTATCGTGTATGCAAATGAGATTACAAGTGTGCAATGGCCAGTCCTGTAAACCATGGCCCATGTGTTTCCCTGATCTCCAGAAGTCTCCAGAAGTGTCGCAGTAATGTCAGTAATGTCACTCTATAACCTAGGTCACACATTCAGAATGTTTTATCATGCCATGTACACCAGTTTTCTGGCTTACAAAGCATGGAAAAGTCTAAATTTTTGTCGCATTTGCCTATTTTTTAGCATATGAGCAACATGCTTATCACTTTTCAAATAAGTAGGCAAAGCGGGATGAGAATCTAGGTTGGGGCATGGAATCTGAGTTATTAAAATGCCATTTTTTCTAAGCTGGCCTCTATGCTTCACATTAAAATTTTTACGCATGCAGAGTTCTTCACCTAGGCCATTGCCCACAACAGAGAGTAATGCGCATATACCATCTAAATGCTGTGTCCAAATCCTGGCCAAGCTGTACAGCCCAATGAGTTTTTAGATCAATTTTACAAACTGATGCACATGGTGTAAATGGTACTTTATTTTGAAGTAAATGGTTTATAAATAGTATGTTATCTGATTAGTAAATGTGGCAACCCATTAATAAATTACTGCTATAGTGGTTTTGTTTGTGGCCTTTTTTTTTGTCATTCCTGTTACTGTTGTGTTTTCAAAATGTATTTTGTTGACATTATGGCATTTTACATTGTGTTTTTCTCTCTAGACTTCAACTGGCTTTATAATACAGATGCAACTGCATTAGCCTAATTTATTTTCCATATATGTGTTTTAATAGTACATGATTTCTTGATCTGTCACAGGAAATCTATCCTATGTATGTCTATGTATGGCCATCCAGTAGTTGTGTTGTGAATTGCAGCTAGTCAAAGGGAGTCTACCTCTCACCACAAATGCCTCTAAACCATGCAATTGTAGGCAGTGTCAGACTGGCCAGCCAGAGGAAAAGTCCCTTTCCAACAGAAGCCTGCCCAGGGAAGGTGAGTAAAAATAACATTTATACTCACCTCTTCTGGGCATTCGGCAGTTCATGGCATCATCTTCTGTCCATTTCTAGGCTGTGGCTGACGTCACGCATCCCGGTGGTCACTGCTGGGGCCTATGATTGGGACTCAAAGGTCAGCTGAGTCCCTATCATAGGCATCAGCGGTGACCCCCGGGACGCATGACGTCAGCCATAGACCTGAAGAGGATGCCAGAGACAGCCAAACAATGCAAGGATGTTCAGGAGAAGTGAGGCAAGATGAGTATAACTGTTTGTTATTTTCTCTTCACTTTCCCTGTGCCTCTACTTATTATACTCTGGGTGAAACGTGCGTTGGGGCTCGAGGTGGAGGTCGCAGTGTTTATCTGGTAGCTATTTTGTATTCTAATTGTGACTTGTATACATCTCTCCTTGGTATATGGCATATTGCAAGTTTGTGATCTGAGTGACCATTTAGATTATACTTTTCCTATATGACACATGATGGTGAGGTTGGATTGGTGTTTGATATGCACTGGTCAGACTTTAGTATTGTGTGACTAGTGTATATGACATGGCCCATATAGTCTTTATAATCATAGTATTTGGACAAAGCACTAAATTTGCATATAACCACACATCAATGGGATTTGCTGTTTTGCATACTTGCAATGCGATTTACATGTTGCATCAGCGATACACTGGGCATTTCTATCTTTTATGATAGTATATTTACAAATATATATTTATTATATAGAAATTACGATTGTTTGTACGCATTTGATGAACTATTAATTAGATGTATTTGGACGTGAGTCCTCTGGATGACACTGTGACCTCCACCCTTTTTTGGCATTTTTATGTATTTTTAACATTTTTTCTGATCAATAAAATTTGCTTTGATTAATTTACTATAGTATAGTATTTGTGCGATATTTTTAATATTGATTCCAGATAGGTTGTTAGCTCTCTCTGGGAGTCATACTATTTAGATTCAAGTAGAAAGATTTTGTAGGTTATCCATTGTGGGAAAATATGCTGGGGGTGCACTGTGGGGAGGATATTATAGTGTGTAGGGGCTTTGTGAAGTATATTTTATGGTGTGGGGCTGCTGGGGAGTATATTATACTGTGTGGGGCCACTGTGAAGCATTATACTGGGGGACACTGGGGAGCATATTATATTGTGTGGGGCCATTGTGCAGCATTATACTTGTGGGGGGCACTGTGGGTAGCCTATTATACTGTGTAGGGCCGGTGTGGAGAATTATATGGTGGGAGCCTCTGGGGAGCATATTATGGTGCCACTATGAAACAGCATACAGTGTGGGGGGTCTAGGGACTATACTGTACTGTGTGGGGCCACTGTGGAGTTTTTTGTTGCAGATTTTGCTGCGTTTTTTCAGCCAGAGCCAGGAGTGGATTCAACAGAAGGGGAACATCTAAGTGCTGCCTTTATATTTTCCACCCCTGATCAATCCACTTCTGACTTTGCCTCAAAAAACCACAGCAAAATCTGCAACAAAAAACACTGCATTTCTGCAACGTGGGGTCTTAGCCTTAGGCTAAGGCCCCACATGGCGTCCCACAGCAAAAAAGTGCTGCGGGAAAAACTGCGGCGGCAACTAATAAGAGTGCTGACCCCTTTGGTATATTGATTCTGCCCCCCAAAAATGTAATTGCTATGTTGGAAAATTATGTATAATTGTAAAGTGCTTTTGACTATCAATAAAAATTAAATGTATATAGCACAGCTGATATTCATGCTTTATCTTACAGATGCAAGGCATTAAATAAATTGCACTTACTAATTGAATAATTTCCTGGATCTGAATACATAAGACTGAAAGAAGTTTCAAAATGCCCGTTCAGTCCAACATGTGCAACAGAGAAACTTGTGTTATGTTCAGACCAATGCACAATTATGGTAACTGTTGTAAGATTGTCTACTTTCAAATTCTGAATGCCTAGAAATGAAGCAGACAATAGATGTATAAAACAATTACAATAATAACAGAGCTCTTCATGAGATTACCCACTGAAATTCACACTCAAAACATACAGTGGGGAAAAATACACTTAAAAAGATGAGAGAGGCCTATAATTGACATCATAGGTAGACCTCAACTATGAAAGACAAAATGAGAAAACAAATCCAGAAAATCAAATTGTCTGATTTTTTTAAAGAATTTATTTGCAAATTATGGTGGAAAATAAGTATTTGGTCACCTACAAACAAGCAAGATTTCCTGCTCTCACAGACCTGTAACTTCTTCTTTAAGAGGCTCCTCTGTCCTCCACTCATTACCTGTAGTAATGGCACCTGTTTGACATTGTTATCAGTATAAAAGACACCTGTCCACAACCTCAAACAGTCACACTCCAAACTCCACTATGGTGAAGACCAAAGAGCTGTGGAAGGACATCAGAAACAAAATTGTAGACTTGCACCAGGCTGGAAAGACTGAATCTGCAATAGGCAAGCAGCTTGGTGTGAATAAATCAACTGTGGGAGCAATAATTAGAAAATGGAAAACATACAAGACCACTGATAATCTCCCTCAATCAGGGGCTCCACGCAAGATCTCGCCCAGTGGGGTCAAAATGATCACAAGAATGGTGAGCAAAAATCCCAGAACCACACGGGGGGACCTAGTGAATGACCTGCAGAAAGCTGGGACTAACGTAACAAAGGCTACTGTCAGTAACACACTATGCCGCCAGGGACTCAGATCCTGCAGTTCCAGACGTGTCCCCCTGCTTAAGCCACTACATATCCAGGCCCGTCTGAAGTTTGCTAGAGAGCATTTGGATGTTCCAGAAGAGTATTGGGAGGATATCATATGGTCAGGTGAAACCAAAGTAAAACTGTTTGGTAGAAACACAACTAGTCGTGTTTGGAGGAGAGTGAATGCTGAGTTACATACAAAGAACACCATACCTACTGTGAAGCATGGGGGTGGCAACATCATGCTTTGGGGCTGTTTGCCTGCAAAGGGAACAGGACGACTGATCCGTGTACATGAAAGAATGAATGGGGCCATGTATCTTGAGATTTAGAGTGCAAACCTCCTTCCATCAGCAAGGACATTGAAGATGAAACATGGCTGGGTCTTTCAGCATGACAATGATCCCAAGCACACCGCCAGGGCAACAAAGGAGTGGCTTCGTAAGAAGCATTTCAAGGTCCTGGAGTGACCTAGCCAGTCTCCAGATCTCAACCCCATAGAAAACCTTTGAAGGGAGTTGAAAGTCCGTGTTGCCCAGCAACAGCCCAAAAACATCACTGCTTTAGAGGAGATCTGCATGGAGGATTGGGCCAACATACTAGCAACAGTGTGTGCTAACCTTGTGAAGACTTACAGAAAACGTTTGACCTCTGTCATTGCCAAGAAAGGATATATAACAAAGTATTGAGATGAACTTTTGTTATTGACCAAATACTTATTTTCCACCATAATTTGCAAATAAATTCTTTAAAAATCAGACAATGTGATTTTCTGGATTTGTTTTCTCATTTTGTCTCTCATAGTTGAGGTCTACCTATGATGTCAATTACAGGCCTCTCTCATCTTTTTAAGTGGGAGAAATTGCACAATTGGTGGCTGACTAAATACTTTTTTCCCCCACTGTGTGCATATATATATATATTAAGCTATATATTTATATTTTAACTCTTATGCTGAAGGACATACACTATGTAAAAGCTCTTTTTGGAAAAGTGGGTCTCTGCGACTTTTCAACCATAAACTGGTCCCATCATGTGCAGGATCAAGTAATTCCCTTTCCATTGGTGTCCCTCTGTAATCTTTCTGTTGTAACAAAGTTATAGATGTTTGAAAGCATAAAAAGTCATATGGAAATTAACTTATGTAGTCACAGTGGGTGGGGAGCAGTTTCAGCCTAGTCACAGTGTCTCTAGGGAATTATTGACATCTCCCTTGTGATGTCAGGGAGGGAGGGGACTGTGAGGGGAGATGTCAATCACACCCAGGAGGAGTGATTAGAAAGGGGACAGGCTGAAGCTGCTCCCCACTCACCATGACTACTTACGTTAATTTACATATGACTTTTTATGCTTTCAAACATTTATAACTTCACTTTGCTGCAACAGAAAGATTACAGAGGGGCAGCAATGGAAAGATCACTACTTAATCCTGCACATTCATGAGGTTAGTTTATGGTGGAAAAAAAAAAACACCTGAGAGGTTCCCTTTAAGATACCTGAACAGTAGTCTCCTCATTTTGCTGCCAAAGGTGTCTCACAAAGTATAAGAGAGTTGATATTGGAATCTCACATGAAATTTTATGGTGATATACTGTCTAGCTCATTACATATAATTATCAATAATAATAATAATAATAGTAATAATAATATGAATTCATAATACCTATATGATGTTGATTGCTTATATTTACATTTTCAATGTGGCAAACTACGATTTCTAATAAATAAATACAGTATCAACTGCACAAATACAGCAAGTAATAAGGAAGATATATTACAAATGTGTACTTTTGATGACTATAGTCAATGTTGGAAGTGGAATTTTACTTAATTACAAAATATAAATGAAGATTATCTGGTTAGAATGCACCTGTTGTCCTCTCCAATGAAGATGCCAAAAATCCAGATATCTCTAAAACAAAAGGCTTCCTTATTTGCATTTGGTCACTGTGAAAATGTATGTTGACATCACTGATATAAGGACCAGCACTTGTAAAAATGGCTAGCATTCCTCTTCCATCTCCATGTGGCAAGCACATAGGATCTGTGCACCTGAATAAATATACAAAAACAAAAAAAAATGCATTTATTGGTTGTGGGGCTAATCCCATAGAATCATGTATTTTAACCCTGAGATAATTTTCATTTTTATGTTGTTTTTTGTGGAAAAGCTGGAATTTTTAATGGTACAATTACGCAGCATTGTAAGCAGCCAGGAGGGAAGGTGCTGAATGGTAGGCATGTCCCCCAGACAGAGTGGGACTGGCCCACCGGGGGACCGGACCCCCACTGCTTTTTTATAATAGGCAGTGGAGGTGCGGTAAGGACCCTAATCACTTACCTCTCCCCGCTCATGGCCAGGGTCCCCCCCCATATGCTACGCACTGCATCATGGCAACGCAAAGGGCAAAAGTGGGAAAAGAGAAAGCTGCGAGCAGGAGCGGGGAGAGGT
The DNA here is from genome assembly GCA_947044405.1 of Leptodactylus fallax. Classification (NCBI taxonomy): domain Eukaryota; kingdom Metazoa; phylum Chordata; class Amphibia; order Anura; family Leptodactylidae; genus Leptodactylus; species Leptodactylus fallax. The sequence continues at coordinate 1,751,287 of CAMRHE010000125.1, read as the reverse complement.
AAGTGATGCAGCCAGGTCCTCCCCAGTTTTGCGATCCAGTTTTAAAAACCAGATCGCAAAACCGGGGAGAATTGGCACCGCCGACCCGGTCCTGCTACTAGAAGAGCAGGAAGCCACAGGCTTCCTGGTCTACCACTCACAGGCTTGTAGGCCACAGGCCCCATTGAGCCTGTAGGCCACAGGCCCCATTGAACCTGTAGCCTACAAGCTAAGCTCCGATATTTACCTGCTCTTCGGCACCTCCTGCTTCTTCCTTCTCCGGGAGCATATGACGTCACATCAGTGCGCCCGGGGCAAGAAGGAGCGGGACCAGGGAGCAGACAGGTAAGTAATCACCCAAACTACCAAAGGCCCCTTCACTATTCCCCCCCCCATACAGTGTCCCTTCACTGATCCCCCCCATACAGTAGCCCCTTCACTATTCCCCCCATACAGTGGCCCCTTCACTGTTCCCCTATACTGTATATAGGGGACCAGTGAAGTATACAGTATACTTCACTGGTCCCCTATACTGTATATAGGGGACCAGTGAAGTATACTGTATGGGGACCATTGATGGGGCCATTATATTGTGGGGGGGAGGGGGCAATGATGGAGGCCAATAGCCTGGGGAACATTTTTTTTTTTTTAATTATGCTGGGGCAGGTGAAAAAAAACAAAACAAAAAAACCCCCCAAACTTTCTCTCCTGTCCCTATTGTCTCCCAGCAACAGTTTGGTCCTGCATCTCTGTTGTTTTCTTCCAGCAGAAGTTCCCTCTGTATGTGACTAACTGTGACGTCCTGAGGCCAATCAACGGCGTAAGGGAAGGGACCTGGGACATCACAGCCAGTGAGGACTTCCGGCAAAAGAAGACAACGGAGCTGCAGGAGCAGTCAGGCTGGGAGGACACCGAAGCAGCATTGACAGGTGGGTATGGGGGAGGGGGTTCACCTCCCCCGGACTAATTATGAAAAAAAAAAAAAAAAAAATGATACTGGACAACCTCTTTAAAGAGTGGCACATTAAGGGGTATATTAAAGGGGTTGTTCAGGCATAATTTGTTATGGTTTATCCTCAGGATAGGCCATAAATATCTGATCTGTAGTGGGCCAACCCCGGACCGATCAGCTGAACGGAGCCACTTCTGGCACCCATCCTGTACACAATACGGGGCCAGAAGCATGGTGGCTCAGTGGTCAGCACTGCAGCCTTGCAGCGCTGGAGTCCTGGGTTCGAATCCTGCCAAGAACAACATCTGCAAGGAGTTTGTATGTTCTCCCCGTGTTTGCGTGGGTTTTCTCCAGGTACTCCGGTTTCCTCCCACACTCCAAAGACATACTGAGAGGGAATGTAGATTGTGAGCCCTATATGGGACAGTGACTAACAATGTCTGTAAAGCGCTGCGGAATATGATGGCGCTATACAAGTAAGCATAAAAAATAAATAATACTGTAGAAGCAGAAAGCTCTGTCCTCTGTGTATTAGCTGGGCACCTTCACTGCATCTCAGCACTTATTGAAGTCAGTGGGAGCTGAGCTGCAGTGAAGGCGCTGGCCAACTAAACAGCGGATGTATCTTTCTGCTTCCGGCCCTGTGTGGTGTACAGAACAGGCACCAGAAGTGACTCCATACAGCTGATGGGGCCGTGTGTCAGTCCCCTAGCATTCAGGTATTTATGGCCTATCCTGAGCATAGGCCATAAAAAAGATTAACCCTGGACAACCCCTTTAATATGCCCCACACAGTTTAATATACTCAGTTAGCCTCTAAAAGGTTTCGCCTGATTTCTTCACTCTTCCACTATGTCTACAGGTATTATCTCATTTGTTGTTCATTCTTCTCTGAGTTTGTGGTAATTCATGGCTGATTAGCTGCTATTATGAGTATTATATGATATAGTGGCCATACCTATGATTGCTCTATTTTAGTGCTTTATTTCTCCTACATGCACTACATTTTATATGTATGGAGATCTATACACTCTAAATCTATGTTCTAATTGATATAATATTCACCTTATGTGTATTATATTTTATGTGCAAGGTGATTTATACACTTTGTATTTATGGTTAAATTGATATAATATTGATATATTATCTACTTTGCATATATTATATTTCTATAATTGGTGATCTATATACTCTGTTTAGTTACAGGATTGTGTATATATATTTATACATGTGTGCTTTGCGATTTAGCTTATTTATCTTCAGCGGTTAGCATCTCCAGTTTTGGTGTTATTTTGTGTCATCTAGCCCATGTCTCGTTTTTAACCACTCTGTTACTGTATATGTATTAATAAAATTTCATATTTTTTGATAAACTATTAGAGTTATCTGTGTTTTGCATGACCTTCTTTCTGGGTAGTTCTATGCAGTTCTTTATGGTCATTGACTTAATATTGTGGGGATACTTTTGTATGTTTACTATCCTGAGCATAGGCCATAAAAAAGATTAACCCTGAACAATCCCTTTAGTATGCCCCAAGCAGTTTAATGTCCCCCCGCACAAGATGTTAGCCCCCATCACTGCTCCCACACAATATAATGGCTCCACCACTGTTCCCCATACAGTATGGGGGACCAGTGAATAGACCACTATATGGGAGGGACCAGTGAAGTGGCCATAAAAAAATTTGGCCAAGACAACCCCTTAAAAGAGGTTGTCCATAAACTGGAGCAACCACCGTGGTGGCCAGGTAGGTATAAAAAAAAATAAAAAAAAACTCACTTGTCCCCAGCACCCCATTGTCCTCTGCCTGTGTCTGTTCGGTCTCATGGTGGCACCTCATTTCTAGAAATCCTGTACCTAATTGGTCTCAACAGTCACATGAGGTGCAGGACTTCCAGCAAGGAGGCTCCGGCACAAGACTGAATGGACACTGGCAGCGGACAACGGAGCACCGGGGACAAGTGAGTATGCTTTTTTATTTATTTTTTATTTTACAACTCCCGCCCGGCACATGGGTTGCTCCAGTTTCTGGACAACCTCTTTAAAGGATTTATCCATCTTTCTAATATAGATGGCCTGTCCTTAGGATAGGCCATCATCAATATTACATCTGCGGGGATACAACAGGCAGTACATCTGCAGATCAGCTTTTCCAGGACAGAGCGGCTACAGGTAATGGTAACAATTCTAGGAGCCACGCTGTTTACTTGCCATACAGGGTGTACCAGTGGATTTAGGTAGTGCAGTGGTGCACATCGTATGGCGGGTGAGCAGCATGGCTCTCGACCTTTAGCCGCCCTGTCTCGGTACCGCTGATCTGTAGGGGTCCTGGTGGTGGGCCCCTAGAAACAATTCCACTAGTGGGCCCTAGACATCCCAGTCCGACACTGCCCCCAGAGACTGCTCATTTCAGTGATGTATAGTACTGTGCAAAAGTTTTAGTTAGGTGTGGAAAAAAATATTGCAAAGTAATAATCCTTTCAAAGACAGAAATGTTAGTTTATTTCATTAAGTGAATGAAGAACAGATAAATCTAAATCCAATCAATATTTAGTGTGGCTTCCCTTTGCCTTCAAAAACAGCATCAATTCTTCTAGGAAGGAACTTGATAGGGAGGTTGTTCCAGACATCTTGGAGAATTAACCACAGATTTTCTGTAGATGTAGGATTGCTCAAATCTTTCTGTCTCTTCATGTATTCCCAGACAGACTCGATAGGCTCAGGGTTCTGTGGAGGCCATATCATCACTTCCAGGGCTCCTCCTCCAACTGGTGATATCACACCAAATATTGATTTAATTTAGATTTCTGTTTTGTTCATTCACTTTGCATTTTGTTAACTGACAAAAGAAACTATTAACATTTCTATTTTTGAAAGCATTCTTACTTTGCAGCATTTTTTCACATCTGCTCAAAACTTTGCACAGTACTGTAAATCCCAGAGGAACTTGTTTTTACGGTCCAGGTTTTAGGAATGACTCTAGTGTAGGTATGGCCACTTCTGTAATACACTCCAGGTTTTTGCTCTGTTTTACTTGGATTCCTTGTGGGGGCTGAAATTTTATTGGTGAGCAAACAAAGTCAATTTTGATTCTGTAGAATGGCTGTTTAGAACTTGCTTCTACTGAAGAACACATATCTGTTTTGCTTGGACTTCAATCTCTTCCCATCATAGCCATTTTTCGATTTTGACTCCCTGCCTAGAGCCATAACTTTTTTTTTTTTTACTTTTCCATTCACAGAGCCAAATGAAGGCTTAATGTTTGCGGGACAAATAATAACCATTTTATTAGCCGCTCAAGTGGGCTTGAGCCTGCAATCATTTAATTGCATGTCCCATAGATTGCAATACAACTGAGATTCACTATATCTATGGAGGCTGGTCATAGACCCACCCTCCATAGCTATATTCCTTCATCAGGCTCCCGGCTGTCATAAGAACAGGTTAACTGCGGGGGCTCCCGGGCACTTTGGATTGAATTGCTGGCATCAACTCCGGGTCTCCGATGTGCAATGCAACAGAGACCTGGTGGCTATTGCGGCCGCTTTGCTTTAGAGTGGCAGCTAACTATAAAGACCGAATGTAGGGTAAGGGTTAAGCAGAGTGCTTTTCCAATGGTAATTTGCTGAAATGAAACGCCTACTGTTACAATAAATCCCACTTGTGGCCTACCTCTCTGATGCTGGCAGGTCCATTTTTTTTAATCACATTTCCTTTTTACAGAGGAGAGCTAACCAAAAAAATGGTGATTTTGGGAATGTAATTTTTTCCCTTACAACATTCACTATACGGGATAAATATTTTATTCGTTTTTTTGACACTGCATTACCAATTCTGTGAATTTTTATTGTGTATTTATTTGGGAAATTCTGTTTTGAATATATAACTTTGTTGTTTTTTTTAAATGTCTGTTTTAACTTGTATTTTTCAATATTGCAGTCTACAGTATTGTGATTTTATTGCTGTTCTATGGCAGGGTGTATTATTTGTTTTTTATTCTCCCTAGGGAGTTTGAACATATGACTGATTGGTTGCTCAAACAATATACTGCAATATTTCTGTATTGCAATATATTATGATTTACTGATCCCTTTAACAGGTCCCCCACTGTTGTGACCAATTGCACATTCTATTATGACTTTACAGGGATGTAGTTTGGTGGAAAGATGGAGGTCCCCATGCAATCTGAAGGCTTAGATGGTGCCATTGCTATTCACTGTGGAATCTAAATGGTTAAACAACTTCTATAAGAACTGCTGCCAATTGCAGCTGTTAGTAATGGGTAGCAGCTGTACTATACAGCTAGCACTCTATTACATGTGGGGCAGACTCGGCTCCTCAGCCTGTGGCATATTGTTGCAGGGCACATCCCCTGTAAGGGTTGATGTGGTCATGGGGTTAAAGGGAATCTGTGACCAGGTTTATACTGTTCCATCTAAGGGCAGCATAAAGCAGTAACAGAGAATCCGGATCCAGCGCTGGGTCACTTACTTTAGTTGGTGCAGTAGTCTGTCTTCATTAGCTGCAGAAGTAGCAGTAGCTGAGGCTGGAATTTGTTTAATGTAATGCATGTGCTGCCAAGTCCTCAATATTCATGAACTGTGGCCTACCACTGATTGTCAGGTTTGTCCCTATTTTTTGCATAGGGAGAAAGATGTCAACAAGCATCTGGTAGTAGGATTAGCCTATACTTCATAAATATGGAGGACAGCACAGCATATGCATTACATGAAGATGATTTATGCATGGGTCCCGCTTTCCACTATATGTAGGCTCCATCATCAATTACATAAAATGTGTTTGTTCATGAGTACAATACATTACACTAGGATCACAATAGCATTGCCTCTCTGTTTTGGTCTGTCGGGGGCCCCGAACAACAGAAAGATGGAATGCTAAAACAGCAGCAACACACGGAGCCCGGTGGACCCCATTGACTATAATGGGATCCATCAGGCATCTGTCATCTTTAAACTGAAACCGGCGGAGGAAAAAGTTCTCTGTGCAGGACTTTTTCATCCACCAATTTTCGGCAGACACTGTGACTGAGACTCCAGCACAGATATGAACGTAGCCTAATCTTATGTTTCCTTTCATAACATTTTCGACACGACATGCAATAAATAAAAGATCAATAAAGGAAAATAATATTAAACATACATTGAGTTATTAATAAAGTTAGTCAATTAGTACATTTGGACAATACATACTGAACTACACAAAACTATACAGAACTATTCATATTCGCACGTCGCCATACTATGAATGAAAGAATAAAAAGTAAATACCTAGGTGCACATTTACTTTCCACATTGTTCCATGTTCCATTCATTTTTGTAATAGAAGTAGTAATTGAGCTGTAGTTTGATCCCTCAAAAATGCTCATGTTGGCACACAGGCAATCTTTGTGATCTAGGCGGATGGTTAATCGAAAGCTAAAATATAATACAGTAGAATAATAAATGACTGTTACCAAACAGAATCACTTTACATTTAAGCACATTCATTTATAGAATAATGAAACATGCAAATGTAAGCTTCAAAATTTTTTAGGAATAGTTTGGGGAAGTCATGTTCCAGCATGACTGTTGCCAGGGGCATAACAAGTAACCATGGGGACCCATAGCAAAACTTGTAATGTGGTCCCACTCTACCATGACTACTTTAGTCCGCAAGTTCAGAACTTGAAAAGTGTAAAACTATTTAGGTCTGCTTTACACAAAAGGAAAATATACAGTTTTCTTACAGTACAGATAATGCACAGAGTGATATTAGAATACAGGGATAATGCACACAGTGATGTCACAGTACAATACAGGGATAATGCACACAGTGACGTCACACTGCAGGGATAATACCCCCTATGAAATTATAGCACAGGGATAGTGCACACTCAAAAAGATCACTGTGTACACTGTGACATCACAGCATGAGGATAGTAATAATAATGATGTCACATGCAGGCATTATGATGTCCCAGTAAACTAACCGAAGCGCATTCATCATTACATATCCCCTTCCATGATCCATAGTTATCACTAATTGCACCCCCAAGATCTTAGTGGAGATGGGCCCCCTAAGTTGATGGGCCCCACAGCAGTTGCTATATCTGCTAGCCTGGTAGGTATGACCATGACTATGTCCGAGTACACAAAACAAGGCCTCTAAAGGCATGATTGGGTAAATTTATTTTTGAACTTGAATGGCCAACACAGAGTCCTGACCTCAACCCTATCCTCATCATATTCATACAGCAAGTTGACACGAAGGTCATGAACGTAAATTCAAAACAGCAATACACTGATGAGGATCTACAAAGGCAGTGGTCACTCAGGCATTACTTAAAAAACTGGAAAAAAAAATGACACACAAAATCTATACCAAAAGTACAAATATTTATAATGTAAAGTACAAATCTTTATAATCAACTAATATATGATATACATCTATTCTATCCTTGTACCACTATTGTATGTATGTGGTTAGCACAGCTTTTATGTCCCATAAGCAATAATATTAAAGGTGTTATCAATGATTTTTTCATTTAAGGCCTATCCACAGAAAAGCAGACAGAGCAGGGCAGGGATCAAGATGGGCTGAGGTGGGGACACCTTGGCGCATCATATTCACTATAACTCATGCCAGAAAACTCCCTGACTGATGAAGATTTCAATTCTTTTGCAGGTGGGCTTACAATTACAGTTTGATCAAAACGTAAAAAGCACCAAGAACCTCATTTTCAGGTATACTTATACAGTCATGGCCGTAAATGTTTGCACCTCTGAAATTTTTCCAGAAAATGAAGTATTTCTCCCAGAAAATTGCAATTAGACATGTTTTGTTATACACGTTTATTTCCTTTGAGTGTATTGGAACAACACAATAAACAGAGAAAAAAAAAGGCAAATTGGACTTAATTTCACACAAAACTCCAAAAATTGTTGAAACCTCTTCAAAATAGTCTGTAAATAACTTTTCTAAGCATGTGATGCTTGTTCAAACTCAACTGTGGCAAGTAACAGGTGTGGGCAATATAAATATCACACCTGAAACCAGATAAAAAGGAGAGTAGTTGACCCATTCTTTGCATTGTGTGTGTGTGCCACATTATGCACAGAGAACAGAAAGAGGAGAAGAGAACTGTCTGAGGACTTGAGAACCAAAATTGTGGAAAAATATCAACAATCTCAAGGTTATAAGTCCATCTTCAGAGATCTTGATGTTTCCTTGTCCGCAGTGTGCAACATAATCAAGAAGTTTACAACCCATGGTATCCTTGCAACGCAGAATAGTTCCAAATAAATTCAAGCTGTCCTGCAGACTCGGTGTATCAGTGTCAGCACAAACTATCTGTCGACATTTGAATGAAACAATATGACAGGTGACCCAGGAGAACCCCACTGCTGACCCAGAGATAAAAAAGCTAGATTGCAGTTTGTCAAAATGTATGTGAGTAAGCCAAAATCCTCCTGGGAAAACGTCTTGTGGACAGATGAGACCATGGAAACACGGAATGAGGCCTACAAAGAAAAGAACACATGACATTGGCACTGAGGATGTTGTCTCAACCAACATATCACTTACCATTGCTGCGGCCTCCTTTTCACCCCCCTCCCCCATTCTTATCTTACCTAAGAATGAAGACAACACAAGTTATTTTGGATTAATTGGCCACAGCAGCCATTTTATTACAATAACAATACAAATATAAATATATAAACCGTATTTTATCAAATTATATACCAATTTAAATAACCAATAACTAACAAAATAAATAACAATTAAATAACAATTAACCCCACGTTTTCCTGATAAACATCCTTCTTGAGGGGGGAGGTCCTTGGAGCTACCTAGATCTGGCCGCCAAACTGTCCATCACACCAAGTTACCCCCAGCCGCAAAAACCACAGGCTCGGAGGCACCATAAAACACAGATGGCAGTATCACCACATATATAGCAAAACCACTCCCCGGGACACCACCCAGCAGGAGCCCAAAAGCAGCCAGACCAACCAGAATTGTAGTTAATTATTGGGGAAACTACCCTCCATGTTTCCCCCACCACCGAATTTCAACCAACTCCAAGGACCCCCCACCCCGCCACAGCGCGCACGCCTTGACCCCCTCAAGGATGCACGCCCCCCACCAATGCGAGAGCACGTTCAACCCCGCCTTGCAGGCCCCAGGCCCACAGATCAATTCCCACTGCATTAAGGTGAACCCCATCAGCTAACCAAAAACCACCCTGCAAATCCTCCAATTCATGGTGCCGAACCACAATGCCACCATGCCTGACCACGAATGCTCCAATGGTCCTATTAACCTTGGCCCTTGCCCTATTAATGCTAGTCACTGACCTGGCCCCCCTCCACGAATGCCGAGGGACAATATCCGACCACACCACCACCACTGTCGGACACTCCACCCACAAGCGCAACAAATCGTGTTTGATGTCCCTCACCAGTTCCCGAAAGGGGCGGGCACCCAAATCATTCCCACCCAGATGCAACACTAGGACATCCGGAGGGTGATCTAGGCGGACGTACCGGAAAAACTCCCGCAACATACGACCCCACAACATACCCCGGAATCCTAGCCACCGGACCACCGCCACCGACCTGGGGATTCCTAGTTGCCGACCGTGGGGGCGCATTTTCGCTCTTTCCGCCCCCCAGTGAACATAAGAATGCCCCATAATCCATACCAGACGAGCTGGAGGACCTACAAGAAAACAAAAAACAACCGAATCCGCACATCAGCCAAGAAGAAAAACTAACAACCTTTACAGACTTCCAAGCCCCCTAAATTGGTCCACCCACCCCCCCTTGTCTCACCGGAGATACATCCAAACTACAACAAATGGGGGCGCACATATGAGACAAAGCGACGCGATTCCCATCTGCCGATCCGACGAACCACCTCAGGGCCCAATCCCCACACCGAGGCCTCGGTAGCAGCACCAATTCTAAATGAATGTGGCGCAAACACCGACAGATCATGGCTCACAGCCACCAAACATTTTCTAAACATCCACGTAAACTGATAACGTGATAAAAATGACCCATCCATATGGCACAACAGGGGGCCAAAATGTCCCTGTCGAAGGCCGCTAAAATTCTCAAAACACCTCACCGGACACATCTCGGACGTCGTCACTGGGAACAGACGGACTCTACGACCCCTGCCTGACTGGTCTGTCTTAGATCTCCGTATGACAAACTCAGCCCCCGGCCCCTCCACTGACACATCCTGAAAGAAGACCCCTCCTGCCTTCCTCTTACACGGGGACACCAATTCCCCCACTCTCAAGGCCACAAAAAATGCCCATGAAAAAGCTAACTGAAACAAAGCAACCTCGAATGGTGAAGAACATGCCCCTCGTAACGCCTCCCCCAGACGTTCCAGCAACTGAAAAGAAACCGGCCTGCGCCCATCCGGGCGGGACCGTCCCTTCCAGAAGCCCCGTAGCGCCTGCAACACCAAAAACTCCTTAGTGACATCCCCCCATCCCCTAAAACGAAAACCAAAGGCCAAACCCGCCACCAGGCGATTCATCCTAGACACAGACCAACCCGCCAGCGACCCCCGACCAATCAACACCAGCACCGCCGTACGTCTGTCCCCATACGAAGAAACACCCCCCAACTCACCTGCCACAGCCTCAAACTCCCTCCATGCTACCTCGTATGCTGCCCCGGTACTATCTGCTAACGAAGACCGAATCAGCTCACCCGCCGCGGCAAGACCACGCCCCACAGGTGATCCGGACATGGGATTCCAGTGACGTCCGCCTCGGGGGCCACCTGCCGAAACCGCTCCCACTGAAACCGAGAAAGAGAATCGGCAATTACATTGGTGACACCAGGGACATGAACAGCCACCACCCAAGCGTTCAGAGATAAACAACGCAGCACCAAGTGCCGCAACAAGCGAACCACCAGAGGGGACGAGGCCGTTAATGAATTAATGGCACCAACTACGGACTGGTTGTCACAGTGGAAACGTCCCTTCCTGTTTCTGAAACGATCCCCCCAAATCTCCAACGCCACCACAATAGGGAATAACTCCAACAAACATAGGTTCTGAACCAACCCCTGCTCTATCCAACCCGCTGGCCACCGGTCCGCACACCATTGTCCCCTACAAGAAGCCCCAAAACCAACCGACCCGGACGCATCCGTGTATAAGTCCCAATCATAAACGTCGGCCACAGGCGACATAACCAAGGAGCGGCCGTTGTACTTACACAAAAAATTGGCGCACACCTCTAAGTCATCCCTGTGATCCCTCGTCAACCGTATAAAGTGCCTGGGCGACGACACCCCCGCCGTAGCCCCCGCCAAGCGCCTGCAAAAAACACGCCCCATTGGCATGATCCTGCACGCGAAATTGAGCTTTCCCAAGAGCGACTGCAAGTCCCTAAGCGTGATCTTACGTAATCTTGCAGCCCGGTCTACCTCCTGCCGCAGTGCGACCAGCTTGTCTTCTGGTAAACGGCACTCCATCCGCTCGGCATCAATAGTGATACCTAGAAAGCTCAAGCACGTACATGGGCCTTCAGTCTTACCTGGCGCTAGGGGGACCCCAAAACACGCCGCCACCCACTCAAGAGACCGAAGCAGCGAATGGCAAACGGGGGAGTCGGCAGGACCGAGGCACAAAAAATCATCCAAGTAGTGGACAACAGACCTGACACCCGCCAGGTCCTTCACTACCCACTCCAGGAATGAACTAAAGGCCTCAAAGTAGGCACAAGAAATCGCGCAACCCATAGGGAGACAACGATCTACGAAATACGCCCCGTTCCAGAAACACCCTAAGAGCCGAAGGCTCTCAGGGTGAACCGGGAGGAGGCAAAAAGCCGACTCAATGTCCGTCTTTGCCATCAACGCCCCTGTCCCATATTTCTGCACCCAATTAACGGCCGCATCAAATGAGGTATATACGACGGAGCTCAGCTCAGGATCAATACCATCATTAACCGACCCCCCTTTTGGGTACGACAAATGATGGATGAGCCTGAACTTGTTGGGTTCTTTTTTGGGCACTACACCTAACGGGGAAACTACAAAATCCGCAAACGGCGGTGAACTAAAAGGACCCGCCATGCGTCCCAAGGCAACCTCCTTGGCCAACTTTTCCATCACCACCCCCGGATGGCGGTAAGCCGATACCAAATTCCTCGTGGACAAGGAGGCCCCCTGAAGCGCTGACGGGATCCGAAAACCCTGCCCAAAACCGTCCCGCAACAACTGGGCCCTAAGACGGTCCGGATAGCGATTAAGATAAGGCTCCATCTCTAGCAGCTTCACCGGTGTCAACCCCATGGCCAGGTGCCCCTCCCGGCTGCCGTCCCTTCCCTCTTTTAAAACATTTGACGGAACCGTGGGAAGATCCCCCGCAAGCGGAACATGAGTGCTTAAACTTACAGGTCGTCCCGAACTTGCACTGGCCTTGGTTAAATTGCCAGCAAAATCCTGTCTTACCCCCAGCCCCCTGCCCAGTTGGGGACTGACTAGTGGGGCCGGATGAACCGGCCGCTCCCTGAAAGGGCTGCCCAAATCGGGAAGGGGCCATAACTCTCAGCCACAACCCTATATCTTTTTGATCCGACCGAATAGACGGGCGGATCGCCCTGCGCTGACGGAACTGCTCATCGTAGCGCAGCCACGTCAAACCCCCGTAAACCCGGTAAGCCTCCCCGATAGCATCCAAATAACAGAAGAGCCCCGAACAGTGTTCAGGAGTCTTCTCCCCAATAACGCTGGCCAGGATAGCGAACGCCTGCATCCAGTTAGTAAACGTCTGCGGGATTAAACGCCAACGCCTCTTTTCCTCCTCCTCCTTCTTGCTCTCATCCCACTTCCCCTTGTCCAGGTTGAATTTAGCTAATGGCAGCAAGGAAAAGATTTCGACGTATTCATCACGCCAAATCTTATCCTTCACCTCTTTCTTTAAATGCGCTCCCAAGGGACCCTCATAACACAAGTATACCTCCCCCCTGGCTCTGTCATCTAAACAAATACCGTCTCCCTCTTTTTCCGTCTGGACCGACACTTCTACCCCCGCCTCTCTACGAACCAAACTATCCGACGGCAAAACTATTACTGGAGGGGGTGTGGATCCCCCCGACCCACGCTGCCACAGGGGAACCCGCCGCCCCCCTTTCCCCTCCTGACCGCGACAATACATCACGCAGCCCGCCCAACAGCGACCGCAGCTCCTCACCTAAACCCGCCGCCGTCCCTGTCGCCGCCTGGCTATCCCCAACCCCCACGTCGGGTCCCTCCCCGCACGCCTGTGATCTAAACAACGCCGGCACAGAACCAGACAAAGACAAACACTCACCCGGCTGCGCAGAAGCTGTGATCCCACCAGCCGCTTGTCCAGAATCCACCCGACGAGACGTATCCAGGAAGTTATCAACATCGGAGTCTTGGTCGTCGTCACCGGCCACCGCGGCCCTGGAACAGCCAGCACACGAAGAGCACCCCCGCCTGGAGGCCGCCACAAGCCCAGAAGAGGAACGGTCGGGAGACCGCCCGCCGGAAGCCGCCCGCCGCTCCATCGACACCGAGGTACGCCCGGCCGCTCCAGCGGACCGGCGTGAAGCTTCGGGAGACATCAGCCGTCTGCTCACTCGCCTAGCAGCCCCCCCCGACCGGAGCATCGCCAGTAGGGGCTGCCGTTGCCATGGTTGAGCTGGGGGGCGGAGTCAAGGTGGGAAGGGGGCGTGGCCGCTCGGACCGCAAGCCCCGCCCCCTCCCCACCGCTGGTCCTGGCCGCTGAGCTGGATGCCTCCCAGGCCGGGAGCCGCTGCCCAAAGCAGGGCTCCGCAGCCGGCGCCGGGACCTGGGTGCGTTCTCAGGGCTTAATCGCTCCGGCGGCCGAGCCCGACGCTGCCGCCGGGCCGAGGCCACGCCCACTGGAGCCCTGGAAGGAGAGGGTGAAGAGGAGGCCGCCGGCGCCATGCGCTGACCTGGAGAAGACAGCGCCGGATCGATGGGGACCGCGTCGACGATCCCCTGCACCTGCTGACACAGCCATTCTGCGTCCACGGAGCCGGCAGCAGCGCGGAGCTGCCCCAGGAGGACTTCAAGCTCAGACATCTCACAGGTAAGTCGCGCGACCCGACCTGCTCTGATCCCCCTTCACCGCGTAACTGACCGCGGGAAGCCCTCGCTAGTCCCCTATAACCCCTCTCCCTAACTACTCCCGCCACTGCACTCTGACCCCTCCCCTAGTAACCCTACGCCAACCCCTTCAGGCCCTGTCATGGCAGCCTCCCCCCATGCTTTGCCCGGGTCCGGCCTTACTTTAGCAACAGTCAAATATGGCGGAGATACAAAGATGTTTTGGGGTTGTTTTGCACCTCTGGCACTGGATGCCTTGACTGTGTGCAAGGCATCATGAAACCTGAAGATTACCAAAGGATTTTGGGTCGCAATGTAGGGCCCAGTTTTAGAAAGCTGGATTTGTGTCCTAGGACATAGGTCTTCCAGCAGGACAATGACCCCAAACATACTTCAGAAAGCACCCATAAATGGATGGAAACAGAGCACTGGAGAGTTCTGAAGTGGCCGGCAAATCCATTGGACATCTGTGGAGAGATCTTAAAATGACTGTTGGGAGAAGACACCCTTCAAATATGAGAGACCTGGAGCAGTTTGCAAGAGAAGAGTGTTCCAAAATTCCAGTTGAGAGGTGTAAGAAGCTTGTTGTTGTTTATAGGAACCGATTGATTTCAGTTATCTTTTCCAAAGGGTGTGCAACCAAATATTAAGTTGAGGTTGCCAGTAATTTTGTCTGGCCCATTTTTGGAGTTTTGCATGAAATTATATCATTTTTGGCTTTTTATACTCTGTTTTTTGTGTTGTTCCAATACACACAAAGGAAATAAACATGTATAACAAAACGTGTAATTGCATTAATTTTCTGGGAGAGATACTTCATATTTTCTGGAAAAAATTCAGGGATGCCAACACTTATGGCCATGACTGTATACAGTAGGCATTTGTAGTAATTCTTTTGGTGCGTGCAGATTGCTGTTGCAACTTTTTGTTTTTGCTGATGTAGATTTCAATTCTGGTTCATGGGACCTGCTGTGGTGTGCCATAATTATTAGGAGGCCAGAGCCTCTTAATAATTATGGAACATCTGCTGCCAATGCTCACAGCATTAATAATAAACAATAATAAATTCCCTTCCTCTTACCATACACAGTATGACATCTTTTTTAGCAGAATACACCTGCTTTCAGACATCTTAAAAAGGCCACTGAAGTTCATGAAGATTGTGTTTTACTAGATGCCGTCTTAATTGCATTGAAAGCCAAGTTCAAAGATTAATGCTATCACAGTTCCAACAAGGGGTGAAAGCAATATAAAAATCCCTGCTTCTTGAACTGTCCACCTGAAGAGATGCATTGTTTTGCAACATCTTGTGAATGTCTTTTTTGTGATGGTATTACATTGATATGTACATCATCTGTGAGCTACTTAAGAACATTTAACAATGATATTATTCAAAAACTGTCCAAACCTGAAGAGTACTATTTCATTATTTTCCTTTTTAACTGCCAACTAAATTTGAAATGTTTATCCGGTTTGATGGTTTAAGGATTATAAGTGCTTACGTTTGTTGTGCACAGCATAATATAAAGAGGAAAGGACTGATATTATTGTGTCTTTACATTGCAATGCATGTACATTGCAATTTTTTTGTTTTTCTTAAGACAAAAATTGGATTGTTGGGTAATTGCTTCCAGATTACCTTATCCGGTTGGATGCCAGTATCTTTTAACTATTTTTTTGAACAGTCCTCTGTTATTTGTATATTGATCAGGATCTTGGTTTGTACACTATTATCTCCAATTGAGCTCAACCCCCCTAGGTTCTATATTTTCATCTAGTAATTTATCCCCATAAAGACCTCCAACTTCTTCCTTAATTTTCTTCAACATTTTAAAATCATAATTACACAAAACAAATCACTGAAAGTTATTTCACCAAGATATTACATATTCTCTAACACCTTGGTAAGCTGCTTAAAGGGGTTGGCCATTTTCAGACCAATATTGAGAGACAAATGTCCTCATGCTGCCCATTATTACGTCAGGGGGCGTGTATCGGTTGCCACAGTATCCAGAACGCCAGGCAGCACAATCAAAACATAGTCCATAATAAATAATAAAGGGCATATAGGGCTTATAGATGGTGAAGGGTAAAAGGTAATAACCACCTTAATAAAATGCCCCTAATAAAAGTATATATGATCAAAAATCATGAATCATAACCTGTAACCGGGATTAATGATAACACATAAAAGGGGAATTTAAATGTACCAATTAACGACCTGGAAGGGCTTGGGAATTTATTTTCATCTCAAGATCCCATCCTTGCACTATATTTTGGATTGGTATGGGCTCCTGCTTGATGTGGAGAGTTTTGATACACAATTTTAACAAATATAAATAAAAGCTATCTTTTATATATATCCTGATTTTGGGGAAGTGACTCATCCACACTTTTAATATTTTTTGTTTCATACATTATAGGGATATACTACCTTTTTTGTTATATAGTCTTGTTACAATATAGGCTCCAGCAAAATTTAAACATTTCCCCATAATATATCTCTCCAGTGTATATGGCATCAAAAATAATATATAAATATATATCATCATCATCATAATGGGAATAGGAGTTACTGGGTATAAACTGCCACCAAATATTGCACTCCTTCATAGAGCTATAATCTGACCATGTGCCCAGAGCTTTAGACTGGTTGTACCAATGAACAGGACCACAAAAGATACTATCCAGTAAAAGAGGACAGTTCACCATCTCCACCAACTCGATCTCTTTGCATCCTTTAATAGGTGCTACTACACTGATTCCGGCGAATATTTTTTTTTTCTCTAGCCTTCACCATTCCAGAGTAATCCTTTCTGTTATTTTCAGCACCATTATGCTTTCTACTGTCAGTGGGCAGTCCTGGGTTAGATCACATAGAAAGGGATCACCCACTTTACAATAGAGAAAATAACTGTGTAGAAACTAACAGAAATGAATGCTTGGGGATGGTGGGGGCTAGATTAAAAATTCCAACTGCACCAGAACCAATGGAGCAGAGCCTAATGAAGAATTCAAATAGTTGGAGTTGGATAAGGTAGTGACCCTATACTAACCTTGCATAATTTTACTATCACTCCTTAGGCATCTTTATTTTGAAAGTGAACATTCCTAATTTTTGCAGCCTGTATTATGATCTCCTATGCCATTTTTATATCTAGTAGAGTGCTTTACAGTCTTTTGTATTTATAACACATACCAAAGGAGAGGACATTTGATGTATTATTATAAATGAACAAGAACACTTACTTATTTCGCAGACAAATTTTGGAACAAGTCAGTAAATCTCCTCTCAGTGCATAAAAACTGCTGTATCCATTTTCTTGAAAGTTGAGCAAACTGCGATTGAAGCATCCTATATACCAGGGATCTAAAAAAATGTATGGATTAATTCTTTCTAGTCATACTGAAGTAACTTTATAAATAAAAGAAATCATGTTATATCTATAATCCATGTTTAACTAAGTTTGTGTTTCAGATGACAAATTATGATACGACCGATAATAGGAAGGTACACAACAATGAGCTTCTACCTCTCATTAGGTGTTCACAGAGGTTTTACTGCAATGCTTTTTGGGGAGAATACGTCCATACATGCTGACAAATTCCAATATGTATTATGTTAAATTTGTTCAAGAATAAACTGTCCATATGTTTACAGTACATATTAAATTGGAGGGATATGTAGGTATTCTAGAAGCTCACTATGGAAGACCTATTAAAGTTTTATACAATCTGAGGTTTGTACATGAGATATAAGGAGTTTCAAACAATGGTAGAGGTACAGTAAAAGTTGAAAGCAAAGTTAATTATCCATATGAGTTCTATTAAAGAGCTGTAAGCTCATATTACCTCCCACTACACCATTACTTTCCACTACCCACTACACCTGATTAACTTAGTGTTCTGCTTGATGATTAGTTTCTCATTAGAGTTTGGGGACGCAT
This sequence comes from Leptodactylus fallax, assembly GCA_947044405.1. Lineage (NCBI taxonomy): Eukaryota > Metazoa > Chordata > Amphibia > Anura > Leptodactylidae > Leptodactylus > Leptodactylus fallax. Next base: position 1,733,275 of record CAMRHE010000125.1, on the reverse strand, counting down.
CTCCTAGGAGATCAGCCAACCTTGCAAAATGCTGTCACTACTGCTTAAATAATCACATAAGACCTGGAGTAACAAAACATGCTACAACAGGCTAGTATTCTGTCATATGTCCCCAAGATAGATGATTCTTGTCCAAATAGCTAGTGATGTGCATCTTGTGAAAAACAACCAAGATACTACTATGATGTATGATTCCAATAATGATTAATATGTTCTAGCATCTGAGTAAAGAGATAATATATATTTGCATCTATTTTATCTATCTATAACGCAAAAGAGATTGCAGCACAGTTTTATTCACTTGATTCATTGGAGTGCTGCAATCTCTTTTTCATTATTTAAAGAATTAATAATAATAATAAATTTTATTTATATAGCGCCAACATATACTGACAAGTACTGACAAAAAAAATACATTACAAAGAAATATTCAATTCACACACTTGGACTGGCCCTGCTCGCAAGAGTTTACAATCTATGAGGTAGAGGGGGTGACACGGGAGGTAGCAGGGGCATCAACAGACGTAGCATTGTAGATCAGGACATTTGGAACAATGAGTTTTGGTTATTTGTACACACATATAATTTTTTTTTCTTATGAATTAAAAAAAAAGATGGAATCCTCCATTGTGTGTTGTATTGGGTTGCTTCCACATGTGCAGATTTTGGTGAAAAATGTCTGAGCTTGAAAATCAGTTCTATTCATCTCAATGGGTTTATTTTGTCAGGGAAACACAAGGACACACATTTGTGTAAGTTTCATTCAGATAAATGGATGTCACAGGAATTTCTGCACATGAGGGCACCCTAATGCCTGCTTCACACAAGTGGGTTCAGTCAGACCAGATGTCAGCTGTATTATCTAGACCAATTATTGAGTGGGGACCTGGAGTCTCAGTATCATAGTCCTCTATGATGCTAGGAGGTCCTGCTTTCCTATGGCTTTACTGTCACTGTACAGAAAACAGGATTACAGCACAGGACAGTGGAGCTGCAGGGAATTAGGAACTCTTAGCATCATAGATAACTACCATGTTTCTCCAAAAATAAGCCCTACCCCGAAAATAAGCCCTAGCTAGATTTTCCAGGTTTTTTTGCAGTAGGCTCAAAATATAAACCCTAATCCAAAAATAAACCCTAGCTAGTTTAACCCCTTACCAACATCTGCTGCACGATTACAGCGAACGCTGGGTCCTTAAAGATGGCGGCCGCTCTGCAGCAGAGTGGCTACCATAGTTACCGTACATTACAGCGGAGTTAATGCCCGCGATCAGAGTCCACTCTGATCGCATGCATTGTTGAGCGTCATCGCCCCCCCCCCCCCAAAGTATTACAACTGCCCGGGACCAGTCCGTGATGCCCCCCAAACTCACCCCCAAAGCAGCACAACTGTCCCGGGGCCGATCCCCACCGGCCCCTTGCCTTTCTCTTTGCAGGCCGGCTCCCGCGCAGCGAGTTCGCGGGAGCCGACCAGTTCCTTTGATAGCCGGGAGCCTTATGAAGGTTCCCAGGTCTGTCATAGGAATATTACTATTGAGGCTGGTCTATGTAGAGAATCTCCTATAGACTGCAATACAATTGCAGGTTCAAGCCCCCTAGAGGGGGTTAATAAAATAGTAAAAAGAAAAAAAAAAAGAAAAAACTTCAAAAATATATAAATAAAAAAAAAAAAGTTGAAATGAAAATGCCCAGTCTACAATCAAAAGTGCTGAAATACCCCTTTTTTTGCTGTTTCTCCTCTGATAAAAATTGAAATAAAAAGTCATCAAATGTGTGATTGTTGTTCATGGAAAAAATTTAGACCTACCACGAAAATAAGCCCTAGCCCTCTTTTCAGAGAAAAAAAAAATATTAGACCTTGTCTTATTTTCAGAGAAACACGGTATGAAGCTAAGAGCCCAGGTCCTAGCTCAGGGATTGGTCCAGGAAATACAGCCAACAACTGGTGAGTGAGATGCGGAACAAGTGAAACCAGCCTAAGGCCAGCCAGGCTATGATATTTATTCCTCCAGCTCACATGTAATAGAATAGCATTCAATATATTACTGCAACTTAGGGAAGGTTCACACAGCACAGTTTTTTTCTGTTTTTGCCAGAACCAAAAGATGAAATATAAAGCCTTTCTTCTAATGTCTCATTCCCATTTCCGCTTGTAGCAGCACCCATGGATTTTAATGGGCACATGCAGACATCTGTTCTTTTTCCACAGAACAATAGTCCATAGAATAAGAAAGGAGACATGCTTTATTTTGGACAGTTTTACCCACCATGGACACCCCTAAAGTAAAATAATCACAGGCAGCATACGAATGGCTGTCTGTTTTTTATGAACAGTAGTATAATGTTGTACCGTGTTAGCCATAGAAAGTAGTGGAAGAGTGAAGAAATCAGGCAATACCTTTTTGAGGCTAACTGAGTATATTTGATGGTAAGCTTTAAAATCTTTAAAAATAACAAAATGTAATATAAGTAGAGAAGTTATTTACAACAGGTCAAAAAATAATCTGGAAACTTGTGGGGCGTGACAGAGGGATCAGTAATTCTTGCTGTTATCTGTTTGCTATCAGGTGGTGATTTGTGACTCTCACAGTTCATACATAGTGTGACATGAAACTGACATGAATCTACTTATATTGCATTTTGTTATTTTTAAAGACTCTAAGATCCTTTGAAGGTCCATTTCTTTTGTGTATAAAGAGTCTGTGAATTTTCAGTTATTAATATACAGTAACACCATGTCTGAAGAAGAGAGCTAGTACTCTCGAAAGCTTACCATCAATTTGGGTCTAAAAGGTAACACCTGATTTCTTCACTCTTTCACTGTTTATGAATCCAGAGACATAAAAACATATAGGAAAAGAAAAAAAGAAAAGTTGTTCCCTTTTTCATGGATGTAAAAAAGGAAACAACCATGGACAGCACCCAATTTGAAAATTAGCAAATTTGTGTGCTGTCCGTACACATAAGATTAACAGCAGACTCTACTAAAATAATCTGAATTGGGCTAAAATCTGTGGGTAAATATCTCACGTGTATGGCCAGATTTACTTCTTTGTGTGTATTCATATGGTAAAGTATGGATCAAACTTCTTATAGCCACATTTAATACTTCATGTGGCACCACTCTTGAAATATAGTATAGGTCAAACCTGTGTATATCCCAAACCATATTAAAAATTGTGACAATATTTTATGCGGTTTTTCAGTATTTTGCAGAATTTCAAGGCTAAACCTCAGATTTAGGCCCATTCTGTGAATAAACAGCAGTAGGTAGCCACATGCTGGTAGCCCAATACAATGGGGCTAACCAGTATGCTGATCATAGCAATACAAATTGCAAATCCAAGGAAAAACTTTGAGGTTCAGCCGTAGAGCTGACAGTCTTTTTTAAATCAGCAGCTGATTTTTCATCTTGGAAAATTAGGAGTGTGAAAGTAGCCTAACATCTGTAACTCATATGTTACATGAATATTCTACTGATGATTTTCCTGTTGGTTTCAAATATTGCATTTATCCTATCCAGAAAAGATGTGAAACCCTCAGAATTCTTACTACCGAATGCCAGAATACTGTGATTTGCTGCATGCGTGAAAAATTACAATATACTGTACATCATACAACCAAAATTCTGCAAATGATAAACCCTGACTGTCAAAGTACTCCCACATTGTTAGCCACAGTGACCCCAGGAGTCCCCACAACACAGCATTATAGTCCTCTAAGTCCCCATGCACACACACAATCTAAAGTAGGAATTTCCTGGTCTGAACCAAAGGAGGAGACTGGGAGGGCCAGCTTAAGGGGGAGGCAGACTGGTCAATTGCCCAGGGCCTTCATTCCCAAAGGGGCCTCCTGGGATCCGGAGCCTGAGGATTCAAATCTGATCAAGTCCCTGATGTCAGCCGTAGACCTGAAGAGGACGCCGGCAGAGACAACAGAGCAACACAAGAATGCCCAGGAGAAGTTAGGCAAGGTTAGTATACCTGTTTATTATTTTCCTCCCCTGGGCCTCTGATTATTATACTCTGGAGTCTGAAGAGATCACCAGAGTATAATAATAGCACTGAAAGGAGTGGGAAAACCTCATGAATATTTGTCAAAACGAATTTTGAGGGGTTTGCCTGAAACCGCTCTAGACTATGGGGAGTATATTATACTGTGTGGAGCTACTGTAGAGCATTATACTGGGGGGGGGGGCTCTGGAGAGCATATTATATTGTGTGGGCAATGGGCATTATACAGGGAGCATTATACTGGGGGGAGTACTGTGAAGCATTATACTAGAGGGCCCTCTGGGAAGCATATTATATTGTGTGGGGCCACAGTGGAGCATATTATACTGTGTGGGGCCACTGTGGGGAGCATGTCATACTGGGGGGAGGCTCTGAGGTGCATATTATATTGTGTGGGGCCACTGTGGAGCTTTATACTGGGGGGGCAATGTGGGTAGCCTATTGTACTGTGTGGGGCCACTGTGTAGCATATTATATTGTGTGGGGCACTGAGAGGAGCATATAAAACTATGTGGGGGCCACTGTGGAGCACTATACTGTGGTTGGTGTGGGCTCTGGGGAGCATATTATAGTATGTGAGGCCACTGCAGGGAGCATATCATGCTGTGTGGGGCCACTAAGGGGTATTATACTGTGTGGGGGCTCTGGGGAGCATATTATACTGTGTGGGCCACTGTGGAGCATTATATCATGTTGGGGCTCTGGGAAGCACATTATACTGTGTGGAGCATTCTATACCATGTAGAGGCACAATGGGGGGCTCAGGGGAGCATTTTATACTGTGTGGGGCCACTGTGGAGCATTATATACCATGGACAGTCACATGGGGGGCTCAAGGGAGCATTTTATACTGTGGAGGGAACTCTCGAGCATTATATACCATGCGGAACATTATACTGTGGGGGGGGCCTCAAAATTCCTGCTGGCAGCCCTGTGTGCTATGTCTGCATCACAGCTCCTTCACATAGGTGTAGTGCTCCATGGCCGTGTCATTCCCCATACAGTCCTGTTCATGAACCGGGAGCTATTGGGACATGCACAGTACTAGAGGGGGATGACGATACTGGGAAAATACTAATACCGGATAGTCAGCACATATGTAAAATTTCAGTGAAGGAGCCATGGTATAAGCTATTAGCAGGAAGCTGTTGGGTGGGCCCCCAGAACAAGTTCCTCTGGTTTACACTAGGCCCTTCAGTCCGACACTATGTAAGGGGGAACAATTATTTATAAGGGGGCTATTATATATAAGGGATAACTATTATATATATAAGGGGGCTCTTATTTATAAGGGAGGAACTATTATATAAAAGGGTGGGCTACTATATATAAGGGGAAAACTGTTAAATATAAGGGGGCCTATTATAAGGGGGAACTATTATAAAGGGAAATTATATATACGGGGGCTATTGTTAGGGTCAACTATTATAAGGCGGGCTATTATTTACAGTGGGGAAAAAAAAGTATTTAGTCAGCCACCAATTGTGCAAGTTCTCCCACTTAAATAGATGAGAGAGGCCTGTAATTGACATCATAGGTAGACCTCAACTATGAGAGACAAAATGAGAAAACATATCTAGAAAATCACATTGTCTGATTTTTTAAGAATTTATTTGCAAATTATGGTGGAAAATAAGTATTTGGTCACCTACAAACAAGCAAGATTTCTGGCTCTCACAGACCTGTAACTTTTTCTTTAAGAGGATCCTCTGTCCTCCACTCATTACCTGTAGTAATGGCACCTGTTTGACATTGTTATCAGTATAAAAGACACCTGTCCACAACCTCAAACAGTCACACTCCAAACTCCACTATGGTGAAGACCAAAGAGCTGTGGATGGACACCAGAAACAAAATTGTAGACCTGCACCAAGCTGGGAAGACTGAATCTGCAATAGGCAAGCAGCTTGGTGTGAAGAAATCAACTGTGGGAGCAATAATTAGAAAATGGAAGACATACAAGACCACTGATAATCTCCCTCGATCAGGGGCTCCACGCAAGATCTCACTCCGTGGGGTCAAAATGATCACAAGAATGGTGAGCAAAAATCCCAAAACCGCACGGGGGCACCCCCTGATCTTGCTGCGGGGGGTGCCCAGGGGGACATCTGTCATAGCGGAACCCCTTGGGTGCCGCGGCTCAGCGCCGATTGGAGGTTAAGGAGTAGGGTGTTAGCTGTCAGTTACAGCTAACACCCGTTCCCGATGCCACCCGCATTCCGTGCCACTAACAAACACTTAAGATGCCGCGGTTGCTATTGACCACGGCAAATGTATCATTGAATATTTTAAAGTTGCTGGGACCATGTATGGAAGTAGTAGCTAAAGAGTGTGAAAATGCAAGGAATGAAGACAGGAAATGAGTGTTAAGTGAAAGAGGACATGCGCATTGTTTACTGCTGCTGACTGTGGGAAAGAACTGATCAGTAGTTTCAGACATTTGTTAGCAGTAGGTGGTGCTACTAGGTATCAGTTTTTCTACTTTTGTTTGTATTATTATTGAATATGTTTTTTTCATACAAACAGTCATAACAAAGAGGAGGGGATAATGATGTGGTTGTAAGGGATAAGCTAGCAATGTTAGGTTATGGTCACACTAGTGCTGTGTGACCATCCCGGGACCCCCATTCTCCTTAAAATATGTGGAGATAAAAGTCCTGCAAGTGGACCCAGCAGACCTAATTATAGTGAAAGAATGGAAACCCGAACGCTAGTGTGAACCTAGGGTTAGCTGCCCGAGTGGTGTCCATGAGAGCTAAGGTGATACATTGTGTTTGTAGCAGAGATGAATAAACATAGGTCTATCAGATTGACTTTGAAGCTATTAGCTATGCACAGATACAGTGGGGAAAAAAAAGTATTTAGTCAGCCACCAATTGTGCAAGTTCTCCCACTTAAAAAGATGAAAGGCCTGTAATTGACATCATAGGTAGACCTCAACTATGAGAGACAAAATGAGAAAACAAATCCAGAAAATCACATTGTCTGATTTTTTTACGAATTTATTTGCAAATTATGGTGGAAAATAAGTATTTGGTCACCTACAAACAAGCAAGATTTCTGGCTCTCACAGACCTGTAACTTCTTCTTTAATAGGCTCCTCTGTCCGCCACTCATTACCTGTAGTAATGGCACCTGTTTGAAATTGTTATCAGTATAAAAGACACCTGTCCACAACCTCAAACAGTCACAATCCAAACGCTACTATGGTGAAGACCAAAGAGCTGTGGAAGGACACCAGAAACAAAATTGTAGACCTGCACCAAGCTGGGAAGACTGAATCTGCAATAGGCAAGCAGCTTGGTGTGAAGAAATCAACTGTGAGAGCAATAATTAGAAAATGGAAGACATACAAGACCACTGATAATCTCCCTCGATCAGGGGTTCCACGCAAGATCTCACCCCGTGGGGTCAAAATGATCACAAGAACGGTGAGCAAAAATCCCAGAACCACACGGGGGGACCTAGTGAATGACCTGCAGAAAGCTGGGACTAACGTAACAAAGGATACCGTCAGTAACACACTACGCCGCCAGGGACTCTGATCCTGCAGTGCCAGACGTGTCCCCTTGCTTAAGCCAGTACATATCCGGGCCCGTCTGAAGTTTGCTAGAGAGCATTTGGATGTTCCAGAAGAGTATTGGGAGGATGTCATATGGTCAGATGAAACCAAAGTAGAACTGTTTGGTAGAAACACAACTCCTTTTGTTTGGAGGAGAGTGAATGCTGAGTTGCATCCAAAGAACACCATGCCTACTGTGAAGCATGTGGGTGGCAACATCATGCTTTGGGGCTGTTTCTCTGCAAAGGGACCAGGATGACTGATCCGTGTACATGAAAGAATGAATGGGGCCATGTATCGTGAGATTTTGAGCGCAAACCTCCTTGTATCAGCAAGGGCATTGAAGATGAAACATGGCTGGGTCTTTCAGCATGACAATGATCCCAAGCACACCGCCAGGGCAACAAAGGAGTGGCTTCATAAGAAGCATTTCAAGGTCCTGGAGTGGCCTAGCCAGTCTCCAGATCTCAACCCCATAGAAAACTTTTGGAGGGAGTTGAAAGTCTGTGTTGCCCAGCGACAGCCCCAAAACATCCCTGCTCTAGAGGAGATCTGCATGGAGGAATGGGCCAACATACCAGCAACAGTGTGTGCTAACCTTGTAAAGACTTACAGAAAACGTTTGATCTCTGTCATTTCCACCAAAGGATATATAACAAAGTATTGAGATGAATTTTTGTTATTAAACAAATACGTATTTTCACCATAATTTGCAAATAAATTCTTTAAAAATCAGACAATGTGATTTTCTGGATTTGCTTTCTCATTTTGTCTCTCATAGTTGAGGTCTACCTATGATGTCAATTACAGGCCTCTCTCATCTTTTTAAGTGGGAGAACTTGCACAATTGGTGGCTGACTAAATACTTTTTTTCCCCCACTGTATAAGGAAGGCACTAATTATAGGAGGCCTATAAAAAGGGGGGTAACTATTATATACAGTATAAGGCATCTATTATAAGGGGGGAGCTATTATTTATAAGAGGGGAACTATTTATAAAGGTGTTATAATTGTTAAGTGGGCGATTATTTATAAAGGGGACTATTATATATAAGGGTGAACTATTAATGATAATGGAGATTATTATTTATAAGAGTAACTATTATTTATGAGAGGGCTAAAATTAATAATGGGGAAATATTTATAAGGGAGCAGCATTATTTTTAAGGGGTTACTGTTACTGATAAGGGGAAACTATTACAGATAAGAGAGCTATTACTGATAAGGGTGTAATATTATTTATAAACAGGGATTATTTATAATGAGGTGCCTAAATCTATTAGGCGGTACAAAGGTGGTCATTTGAAATCAGTGTGGCAAAATGGGGATTGTTATTACTGTTCGGGGGGGCCGAAAAGAGGCATTATTAAAGGGGTGCCACTAGAACTGTCTTCTTAATTCACTAAATATGATGGCGTTGTTTGTATATTAGCATTTTGGGCCACACTTTGTCTAAAACTGTCCCTGCTCCCAGGATCATAGATCACTATGATACAAAGAGTCCCACTCTCTTGACTGGGATGTACATACTGGATTTTGTGATTCAGATTGCTTGTGTCCATAAGACCTCAGATCTGCAACAGCATTTTAATGAATGCATTGACAGTGTTGCCATCCTTGTCAGGAACTAGCACATCAATATATATGACTTGCATTAAACTCAGTTGTGGAATTTATCAAGCTTCTTATTCTGTACCTTTTTAATGTTTCATGCTGTTGCGCCTAATTTCATGACTTTTACACATGGCTTGTCACTTGTAAAATGTAGTAACTTCTTTATAGTGCATTTCTAACATGTGTCATAGAAATTTGTAAAAAATAGACAAACAATAAATTCCCCTCATTGTTTCATTTATGTGATCAAATTTGCATCCATTTATATTAATCTGCACCATTTTTAAAGAACTCTGCTTATTTTATAATAATCTGCACAATATAATAACATTCTACACCATTTTATAATAATCTGCAATATTTACTTTAACAATAATAATAATCTGTATAATTTTATAATAATCTGCACTCTTTAATCATTATCAGCACCATCTCAAAATAACAAGCAGTCTGTAATCATTATCTGCAAGGTTATACAATAATCTTCAACCTTTTACAATAATCGGCATCATTTAATAACAATCTACACAATGTTACAATAATTTGCACTGTTATTAATCTACAAATTTATAATAATTGGTATCATACAAAAATACTAATAATAATCTGTACCATTTTATAATAATCTGCGCCATGTCATAATAACAAGTAGTCTTCAAACACAATCTGCATCGTTTAATAACCATCTGCACCATTTTACAATAATTTGCACTATTAACAATCACTATTTAAAAATAATCTGCATAATTTAATAATAATAATGTATTATAACAACCTTCACTATTCTGAGAGTTTACTTTTGTATAACTGTTTCTCACAGTCACACAGTGGCCAAGTTTCACCTCACACCTCCATTCTATTGGAAAGCACAAGTAGTATCGGCTCTGGTGAACGTCCATGTATTTCCTCAGATAGCAACCAGACATCTTAAAATTTCTACTGCATAGTACAGACACAGATACACCAGGTTACATAAGGAGGACAAAACAGAACTCACCCGTCTGGAAGCTCCATGGGACGACATCGTGAAGTAAGTGTAGTAGCAATAATAAGAAATGGACGGAATAGGTTCTCCCTTCCCTGGCACCCTGCTGGACGGGCGCTGTTGCCATCTCAGGATAGAGCAGAACGTCTCAGCACAACAAGGTCTCACCTCACACTGATACCCAGGATGTAGGGATCAGTGAAAGTATAAGGTGGAGCCCCGCCTCTTTCTGACACCTGGACGAAGACTTCTTTCTCACAGTGTGCCCTACATAGAGCTTGTTAGTTTCTAGTTTCCTATGCTATTACTTTCTTTCAATAATATATTATTCTTATTATCAGCTTTGTATAGTGAAGCTGCTTCTGTTCTGATAGCAGTATTGTTTACAATGAATTGTATTAGACTACTAGCTAGTGTCATTCCAATACACCACGTCATGTATGGAAAACAATTCATAGCTGATGAAACATTTTTATAACATTGGGGTAGGTTTACTATTGAAAATGTACCTGAATTCTGGCATAATTTGTACCATAACTGGCAAACATGCTATACACCACATTTATTAACCCCTTAATGACCGGGCCATTTTTTGTTTTTGCATTTTTGTTTTTCCCTCCCCACATTCCAAGAGCCATAACTTTTTCATTTTTCAATTGCCAGAGTCACATGATGGCTTATTGTTTGCGAAACAAATTGTACTTTGTAATGTCACTATTCAATATGCTGTGCAATGTACTGGGAAGCTGGAAAAAAATTCAGAATGAGGTGCAATTGGAGAAAAACTGCTTTTGCGCCAAATTCATATGGGTTTAATTTTTACAGCATTCACTGTGTGGTAAAAATGACATGGTACCTGTATTCTGCAGGTCAGTACGAACACGGCGATACCAAATTTATATAGTATTTTTAATGTTTTGATACCTTTTAAAAAATTTAAAACTTTGCTAAATAGAAAAAAAAATTTTGCATCGCCATATTGTGTCACCTGTAACTTTTTCATATTTACATGTATGGAGCTGGGTAAGGCGTCTTTTTATGCGGGACAACATGACGTTTTTATTGATACCATTTGGGGAAAGATCTGATGGTTTGATCACTTTTTATTCAATTTGTTATAGGAGGCAAAGTGTTGAAAAAAACGCTATTTGGCCATTTTGATTTTTTTTTCCCCGCTACGCCGTTTACCGTATGGGATAAATATTTTAATATTTTAATAGTTCAGGCATTTTGGAGCGCGGGGATACCTAAATTGTTTATGCTTACTTTTGTTTATTTACTTTTATATCTGTAAAGGGAAAGGGGGGTGATTTGAACTTTTGTGTTTTTTTTTTATTTTTTCACACTTTTAAAAACTTTTTTTTTTTCTACTTTTACTTGTATGATCAGACTCCCTAGGGACCTTGAAACCTGGGGAGTCTGATCTATCATACTATTCACTGTGATACTACTGTATCGCAGGAATAGCAAAATGCCTTCACTGCTATTAGACGATGCCTCTGGCATCGCGTAATAGCTGTAATGTAATGACAGGCCTGGGAGCCTTCAATAGGCTCCCGGCTGTCATGGAAACCAAGCACCGCCCTCCGATGACGTTCTGGAGGGCGGCGATGGGGGAAAAATGGCGACGCCCATGGCGGCTGCACTATTTAGATGCCGCGGTCCCGTTTGACCGCGACATCTAAAGGGTTAACAGGCACCGATCGCTGCTGTTAGCGGCAGGTCCTGGCTGTATTATACAGCCGGCACCCGCGGTGTATGAAGAGCGCTCAGCTCCTGAAAGCTCTCCATACATCGTCATGCGACTCAGGAAGTACTATTATGCCCTGGGTCGTTAAGTGGTTAAGGGCTTAGTCACAACACAGTGAAAAACGGCTACTTGACTGCCATTTTAGCAATATCCGTCACACATCCATTTTGACAACAAATTGAATTCAATGGGAGTTATTTATCATCTGACCTTTTTTGGCCATACTTTACGCTGGTGTGCCTTTTTATAAACTAGTTTTACTGTGGTGCTTCTTTATGATGTAGGTGCATCTCCTTATTAAATGTTGTGCACATGATAGTGTAGATGTGCCTTTTTAGGCTATGTGCACTTTGTCCTTTTTTTTGTATAAAAAGGTGCAAAAAAGGAGCAATTGCCACTTTTTAATGCTTTCTAACCTGATGGGCTCTTTTACAATGCCCATGGACTGGAGTGGATATGCGCCTTTTTTTTGCCCCTTTATATAAAGGCATAAATATAGCGTGAAAAGGATCACATCTGCAGCATAACATCTGGAAAAAAGGCACAAATGCTTCATAAATGAAGTGTAGGGCAGAAAAAAAAACTAAAAAAGGGGCAATTTACGCCAAGAAAGGCGCAAGTAACTTGAGAAATGTGCCCCAATATGTCTATTAACATGCACTATCTTTGTCCATGAAAACGGACATAGATAGTGGCATGTGAATAGAACCATTGAAATTCATGGGTTCTATAATGGCCATGTAATGGCCGTTACAAAAACGGCTGTTGCATTATTCACTGTTATTCACTGTCATTATTCTGTGCACTTACACGGACACACGGCTGTTTTTCAGGACAATAGCTCACGGCACAGCTGTGTGCATAAGAACTAACAGTTTTAGTCTGAGGCCACATGTTGTGTAAAAGCTGAGTTTTTTTGTTGCAGATTTTGTTGCGTTTTTTTAAACGATAGCTAAACGTGGCTTGATTAGGAATGGGAAATATACAGGAAGTACTTACACTTCTCCCTTCTGATAAATTCACTCCTGGTATTGGTTTTAAAAAAAAAAGCAAAATCTGCAACAAAAAATGTTGAATTTTGCAATGTGTGCCCTCATCCTTTGACACTATTTAATACTATTTGCGCCTTCCTCAATAAAGGGCATGAAGTTTGGCACACAGCTGGCAGTTATTTCAGAAACACCTGTGGCAGAAATAAAACTACAATGTATGAGAAATAGAAGGAATTTTCTTTAAAAAAAAATCTGATTTTTAGCATCTCTGCCCCACATGGATCAGCTGTTCAAAGCTTTTTCCAATTGCTATACTATACAGTGCAGGGGGTCAGAGGCAAATAGTGCTATTCCAATCACTCTCTGACAGTTCTAGCTCTATGATAGGTCACGTTGTCTTGCTGGAAGATTCCATCCACGCAGGGAAGACAGACAGCAAGTGTGGATTTACATCTGCAAGAATAGATTCACACCCAGATTGTTCTACATGGATAAATAGGCCCAAAGAATGCCATGTATAAATTCCATAGACCATAACGTAGCCACCACTAGCTTGTGTTCTTTTAGCTATGGTTGTAGGGTATTTGTTCTCTGATGTTTCTCACCTGACATGCCAAAGTCCATATGTTTGATGTAGCAGAAAACTTGACTCATTAGAGAAGGCAACCCTTTGCCAATCCGTGGTGGTCCAATTCGGATAGAAGCCTTTTTCTCCAATGAATCTTTTTTGGCATAGGTGCAGAGACCATCCGTTTTCTCTGGAGCCCCAGTAGGGTGAGCCGCTCCACTATGGCATGGCATGTTACAAACTGCACTGTTTGAGAAATACTGCCACCCTTGGTCCGAAAGCCAATAATCATCCCTTTTTGCAGCTCTGATAAATTGCCCCATTTACCCATGACAATGAGAGATGCGTGAGCCTATCGCACACCTTATTTGCCCCCGAGGCTAGCCCATGACTCAGCACTTCCTTTATGGACAATACACTGCTTATGGCGAAAGTAGGAGGTGGTCCTGATACTGTGACTCAACAGTGTAATCCATCAACAAAAAGTTATGAAAATCAGAATATGATTCCCCTAGAAGATTGTTTTTTTTTTTTTAAATTGCATTTTATTCAGTAATATTGGTAAAACATAAAACCGATATAAATATGGTATAACTGTTATTTAAATGACAAATCTGAATTGTGAATTTTAATGCAGAGTGAACACCATAAAAACAAAACACAAAACGTAACGACAGAATTGTGCATTTTCTTCACACAGACCCCCCAACGTTAATAAAAGGTAATCAGAACAATATATGTATCCGAAATTGGTGACAACTAAAAGTACAACTCGTTGTGCAAAGAATAGGTTATCATATAGTCTTGTTTGATAAAAAAATAAAGAAGTTCTGAATGAAATTAAAAAGTTATGGAATCAATGAGAAACTTAAAGAGAAATTCCAGAGTAAGAAAAAAAAGCTGGTCACAGCACTCATCTACTTGGTCAGTCATGCAACCTGGGCCTACTCAGAAAAAAACACCTGACATCATGTGTACACTGTGACACCACAATGTATATATGATTAACTCCCACACTGATTAACACCCCTTAGGCTATGGCTCCACGTTGTGTTGCGGATTTTGCTGCGTTTTTTTGGGCCAAAACCAGGAGTGGATTTAGCAGCAGGTAAAAGTATAAGAACTTCCTATATATTTCCCATTCCTTTTGTAGCCATTCTTGGCTTTTGCTTATTTGGTGTATTAGCATTGCAGAGCGTTATATTAGTGATCTGACCCCCCCGGGAGTCTAAAAGTAAGAGTAATTAAGAAAAAAAATTATAAAAAAAAAAAATAAAATATAATCACAACTGTTCGCTAGTGATTATAGTATGAAATAGTATGTCGTTGGGAGGCAGGAACACCCAGCATCATAGATAACTGTATTGCTAAGAGTCCTTCTCCCACCATACTGTTCAGACTGGTAAATCCAGATAACACATGGACTGAGTTTTATAGTGAAACTAGGTCATGTGAGTGCAGGGTTAGTGTGACTTTCACCACCCTTTTCTAGTCAGAGTCTGATTGGCGAACTATACTTTAAAGGCACTTGTAAGACTTGACCGGAGTATAAGGTCATACACTTTAGCATAATTCACTCTAGAATAAAGCACTCCAAAACATGTATTACAAAGGCATGGCTATGAAGCAAATGCAATGAGTAACCAATGGCCACTATCACTTTTATTGTGGCACTATGACTTTAAAAAAAATATATAACTTGCTCCTTGGTAGATTACCTAAGTAACACTTTGCATAAAAGTAGATTCCATGGCGTATTATTTTTTCATTAGCATATAGCAAACGTTCTGTTGTGGCTTAGTTGCGCATCAATCACAGGTTATGTGATCACAGATATGTGCTGTCAGTGTTTTTCATTAACAGCACATGGACCTATTGCTTTACGGATGTATTTTATCTGTGGTTGATCAGTTTTTTTTTATACGTCACTGAAAACAGATCAACCATTTTTAACCCCTTCCTGACATCTGCTGTAATAGTAGTCGCTTGGACTTTAACCCCTTCAGGTCTGAGCCCAAAAGTGCGTTAAGGACCAGGCCTCATTTTTCAAAACTGACTTATGTCACTTTATATGGCAATAACTTTAAGACGTTTTAACCTACACAAGTGATTTTGAGATTTTTTTTTTTTGTGACACATTGTACTTTATGTTACTGGTAAACATTGATCAATATTTTTGTATTTATTTATAAAAAAAATAGGAAATTTGATAGAAATTTGGAAAAAAAAATCACAATTTTCAAAATGTGAAATGCTCTGCTTTTCAAACAGATAGTCATGCCACCCAAATACGTTAATAAATATTATCTACCATATCTCTGCTATATATTGGCATCATCTTTTAATTGTCATTTAATTTATTTTGGACATTACAAGACTTTGAAGTGTAACAGTGATTTTCCAGATTTACAAGAAAATTTCCAAAACTAATTTTTTTAGGTACCACTTCAGTTCTGAAGAGGATTATAAAAGCCTATATATTAGAAACCTCCATAAATGACCCCATTTTCAAAACGGCACCCCTCATATAATTGAAAACAGCATTTGAGAAGTTTGTTAACCCTTTAAGCATTTCACAGGGATTAAAATAATATGGAGGTGATATTTAGACATTTTGTTTTTTTTTTCAATAATACATTCATTTAGCCCATTCTGTAATACCCCATATGTTGACATAATCTGCTGTATGGGTACATGGTGGGGCTTAGAATGGAAAGAGCGCTATTTGGCTTTTGGAGGGCAGATTTTGCTGAAATAGCCCTTAACGTACCAATACAATGGAAACCCCAAAAAGTGACCCCGTTTTGGAAACTACACCCCTCACAGAACATATCAAGGGATATAATGAGCAGTTTGACCCTGCAACTGTTTCACAGATTTTATTAACATTGAGATGTGAAAATGAAAAATTACTTTAGTCCCACATTTTTTATTTTCACAAGAGGATAAAGGAAAAAAAGCTCCCCAAAGTTTGTTACACAATTTCTCCTGAACAAAGCAATACCGCATATGTGGTTGTAAACTGCTGTATGGGTACATGATGGGGCTTGGAAAGGAAAGAGCGCTATTTGGCTTTTGGAGTGCAGATTTTGCTGGAATAGTTTTCAGGTGCCATGTCGCATTTGCACAGAGCCCCTAAAGTACCAATACAATGGAAGCTCCAAAAAAGTGAGCCCATTTTAGAAACTACACCCCTCAAGGAATTTATCAAGGGGTATTATCATTTTGAGCCAAAGAGTGCTTCTCGAAAATTAATGTACAAAGTGAAAATTGAAATTTTTAAATAAATATGCCATTTCAGTGCCCAATACGTTGCGCCCAGTTTGTGTCATCAGAGACACGCACTCCTAAAACTATTAAGTGGGCTATTCCAGGTAGAAAGAAGTTGCATATGTGGGTGTAAACTGCTGCTTGGGCACACAGCATGGTTCAGAAGTGAAGGAGCACTGCACTTTTTAGCTTTTGGAGTACAGATTTAGAGAGATTTTCTGGACGCCATGCTGTTTTTGCAGAGCCCTGAAGGTGCCAGTAAATCGGAATTTCCCAAGAAGTGACCCCATTTTGTAGGGGTATTTTTAGAGTCTCTACAAATGTGACATGGCGTTCAAAAACCAACATCTAAATCAGCAGTCCAAAACACATAGCGCTCTTTGACATCTGCGCCCTCCTGTGTGCCCAAACGGCAGTTTATGCCCACATGTATGACACTGTGGTACACAGGATAACATACTTAATGTCATATTTGGTATAAACTGCTGTTTGGGCACAGCTGGGCACAGAAGGTAAGGAGCGCTATTTTGGTTTTTGGAGCACAGTTTGATTTTTGGACGTCATGCCACTTTTGCAGAGCCCCTGAATTGGCAGTAAAGTAGAACCCACAGACACATAACCCCAGTTTGAAAACTACACCACCCAAGGGATTTATCAAGTGGGGTAGTGAGCATTTTTAACCCTTGAATATTGCATTAATTTAATTTCCATAAATGAATGTGCAGCTGATAATTGCAATTTTTTCATAGATACGCCATTTCAGTGCCCGATATGTTGTACCCAGCTTATGTCAGTAGAGACACACACTCCAAAAACTGTTAAGTGGGTATCCCGCGCACAACAGCTTTTGGAGCATTTGTCTCTGATACAAGCTGAGCACAACATATTACACACTGAAATGAAGTATTCCTGGAAAAATTGTCATTTTCTTCTATCACCATCAGCTTGCTTATTCATCACTGGAAAGTTAATTAATGCAACACTTGGGGGTTAAAAATGTTCACTGTACCCCTGGATAAATTACTTCAAGTGTGTAGTTTCCAAAATGGGGTCACATGTCAGGGGATTCCACTTTACTGGTGTTTCAGCAACTCTGCAAAAGTGTCATGGCATCCAAAAACCAAACCGTCTAAATCTGTGCTCCAAAAAAACAAAATAGCGCTCCTTCCCTTCTGTACCCAAACAGCAGTTTATACCCACATATGACATTAAGTACGTTATTCTGGGTACACCAGTGTTATTCATGTGGGCATAAGCTGCAGTTTGGGCACACAGCAGGGCACAGAAGGGAAGGAGTGCTATGTGGCTTTCGAAGTGTATATTTATATGTTTGGTATCTGGACACCATGTCATGTTTTCAGAGCCTCTAAAGTACCAGTAGAATCCCCTATGGAATGACCCCATTTTCAAAACTGCACTCCTCAAAGAATTTATCAAGGGGTGTAGTGCGCTTTAGTATCCCAGACGTGAATGCACAGCGGATGGTGAAGAGTGAATATGTAAGCTGTGCAGAGTACATTGGGAACACCAAATTCTCTACTATATCCCCAGTAGCTCCTATGATTAGAGGGAGTCACTCTAGGGGTAACTTCTGGTAACTTTCTTTCCCTTGTAAGCTCTAAATTTGGGGTGTCCCCTGATACAGTATACGCTCGCACAGCTTATATGTTCCCTTCCTGCCGCAGCCACTTTTGTTTTAATGATTTGGCGATTTTTGGGGTTTGTCTTGACATTGTACAAGCTATATTTTTTTTTATTTTTCTGGTGTTGTAGCTGTAGGAGGGCTTGATGTTTGCGGTATGAGATGCATTTTGTAATATCACCATTTCTGGGAGCCTATAACTTATAGAATAAATTTTATTAACTCTTTCTTGGTGGATTAAACAAAAACCCATTAATTCTGGTAATGCGTTTTACCTTTTACATTTTTTTTCCATGCAGCGTACAGCGTAAGTAACATGTCACTTTTTTTCACTTCTGCGGGACACTACGATTACGGCCCTATCTCATTTATATTGTTTTTTTAATGCGTTACTAGTTTTGCAGAACAAAAACCCATATTGGGAAAGAAATCAATTGTTTTTGAAACGCCATCTTCTGAGATGTGTAACATTTTTATTCCCAGGCTGCAGAAGTTACATATGGGCACCCCCCAATCTCGCTGCGGGGGGTGCCCAGGGGGACATCTGTCATAGCGGAACCCCTTGGATGCCGCGGCTCAGCGCTGATTGGAGGTTAAGGAGCAGGGTGTTAGCTGTCAGTTATAGCTAACACCCGTTCCCGATGCCACCCGCAGCATTCAGTGCCACTAACAAACACTTAAGATGCCGCGGTCGCTATTTACCGTGGCAAATGTGTCATTGAATATTTTAAAGTTGCTGGGACCATGTATGGAAGTAGTAGCTAAAGAGTGTGAAAATGCAAGGAATGAAGACAGGAAATGAGTGTTAAGTGAAAGAGGACATGCGCATTGTTTACTGCTGCTGACTGTGGGAAAGAACTGATCAGTAGTTTCAGACATTTGTTAGCAGTAGGTGGTGCTACTAGGTATCAGTTTTTCTACTTTTGTTTGTATTATTATTGAATATGTTTTTTTCATACAAACAGTCATAACAAAGATGAGGGCATAATGATGTGGTTGCAAGGGATAAGCTAGCAATGTTAGGTTATGGTCACACTAGTGCTGTGTGACCATCCCGGGACCCCCATTCTCCTTAAAATATGTGGAGATAAAAGTCCTGCAAGCAGACCCGGCGGACCTAATTATAGTGAAAGAATGGAAACCCGAATGCTAGTGTGAACCTAGAGTTAGCTGCCCGAGTGGTGTCCATGAGAGCTAAGGTGATACATTGTGTTTGTAGCAGAGATGAATAAACATAGGTCCATCAGATTGTCTTTGAAGCTATTAGCTATGCACAGATACAGTGGGGAAAAAAAAGTATTTAGTCAGCCACCAATTGTGCAAGTTCTCCCACTTAAAAAGATGAAAGGCCTGTAATTGACATCATAGGTAGACCTCAACTATGAGAGACAAAATGAGAAAACATATCTAGAAAATCACATTGTCTGATTTTTTAAGAATTTATTTGCAAATTATGGTGGAAAATAAGTATTTGGTCACCTACAAACAAGCAAGATTTCTGGCTCTCACAGACCTGTAACTTCTTCTTTAAGAGGCTCCTCTGTCCTCCACTCATTACCTGTAGTAATGGCATCTGTTTGAAATTGTTATCAGTATAAAAGACAACTGTCCACAACCTCAAACAGTCACAATCCAAACGCTACTATGGTGAAAACCAAAGAGCTGTGAAAGGACACCAGAAACAAAATTGTAGACCTGCACCAGGCTGGAAAGACTGAATCTGCAATAGGCAAGCAGCTGGGTGTGAAGAAATCAACTGTGGGAGCAATAAATAGAAAATGGAAGACATACAAGACCACTGATAATCTCCCTCAATCAGGGGCTCCACGCAAGATCTCACCCCGTGGGGTCAAAATGATCACAAGAACGGTGAGCACAAATCTCAGAACCACACGGGGGGACCTAGTGAATGACCTGCAGAAAGCTCGGACTAACGTAACAAAGGCTACCGTCAGTAACACACTGCGCCGCCAGGGACTCTGATCCTGCAGTGCCAGACTTGTCCCCCTGCTTAAGCCAGTACATATCCGGGCCCGTCTGCAGTTTGCTAGAGAGCATTTTTATGTTCCAGAAGAGTATTGGGAGAATGTCATATGGTCAGATGAAACCAAAGTAGAACTGTTTGGTAGAAACACAACTCGTCATGCTTGGAGGAGAGTGAATGCTGAGTTGCATCCAAAGAACACCATACCTACTGTGAAGCATGGGGGTGGCAACATCATGCTTTGGGGCTGTTTCTCTGCAAAGGGACCAGAACGACTGATCCGTGTACATGAAAAAATGAATGGGGCCATGTATCGTTAGATTTTGAGTCCAAACCTCCTTCCATCAGCAAGGGCATTGAAGATGAAACGTGGCTGGGTCTTTCAGTATGACAATGATGCCAAGAACACCGCCAGGGCAACGAAGGAGTGGCTTTGTAAGAAGCATTTCAAGGTCCTGGATTGGCCTAGCCAGTCTCCAGATCTCAACCCCATAGAAAACCTTTGGAGGGAGTTGAAAGTCTGTGTTGCCCAGCGACAGCCCCAAAACATCCCTGCTCTAGAGGAGATCTGCATGGAGGAATGGGCCAACATACCAGCAACAGTGTGTGCCAACCTTGTGAAGACTTACAGAAAATGTTTGACCTCTGTCATTGCCAACAAAGGATATATAACAAAGTATTGAGATGAATGTTGTTATTGACCAAATACTTATTTTCCACCATAATTTGCAAATAAATTCTTTAAAAATCAGACAATGTGATTTTCTGGATTTGTTTTCTCATTTTGTCTCTCATACTTGAGGTCTACCTATGATGTAAATTACAGGCCTCTCTCATCTTTTTAAGTGGGAGCACTTGCACAATTGGTGGCTGACTAAATACTTTTTTTTCCCCACTGTATAAAAGTAGGCAGATTCTGATAGTTCCCGCAAAGAAAGTGAACAAGAGGAGAGAGGGGTAGGGGAGAAGAGAATACATCTAGACCTGAGCCAGGGCCGGCTCCATGTTTGTGTGGACACTTGGGCGACAGAGCCCCAGTGGACCCCTTTTGGAGTAACTCATGTACAATACAGCAAAAAAACTATCAAAATTGGGTGTTTTTAGCTGAGGCAGACCTACTGGAGTGGAGTGTAATACAGTCCATTCCATACAAGTAGATACTGTACAACCTGTTCAGACATCGGAAAGCAAAGAGGAATTTGAGGTGGACATCTGCCTCGGATTCTTCTTTATCTTCTGCCCTCGACTCATGGTACAGAACATCAGCATGCTCTTGCGGTTTTCCACCACTGATTAAGCCCAAATGAATGAGTCTAACCAGTGCGGAGTCTCAAGCCACGGTCTCTGAATCAGCTGCAGAATCTGCGGCAAGGTCCAGCAGGACACTTTTTTGTCCCCAGGTTCCTGCTCCAATTAGTTTCAATAGGAGGCAGAATGAGTGAGGAATCTTCTGCAATATCAGTGTCAGATTCCACCGTGTGAACGGGGCCTGATACTGTTAATAGTGCCACTCCACAGTGGCCCCCACACAGTATCATATGCCCCACAGTGACCCCCACGCAGTATTATATACTCCACAGTGGCTCCCACACAGTATTATATATTCCACAGTGGTCGCCACACAGTATTATATACTCGACAGTGGCTCCCACGCAGTATTATATGCTCCACAGTGGACCTCACGCAGTAGTATATACTCCACAGTGGCCCCGACACAGTATTATATACTCCACAGTGACCCTCATGCAGTATTATATACTCCACAGTGGCCCCCAAGCAGTATTATATTCTCCACAGCAGCCCCTGTGCAGTATTATATACTCCACAGTGGCCCCCAAGCAGTGTTATATACTCCACAGTGTCCCCCATGCGGTATTATATACTCCACAGTGGCCCCCACGCAGTATTATATGCTCCACAGTGGCCCCCACACAGTATTATATGATTCACAGTGGTCCCCTCACAGTATTATATGCTCCACAGTGGCTCCCACATAGTATTATATGCTCCACAGTGGCTCCCACATAGTATTATATGCCCAGCAGTGGCCCCCCACACAGTATTATATGCTCAGCAGGGGCCCTCACATAGTATTATATGCTCCCAACATACCCTCTCCGCTCCGGTGCTATTATTATACTTTGGGGTCTCCTCAGACCCCAAAGTATAATAATCAGAGGCCCAGGGAAGGTGAATAAAAATAACAAACACTGATACTCACCTTGCATTACCTTTCGTGGGCATCCTTGTTCTGTCCTGCTGTCTTCAGCATCTTCGGCCATCTTCAGACGTCCCTGCTGAGGCCTGTGATTGGTCCTCAGCGGTCACGTGGGGGCGCACTGATGTCATTACACGGCCGTGCCCCATGTGACCGCTGGGGCCTAATCACAGGCCTCAGTCACATGACAGAAGAGAGCCGGAGAGAGCGCTGTACCCAGGAGAGGTGAGCATATGTAGTTATTACTTTCAGTCACCTCCCCTGGGCTGCCATCTATTGGAAAGGGACCTGGCAATATGCAATATTCCAATAACAGTATGTACAGTGGTCGGGGAACCAGGCTTTCCCTGACCGCTATCATAGTGGTCCCCTGGGTTCGGTACCAGTCACACACCTTGCGACCATGATCGTTACGCAGAAACAGTTAGCACCCAGCAGCCAAGTGGGCCCCTTCAGGAGCATGGGGTCCCGGAACTTGCCCGGGTATGCTGGGTGCTGACACTGGCCCTGACCTGAATCATTTCCAAAGGTCCACCTCGAAGAGTGAATAGGAAATATTGTGAAAGTCATCCTGGGAGGTATAGAATGGCTAAAGTGATATGTGCATTACAAGGGAACATTGTCTAGCAGGGATTGTTCAAGATGGTTAGCCCCAAGGAATACTGCAGGCTGCAGGACATGTCTGGCTCAGTAGTGGCAGTTGTGACAACATTTGTGGCAGGCTGCAGGACATGTCTGCCTGCGTGGTGGCAGTGGTGGTAGCTGTGTAGAAGTAGCAGCCAGCATCAGCAGGAATACAGTAAATGGAAGATGATGATAAAGGAAGACGTGTCAGGCCTTCCAGGTGAAAAAGCTAGAATACCTTCTGAAATGGAAAGGACTTTATGACCCTGAAAACAACACTTGGGAGGCAGAAAGAACCTGTGTGATCCTGCCAGTTATCCCTTTATGAGAGCAAATGCCACATCAACATCCTGCTGACAGAGTGACAATTGACAGAATTTCAAGAAAAATTTGGGGCATGCTAACAGTGTACATATTACATAGATTGCCATCTGAAAAAGCTGGACTATATTTCAAAAGTGATTTTTGTGTCTGTGGTTTGCTGCATACAGTAATCGTATACTGCTCAAACTTACAACCATGAAATGAGGAAGGGGGAATTTAACCAATGGCTTGCATTGCAGGAGGAGGCGGTTGGGTCCTGTCTGGTGTTGAAATTGTGCCTGCCCTACACCTGTGAGGTGATGTCAGCACTAGAAAGCACCCGGCTTTGCTGTGTTTGCAGAATATGGCCTCTGCTGCTCGAAACATTGACTCAGTGGATCATGACAGCTATGGCAGTGGTGATAGATGTGGCAACATATGTGGCAGTGTGGCACATAATATGATGGACCAGGCTGCAGGACATGTCTGGCTGATTGATGCTACTCAATGTGCGCTTCTCCTTACAACCATGAAATGAGGGAGGGGGAATGTAACCAATGGCTTTCCCTGGTTAAGTTGGGGTTGGAAAATGGTCCAGTGTGTAGGAACAGGAGGTGGTGGATGGGTCCGTTCCATTTTGGTGTTCAAACTGTGCCTGTCCTTTACCCGTGAGGTGATGTAAGCACTACAAAGAACCAGGCCTTGTTGTGTTTCCAGAATGTGGCTTCTGCTGGTCAAAGCATTGACTCTGTGGGCCATAATAATAAACCAAAAACTTATACCCACAAATAAATAAAATAAATGCATGTTTATTAAATAAATAGCAAATAAGCATACAACATAGTCACAGCGGGGGACATATAACTACAAGAAATACCACAAGGGATATTAGACCAGGAGGGAAATACAGGGATAGAATAATAGGCTAATAAATACATAAAGAGATAAAGGGTAATAAAAATCTAGTATAGCCTGTCAATATGTGCAAATTTCATCAGAGACAAAGTTCTATAAATTCATGCATAGGCAGGACAGAATAGTACATACATAGATTATACCCCAAAATGCATAAAAAAAATACAACAGTATCCAACCCTAGTATAAACCCACCTGGAAGATAAGGAACCCCAATGTACGTTTTGCCAATCGGCTTCGTCAGTGGGCCATGATGTATTGTCCCTGTCCAAGTGCCCATAAGTGCTGCTCCACGTATGTACAGTGGCATGCACCTTTCCTCACATGAACATTTACAAGGAGAGGCCCACATGGCGATCAAGCAAGGACAACTTTCCTCAAGAAATAATACTGGCTAAGTATTCTTCATGGAGACTGCCAACAGTTGGTGAAACGCAGTGGATTCCACTAAGTGGCATGGCAACGACTGCACCACCTGTAACTTTCAAACCTGCCTGATGACTGGGTTCTGATTGCATAGAGGAGGAAGAGGAGAAGCAGGTGGAGATGATAATAATGAATGATATGTGATGATGACAATGTGCTAGGTGTGGAATGGATAAGGTCTGCCACACTTGGTGCCACAGCTAATTCCATTTTGTCAAATATGCTGATGACGCCATTTCATGTGATTTGATAATGTACAAAAAAATTCCCGTACAGGAGATGACTGCATGTAGCTGCTGAGAGGTGGTCACGTGGTGCTACAACGTCACAGACAGTGTCTGAGTCATACATACGTGTCTCCTTTGTATTTCCTGGTCAAACACATGGCAGCAGCTATTTTCATGCAGTTGCTGCCATTTTTGTTTGTCCAAGTCGAATCGCATTTGTTTGGTTTAGTTAAAAAACTAACAATTTTGAATATTCTGGATGAACCCTGCTTGTGACAAAGCGGTTTACTTATTTCTAGGTGCTAGCCAATCCTGCAGTATGGTTTTTACTGATTCAGGGTAAGGGAATGCCTGGGTAGGATATACATCCAAAGTGGGCCCAGGCTACAATGAGCTCAATGGGGTAGGCAGTGAAAGTATAGACTTCCTTCCTAAACTGTTTTATCTGGGGACATGCATTCATCTCTCCACATCTGGAACAATGGTATATTTCCCATGAGGTAATTCCATTTGGGCAAGATGTAACCCTTATATATTATTTTTAGGGCAATTTACCAATATGATATAGATGGGATGAGTTTTAGGGTTTTATATAAGGTGTTAATGATTAGTGTGGGTGTGAGGTCAGACTGATGAGTGACCCATTTTGACATGCCCCAGACTGAATTTTCATAGTAAATTGGAGTGTGAAGTAAGGTGTAATTGCTAGTGATAAGGCACTTAGGTAATCCCTTTCTTTTCATTTTTTAGTCTCCACCTTCCAAAAGCCATATCTTTTTAATCTTTTCATTCACAGAGCTGTATGAGGGCTTATTTTTTAAGGGATAAATTGCACTTCATAATAGTACAATTAATGGGATTCTATCATTACAAAAACACGTTTTAAACTAAGAGCACGTAGGAATAGCCTTTATAAAGGGGATTCATCTAACGTTTTTGAATTTTTTTTTCATTCTTCATTGTGCTGAGAAAGCACAGGGGGCATTACCCCTGTGCTCTGAGCAGAGCGTTGTCATCCAGTCCAGCGCTGCCTTTCTTCTGCTCCAAAGGTCATTCTCCTCCTCTTCTTACAGGAGAACACCACAAAATGGCCCATGGAAACAGCCGGCTGCGCATGTCCATCGGCCATTTTGTGGTGGTCTCATGTAAGAGCTCAGGTGTAACAGACCACCGTAAAATGGCAGCCTGGGCATGCGCATACACAGTGAGCTCTGCCCAGGCCGTCATTTTGTGGTGGTCTGTTACAGCGCTGCGTCCGATGCCTGCAAAGGCAGAAGATACAGAGATCAGGAAGAGGGGAGTGCACACAACGGACTAAGGGGCGGTGGAAAGCTATGAAGGGTGGGGTGCCCGCAGCACAGGAGGAACACCCAAGGTGCTCCGTGAAGGTAATTAGCATAACTGAAGAAATTAATTTTATCAGAAACGTCTGGGAGAAGAAAAGAATGGAAGATAGGAGTAGAATGGCCTTTTTAAAGTCCATTTCAACATGACATTAGTTTAAAAGGTGTTTTTTTAATGATAGACTCCCTTTAAATGTTCCACACAGTGTACTGGGAAACTGGAAACAAATTCAGAATGGGTTCAGAATACAATCAGGACAATACCAAATTTATATAGTTTTTATTAGGTTACAAAAATCCAAAACTTTGAAAAACACAAATGGATTTGAAATGTCATGTATTGTCTAATGTTTTGATTGCTTTTACAACCCCTATTCCAAAAAAGTTGAAACACTGTGTAAAATGTAGAGAAAACAAGAATGCAATGATTTGGAAATCTCATAAAACTATATTTTTGTTGCATAATAAGCCAAATGTTTTCTGTTTGTGAAAGGTCTAGACTGCAGGCAGGTCAGTTCGTTCCGCACCTGGACTCGTCTTCTGAGCCATGTTATTATGATGGATGCATTATCTGGTGTAGCATTGTCTTGTTGTAATACATAAGGCATTCCTTGGAGGTGATCATACATCCGTGATGGCGAACCTATGGCACGCGTGCCAGAGAGGGCACGCAGAGCCCTCTCAGTTGGCACGCGCGCCATCGCCATGACCGCTCACTAACAGGGAATCCAATACAAGATTCCCCGTTAGTGAGCGATCGCTTCTTTCAGCTGTATGTGCAAATGCAAATGCACATACAGCTGAAAACTGTCAGTGTAGGCCGCGGTCCGCAGGGTGTAGTGTGGGGGAGGTGTGGGGTGCAGGGTGTAGTGTGGGGGGAGAGATGTGGGGTGCAGGGTGTAATATGGGGGGAGAGATGTGGGGTGTAGTGTTGGGGGAGAGATGTGGGGTGTAGTGTAGGGGGGAGAGATGTGGGGTGTAGTGTGGGGGGGAAAGATGTGTGGTGTAGTGTGGGGGAAGAGATGTGGGGTGCAGGGTGTAGTGTGGGGGGAGAGATGTGGGGTGTAGGGGAGAGAGATGTGGGGTGTAGTGTGGGGGGAGAGATGTGGGGTGTAGTGTGGGGGGGAGAAATGTGGGGTGTAGTGTGGGGGGAGAGATGTGGGGTGTAGTGTGGGGGAAGAGATGTGGGGTGAAGGGTGTATTGTGGGAGGGGAGAGATGCGGGGTGCAGGCTGTGTGCAAGAGGGGGGAATGGGGAATGCAGGGGAGGCAGGTTAATTTAAGGTGAAATTGCCGTGTTGGCACTTTGCGACAATTTAGTGGGCTTTGGGTTGCAGTTTGGGCACTCGGCCTCTAAAAGGTTCGCCATCACTGTCATACATTGTTCTAAAACCTTAAAGGGGTATTCCCATGAACATAATCATATCTATATTTGTAGATAAGTAAAAGTTAAACATTTTTGCAAATATAAGTAGTTAAAAATTCTGCAGAGTTTTAAAGATTTTCACTAACTATATTAGTAGTGACAGTCTGTTTTTCTGATCGGTTGCCGATGGATACGATCACGAATGCAGAAACTTTCTATGGTCTGGGACTTGTCAGGAACCCAGCCATGCTTTTCTTATTGTAACTGGGTTATCAGGCAGGGACACTACATGAATTGGAAGATATCCCGGCCACATTAAGGAAGTCAAGGCTGATTTTCTGAGCTTAGAAAGGTCCTGCATTCATGGTCGTATCCATTGGCAACCGATCAAGAAAACAACTTGTAACCACAAGATATTTAGAGAAAATGTTTAAAACTCTGCAAAACGCTTACTTATATTTGCAAAAATGTTTAACTTTTAATTATCTACAAATTTAAAATTGGTTATGTTCATGGAAATACCTCTTTAACCCCTTAAAATCTTGACTAAGTATGGCATCCACTCTGAAGCAGGGATCCGGCAGCAAGCCCTCATATGACTACATAAACATAAAAATAAGAAAGTTATGGCTTCTGGAATGCAGGGAGTAAAAACATAAAAACACAAAAATGAAAATGTCTGCATCATGTAAGGGTTAATATACTGCTACCCATGTCATAGGTACTAATGCAACCCCATTCCATCAGAGATGCAGGCTTTTGAACTGTGCACTGATAACAAGCCGGATGGTTCCTCTCTTCTTGAGTCTTCAGGACCTGGCACCTGTTGTTTCCATAAAAAAATTTAAATTTTGATACATCTGACCACCGAACAGTTTTCCAGTTTGCCTCAGTCCATTTTAAATGAGCTTTGGCCCAGTGAAGACAACTACATTTCGGGATTGTGTTTATATATTGTTTCTTCTTAATATATAATACAACTTTAACTTGCATTTGTGGACTGTTTGGTGAACTGTGTTCACAGACAAGGAATTCTGGTATTCATGAGCCCATGCAGTGATTGGCATTACCAATTTTATGCCTGTTTTTAATGCAGAGCTGCCTGAGGGCCCATAGATCACGAATATCCAAAATTTACAGCCTTAAACCTTATGCACATGAATTTCTTTGAATCTTTGGTATTATATGGTGGGATGTTCAAAGACTTTGCAATTTTACATTGAGGACAATTTTCTGAAGTATGGAATGCACTGCAGACAACATGGCTCCAGATGCTTGAGACAACCTGCCAGCACCTTATTGAGTCAACCACAGCCCTTGCACATGGCAGTTACTCTGGATATTACCTGGTGGTCATCATAATGTAACTTGACTTTGTATATATTTCCAAACCATTGCATTCTTGTTTTTTTTTACATTTTACACAGGATCCCAAGTATTTGGAATTAGGGTTGGAGCTTAATTTTTATGGAATGTGAAATGGCAAAAAAAGGCCGTTTGACCATATAGATTTCTTTCTCATCTAGAGTGATCACAATATGGGATAGATATTTTTATGTTTATAGTTTGGGCATTTTGGACACAGGGATGTCTAATATGTTTATGTTTGTTTTTGTTTATTGATTTTTGTGGTCTAAGGAAAGGGGGGTATTTTATATTTTTTTTTTTTATTTCAAACAACTTTTATTAATATCTGTCATTAATAAATTTTGTAATATACTTTATTAACAAATTTTGGCTCCTTTCTGTGAAGTCCTACATTTTGTTTTATTCTTCCACTTTCTTCTCACCATAGATGGGATTGGGATATTTCTGTATGATGCGGCAGTTGCACCCAATCCCAACTGTGTTTTCAACCATTGATATCTCTGGAAATAATACAGTAAAATGAATACAATCTCCTCTTTCATATAACACAAGAAGTGAGCTTCTATGTTTTATATTGCCACATTACCACCATTAATTCCCTGTGTTATATACAAGTCTGTACACTGTACAAAGTGAGAAGCAAGGGAAAGGATAAAAAAATGCAGGATTTCACAGAATAGAGCCGCAATTTGTTAATAAATTAAATAAATAAAATGTATTAATGACACAAATGATGCCAGAAAGATAAAAGTTTAGCCAGTCCTGAAGAATCTGCATGTTGGCCTTCAACTTGTAGAGTTTGATATCTGGTAAGTCTGTACTGTCATTGAATTTATATTGTTCCAGTTATACATTGTTATTTTATGTTTTCTGCCCCCCCCCTTCCCCGATATAAGAGTGGAACTAACTATACAAGGAACACTCACCTCTAGTTCTCAGGTAAACTGACTAGAAAGAAAATAGAGTAGGCATGGAACAAATCAAATTTGCCTGGCCACAAAGAACAAAGTTCAGTTATTCCAAACCATTAAGTCCTCCTGTAGAAACCTAGAGAAGGGTTGTATGTTTGTGGTGTACAATGAAGAAGAGGTTTTAGTAATCTGTACTCCCCATAAGCAAGAAAATGCATTTGCCAATGAGGGGGAAAGTCACAAGCCCAGGTTGGACCAGCTAATATTAGCGCTTCCAAATTATCAACACTTATTTTAAAGCCCACTATGGCTCCCCCCAGTTATAACTCAGAAAGTAGATTTCAAGATTTAAAAAAGGATACTTTCAAATCCCCATGATACCTGAATATTAACAGGGAATTAAAGGCCAGGTTGAAAAGGAGGGTAAATACTGGACATTCCTTGCGTGCACACCTTTCCAAGCTCAATGGAAGCAGAAAGGAGGCCATTCAGTAATAATTTGGTTGTGGGGCATGATTGTAATATATGCATAAATTGCAAGATGTTATCACTGATCTATTTATTTTTTTTATTTTAAATTTCCCTATACAAATAGATCATACACATTACATGAAATACATTATCTAATAGCCAATTAACAACCGAAATCTCCAATACCATATCTTATTATATCCCTAAATCCTGTCCCGAACCATAACCGAGGGAGGAAGATCCTAATAAAAAAAACAAAAAAAAAAAAAACTGGAAGGGACCTCTATCACTTCCTTACCATCTTCCCCATATTTTCTCCCATTTAAACATCTGGTTTCTAGTTTTATACAAAATCATCTCATATTGACGTGCTTAACTACTAAGTGTTAGGATTCAGATGCAAGGCCACAAAAACAAGGTTAGTACAGGCTTTAGGAGAGCAGCAGCAGAAATGGGCTGACAACTGCAAGCAGTAGAAAATGCTACCTAAACGTAACACACCTCTGTGAGCCAAGACCGGCCCCAGATGCCTTCACCAGAGCTCCCCGCAAGAAGAGATGGTCTTTAGCTGAATCTGAAGACCGGAATTGTCACCTAAACAGGTAAGTGTACTACAAATAGATGCACTGCAGCAGAAACCAAACACCAAATCCACACACTTACTCACAGGGAAAGAGATCACAGAATGGTCATCAAATCATGGGTCAGCAGCTGAAAAGGGCAACGAGAAACCAAATCATGAGACAAAGTCAAGTCCGGAAAACAAGCCAAAAGACTAATCCAATTGGGAACGCCAGAGCCAAAATTGCTAGACAGGAATCCAAGAACGCAGCCAGAGGTCAGTATAAGTGAAAACAAAGCAAAGTCAGGATTCAAAAACGAGTAGCAAACTAACAAACAGAGCTAATAGTCTGCACATGAGTCAGGATGGCGTGGCCTTATATAGGACTCCTCAGTTGCTAATTGTACAAAGCCAGGAAGCCTCTGGAACTGCAAAAGCTTCCCAGGTTGTCCTGGTAACATTAACGGTGCAGAAGCTGGATAGAGAATCTTGCCATTCAAGTTCAACCATTCTAAGATAGTGGGGCCCTTAAAGAGGACCTTTTAGCACCTCCAACAAGTTCAGCTCTTTACATCAATTAATAGACACTGCTCAACTGATTCCTGTACTGTTGGAATTTTTTCTCTAGCCCTCACCATTCCCGAGCAATCAATGCTGTTAGTTTTGATGTCTGATATTCTATTTAGGTTCTGTACTGTCAGGAGGGTGGTGTCAGGCAGGAGCAGGCAAGGGCTGTGATTCTGAGAGCTGTGACACTGGATGCCTCTGATAGGAGCTCTGAATCACAACCGATGCCTGACACTGCCCTTCTGACATTACAGAGCTTAAAGGAAATCTGTCAGGTCAATCTGGGACACTAAACCACCCACAGGTCCTTATAGACCTGGGGTTTAGTATCCCAAATTGCCCTGTTGTAATGCAATCCGCAGGCACATTAAAAATAAAAAACCTTGGGGGCGGAGCTTACCGCAGACGGAGATGGCCGCTTAGATCTTCAGCTCCTGCAGTGAGCCTTTGAAATCGACACTCCAAGCGACGATCCTGTGGCTAAATAGGCAGAGTCGGGTAGGTGAACACCCGCTGATTCCGGGGATGCAAAAAAAAAGGAAAACAGCGGTTAAACCGCAGAAAATTTCTGACTTTTACTTCCCACACGGGGGGGGAGGGAGGCCCAAGATGGCGCCGGCTCCCGTGCGGGGGCGGGGCCTCGCCTTCCCAGCATATCCTCCCCGATGAGCCACTTACCGTATCCACGCACTGGCGAGCTCTCTCCGCTCCATGAGACCACGTGGCCCCCATTCTCTGTAACAGGGGCACCGCAGATAGCTGAGTACTGAACTTCGGGTATCTTCAGCACTCCCATTGAAGTGAATGAGAGCCACGCGGGTTCGTCCATCCACCAAGTGACACGCTTATATTCAGCCTGGCTGCGGTCAGGCTGTATTCCAACCCAGTGGGGGAAAGAAAACCCCCCAATTCTCAGACCCAGTGGGGGGTCTCAGCTGACAGACCCCTATCAATTAGGTATTTATCCTCTATCATTTAGTTGTATACAGTGCAGTAACATTTTGTGACTTACAGGTGATGTGTCTGACTAATCCTACACATTTCCCTTCTCTTCCCTTTGGACCGCCATGACCACTTCTTCCAGCTGTGACTTGTCTCTGTAAAGTTTACAGCAAAGACATCTTTGGCTCCTCACTTTTCCAGGTACCCAACCCACATTGTCCTCAACTACACACCCATCCTGCTGCTTCCCCCAATTATAAAATATATGATATAACCCCCCATAATGAATAATACTCCCAAGTGCATCTTTATATTAATAATGTCCGTGTGTACCCTGTATAAATAGTGCCCCTTATTAATAAAGCCCCAGGTGTTAACTAATTAAAAGGTTTTCCAGGTCATTAATAAACTAATCAGTGGGGCTCAAAAACCCAGGACCCCCACTGATCAGCTGTTTGAATGAACCGTGATATCTATGTAGGTGCCGTGACCGCTTCTCTGTTTACAAAGTGTCATTCATCTCATAGCGGCCATGTAATGTAACTACAGCCTTGTCCTATACATGTCTATGTGAAAAGGCTGTAATTACATCACACTGTCACTATAAACAGACAGCGTGTGATATAAACAGGCGCCATATTGATAATCTGTCCTAAGAATAGAACATCAATAAAAATGAGCTGGAAAGACCTTTTAATAAAGCCCAAGTGCCACCTTAAAGGGGTTGTCCAAGATAACCACTTTTTTAATATGAGGCTGGGGAAGGTGCTCCGGTGTCTCCCAGCGCATTTCTGTCCTGCTGCTCTGGTGTTTTCTTCCCCACAGTACTGTGACGTCCTGTGTCAGCGATCTCAGTGGTCATGTGCGGTGAGGACTTCTGCCAGAAGAAAACACCAGAGCAGCAGAACCAGACTGCAGTGGGAGACATCGGAGCACAAGGGACAGGTGAGTAGGTGTTTTTTTTTTTTTTTTTTAATACATTATTACAAGGTATCATGGCCCACAGCGGCCCCTGCACACAGTATTACATGGTATTATGCCCCGCAGCGGCCCCTGCACGGTATTATGCCCCGCAGTGGCCCCTGCATACGGTATTATGCCCCGAAGCGGCATTCACCCAAAGTGTTGCAGATGTTACTGCATTTTTTTGAGCCAAATCCAGTTAGTCTCAAAATAAAACCCCAGCAAAATCTGCAACAAAAAAACCCAGATTTTCTACAATGTCGGGCCTTAGCCTTAAATAGTGGTCAAAATGTTGACTGTCAGCTGTAAGGAGAGAAAGGTGTGTAACTACACATAGTAAGGGTGTATTCACACAATCATATCACGCTCTGGCCATTCGGCCACTCATTGTTTCATAATTCATTACTCATTGTACTAAGCAACAATATCATTCACAACCACAATGCACTATTGTGCTTGGCAAGCAATGATTGGTGGGGGTGTTGGGTATCAGACCCGCATCAATTTAATCTTGATAATTTATCCTAAGGATAAGTCATGAATATCAGAGCCCAAGAAAACCTTTTTAATACCCTGTGACAGGTATATCCATTACAATGAACTTGTGGGTACTGACAAGCATTATCCACAAGATCATGGCAGAAGCATGCCTGGACTACACAGCTGACCTCTTGCTGCAAAAATTAAAATCAAAGAACTCCAGCGATCTAACCACTTACAGTGGGGAAAAAAAAGTATTTAGTCAGTCCCCAATTGTGCAAGTTCTCCCATGTAAAAAGATGAGAGGCCTGTAATTGACATCATAGGTAGACCTCAACTATGAGAGACAAAATGAGAAAACATATCTAGAAAATCACATTGTCTGATTTTTAAAGAATTTAATAATTTTGTTATTGACCAAATAAGTATTTGGTCAATACCAAAAGTTCATCTCAATGCTTTGTTATATATCCTTTGTTGACAATGACAGAGGTCAAACGTTTTCTGTAAGTCTTCACAAGGTTGGCACACACTGTTGCTGGTGGCCCATTCCTCCATGCAGATCTCCTCTAGAGCAGTGATGTTTTGCCGCTGTCGCTGGGCAACACGGACTTTCAACTCCCTCCAAAGGTTTTCTATGGGGTTGAGATCTGGAGACTGGCTAGGTCACTCCAGGACATTGAAATGCTTCTTACAAAGCCACTCCTTTGTTGCCCTGGCGGCGTGCTTGGGCTCATTGTCATGCTGAAAGGCCCAGCCACGTTTCATCTTCAATGCCCTTGCTGATGGAAGGAGGTTTGCACTCAAAATCTCATGATATATGGCCCCATTCATTCTTTCATGTACATGGATCAGTCGTTCTGGTCCCTTTGCAGAGAAACAGCCCCAAAGCATGATGTTGCCACACCCATGCTTCACAGTAGGTATGGTGTTCTTTGGATGCAACTCAGCATTCACTCTCCTCCAAGCATGACGAGTTGTGTCTCTACCAAACAGTTCTACTTTGGTTTCATCTGACCATATGACATTCTCCCAATACTCTTCTGGATGGGTCCGGATATGTACTGGCTTAAGCAGGGGGACACGTCTGGCACTGCAGGATCTGAGTCCCTGGCGGCGTAGGTGTTACTGACGGTAGCCTTTGTTACGTTAGTCCCAGCTTTCTGCAGGTCATTCACTATGTCCCCCCCAGTTTTTGCTCACCGTTCTTGTGACCATTTTGACCCCACGGGGTGAGTGCTTGCGGGGAGCCCCTGATCGAGGGAGATTATCAGTGGTCTTGTATGTCTTCCATTTTCTAATTATTGCTCTCACAGTTGATTTCTTCACACCAAGCTGCTTGCCTATTGCAGATTCCGTCTTCCCAGCCTGGTGCAGGTCTACAATTTTGTTTCTGGTGTCTTTCCACAGCTCTTTGGTCTTCACCATAGTGGAGTTTGGAGTGTGACAGTTTGAGGTTGTGGACAGGTGTCTTTTATACTGATAACAATGTCAAACAGGTGCCATTACTACAGGTAATGAGTGGAGGACAGAGGAGCCTCTCAAAGAAGAAGTTACAGGTCTGTGAGAGCCAGAAATCTTGCTTGTTTGTACATGACCAAATACTTATTTTCCACCATAATTTGCAAATAAATTCTTAAAAAAATCAGACAATGTGATTTTCTAGATATGTCTTCTCATTTTGTCTTTCATAGTTGAGGTCTACCTATGATATCACTTACAGGCCTCTCTCATCTTTTTAAGTGGGAGAACTTGCACAATTGGTGGCTGACTAAATACTTTTTTTCCCTACTGTATATGCAGTCATCAAGAACTATGGCATCTAAGGGATCTGACAGAGAGCAACATGAGAACGGGGTGCCAATGTGATAAAGCATCCAGGGGCCTAGTAAAAGACTTTCTAAAAAGGTGCCAGAGTATTGCTGACAGACAATAAGGTTTTGGAATACTATAACGTTCCAAAACATTTTACAAGAGATCAAATTGATAGCAGTGTGGAGGATCTAATGTGTAGTGATAGAAGAAGCAATCCCACCCCCCGCCAAAAAAAATAAGTCTACAGATCTGTATAAAAACACAACATATTCAAGCATATCATTTATATTTCTGTTTAATAGTAACAATCTGTCAGAACATAAAAACCTAAGAAAATGTTTTAAATTTTTACCGACACAAAACAGGAATATATCTGCATTTTCACAGAATATCTAGTGGTAACATAATGTGATTTAGCAACTTGATTTATTACAATGTTGAATCTGCCTGTGTTTCAATTCTGGTTAGAAATTCACTGGAATTTCTATTGGCATAGCAGCATAGTGTCTCATATAAATGTAAGACATCAGTGAGTCAACTGCAGTCATTTGCCATGTTATTGTGGGCTACACAGTAGACTTTACCATTTGTACAACCTTCTGCACCTTCATCAAATACACACATCTAGGAAAACCGTCATGTCTATACCTCCGATAATAAACAACTCGACAGTAATGAATAAACAAGTTAAGATAAATTTCATTTTCAAAACCTTAATACAGAAAATGCCTTCTTCTCCACTAACCCCCCAACTGTTCACTTACCCTGAATTCACAAAAAAAAAAAAAAATTGCCTCTATAGAGGAGACTACTTTTCAGTTTTACTGAGGGATCAAACATCAGTTATCCATAAAAGTCTACAGAGATGGGAAGGGGGTAACAGAGGGAAAGAGACTAGCTGCTAAGATGTATCCATGTACAACATAAAATAGGGTGTTCAGCATCCCTAACACTCTAACACACCCTCAGAAGCAGCATTATACAGCAGTAATGTGCCGTAAAGCTGTAAATTCAGCACTGAAGTGAGATAGGAAACTTCAGCAGTATATAAACGTGTCCCTCTCACTCCGCAGCTGTGTCATTGATTTCAGAATGAGCGAAAAGTACAAGAGGCAGGTAGGGTGAAGGACATATGTGGGGCTGAAATGAATCTGATGAATGGAGAAAGAGGAATTTTTCTCTAAAACATTACAAAGTTTCTTATCTTTACTTGTGCTATTAAATATATGTAAAGTTGTTTATAGTTGGAGTTACACGTTAAAAATACCACTTATGCTGCACTAGGCAAAATATGCCATGTAGCCTTATAGCTTAAGTTTTTATGTCAAGTAGCTTTTTTTGGTCTTGTCAATTTAAATTGTTTAAAACAAGATAACACAAAAAAAACAAACATAAAAATGATCCCTTTGAAAGGAACAGAACAGTATGACATTTAATCAAATCTGACATTAATAATTAAAACATATATTCCAAAACATGCTGCTCAAGTCAAAACATGCTTAAGTAGTAAAGAAAACCTGAAGCGGGTGCACATCATTTTAACAGTAACGCAAAGTACCATAATAAATGCATATTACTTCAAGCTTGGGCCCCAGTTGTTCCTTTTTTGACGTAACTATTGGTTCTTTCAGATTTTTATTATAGCAATGTTTCATGTGGCTAAGAGCAACGGAATGTGGAGGATGTCATTTGCTACCTTACATTAAAGGGAGTCTGTCAGTACAAAATTGAGATATAAACTAATCACAGTTCCTTGTAGGGCTGTCAGTACAGTTTACAATGATGTATTTTTTGTTCAGTACCACTGCTCCATTCTTGTAAAAATTGTCCTTTGCAAATGAGCAGAAAAGGGCTTTTAGGTGCGTGGCTTTCCATCAATAGGCTTCACTATCTGCTGCTGCTAACTGCTGCTCAGATCTCCACAGATAGTTTACTGACATCTCTCTCCTTGTCCTTAGCACATAGTAGTAACTGTACTGTGCATGTCTGATGATGTCACACTGCATCCGGAAGTGAAGGAAGCTGGCTTTAGATGGAGGCAGCTGAAGCCAGCTTCCTTCTCTTCCGGGTGCTGCGTGTCATCATCAGACATGCACAGGGTTTAGCAGAGAAGCAGATAGAAAAGCCCATGGATGGAAAGCCACTTCCCTAAAGTTCTTTTCTGCTCATTTGCATAACATAAAAGGACGATTTTTTACAAGAATGGAGCAGCAGTCCTGAATAAGAAATACAACATTGTAAACTGTGGTGACAACCCTACAAGGTACTGTGATTTGTTATTTATATCTCAGCTTTGTGCTGACAGACTCCCTTTAATCTTGCAGAACATTACTTTTAACTAGTATATACAGTCAGCCAAAGCTTCAGTGTACAGAGTCCCAAATATTGAGGAATGCACATAGTCTCTGCATGGAAAGCAGTCTTTGAAAGTGGAATTTCTTCTATTTAAAAAGTAAACCAACAGTGTCACTGTTTTCTTGTGGTAACTTCATTTTGCCTGGTATCAAATAAATTAAAAAGTGAAAGGAAAGCTGTGGGAAACTTTTTTTTTTTTTTTTTCTTTTTACAGAAACACACTTTAGGATTTTGGCAACATGGACAGTACAGGTATGTTTGCCACAGCATTCAAAATACTCATTGTTAATGTTTAATTTTCTTCACCGCACACCATATCTTTCAAGTAAGAGATAAGGTAGTCCATATCAATGAAATCTAGTTTATATGTGGCTTCCGTTTTGGTTTTTCTTCATAAGATTCTCCATATTCATTTACTCTTGTCTTATCCACAGGATAAAGCCTGAATGAGAAAAAAAACAATGGAAACAATAGCTAAGTATACAGATTGACATAATTGAACATGGTGCTTTAAAATGTAGAAATTTCTTAATAAAATAAAAATTATGGAACATTTTCTGAACAGGAAAAATATTACATAGACCATAAGAGAGAAACTTTTGAAAATTAAAATAAGTGGAATTTATGTAGACAGCAACTGTATAGTCTTCTACTTTTGTATATTTATTACATATATACTGCAATTCTGTCTATGAAAGTTGGTCGCTAAATAACTATTCATCCTGAAAGTTGTGCCCATAACTAGCCTAGGTGATAAAAGTACACCAGCTGTGGGCCACACCAATTACTATTCCTATCATTGACCTAGACTTTGAATTAAACACTTGGAGCCTGATACAGTTTTCAAATTGTGGCGAAAACCCCTTTAGGCTGAGGCCCCACAAAACGCAGCTTTTTTTGTTGCAGATTTTGCTGTGTTTTTTTGAGCCAAATTCTGGAGTGAATTTAGAAGGAGGGGTAAGTATAAGAGCTTCCTATATATTTCACATTCCTATTGAAGCCATTCTTGGCGTTGGCTCAAAAAAACGCAGCAAAGTCTGCATCAGAAAAAGCAGCTTTTCCGCAACGTGGGGCCTCAGCCTTAACCCCTTAAGGATGCAGCCTATTGTGGCATTCAGGATAGATTACTTTTGTTGTTGTTTTATTCATTCCAGACTTCCAAAAGCATATTTTTTTTTTTCAATTAAGTAGCCTTTTGAGGGTGGGAGGCTGCCTGGCGGAACATGCACCAGTCAGCTGTATTGTCCTGCTTGCAACGTCTATACTATACACAATACAGGGCTGGAAGTCAATGAGAACTGAGTTGCAGTATCAGCACCCAGTCACTACACAGAGTCAATTGCTTCTAGCCCTTTGTTGGATATAGTACGGGCACCATAAGCACCCCCCCACCGATCAGATATTTATTGCCTGAAGGATAGGCCATAAAATTCATATTCCTGGATAACCTCTTTAAATGAAAGCAGATTAAAAAAAATTTTTTGCATATGAACTTACCATCTTTGGTACAAATAAATGAGAAAGACCACATCATCTCTAAAACATGCTAGCCTGTGCGATGTTGGCATGGTTATAATAAAGGCAAAAATATCATCAATAAATGTGTTAAATGCCTGTTAGAAAAAAAAAAAAAAAGAAGTAATGTTTATAAATCACAGATAAAGTGTAACCTGTAAATGTGCATTCTAGAACATAAAAACTTTAAGAAGATGTCACCCATTTAAAAGTTTGTTTGTTCAATAATAACAATAGGTAGCAAATGAGGAAACATCCCTTAAAAGAGGACTTTTCATGTCCTCCAACATTTTGCGTGTTATATACTGCTGCAAAGTATATAAAGTCCGGCCTCACAGCTCAACATCATTGCTGGATGGTGAGGAACACCCCTCTGACGTTAAACGTCTACAGAAGTGTATATAAAACGCACAATGTTAGAGGACAAGTAAGGTCCTGTTTAGCCTCTTAATGTTACATCGCGCTGAACGGATAGTTAAAGCGCAGCACGGCACTTTAATGCCGCGGGCACAGGATTAACCCCGCTGGATGCCGTGATCAATAGCAATCACATTAGGGGTCTGGGAGCAAGATCTCCCCCCCTATTGGAACTGCCTATGCATAGTTCCAATAGCAACTATTGTGTGATGTTCTGCAATACTATGTATTGCAGTACATTGCACAGGGGATCTGAGATGCCAGCTACAAGTCCCCTCGTGGGACATGTAAAAAGTGAGAAAACACACAAACACATAGTAAAAACACAACAATAAACAAATAAAAAGTTCATATAACCCAACTTTATATATATAGAACTATAAGAGGATTCTTTACAGTAAGAACAGTGAGGCTATGGAACTCTCTGCCCCAGGAAGTGGTGATGGTGGATTCATCGAACAAGTTCAAAGAGGGTCTGGATGCCTTTCTCGAACAGAACAACATTACGGGTTATGGGTTCTAGATTTTAAGGACATGTTGAGCCAGGGTTTTATACGGATTGCCAGATTGGAGTCGGGAAGGAATTTTTTTCCCATGAAATGGGGCAATTGGCATAAGCCTCATGGGTTTTTTTTTTTGCCTTCCTCTGGATCAACACTGTAGGATTATAGGTTATAGGTTGGACTTGATGAACTAATGTCTTCATCCAACTTCATCTACTATATAACGATATATATATATATATATATATATATATATATATATATACACACACACACACACACACACACACACACACACACACACACACACACACACACACACCGCAAATTAACGTATTTTGGTCACTTTGTTTTCCAAAAAAAAAAAATCATCAAAAAGTCATACATGTCAAACATTGGTACCAATCAAAAGTACAACTTGCCCTGCGATATATCTCCAACAACAGTACAGTAAAAAATTTCTAGGCGATAGGAAAACTGTTAATTTTCAAAGAGTGCCGTTTTATTTATAAAATCGGTAAAACGTAATAAAAACCAATATAAATATGAAGGTCCTTTATTAGTACTTCCAAATGCTTCACATATTAGTAAACTATATGTGAGGCACAAAAGAGTTAATGTGAGGGACATGATAGGGTTAATTGCTATTAATATGAGGTACATGGAGTAATTACAACTAAATAGCCCCGAGTGCTTGACATTAATAGTAATAGTAACCCCAGCAGGCAGGACTTTCTCTCCGGCAATAACAGTATGAAATTGGCGGAATCCGGGCGTAAACCTGGCAGACCCCATTATAGTCTATTTTCAGTCTAGTTTCAAATACCGCCATAAGTGCAATAAAGCAGTGAATAAATTAAATCCATAAAATGTGCCAATTTTGAAAACACTTACAATCTATTAAAAAATACTGAAAACATCCACATCACAATTTACACATGAATAAATATAATAGAAAAGTGACCATACAGAAGATAAAAAAAATAATGAATAACTAATAATGAGACATGCCAAGAGTGTAAAAGTATAAGTTAGAGCTAGCCACTGTCCTGCAGGGTGGAATCAGTTTACAACTGTGGTCACCACCCAGCTTTCCCCCCTAGCATTGATTGACAGACTCAAGCAGCTATTTCCCAGATAGTCAATTTGCATGTAGATTAAAATTTTAAAATTGATTTTCCTCGGCACCAAGACTGCACCTTGACACACAAAAAAAATGGTCCCTGCAACAACAAATACACTATATGGACATAAGTATTGGGACTCACCCCTTAATCAGCAGTTTCATTCAGTCCCATTGCTACAGGTGTATCCAGCACAGAGCCATGCAGTCTGCCTTCACAAACATTTGTGAAAGAATAGCTCACTCTAAAGAGCTCTGTGAATTTGACAGAGGTACTGTAATAGGATATCACTGTTGCAATAAGTCAGTTCATGAAATTTCTTCCCTCTTAGATATTCCACAATCATTTATGAGTGGTATTATTGAAAAGTGGAAAAGTTTACAAACCACATAAACACAGTTATGCAGTGGCAGACTATGTAAAGTTAAAGAACATGGTCAGAGTGCTAAGGGTGGGTTCACACTTGCGCCGCACTCCGTCCGCCGCGAATCCGACCTAAATATCAGAAAACTGGATAGGGAAAGGTTTGCGACGCTTTGCTTAAAAACCCATTCACTTCTATGGGTTTTTAAAGCAATGTGCGGGTGTGTGCTTACACCCTCTGCGCTGCGAAGCCAGTTTTTTTTCGTCGGATACAAAGTCCTGCATGTTAGACTTTATTTTCGACGAAAAGAACTGGCTTCGAGGCGCAGAGAGTGTAAGCGCACACGCGCACATTGCTTTAAAAACCCATAGAGGTGAATGGGTTTTAAAGCAAAGTGTCACAAACCTTTCCCTATCCAGTTTTACGACATTTAGGTCGGATTCGAGGCGGACGGAGTTATGGCGCAAGTGTGAACCCACCCTAAGATGCACAGTGCATAAAAGTCGCCAACACTCTGCTAACTCAATTGCAGAGTTCTAGACCTCCTGTGGCTTTAACATCAAAACAAAAACTGTACTGTACATTGTTAAGTGCTTCAAGGCAATGGTTTCCATGGCTGAGTAGCTGCATGCAAGCCTTACATTGCCATGCACAATGCCAAGACTTGGATGGACTGGTGTAAAACAAGCCACCACTTGTCTCTGGAACAGTTGAAAGTTGTTCTGTGGAGTGACTAATCATACTTCACTATCTGGCAGTCTGATGGATGAGTCTAGGTCTGTCTAATGCCAGGAGAACGTTACCTGCCTGACTACATTGTGCCAGCTGTAAAGTTTGCTGGACGAGGGCTAATGCTATGGGGTTGTTTTTTTAGGGCTAGGCCTTAGTTCCAGTAAAGGGAAATCTTCATGCTTCATTTTAGACAACTGCAAGTTTCCAACTTTGCAGGAAAAGATGGCGGAGGGCCTTTCCTGTTTCAGCATGATTATGCCCCAGCGTACAAAACAAGCCCTTACTCTACCCCATTAAACACTTCTGGGATAAACTAGAACAAAGATTGCAAGCCAACCCCCAGAGGTTGCAATGATGCCTGTAAAAACAAGTTTATGCTTAGAAAAAAAAAAGAGTCTAATGCGTGAGACTTTTCCCTGCCCTTTGGGCTCCTTTTCAGTTCTGTTTTTGAACAGAATCGTTCTAGATTAATTTTCAGAGTAGTGCACTGCTGCAGAACCCCCCTGCCCCAACATCAGTGTTCTGCCGAGTATTCTTGTCCTTCAGTGGACAGGGTCCCGCTGATGTTTTAGCCTCCCTGCTGCAAATGCATGCACTCCATTAAGGGATGTGGAAATATCTCCTCAGTCGTGCACTTTGAAGCAATCAACCTACGTCTCTAATAAATGCCGATGTTTCATCTCAGCGGCATCCTCCTCTTCATACTGCTAGTAAGCTCCCAGGCAGGGCTTCAGACCAAT
Organism: Leptodactylus fallax; assembly: GCA_947044405.1. Lineage (NCBI taxonomy): Eukaryota > Metazoa > Chordata > Amphibia > Anura > Leptodactylidae > Leptodactylus > Leptodactylus fallax. Next base: position 1,689,645 of record CAMRHE010000125.1, on the reverse strand, counting down.
TCTGTGGGCTGGAGCCAAGGTCATCAGAATGACCCTGATCCAGGCAGCAGAAGGTTGTTCAGAGTGAACGGGAGGAGCAGAGCTTGAGGTGAGAAGAGGCTAGCAGTTAACAAAACAAACGCTGGCCTACAACTATTGCTCCAGCACTGGCATAAAGACAGGGGTAGAATTTACTGCTAGTGGGGTCAGACAGGAGGAATCAGAAGCCCTTGTTTTTTAGGACATGTGAAGCCTCAGAGGGGCCAGCCTTACATCTTAGCATCACTGCTAGGCAGTGGGGAAACACCCCTCTTCACAGTACAAGTCTATAGAAGTGTACCATCAGCAATGATGTTAAGTTGTAAGGCCAACCCATCTGACAGTGGAGCAATATCGGTAGCCAAAACTAACTGCACTGATATCTCTGCCTGCAAAAAGATGCCTGCAAAGATGAAAGTGCACTGAATTCAGTGAGTAATTAGCTTTGCTATGGTATATAACACACTCTACCTTAAAGGATAATAATAGAACAGCAGTCAGTGTGCAGTTCACACTAGCATCCTTTAGAGGCATCATAACGGCAGAGGACTGGTCATAGCTTAAAAATATGTGACCATGTCTGCACCCTGCCAAGAAGAAAGGGAGACCTTAACCTGGACAAGACAAACAGCTTCTACTGTGGCACAGTCTGCTGAAGATTTATCACAAGCAGCCTAGTAACACTGCTGTTTTATCCATTTTCATCCAAGAACCTATTTGCTTATTTTTCTGTCAAGATAGCTGTACAAAGGCTTGTTTTTCTTCTTTTTGGTGTGTGGTCAGACAGGTATAAATCACAGTCATGGAGATTCCAGGTCTAAGAGAGAGATGAGAGGAGAAAAGCAGGCCTCAGGATGGTACTGGAGCACACCAGTGTTTTCAGTGACGTTAAGGCTAAGGCTACATGGCGACTTTGGCTGTGACTCCTGTTGCCTGACCAAAGATCACCATATTGCCCTACGACTCCTTCATTAATTTAAGTGAATGAAGTCACATTGCAGCCAAAGCAAACCATGTAGACCTAGCCTAAATGATAATAGCCACTGTTAACCTGTTTTTTCCCGCCAATTAGGCCTATATTACAGTATTTGAATACTGTAAAAATACTCCTCAAAAATGATAGGAGTAGTTTTAGGGTGTGTTCACACGGAGGAATTTGCCGTGGATTCGGTAGGCGAATTTTGCCCCCGAATGCAGAGCAGATTCCTCCCAGAATCCGTCTCCCATTGTTTTCAATGGGAGGCAGAGATCACAGCAGGACGTGGAAAAAAAGAAGAGTCCTGCTCGATCTTGCCACGGCTTGAGACTCCCTCCTGATTAGGCCCAGATGAATTGGCCTAATCAGGAGCGGGATGCCGAGACGGAATGCTGCTGCATTGCATAAGCATCCTGTCGCGGCTAGACCGCGGCGAAAATGAAGATGAATCCCTCTTCATTTTCCACCGTGAGAACATACCCTAATTCTTCCAGAAAAAACATACTGCAACCTCTGCCAGTCCCTCTCCTCCAATATCAGTGTCTGACGTCACAAATGCTCTTAGGGATGAATGGGTAAAAATTCCCACAGGCATAATCCAAAATCTTGCAGATATCTTCAGAATAATGGAAGCTATTTTAGTTGTAAAGGGTGAGCAATTCCATATTAAAGCCTATGGATTTAGAATCAGATAAAAACTCCTAAAGGTGTAAATTTGTAGGTGTCCCAATACTTTTGTCCACATAGAGAAGATTTTTGCATTTTCTTTTTTTTAAAGTGCTTCCTTTAGCTATCCAATTTCATCTGATGCCACACTTGGCTTGGGCTCAATAAAACTGGAAGACTCTAAATGTTGCTAGAAACAGTTACCTGTATGATTAAATTGTAAGCATGCAAAAGATCATATTAGGCAGTTATGTGCTACTTACTTTATATGTGAATGCTTTCCACGGTAAATGCGCCACAGATTTCATCTGCAAATCAAGTTATGTAAATAAATAAACAATTTGTCTGCAAAACTGTAACCTACAATTACATACATACTGTATGTATAATATATATATTTTATATATATACACACACATACACATATACATACATATAAGAGATACACCCAATAACTACCTTATAATTTACAAATAACTGAGGCAACATGAAGAGGAATCCAAATGCATAAACACCTATGGGAAAAAAAGACACTATTTGAAACTACTGCAAGATATTATCAATTACTTAAAATTTCTAAACTGGTATAACCCGTCATGATTACAAGTAACAGATGGACAGGCCTTAAAGCTGCTGTACACGTGTATCATATTTTTATCTTGAAAGGGGCATGCCACTCAAAAGGTGCAACATGCATCTAAAATGCATAATAAAAGTTTGGCTCTATTGACAAAAGAATTCTGGTTTAGGGGGCGTTCACACTACCGTTGGTGACCGTCAGTAGTGTCCGTTGCTATTGTCTGTTACAAGATTTTAGCATTGGACACTAGCTGAACTGTCAGAAATCCGTTAAAATTTCCATTCATTTCAATGGGTTTTTATATTGTGTCCGTTTGTACCAAATCCATCAGAAGTCCGTTATTTTTTCGGACAAAAAAATCCTACATGCAGGACTTTTTGTCCGTTTGAAAAAAACGGATTCTTGACGGACAGCAAGTGTCTGTTATTTTTTTTTTTTTAACATTGAAGTCTATGGGTAACAGACTTATAAATGGACAGTAACTGATAGCCATCAGTTACTGTCCGTTATTTTATGTCCGTTTTTTCCTGCGCATGCTCAGAAAGCAGAAAAAAAACAAAAAAAACGGACAGTGTTAAAAAACGGACACTAACTGATGCTAATGTGTCCTTTTTTTAACTAATCCATTAATTGGATCAGTTAAAAAAACGGACACATTAACATCAGTTAGTGTCCGTTAATGGTTAATGTCTGTTATGATAGGTGTCCGTTTTTTTCTTTTTTTTTTCTTTTTTTAACGGACACTATCAGAACGGACATCAACGTTAGTGTGATCCCTGCCTTACTTGGTTGATTTCATATTTTGAACTAACAGGGAAGATATCCTTATAATCTCTATCAGAAAAGAGGGAAGATAAAAAGGTCACATACCGTTCACAAAGCTGTTTATTAACCATGAATACCAGCTGAAAATATAATATATTAAATGTTGAAGGCACATTATTATAGAAATATAGTACAATATATATACTACTACTTAAATCCATCTTGCAAGGTCTAAGATTGTATGGATCCTACACATAAAAGACAAAAGCATAGCTTATTTAATAAGCTTATAATGTTTTATGAATAGAAGTGTATAATAAATGATTCCAAAGATTTTACCTTTTGTATTTTATATTTAGAAGTGAATAAACTGCTCCTCCTACGCACAGAGGGTATAATAAATATGACAGGTATTTCATAGCCTGAAAAAAGGAGAGCAAAAAATGTTTTGATAAAAGATTTCTGAGAATTCATATGACATACAATAGTTTCCATTCACTGTACATTACAAACCTTTAATAATCTGAATAACCAAGGAAGCACACAGCTTATTAGGCAACCCCATAAGGGCATGTCCAAACAGAGTTTTTGAAGCAGATTTTAATGTTTTTTGTTTTTTAATTGGTTTTTGAAGGTTTTCTGGAAAGGTTTTTGCCTAGCACGCAAGGTTATTGTTTCTTAAAACAGCACTTTTTGAAAAATATGTTGCAAAAACGACCTCATAGAAGTCTTCAGAGTTTTTTTTTTCTGCCTCCCATTTCTATGAGAGTTTCAGGTGGAATCCACCTGAATACAGGGCATGTGGCTGTAAAAATCAGCTAGAGGAAAAAAAATCTGCCACTGACCCATAAAAATAAGTCAGGTTTTTTTTTTTTTTTTTTTTTTTTAGGAGGAGTTTGAGGGAGAATTAGGGCTGGGTTATTAATTGAAAAAAATAACCAAAACCGAACATCAACCCGGATTACCCAACATGATTTTGTTCATATTGGTTATTTTGGTTCGGTATTTACAATATTCGCTAGGTTCCAACTGCAGTTTCTTTCAGACCGAACATATCTGAACCAAAACTACTATTACTATACTCTCTTCAAAGTATAATTAGCGGAGGCCCATGGGAGCTAAGCAAACCTAAGAAAAAGCGTTACTCACCTCTTCTGGGCTCTGAAACAAACAAAACTGCCAACACATACTCATACTTTAATAGAAGCATAGTTTTAAAAGGGGCATGACCTAAATCTGTGTTTTTCAACCTCTACAAGTCAAGTACCCCCTCGTGAAAAAAAAAGTTCCAATTGAGTACCCCCAACGGACACCATGGTGTCTATCAGGTGGTTGATCCTGCTCCTGATCCGGCAAAGAAAAACTAGCGAGTATAGCTCGCCAAGCAGATCTTTATATTTATGGGGGCACTTGTGGTAGATGCACAATAAAAATTCTGACGGTCTTTTAACTTCCTTACAACTTTTAACTTGGCCTTACAACTTAACATCATTCTTGATGGTACACTTCTATAGACTTGTACAAAACAGCGTACAAAACAAGCCCTTACTCTACCCCATCAAACACTTCTGGGATAAACTAGAACAAAGATTGCAAGCCAACCCCCAGAGGTTGCAATGATGCTTGTAAAAATAAGTTTATGCTTAGAAAAAAAAAGTCTAATGCGTGAGACTTTTCCCTGCCCTTTGGGCTCCTTTTCAGTTCTGTTTTTGAACAGAATCGTTCTAGATTAATTTTCAGAGTAGTGCACTGCTGCAGAACCCCCCTGCCCCAACATCAGTGTTCTGCCGAGTATTCTTGTCCTTCAGTGGACAGGGTCCCGCTGATGTTTTAGCCTCCCTGCTGCAAATGCATGCACTCCATTAAGGGATGTGGAAGCATCCTCCTCTTCATACTGCTAGTAAGCTCCCAGGCAGGGCTTCAGACAAATTCTGTGGGCTGGAGCCAAGGTCATCAGAATGACCCTGATCCAGGCAGCAGAAGGTTGTTCAGAGTGAACGGGTGGAGCGGAGCTTGAGGTGAGAAGAGGCTAGCAGTTAGCAAAACAAACACTGGCCTACAACTATTGCTCCAGCACTGGCATAAAGACAGGGATAGAATTTACTGCTAGTGGGGTCAGACAGGAGGAGTTCAGAAGCCGTTGTTTTTTTAGGACATGTGAAGCCTCAGAAGGGCCAGCCTTACATCTTAGCATCACTGCTAGGCAGTGAGGAAACACCCCTCTTCCTTACAAGTTTTGACACTGTTGACCACAAACTCCTCCTCACTATGCTCCATTCTATTGGCCTCAGCGATAACGCAGTCTCTTGGTTTTCTTCCTGTCTTTCTGACCGCTCATTTAGTGTATCATTCACTGGTGCTATTTCTTCTCCTCTGCTCCTTGCGGTTGGGGTTCCTCAAGGCTTTTGTCCTAGGTCCCCTCCTCTTTTCTCTGTACATAGCCCCAGTTGGACAAACCATTCGCAAATTTGGCTTTCAATACCATCTTTATGCAGATGTTACCCAACTATATACCTCATCCCGTGTCATCACCACCGCACTACTACAGAACACCAGTGACTGTCTCTCTGCTGTCTCTAACATCATGCCTTCTCTTTATCTGAAATTGAATCTTTCAAAAACTGAACTTCTTGGGCTCCCTCCATCTACTAATCGACCTAACTCTGATATCTCCATTTCTGTCTGTGGCCTTACTATTTCCCCGAGGCGGCATGTCCGCTGTCTGGGGGTTGTATTTGATTCAGATCTCACCTTTAACACACATATTCAGGACACTTGCACTCTCTTTCCACCTGCATCTTAAAAACATCTCTAGAATTCACCCTTTTCTCACCGTGGAAACATCAAAAACCCTCATTGTCACTCTGATTCTCTCTAGTCTTCACTATTGCAATTCTCTTCTAATTGGGCTTCCTCTTACTAAACTCTCCCCACTACAATCTGTCCTGAATGTGGCCGCCAGACTCATCTTTCTCTCAAACCGGTACACAGACGCATCTACCTTGTGTCAGTCGCTGTATTGGTTGCCCATCCATCACACAATTCAATATAAAATTATCACACTCATCCACAAATCCATCCATAGCGCTGTGCCCCCCTATATCTCCTCACTAGTCACTGTCTACTGCCCTAACCGTCCTCTCCATTCTGCCAATGACCTTAGACTTACATCCTCTGTAATCTGATCATCCCACTCCCCTCTCCAAGACTTTTCTCAAGGTGAATGCTTTACCCCAGACAATCCAATTAATCCCCAACTACAGCAGTTTCAAAACTGCCCTAAAATCATATCTGTATGGTCAGTCTTATCACGCGACCTGATCACAGTGTAGTGTGAGGAGGTGTAGAACAATAACACTTTTTATCCTTCCTCCTCTGTTCCTCAGATCCTGGCCCCTCCATCTAGAAGTTACACTGCACTCCTTACAATTAGTATCTGTTTATTCACAGATACTGGCTGATGACGGATTCATACAGCTTCAGTTACACAACCTTTTCTATTAAAAGATGGCTGGTATGGTAGCAAACAAGCCCTCTGACCTCGTGTCCCCCTATTTCCTCATAGAATGTAAGCTCTTGCGAGCAGGGCCTTCACTCCTATTGTTTGAGATGTTTATTTCTTTGTTACATCGTAACGTCTCATGTGTCCTCTGAATTGTAAAGTGCTACGGAATATGTTGGTGCTATATAAAGTTATTATTATTATAATTTTTATAACTGGTTATATATATATATATATATATATCTATATCTTTATTATAACTGGTTGAACACAGAGTCAAGTTTGGTTTATTTATGATATATATACACACACACACACACACACACACACATTTTATGCAGTTGTATATAAATATCCTAATCGCGACTGCGTTACATTGCAGGACGGCTTCCGCAATCTCGCTGGAATATAACTCTTGAGGTTGGTCTATAATCAGCCTCAATAGTAATGTAGCAAACGTCCCATAGTCGGCAATACAGTTGTATTGCAGTCTATGGGACTTGCAATCAAACAGGTTCAAGCCCCCTAGAGGGGCTAATAAGATTGCATAAAAAAAAAAAAAGTTTTTAAAGATAAAACTAAAAATTCGATAAAAATTGATCAAAACATCAGCCATTACAAAAAATGGTATAAAACTTAAAAGTAACTCTCGATCCGCAAAGAAACACACCTTATGTACATGGAAATTTTTGAAAAAAGTGTCATGGACGTCAGAATATGACTACTAAGAATTTTTTATTTTTTGTAAAAAATGAATTAATATATACATTTGTTAGCCCCAGAATTGTGCCAATCCATAGAATAAGATGAAATTTTATTTTGGCTGCACAGTGAACGCCATAAAAACAAAGCCCGTAAGAAAGTCACACACACACACACACACACAATTGCACCCCACTCTGAATTTTTTTTTTCCAGCTTCCCAGTACATTGTTTACAATATCAAAAGGTACCAATATGACGAACAATTTGTCCTGCAAACATTAAGATCTCATATGGCTCTGTGAACAGAAAGTTAACAGTTACAGGATTTGGAAGAATGGGAGTCAAAAATGAAAATGGAAAAATGACTGCGGCAGGAAATGGGTTAAAGCAACCTTTTTAAATTTTTGCTTTTATAGTATATGATCAAAAAAGCAAAAAATAGGCGGCACTCTGTAGATAAATGTGAAAATTGTGGGTTTATTGCCCCATACAAAATTGCAACGTTTCAGGTCAAGACACTTGAGCCTTTTTCAAGCAGTGAATGATGTGCAAATGCAAGTTAATATAGCATACAAACCAAGCAAGTGAATAGTCAGCAATCATGTAATAAAGTGCAAAATTGTCTATTACAGCAATCTTAGTGCAATATGAGGATCCAGGTATTACAACATAAGATCCAAACATAGGATCCATTTAAATATAGAAGTTGAAAAAATATCAATATCCACATAAAACCATGTAAATATATAAGTGGTCCTAATCGGTAATTAGAGACGACTGTGAAATGTTCAAAGCATGTGTACAGAGTATATTACCTAAAGGGATCCAGAGAAATATCAAAATAGCGCTTCCATGCACTACCCAATGTCTCCACGATGGTTACGCGGAGATCGCATAAAAATATACTTATCATGCCGGTCATGTGACAACTTGTGTGTACACAGTAGTGTGAGTAAACTCAAAAAGGGACATCCTGGTATAGGAAACACTTGTGAGATCATAGAAACTATATACTATTTGTTAAAAAACAGTGCAATAATAAACTGTAGTCTGGGCATCAGTTTAAACATTTAAAATAGCAGCGGGCTTTTAACCCTTTCCCAACATCCGCTGTAATAGTACGGCGGATGTCGGGTATTTAAATATTGCGGCTGTATTATACAGCATACAGACACCCGGCGTTAATGTCTGCGATCAGTGCCGATTTTGGCGGGGATCACCAGCAACCGGAGTGAGATCCAAGCCCGGAGTCCCATTGGTATGACAGCCGGGAGCCTTATCAAGGCTTCCAGGCTTGTCTGCTATTCATTTGTATGGCAGGTTGCTTTATGCAGCCTGCCATACAAATGCCGATATTTTGCAATGCATTAGCATTACATTAGTGATCAGACCCTTGGGGTTCAAGACCACTAGTGGGTCTATTAAATGCAAAAAAAAAAAAAAAATAAAAATTCGAATCACCCCCCCCCCCCCTTCCCTAGAACACATAAAAGTACTTCAATATTGTGAAACACATACAAATTAGGTATCCCTGTGTCCGAAAGCACCCGGTCTACAAACCTATACAAATATTTTTCCCGTACATTGAACGCCGTAGTGGGAAGAAAAAAAAAAAAAAAAAATCAAAAGTGCTGAATCTCCATTTTTTCAGTTTTGCCTCTGATTAAAATTTGAATAAAAAGTGATCAAAGCAACAGCCATTCCCCAAAATGGTATAACTAAAAAGTACATCTGGCCTCACAAAAAAGACTCCCTAGGCATCCCCGTATATGGAAATATAAAAAAGTTATGGGTGTCAGAATATGGTGACACGAAGGACATTTTTTTTTTTCTAAAGTTTTGGATTTTTTTAAAAGGTTAACATGTAAATAAAACCATATAAATTTGGTATTCCCGGAACCGTATCGAAACATAGAATACAGGTGACATGTCAATTTGGCTGCAGAGTGAATGCCATAAAAATGAAGCCGAAAGAAAGAAGCACAAATGTACTTTTTCTCCAATACCACCCCATTCTGAATTTTTTTCCATCTTTCCAGTACATTGTACAGAATAATACATGGTACAATTATGAAGAACAATTTGTCCCGCAAACATTAAGCCCTAATATAGCTCTGTGAATGGAAAAAAAAAAAAAGTTATGGGGTTTGGAAGTCAAAAATGAAAATCAAAAAATGTCACCGGCATGTTAACCATGACCATGGCTGAAGTCACTATCAGAAAAGAGGGCACTAGCACAGCTGATCTGGAATCCACACCAACGTGCCCTTTATGTGCAAAAACCTCCTCTTTTACAAAATTACATCAGCACATAAGTGGAAGACCCGTTTGTCTCTATAATGGAGACAACGTAAACATCAAAACTAAAAAGTTAAACATAAGTGTGTAACTCATTGTGATGTTAACATATATAACAGTAAATATGTCGCCCAGTGATAATCTATATCTCACATTGTATCAATATCATTTTTCTGTCACAATTATTTCATATATATCATAAATGTGTCACATGAGAAGCATGAAACATCAAAACAAAACATTATATTTTTATTAATAAAAGATAAATTTAAAAAATCTGGATTCCTTCCAGCAATTCAAATATATTGGTGATTTATTTAATTGTGTATGACCGGCTTTATACCAAGATACAGTAAACTAAAACCTCAATAAGCCACAAATTCCACACACATACCTGGGTATCATACTCTTCAGTCTTCTTTTCAGATTCACTGCAGGTTCCGAACTATGAAACAAAATGGTAATTACACATTGAAGATATTAATATATTAAGAACATCTTCAAAGAAAATTAAAATAGATTAAAATAACTAGTTTATACCATAGGATCTAGCAATAGCCAAAATAGTGCAGTTGTGTATCTTTCCTATCATGAGGGCTGGGTCATGTTGGGTCAATACTGCACCAAAGTGGGGGGAGGCATGAAAACACAAAAATCAAACGTTTTTATACTCAGATAACAATGACTTTACCTAAAGCATAGGGCTGGGAGATTATGACCCAAATCAAAATCACAATTACTTGAACATTTTACCTTGATTCCGATTAATAATCAATTATTTTAGGACACTCCCTCTTTACACATCACACCCCCTATTCACGTGCCATTCCACAGAATTTTAGTTTCAGTTATTTACATATCAGCAAACCTGATTGGATAGTGTACAGTTAGTAACATATCCTTTAGCCATTGGCAGTGTTAGACAAGATGGCATGGATACAATATAATTGAAATAATCGATGTGAGCAAGTTCACATTGAGTAGTTGAGCTGACTTTCAATTTTGGTTATTTTTCAATTAATTGCCCAGCCCTACTAAAGCCCCAAGACAAGTTCTTACTGTCAAACCTGACTCACTGATTTCATTACCCTTAGGTTTCATGCAATGCTTTTTAGGAAGAATACCTTCATAACACTGCATGCAATGGAGCATTCCACAGTGTTTTCCTGTTGGATTAATAAGAAAACCTCTGTTTGCCTCCATTTGAAAACATAGGCATAGAGGGGTACAGCTGAGGCCTCTTGCATATTTGGACATAAATAATAGACACTTGGACGAGGCATTAGATCTTAACAAAAGGTCACTTGATTGACATGGTCTAAGATTCCATTTCTACAAAAATGTCATTTGTATGAGGGTTGTGGATTAGGTATGCCAAACCACTGACTACTTCTCCATAGCCAGACTATGTCTCCTGCTCTGATTAATTCATAAATGGCTGATATTCATGGTCAGATGAATATTGTAATATACAGAATCTAACATAGACTGCAATACAGTTGTATTGCAGTCTATGGGACTTGCAATCAAACGATTGCCATTCAAGCCCCCTAAGGGGGAAATAATTTTAAAAAAATATATAAAAAAGAAAAAAAAAAAAAGAAAAGAAAAGAAAAGTTCACCCCATTTCCCTAGAATACATATAAAAGTAGAAAACTACTTTGAAACAAACACATTAGGCATCCCTGTGTCCGAAAACGCCCGGTTTACAAACTTATAAAAATATTTTTCCTGTACGGTGAATGTCATAGCGGGAAAAAAAAATCAAAAGTGCTGAATTGCCGTTTATTTCACGGTTTCACCATTGATTTGAATAAAAAGTGATCTAAGCAATAGACATTCCCCAAAATGGTATAACTAAAAAGAACATCTGACTCGACAAAAAAAAGATGCCCTATGCCTCCCCGTACAGCCACAGGGCCACCTGTCAATGTGACCTTGCAGCTCTTGCAAAACTACAACTCCCATATATTACATATTTTACCATTTTTTGATGCAAAATTTTTTTTCCCTATTTTCCTCCTCTAAAACTTAGGTGCGTCTTATGGTCCGGTGCGTCTTATAGTCTGAAAAATAGTTTATTCCCGAAGTATTGTACTTTGTCTTAGTGGTAAACTTTGGTCAATATGTTCTGTGTTTAATTTTGAAAGAATAGTAAATTTGGTGGAAATTTGGAAAAATATACAAATTTAAAAAGTTTGAAATTATCAGCTTTTCATACAGATATCCATACCACTTAAATTAGTTAATAAATAATTTGACATATCTGCTTTATGTACTCAAACTTTAATCACCCTTTAATTTCTTACAGACATAAAGCTTACAAGTCAAAACTGGATTTTTGTACTCACCGTAAAATCATTTTCTCGTTGTATTCATTGGGGGACACAGCACCATAGATATAGACCTGGCCACTAGGAGGCTGATAGTAGGAATAGCTAAAGAATTCAGCTCCACCTCCAAACTATACTCTCTTCACAGACACTGTGCTAGTCAGTTTGTACCGCAGCAGTAGGAGAGAGTCACAAATAAGCAACAACCACCAACATGTCCTGAATCCGAAAGCGAACCAAAAAAGGCCCAGGGGGCAGGATCAACAAGATAACAAGGGTGGGATCTGTGCCCTGAAAATTAATACATCGAGGAAAGGAGAGTATAAAAATCCAGTCTTCTCACTTATTTCATTGGGGGAGGGGGGGCACGGCACCATGGGATGTCTTAAAGTAGTCCCAGAGGGTGGGAATTACACAGCCATGTGAGCATCCTAGTGCACAAGCGCTTCAGAACCTACAACGCAAGGTGGTATCGACATAAGTCACAGAATGGATCTAGTAGAACCTGGAGAAGGTGTGGACAGAGGCCCAGGTTGCAGCCTTGCAGACCTGGGCGGCAGAAGTCTGATGCCGAAACGCCTAGGAGGTGCCTACAAATCTCGAGGAAAAGCTGTCACATGGAGAGGCGGCGGCCGATCCCTAATAGCAGACCAAAACCATGGTAACAGCCAGGCCCAAGCAAGGGCCCTCTGGGAGAACGACAAGACGTCCAAACGACATATGGGGTCAGAGAGAGAGACAAACAGACCCGGATTGCCCTGATCTGGGCAAGGAAGAGATTGCTCAAGCGGTGTCTGGGGATGATGTGGAAGGAAGAAACCACCCGAGGGAAAAGAAGGTGGTGGACGAAAGACAACCCTGTCCTGGTGGAGAATCAGAAGGGGAAGCTTAGGGGACAGGGAAGCCAGACTGTAGACCCTGCAATGGAAGAGAAAGGAAGGAAAATATCCAGGACAGAAGCAAAGAGAGATCCACCAAAGGCTCAAAAGGGGGAACCTGAAGCAGCTCAAGGACGAGATTAAGATTCCACCGTTCCACAGGAGGGTAGAGCATAATGTGTCACTCCCTGCAGGAAGGACATCACCTGAGGACGGAAGGCCAGGGACTTTCAAAAGGGAATGGAAAGGCCAGAAAAGACCTGCCCCTTAGGAGAAGAAAAAAAATAAGACCTTGGACCGGACCAGACTGGAAAAAGTTGGATCCAGGGAAGAGAGAGGGAAAATGGATAGAAGTCATGGTGTGCACACCACCGTACGTAGGCTTTCAACGAGTGATGAAATATCAGCATAGATCGGAAGTTTCCAGGCCGTGAGCACTGACTGGACAACAGGCTCCAAAAAAAACTGCGTCGCCTCAGGACCTCGACTTAAAAGGCTACGCCGGAAAACGCAGCTGAGGTAAGGAGGAGAAAATGGTCCTTGAGAAAGAGTACGACTAGCAGAGGAAGAGGCCAAGGATCAACCACTAGCATAAACTCTGGGGCTACCAGGATGGCTGGAACCCCCTTGGTCTCAAGTTTTTAGAGAACTTGAGAGAGAGAAGAGGAAGAGGAGGGAAGTGGTACAGAAGGCAGAAGTCCAACCAGGAAATCACGAGGGTGACGGTGGCTATGAACCTAGGGTCCTGGGAACAGGCCATGTAGCAGGAGAGCTTGTGGTTCAGGAGAGAGGCGAGGAGGTCTGCGTTGGGACTGCCCAACCGGGAGCACAACTGTAGAAAGACCTTCTGGGGAAGCAACCATGCGCTTTGGATGAGTTTTCCTTGGTTTACGTAGACTGCCGCCTGGTCCATGCCTTAAATGAGGACCAACGGGGCTGGAACAAGATGCTCCGCCCAAAGAAGAGAGCAGGAGGCTACCAGCAAGGCCGCATAGCTCCTGGTGCCCACCTGAAGGTTCAAGCAGGCGACTGTGGTAGAGTTAGTGGTCTGGACTCTGACCACACAACCTAGGCAGGGAGAACTTCAATGAGACAGGGGCCAAGAAGATGGCCCCCAGTTCCAGTAGGTAGATCTGGAAGAAGTCTTGGTTTTGGACCACAGGATCTGAATAGTCAAGGCACCGAAGACCGCTCCTCATCCAAAAGACTGGCGTCGGAGAGATTAGCCAAGGAGGGGGGAGGAGTTCCCCTGAGAGATTCCTGGAGAGGAGAGCCATCGGCGAAGCTCACAACAAACCTGGGGAGACAGGAGAAACAGATGGTCAAGCTGGATGGAGACTTATCCCATTGGGACAGAAACACCAATTTCAAGGGCTTGAGTGGAACTGAGCCAAAAGGACAGCCTCGAAGGTCAAGATGATCGTGTCCAGGACTCACAGGCAGAAGCATAAAGGGCACGGAGGGATCCTCCGAAGGTGGGACACACTGGATAGGAGAGCCAGGATCTTGGACTCCAGGAGGAAAAACTTGTCCTGGTGTGTATGGAGGATCACGCCCAGAAATTCCATGCGCTGAAAAGGCATGAGACAGGACTTTTCCTCGCTGATGTGCCAGCCAAATCAGTGAAGGGGGCCAAGGTGATTCGCAAGCTGGTCAGATGTCAATCTTGGGGGGAGCTTGCACCCGGAAGTCGGCAGAATTGCGGCAACTCCTCTGAAACGGAGGATAGCCAGAAGGGATGCCATTACTTGGACAAAAAAAATCTGAGAGGTGAGCATCGCAGAAGTAGGCAGACGACAAGGATTCGCTGGTCTCCAGGGATGCCACCACTGACTGCAGGAGCTTCATGCAGAACCTGTGGATACAAACAAACCTGTTGAGTCTCTTCAGGTCCAGGATGGGACAAAGAGAGCCGTCCTTCTTGGGAAGGGTGAACAGGAAGGAATGAAAAAACCCCAGAAAAGTTCTGAAACGGGGACAATGATGCCCTGCCGCTGAAGAGTGGAGACAGCTTGGAGAAGAACTTCTGCTTAGAACGGAGGAGAACTCGATGGAGTAGCCGGGTGACATTACCTCTTGGTCTCCAGGAAAAAGAGCAGCTGACCCCCACCCGAGGAATTCCAAGAGGGAGAAGACTTCATGCAGAAGAGGGCTAGGAAGAAGAAAAAGCCTGGAAGACTTGGAGTGAAACTGCCAGAAAGACCTGGTCTAGAGGGCTTCTTGGAGCATGAGTCCCAGGAAGACTGACCTCTGCAACAAAAAGGTGTAGCCACAAAAGGAGCGAAAACGCTGAGAGCGACTGGAGGAGGGTGACTGGCACTAGGACGCTTCTGGGGGAGGACAGAGCTTCTTCTTGTAGCCACAGAGATGAGGTAGGCTAGGCTTTACCAAAAAGCCAACCCTGTTGGTCCCAGAGAAGGGAAGGGCCATAACCGCCTTACCACGGATACAGCATGCCAAGAATGGATGCAAAAAGAACGCTGGATTATCACCGCATAGGCGGTCGCCTAGGCAGAACTGCTTCAGTGAAGCATTGCACAGGAACTGGAGGTGTTCAGGATTTGAAAGACAAGCAGCTGGTTGCCCTGGAGGGGGGGCAACACTAGAGAGACCCCTATAGAGCCGTTTAGCCCAGGAAATGCAGGCTTTGCTGGCTGAGAAGCCACAAAGGAAGTCCACAGGGAGAAGCCATCCGCAACGAAGGCCGCCTTAGCGGTTCGAGCAGAGGGAGAGTCCACCCTCAGTCCAAGGGATTGCTGAAGGCGGCGGAGTCCGCTAAAGACAGGATAGTAGCCTGGAAGAGCCTAGCTATCACTGGGTCCACCGCGGGTGGCTCTGACCACTTGCAGATACACTGGTCTGGAAAAAATGATGTCCGACTTCTAAAGGAAGGCAGTGGAAGGTTGGGGTGAAGCCATGTTTCTTCAACCTATGGTCAGCGCCCCAGGTTGGGGGAGGCCAGAGAACGGCGACGACTGTGGTGGAAGGAGATGTTCTCATGAGAAGTAGGATCTGGGTCCTCTGAGATCTACAGAGAATCTCTGACTGCATGGCTGAACTTCTGCGTAGCAGCGGATATAGATGTGCCTAGCTGATGCTCCAGGTTGGAGTCAGAGACATCCCCAGTAGAAACAGACCGTGCAGGGAGAGACAAGGTTCCGTCTGTCGGCGTGGAGCCATGAGTTGTGGCGAGATGGCTCTACACGGGAGGACAATGGAGGCCCAAGGAAAAAAAAATAGGGGCAACCCAGGAGATTAACCTACCAGACGACCGGACAGGGGGGCCTGGTGGCCAGATCTATACCCATGGTGCTGTGTCCGAAATGAGATAAGCAAGAAACAGTCATTTTCAAGCACATTTCCAAAGCCCAATTCTCAAGGGACCAATTCAGTTCTGAAAGGGTTTTGAAAGACCTTTTTATTAGAAACCCTCAAAAATCAACCATTTTAAAAACTGCACCCCTTAATTAAATAAAAACAGCACATATGAAGTATCTTAACTCTGTAAGTGTGAAAGACGTTTCAATTTCTTTTAATAATATATTAATTTAGCCTTAGTGAACACATTCACAAGGGGTTAAAGGAGAAAATGCATCACACAATTTGTTATGCAAGTTCTCCCGACTACCATAATATCTCACAAATGTTGCTTTAGCCACCAATTTTTCATTTTTAAAGTGGTTAAGGGAGAAATTGTATCCAACAATTTGTTCTGCAATTTCTCCTGACTATGGAAATACCCCACATGTGGAGGAAAACTGCTTTTTTAGCGCTGGGCACAGAAGGTAGGGAGCGCCATTAGGCTTTTGGAGGGCAGAATCATTTTCAGGTGCTATGACACATTTGCCCCGTAAGGTGCTAATGCAGTGGAGAGTACCAAGAAGTGACTTCATTTTGGAAACTGCACCCCTTAAATGGTATAGTGACTATTTTGACCCCAGAGATGCTTTCCAAAAAAAAAAAGAAAAAAAATACGCAGCAGATGGTGCAAAATGAAAATTGATGTGTCATGCCCAGCTCAGGACACTGTGAAGACTCAGTTCTCCAGTTATGCTCTGTTTCATGATTTTGGAAACACCATAAATTCTGCCCAAAAATATGGTGATCAGGGGCACATTATATAGTAAAACCCCTGACACCCGCTAGGCATGGTGCACACACAGTTTATCGTAATAGTACGGTGGTATGCAGGAAGTCCTTCCCTGCTGCGCTGTACTATTACAGCGGATGTCGGAAAGGGGTTAAAAAGCTAATGACTGAATTCCTACGAAAGTAAAGATGAAACAATATAACAATATAATTAACTGTATAATAGACTTAAAAATAAAATGATTATTTTTAATTATGAGTCATAACTTTTTTCCGATTCCAACTACACCCAAAACTGGTCTCAATGCTGATTGGTATAGGAGAAATAGAACGCAATCGCACCACATACCCATGGACTCTGCTTACAGCTCATAATGAGACTAACATCTGTGGACACTGTAGTTGACAACGGAGCTCCACCCTAGAGAACACTTTTACAAAGCTCCTCTCCACCCCTATCTTGTAACAGTGACTGACTGACATGTAGTCAAATACTGCCATAGCAGTTTACCTTGATTACTGGCATCAGACCTCTCCACTGGAATGTGATTTTCAAGGCTTTCTTAACCTTCCACACCTGATATCAGAACAGAAAGGAATTTATTACTCTTATTTCAGTCAACATTAAATAATTACTCCACTATTGTACATAGACAGAAACTTGAATATACATTCAGCAAAAATGCAGCTACGCAATGTTTCCAGCTGCAACATAGGTGTACTACAGGCTCAAGCTGCCAGTGCTTTCACTTATAAATAAGTGAAAGATGGTTAATTATGTGCAATATCTCATTACTGACTATGCACAGAGGTCGCACTGTATTTTTTCTTTAAAAAATGTACGTCTTATTTTTAAAGAGTATTTTTAGTCAAGGAGCAGCACAAAATTTAATTTGCAATGTAAATTACAACTATTGTAAAATGTTTTATCTTGGGCACTATAAAACGCACAAATTTACTTTTGGTGTCATATGAAAGAGGAGATTTCTTCAAATATACTGTTAGAGGGGGCGTTCCTTACCGCCCAGTGATGATGCTGAGCTGTGCGGAACACCCCCTCTGACAGTACAAAGCTATGTTAGAGAACAGTCAGGGTATCCCCCCCACCACCTCTTACCGAGGAATAGCAATTTGTTTGAATATATGTTTTTGTTATTTGACTCTGCTGCGACAGAGTATTGGCACAGCCCCCTGCCCCACTCTATGCTATTTTTGCTCCCCTTCTGTTGTCTTACCATATGTTACCTAATCTCTCCCCCTTTTCTGATCCTCCTCCCGTACCCAGATTTATATACATTTCTGTTTAATTTTTGTTACTTATGAAAATTAATAAAATTCTTAATGTAAAAAAAAAAAAAAAAAAAAAAAACGACAGAAAAGGATCAGTTGTTTGCTTGTTTTTTTGCCTTTATGCAAATGGATGGTTTGTACATTTTATAATGTCTGACATATAACTGAAGTGACCCTCCCCTACACTCATTTTCTCTACATCTAACACAGCCCCGTACAAAGTAACATTCAGTGAGAGGCAGGAAGAGCGCTCAATACAGAAGACAGGGAAAGAGTGAAAAAATGGGGCCATATACTGTGTGGGGAGAAAAAAAAAGGGGGCCATATTAAGTGTTGGGAACTAGTAAGCCACGTCACATGACTTCACTTTGTTCGGTCTTCAGCCAGAAGGTCCCCAGTACTCCATATCTGGGGAGTGCTATGGAATTCCAGCCAAAAGTCAGAACTTACAGCTATAGGGGTCACAGCAGTTGCCTTTGCGACCGAGCCCCTTAAGCACACTACAGTGTCCAGGTGTACGGGATTAAATACTTACCTCTTTTTACCTCCTGCAAAGCGATGATGTGTCTCCAACTGTGGACCTCTTTTAACGTCCTTCCAGCCATGCTGTCTCCTGCTCTACTGTATCGCTTGCGGTACAATAGTGCAAGTGACAAGGTATCTGGGAGGACAAAAGAGGAGGTGCACAGTTGGGTGTCACATCATCGCTTTGCAGGAAAAAGAGGCAAGTATGAAATTCACCAGAATTGTGTGCTCAAATTGTATGTAATGTAGTTTTGGGTGGGGCGGGGAGAACTATTACCTGTGGGGGTCACCAATATTTATGTGGGGGGGACACATAGGACATTATTACCTATGGGGGGGACTTACCTGTGGGGGTGGGGGAGATCATTAGGGCACTATTACCTATGTGTATTAACAATATGTTGCCTTTAACGGGCTGTAAATGTAAATGCTCCTAACTGGCATAGCTACATTTATACAGTCGCCAAATTACTAACAGCCCTTTGAAGACAACCATAAGGCTGATGAGGCCCTCGTCAAAAAGGAGTTTAACACCCCTGGACTAGATGTTTAAGTGCACAGAAAGGTCTTCTGTATTAATACACAAGACTTTTTCCAAAGTTCAAAACGGTCTATACAGACAGTACTGTGACTGGCTATGCAGCAATAGCAAAACTGTGCAGTGACAGTACTGAGAAATAGCTAAAAATAATTAAATTTTACAAAGTAATAACTAAAGGCAACAGTGTATGGCTGTACCCTGACATGAATAGCAGTTATCGTCAATTTGAAAAGTTCACAAGTGGACTCTGCATGACATCTCACAACACTTTACTTTTGAAATACAGTTGCTAGTATGCAACCAAGGCATTAATAAATTCATAGGAGAGATTTATTAATAATCCAGTGGTATTAAATACAACAACCAATTTCAATATAAAATTATTGTGCTATAAAATAACTGACAAAACAAATATATTACACATATTTTATAGGATGCCATGTCTGGCCTAAATCTGAGTCAGCCCTCTTCACAATATGGTCATGGCTTCTACTTGTAATGCAGCCATCATAATTTAATTTTAATACTAAGGATCCTTATAACTTCTCATGGGATCCACAGTAGAAGATTAGACTATTCTTACAGGAAGAATATTGGAACCCCAACAGAAGCAAGATCTGCGAATATGAACGGAGCCTTAGATAAATAAATACCAAGCATTCTCAGTGAGAAGTTCTGAAAAATAAATCTTGCATTTACTACAAGTGAGAGGTTTCTGTTACCATACAGCAGGAAGGAGGAGAATGTACCTTAAAAATGTCTTAAAGGTCCTTAAGCTATATTTGCCAACCTTTTAGAAACCATCAAACTTCACTAAATGATATGTTAATGGACGCCAAAAAAAAATTATCATTTTGTTAGCTTGAAGAAATAGATTGAAATGTTAAAAGCTAACAGCTAACCTCTATTACAGCTCCAATGCCAGCAGGAATTAACACCAATAAACTGGTTTGTTCATCCAGAAGGAAAAGGAAGATTACCACAGTACTAAAGCAACGCCACAATACTGCAAAAAAAAAAAAAAAATGCTTAGGTTTACCTTCAAGCAAAATGTATATAAATATATATCTTTTATGGAACTTTATGACAAATGAAGTACTTTATCATAACAGTATAGCATACCTGCTTTTGTTGACATCCCAACCATATTTTTCTTCTTTTTCCAGAAACTGATGTCATTTTTAAATGCAAGAAAATCAAATAAAAGCTGCAAAGTAGAAATAGATATTGTATGTGTTAAATTATGGCAAATCTGTTTCCTTGAGAGATAACATTTATTTTACCATAGGCTATAGTGGTTGGCTTAGTCATAACCCATCAGTTACCAGACCCCATTAAAGAGCACATAATAGATACTCACAGTAGTATGCTTCTGGGGAGATCATAAGTGAGCAGCTCCTAAGGGTATATCACATGGTCGGAACAGTGACTCCTTTTAGCCCAGAAGTGCAGTGTCCTTGCCCACATGCTGCCTCTTGGCTAATAAGGCAAAAGTGCACCACAACAAGCCTATGATCAGGGCTAGAGTCAGCACCTGGTAAACCCGGGCAAGTGTCGGGGCCCCAAGCTCCTGAGGTGGCTGTCAGGTGCTGACTGCCTCACTTTGTCTCCCCCCATTTACCAAGTGTCCGCGCAGGCTCCTCTTCCCAGAGTCTTGCTCTGCGGGGGATGATCGATTATATTGGGCTGCTGCAGCCCAGTGTAATCAATCCCTGACTCTGCTCCAGGTATCTGCGGTGTCTCGTGTGTGTGTGTGTGTGTGTGTGTGTGATATATATATATATATATATATATATATATAGTGTGTATACATGTTCTGTCTTGTGTGTGTGTGTGTGTGTGTGTGTGTGTGTGTGCGTGCGTGCGCGTGTGTGTGTGTGTGCTTGTACGCAGTATTCACTAATACACTTTCCCTAAGGCATCCAAAACTTGAACCAGAATGTCATACATTTTTGCTTTGCCATGTTGTCAGTATTTACTGCAGTTTTGCATTATATCATTATATTTATCAGGATAATCAGCACTATATTTCCTAAGACTCTTGCTATAAATATGTAAATGATGAAGGCCAGATAAAAACTAAGTGTAAATTGAATTGAAAACTCTTAGGCTAGGTTAATATTTCCACGGGGCTCTCCGTCGCCCCCTTTGGGGGCCTGAATGACACAGACCTGGACCACTATTTTAGGGGTTACATATGGTTTCAAAACTGAAATCAGTAGAGAAAAGTCCAACATGCAGAACTTTTGTCTCCTCTGATTTTCGGCGGTTTCTAGAGACTCCGGTGCAGATGTGAACTTAGTCTTAGTTATACATGGCTGCAACATATGGGGGGAATACATGACCTGATTCTGCTTTGATTGGACAGGTTGGCCATCTTCTAACCAATCATAGCAGAGCATCTGTGGAGGGCCCAACTCAATTTCTGCATTGAGCACTTCCATTAATATAGATGAAAGCGTTCATTGCACTGTTAACAGTATCAGGTGGCCTTGTTCACACAGCGGAGTCTGTGGCTCACAGCAGCAAATTCTGCCCTCATTCTGCTTCCCATTGGCAGAGATTGGAGCAGGACATTGAAAATCTTGCAGCGGATTCTGCAGCTGATTCAGCCACGGAGGCTGCGGCTTGAGACTCCCTACTGGTTACACTCATTTGGGCCTAGTCAGTAGTGGAAAGGCGCAACAGAATGCTTATGTTCTGCATCCACCACCGTGACTTGGCAGGCAAAAAAAAAAAAAAAAAAAAAAAAAAAAAAGAGAAAAAGAGGCAGAAGTCCGCCTCAAATTCTTCTTTACTTTCCGATGTCTGAACAGGTTCTATCTACTTGTATGGAATGAACTATATTACAGTCCACTCCAGTAGGTCTGCCTCAACAAAACAGACCTAATTTTGAGTGTTTTTTTTTTTTTTTTCTGCAGTGCACGAGTTGCTCGAAAAGGAGGCCTACTGAGGTTCTGTCGTCCAAGGGCCCACACAAACCTGAAGTCGGCCCTGCCTACATATCTGAAGGTGCTGTTCAGCAGCTGCAATAGCACCCACTAAAGAAAAATACTATTAGCATTATAAATGCTTCTTGTTAAATGGTAATAGATTTCTGCAATATATTATTTTCTGAAGGTCAACTTACATGAAAAGCAGCCACAAAAAAGGTCAGAGCTAGAAAATATAGGTTGGTGTCCACAAAAATCCCTTTAACTTCATCTGCATCTTTTTCAGAAAAACCTGAAGAATGAATAATGATGTCATATATACACATAACATAAGTAAAAATCTATAAATCAGTACATGTTCAAGAATTGAATCTGACTACATTAATTTCATCATAGGGAAACCTCTGTAAAAGGAGTGAAGTAAGGGAGTATGTAACCATATACAGGAATAACTAGAGCAGATTTTCAACATACCAAACTGCTGTAAAGAGTACACAGCATCTTGCATATGAATCCAGAAGCGAAGTTTTCCCAGAGATATTTTGTCATATGAAACAGTAAGAGGAAGCTCTGTTGTTGAGCGATTTATCATCTAAAAAGGTAGAAGAAGAAGGTAAAGAATATTAAAAGAAAATCAAGAAAGTAGCAGAAAGATTTCCAAACTATGACCATTGAGATAACCTCTATAACTATTACATTTGCAGATTACAGACTACCATAAATAATGCATGTGCTCTACTGACAAGGCCTGCAAAGCAGCCACATTATCAGTTCCTGGACCCTACATCTGTAATTTTTTTGTAAAGAGAGTTTTCATGAATTCACTGTTACATGCGTTTCAGTCCACATAAAAGGCAGTGGGTTGGTACCTATGCAACGCAACAACATTCACACTTTTTTTTTTTTTTTAAACTTGCCATAAATGCTTCAGGTTTTTGGTAAGTTTCGTCAGCAGTTTTATGTATATATATATATATATATATATATATATATATATATATAAACTCTAAATCTGTAGTAGCCCGCTGTATACAAATCCACAGTTCTCGCCTGATTTGGGTTAAATTTGGCACGCCCCCTCTCCACCCATAGGAGCAGAATACTGCACATGTTAAATCTTGCTAGCGTCCCCCAGTCATCAGATTGGGGCTCCTTAAATTAGGCCCTATACATCGAATGGGGAAATGTGAAGGTGAAAGTGACAGTGCTGAGGGGAAAACAACAGTTGTGACTGACAGGGACGGATTATAGCAACGTCGACAAAGAGTCGCTGCTAAAGGAGCCGCACCACCACACACACACACACACACAAACACAAACATTTCACAAAAACCATACAAACATCACACAGACAGCACACATACACCAACCCACAAGCATAACACCACACAAAAGCCACAACACACCACACCACAAATACCACATGCACACCACACACACACGAACGCAAGGACCAGACACGCACGCAAACACACTGAGATGGATGCACCCTACGCAAACGGACGAAAAGAGCACATGCGTACTCACACACACCTACCGCACGGACACTTGCACTGCGCATGCACAAACACATGGATTATATGCGTGCACACACGCATACATATACACAGACCACACATGCACACACACACACTACACGCACGCACGCACTGACAAAATATGTCTGGTATCCTTACTGGCTGCTTGCACACTACAGTATTTTTCAAGGGCCTCTGGGCCATGGATTTGGCAATTCCATAGACTTCTTTGTGCACAAAGCTGTGAATTTTGCAGGCTCCATAGAATGTTTATGGAGCTGTAGAATCCACAGCCCGGAGACCCGTGAAAAATACTGTAGTGTGCAAGCAGCCTTACTGAGCAGCAATATTGGTCAGGCGAAAACTGCCTCATAGTAAGATTGTCATTATTGCTTACTATACAGGGAGCTTTCATCACTGAAGCTGCTGAGGTAAAGTGAAAGCTGAGCTCTGATTGGTTGCTATGGGCAACTACACAAGTCTGCCTGTGAGGCAGTTTTCATTACTGAGATGTAAGCTCCTTCAGGTCATAGTAATACTGTGTGAGGACTGCTGTATTTACTATTCATCCTATTACATCTCTTATCAGTGTCAGGTGAAGACTAAAGGGTCATAATACTAAGGGCTGTTTTTTAAAATGCCGCCCAAAAAACAACCATCTATTGGGCAAGTTCATCCAAAAGCAAAGAACGCAAAATTGTGTCAAAGAGCTGAGACAAGTGAACAACATGACTCATGGCTTGAAAAGAAAGAGATGACAGGCTAAACGTAAGGCAGCTGAGTCATCAGAGCAACGGGAATGTCGTCTTCACAAGAATCGGATAAGGCAGGCTGACGCAAGGAATATGGAAACATTTGAACAAAAGGATGAACGTTCTGAAAATGACCGCATACGACATATGCAACATGTGCAAAGATGTAGGCAGGCTGATTTGTGTTTGGAAGCATTTCACTACAACCCAATTCAAGACTACAGGTTACATCAGAAAGTCATAATTGGCAAAATGGACATAATATGCAAACATTGTCAAGCAAAGAAGTTTAACTTGGAATCGCCTGGTATGTGCTGCTCAAATGGCAAAGTCAGTTTGCCACCTTTAGATCTACCGCCTGAACCACTTCTTTCATACATGTCAGGAACAACTCCCGAGTCAAAGCATTTTCTGCAAAATATTAGGAGATACAATTCATCTTTCCAGATGACATCCTTTGATACGACAGCTGGACTCCAGGAAGCAGGATTTATACCAACTTTTAAAGTCCAGGGCCAAAAATATCACAAAATCGGTTCAATGCTTCCTGTAGCAAATGAAGATCCAAAGTTTTTACAAATTTATTTTCTGGGAGACAAAGAAATGCAAGCTGATAGACGTTGTGAAGCTATACTTGAGACAAAAAAAAAAAAAAAAGATGGTGTTGAACTTGCAAAGATTTTTCCATCAGCACAATCAGTTAGTAAACCTTTTCAAAACAGCCTTAGAAAGAATGCCACGGGATGAATATCAAGCTGTAATAAGAGCAGACAAGACACCGTTTGGTGAGCATGAAAGGCGATTTAATTCTCCCACTGTTAACGAAGTAGCTATTGTACTGGTTGGACAGGACTTTCAAAGCCGAGATATAATTATTCAGCGACGAAGTGACAATCTTCAACGTATTGCAAAAACACATAGATCATATGATGCTCTGCAATATCCGATAATATTTTGGAATGGCCAAGATAGCTATCGCTTTAATCTAACACAGACTGATCCCAAGACCGCTAGGCCAACCAATAAAAAAAATATATCAGCTATGGACTTTTATGCCTACCAAATAATTATCAGACATGGGTCATCTAACCACATTTTACAATGTAGGCAACTTTTTCATCAATTTATAGTTGATATGTACACCAAGGTGGAAAGCGAGCGTCTTTTGTACATACGATTGAACCAACAAAAACTTAAGAGTGGATGAATACATTCAATTAAGGGATGCTGTTGCTAATGATGGCAATTTGGCTGGCATTGGGTGTATGTTTATTTTACCGGCTACATTTACTGGAAGTCCCAGACATATGCATCAGTATGCTCAGGACGCCATTCCATATGTTCAGATATATGGTCGTCCTGATTTGTTTATTACAGTTACATGTAACCCAACTTCGCCAGAGATAAAAGGAAGAGCTTCTGAATGGTCAGGGCCCCTCTGATCGACATGATTTAATAGCAAGGGTTTTTAAACAAAAATTGATCAAGCTCATGGACGTAATTGCAGTGTTACATTTTTGATATGGCAGTTTTCCAGCTAGAGAATCCAAAATGTACATCTGATGAGATTATGCTGTATCAGATGGGAAGGTATATAAGTAGCAATGAAGCCATGTGGCGATTACTACATTTTCCCATCCATGAAAGACATCCGACTGTAGTTCATCTCAGTGTCCATCTTGAAAATGGACAACGAGTTTATTTTACTCCCAAAAATGCAGAGGAAAGAGCTGCTCGACCACCCAATACAACATTGACAGCTTTCTTTCTCCTATGTCAAGCAGATCCATTTGCAAGGACTTTATTATATTCAGATGTTCCAAAATATTATACATGGAATAAATCGAGAAAAGTATTTTGCAAGAGGATACAAGGTGCAAGGGTCCCAGGATGGGACGGACGTTCCAATAATGCTCTTGGACGTGTGTATACAGTGCATCCAAACAACAATCTTAGTGAAGATATTCTTAGAGTGCAAAGGAGAGTTAATCCAGACTTAGACTTAAATTTCACGGCTGACATATTCAACAAAGCCCTCGATGTTAGAAGACAGGGCTGTGGAGTCGGTACGCCAAAGCCCCGACTCCTCAATTTCCCCTGACTCCGACTCCAACTCCGACTCCACCAAAATAGGCACCGACTCCGACTCCACGACTCCGACTCCACAGCCCTGGCACTGCTAAACCTTATAGGTTCACTCAGAACTCAGTCCCATCATTATATGAGGAATAGAACAGACCTTTACAGGACATTTCATCATTTTCAACATTTCATCATTTTCCCAAATTCTTATGAAAATATATTCAGCACATACTGCATTGTACTACTAACTGTACCAATTTATTATATATTTTGGGAGTCGGAGTCGGTCCATTTTATACCGACTCCGACTCCACCAAAATAGGCACCGACTCCGTCTCCACAGCCCTGTTAGAAGAAAGGTGCAATCTGGGATTGCGGCCACTCTTTTAGATGGAGGACGCATGGCTCATTCAGCACTAGGATTGCCCTTTAATATAGCGCTGTCAGAAACTCCTGTCTGTAATATCACTAAGGTCTCTGGGAAAGCATTACAAACTTGCAAAGTAATTGTTTGGGATGAATGTACCATGGCGCACAAGAAAGCGGTCAAGGCCCTTGATTACACCTTGAAAGATCTGCGGGGAACCGATTGTTTAATGGGGTGAATTGTAATTTTTGCAGGTGACTTCTGCCAGAGCAACACCAGCAGATGAGCTGAATGCCTGTCTAAAATCTTATATGTAGATACATGTTCAGAAGCAAACTCTTACTACTAATATGCGGGTTCATTTGATGGGAAATACAACTGCGGACAAATTTACACACCAGCTACTATGCCTTGGAAATGACAAGTTCCCTACTGATTCCACTACTGGTCTCATTTCCTTTCCGGAAGATTTTTGTGAAATTACATCTTCGGTAATGGAACTCATTAACCAAGTTTTCCCTGATATTTGGAACAATTTTAACAACAAATCAGTGGCTTTGTGAACGTGCCATCCTAGCGCCTAAAAATGATAGTGTCAGCTCCATAAATCTAATTCAGGGAAGGCTGCCTGGTCAAGTGACCACATACATGTCCATTGATTCAGTCATGGAGAGTGAACAAACCGTAATGTATCCATTGGAGTTCCTGAATTCTTTGGAGCCTCCTGGAATGCCACCGCATAAGCTCACTTTAAAAATAGGAGCCACAATAAATTTGCTTCGGAACCTTGACCCACCAAAAATGTGTAACGGCACAAGATTGTGCATTAAAAGTCTCATTCTCAATGTTATTGAAGCCACTATTCTTATGGGAAACTCTAAGGGAGCAAATGTTTTCATTCCGCGTATTCTTTGCTACCAAGCGACATGCCCTTCAATTTTAAGCGTCTGCAGTTCCCAATCCGACTTGCATTTGCTATGACTATAAACAAAGCACAAGGTCAATCACTTAAAGTAGCTGGTATTAATTTGGAGAGCCCGTGCTTTTCACATGGACAGTTGTACGTTGCTTGCTCTAGAGTGGGTAACCCCAAAAAGCTTTTCATATATGCACCTGAAGGTAAAACCAGAAACATTGTTTATCAAAAAGCACTACAATAGATAGTTGTTTAACTGTAAACCAATTTTACTCTTTTGTCCGTGAGCTACTTATAGATTACACTGGAGGGAGGGGGTAGGGTTGCACTATGTTGTTAATTGGGTGTAAATGTTTTATATGTTTGTGTACGTTGCATAAATTTTAATTTTTGATAAAAAATAGTTAAAAAAATAGTTGTAATAGTTTATACTACATAATATGTATTGAATATGTAAAATCAATAAAAATGTTGAAATAAAAAAAAAAAAGTTGTTCACATCAATGTTACGACAAATAAGTAAAATGCAAAAATAAGAAAAATTTCAAGTGGAAAAAAAAGATTTACTGTAGCACTCTGAAAATGTCAATTTCAGTGTAACACTGAAAATTTTACTTTAGCTAGCATAACCAACAATTTAACATATTTTCCGCGAGCAAAGCCGCGGGTATTCTACTAGTTGGGAATAAAAATTCTGTTCCAATGTACTATATGTTTTTTTTTTTTTACTGTCAGAAGAACAGGTCGGCTCCCGCGTGGGGCTGGAGGCTATTTTCTATCTTTTGGAGGGGGAGGTGGGGGGGTGTATCCTGACCTGCAATACAGGGGAAACCCCGTTTCTATGACGGCCACGCTGCAGGAAAGTGACCTCCATTTTTAAAGACCTGGCATTCGCCATACTATTACAGCAGATGTCGGGAAAGGGTTAAAGACCTGGCAAAGGGGAAGGGGTTAATGGTCATGGTCTAAATCAATCAGCCTTAATCGTAATCGAGATAAAATGCTGATTAATCGCCACTGATTGATTTAGGTCATACTTGCCTAACCCTAGCTAAATTTTACTCTATTTTTTTACATTTATTTAAAAAAAAAAAATCATTTACAGACATTTTTATGACAATTTAAAAAGTTACCAGCTTTAAAAAATTGAGTTACTTGACTTTTAAGAAATATAGTCATGTTAATATCCTTTTATTTTTGTAGGATGGTAGGAACCAATTTAGGTCTGAAGTGATTTTAAAGAGAACCTCTCAGGTAGTTTTTTCACCATGAAGTGGCCGCATCATGTGCCAGAAGTAGTAACTGACAGTGCCCCAAAAGAGGGAGATTGGAGTATCATCTGTATGAAACAGCTGATACTCTGATCTGACCAGGGAGGGACCTGTCGCAGCCTCCACTTGCCAGCGATCACCATTCACAGAGGACAGCGAGACAGCAGGGGAGAGGTGAGGTGAGTATTAGTGTTTTTTTTTTTTTTCTCAGGATCCGTTGAGATTCTCCTCTTTAAAATGATACCAAGATCATCATGATAGCCCTTACAGATCCGGAGTGATTTGCTGGTGAAAACTTTTGCTCTCTGATTGTCATATACAGGGATAATGTAATACCCCTCTGAGCTTAATCACAGGGGTATTCTTCTGTAATACCCCTCTGAACATAACATAACCAGGAAGTTCATTGGTGTTGTGACCCAGATGTTTACCATCGTCCAGGTTGCAGTGCCAAAAGAGTTGCACCAAACACACAACACATACAAAAAGTCATCAATAAAGTTTAAATTTTTTCACTGTCCTTGTCCTGTCCATACCTGATCTTTATAGCGTAAAGTACACCGCTACCCTCTCTAGCAATATCCGTTACACGCTAAAATAATAGCAATAATGATTATCATTAGAGATGAACGTATAAAACACCTGTGACAGGCGGAAACACATTTTCACCCATTTAATGTCACAATATAAAATCCCAGCTTTTGGCAACTTTCAGATGGGTATAATAGAGGGTGTTTTTTTGAACCCACAGTACAAACGAAACACCTGGACTTTCAGTAGTCTGGGGACAAAACATTTTAACGGAAAAATTTTTTAACTCCCAATTCTGTGAAACATCTGTAGGGTCAAAATACTCACTATACCCCTTGATAGATTTCTTAAGGGTCTAGTTTCCAAAATGGGGTGTCATTTTGGGGGTTTCCACTGTTCTGGCACCTCCAGGGCTCTGCAAATGCGACATCGTACCTGAAAACAATTTCATCAAAATCTGCCCTTCAACAGCCAAACAGAGCTCTCTCTGTTCCAAGCTCTGCCATGTACCCATACAGCAGTTTACGACCACATATAGGGTACTGCTACATTCAGGAGAAATTGTGTAATGAACTGTGTGGTGCTTTTTCTCTCTTAACCCCTTGTGGAAATGAGAAATTTTGTACTAAAGAGACATTTTACTGGAAAGAGTAATTTTTACTTTTCATGTTTCAATGGTAGTAAATAATGTGAAACAGCTGTAGGGTGAAAGTGCTCATTATACCCCTAGATAAATTCCTTGAGGGGTGTATTTTCTTAAATGGGGTAATTTAATGGGGGTTTTATTGTCCTGGTACCTCATGTGCTCTGCAAATGCAACATGGCACCTGAAAACAATTCAAGTAAAATTTGCCCTCCAAAAGCTCAATGTTGCTTCTTCTCTTTGTGTCCTGTTGTGTTCCCAAACAGCAAGTTACATCAACACATGTGGTATTTTTGTGCTTGAGAGAAATTGTACGACAAACTATGGGATGCATTTTCTCCTTTAACCCCTTGTGAATGTGCAAATTTTAGGATTAAATGAACACAGTATTGAAAAAAATGGAAATGTATATTTTTCACATTGATTTTGTTTTAATTCCTATGAAGCGCTTAAAGGTTTAACAAACTTCTCAAATGCTGTCTTGAATTGTTTTGGTGTTTGTTTTGAAAACGGGGTGATTTATGAAATTTGATTTCACCAAATTTACTATTTTTTCATAAATAAACACAATACATATTGACCGAAATTTACAACAACCTCGAAAGTACATGTCACGAAAAAACACGCTCAAAATCACCTGGAAAAGTTAAAGCGTTCCAAAGTTATCACCACATAAAGTGACATGTCATATTTGAAAAATGGGGCTGTCAAAGTCCAAAACTGGCTATGACGCCAAGGGGTTAAAATTTATATAGATACATTTTATGTACTTTTCCATCTCTCGTTTTTTATGGTCAATTAATTGAAAAATGTGTACACATGTAACATACACCCCACATTTTCAATACATTTGTAAAACAACACCACAAAATCCAAAATGTCCCAAATTTCCCAGGGCTCCAAAACATACCAAAGGCTGTATTCAGCAGGAGGTGTATTCCTTACTGGGCTCTGACATGGATACGGCCAGTGAGGGAGAACAGGAAAATGCCCCATTCCTCTATTTTTCCTCCTCCCCCTTCTATTCCATCCAGTTATGAGTGACTTCAAAAGGAGGCGCCCCAGAACAATAGCTGTGGCAATGTCTGAAATTACAGACCCAATGTGCACCACACTCCCTAAAATTTATCAGCCTTAGCTTCCTAACTTTGTGGGCAGGTTAGAAATCAAATTTGACACTGAAGGATTCAAAGAAATTGACTTTTTCAAAGTCTTTTTTTCTGATGATTTCATAAATTTAATGGTGTCCCAAACTAATTTATATGGCCAACAATTTATTCCCAACAAAATGCCACCTCTTCATATGCTAGGCCCCTGAGATGGACCCTTGTAAATGCAGCCGAGATGAAAATATTCTTGTGCTGCATATGGGCATAGTATATCAATTTAGGATCCAGTTAAAAGAGGACCTTTCATGTCCTCAGAGATGTGCGGTATTACATACAGCTAGAAAGCCGATAGTGTGCTGAATTCAGCGTACTATTAGCTTTCCCGGTATATGCCCCTGTGCTGGAGATATCGGCGCAGTTATGGCACCGATATCTCTACAATGTCACAAAGGTGGGCCTTACAGCCTAACGTCATCACTGGGCTGTGTGGAACACTCCACCTACAGTACAAGGCTATGGAAGAGTACTGTGGGGAGTGTTCCTCACAACAGCCCAGCGAAGGTGCTAGGCTGTAAGGCCCGCCTTATTGACAGTGGAGAGATATCTGTTGCAAAAATAACAGCACCTATATCTCCAGCACAGGGGTGCATACCAGGAAAGAAGACAGTGAGCTGAATTGGGCAGTGTACTACAGGAGTTGGATGTAAAATCTTTACTCCCCTTCGCCCACATTCCCTTCACAATACAAAACAACTAGGCCATAGTTTATGTGGACCCCAATTCCCTACTCTCCACATCCCCAGCGAACACCAAAAATAAACTCACAGTAAAACAGGGTAGCCCCATCAAAATTTCCCTCTCCACAGAGAAACAGTTTGGGAAGAGGAACTAGGGCTAAGAACATCAGAAGCCCTGTAAAAAGTCACTACCTATATCTTTAATCATGGGGTGTGTGGGGGTCAGCCCTGCACATATTAAAGAGCAGGTGCTGTGAAAGGCTATAAGGGCTCTACCATGTTGTTGAGGGTCTTTCTTTAAGGGGTGAACCTCGTCCTCAATGTCTCCAACTCACTCTCCTAGGGCCGTAGCCCTCTGAGATTTTCTTTAACTCTTGCTGAAAGATAGAGATGTCCTCTCTCAACCCACATACCTGGAAGGTAAGGGATTTATGACAGTTACCAATAGCTTTCATGACAACCACCAGGGTGAGCTCTTTGTTCTTTGCCACTGTCGCATCTACTTTTTTCAGAGCTAGATGTACTTTTTAGTTATACCATTTTTTTGGAAACATCTATTGCTTTGATCACTTTTTATTCAAATTTTTATGAGAGGTGAAACAGTGAAAAAAATGGCAGTTTGGATCTTTTGATTTTTTTTCCCACTATGGCGCTCACCGTATGGAAAAAATGTTTTTATAAGTTTGTACACCAAACGTTTTAGAACACAGGGATACCTACGGTGTAGGTGTTTCACATTATTTTTAACTGTCATATTTGTTCTATGGAAAGAGGGGCAATTTGAATTTTTACATTTCTTTTTACTGTAATTATTAGATTCCCCCTAGGGGTGTCTTGAACCCCAGGGAATCTGATCAATAATGCAATGCATTACAATGCTAATGCACTGCAAATTGCTGGCAGTCCAATTACAGGCTGCATAGAGCAACCTTTAATAAAATATAATGCCTGTCAAGCTTGGACCTTCAAAAGGCTTCCAGCTGTCATGGCAACAGATCGCGGTCAAGGAGATACTGAGGCCAGCGGTCCACAACAAAATGGCAGTGCCCATGCACTACCACAAAAATGGCTGACCGAGGCACTGACTGTGGGCATTAGTGTAGAATCTCCTCTGTATTATACAGCGGAGACCTGACAGCTATGGTGGCCGCTCAGCCGGCAGATGTTAGGAATGGGTTAATGCACAGTGGATGATGCAGAGGGAAAATTGCAATTTTTGCCCGAATATGCCATTTCAGTGCCTAGATAGTGCCGCTGGAGATAAACAACCCATAAATTATAATGCGGGCTGATTTTCCTGGGTATGGCAATACCCCACAAGTGGCCACAATCTGCTGCCTGGGCACACGGCAGGGCTCAGAGTAGAAGGACCACCATTTCGTCCCAAGTCAAGTTTGCAGATCCCCCGAAGTACCAGTAATGTAGAAACCTCCGAGGAGTGACCCAGTTTTGGAAACTATACCCCTCAAAAGAATCCATGGAATACAGAGTGGGCACATGTCAGGGATAAGAAGGGCTGTCTGAAGCAAGAAAGGCATATTCCTCTTTAGGTGTAAATGCCCTGCATCTCATTACTCTGCTTTAGGACGTGTAGTATATGTAACCAGTTAAATTTTACTATTAAAAAAAAAAAAAAAAAAACAAACAAACAAACTACAAGTAGCTAGTAATAATACTACTATTAAGATTTTGTAGGAGAAAAGTAGTAGTAGTAGTTTAACACATGTAGTATGGAGAGTGTAGCAAAACA
The DNA here is from genome assembly GCA_947044405.1 of Leptodactylus fallax. Lineage (NCBI taxonomy): Eukaryota > Metazoa > Chordata > Amphibia > Anura > Leptodactylidae > Leptodactylus > Leptodactylus fallax. The sequence goes on along the minus strand of CAMRHE010000125.1, from coordinate 1,655,871 downwards.
AAGTAAAGAAAACTACTAGTAGTAGCTTAGGTAAAGTTTTGCTAAAAATAAAAAGGTGCAAGGTAGAAACTAACTGAACTGCTACTGAACTTTTTTTTTTTTTTTTTACAGTTTCTCTTTTATGCTCCAATAAACTTGGAGCAAAGTCCTGGGTTATAAATAATTTATGAAAATGTCAAAAATGAGTTACAGAGATGCAGGACTAAAATATGCGAAGATATTGTATTTTTCGAACTATAGGACACTTTTTTCCCCCAAAATTTGGGAGGAAAATTGGGGTGCGTCTTATAGTCCGAATGTGAGGTGGAGTTGGGGGTGGGCTGCGAGGACAGGGTGTCTCATCGAACGCATTCCGGCATCCCGTGCCATTACAGCGGATGCCGGGTCTGTAAAGATGACGGCTGCCACTCTGCTGCAGAGCGGTCGCCATAGCTACCGGGTCTCCGCTGTAATGTACAACGGAGACCCGGAGCTAATGCCTGTGATTAGAGTCCACTCTGATCACGGGCATTACTACTTCAAGGCCCCCCCCCCCCCCAAAGTGTGAAAATAGCCCCCGGGCCGGTTCGCACCGGCCCTGTACATTTCTTCTTGCGTAAGCCGTCCTGTTCCTGTGACAGCCAGGAGCTTGAAGGCACCCAGGCCTGTCATAAGAATATTACTATGGCGGCTGGTCTATGACCAGCCTCAATAGTAATGTACAGAATCTCCCATAGACTGCAGTACAGTTGTAGTGCAGTCTATGGGACTTGCAATCAAATTATTGCAGGTTCAAGCCCCCTGGGGGGGGCTAAAAAAATAGAATTAAAAAAAAAAAAAAAAAAAAGTTCTAAAATCACCCTCTCTCTCTAGAATACATATAAAAGTAGATTACTACTGGGAAAGACATACGCATTAGGTATCGCTGTATCCGAAAATGCCCGGCCTACAAACTTATAAAAATATTTTTCCTGTACGGTGAATGTCGTAGCAGGATAGAAAATCAAAAGTGCTGAACCGCCGTTTTTTTTTTACTGATTCGCCTCTGATTTGAACAAAAAGTGATCAAAGCAATTAGACATTTCCCAAAATGGTATAACTAAAAAGTACATCTGACCCTGCAAAAAAGGATGACCTATGCATCCCCGTACAGCTGCAGAGCCACCTGTCAATGTGGCTTTGCAGCTGTTCCAAAACTACAACTCCCATATATTAAATATTTTACCATTTTTGCTTCAAAATTTTTTCCCTATTTTCCTCCTCTAAAACTTAGGTGCATCTTATGGTCCAGTGCGTCTTATAATCCGAAAAATACGGTATCGTTATATTCAGCTGGTCTTTTAGGGTACAACCTTTTGAATAATGCTAGCTATCACTGATCTATATTTGTTTACTGGGGCACAGCAGCCTGATCACCACCTCTGATATGGTGACAGGTCAGTCAGTACTTACTAACCTGTCGCAAGGATAGCTGCTGAGGGACCGTTGTGATGGGCCCTTCAGTGTTGAGCAGTGATAGGTTGCTGTACAATAAATACATAGTGGTGAATCAATGTATTTGCAGAAATATGGGACAACCCTTTACAACCCCTTTAATGCATGTTTATTTGACATGAATAGTGCTTTCTATAGTAACTATATGCCATGAAGAATAAATGAGACTTAGGAGCCGTTCACACTACCGTTGGTGACCATCAGTAGTGTCCGTAGCAAATGTCCGTTACAAGATTTTAATATCGCACACTAGCTGAACAGTCAGAAATCCGTAAAAATTTCCATTCATTTCAATGGGTTTTTATATTGTGTCCGTTAGTGTCAGTTTACATCCAATTCGTCAGAAGTCCTTTTTTTTCCGCGGACAAAAAATCCTACATGCTGGACTTTTTTGTCCGTTTGGAAAAACGGATCCTTGATGGACAGTAAGTGTCCGTTATTTTTTTTTAACATTGAAGTCTATGGGCAACAGACTTATAACGGACAGTAACTGATAGCCATCAGTAACTGTCCGTTATTTTATGTCAGTTTTGTTTCTGCGCATGGTCAGAAAGCTAAAAAACAAACAAACAAAAAAAAAAAAAAACGGACAGTGCTAAAAAAAACGGACACTAATGGATGCTAACATCAGTTAGTGTCCGTTAATGTCTGTTACGATAGGTGTCCCTTTTTTTTTTTTTTTTTGTTAACGGACACCTTCATAACAGAATCCAACAGTAGTGTGAACCCTGCCTTAGTTGAGAGCAATAGATATAAGACAAACTAATGTAGAGATATCAGAAATATACAGTACTTCCTAGAATTTAGAATGCCAAACTTTGGCAGAATGTAGAAAAGTAACTTACCATCAAATCCTTCACTCGATTACTTAGCTGATCAATAAATAATATAGGAAGGTAATGAACAGACTTTCCCAACTGTATCCTACAAGTGATAAAATATACAAGTAAGTCGATTACACCCACAATTCAACAAAACAAATCAACATAAAGAATAAAAATGCAAGGTCACATCTATGTTGGTGGCTCCGTTAGGTGTTTCTGTTGCAGAATCAGTTAAAATGTGTGGATGAAAATAACTGCATGCAGAAAAACGATGATGATTGAAACTGTAGCCCATTACCGACAATAGGATCTTTTGGCCAGCACTGATGTGAATATAGACTATTTTATGTGCATAACCAATTTGCAATGTATCCTGAAGGACCACGCTGTGGGCTGCATAGTCCTCTGAAGACAATATATCTGAAGAAAAACTAGAAGAAACACTTGTGCATGTGAAAAATCCCTTTTTAATGCTGTATACTTAAAAACTGTTATATCTTCAGAAATGCACTTTACCATTGTGTGCTTGAGGCCCTAGAGAGGATGTTTCACCACCTCGACCAAGTACAGCTCATCTCATTACATCAACTAATATGTGCTGCTCCACTGATTCCAGCACAGGTGGAATTTTTTTCTCTAGCCCCCACAGCTCCTGAGCAATCAATGCTCTTAGTTTTGGCATGTGATATGCTATTTGGTCTCTGTACGGTCAAGAGGGCGGTGCCAGGCAGGTAAGGGGTGCGACTCTGAGCTTTGACACTGGCTGCCTCTAATTGGAGCTCTGAATCACGCTCCCCTCTGTCTTCTGACATTACAGAGCTTAAAATGTAACTTCCATTTCATTTACTTTTTTTTTTTTTTGCTATTATATCTATCAAACTTCCTTTTAATAGAAAACAGGCTATAAAGTTCCCATTAGCAATGATCTAACTAAGCAATGCCAGAGACTCTGTCCGTATACATGTACTCAATGTAGTACATAGAGATGAAGCATTTACCAAAGGGGGGATGGTCACTTCAAATGGCTGTATACCACCTAGAAAAATAGTTCTGGTATAATGAGAATCTCAGATTTCTTAAGATTTGAGAACTAGCTATAACATAATCTGAGATATCATTAATTTGGTGATTCTATACACAATATGAACTAACTGCTGCATATTGAAAAGGGTGTCCAGGATAAATTATTATTTTAAAATAGCTGAGGGAGATGTCCTCCCAGCAGCTGTCCAGTCCTGCTGCTCGGCTGTCTTCTTGCGGCAGAAGTTCTCACTGGCTGTGACGCCCTGTGTCCTTTCGCTGAGGCCGCTGATTGGCAGTCATGTGTGATGGATACATCCGCTGGAACTGGAACGTGCTGGGGGGGCCCCCGGAGCACTGGGGACAGGCGAGTGTTTTTTTTTTTTTTTTTTTAATTATTTTCACCACCAATGGCCTAATTTTAAAATAAAATTTTATCCTGCACAACCCCTTTAAGTTGAAATTCCCAAATATTTTTAACTAATGATATCTCATATGTTATAGCTAGTTCTTAAATCTTGGCGAACATAGACAAACTTATGCAAAACAAATGTTAAAAGTAGTTTTAATATTACGCTAAGTTCACATTAAGGTAAGCTATCCATTGTTTTGGTTGAACAGAAAAGAAAACAAAAAAAACAAAACAAAACAAAAAAAACAATAGGTGGATCGCTAAAATAGTGGTGGCAAACGGAGCCCGACAGACCCCATTATATTCAGAAACCAACGGACGAAAAAGCGTGCAGAAATTTTTATCTGACTATTTCAGCTGGACATTGTGACGGCGTCTCTAACTGATTCTGACGCAAATGTGAACATAGCCTTACTCTGCAGAGGACAAAAAAAAAAAAAAAAAGTTACAACTATTTCAAATCTCTTAAAGATGTACAATGTTCAATTGTATATCTTATTGTTCTCATTGCATTCTCACTGCATTCGTGTGGGCAGTGAACTTTGAGTGATTTATGAAGTAAAGACCCTGTCAAGCCCTCTAGTTATTCCACTTGTACAGTAATAGACTTGATACCTACATTTTCATATATCTATGAACATCAGCAGGTAGTGAAGAGCCATCAAAAATAAAATCTTCCACCATAACATTTAGTGTGAGTCGTGACCTCCAATGAGAGACAGGTTCATCCAAAGCATTTGATTCTTTCTTTTCAGTATCTATTTGCTGCAAAAACAAAATAAGAGTAAACTGGATGTTTAGAATATACAGATTATTTCAAAGGTATATTCTCATATGGCAGCATGGATGAAGAGATTGTACATCTGAAGGGGGTTTCTGCTGCATGTGCATGGATTTCAGGAAGCATCATTCAGATGAATGAAACAGTTGTAGAATTCCTGCAACAAATCTAAATCTGCCACATGTGAACTTACTGTAAGTATACAAAGTGGCTGGATTTGTGATCCTGAATCTGTATAAATGTATATTTGCAGGCAAATAATTTGTCCTTTTGACCACACAGCATAACCTTAGCATCAAGAATGCAGCTTATTTTTTGATTCGTTTTTTTTTCTTCATTCTAACAGCCTTGACTAATTTTTTGCGGTAAAGGATTGGCATTGTTTTTTTTATATTTTCGAGTTCACTGTGCAGAATGACTGACTAGAGTTAATTACCATATTTTTCAGACTATAAGACGCACTTTTTTCCCCAAAATTTGGGAGGAAAATGGGGGGTGCGTCTTATAGTCCAAATGCATCGCCCCAGCTGCAGCGGGACTTCCTGTAGCTGCAGGAGAGGGTGTTCCTGGCAGCGTGGACCCATCCCGGCATCCGCCGTGCTATTACGGCGGATGTCGGGTCTGTAAAGATAATGGCAGCCGCTCTGCTGCAGAGCGGTCTCCATAGCTACCAGTCTCCGCTGTAATGTATAGCGGAGACTGGGACCTAATGCCCGTGATCAAAGTCCATTCTGATCGTGGGCATTGCTACCTGTAATCTCCCCCCCAAACTGTCCCCGGGCCCGGTGGGTACTTTCTTGTTGCAGGCCGGCTCCCGCTTGGCAAAATCATGGGAGCTGACCTGTTCCTGTGACAGTCGGGAGCTTACTGAAGGCTCCCAGGCCTGTCATAGAAATACTACTATTTACAGTACCTGAAAAGTGGATGGAATTCTGGCTAATTCCATCTACACATTACAGAAAAAAAAATCTGCAGCGAAAATGCTGTCATTTCCGAAGCACATATTTGTATATTGCAACATGTCAATTATACCTACGGAAACACTAGCGTTTCCATATAGGTATAATAGAGGGAGAAGTACGCAGAAGAAAACTCTGCTGACTTTCTGTGAAAAATGCTGCGGAAAAAAACATTATGCGTTTTCCGCTGCTGTCTTTTCCGCAGTGTTTTAGGCTGCGGCTCGATACATGGGGCTTTAACCTTAAGGTAGGTCTGACAACCGTCACTCCTGCTGATAAGCTGTTTGGAACAACACTGCAGCCTCTGACTACATATCAAGCACAGCGTAGTACATTGTACAGTGGCCATGTGACTAACAGTCATCAAGTCCTTTCCTGAGAAGAAGAAAGCAGCCACATTTTCGAAGTCCTGCACAACATCTTTAAACATCCGCAGCTCGGCAGTCAAAAATGAGCTATTGATTAACTGCAGCAGATATATGCGATTACTGGAAAAACCGACTGTTCCCTTTGGTGTACACCAATATTGCACATTGACAATTTTTTGTATGAGTATTTTAAAAAAAGTCCCTTTTTAAATTTTTTTTTCTGCATATAATGGTTTTTTCCATTACTACTTTTTCACAGGCCTATTATATTTTGCTCTGTTAAGAGCTTTGTATCACCTATATTTTTTACTAATTAAACTTCAACTATGGCCCATGAAACTGAAGTCTAGGGATGACTAATTGACAACTATGGGACAGTGATCTATGCATGCTGTGTGACCTGTGCCAGGGTGGGGGAGGGGTGGACATGTCACCATCTCTATATAGGTGTTATTTCACTGTAATTCTGTCTTTGATAACAAGAGAAAAATGTAATAATAGTTTTAAACATTTTAAAAAAAACAAAAAACTTGTGAACAATTTAAACAAAGTACTTTAAACTTGACTTAATAGGTAATTTTCTAATGACATTTAATTTAGCACTAGGTTTTCATCCAGATATAACTAGATTTCAGAAAATACATTTTTATAATAAAAGGAAAAAGAAAGCAGAAATTAGAGGGGTTTTCCAGGCTTAATAATTGATGACCTATCCCCTCAGAATAAGTTATCAATTGAAGATTGGTGGAAGTCCAACACCCGGGAACCCCAACGTCAGCTGTTTGAAGGGGCCGCAGTGTTCAGGTAAGCACTGCAGCCACTTCACTATTATCAAGCACGTTTGTATAGCGGCTGTGCTTGGAATTGCAACTCAGTTGTGAAGAGTGAGTGACTGATGAACATAACCTCACATGGCCTGTGAAGCAAAAGTGTTGCTCAGGGACTGCTGCTGCACTTCAAACAGCTGATCTGCGGAAACCCCTGATGTCAGACCCCTGCTGATCTCCAACTCACAAACTCAATTGATGAACTGAATTGATGAATGAGCTGATAAGTCAGTGTACCAAGTCCTGGAAAATTAATTAAATTAAAGAATTGATAAGCCCCAGAGAACTCCTCTAAAAATAAATAAATAAATAAATAAAATTGTGTATGCACACAGCCCTCACATATTGTAGTCCTCGGAAAACTTCTTGTGTCCTACTTCTGATGCACGGAATCCAGTCTCCTCAGTCAGAGACAACTGGTAGTTCAAAAAAGATGGTTGTAGGATCCAGCAATGCATAGCGTCATAGCTATGAGGAAGGGGCTTCGGTCTCAAAACGCGTATGCGGATATTCGCCATTTTTACTGAAGATTTTCATTTTATTTTTATGTATATGTTTCCCATGGAATAATTAAAAGTTAAGTTTTATCTTTTACTACATTGGACCTCTTCTTGCACTGCTGGATCCTACAACCATCTTTTTTGAACTCCTCTAATAGTAGACATCTAAACACTTGTTTTTACATCTTATACATTTTTTAATAAGTGAAAATACAGCAAGTAGTACATTAGACTGACCAACAAATCAAGAATAAAGTAACCAATTACTTACCTGAGTGCCCATTTCTCCTGTTATTAGATTTACCTCTTCAGGCTTAGGAATCATGTAAGTAGTTAATGGACTCACTATGTGCACCTGTTTGCCATCATGCCATGGTAAAACTCCAGAGTGGTGCAGAAAAATATATGCATACAATGTTCCATTATTCCTGGTTTTCTTTGGAACAGTTACATTCACAGTTCTGCAATAAAATATTTGAAAAGTCTCAATGAGTAAAAATGGGATTTTTTGTACTCACCATAAAATCCTTTTCTCGATGTATTCACAGGGGAACACAGCACCATGTGTATAGACCTGGCCACTAGGAGGCTGACGCTAGGAGAATGAAAAGCTGTTGGCTCCACCTCCAGGCTATACCCTACCACAGCACTCTGCATGAATTCAGTTTGTACCGTAGCAGTAGGAGAGAGACACAAAGGAATATGGAACCAACAACCACCAACATGCCTGAACCCGAAAAGGAACCAACACAGCTCGGGCAGGAAAAACAGTAAAAAAACACAAGGGTGGGATCTGTGTCCCCCAGTGAATACAACGAGAAAAGGATTTTACGGTGAGTACAAAAAAATCCCATTTCTTGCTTATTTCACTGGGGGACACAGCACCATGGGATGTCCTAAAGCAGTCCCAGAGGGTGGGAATAACACGGCCATGCAAACCTTTAGCGCTCAGTCACTTGCAGAAACTTACAACCCAAACTGGCTTTGGCAGAGGCCACAGAATGGATCTCGTGAAACTTAGAGAAAGTAGATGGAGACTCAGGGGGAGGCTTACAGACCTGGGAAGCAGAAGCCTGATGCCACGGCCCAGGGAGCTCCAACAGCTCTAGAGGAGAGAGCTGTCACACAGAAAGGCAGAACCCTACCCTTAAACCGATAGGTCGCCGTAATCTCAGACCAAAGCCATCAGAAGATGGAAGCTCTGGAAGCAGGCAGGCCCTTGCAAGGGCCCTCAGGGAAAACGAACAAGGCATCCGAACAGAAGAGATCTGTGCAAGGACAATATAGACGAAAAAGCCCGGACAACAACCGGGCACGGAAAAGCAAGCACTTACATGGATGCCTGGGGACCGAGAGAAAAAAAGACTGCGGCAAACGGAGGAAAAGCTTATCCTTGTGGAGGACCAGAAAGGGAGGCTGCCGAAAAAGGGCAGCCAGCTTGGGACCCCTGCGGATGGAGGATAATGGCCACCAGGAACTCGATCTTCCAGGACAGAAAGCAAAGAGGCATATCATCAAGGGCTCGAAGGGGGAACCTGAAGCACCCCAAGGGCGATGTAAGATCCCACGGCTCCAAGGGAGGATGGTACGGGGGTAAGGAGCAAGTGCTCCATTCCCGTAGAAATGTCTTTAAAGGGAAGACGAAGACCTTGATCCAAACTGGACTGGAGAAGATCCGATGAGAATAGTTACTCTCACAATGGAGGACGTAAGCCTTCCACGTGTGATGGCAGATATTAGCTATCTGGGAATTCCGGGCGTTGAGTATGGCCAGGATAGCAAACTCCGAAAAAAACCCATGACGCCTCAAACCTCAGATTCAGCCGCTGCCACCCAGTGGTCCACGCCAGAAAAAGGTGGACCACCGAAGAGCTGGAACGTGGCGCTCCACCCAAGGAAGAGATTGGGCGGCTTCTAGAAGGTCACACAGCTCCTGGTGCCCCGCTAAGGGTTGAAGTAGGCGACCACGGACAAGTGATCAGTCGGGACTGTGACCAGACGTCCTTGGAGGAGAGAGGTCCAATGAGACAGGGAAAATAAGATAGCCTTGGGTTCCAGCACATTGAACCGGAGGAAGGACTTGGCCTAGGACCACAGGCCCTGAACAGCCAAAGCACCGAAGACCACTCCCCTGCCAGGGAGATTGGCGTCAATGGGAATAACTGACCAACACAGGGAAAGAAGGATTTGTCCCAGCAGATCAGATCGTCAAGAGGAGAGGAGAGTGTAACTGACAGGGACGGCCTAGAAGGTCGAGGCCATTGTGCCCAAGACCCACATGCTGAAATTAAGAGAGCAAGGAGAGTACCTCCTAAGGTGGGACACATTGGACCTCAAGATCTTGGCCTCCGGGAGGAGAATCACGCCCTGGAGTGTGTCGAGGATCATGTCCTGGATTCCACGTGTTAGAGGGCACGAGACAAGACCTTTCCTCATTGATGAGCCAGCTGAATCGGCGAGGAAGGACCAAGATGATCCACAATCTGGTCAGATTGTCTGACCTGGAGGGGCTTTACCAAGTTGTCCAAGTAAGGAACACGGCAGCACCTCTGAGGCGGAGGATGGCCATGACAGACGCCATCATCTAGGTAAATACCCAGAGGGCAGAGGCCAGCCGGAAGGGGAGAGAGACAATGGGAAAGGTCGTGGGTCCACCGCAAAACGAAGAAAACACTGACGGCACAGCGCGATGATGTAGATGGACAAAGAATTCGCCCATTTCCAAGGATACCACCACAGACTGCAGACATGGACGAACCTGTTGAGCCGCTTCAGGTCCATGATGGGACGAAGGGGGCCATCCCTCTTGGGGATGTAGAACAGTTAGGAGTAGTAACCCCGGATACGCCCTGAAGCGGGGGCGGGGACACTGACTCCCACCGCCAGAGATTGGAGACAGCCTGGATTGGCAAAGAGACTCCGGCAAAAGCTGGAGTAGCCAGACGACACCACCTCTCAGGCCCAGAACCCAGACATCCCACCACGTGAGAGTCCAGAATGGAGGAAAACCTTCAGACCGAGGAGGACTAGAAGAGGAAGGCCTGGGCGACTTGGTGCAGGACCACCAGGCAGGTCTGGTCTTGAAAGAAGGCTTCTTGGAACAGGAGAATGGCTGGCGATTAGGACGCCTCTGAGGGTGGAAGAACCTATTCCTCCCTGTCGCTTCAGGGAAAAGCTTCTCGAGGCCTGTAAACAAAAATTCGGCCCCGTTCGACCTGGAAAGGGAGAAGGGCCACGACCCTCTTCTACAGGCCGACTCAGTGTTCCAAAAACAAATCCAAACTGTATAGCGGATAGCAGATCTGGAGGCATTGCCAGGTACTTGGAAGCGTTCAGGATTTCAGAGACGAGCAGCTGGTTGTCCTGGAGGGAAGCTACATCAGGATGCAGCTACCTTGGATGTTCCTCATTGCCAGCCATGGGGAGCTAAAGACATGTGTCACAGCATAGCCTGGCAGAATTGCCCCTGAGTTCACCTTCCAATTGGAGACACATGGGTCAGAGGAGGGAAGGGATGTCCGACTTCCAGAAGAAGACAGAGGATGGTCCAAGAAGAAGCCACTGTGCCCTCAAGATGTGATCAAACACCCAATAGCAGATGTCCACTTGAGAGGACGGGTCCAGGTCCTCAGAGATCTGTAGGATGTCTTTACCGCATGGATGAGTTCCCGTGTAGCAGCAGATATAGATGAGCCTAGCTGATGCTCCGAGTCGGAGTCAGAGGCGTCCCCATGGAAACAGATCGAGCAGGGGGAGGCAGAGATCCGCCTGTTGGAGTGGAGCCGCGAGCTGAGGCCATCTGGGGAATGCCCAGAGGAAGGGGTGGAGGACCATGAACTGTTGGAAGACTTCCTGGTCCTTTTATAGGGACAGCTCCTGGAGCTGGGACAGGAACTATGAAGGTGTCCAAGGAGAACCCTAGAAGCAGCCGACTGAGTGGCGATCTGGGAAAGCAGCCATTCCAAGTTTCCAGCACTGACTGGTTAAGTCTGGTAAGGACACCATGGCAAAGGTGAGGGAGGCCTCCCAATCCGGGGATGGATGAACTGGAGAGGGGCCAGGAGGTTCCTGACTGGCTGAGGGGAAAGACAGAGAGAGCAGATGTGCTCATGCTGTCCGCACGGCATCGTTTTTGATACAGCGATCGCATGTATAATAACGTGACGGAACCAGAGGGCCGGAGGGTGAGTTGGCTCTTAATGGAAGACAAGCAGAGGAGGCCCAGGGAAATTAGGGGTAACTCAGGGGGTTATCCTACCAGACCTCAGGAGATGGCCGCTTACCAACTGCTGCAGAGATGGCGACACAGAGAGGGCTCCGCAGGTGCAACATCTCCCAGGGAGCTGAGAGGAGTGTCAGAGGCATCCCCGCTGTCCTAGCAAGCCAAAGAAAAAGCAAGAAATAAATAAAAAGCATTACTAAGGAGAGCAAAAGCTCTCCCCCTGGAAATACAGGGCTCAGTGGCTACTGGGTGAGGTGGATGGCTTGCCAGGACAACCCCCTGGCCAAAGGAAGGCCACAGGCGGAGTCTGGAGGCCAGAATAGCCGGGGAAGGGGGCTTGAAAAGTTGCGGCCTAGTACGCGGCCAGGCCTCGGGTACAACCGCGACCGGCCGCGAGGCATCTGTGGCGGGGGAGGCCCAGCCAAAAACTCCGGAAGGCTCAACGGAGGTCTGGAAAAGGTATTTTGGGGCCAGGAAAGGCCCAAGAGATGTCCAGTGATGCCCCCCTAAACAGGACCCATGATATTTTCCCCCTGGGAGAGGAACTGAGGCTGAGGGGGGCTGGGGGGGGGGGGACTGAGGTGGAGAGGAGATGGACTGAGTTAATTTTTATACTCACCTGTCTTCTACTCTTCTCATACTCACCTGACAGGTGTCTTCAGGCACCGCAGGGTCACCCCCCTCGGTAGACTTCGCACGTGGGAGTGGGGTCACCGGTATTCCGGCCGCCGATGCGGCAAGTAGTGAGTGGGGACTGAGTGACCGGCGAGATGCTCAGAAGAGCGCTGCGCCCGCAGAGGGGTACGACTAGTGTGGTGCACACGCTGACGACCCCCTGCACCTCTAAGAAAAGAAAAAAATAAAAACGATGTAAGACAGAAAGACCTGAGTCAGGTCGTGTCTGCCTCCTATGTACACTAGGTTCAAACTGAATTCATGCAGAATGCTGTGGCAGGGTAAAGCCTGAAGGTAGCGCCAACGGCTTTTCATTCTCCTAGTGGCCAGGTCTACCCATGGTGCTGTGTGAGAAAAGGCATTTTACAACTGTTGCAAAGTGTTTTAAATTTTTTATGTTACACATTATTGGTGGAGTTAACCAAAAGTAGGTATTTTTTTATTGAGTTGGATGGAAATGCATTGCACAATTAATGATAGCTGAAGGTGTGTTGTCTCAGACCCAAACCCAACCCCCCTTTTGAGCCAAAGTATGCTGATTTTAGTAGGAAAATCTAATGTCAGCAAGGCGACTGCAGTAATCCATTGCAGCCAGGATGGTTTGAGTCTTGCATAATGCCTACCTATCCATAGGATAGGTCCTCAATATTTTAAATATCAGAACAGTGTGGGGGAAATCCAACACCCGATACGCCTACCAATCAGCAGACAGCAGGAGCCGTAGTGTCAGAACTGCAGTAACCTGGCACAGAAACTACAGAGTGGCTAGAGATGTGTACTTAAAGAGGCTGTCCAGGCAAATTTTTTTTTTTTTTTTTATACTTTATATAGGCTGGGGGAAGGTGAAAAACATTTTTAAAAAAAAATTATACTCACCTGTCCTCGGTGCTCCGGTGTCCTCCCAGCGCAGCCCAGTCCTGTTGCTCTGGCGTCTTCTCAAAGTGAAACTGCTCACCATCTGTGATGTCCTTGATCCCTTCCGCTGAAGCTGCTGAGGCCAAACCAGTGGCTTCAGGAAGAGACCCGGGATGTCACAGGTAGTGACATATCATGCCCTTTGCTGAGACCGCTGATTGGCCTCAGCGGTCACATGTGGCTGGGGCTTCGGCCACAAGTCAACACTGGACTGAGAGGACTGGACCGCGCTGAGAGGCACTGGAACACCAGTGAAAGGAGAGTATGATTTTTTTTTTTTTTTTCACCTTCCCCGTCCTATTTAAAAAATAGATTTATTGTCCATTTTTGCCTGGACAACCCCTTTAAAGCCCTGTACTCTGTGCTATTCCTGGCACTGCGGTTTTCTTTCACCTAGTATTGCTGGGGATGCCAGGTGTTGGACTTCCACCAATCTGATATTGATGACTTATCCTAAGAACAAATCATCATGATATACATCCTAGAAAACCATTTAACCCCTTCCCACTCAGCAATGTAAAAGTATGGCTCTGTTCTGTAGGAGGCACAGGAGCTGTGGACCCCAGGGCTAGCTGCAGGAATCAGAAAATGCTCCGACTATCAGCTTACTCTCCCAGATGTGATCAATACGTGATGCTTCCTAAGCTGCCTTATTACACATAGGAAGCCTATATACCAAGTATTACAATACAGAAGTATTGAAAGGAGTGAGATATATAATTAAAACGTAACCTTTATTTATAAATATAATTAAAAGGCTCCAGGTCAAAAATACACACAATCCTATACACCCGACACAATAAACATCTAGGGTGGGAATAGGTCTCACGATTTGTTAGAGGGATAATTTCATTGCTCTACTAGCCCCACATAGGATGTCTGCAGCTAGCATATCAATATACCTATATAAACATCTTGGTTGCAATGTATCTCTATGAACCAACATCGGTGTGATGGTCGCTATAGTATTAGAAGATAGGTATATATAACCAGACCATGTACCTGCATTACCATGGTGGGGTGAACACAATTTATTGTTGCCCCCTGACCCTCAACGTGTTTCATCTCACACCCGAAGGCACATCAGGAAGTAAGTATAGATGCTGCCAATGTTCCCTAGTAAGTGCAGTTAAAACTGCATTTCCCAGTGCCCTGATGGTGGCCACCGGCATCAAGTATATAAAGCGGAAGTTCTGCTCCCGGCCCACCCCTCTCGATAACGACTAGGGCTGATATTGGTCGCACCCTTCAATGTCACTGGAGGGGCTAGGCAGGTTACTATGCAATGAACGATGCTGCCTCAATCCCGAAATAATATACAAAATTAGCTGCACACCAATAGTATGGCAATCGCCTTGTAAGAACACTCATGTTATAACAATAACAAATAGTCAATGGCTGAACCTAATGCTCACATATTGGTGGTGGCAGACATACAGTATACAGATAGATTACTGATTAGTATTATGACCTATATTAATAATATATACGAAGTAACTCACTCTGCTCCTCTGATGACATTGGAGGGCGTGACTAAAGAATTCCGCTTTATTCGGCTTGGAACCGTGGCATGCGGTTCACTACCGGTGCCCACCATCAGTGCATTGGAAAATGCAGTTTTAACTGCACTTATTAGGGAACAATGGCAGCATCTATACTTGCCTCCTGATGTGCCTCCGTCATCGAGTGTTGAGGGTCTGGGGGCAACAAGAAATTGTGTTCACCCCCCACTTTAATGCAGGTGCATTGTCAGGTTATATATACAGTACAAACCAAAAGTTTGGACACACCTTCTCATTCCAAGAGTTTTCTGTATTTTCATGACTATAAAAATTGTAGATTCACACTGAAGGCATCAAAACTATTTATTAACACATGTGGAATTATATACTTAACAAAAAGGTGTGAAACAACTGAAAATATGTCTTATATTCTAGATTCTTCAAAGTAGCCACCTTTTGCTTTGATTACTGCTTTGCACACTCTTGGCATTCTCTTGATGAGCTTCAAGAGGTAGTCACCTGAAATGTGACTGTGGAGGCCAGGTCATCTGGCGTAGCACCCCATCACTCTCCTTCTTGGTCAAATAGCTCTTACACAGTCTGGAGGTGTGTTTGGGGTCATTGTCCTGTTGGTCCAACTAAACGCAAACCGGATGGAATAGCATGCCGCTGCAAGATGCTGTGGTAACCATGCTGGTTCAGTATTCCTTCAATTTTGAATAAATCCCCAACAGTGTCACCAGCAAAGCACCCCCACACCATCACACCTCCTCCTCCATGCTTCACGGTGGGAACCAGGCATGTAGAGTCCATTCGTTCACCTTTTCTGCGTCGCACAAAGACACGGTGGTTGGAACCAAAGATCTCAAATTTGGACTCATCAGACCAAAGCACAGATTTCCACAGCTCTAATGTCCATTCCTTGTGTTCTTTAGCCCAAGCAAGTCTCTTCTGCTTGTTGCCTGTCCTTAGCAGTGGTTTCCTAGCAGCTATTTTACCATGAATGCCTGCTGCACACAGTCTCCTCTTAACAGTTGTTGTAGAGATGTGTCTGCTGCTAGAACTCTGTGTGGCATTGACCTGGTCTCTAATCTGAGCTGCTGTTAACCTGCGATTTCTGAGGCTGGTGACTCGGATGAACTTATCCTCCGCAGCAGAGGTGACTCTTGGTCTTCCTTTCCTGGGGCGGTCCTCATATGAGCCGGTTTCTTTGTAGCGCTTGATGGTTTTGGCCACTGCACTTGGGGACACTTTCAAAGTTTTCCCAATTTTTCGGACTGACTGACCTTCATTTCTTAAAGTAATGATGGCCACTCGTTTTTCTTTACTTAGCTGCTTTTTTCTTGCCATAATACAAATTCTAACACTCCATTCAGTAGGACTATCAGCTGTGTATCCACCTGACTTCTGAACAACACAACTGATGGTCCCAACCCCATTTATAAGGAAAGAAATCCCACTTATTAAACCTGACAGGGCACACCTGTGAAGTGAAAACCATTTCAGGTGACTACCTCTTGAAGCTCATCAAGAGAATGCCAAGAGTGTGCAAAGCAGTAGTCAAAGCAAAAGGTGGCTACTTTGAAGAACCTAGAATATAAGACATATTTTCAGTTGTTTCACACTTTTTTGTTAAGTATATAATTCCACATGTGTTAATTCATAGTTTTGATGCCTTCAGTGTGAATCTACAATTTTTAGTCATGAAAATACAGAAAACTCTTGGAATGAGAAGGTGTGTCCAAACTTTTGGTCTGTACTATATATATATATATATATATATATATATATATATTTATTTATTAGATATGCATATCTCTATCTAGATAATATTTACTAATATATTATATATTTATATATATTATATATAGAGGAAAAGTGTCAGCACTTGGGTGCTTCCAACTTTTGGTCTGTACTGTACCTATTTTCTAAGATTATAGTGACCATCACATCGCTGCTGCAACCAAGATGTTTGTATAGGCTCCCACCCTATGTTTTAACTGTCGGGTATATAGGATCGTGTGTATTTTTGGCCTGGAGCCTTCTAATTATATTTATGAAAAAAGGTTACGTTTTAATTATATAGCTGACTCTTTTCAGTAATTTGTTTAATTTAATTGAGTAGCTATATATTGAAGTATCTAGTATGCTAGGTTCACACTAGTGTTCGGCTCTCTGTCGTTCGGGTCTGCATGGGGACTTAGCAGCAGATAGAAAAGTCCTCCTTGCAGGACTCTTCTCCCTGCAAATTTTAGATGGAATCTGCGGCGGAGTCTTTTACAGAGACTGCAGCGCAGATGTGAACCTAGTCTTACAGGGAAGCTTCAAGTTCAAGCTTTCTTGTGGGCCAGCAAAAAAATAAAAATAAAAAAAAAGTATAAAAATAAATAAGTTAATAAAAAGTTAATAAAACCTCTTTTCCATGTCCAAAATAATGAAAAAATTAAACATACATATTAGGTATGTCTATGTGTGTTTAGTTCCAAAATTAACGTTATGTATCCCATACAATGAACACTAGGACAGGGTGACTAATCGAAAAAAATAGAATGACAGTCAGAATAACCAAAAAGATTATGTTCACGGTTATTACATCGCCACCCCCCCCCAAAAAAAGCAATAAAAAGTGAAAAACTACAACTTCCCCTGAAAAAAAAAAAAAAAAAGAGCCCCCACATAGCTCAGTCAACAAACAGTAAAAAGTTAGGGACATCAGCATGTGGGAACCCCTTGCAAAGCATTTATTTTTGAGAAATGTTGTTTAATTCAGCAATAGTGGTAAAACAAAATAAAATCAATATAAATATGATAACCACCTGCCAGACAAAGTGGCCACGTTATCTTTAATGCACGGTGAAAGCCATAAAAACATAACACAAAAAATAATGACAGAACTATATGTTTTGTTTCACGCGGACCCCACCAGAACATTAATAAAAGCTAATAAAAACGCTATGTACCCCAAAATAGTAGCAACTAAAAGTACAAGTTGTTGCACAAAAAATAAACCCTCACATGTCAACATAAAAATTAAAAAGTGATGAATTTTGGAAGGCAGAGATGGAAAATATTAAAAAAAAAAAATGCTCAGAGCCTTAACCACCAAACTACTGTGCTGGGGCCCAGGAGAGGTGAGCAACGCTGTTTTTTATGTTTGCACACCTCCTTTGGGCCTCTGCTTATTATATTCTGAATAGACTACAGAGTATAATAGTAGTTCCGATTCGGTCATGTTTGGTCCGAATGAAACTGCTGGGAAAACCTTGCAAGGTTTGCCCCAAAACATACTCACGTGAGAAGTATTACACTAGATTCTCACTAGAGTTGTGTTGTCTGTTGTTCTGGGCAATGGGAAGACAAGAAGAAAGGACTAATGGACTGCTAAGGGGCCATTCACATCACATTTTTTTATATCCGTTGAGCAGACACGTTTTGACATCAGCATAGACTTGGGTTGGTAAAATGGATGTCAAAAGTGCATACTTTTGACTCCATTTTACCTCCATGACGTCATAATCTGTTGCATTTAATGGACAGAAAAGTGTAGCTCTCCATGCTTTTTCATCCCTCCAAATGAACACGTATACTAGAATAAAAACGGAAGCCCATTGGAGGTGTGTGTAAATAACAAACAGCTATTTCTCACCTTTCCAGTCCTCTGGCATCTTCTTCTGGCCTTTTCCAGACCTTGGATGACGTCACAATGCTTAACTAAAACTGCCAGACTAAGCTGTGTATGCAGGACTATTTTCCCCTGCAATTTTGACAGACACTGTGATGTGAAGGTAGCCTAACTTTCCTAGCAGTTCGTGTGCCATTCATCTGTTTCGCCTAGCTGGGCTTTGTTTACCCAACTTCAATAGTGTAATCAGGTTGACTCCGCCAATCACTGGCCTCAGTTTCCAATGTCATGTCGACACCTTGTGACTGCTGCAGTGAATAACTTATTAAAAAAGCCTGGATAACAGAAAAGGAACAATGCCACTAAAGAGTAATACTCCTTTTAAAAATAAAACTTGAATCTGGACATCCCCTTCAGACATCTTTGTAAGTATAAATAATATGAAAATAAAAACAGTACTAGTGTATAAATTATGCCATTAGAACTTACCTTTCAAATCTTGTCTCCACGTCAAAGTTGTCAACATTCAAAACCAAATCAACATTATTCTCAGCGCTAATACTAGTCCTTGTAGTAGTATACACACTTAACTGGAAAAAAAAAAAGAGAAAAAAAAAAATGTATGTAGCACTGAAAGTGAAATCATAGAACCCAATAATAAGAGAGGGGAGTGCCCCAGACTAAAAAAAATTTAGGAGCCAAATCAAATTTTTCGTTGACAAGTTTTAACAATTAACTATAATACAGATTTAGACTATATTCACATTGTGTCAAGTCCAGGTAACATAATTTGTGTGTGGGTCATGTAGCCTTGACTGAAAACTAGTACAGAATAGGGATGGGTTGGTAGAGTAGGGCTGATTTAGTAAAATTGTCACCTCACCCAAGAATTTAATTTGTGATAGAAAAAGATGAACCGTACTGTGCAAAGGTTTTAGACAGGTGTGGAAAAAATACTGCAAAGTACGAATGCTTTCAAAAATGGAAACTGATATAATAGAAGTAGACATGCCATAAATGTCTTTCATGGGAAAACCCCTTGAAGCTGATAAGTTCATACTGACCATGCAAGCTGACTACATGAAAGATCAAGATGCTGCTATAAGTCACAGGGAAACTCAGCAAAGCGAACCATAGTTACCATTATAATGAAAAGTCCTGCAGACTATTGTCTTCCACATATTCAGCATCCTGACCCTTCATGTCTTCTCTACATGTCGGATGAATTCCCCCCAAGACTGTACACAGCTGACAAGGGTCCTAACACATCTCATTCTACCACAACGTCAACATGACAAACTTTTATTTACTACACGTAGTACCACCCTATTATCCAGCTCTTACTTCGGTCTCTGTGTTGAGAGAGGTACAAAAAGTGTCTAAAACAATAAATGTGATTCAAAGATCAATAATTAGGAGGGGTCTCCACAAACCTTTGACTATATATTTCCAATATTGAGGACCTGAAGACACAATACATACATTTGTGTAAATAATAT
Source organism: Leptodactylus fallax (assembly GCA_947044405.1). Taxonomy (NCBI): domain Eukaryota; kingdom Metazoa; phylum Chordata; class Amphibia; order Anura; family Leptodactylidae; genus Leptodactylus; species Leptodactylus fallax. Next base: position 1,636,272 of record CAMRHE010000125.1, on the reverse strand, counting down.
TGTGAAAAGGTATGCATACCTGAAGCTTCGGTCTTTTCGATAAGTACGGCTTGATGCAGTTGTCACTGTGGCTTTCACACGGTTTTGTGTAGACGATGCCATACATTACCCAACAGGTATGAACTACATATACTATAAACACACCAACCACTAGGGTAGTGAAGGAGCTTCTGTTCAGCATCGTAGAGGAAAAAAAATGTAGCAGGAAAGCAATTTGGTATCAAAAAGTGTTAAAGAAAGAAAAGACCTGATAAAATAAAAAAAAAAAAAAAAATCTCAATTACAGATAAGATAAAGCTATGCATCATTTTTGTTTAAACTAGTCCAGTCATCAGCTGAACATCTCAACACCAGCTTCACAGATCCCTGGCAGAGAGTTCTGTGATTCATCTCTGGCAAACTAAAATGTATTAAACACAAAGATTTCGGGGGTGGCCAGATTTGGAACTTTAAACCCTAGCACCATATGGACACGCTGGGAGTTTAGGGGCCCCATACCTGGTGACAGATTCCCTTTAATGACAGTCCTTTAAGGGGTTTTCTCACTATTTTTTAGGACCTTCAGATGGGATGGTTCATAAAACACTGACTTGTATGGGTCCAACAGCCCAGCTCCCCTCCAAGTCAAAGGATGTGATGGCTTTAGTATTGTTTGCTACAGTATAGCAGTACATATGTTAATTGTAGTTCCTCGTGGAAATTGAGACTAACAAGGGATTTGGGAAAAACTGAGCTCCCACAAAGCAATGCAGTCATTCTCTTGTTCATTCAAAATCTCAGTAGTTGGACCACTATCAATCAATATTCTAGATAAAACCTGCTTTAAAGGGGTTGTGCCACAAAGCATATTTATAATCTATCCTTAACCTCTAAGCCCCCATTGATAACCAGAATGAGGGGGTGTATTACTTGTGCAGTAAATGCAGCCAGGCCAACTGTAGGCAAGTCCGTTATTTGCCATGGACCCATGATAATAAATGAGCACATTTGGGGTCCATTAAAGGGAGTCTGTCAGCAATAAAATCAGTATGACAGTACCTTGTAGGGATGCTTTTACACTTTCCAAAGATGTCCTTCTTATTCTGCATTGCAGCTCCGTTTTCATGAAAGTTAGGATTTTATTCTTATGCAAATTAGCTGAAAAGGACTTTAGGGGCGTTTCTTCTCCTGCTAAGGCTTCGCTCTCTGCTCCAGAACCACCCCCCTCCTAACTGAAGACAATGTGTGACAAAGTGGGAAGTCTCACTAAAGAAATGGGGGACAGAGCTGGATGGCAGTTAGGGGCGGTTATCTAGAGCAGAAAGTGAAGCCCCAAGAAGGAGAAGAAACACCCTTAAAGCCCTTTTCAGCTAATTTGCATAAGAATAAAACACTGATTTTCATGAAAATGGAATGGAGCTGCAATGCAGAATAAGGAAGACATCTTTGGAAAGTGTAGAAGCAGCCCTACAAGGCACTATCATTAGTTTGATTCAGATTTTCCTGCTAGTATAATGTTGTACCGTGTTAGCCATAGAAAGTAGTGGAAGAGTGAAGAAATCAGGCGATACCTTTTAGATTTTCCTGCTGACAAACTCCCTTTAAAATATAATGGGTCAGTGTGCCAGCTGTGAAAACTAGCACACTGACAATGCACGCATTGGAGTACATGCAGTCTTACTATTTTTTTGTTTGCTGTCCTGCTTTTTGAAGTTTGATCACATGTCATTGGGATTGAAATCTGGTGAGCTTTCTGGCTAAGGATGCAAAGGTTCAATGTTTTGTTTTGACTTAGATAAAACAAATTGGTTACGCTAGGTTCACACCTGTGCGTGGGTATCCCCAAGCAGACCCGAAGAATGGAAACTTAATCCATTTAAAAAGTTACCCACGGGACCCATAGACTATAAATAGGGTCTGCCGGATTTCCGCCTGAAAAATGCGGAGAGAAGAGTCCTGTTTGCATTTTTTAAGCGGATTCGGGGACGGAAACCACGAACGGAATCCAGGTGCAGGTGTGAACCTAGTCACACCTGCGCCTAAGAACATACTCACCTGTTCCCATCACTCTATTGTCCACTGCTGCAATTTTTCAGTAGTGTGCCACGCCTCGGTCCCCAAAATCCCTGCGCCCCACGTGGCCGCTACGAACAATCAGTGGCCTCAGCCATCGCTGGAGAAGATTTGTGAAATCACTCACATCTGTCACCAGGCGGCTACTGGGCTTCCAGGGACCGAGGCATGGCACGTGACCAAACATACTGCAGCGGCTGACAATGGAGTGCCCTAGACAGGAAAGTATTTTTTTTTTTTTTTTTTAATGTTACACCTGCTCCGGGTCCCTCCATAGTTTGACCAATACCAAACAACCCCTTTAGTATTATTTGTGTGAATAAAGCTTCACTGTTTTTAAAACCGCAATGTGATGGCCGTTTTTCACTGTCATGTGAATAAAGCCTAAGGGTTGCAGTTGGGAGACACACATCACAATGCAACAACAAATGTTGAGGTAGAAGAGCTAAGAGCCGAGGCACCACCATTTTCTCGATCCATGTCAAGTCAAAAACTTCTAGCATCCCATATAGTCTAGAATCAACCCATGTGCACCCGGGCTTCCAGCAATACAAGACTGCTGGAGGCTAGGGAGAGTATGGACCATGCCTTTAGAAACACTGTATGCTATAGATCACTATCAGGGAGTTCCATCTCCTGTGCCAGACACTGATTTGGATACATGAAATGCTTGTTTTTTTTTTTAAGGGGGCTTTAAATAGCTGCACTGTATGACAGTACTGTGTCCCAACTGCTGCAGAACATCATAGTGCACTCATCAGATGCTGCAGCTGTTACTCTTCCTCCCATATTTTATTTTCAGCTGCCTTCCTATCTCCCTGGTTCCTAACATCTAGTACTTATTATGTCAAGCAAATACCAGAATAAAGACGTTTTCAGCATTGCTATCCCACTATAAAGCCGCATGAGAACAGGAGCACATCTATAAGGACCTGCCCCTGTGTGACAGCTGGAACAGCCCTGTATAGAGGTACATAAGGTACGTGCATGACTGCCTGGACACAAAGATTACGGACACGTCAGGAGGCACTGGCTGGCACCACATCTCTCTACATAGCCTAAACACATGACAGATGGGGAGTCACAGCATCTGGCCAGAACACACTGGACTATGTGTTATGAACTAACCAAGCGGCTCTCCGCCACCCCCACACACTACAGCGGTGCCGTATATCCTATTGACATTATAACAGATCGTGTCTCTAATAAGCGGGCAGTCTCACCTATCGCCGGTATATAGCATCTCTCTCCAACCGAGAGGAGAAGCGCAGAAACCGGGAAGACAATTTGCCGGATCCGGAAGTGACGTAGTATTTTTTTTAAATTTTTTTTTTTAATTTTTTAATTTAAATGTGAAAACCACGTGATGCTGGAAGGAGCACGCTCTTTAGACTAGGCGGCCATGATTATGAAGACCAGTCAGTGATGTCACTATGATGGCTGTTCTACTGATATAAGTATAGGTCACGCCACCGTAATGCATTGGATTTGTGTCCTCTGCTGTGAAACAGAGACCTGTGCTGAGCGAGTCATTTTGTGCTGTGGCTCCCTTTGCGCATGCGTGTTGTATTTTCGGCGCGCTGTTTGACATGACTGCTGTAGAGCCTATTCTGCAGGCTGTGTACTGGAAGGTGCTGAGTATCAGTGACTATGTCCGCATCCTGCACACGAGCAGCGAATACAAGGCTTCTCTACTGCAGGAGGGGGATACTGATAGATATAAGACCTTCCTGTCGGAGCTGTTGGTCTGTGTACCACAAAAGGCCAAGAAACTCTACGCCCCCATATCCTTCCTACAGGTAAGCCATAACAGTTGATACTAGGGCTTGGTGATCGAAAAATAACCAAAACTGAATATCAACCAGCATAGCCAATGTGATTTTGTTCACATCGATTATTAAAATATTTGGAGTTTTGTTCGGGCCAACACAGCTGAACTGAAACTGCTATTATACTCTGGGGTCCCCAGGGGAGGTGATCAAACAGTGTTACTCACCTCTCCTGGGCTCTGCTGCGAATCCCTGCTGTCTTCAACACTTCTGTCTGTCGTCAGAGACCATTGAAGCCTGTGTTTAGGCCTCAATGGTCACGTGGCGACAATTGTTTCCCAATCCTTTCAGACTCGGGAAGGAGGGTGAGGAGGAAAGCCTCCTTACCAAATTATTTTTTACCTACCAAAATACAGTTTTGATGTGTATTTTAGAGCAGTATTTGAATTTACAGCTGCTTTTTTTTGTTACTGTTTTGATGCATTTATAACTGCACAGTGTCAATACACAATGAAATCTTACACCATCCTATACATCTCACCCACCACATATTAAAATCACCCCTTGCCATCACTGTGGCCCCCACGTAGTATTATGCTCCCTAGTGGTCCAACACACTATATTATGCTTCTCAGTGGCTCCCATACTGTAGTTGTGCCATATAAAAAAAATAAAACACTTTGGCTATAAGCTGGCGACCCATTGGTATCCGTGTCGTCTGTGGCTTTCACTGATCCATACGTTGAAAGTGAATTGACAGAGTTGCAAATATGGACAGGTATTGGACATGCTCCATATTTTGTGGCTCTTCAATTTGGCCCGGACACTCAGCCACAAAAACTGCGGCTGAGTGTATGGGCCCATTAAAACGTATGGGTCCATAATTTTATCCATAATTGTGGATAAAAAGTATGGTTGTGTGCATGAGGCCTTATTCAACCATGTTCCCCTGGAGCTCTTTCCTGCACTTCTGATTGTGTCTGTGGCTTGATGCTGCAGATGCCTGAATGGTGGAGCAGGAAGCTAAAGGCTTTCTGCTCACATTGTATTCAACTGTAGTTGAAAGAGTACATGCGGCCATTTCCTCTCTGGATTGTAGTGGCACCCCTGGAGGGTCTCCAATGTGGTTGGGAATCACTGAACTGTGTTTTCATGTATCGGAAACACTGTTCCATTTTCATGGGCCCGACTGTACCATTGAAGTCAGTGAGTCATGGTGCCGGCTATGTTTGTCCCTGTGGTCATATGAATGATGAGCGAATCGAAGCTGCAGAAGTGGAATTCGATCTAAATTTCAGGAAATATTCGATTCACATGAAATCCGGATTTCCTGATGCTTCGCGGTAACAAATATTTAGTAAGGTCCTTTGTGACATCAGACGGTTACATTATATTCTGTAGTCATGTGATTGGGTAGGCGTGTCTTTGCTTGTTAACAGATACTTCCACATGAATGAAAGTTGTCCGTGCTGGAGAGAGAGAGCGAGAGACACATGACCGCGGCATCCAAGGGCTTCCGCCATTTTGCTGCCCACCCCAGCTCTCTGCAGACAGGAAATAGCTGTTTATTCGCCGCAAATTAATTTGGATCGAATAGAATCATATCGCAAAATTCGTCGAAGTTGCTGAATCAAATATTTGAATACTTTGCTCAACTCTAAATATAACCTTATACTCACTTCACTGATCTTCTGCTGTCCTGACAGTGCCTGGCTGCAAAACGACACTTTCTGCTCCTATCCGATCACAACACAAATTGGCAGAGAATGCTTGCTTAGCTAGCCACTCACTGTGTTTGGTCACTTCTGTGGTTGAAAAATCCCTTTAATAGGGGCGGAATCTGCAAGTGACATCAGGCAGAAAGATGAGGGGGTGGGGGATAAAGGTAAATTTTCTTCATGTTATTGATACCATTAGGCCTCCTGCACACGAACAAATCCAAACTAAATCTGATACAAAGACTGAGACTCTGTGTCATTTTAGACCAGGGGTCGGCAACCCCCGGCACGTGTGCCAACAGTGGCACGCGAGGCTTATCCCTGGCATGGCAGCGGAGTCCTCACCCAGCAGTTTCGATTGGACCAAACACGGCCGAAACGAAACTGCTATTATTATACTGTGGGGTCTCGTCAGATTCCTGAGTATAATAAGCGGAGCCCCTGGGGAGGTGATCAAACATAAAAAAACACTGTTAACTCACCTTCCCTGGATCCGCAACCGCTGTGTGCTCTTCGGGCGCTTCTGCCTGACGTCAGAGACTGCTGACAGGGCCTCAGGGGTCACGTCCGACGTCATTACGCATAATGATGCGACGTGACCTCTGAGACCCAATCACATATGTCCGGCGCAGCTATCTGTTTCCCTCCAGCGTGGTGCACACAAGCTGGAGGGAAACTGATGCCAAGACGGATCCTATAGTTTTCTATGGGATCGGTTCTGGCACAAGAGGCATCAGTTCTGGCACCGTATCTGTTCCTCAGCTGGATGGAAAAACGTTACCTGCAGCGTTTTTTCATCCGGCTTCCTTAAAATTTCATTAGTGCCTGATGCCGCGGGGTGCCGCCTGAAGATGGATGTGGCAGCACCCGGCGTTCTGCAGTCTGTGTACAGTAGTGAAGCCGGTAATTGCCAGTTTCACTACTGTACCTGAGTGAGTTGCTCAGGATTGGTTAAAGCTATGAAGAAACACTTGAATTCATTTTAAAGATGAGAATCTCCTCTTAAAATGATACCAAGATCACCATGATCGTCCTTAAACATCCTGAGCGATTCGCTAGTGAAAACGATGTTCGGCATTGAAATCCCAATGCAGATCTCAATTCCCAACATCATTTTAACAGTGAATCGCTCTGAATGTGTAAGGTCCATCATGGCGATCTTGGTATCTTTCTAAAGAAGAGATTCTCCTCTTTAAAATGAATCCAGTTGCATCTTTGTGGCCCTAATAGATCCTTAGAAATGGGGCTCTAAAAGTGTCACCCCCTCCTGCCTCAGGCAGTATCTTAGAGCTAAGGAAGGAGGGGGAGGAGGAGCTGCAGAGACAATGATAACTCATCATTGTCTGTGCATAAGCTGCAGATGACCCCAGGGGGGGGTAGCGAGGACTTCTGTCCATGTTATCCCCTCTCTTATCAATCATGGAGCATACTGTACTTTTGCTCTCTGATAGATAGAGGGATAATGTAATACGCCTCTGAGCCTTATTAGAGGGGTATTCTTATATAATACTCTTCTGAACATAACCAGGAAGTTTATTGGCGCTGTGACCCAGATGTTTACCATCGTCCAGGTCGGAGCGCCAAAAGTGTCGCACCAAACACTTACACAACACATGCACAAAGTCACCAATAAAGTTTACATTTTTTCTCTGTTCTGTCCATACCTGATCTTTATAGAGTAAAATACGCCGCCCACCTCTCTAGTGATATGTTACATGCTAAAATAACAGTAATAGCAATTATCACTAGTATTATCACCATAATACGTGTGCAATAAAGTGGTCGTGTTACACCAATCTGAACACGGCCCTAGTTATCACATTAGTTAGGTAAAGGGATTATAATTATTCAATAGAGTTACAATTTTTATAGGGGGATAGAAAATCATATTCTTATGTAAGCTCCTATTTAATTTGCATGCACAGGGTTAAACTGGGGACAGATGGGTGGGGATAGCTGGAGGGGGACCTTATAGTGTAAGGCGCCACTAGGGAGGCATTATACTGTGTTAGGGCCTCCAATGGGAAATTATAATTTGTGCAAGTCGGGTATTCCTAAGTGGTGTTGATGGGTGGGGGGCCCACCTATGAAACCATTGCACTGAACCCACCAATGTGTTAAAACAGCCCTGCTAAGGAGCATACTGAGGAGGAACAATAATGGGAGCACTAATGTCAGTACCCACAATATAATGTTCCTTAATGCCCCCCTACAGTATAATGCCACATTAGTTGCCCCCTACACCATGTAATGTCATGTTAGTGCCCCCTACACAGAATAATGCCACATTAGTCGCTGAGTACCTCAGCTTTTGATTTTTTTTTAATCGAAATTGGCACGCCGACTAAATAATCCTTATTTTTCTTGTTTAAACCTGGGGTGCGTCTTATAGTCAGACATGTCTTTTTGTCCGAAAAATACCGTAAATAGTGGACGTGTTCAGCTTGGACCTTTACTTGAGGGCGGGTCCCGGTCAATGGAAATTTACTAAAAGTAGTTGAGTACCCTTACTGTATTGGCCTCTGCAGCCCATCATGCCTTGTGGACCATCTTGGTAAAAACTGATGACAACTTATGACAACTGATGGTTTTGGAGTAGAAATTTATAAAAAAGCCCGATGACAACTGATACATTTTCGCATCAGTTATAATTACTAAGAGACAAAAAAACTGATGCTGATGCAACTGACATATGTGAACCTACCCTAACATTGTTTTTTATGTTTGTCACCTCTCTTGGCCCTCTGCTTATTATACTCTGGGGTCTGAAGAGACCCCACAGGATAATAATAGCTAGTGAGTGGTGACAATTGGAATATTATAAAAGTTAGAATATTATACCGTGTGCAGGGGCCGCTATGGAGGATAACACCGCGTGCAGGGGCCGCTATGGAGGATAACACCGCGTGCAGGGGCCGCTATGTGACATAATACCGTGTGCAGGGGTCGTCAGACTTACAATTATTGACCGGCGCTCCGAGTACCTCAGCTTTTGATTTTTTTTTTAATCGAAATTGGCACGCCGAACAAAAAAGGTTGCCTACCCCTGTTTTAGACTATGATGTTAGGAGTCTCAGCCTCCCCTGGCACCACTGTCCTGTACTGTGTATATAGTGTGGGGCAGTAGATCCCTGGGGAAGTCGGGTCTAATGATATCAAAGAACACTATGATGGCAGGGCTGTGAAGTCTGTGTCGAGACCAGTTTTGGGTGGTGTCAGAAGAAAGTTACTCTGGCTTCAAAATAAAATGATTAATTATGGGGATGTGGTCTCACAGGGGTTCATGGGTGTTGATAAAACCAGAATTACACTTAACCCTATTGCACGTGGGTCTCCGAGAGAATATGATGAACTGGATCTTAGCCTTATACTCCCATCCTTCGGCATTGGTTAGGGTAAATGGGTTACTCTCCCAACCCTTTCCCATTGCTAATGGCACTAGGCAGGGGTGCCCCTTGTTGCCCCTTATTTTTATCCTGACTTTAGAGCCATTCCTTCGTCATGTTAGGGCACATCCCGATATTTCGATACCCCGATATAAGTTGCCCACTCTGCCCGCCTCTATAAAATAGCAGCATACGCTGACGATTTGTTTTTTTTCTCTCTCGTCCCCCCATGTCTCCATTTCCATATTAATGTCCACTTTCTGTGACTACTTCCAGCTCTCTAATTTTCAGATGAACTTTTCTAAGTCTGAGGCGCTTAATGTGACTCTCCCTACTTCTCAGGTCTCCTCCTTGAGCCATTCCTTCCCCCTTTTGCTGGGCGACCCGCACTCTAAAATATTTAGGGGTCCATCTCACACTTGACCCAAAAGACCTCTTTCGCCACAATTTTCCACCCATCCTGGCCTCAATCCGTGCTGACTGTAATAGATGGACTACTGGGACATTTACTTGGTTTGGGAGATGCGCAATTTTTAAAATGAACATCCTGCCACGTCTCCTATACTTAATGCAGGCTTTACCCATCCATACCCCTGCATCCTTTTTTCAGACACTTTTCACCATCCAACTAACATTTATTTGGTCGGGCAGACCAGCAAGAGTTAGCAGGTCGCTCTTCTTTCGTCAGAAAAGTTGTGGTGGCCTATCACTTCCTGACGTGAAGTCCTATTACCTCGCTGCACATCTGGCCCGTGTAATCGACTGGTGTAGACATAGTTCAGTCAAACCCTGGGTATACATAGAACAAGCATTCTCTGCGGTTCCGTTGCAGACGGCCCCATGGCTGGAGCAGTCTTCCTTGATGGCCCTTCGTTCCCACCCCACCATCGGCCCCACGCTTCGACTTCGCTCCAGACTCTTTATTCGCTCTCACTTTCTCCCTCTGAACTCTTCGAACTATCCTATCTTGGGGAAACCTAGTTTTCCTCCGGGTGTCTCTGATAGGGTATTTCGCAACTGGCGTCGCCATGGGTTCTATCGAGCATGTCACTTCCGGGACGACTCCGGGTGGCGCACGACACTAAGCACTCAGCTCCCGACTGACTTGCCCCCTCTTGACGTTTGGGGCTATATGCAACTTCATCATTTTATGCACTCACTCCCGGCTCCGACAGAATATAGGTTGGAACCTACGTTTCTGGAACGCATTTGTGTGGGGGACAGCCTTTTCCGCCATTCTCTCTTAGCTATCTATAGGCTTCTGATTGACCCTATTGAAGGGTTTGTTCCCCCTTTATGTTGAAGTGGGAGGCGGACCGATCCCTTTCCCTCTCAATGAGCAGAGGAGACGTATTTGCCGCCTCTCACACGAGGCCTCTGTCAGCTCCCCCTACCAGGAGGCTAGTTTCAAGATCCTGTCCCGTTGGTATAGGGTCCCCACAAGGTTGCATATGTTTTTCCCGCAGGTGTCCCTGACATGCTGGAGGTGTGGGCAAGAGGAAGGTGATATGCTTCATGTCTTCTGGTCCTGTTGTACCCTGTCCCCATTTTGGGATGACGTTAAACAGATCATTTTGCAACTTACTAAGACATGTCATCATTTGGGCCCAGCCCTGTTTCTTCTCTACCATTGCGAGTCTTCTTTCCGAACTTACAAGCACTCGCTTCTCTGCTTTTTGGTCCTCGCTGCCCGTGCCTGAATTCCGCAGTACTGAGGCGAGTAGATCTCTCTCTCTCTGTCTCTGTCTCTGTCTCTCTCTCTCTCTCAAAGGTCAATGAGATTATGCGCATGGAAAACCTCACTTCCTTTCTGCATGACACGGTTGACGTCTTTAACAAAATTTTGTACTACTGGTTGGAATTCCAACGCTCTGGAGAGTATCAGGTGCTTCTGGGCCTTCCTCTTAGTCCTGGGCGTGGTGCTTTGTACATGGTTTCTGCTATTGGCTTCGGTACTATAACCGCATATATGTGTGATATATAATATCTGCCCCTATGTTGGAGATTGCAGGTCTGTCTTCTGAGGACCTCATATGGATGGTTCTCTGAACCCTCTTTGGGACTCTTATCTATTCACACACCCTTAGCTACCCTTCCCCTCCTCTCGGTTTTTGTGTGTGTGGTGTTTTTTTTTTTTTTTTTTTTTTCCCCCCTTTTTCTTCATCTCTTCCCTCCTCTTCCTCTCTTCTCTGCTTTTGTCACTTTTTCTGCTCCCCTTCTTTCTCTTCCCACTTCCTGAACTCGTTCTCCATTTTCTTCTTCTTCCATACTCCTGTTGCCTTTGCTGGCTGGGTCCGTCTTAGGGTGGTTCTGGTACGTATTGTTTATTTTTCTGTATTGGTTTATTTTGAACCTTGTTGTATTCTTATAAAAATGCAATAAATATTTGAATAAAAAAAAAAAAACAGAATTACACTTGCCGGTAATTTGTTTTTCTGGAGCCCGTGACAGCGTCCCAAGTTTCTCTGATTTCTCTTCACCCTCCCGTTAGCTGGCCTTTTTTTTTTTTTTTTTTTTTTTTTTTTTTTCTTGCATAGGTGGTAGGCATGTCATTCCTTCCAAGGTTAGAGAAAAATAGGAGACTTTCTTATAGGAAACTTATCATATGGAGTCCTTACTCTGCTCTCCTTGGTTTGTTTGTGTGTATGTGTATATATACAGTCATATGAAAAAGTTTGGGCACCCCTATTAATCTTAATCATTTTTAGTTCTAAATATTTGGGTGTTTGCAACAGCCATTTCAATTTGATATATCTAATAACTGATGGACACAGTAATATTTCAGGATTGAAATGAGGTTTATTGTACTAACAGAAAATGTGCAATATGCATTAAACCAAAATTTGACCGGTGCTAAAAGTATGGGCACCTCAACAGAAAAGTGACATTAATATTTAGTAGATCCTCCTTTTGCAAAAATAACAGCCTCTAGTCGCTTCCTGTAGCTTTTAATCAGTTCCTGGATCCTGGATGAAGGTATTTTTGACCATTCCTCTTTACAAAACAATTCCAGTTCAGTTAAGTTTGATGGTCGCCGAGCATGGACAGCCCGCTTCAAATTATCCCACAGATGTTCAATGATATTCAGGTCTGGGGACTGGGATGGCCATTCCAGAACATTGTAATTGTTCCTCTGCATGAATGCCTGAGTAGATTTGGAGCTGTGTTTTGGATCATTGTCTTGCTGAAATATCCATCCCCGGCGTAACTTCAAATTCGTCACTGATTCTTGTACATTATTCTCAAGAATCTGCTGATACTGAGTTGAATCCATGATACAGCACATCAAACAAAAATGGGAATAAAGTATAGAGTAATACCAGGCCTTAGGAAGGGTCCTGAGCACAGCTCTCTCTTAGCTGTCTCTCTCTTCCAGGCTTCACACACAGACCAAAAAACCTCACCCCACCTCAGTGTGAAGACCCTGTCCAGCTCCACCCTTCACCTCCCCCCAGCCAGCCCTCTCCTCACGAAAAGTGGAATCTATGCCGGTTAGAAGGAAAGGTGGGTGCCTGGGTTAGTTTCAGGTCATTAGCCCACACTCCCCCCTTTGGACATCTGGGATATCACACTGACGGGTCAGAGAGACCCTCTCTCCATGGTATGCACATAAAACCACTGGAGCGAATTGACTACCAATGTAAACACAGATCTACATTCCTACAGATATGTGAGACTGATATGAATAAAGAATGATACATGTCGAAGAAAGATACATAAATTGAGGGTCTCATCATCACAGTACTCTTCCCCCAACCCCATCAATACTTACATGTCTTCCTGTCCGGGAATGGTGCCTCCTCTCTGCAAGCACTTGCGCCGTCTGAAGCTGCCTGCAAGACATGTGCAGTAGAGATGGCACTCCATCTCTACTGGAAGAGAAGTGTCTCCAGCCTGCACACAGTGAAAAGGAGGAGCCGTCTCCCAGAGAAGAAGATAGGTAAGTATGATGCTGTGGGGGTGTGAGCTTAGTTACTTGTGAAGAGCTAGTAGTGGGGGGGAATAGCTTACCTAGGGAGACGGGGGGGAAGGGGGCTGAGTGAGAGGGAGCTAGGGTGGAAGCTACATAGCAGGAAGCTAGACCATGTAAAGAAATGGAGATGATGTCAGGAGCTCCCAGAGAAACCCAGAAATCACTCAAAACCCTGCTAAAAGTATATGGGTGTACTTATTAACCCATTAATAGCACTAACAGACCTTTTTAAAAATAAAAAAAATTTTTGCTTGGAAAACGCCTTTAAGCATTTCACAGTAATTAAAACAATATGGAGGTGAAATGTATTTTTTTCAGTAATATATTCATTTAGCCCTAAAATGAACACATTCACAAAGGGTTAAAGGAGAAAATAAAATGCATCTGTTTGTTATGCAATGTCTCCTGAGCACAGAAATATCCCACATGTGGATGTAAACTAATGTATGGGCACAGAAGGGAAGGATCGACACTTGGCATTTGATAAGAACATTTTGCTGGAATAGTTTTCAGGTGCCATGTCTCATTTGAAGAGCCCCTAGAGTACCAAAACAATGGAAACCCTCCAAAAGTGACCCCATTTTGAAAACTACACCCCTCACAGAATTTATCAAGGGGTATAATGAGCATTTTGATCCTACAGTGGTTTCACAGATTTTATTAACATTGGGACTTGTAAACGAAAAATTACTTTTTTTTCCAATAAACTGTAAATTTAGCCACAAATTTTTCATTTTCACAAGAGGATAAATGAGATAAAGCTCCCCAAAGTTTGTTACACAATTTCTCCTGAACATGGGAATACCCCACGTGGTTATAAATTTCTGTATGGATACATGGCGGGGCTCAGAATGGAAAGAGCGCTATTTGGCTTTTGGAGGTCAGATTTTGCTGGAATAGTATTCAGGTGCCATGTCGCGTTTGTAGAGCTCCTAAAGTACCAGTACAATGGAAACCCCTCAAAAGACACCCCATTTTAGAAACTAAGGCCATGAAGGAATTTCTCAAGGGGTATTATCATTTTGAACCTGAGTGCTTTGTGAAAATTTAAATTTTTAAAGAAATAATCTTTTTGAGTGCCCAATATATTGTGCCCACTTTGTTCTCTCAGACATGAACTCCTAAAACTATTAAGTGGACTATCCCGGGTACAAAAAAAAAAGTTATATACAGTGGGTACGGTAAGTATTCAGACCCCTTTAAATTTTTCACTCTTTGTTTCATTGTAGCCTTTTGCTAAAAGCAAAAAAGTTCATTTTATTTCTCATTAATGTACACTCAGTTCCCCGTCGTGACAGAAAAAACAGAAATGTAGATATTTTTGCAAATTTATTAAAAAAAAACAAAACTGAAATATCACATGGTCATAAGTATTCAGACCCTTTGCTGTGACACTGATATTTAACTCACATGCTGTCCATTTCCTTCTGATCCTCCTTGAGATGGTTCTACTCCTTCATTGGAGTCTGGCTGTGTTTAATTAAACTGATTGGACTTGATTAGGAAAGGCACACACCTGACTATATAAGACCTCGCAGCTCACAGTGCATGTCTGAGCAAATGAGAATCATGAGGTCAAAGGAACTGCCCAAGAAGCTCAGAGACAGAATTGTGGCAAGGCACAGATCTGGCCAAGGTTACAAAAGAATTTCTGCAGCACTCAAGGTTCCTAAGAGCACTTTGGCCTCCATAATCCTTAAATGGAAGAAGTTTGGGACGACCAGAACTCTTCCTAGACCTGGCCGACCAGCCAAACTGAGCAATCGTGGGAGAAGAGCCTTGGTAAGAGAGGTAAAGAAGAACCCAAAGATCACTGTGGCTGAGCTCCAGAGATGCAGTAGGGAGATGGGAGAAAGTTCCACAAAGTCAACTATCACTGCAGCCCACCACCAGTTGGGGGTTTATGGCAGAGTAGCCCGAAGGAAGCCTCTCCTCAGTGCAAGACATATGAAAGAGTTTGCCAAAAAACATATGAAAGACTCCAAGACTATGAGAAATAAGATTCTCTGGTCTGATGAGGCGAAGATTGAACTTTTTGGCGTTAATTCTAAGCGGTATGTGTGGAGAAAACCAGGCACTGCTCATCACCTGCCCAATACAATCCCAACAGTGAAACCTGGTGGTGGCAGCATCATGCTATGGGGGTGTTTTTCAGCTGCAGGGACAGGACGACTGGTTGCAATTATAGGAAAGATGAATGTGGCCAAGTAGAGAGAGAGCCTGGAAGAAAGCCTCTTCCAGAGTGCTCTGGACCTCAGACTGGTCCAAAGGTTCACCTTCCAACAAGACAATGACCCTAAGCACACAGCTAAAATAAGAAAGGAGTGGCTTCGGAACAACTTTGACCATTCTTGACTGGCCCAGCCAGAGCCCTGACCTCAACTCAATTGAGCATCTATAGAGAGACCTGAAAATGTCTGTCCACCAACGTTCCCCATCCAACCTGACGGAACTGGAGAGGATCTGCAAGGAAGAATGGCAGACGATCCCCAAATCCAGATGTGAAAAACTTGTTGCATCATTCCCAAGAAGACTCATGGCTGTACTAGCTCAAAAGGAAGGGACTTCTACTCAATACTGAGCAAAGGGTCTGAATACTTTTGACCATGTGATATTTCAGTTTTTCTTTTTTAATAAATTTGCAAAAATATCTACATTTTCTGTTTTTTTTTTTTTTTTTTTTTTTTTTCTGTCAAGATGGGGTGCTGAGTGTACATTAATGAGAAATAAAATGAACTTTTTTGCTTTTAGCAAATGGCTGCAATGAAACAAAAAGAGCGAAAAATGTAAAGGGGTCTGAATACTTTCCGTACCCACTGTATGTAGGTGTAAACTGCTGCTTGGGCACACAGCAGGACTCAGAAGGGAAGGAGCAGTGTGTTTCTTAGCTTTTGGAGTATACAGTATTCATACCCCTTGAACTTTTTCACATTTTGTCACCTTACAGCCACAAACTTAAAGAGGACCTTTCATGTCCTCATGTATATGTGGTTTTACATACCGCTAGAAAGCGCACTGTCGGCTTTCCTGTTATGTGCCCCGGGGCTGGAGCTATCGGTGATCTTAGTTTCACCATCCACCATCAGAAGGGCGTGTTTGACAGTCTGCCTGGGCTGTGAGGAACGCCCCCCTGACTGTAGTTGTCCATAGCCTTGTACTGGGGGGTCGTTCCTCACAGCTCAGCGTCATCACTGGGCTGTAAGGAACGCACCCTCTGACAGTACAGGGCTATGGAGAAGTACAGTCAGGGAGGGCATTCCTCACAGCCCAGCTTGACTGTGATGAATGCCCTTCTGACAGTGGGCTGAGATCGGTAGCAGCACCGATATCTCCAGCCCCAGGGCACATAACGGGAAAGCCAACGGTACGCTGGATTCAGCGCACTGTCGGCTTTCTAGCGGTATATAAAACCACATGTGCCTGAGGACATGAAAGGTCCTCTTTAAATGTATTTCATTGAGATTTTAAGTGATCACCAGCCCAAAGTAGCAGATAATTGTGAAGTAGAATGAAAATGATACATGGTTTTCAAAATTTTCAGCAAATAAAAATCTGCGGGGCCTGTTCCGTGGCCCCGGGTTTGCAATCTAATTTAGTCTTCTGATCCTGTTGCAAGATCGATTAGTCACACCTGTCAGCCTATGCATAGGTTGAAGACCATTGTACACTCCAATACCTCTGTAATTGAGTATATAATACTGAACCAGTGATAGACCAAAACATAGAATAAAACAGCAAACACTTCGTATCACCAAACTGTACAATAAAACTAAACCATTACTTATCTCTCACTGTATCAGAAGTAATGATTTTTTTTTTTTTCATTTTGCCACATAAAATACAGAATAAAATGTGATGAAACAGTAATGGATTTGGTTTTTGGATGCCATGTCACATTTATACTCTAAAACCTAAAAAGCTCAGTGCTCCTTTCCTTCTGAGATTTGCTGTATTCTCAAACAGCAGTTTACGCCAACATATACATCTTTTTTGTACCCGGTATAACCCACTTAGGGGGCGATCACACTAAGGTTAGTTGTCCTTTCTGATAGGGTCCTTTATATGGACGCCGATCTTAATGGAGACAAACTGATGTTAATGTCCATATTTTTTTTTTTTTTCTGCTTTCTGAGTGTGCGCGGACAATATAACGAACTGTCCATTATTGTCCATTAGCATAAACATTAATGTTAAAACGTAACGGACACTTAATGGCCATCATAAGTCCATTATGTTGAATGGACAAAAAAGTCCTGCACCGTGTTATGTCCGCTAAAATAACAGACCCATGACTTTGGTTTGTTGAAAATGGACAGATCAGATCTCATTGAAATCAATAGGATTTTTAACAGATTTAAGACTGATCTGTTAGAGTCCGTTGTTAACATTTTGTAACTGTTGGTAGTAACGGACCCTACTAATGGTAGTGTGAACGCCCCCTTAAAAGTTTTAGGAGTGTGTGTCTGTTGACAAAGGCATATTTCTGAAATGGCATATTTCTTCCTAATTTTTAATTAATTTTTAGGAAGCTCAAAATATTTCTTGAGGGGTGTAGTTTCTAAAATGGAGTCATATCTGGGGGGGGGGATTTTTTTTTTTTTTTTTTTTTTTTTTATCTCTGAACCTCTTTAAATGCACACCAAAGTCATGTAAATGCCCTCATTAGGCCTCAAATTCTCCTGGTGCTCTTCCACTTCTGAGCCCTGTCATATTTCCAGGCTAAAGATTAGGGCTGCATGAAACCGATTAAACCGAGCATAACAACTAGAGAGCTGACTTTTCACAGTGCCACAAGCTGGGCTTGACCTGTTGGGCACTGAAATAGCATATATGGTAAAATTTCCACTGCAAATTTTTTTTTCTTGGATCAAAGTTCTCACTATAATCTTTGATAAATTCCTTGAGGGGTGTAGTTTTCAAAATGGGGTCACTTTAGTGGGTTTTCCATTGTACTGGTACTTTAGGGTCTCTGCAAATGAAACATTGCACCGAAAACTATTACTAGTAAAATCTGCCCTCCAAAAGCCAAATAGCTATCTCCATTCTGAGCTCCGCCATGTACCCATACAGCAGTTTATGACCACATATGAAGTATTGCTGTGTTTAGGGGAAGTTGTTTAATAAACTGCGGATTCTTTTTCTCCTTTAAACCATTGTGAAAATGAAAAATTTGACAATAAAATGATTTTTGTCACTTGCTGGGCGCAGGAGGGACCTATGTTGACATTGGGGCAATTCCCCCTCTACCACAAATCGAAATTGTTATTCAGATGAGGAGACTCCTGGATTGGTCCGTGTAGGAACGGAATTGGCCTCAATTGGTATAGGGTATTTGGCAATCCAGTGCAATGCTTATATGTCTGCCCGATCTTGTTCCTTTGGCTAAGTAAACTTGTATGAATTCCCTATGCCGGGCAACAGTGAGTCTGCCTGTCCCCCTGCTATACCTTCTCCCACTCACTCTTAGTTTGCACAACATGCTGCCAACCCCAGCCCAGTAAGTCTGATTTGTTTGGTGGGTTGCGGTAGGACCTATATTCATCTTCCTCTGCCTATGTTTTGTAGGGAGTCAAGTATGGATCACACAACCAAAAAGTGAAATCTCAGTCCCACAAATGTGCGATCTGTTCATCTAGATTACCATCAACCTCTAGGAAGTAGCTGTGTCAACACTGCATGGAAAACAAATTTCTTTGGAAGATTTCTCACAGTTGAAGGGTTCAGTGGACTGCAAGCGGAAACCTTCTTAAAAAAAACCAAAAAAAAAAAAAAACCAGGGTGCCTTGATGGTCTTTATTAAAGCCAGATCAATGTTTCATTGGATAAATCAACTGGAGATCCATCTGGGTTAAGGAATTCTAAGGGAAGCAATTTTGGCCTTCCTACCCCTGCTTTTACAGTCTACAGGAATTCTTATGGAAGCCAAATGCAGACTGTGCGAGTAGCTACTAGTGGAGAAGCTTTGACTAACTTAGTCAGGAGGGCCCTTTGGCTGAAAATGTGGATGAGAGGTAACATCTTTAAGACCCATCTATGCACAATTCTTGTTGTGGACAACTTTTTTGGCCCAGAACTAGAAGTGATCCTGGGGAAAGCAACTGACAAACAGATTCTTCTTGGTCCTAAAACCCAAAAGATGCAGCCTACCTTTTGATCTCCCAGGTCCCAGTCACAGGATTTCACAGGCAAGGGCAAGTCTGTTAGATGGAGTATTGCCAAGGGAATCGGGGGGAAAACATCTTTGTCAACCCTAACTTCCAGCCCAAAGATACACAATGATGCAGCAGTGAGAGGAAGGATCTCGGGCTGCTGCCATGAGTGGCAGAAGATCAACTCAGATCCTTGGGTTTTAAATACTGTCTAGGAAGGATGCAGAACAGAATTTTCTACTTGTTCCCCATCTAGGTTTGTGGTGACAAATATCAGAGATCCAACAGTAACTTCATCACAGCATCCAGAAACTTCTGTCTTCAAGCTATTGTTCCAGTACCGGTTTAAGAGAGAGGTCAAGGCCACTACTGAAGCCTTTTTCTAGTGGGGAAAAAAAAAAACAAATGAGTCCTTTCATACCATCATAAATCTAAAACCCTTAAATACGTTTGTATCATAGCAACGATTTAGGATGGAATCCATTGAATCAACAATCTCTCTGTTGGTAGAAAACTTGCTAATTTACAACTATAGATATCAGATTCTAATCCTTCTGTGTTATCAAGTTTCTTTGTTTTGTAGTGGCCCAAGGCCACGAGATCCTTCATTTTCAATTTTCCTCCCTACCCATTCATTACCAACTCATCACCTCAAATCCTCACAAAAGTCATTAATGAGGTAACTTCATTCTTGAGACAACAGAACGTCAATATTATTCCATACTAAGATCTTCTTTTGATAACAGGCAGCTTTG
Organism: Leptodactylus fallax; assembly: GCA_947044405.1. Classification (NCBI taxonomy): domain Eukaryota; kingdom Metazoa; phylum Chordata; class Amphibia; order Anura; family Leptodactylidae; genus Leptodactylus; species Leptodactylus fallax. The sequence continues at coordinate 1,616,470 of CAMRHE010000125.1, read as the reverse complement.
CCTGTCATCAGTAACCATGTGAAAAGGACTTGTCAGCTCCTTCAGGATCTAGGCTGGATAATAAATTATAATAAAGCCAAATGGATTCCTTCAACCCGAAAAATTTTTCTTGCTATCCTCCTAGATTCAGAGAGGCAAATGTCATTTTCAGCCCAGTTGAAAAATAATCTTCTTACTCCCAAAATATCCAGAGAATATTTTGTTTTAGAGAAATACTTGTCTCCTTATGTGAAGCTATTTCTGTTCTAGGATCCATCACAGCCTGCATTCAAGCTGTTCCATGGAGCCATGTTCATTGCTGGAGGCTACAAGCTCTGATTCTCTCTTAATGATCCTCTCTTCCCTTATCTATAGAAAAGAAGATAAACCTAAACTCTCGGGTAAAACCCTCCCTGAAATAGTAGATAATAGTAAAAAATTTGGAGAGAGGGGTCCCTTGGGATCTTAATCCTTCTAAGGCTAGGTTCACACTTTCGCCTGCTCACTGTTCTGGGATTCCGTCACCCAATCTGGTTGAAAAATGTGGACAGCAAGCAGGAATTTTCTCTCCGCATATTTTTTTTTTTTTTTTTGGCACTTTTCAGGCGGAAACCCGACGGACCCCATATATATGGGGTCCGTGGGTTTCCTCAGGTAACTGCTTTCAAGTGGAATACATTTTCGTTTCTTGGGTCACCAAGAGGACCTGAGGAACGGAAAGCCAAAAGCTAGTGTGAACCTAGCATAGCTACAGATGCCAGCAAGAGAGACTAGGGTGCCTGTGTGGACTTCTTCCTTCTTCCTATGTTGATCTAGAGAACTATATCTGGATTAAATGGTTCTTTAAGGCAACTCTGCTTTTGTCTCAGGGTCTAATCAAACTCCCACCTAGGACCTTGGCTTAGTCCTAAACAGTCTCTGCAGGTCTTTATTTGAGACTCTAGCAAAAGATGCATATAAGAAGGTTCTCCTGAAAGACATATTTTCTCATGGTTCTCACTGCAGCAGGAAGAATACGAAAAATCCAGGATCTCTCAATAATATTTATCTATATTAGGTCATCAATAGCTGATCTGTGGGGGAAAGGGGTGGTGGCTGGATAACTCATGCTGCAGGGAGAGATTGAGGCAGAGGCAACCCTGCACCTATTCAAGTAATAGGAGTAGAGCAGCAGGCTCCATTCACTGTATAGCTGTAGTGCCAAGATGTTTCAGCTCTTATCCTATTATTGTGGTCCTGGCATCGGTGGTCGTTTCACTAGCTGAAACCCAATGTCCACTCATCAGATTTAGTACATCATTGTATACTTTTCATTCCAATCTCTTCAAGTTCTTTGTTGGTTCTGTCGTTTGGCTTCCCTGTTCAGTTTCGCCTTGCATGTGCACCTTGATTCCCTGCATGCCAGCTGCCCTGAGCATGTCAATGACTGGGGTTTTACCATCCCAAAACTAACGATTTTGGGCTCCTGCTCTTGACATTCCATCCATGTCAGCAAGACCAGTGCCTGGGAGTTATACTCGTGCAAAATGTGAGTATCATCTGTTTGCATAAATTCTCTATGATCTATAAAACTAAAACATAGTTGATGATTTATCAGTCCAGATTGCTTGAGATGGGAAATGACTATTGTGGGCAGAGGTTATCCTATTGGAAGAGCCCACTTAAATTATAAACTACAAATTATTCTATTTTATTACTGTGTGTCTTGAAAATGTTGGTATCTGAAGCTTAATCTCTGTTGTCGGCTTTATTTTTATTTATTTTTTTTTTAGATATCATCTCAGAGAGAAGTGGTTGCTCGAGTAATTCAACGGATCTGTGAAAAAAACAAGAAGAATGTTCTAGCATTTGGATATGGCCGAGTTGCTGAAAAGAGTTCATTACGTGTTAAATTTGCACCAAGTATTTGCAGTTACTTTCCAAATCCAACAACGGCTACTATTAGCACCAGTGTCCTCTGGGAAACCTTGCTGAGTAGGGTGGGAGATGATGTCATGATGCATTTATTGGAAAACTGTTCACTTTTCATGAGGGTGCCACCCAATTGTTGCTATCAAGTATGTGGACAGCCCATCTATAATTTGACCAGAGAGGAAACCTTTCCTTCACCTTGGCTTAAACAACATAGTCCTGTCTACAAATGTAATATTTTCTCTCGGTATATTCAGACATATTCTTTTGCAGATAAAACTTGCACATTCAAGAAGTCCACATTGAGAAAGAAAATAAAGAATAAAAGAAATGTTAATATGAAAGCATACACTGAGCTTATGGTGGAAGCAGAAAAGATAAGGTCGACCAATGCACGATTAAAGCATGTGGGTAATGCTGGCAAGTTTACCACTGAAAACAAGCGAACAAAAAGACCTTCTTCTGATATATGTGACATCCCAGCCAAAAGACGCAAAACAAAGTTGAAACATACTGACTTTCACATGTCTGGTAGTGTGGTTACAGAACCACATTCGGTAGTACCAGGAGATCATGCTGTGTGGCAGTGTGCCAGTCGATGTGAGTCCAGTATGCATTCTGCTGTTCAGAAAGAAAATTTGGATCAAACAATCAAAAACTTTAGGTTATGTGATTTTGTTGAGCCTCAAAATAAAACTTCCACTTCTAATTCTGTCTCTGCTGCTGCAGACTGTCCTTCCCCTTCTAACATTTTTGTTGACTTTGGTAAAATTATGTGCACAAATCCAGTTTGTAAGGAAGGGTTTTTGGAAAGTTTTATCCTGAATATGTTGGAGAGGAACTCCTGTGGCAGTCTAAGTTTGATTGAAAAGATATTTATGAATAGCAATGTGTTTGAGCAAGATGTAGACTTACAGATTCCTTCTGCAGGCAGAAGAAAGAAAAAAGTTTGCAAGCGTTATTGGCAAATGATACCTGTTTTTCAAGAACTGATAGAAAAGCACAAGCAGTGTCCTTACATGTCACTGTTAAGGAAACATTGTCCGGTCAAACTTATTGGAAGGAGTGCAAATGAAATTATACAAGGAAAGGACAATGAAGATGGTACTTCAAGCAACACTTTACAGTGTGACATTAGTGATGCTTCAGAAACTAATTGTAAATCCAGTAACACATCTGTGTACTCTCCGAATAATGCAGAAACTCGTAAAAACCAAAATAATGTTTATATGGAGAAAACGCACACCATTCTTGTGGATGAACCATATGATTTTCTTAAGCAGCATAACAGTGCCTGGCAAGTCTATACATTTGTTAGGGAATGTCTGCATAAAGTGATTCCTGAAAGTTTGTGGGGCTCTAGTTGCAACAAGTGTCGCTTCCTTAGAAATGTGAAAACATTGATAAAATCCGTCAAGTATGAGAAGATTTCTTTGTCAGAACTCATGAGCAAGATGAGAGTAGAAGACTGTTCTTGGCTGCGTCTAAACAAACGTGAGTTAATAATGGGTTCTCTTTGGTTAAAATTGACAGGTCATTAAAGTGGTTTTCCAGGCAAACTGAAAATCTCAAGAGGGGCTGGGGTGGGCTAAAATAAAAATGGGAAAAAAAAAACAAAAAAAAAATATTTACCTAATCCTGGACTTCCGTTCCATTCCGTGCAAAAGTGATACACACCTACCCCATGTTCTCTGTTTCATTCTGTGTACACTGGGGGCGGAAGTGAAATGGCTTGGGTGACTGCTGTGGCCATCACTGGCCTAAGCAGTTACATGTTGGATATCAACATGTGACATGACTGCTGAGGCCAGTGATTGTCCACAGCAGTCACCTGAGCCATTTATTTATTTATTTATTATGCTTACTTATATAGTGCCATCCTATTCCGCAGCGCTTTACAGACTTTACTTCTGGCCCAGCTAGAGTGGACACAGAATGGAATTTTTTTTTTTTTTACCTCACGATGCGAAAACAGTGTTTTGGCCTTGGCAAAAAAACTTTACATTACCTACAAATTCGATGTGCAACGGTGACGCCTCACCCTCGGGCCTTCTATGTCGCTCGTCCCAGGTGTAGGAATGCCGAGTGGTATGTTACGGCCTATATAACACTCTGGGGTGTTACAGATGGTATTCAGGCTAATTCCATCCACACATTGCTGAAAAAAATCTGCAGCAGAAAACCAGAAAGCAAGCGTTTTTGAAAATTCCAGCATGTCAGTGATGCCTGCGGAAAATCTGGTGTTTTCTGTTTAGGTATAATAGGGGCAGAAAGTCCACAGAGGAAAATACTGTGAACTTTCTGTAACCGTTTTTTGGCTGTGGTTTGCTACTTGGGGCCTTAGCCTTAAAGGAAGTCTGTCACCAGGGAGAAGCATAATAAGCCAGCAACACAGAAAGGTCAGACTTTCCTGAATGTAACGCCTTTTTCTCCTTTAAAAAAAATTGGGCCTGCATTGCAAAGATATTTATTTATTTCATAATATGCAAATGAACAATCTAGAGCACTGATGTGTGTTGTTTCAAACTGCTATGTCCCCACTCTTTTCTAATATGCTGTTGTGAATGCAAGAACACAGGGCCAAGCAAGATTTCAGAATGGTTTCCTGGCCCTGTAACTTAGAGGACCTTTTACGTCCTCATGTATATGCGGTTTTACATACGGCTAGAAAGCCGACAGCGCTCTGAATTCAGTGCACTATCAACTTTCCCGTTATGTGCCCCGTGGCTGGAGATATTAGCGGTCTTAGTTTCACCATCAGAAGGGCGCTCCTAACAATCTAGCTGGGCTGTGAGGGACGTCTTCCCTGACAGTACTTGTCCATAGCCCTGTACTGGGGAGGGGTCGTTCCTCACAGCTCAGTGTCATCACTGGGCTGTAAGGAACGCCCTCTCTGACAGTACAGGGCTATGGGACGAGTACAGTCAGGGTAGGGCGTTCTTTACCGCCCAGTGATGACGCCGAGCTGTGAGGAACACCCACAGTACAGGGCTATGGATGAGTACTGTCAGGAAGGGCGTTTCTAGCGGTATGTAAAACCGCATATACATGAGGACATGAAAAGTCCTCTTTAAAGAAAGTGAAGAAAAATAACATATTAGAGCAGTGTGCGGTAGAGCAGTTTGGAGCAAAAGAGCTGCCTCTGGTGCTCCAGACTGTATTTTTTGCAGATTTTGAAATAAATGAATATCTCGGCAACGGAAACATGAATTTTCATGCGAACAAAAAAAAAGTTACATTCAGGTAAGCCTGACCTATCTAACTGTGTTGCTGATTTAATATACTTCATCCTGGTGACAAACTCCTTTAACCCCTCCCCGCTGGTAACATTTTTCAATATTTGTTTTTGACTCCCCGCCTTCCAGATCCCATAACTTTTTTATTTTTCCATTCACAGACCAATATTAGGGCTTAATGTTTCTGGGACACATTGTTCTTCATAATGGTGCAATTTATTATTCTGTACAATGTACTGGGAAGCTGGAGAAAAAGATTCGGAATTGGAGAAAAAGTGCATTTGTGCGACTTTGTTACGGGCTTTGTTTTTACGGCTTTCATTCTGCAGCCAATATGACATATTATCTGTATTCTATGTTTTGGTACGATTCGGGGGATACCAAAATTTATATAGTTTTATTTACATTTTAACCCCTTAACAAAGATCTAAAACTTTGTAAAAAAATTTGTTTCTTAAAATTGCCATTTTCCATCACCCATAACTGTTTTATATTTCTGTGTACAGTGATGCGTAGGGCTTTTTTTTTTTTTCATTTTTTTGCGGGGCCTGGTATACTTTTTAGTTAACCAATAATAATTCTCAAATACAGCAAATCATATATAATCAAAATTCATCTTTATTAACAAAATAAATCAATTTCAATGTTGCAAGAATTAAAAAAAATTAAAAACAAATAAAGGCAAAAATGTGGTATACAGAGATGACATACATATAATTTAATGGATGACAAAAGTTATGTGGCCCAATTCACAGATCAATAAATTAATATATAAATGGCAAAATCTCCAGAGCTAAATAAATAAATAAATCAAAATAGAACAACAATTAAAGTGCACCAGTGCAATGTGCAAATGTGCAGAAAAAGGAAATTGTAACCAGCTATAGCCAAAGGTTAATCACATGCTCTATTATAAGATAAACCACATAATCCTAATCAGTACAAACCAGCCATCATACTGCCTGCGACCACATGGACCACCACCCCAACGCACATTCCGCGATAGCTTCTTATAACTTTTTAGTTATACCATTTTGGGAATGTCTATTGCTTTAATCAGTTTTTATTGAAATTTTTATCAGAGGCAAAACAGTGAAAAAACGCTATGGCATTCACCGTATGGCAAAAATATTTTTTATAGGTTTAGGCTGGCCATTTTCACACATGGGGATGCCTAATGTGTATGTGTTTCACAGTATTGAAGTACTTTTTTTTTTTTTTTTTTTTTTTACATTTTTTTTTTTTTAATTGCATTTATTAGACCCCCTAGTGGTCTTGAACCCAAGGGAGGTCTGATCACTAATGCAATGCTTTACAATATATCGGTGTTTGTATGACAGGCGACATAAAAAAGGGGACTGAAGAAGAAGATAAGAGGCAGGAGGAAGGAGGTAGAAAAGTATGGGTAAAGACAATAATGCAAGGCAAGGCATGTTTACAAAATGATAGATATGAGAGTGCAAGAAACCAATCTCAATTGAAAATTGCCATCAATATACAGTGCTGGCCAAAAGTATTGGCACCCCTGCAATTCAGTCAGATCAATTTCTTCCAGAAAATGATTGCAATCGCAAATGCTTTGGTAATAATATCTTCATTTATTTTGCTTGCAATGAAAAAACACAGAATGAAAAAAAAGTCAAATCATTGATCATTTTACACAAAACTCCAAAAATGGGCCGGACAAAAGTATTGGCACCCTCAGCCTAATACTTGGTAGCACAACCTTTAGACAAAATAACTGCGAACAACCGCTTCCGGTAACCATCAATGAGTTTCTCACAATGCTCTGCTGGAATTTTAGACCATTCTTCTTTGGCAAATTTCTCCAGGTCCCTGAGATTTGAAGGGTGCCTTCTCCAAACTGACATTTTGAGATCTCTCCACAGGTGTTCTATGGGATTCAGGTCTGGACTCATTGCTGGCCACTTTAGAAGTCTCCAGTGCTTTCTCTCAAACCATTTTCTAGTGCTTTTTGAAGTGTGTTTTGGGTCATTGTCCTGCTGGTAGACCCATGACCTCTGAGGGAGACCCAGCTTTCTCACACTGGGCCCTACATTATGCTGCAAAATTTGTTGGTAGTCTTCAGACTTCATAATGCCATGCACACGGTCAAGCAGTCCAGTGCCAGAGGCAGCAAAGCAACCCCAAAACATCAGGGAACCTCCGCCATGTTTGACTGTAGGGACCGTGTTGTTTTCTTTGAAGGCCTCCTTTTTTTTTTTTTTTTTTTTTTTTTTTCCTGTAAACTCTATGTTGATGCCTTTTCCCAAAAAGCTCTACTTTTGTCTCATCTGACCAGAGAACATTCTTCCAAAAAGTTTTTGGCTTTCTCAGGTAGGTTTTGGCAAACTTTTTTATGTCTCTGGGTCAGAAGTGGGGTCTTCCTGGGTATCCTACCATAGAGTCCCTTTTTGTTCAGACGCCGATGGATAGTACGGGTTGACACTGTTGTACCCTCGGACTGCAGGGCAGCTAGAACTTGTTTGGATGTTAGTCGAGGTTCTTTAGCCACCATCCGCACAATCTTTCTCTGAAATATCTCGTCAATTTTTCTTTTCCGTCCACATCTAGGGAGGTTAGCCACAGTGCCATGGGCTTTAAACTTCTTGATGACACTGCGCACGGTAGACACAGGAACATAGGGTCTTTGGAGATGGACTTGTAGTCTTGAGATTGCTCATGCTTCCTCACAATTTTGCTTCTCAAGTCCTCAGACAGTTCTTTGGTCTTCTTTCTTTTCTCCATGCTCAATGTGGTACACACAAGGACACAGGACAGAGGTTGAGTCAACTTTAATCCATTTCAACTGGCTGCAAGTGTGATTTAGTTATTGCCACCACCTGTTATGTGCCACAGGTAAGTAACAGGTGCTGTTAATTACACAAATTAGAGAAGCATCACATGATTTTTCAAAGGGTGCCAAAACTTTTGTCCTCCCCCTTTTTTATGTTTGGTGTGGAATTATATCCAATTTGGTTTTCCATTGAAGACAAATTAAATGAAGATATTATTACCAAAGCATTTGTGATTGCAATCATTTTCTGGAAGAAATTGAGTATTATCTGACAGAATTGCAGGGGTGCCAATACTTTTGGCCATCACTGTATGCCAAGAGGTAAAGCCATACATCCGAAGAAGGGGGAGAGGGAGGGAATGGAGAAACATAACTGTATCAAATAACACCTGACAAAAATATGGAATAAGTGAAATAAATCCTAGGGTGAGGCGTACGCCAGTAGGCAAGAATGATGAGGTAAGATATACCAGGTATAAACAAGGATTGTAGGGGGAAGGCTTACCATTGTAACTACTACTCCCACTTGGTTCTAAAAGCGGGAGTGGTACCCAATCTACCAGAAATAAGCTGTTCCATAGTACAGATATGCAGGCCATTCGATATTTCTGGCAAGGTAGGAGCAATTGTACTTTTCCAGTTTCTCACTATTCCAGTTCTAGTGACAGTTAAGGCAGGGAATATGATGCATTGATCTTCCATTGGCAGGGATCCCAAATCAAATGACAACAAAGCCACTTGTAGCCCCCAGGGGCAGGAGTAATGCGAAATACTACATAATAGGTACTATATGTGGACCCAAATTTTAGCAGACATAGCCACCAAATATGCATAAAAGTGCCTACCCCACTGTGACCCCTCCAGCATGCAACAGAGTCGGTTGGAAATAGAGGCAAGTTTAGAAGGGGTATAGTACCACATATATAATAGGTTCCTTGAGGAGGATTCTAAGTGGTCAATACAATGAGACACTCTATCAGGAATACCTCCGACCATTAATCCTCAGGCTGGGTTCACATCTGCGTCTGGTATCCGTCCGCTTGCAAACCGTTTTAAGAGAAAAACGGTATGGTACAAAAAGGATTCCAAACTGTTACACAGTGGATACCCGAATCAATTTTTTTAGACGGATTATGCTTCGTTCACACCTGCGCTTGCTGTCCGTCCGTTGCCAATCCAGTGAAAATCTCGGCGAACTGGATTGGCATCGGATACAGACCGGTCAGCGGCGCATTGGTTAAAAACCCATTCATTTGAATGGGTTTTTAAAGCAATGTGAGGGTGTGCGCTTACACCCTCTGCGCTGCGAATCCTTTTTTTTTCGTCGGAAACAGTCGGACACGCAGGACTTCGTGTCCGACGAAAAAAAAAAGGGTTCGCAACGCAGAGGGTGTAAGCGCACACCCGCGCATTGCTTTAAAAACCCATTCAAATGAATGGGTTTTTAACCAATGCGCCGCTGACCGGTCTGTATCCGATGCCAATCCAGTTCGCCGAGATTTTCACTGGATTGGCAACGGACGGACAGCAAGCGCAGGTGTGAACCCACCCTTAGTCAATGGGTGTTCGTTAAAAAAAAACCAAAAATAAAAAACTGACCGTTTTGTAATTCGTTTGCGTCCGTTTTTGACCAATCCGTTTTTTTTTTTTCTTCCCCTTCTTCATTCTGAGCATGCGCAGAGCAAAAAACGGATTGCAAAAGGGACACAAACTGATTGCTATCCGTTTGTAATCTGTTTTCCATAGACCTCAATGTTAAAAAAACGGATTGGTTGCTGTCCGTCTGGAATCCTTATTTTTAGTAGGGAGACAAAGTCCTGCAAGTTCTGTTTTTCTCTCCGCACATATCCGTACATGTGGATTACTTTTAAAAACCCATTGAAATCAATGGGTTTTAATTCTGACAGGTTGAAATCAGTTTTTGAAGATTTTAAATACTTATTTCAAGCGGATTGACGAACGCACATGTGAACCCAGCCTCAGAGAGAGATTTTTGGAGATCAGCTTCCTATTTAGCTTGAAAACGTAATTGAGGGGGTTCGGTATTGTCACGTATAGTTGTGTATGCTCGTAAAATACCTTTTTGTCATATTTATTGGGTTGTTAAAGTGTAGTTTAAAAGGGACAACAGTTGGAGTTCCCATTTTTCAGGATTCTACGGAGGAAATGTCTAATCTGCAAATACTTGTAAAAGTCATGCTTCACTAGGTTGTATGTCTGACTCATTTGGGAGAAAACCTTCAGCTATGCTCTATCAAATAAGTCAGCTAAGGTGAGAATAGCCTACATAACTCATGAATGAACATGTAAGGAATGAATGAAGGTAATATTTCTCAGGGACCAGTCCTTAATCAGGATGGTAGGATGTTTAGGGTAGTATGACTTATACTCCATACCTCAGTGGCTGCTTGCATCGTGGGCAGGTGCATTTTTACTACTGGTTTGGGAAAACGAAAATGCCATAGTAAAGACAAGAAACACAACGCTTTTTTTACACCCAGTGTTTACTCTCGTCCATATGCCACAAGTTGATCCAGAATAGAAGCATAATGGTGTAAATTTGGGCAATCCAAGCCACCTTTAGATTTGGGGAGTAGTATTCTGGTAGGGATTTTAGCCCTTTTATTACCCCATATGAAGTTCAGAAGCTTGAAGGCTAGAGATTAAATGCTTAGGAACTTTAATAGGAAGACTCCTAAAATAGTATAAAATATTTGGTAATTCTAGTATCTTAACACCTGACCATCTGCCCAGCCACAAAATTTGAACTTTGGAATAAGAACTAATGTCATTTTGGATAGTTCGTACGAGGTGGGCATAATTTTAAGTTTACACAAATGAGTAGGTAAGGTGGATGACCAAATTTGGAACTGCTCTGTCCACCAAGGGAAATGGGAAAGTCATTGCAGGTGTTGCTGATTAGAAGGTGCTATGCCCATGCCCAGGATAAGGGACTTTTGTGATGTTAACTTTAGAGTAGTTAATATTGCTAAATTTTTGTATCCGAGATAATACTGCGGTGAGTAAGGGGTATAATGGGCATCCCTTATGGGTGCCATTAATGAAATTAAAGGAATCGGAGAGAGAATCTGAGAGAAAAGAATACACTCTGGCAGGCAGCTTGGTATATAATGCCATGAGGTTAGGGGCAAAGCCAAACTTCAATTCTGCCTCAAGGTAGCTTCAGTGTACGTGGTTGAATGCCTTCTCCGCATCCAAAGCTAGGAGCAGAGAAGGTGTCAGAGCGGTGAATCACAGAGATTACATCAATAAAATGGTGAGTGCCATCCATTTGTCTCACTTTTAATAAAGCCCTCTTGGTCTCTGCAAATATTGGACGGTAAGATTACAGTTAGCCTGTGAGATAGGACCTTAGTGTAAAGCTTTAGGTCCATGTTTAAGAAAGAAATGGGCCTAAAATTAGCTGGAGAGTCTGGGGTTTTTCCTGGTTTGGGTAAGGTAATAGCTAAGGCTTGTAGCTTTTCACGGGGAGGTGTTCCAGATGTGGCTTATATGGTTAAACAAGTGATGTAGGGGGCAAGAAGGGTTCTATGGCATTTGTAGTACTCATTTCTGAGTTCATTAGGACTAAGTGATTTATTAGTTTTTAAAGAGTCTATAGCTAGCAATACTTCGTCTTGGGAAATTGGAGTGTTTGAGAGTGGCAGAATGAGCATTTGTTAGGATGGGTAAAGGTATAGATTCTAAGAAGAAAGTTGTATCCCCCGACGTAGGTTGTGCCATGGTAGGGCCATCTTTAACATTATATAGACTGGAGTAATGCTGTGCTTGTAACATCTTTGCCAGTTTGAATTTCTGCGCCATCCTCCGGCCACATGCTACGTCGCAGGAGGCATGTCCAGTTATAATCCTCTGCTCCTGGGCCTACTAATAGTTTGGCACAGCTGAGTATTCGTTGAGTTAACGTTTGGTGTTCTTTTGAGTGACATCCTTCCTTGCCAATCAAGCGTGAGGCGGGTTCCTGATGCCCATTATATAGTTTTCAGCCTTGTTGGCTGGCTCTTTGTAGTGAAAAGCCAGAAAAGATCGAGCCGTTAAGAACTATGTTGGCCTTGGGTTCAGTATATACTAATGAAATCCATTTCTGGAAATTGGATCCAAAACTCATGTTCTGAAGGACCTTTAAGAAGAACAGCCACTCGAAGTCAAAAACCTTACCTGCCTCAAGAAAAACAAGGGCCCAGTCCTTTGCTCAGTTGAACCAGTATTTGAGCTCTACGGAGGTTGTTGGAGGTGCTTCTTCCGGGTATGAATCCTGACTGGCCAGGGTTAATAATGGTAGACATCACCGGGAGGCAAGCACTTTAGTAAGCAGTTTATAGTCCATATTGAGGAGTGATATGGGCCAATATGAGCCACAGTCCAGGGTTTTTTTTTGAGGATAATCACAATGGAGGCATCGTAGAAGAACGACTGGAGTATTCCCGATTGGAAGGAACAATTAAGAGTATCGAGAAGAGAAGGAAGGAGTTGATCCTGGTTTCTGAGATACAGTTCAATCGGCATTCCATCTGGGCCTTGTGATTTACCGAAGTGCAAATAGGATAAGGCTTCAGTTAGTTCCAGTGATAGGGTCCTCCAAAGCCAACGTTTGCATCTCTGCAAGATCAGTTAGTGAGCAGTTAGTTAAGTGTTTGGTTATCTGTTCTTCAGTACAGTGCAGCTGAGAAGTATAGAGGTCAGCGAATTAAATCTATGTAGGATGTCAGGTGTGGAGGTAAGAAGGTCACCTTGCAATGATTTAGTTCTAAATATTTTAGGGGAAGAGTTGTTCTGATGTATCAGATGGGCAAGGGGCTTTGTTCAAAGTAGCATTGATAAGAGAGTTCGTCATTTTGACTTCACATTAAGACACTGCTGGTAGTCTCAAGGCTTGTATCCATGCTTCACGATTAGCATCAGTGGTGTATGTCAACTCCTGAGTTACACAGGCAGCTGCAAGTCTAGTTTCTTCCCTAGAGCATTCTCTTTTCACATAAGAAATCAAAGACTACGCACAGTCTCGCAAATATGCTTTAAGTGAGTCCAAAATGAGGAGTGGCCTTGGTGAAGAGCATTAAATTGAAGGAGAAGTATAAGCTGGTCTGGAGTAAACAATATGAGCCAAAATGGGTGGATCTGATTGCGAGGAGGCACAGGACAACTTGATTGAAGGTGCAATTGAGCCAAAATCAGAGAATGGCCAGACATTGCTCATGGAAGATGAGAGAACACAAGGCTGTGCAGGCTTTGGTATTTCCACAGATATAGTCAATACAGGAGAGTGCATTTCTGCTCGAAGTATGGCAGGTATATTCCTGAGTATCAGAGTGCAGAAGTCTCCACAAGTCTTGCCATCCGGCTTTATTGAGGAAAAAGTTTGAGAGGCGTAGACCTTACTGGAGAAGGGAGTGCACCTGTAGGATAAAATCTGTCCAATATCATGTCAGCTACAAGGTAGTAGTCGCCAAAACAAAGAATGGTGGCCTGTGGGAAGAGGATGCAAAGGCCAGGGCATCATAGAGTATGTGCATAGGTGCAAGAGGAGATAAGTATAATCCAAGCAGTACAAATAATTGACCATCTACTCTTGAGGAGTCTGCCCTCAGTGTCCCATCTCACCGATTTGTGCACAAACATGGAGACTCCTCTGGAGAAAGAGGTATGGGTGGTATGCTGTGATCATTGTATCCATGGCTTATGAAGAAGAGAAACAATAATAGGTTGAAGATTTGTCTCTTGGAGGCAAATGATGTGGGGATTCTGCTTGCGGAGCAAGGAAAATACCAGGCTCCTCCTTTTGCAGTTCCCAGGACCCAGACGTTCACAGACAGCAAGCATAAGGACATTTGTGCAATTCAATGTGGTTGAGCAAACAGAAAGAAACTACGCGTTCCTAGGGAGCCCTATAAACTTCAGGAGTATAATATACTACAGTAATGTAGAAAATATAGCTTCCTTTGATCGACTGTACCCAAACAACGGGCATGCAACAGAAGGAGACCAAACCGTGGCAATAAGTGATACGAGGATTATCAATACATGGGTGTACCACAATGTAAAAATCAAGATAGGATTCGGTTAGGCCAACTCAAAGACTATATTACATGGCGTACCTCTTGTAGGTATATTCGCGGTACTAATTAATGTAGGGAACGTGATTAGGGGATAGGAGAACAAGATGCACAGTAAAAAGTAGCATCATATGAATGAGCTATTCCGACGTATAGGCAAAACATAAAGGCTACACTAAGTTCAATTTACAATAGTCGCTAAGTAAACCAGGGAGCCAGAATGACCCAAGTGAGCTAGTATATAGCAGATCGGTTACTCAGTAAGGTCCCAGGCTGACAAGCAAGGGTACAAAGGAACAACTCAAAGTAATGGCAAATAAACATGTGCAAAGATATACATATCTCAGCATAACCTAGGTCAAAGTTATATATAAGTATAGTAAGCAACTGGCTACGTCAATTCCTATATATTAATATATATATATCTGATAAAGAAAAAAACCTTGCTGTCAAGGACTGTAATCTAGGATAAGGGTCACATAAAGCGGAGAATTCACAGTCGCGGTAATTATCAGTTCGATTGAGCAGGCAATGATGTGGTATAAAGATCAAGATAGTATGAAACTGTCCAAACATCACCTAGATGGAGGAGAATCAGTCCGGTCGTCTCGGCAAGTGATGTCTCGAGCTGAACCAGTCATTGGCGTCTGCTGGTGAGTTGAGGTCCTCATATACTGCTGTAAGACATGCTGGAAAGGCCATGGAGTAAGTAATCTGCTGTTCCCGTAGACGACTTCTAACTCCAACAAATGAATCTCTCGATTTTTATAGCGCAGTGGAAAAATCAGGAAACATTAAGATGGTTGCATTCTGATATATCAATTCGCTATGTTTCTTGGCTGTCTGTGGTGTAAGATGCTGCGTAATAATCGGACAAGGAAAGGTCTCAACGGGGCACCATGTGGAGGTAGGAGTCAGAGCATGTAGAACTTCTTTGAACCACTACTCCATAAAAGCACACAGGTCTCAACCCTCAGCTTGTTCAGGGAAACCCAAAATTCTTATGATGTTTCTCCTCAGTCTATTCTCGAGGTAGTCTGCTCTATGAGCCCATAAAGAAGTGGAATTTTCCAATGAAGTAAGTTGCCCTGAGATAGGAGAAACAGTCCTCAAGTTGTGAGACTCGTGTCTCATCTTCCTTAACCCGGTCTCTCAGGTTTTGCATTTCATGGCAGAGAAAGCCTACATTAATCTTCCCCTCTTTGATTTTCCCAGTCAGAGAGAAGGTAGAGTCATGTATGGCAGTAAGCAATTGGGAAGATACTTGTGTTAGCGTTATTTCAGGACTGGGTTCAGGTGCTGCGTCACTCCTGCGAAAATCTTCTGATGCAGGAGGTGCAGACGTAGTAGTCTGCCATGTTTAGATGGTGTATGAGCAAAGTTTTTCAACTTATCTGCTGCAGTAGACTGTCAGGTGCGATTCCTAGTAAAGGCAACGTAGGGCCACACACTCCCAAAATCCAAAGAATTAAGGCAATTATTTGGCAGGATAAGGAAATAGCGGGGCGTTCAATCGGAAGCTCTTACACCATGCATCTTGTCAGGCTGGAAGTCAGCCACGCCCCCCATCATCAATGAAGTTTACATTTGACATTTTCTTCCTGTTTACAGATCTTGTGCAGTACTAGCTAGTGACCTTCATTCTCAGGTGTTATAGAAATAATGCAGTGGAGTACATGATAGATTGCAGGAAGTATTTTATGACATAAATTTGCCTGGCTTAAACCCTTAAGGACACAGCCCAAATGTGCATTAAGAACCAGGCTTCATTTTTCAATACTGACATGTGTCACTTTATATGGCAATAACTTTGAGACGCTTTAACTTCCACAAGTGATTTTGAGATTGTTTTTTCGTGACGCATTGTACTTCATGTTAGTGGTAAACACTAATTAATATTTTTGTATTTATTTATAAAAAAAAATAGGAAACTTGATGGAAATTTGAAAAAAATCGCAATTTTCAAAATGTGAAATGCTCTGCTTTTCAAACAGTCATATCACTCAAATACATTAATAAATATGATCTACCATATCTCTGCTTTATATCAGCATAATCTTTTAATCGTCAATTTATTTTGGACATTACAAGGCTTTGAAGTGTAACAGCGATTTTCCAGATTTATAAGAAAATTTCCCAAACTAATTTTTTAGGACCACTTCAATTCTGAAGGGGATTATAAATCACCCCATTTTCAAAAATGCACCCCTCAAATAATTCAAAACAGCATTTGGGAAGTTTGTTAACACTTTAACTAGAGATGAGTGAATCGATTCTGCAGAAGAGGAATTCGATCCGAATTTCAGGAAATCTTCGATTCTCCACGATTCCAGACTTCCTGATTCTTCGTGGTAACGAATATTTAGTAAGGACCTTTGTGACATCAGACAGTCACAAGATATTCTCTAGTGATGTGATTGGGTAGGCGTGTCTTTGCTTGTTAGCATATCCTTCCATATGAATAAAAGTTGTCCGTGCTGAAGAGAGCGAGAAACATGACCGCGGTATTTAAGGGCTTCCGGCATTTTGCTGCCCACCACGGCTCCCTGCAGCCCAGAAATAGCTGTTTATTCGCCGCAAAGTAATTGGGATCGAAGCAAATTTTTTTGGAAGCTCCAATCGAACTGCCGAATCGAACTTTTGAGAAATTCGCTCATCTCCTACCTTTTAACCCCTTAACGACGCAGGGCGTAATAGTACGTCCTGAGTCGCATGACGATGTATGGAGAGCGCTCAGGAGCTGAGCGCTGTCCATACACCGCGGGTGCCGGCTGTATAATACAGCCAGGACCCGCAGCTAACAGCAGCGATCGGTGCCTGCACCGATCACGGCTGTTAACCCTTTAGATGCCGCGGTCAAACGCGACCGCGGCATCTAAATTGCGGAGCCGACAAGGGCGCCGCCATTTTTACCTCATCGCCGCCCTCCGGAACATCATCGGAGGGCGGCGCTTGGTTGCCATGACAGCCGGGAGCCTATTGAAGGCTCCCAGGCCTGTCATTTCAGTATAGCTATTACACGATGCCAGAGGCATCGTCTAATAGCAGTGAAGGCATTTTGCTATTCACTGCGATACAGTAGTATCGCAGTGAATAGTATGATCGATCAGACTCCCTAGGTTTCAAGGTACCTAGGGAGTCTGATCATACAAGTAAAAGTATAAAAAAAAAAGTTTTTAAAAGTATGTAAAAATTTAAAAAACACAAAAGTTCAAATCACCCCCCTTTCCCTAGATCAGATATAAAAGTAAATAAACAAAAGTAAACATAAACACATTAGGTATCCCCGCGCTCCAAAATGCCCGAACTATTAAAATATTTATCTCATACGGTGAACGGCGTAGCGGGGAAAAAAAATCAAAATGGCCAAATAGCGTTTTTTTCAACACTTTGTCTCCTATAAAAAATTGAATAAAAAGTGATCAAACCATCAGATCTTTCCCCAAGTGGTATCAATAAAAACGTCATGTTGTCCCGCATAAAAAGACGCCTTACCAAGCTCCATACATGTAAATATGAAAAAGTTACAGGTGACACAATATGGCGATGCAAATTTTTTTTTTCTATTTAGCTAAGTTTTTAATTTTTTAAAAGGTATCAAAACATTACAAATACTATATAAATTTGGTATCGCCGTGTTCGTACTGACCCACAGAATACAGGTAACATGTCATTTTTACCACACAGTGAATGGTGTAAAAATTAAACCCATATGAATTTGGCGCAAATGCAGTTTTTCTCCAATTGCACCTCATTCTGAATTTTTTTTCCAGCTTCCCAGTACATTGCACAGAATATTGAATAGTGACATTACAAAGTACAATTTGTTTCGCAAACAATAAGCCATCATGTGACTCTGAACTGAAAAATGAAAAAGTTATGGCTCTTGGAATGTGGGGAGGGAAAAACGAAAATGCAAAAACAAAAAATGGCCCGGTCATTAAGGGGTTAAACATTTCTCGGAAATTAAAACAATATGGAGATGAAATTTTAGACATTTCATTTTTTTTCTATGATACTTTCATTTAGCCCTAAAATTAACACATTCACAAAGAGTTAAAGGAGAAAATGCATCTGTTTGTTATACAATTTCTCCCAGCACAGAAATACCCCACATGTGGGTGTAAACTGATGTTTGGACACACAGCAGTTCACAGAAGGGAAGGAGCGACACTGGATGTTTGAAAAGCAGATTTTGCTGGAATAGTTTTTGGGTGCCATGTCTCATTTGCAGAGCCCCTAGAGTACTAATACAAAGGAAACCCCCAAAAGTGACCCCATTTTGGAAACTACACCCCTGACAGAATTCATCAAGGGGTATAGTGAGCATTTTGACCCCACAGCCTTATCACAGATTTTATTAACTTTGGGATGTGTAAGTGAAAAATTACTAAAATGTCACTTTATCCCCAAAGTTTTCAATTTCACAAGAGTTAAAGGAGAAAAAGCATCCCATAGTTTGTTAAACAATTACTCCTGAACACGGCAATACCCCATATGTGGTCATAATCTGCTGTATGGGTTTATGGCGGGGCTTGGAATGGAAAGAGCATTATTTGGCTTTTGGAGGGCAGATTTTGCTGGAATAGTTTTCTGGTGCCATGTCACATTTGTAGAGCCCCTAGAGTACCAATACAATGGAAATCCTCAAAAGTGACCCAATTTTGGAAACTACACCCCTCACAGAACATATCAAGGGATATAATGAGCAGTTTGACCCCACAGTTTCACAGATTTTATTAATATTGGGATGTGAAAATGAAAAATTACTTTTTTTTTTCCAATAAACCGTCAATTTAGTCCCACATTTTTTATTTTCACAAGAGGATAAAGGAGAAAAAGCTCCCCAAAGTTTGTTACACAATTTCTCCTAAATACGGCAATACCCCATATGTGATTGTAAACTGCTGTATGGGTAAATGGTGGGGCTCGGAATGGAAAGAGCACTATTTGGCTTTCAGAGGGCAGATTTTGCTGGAGTAGTTTTCAGGTGCCATGTCACATTTGCAGAGCCCCTACAGTACCAATACAAAGGAAACTGCCAAAAAGTGACACCATTTTAGAAACTACACCCCTCAAGGAATTTACCAAGGGGTATTATCATTTTGAGTCCAAGAGTGCATTTCAGGGTTATGCAATAGTGTAATGGTGTCCAAAAACCAAATAGCGCCCCTTCCCTTCTGTGCTCGGCTGTGCCCAAACAGCAGTTTATACCCACATATGACATTAAGTACGTTATCCTGGGTACACCAGTGTCATACATGTGGGCATAAACTGCAGTTTGGGCACACAGTAGGGAGCAGAAGGGAAGGAGCGATATGTGGTTTTTGAAGTGTATATTTAGATGTTTGGTATCTGGATGCCATGTCATGTTTGCAGAGCCTCTAAAGTACCAGTAAAGTGGAATCCCATTTTGGAGTGACCCCATTTTGAAAACTACACCCCTTAAAGAATTTATCAGGGTGTGTAGTGAGCATTAGTATCCCAGGCGTGAATGCACTGTTGCAGAGTGTGATTGCTGGATGTGGCAGAGTCAAAACCAGATAGACATTTGTATATAACAGGAACAGACTTTAGTGAAACATGAATGCAGTAAGAGAAGGTCCACCTCACATGGTGAATAACAGATCTAGTTCAGCACACACACTAACAATACAGGATGTGTATATCAATACATCAAAAACAACAAAGTACAGAGTGTCTACAGATAAACATTTAGTAACAGCTACATCTAGTGTCATAAATGTAAACTGCAGTCAATCCAGCAAATGTAGAGACAAAGCTCGCTGTTGCAAATCTCCAACACCCCTTCTCAACAGCTAAGGCTTAGTCTGTTAGGCCCATCTTCTTTGTAAGCCTCGAGTGTCTTTCAGCGGTCAGGGGCTTGGTAAGGATATCTGCTGTCATATCCTCAGTCGGGCAATAAAGTAACTCAAGAAGTCCCTGCTCTGGAAGATCCCTCAGAAAGTGGAACTTCACATCAATATGCTTGGTTCTCAAGCTAACTCTTTCCATCTGCGCAAGGGCAAGACATCCTTGATTGTCCTCAAAGTTTATCGTTGCTTTCATCTGTGGTTGACCCAAGTCTTTTAATAGTTGTCTCAACCATGTGACTTCTTGACTTGCCTGCGCTGCTGCAACGTTCTCTGCTTTAGTAGATGATAGTGTAACAAAGTTGCTTTCTACTAGTCCAACAGATAGCACTTCCTGTTAGAAGAAACAGGTATCCACTTGTAGATTTTCTGTCACTGGTATCTCCGGCCCAATCGGCATCCACATATCCTGTCGGGGTGCTTTCGTCACTTGCTGGTAACTTTAGCTTGTAGTGTAAAGTCCCTTTAAGATAGCGAATGACTCGCTTCACAGCATTCCAGTCCATCTGACTTGGCGTTGAAGTCTTTCTGCATAGGATTCCAACTGCTGCTGCAATGTCAGGCCTTGAAGCGGTGCTAATGTACAGCAATTTCCATATTGATTTCCTGTACTGAGTGTTAGTTGGTAGTGGCGAATCTTGGCTGTCTTCAGGTAGTTGGTTTCCATGGGAGATTTTACTGGTTTTGTGTCTTCCATTCCAAATGTGTAACGTCCTTGCCTGTCCGGGCTTTGGAGCCGTCCTCCGGGCGCACGCTGCGGCGCAGGAGGCGTGCCCGGTTGTGATTCTTTCCTTTTGGGTTTTTCTTGTATTGTCTGAACACTGTCCTATTCCCTCACCTCCTTAATTGATTTTCCACCACGCCCTTTTCCTTCACCTTGCTCTCCCCCTGCTCCACTAAGAGTTAACTTTAGTCCTGCCTTTGTGATTGACAACCTGTCCTCCTATCAAGTCTGGGGCAGGTTCTTTCTCCCTATTTATTGTTTGCTCACTTTCCCATTGGCGCCTGCTATTGCATTTCGCTTCCTGGCTATACTCCTTGTTCCTTGTTACCTCTCTTCTGATTTTCTGGCCACTGGCTTACCTTTGACTGTTCTCTTGGATTTTGATTCTGTACTGCATTGCTCAATTGTTGCCGACCCCTTGGCTAGCTGACCTCCCTTTGTTGTTTGTGCGTCCTGTCTGCGTTCTGTGTTATCACATATTATAAGGAGGGACTGTCGACTGGTTGCTGGCTGTCACTTAGGACAGATCGGGCAAGTTAGCCAGGGACAGTGGGGGGGATTCAGCTTAGGGTCCACTGTCTTGTTGTGCCCCTCCCCCCCTAAGTTCTCCAGCAGCTACTGGGCAATCGCTCCTCTAGTGATTCCCTTACAGAATAGCAGGCCATAAAAAAAAAAATCTTAACCCTTCTACTCATTACTGGCATGGCTTCTATTCAGGACCTTGTAACTCGAATGGAGGGTTTGGCAGGTTTGGTGTCTGAGCTGGCCAATCAGGTGCACACTCTCACCCAGAATCAAGCTGAGGCCGCTGCTACACCACCTGCTGTCATTTCCCTTCCCAGGGTTAAAATGTTACTCCCGGATAGGTTTTCAGGGGACCGAGGTAAATTTGAGACATTCAGGGAATCATGTCTGTTGTTTTTTCGGGTCAACCCTCATGCGTTGCAGTCTCAGATGGTGGGGGTGGTCATTTCCCTCTTACAGGGGGATCCACAGACTTGGGCCCTTAAACCCCCCCTTAGGCAGAGGAGTGGACAGATCTGGAAAAAAATTTTAAGTCTTTGGGGGCCATTTATGCTGAACCTGATCAAATTGGACTTGCCGAGTCCCAACTTCTTACTCTCCGGCAAGGTAAACTATCCGCTGAAACTTACTGCTCTGAGTTTCGGAAGTTGAGTATAACAGCAGGTTGGTGTGACTCCGCTTTGAAAGCTCTTTTTAAACAGGGCCTGAATGATTCAGTGAAGGATGTCTGGGTAGGTCACCCTGATCCCCCCTACCTTAGAAAAGGCCATGACCATAGCCATCTGCATTGACAGGAGACTCCAGGACATACGTAAAGAGAGGGTGGGGATTGGTTCCTCTAAGTCTTCTGTCTATCCCTCTCTTTCTGTTAAAAAAAAATCTGTTTCTCCTTCTGTCACCCCTGGAGATGAGCCTATGCAGTTGGGAGCACTGGATACCAAGGCTAGACGAGAATATCGTCTCCGGAATCATCTCTGCCTGTATTACGGCAAACCAGGCCATCTCATCCGAGACTGTTCCATCAAACCACGTACACCAGCGGAAAACTTCAGGGCCTGAGTGGTATTCAGAAGAACCCCTCAGGCAGTCAGGTATCTTCTGAAAAATCTCACAAATTGATGTTACCTGTGTCTCTGTCCTTTGGGGGCAGATCTGTTTCTGGGCAGGCCCTAGTAGATTCTGGGGCTGCCACTAACTTTGTTAAATTTTCGTTTGTTTCTGCTTTACGTATTGAACTTGTATCATTAGATACTCCTCTGTTGGTTACTGGGGCGGATTTTACTCCACTGGCCAGGGGTAAAATCCGTTTTAAAACCCCCCTTACTCTCTTTGCAAGTGGGCTCAATACATACGGAGCTCATGAGTATTTTTTTGTTATGGAGGATCTCTCGTCTGATATCATTTTAGGGCTTCCCTGGCTAGACCTCCATAACCCTACCTTTTTCTGCCCAAAAAAGAGTTAGTGAAATGGGGGAATCAGTGCTCCTCCCATTTTATTGCTTTGCATGCCTCCGATTGTCTCAGTGAGGAGACGCTTCTTCCTGAATTTCTGTCTGATTTTCATGATGTTTTTGATCCTAAAGCTGCTGAAGTTTTACCGCCGCATAGACCTTACGATTGTGCGATTGAACTCCTTCCTGACTCCAAATACCCTCAGGGAAGGATCTTCAATCTTTCTGCTCTAGAACGTGAGGCTATGCGGGATTACACTCAGGATAGTCTTCTTAAAGGTCACATCCGTCCGTCTCAGTCTCCCATGGGAGCTGGGTTCTTTTTTGTTAAAAAGAAAGATGGCGAACTGCGACCATGCATTGACTACCAAGAATTAAATAAAATTACGGTTAAAAATCAGTACCCTCTTCTCCTGATCCCTGATCTTTTCAATCAGATTGTGGGTGCCTGCTGGTTTTCTAAAATTGACCTCCGTGGGGCATACAATCTGATCCGGATTAGAGAAGGAGATGAATGGAAAACTGCGTTCAACACCCCGGAAGGTCACTTTGAATATTTGGTAATGCCTTTCGGGTTATGTAATGCACCCGCAGTATTTCAACACTTTTGTTAACGATATCTTTAGAGACTTGCTCGGTCGTTATGTGATTTGTCTACCTGGATGATATTCTAGTGTTCTCTCCTGATTGGGCCACACATATTGAGCATGTTTGGAGTGTTTTGCTACTGTTGCGTCAAAACTCTCTCTTTGCCAAACTGTCCAAATGCCTGTTCGGAGTCCAAAGGGTCACCTTCCTCGGTTACGTTATTACTCCCGATTCTTTTTGTATGGATCCACTAAAAGTCATGGCTATTAAAAACTGGGAACGCCCCTCCAACCTTAAAGCCCTGCAACGTTTCTTGGGGTTCTCCAACTATTATCGAAAATTTATTAAGAATTTCTCTTCTATAGTGAAGCCATTGACGGATCTCACAAAGAAAGGTGCCGATGTGACCAAATGGACTCCGGAAGCGGAAGAGGCTTTTGTACATCTCAAGAAATGTTTTGTTGAGGCTCCTGTATTAGTACCACCAGACTATGATCGCCCATTTATTATTGAGGTTGATGCCTCTGAAGTGGGGGTTGGTGCCGTGTTGTCTCAGGGCTCTGAAAATTTTACGTGTTTGCAACCTGTAACCTTCTTCTTGAGGAAATTCTCTCCTACGCAGCGCAACTATGACGTTGGTAATCGAGAACTCCTAGCCATTAAATGGGCATTCGAGGAGTGGAGACCTTTCCTCGAGGGGGCCAAACACCAGATCACAGTATTCACCGATCATAAGAACCTACTATATCTGGATAACGGTAAGTGACTGTCTCCTAGGCAGGCCCGCTGGACGCTATTCTTCATACGTTTTAATTTTGTGGTGACTTATCGTCCAGGCTCTAAAAATGTACGGGCTCATGCCCTATCTTGCAGTTTTGGTCCCAGCGGTGCCCCTAAGGATGTCCCAGATAAAATCTTGTCTCCCGGAGTGGTTCTCACCATTATTACTCCTGATCTTGCTACTTTAGTGGTTAATTCACAAGATCTTGCTCCCAGTAATACTCCCACTGGGAAACTATTTGTGGGGACTAAATACCTTCTCTCCCGCTCTTACTGGTGGCCCTCCTGGTCTAGAGACGTATGTGAATTTGTTGCTGCCTGTGAGACTTGTGCTAAGATGAAGACTCCTAGGAGATTACTCGATGGCCTTCTTCATCCCCTTCCTATACCTAAGAGACCATTGTCCCATTTGTCAATAGACTTTATTACTGATTTGCCTTGTTCCCAAGGGAAGACTGTGATTTGGGTTGTTGTGGATAGACTCTCCAAAATTTGTCATTTTGTACCCCTAAAGAAAATTCCTAGTGCTCCACATCTAGCCTCATTCTTTATTAATCACATACTCCGCTTGCATGGTGTACCGGAAAATATTGTATCTGATCGGGGTGTACAATTTGTCTCTAGATTCTGGAAGGAATTTTGTGGTCGTCTGGAGGTTTCTCTGTCTTTCTCTTCCGCGTTCCACCCTGAGACCAATGGCCAGACAGAGAGATTCAACCAAACTTTGGAACAGTACTTAAGGTGTTTTGTGTCTGATGCTCAAGAAAAATGGAGAACCTTTCTTCCTCTACCAGAGTTTGCAATAAACAACAGGGTTAACGTCACCACTAAAATGTCTCCGTTTAATTGCAACTATGGTTTTAACCCCAGGTACTCCTCTCTCCGTAGCAACGAAGTCTGTTAATCCCACCGCCGAACATACTTATCAGCAACTGTGCACAGTCTGGGCCCAGGCTCGTCTGAGCCTGGTTAAAGCCCAAGAATATCAAAAACGGCAGGCAAATAAAAGACGCTTACCTGGCCCTGAATACAGAGTGGGAGATCGAGTCTGGCTGTCCACTAGGAATCTGCGTCTTAGAGTTCCTTCGGGGAAATTTGCACCACGTTACATTGGGCCCTATGTCATTTCTGAACTCATAAACCCAGTATCTTTTAAATTACAACTTCCAAGTTCTTTTCGTATCCACAACGTCTTCCACAAGTCACTTTTGAAGTATATCTTCCCTGTCCTTACTACTTCCAGCCCACCTGCGCTGGTGGTGGTCCAAGGGGAACTAGAATATGAAGTAGAAAAAATTCTGGATTCCCGTCGGGTGCAGAATGCTGTTCAGTACCTCGTGCACTGGAAGGGTTATGGCCCGGAAGAGCGAACATGGGTTTCTGGTAGGGACCTACATGCACCACGTTTAATTAATCTCTTTCATCGCCAGGACCCTTCGAAACCTGGTCCATCTGGTGAGGGTCCAGAGGCCCCCTCGTAAAAGGGGGGTACTGTAACGTCCTTGCCTGTCGGGGGTTTGGCGCCGTCCTCCGGGCGCACGCTGCGGCGCAGGAGGCGTGCCCGGTTGTGATTCTTTCCTTTGGGTTTTTCTTGTATTGTCTGAACACTGTCCTATTCCCTCACCTCCTTAATTGATTTTCCACCACGCCCTTCTCCTTCACCTTGCTCTCCCCCTGCTCCACTAAGAGTTAACTTTAGTCCTACCTTTGTGATTGACAGCCTGTCCTCCTATCAAGTCTGGGGCGGGTTCTTTCTCCCTATTTATTGTTTGCTCACTTTCCCATTGGCGCCTGCTATTGCATTTCGCTTACTGGCTATACTCCTTGTTCCTTGTTACCTGCTCTTCTGATTTTCTGGCCACTGGCTTACCTTTGACTATTCTCTTGGATTTTGAATCTGAACTGCATTGCTCGATTGTTGCCGACCCCTTGGCTAGCTGACCTCCCTTTGTTGTTTGTGCGCCCTGTCTGCGTTCTGTGTTATCACTTATTATAAGGAGGGACTGTCGACTGGTTGCTGGCTGTCACCTAGGACAGATCGGGCAAGTTAGCCAGGGACAGTGGGGGGGGATTCAGCTTAGGGTCCACTGTCTTGTTGTGCCCCTCCCCCCTAAGTTCTCCAGCAGCTACTGGGGAATCGCTCCTCTAGTGATTCCCTTACAAAATGTCTGTTATCTCTTGTATTTTGTGCTTTTGGTTCAGAAAGAAGCTGCCATCTTCCTCTCTCTCAATCTGAATGCCAAGATAATTATTTATGTTGCCAAGATCTTTGGTCTCAAAATTCTGATTTAGGGTTTGGAGTATTTCTCCTTCATCCCCTTCTTGCTTGAAACAAATCAGAGTATCGTCCACATAAATGAGTACATAGATCCACCTGTCTGCCAATTTCTTTGTGTATAAACAGGGGTCTGCTTTATTTATTTATTATGCTTACTTGTATAGCGCCAATCATATTCCGCAGCGCTTTACATACATTGACAGTCACTGTCCCATATAGGACTCACAATCTACATTCCCTATCAGTATGTCTTTGGAGTGTGGGAGAAAACCAGAGTACCCGGAGGAAACCCACGCAAACACGGGGAGAACATACAAACTCCTTGGCAGGATTCGAACCCAGGACTCCAGCGCTGCAAGGCTGCAGTGCTAACCACTGAGCCACCGTGCTTTACTCCTCTGAAAGTCCTCCTGTGTAAGCACTTTATTTATTTTCATATTCCATGCTCTGGTGGCTTCCTTTAGACCATATATACTCCTCTGTAGTTTGCATACTAGGTCTGGCCTTTGCTCATCTTTGAATCCTGATGGTTTTTCCATGTAGATATCTTCTGCTAAATCGCCATGTAGAAACGCTGTTTTTACATCAAAGTGTCTTACTTGCATTTTCCTTATTGCGGCTACTGTCAGCAAAGTTCTTATTGTAGCATGTTTGACTACTGGCGCAAATGTCTCATCATAGTCCTCTCCATATTTTTGAGAATATCCCTTGGCTATGAGTCTTGCTTTGTATCACTCCACTGTACCATATGCATTGTATTTTACTTTGAAAATCCATTTACAACCTATGGATTTCCTTCCAGGTGGTAGTTCTGTAAGTGTCCATGTTTTAGTGCATGGATTTTATCTCTTCTTTTGCAGCCTTTATCCATTTACTGGCTTCCCCTTCTGAAGTGAGATACAGTGCCTTGCGAAAGTATTCGGCCCCCTTGAACTTTTCAACCTTTCGCCACATTTCAGGCTTCAAACATAAGGATATAAAATTTAAATTTTTTTGGTGAAGAATCAACAACAAGTGGAACACAATCGTGAAGTGGAACGAAATTTATTGGATATTTTAAACTTTTGTAAAAAATAAAAAAACTGAAAAGTGGGGCATGCCAAATTATTCGGCTCCCTTAAGTTAATACTTTGTAGCTCCACCTTTTCCTGCGATTACAGCTGCAAGTCGCTTGGGGTATGTCTCTATCAGTTTTGCACATCAAAAGACTGAAATTCTTGCTCATTCTTCCTTGGAAAACAGCTCGAGCTCAGTGAGGTTGGATGGAGAGCGTTTGTGAACAGCAGTTTTCAGCTCTTTCCACAGATTCTCAATTGGATTCAGGTCTGGACTTTGACTTGGCCATTCTAATACCTGGATACGTTTATTTGTGAACCATTCCATTGTAGATTTTGCTTTATGTTTGGGATCATTGTCTTGTTGGAAGATAAATCTCCGTCCCAGTCTCAGGTCTTTTGCAGACTCCAACAGATTTTCTTCCAGAATGGTCCTGTATTTGGCTCCATCCATCTTCCCATCAATTTTAACCATCTTCCCTGTCCCTGCTGAAGAAAAGCAGGCCCAAACCATGATGCTGCCACCACCATGTTTGACAGTGGGGATGGTGTGTTCAGGGTGATGAGCTGTGTTGCTTTTACGCCAAACATATCGTTTTGCATTGTGGCCAAAAAGTTCGATTTTGGTTTCATCTGACCAGAGCACCTTCTTCCACATGTTTGGCGTGTCTCCCAGGTGGCTTGTGGCAAACTTTAAACGAGGCTTTTTATATATATCTTTGAGAAATGGCTTTCTTCTTGCCACTCTTCCATAAAGGCCAGATTTGTGCACTGTACGACTGATTGTTATCCTATGGACAGACTCTCCCACCTCAGCTGTAGATCTCTGCAGTTCATCCAGAGTGATCGTGGGCCTCTTGGCTGCATCTCTGATCAGTCTTCTCCTTGTTTGAGATGAAAGTTTAGAGGGACGGCCGGCTCTTGGTAGATTTTCAGTGGTCTGATACTCCTTCCATTTCAATATGATCGCTTGCACAGTGCTCCTTGGGATGTTTAAAGTTTGGGAAATCTTTTTGTATCCAAATCCAGCTTTAAACTTCTCCACAACAGTATCCCGGACCTACCTGGTGTGTTCCTTGGTCTTCATGATGCTCTCTGCTCTTTAATCAGAACCCTGACACTATCAGAGAGCAGGTGCATTTATACGGAGACTTGATTACACACAGGTGGATTATATTTATCATCATCAGTCATTTAGGACAACATTGGATCATTCAGAGATCCTCACTGAACTTCTGGAGTGAGTTTGCTGCCCTGAAAGTAAAGGGGCCGAATAATATTAATAATATTACACGCCCCACTTTTCAGTTTTTTTATTTTTTACAAAAGTTTAAAATAACCAATAAATTTCGTTCCACTTCACAATTGTGTCCCACTTGTTGTTGATTCTTCGCCCAAAAATTAAAATTTTATATCCTTATGTTTGAAGCCTGAAATGTGGCAAAAGGTCGAAAAGTTCAAGGGGGCCGAATACTTTCGCAAGGCACTGTATGTCTTCCCAAGTTGCAGGTTCATTAGCACTGGCTGTGCTTGCCTTGTGTGAGAGACTTACAGGTGGTTTACCTTTATTCTCTCTCATCGAGCGTCTTGGTTCTGTGTGTGAGCTTGGTTGTGTCTGTTCTTCAGTACTGACGGATTCTGCGCTCACTTCAACTGTTTGTTCAGAAGTTACAGATGTTGGTTGATCAGTGTCAGTTTTCTCTTCTGTTCTTACTTCCTCTGTTGTCATTACATTGTCTCTCAGATCTTCAACAAAAGTTATGCTGTTGCTAATGGTAACCTTGTCAGTTTTGGGATTTAGGATTCTATAACCCTTAACATTGTCACTGTATCCAACAAAGACGCCTTCAAATGCTCTGTTTTGAAGTTTGGTTCGTTTTTCTTCTGGAATGTAGATGAACGCTTTGCATCCAAAAACTCTCAGATGTTTTACACTCGGCTTCTCATTGTGCCACAGCTCATATGGAGTTTTCTCTATTGTTCTAGAAAAGAGTCTATTTTGCAAATAAGTGGCTGTCATTGCTGCTTCACCCCAATATTTTTGTAATAATCCAGAGTCTGTCAGCATGCATTTGATCATTTCAGTCAGAGTTCTGTTCTTTCTTTCTTTCAGCTACCCCGTTTTGCTCTGGTATGTAGGGGACTATCTTTTGATGCTGTATTCCATTCTGCTTTAAGTACTCTTGTATTTTATGTTCTGTGAATTCACCTCCATTGTCTCTCCGAAGTATGAGATGTTTTCTCTGAAACTTGTTACTTGTCAAAAACTTCACTCTTGTGTTGCATTAGTTAAGTGACTGTGTATTTAGAATAGTCATCTATGAAAGTCACTATGTACCTGTTGCCTCCATGTGTATGTGGGTTTAGGGGACCACATACAGTACAGACCAAAAGTTTGGACGCACCTTCTCATTCCAAGAGTTTTCGTGTATTTTCATGACTATAAAAATTGTAGATTCACACTGAAAGCATCAAAACTATGAATTAACACATGTGGAATTATATACTTAACAAAAAAGTGTGAAACAACTGAAAATATGTCTTATATTCTAGGTTCTTCAAAGTAGCCACCTTTTGCTTTGATTACTGCTTTGCACACTCTTGGCATTCTCTTGATGAGCTTCAAGAGGTAGTCACCTGAAATGGTTTTCACTTCACAGGTGTGCCCTGTCAGGTTTAATAAGTGGAATTTCTTGCCTTATAAATGGTGTTGAGACCATCAGTTGTGTTGTTCAGAAGTCAGGTGGATACACAGCTGATAGTCCCACTGAATGGAGTGTTAGAATTTGTATTATGGGAAGAAAAAAGCAGCTAAGTAAAGAAAAACGAGTGGCCATCATTACTTTAAGAAATGAAGGTCATTCAGTCCGAAAAATTGGGAAAACTTTGAAAGTGTTCCCAAGTGCAGTGGCCAAAACCATCAAGCGCTACAAAGAAACTGACTCACATGAGGACCGCCCCAGGAAAGGAAGACCAAGAGTCACCTCTGCTGCGGAGGATAAGTTCATCCGAGTCACCAGCCTCAGAAATCGCAGGTTAACAGCAGCTCAGATTAGAGACCAGGTCAATGCCACACAGAGTTCTAGCAGCAGACACATCTCTACAACAACTGTTAAGAGGAGACTGTGTGCAGCAGGCCTTCATGTTAAAATAGCTGCTAGGAAACCACTGCTAAGGGCAGGCAACAAGCAGAAGAGACTTGTTTGGGCTAAAGAACACAAGGAATGGACATTAGACCTGTGGAAATCTGTGCTTTGGTCTGATGAGTCCAAATTTGAGATCTTTGGTTCCAACCATCGTGTCTTTGTGCGACGCAGGAAAGGTGAATGAATGGACTCTACATGCCTGGTTCCCACCGTGAAGCATGGAGGAGGAGGAGTGATGGTGTGGGGGTGCTTTGCTGGTGACACTGTTGGGGATTTATTCAAAATTGAAGGAATACTGAACCAGCATGGTTACCACAGCATCTTGCAGCGGCATGCTATTCCATCCGGTTTGCGTTTAGTTGGACCATCATTTATTTTTCAACAGGACAATGACCCCAAACACACCTCCAGACTGGGTAAGGGCTATTTGACCAAGAAGGAGAGTGATGGGGTGCTACACCAGATGACCTGGCCTCCACAGTCACCAGACCTGAACCCAATCGAGATGGTTTGGGGTGAGCTGGACTGCAGAGTGAAAGCAAAAGGGCCAACAAATGCTAAGCATCTCTGGGAACTCCTTCAAGACTGTTGGAAGACCATTTCAGGTGACTACCTCTTGAAGCTCTTAATTCCTCATGTGTTAATTCATAGTTTTGATGCCTTCAGTGTGAATCTACAATTTTTATAGTCATGAAAAAACAGAAAACTCTTGGAATGAGAAGGTGTGTCCAAACTTTTGGTTTGTACTGTACATCACTGGGAACTAGGTCAAGAGGTCTTGAAGTTTTATTGTGACTTACTATTGTTGCTTTTGTAGCTCTGGATTTGATGCAACATTCACATTTAACAATAACTGAACAAGGAGATACTTTTAGATCCTTTGTCAGATTCCTCTTTTGTAGTTCCTGTATGCATTCTGGGTGTCTGTGACCTAAATGCCTGTGCCACACGTGTATACAGTCATTGTGCTTATGTGTGCATAGTCTCACCTTCTCCTTCACTGTGTTGAGGTGATATAGATGATCATCCAACTTGGCACTTGCTATCATCTGCTTGCCGTCTAGGATAGAACATTTGTCACCTTGTAATTTTACAGTGCGTCCTTTGCTTGTCAGACGCTTCATAGATAAGAGTCCTCCTTCTAGATCGGGAACATAAAGTACATCTTTTACTGGTATTGCTAAATTATGTCCCGCATCATTGGGGCATACAAGGGTTCCATTCCCATATCCTTCTGCACATATTTTACTCCCATCTGCGAGTTAAATAGTCTTTGTTATTCAGATCAAGTTCTGTGAAAAAACTTCTATCACGGGGGCGGAGCTTGCCGCGGAATGAGATGGCCGCGTAGATCCTCAGCTCCTGCATTGAGCCGTTGTTAGCGACTTCCACAGCGACGATCCTGTGGCTATCTAGACAGATCCTGGTCAGTGCACACCTGCTGGCCCCAAAGATGCCAAAAAAACGCTAAACGGCCAAACCCCAAAAAATTTCAGGGGGGGGGGGGGGGAGAGGCACAGGATGGCGCCGACTCCCGTGCGGGCGCAGGATCCGGGGCCTCGACTTCCCAGCATGTCCTCCCCGATGAGCCACTTACCGTATCCACGCACCGGCGAACCCTCTCCGCTCCATCGTTGCCGTAGCTGCTGATGATCACGGAGCCACGTCGGGCTGTATCGCCTCCGACAGGGATTGCGGCCTGCGCGGACTGGTCATCCTCACAAGATGGCGCCGAGGAGATGCGCGCGTCTGGCTCTCCTTCCACAACGACGGCACCGCGGTCTCATACTTATGGCCCAGCTAAATTGAGACCCCGACTTCAAGATGCTGCGGTCTCCGAGGTAGAGGTGTGACATGACACACACTCTAAAACACCTTGTGTCGATTTTTTTGCTGATATACCGGCATCAGGAAACCTATTGACTGAGGCATCTATGCGAACAGCCTTCTGTAAATCACTGAAAGCTGATATGTCTTTTATGATCACACCATTAGAGCGAGATGTGCAGGATCTGAAAAGTCGTACTGTACACATAGAATCTAACATGAAGGAATTTGATACATCCCATAATGACCTTATAGATGCCCATTATGATGTGGAAAATGATGTGACCTTTCTGAAAGCTAAAATAGCGGATTTGGAAGATCGGTCCAGAAGGAATAATTTGAAATTTAGGGGAATTCCGGAGATGGTTGCTACGGGAGAACTTCCTACTTTCCATCAGGGTCTGATGCGTGCCTTACTGCCTGACCACCAGTCTATAGACTTAACTATCGACAGAGCTCACATGTCCTGGCGAATTCATTTTTTTCGCACTAAAGAGTTGGTGTTATCAGCATCTCGTAAAACAGACCATTTCCCTGAACCATTTCACAATATCTCCATTTTCTCAGATTTGTCGGCTGCAACTTTACAAATGCGACGGCAGCTAGTCCCCATTATGGCAGCTCTTCGTCAGCATAATATCCTATATAAGTGGGGATTCCCAGTCCGAGTGATGATAATCCGAGATAATCTTACCCATGTGATCAGGAATTTAGAAGAGGGAAAACAATTGTTAAACAAATGGAACATTTCCATTGTCGATCTACCACGTGCGAAACCGCCGGGCCACCTGTCTGACGATTGGCATCCAGTAAAGACCCGAAGATTTCCAGCCACAGGAGCCAAACGTTGAAGGCTCTTTCTCCCTAGGAACTTCCTATGTCTGATTCTGCTGAACTTATTCCCCCGAGACCACAACAGCTGCTGGCCCGCTGTACTATGTTATTTGTTCTTTTGGGCTTGACCGTTGTTGAGTTCTATGGTTTGGCTGATTTGATTTCTTGCAGGTTCTGGCACCTTGGTCGAGATGCCTTTTGGCATGGAGCAATCTTATACCTCTACACTTATGTATTACTGCTATGTTTATGTTTATATGTGGCGATTCTTATAGCTCTTTTAGAGTTGCAATATGGTTCTTAAGATTATGTCCGTGAATGTTAGGGGTTTGAATACCCCTCAAAAACGAGCTAATTTGTGGGGTGAGGTTCGGGTTCAGGGTTGTGATATACTAGCAGTACAGGAGACACACCTTTTGAAGAAGGATGCCACCCACGTTAAACACCCATCATATCCTCATATGTTCCACGTTCATTACTCCTCCAAACGTAGGGGAGTGCTGATCGGGATCAGAGACTCAGTGGCGTTCCAGCTACTATCCCACTACTAAGACCCTGGGGGACGCTTCGTTATATTGGTGTGTCTCCTCAACAATGTCATTACGCGTTGGTGTTGGTTTATGCCCCTAATAAAAGACAGATAGCATTCTTTGGAAGGCTTGTGAAAACGATAGAAAAAAGGAAGCAAGGTTGCTTACTGTTGATGGGAGACTTTAATGTAGCGCCCGATCCTTTGGTAGATACCACATCTTGCCTCTCACAGAGACTCCCTTCTTTCTCACAGGCTCTGTGGCGCCATAATTTGTTTGACACTTGGCGGATGCTGCATAGCACTGAGCGAGACTACACTTTTTTCTCGGCCGCACGTAATAGCTACTCTCGTATTGACCTATTTTTAGTGGACCAAAATACTCTCTCTCTCTTGTTATGCAGTCCACCATTTCGTAAATAACATGGTCTGACCACGCGGCGGTTACGCTTCTCATCTCGGAGAAATATGACTGTCCTCAGTCTTATGTGTGGCAATGTAACGAATTCTTGATATCACACCCGAAATATAAGGCAACTATAGAGAGTGATCCGAGGGAATTTTTTCAGGTTAACACTCCATCGGTATCTAGCCCTGAAGTATTGTGGAACTCCCATAAGGCATTCATTAGGGGTACCTTTATATGCCTTGATCACATTGAAAAGAAAACGAGACTAGCAGAGATGGACCAGCTTCTCCGTCAAATAAAAATCTTAGATACTGGCAACAAAAAGTCCCCTAGCCCCTCAAATATGGATAAACTGGTAGAGCTACGCCGACAACTTGCTACCTCCTTGTTACACAAATACAAAAAGAATCTAAAACGGGTGAGAGCTACCTATTATTCTCAATCCAACAAAGCAGGGAAGCTGTTAGCCTCTAAACTTAAACAGAGACATGCTAGATCCAGGATCCCGTTCCTCCATAGTAAGGAAGGAGCACATAAAATTTATGACCCTAAAGGTATAGCGAATGCATTTAGATCCTTTTATGCGGATCTTTATAATATTGCAGATGATTCTTCAGTGATTTCCCCTCCCCTCTCAGGCAGACATTGATTTATTTTTAACATCGGCCCAGCTGCCTCGGCGTACTGAAGATCAGCTAGTGTCCTTAAATGCTCCTATAACGGATTTGGAGTTGTCCACAACCATTAAGTCGCTGCCCTCCCATAAATCTCCGGGTCCAGACGGCCTTACCAATGACTATAATAAAACATTTTCTCAGATTCTGCTGGACCCGTTGTTGTCCTTTTTGAAGACTGAGTCTAAAGCATTTCCTCGGGAGAATCAAGAGGCATTGGTGGTTACTTTGCCCAAGCCTGGTAAGGCCCCGACCTCGCCCCAAAATTTTAGACCCATTTCCTTGTTAAACTCCGATTTAAAGATATACGCTAAACTAATAGCGACACGCCTAGCTGATTGCCTCCCGAGTTTAATAAACCATGATCAAGTAGGGTTTGTTAAGGGGCGTCAAGCCTACGAAAATACCAGACGGGTCTTGAATTTAGTTCATTGTGTCGTTTCGGGGGGTGTGGGGGCGGTGCTGCTTGCATTGGACGCCGAGAAGGCGTTTGACCGCATTTGCTGGTCGTATGCCTTCTCGTCTCTTAGGAATATGGGATTTTCTGGAACAATTTTGGGGGCCATAGAGGCGCTCTACTCAGCACCCTCTGCAAAAATTTTTACAAATGGTACGGTGTCAGACCCTTTCACAATTACTAATGGGACTAGACAGGGGTGCCCGTTGTCACCCTTGATCTTTGTCCTCTCCATGGAGCCTTTGGCCCAACATCTAAGATTAGATCCCGATGTACAAGGCGTTACGGTAAAGGATAGAGTCCATCTTATATCGCTATATACTGACGACATTCTTCTCACGTTACCCAACCCGGGGGTATCTCTCCCACGCCTTATAGGTATTATTCAGACTTTTGGTCAGCTATCTTATTATAAATTGCACTTATCAAAATCGCAGGCCCTTCCATTCAGTGTTCCCTCTTCCATGCTGAGCTCTTTACAGTCCACATACAACTTTGATTGGAGGAAGGATAGCATTCAGTATTTGGGTATACACGTGTCTTCCTCTCCGAGGTCTCTCTATCAACAAAATTATTTGCCAATGATAACATTTTGCGAGATGAAACTGAATGTATGCTACTAACAGATGTTTCCTGGATTGGGCGAGAGGCCGCTTTTAAGATGCTACTGTTGCCTAGACTTCTACACCTGTTCCGCACGCTGCCGATTCCGTGCTTCATTTTTTGAAACTATGCAGAGAGTGATTTCTAAATACATATGGGGCGGTAGAAGTCCTAGAATTAATAGAAGTTTCCTGTTCAAGCATAAACTGGCTGGAGGCCTGGGTGTTCCTATAGTGCGTAATTGTTATCTTGCCTCCCTTGCCGTCCAATGTGATGGATGGTGGTCCATGGATGTGTCGGCTCCCTGGCTGCACATGGAGCACTCTTTTGTAGCGCCTCTGAAGCTTGGGAGTGCTTTGTATTTACCCTTTTGGAACATCACACCGCCTCTATCTTTTTCACCAATTATGCGCGCTTCCCTGACTGCCTGGGCGATGCTTCATGGGAAGGTAACCCCTACAAGGCATTTTAATATCTCGGATATGCCTTTATCCTTCTTATCTTGGGCAATCAGGGACTTGGATGTTTCGGGTTTGGAGGCCAGGGGAATAACCCACTTCTCGCAGTTATACTCTGAAAGCAGGACAGCTCTACCATTCACGGTGCTGCGGCAAAGGTTTGGAATCCAATAAGAAACTTCTATACACATTTTAGAATTCTGCACTTTTTGTCTAGGAGCTCCTCCACCCCTGCTCCTCATAATGGCACGATCTTTACGTGGATATCAAAAAAAGGGAGAGGCCTGAGGTTTTTGTATGATCTGATGGATGATACCTCATCTTACATCAAATCTGCCCCGTTTCGATATTGGGAAAGAGATCTGGGAGTGAGCTTTACCCCCAATGAATGGCATCGTGCAATCAAATTGATTCATATCTCCTTGAAGTGCAGCGCACATGTTGAAACGGCAATTAAAATTATGTT
This sequence comes from Leptodactylus fallax, assembly GCA_947044405.1. Taxonomy (NCBI): domain Eukaryota; kingdom Metazoa; phylum Chordata; class Amphibia; order Anura; family Leptodactylidae; genus Leptodactylus; species Leptodactylus fallax. The sequence continues at coordinate 1,579,796 of CAMRHE010000125.1, read as the reverse complement.
GCGATGGTATCGTACCCCCTCAGTTTTGCAGTTGGCCTACCCTTCTGTCCCAGGAGTGTGCTGGAGGGGCTGCGGGGGCATGGAAACTTTGCTTCACATTTTGGGACAATGTCAGATTACTCAGGGATACTGGGCAGAAGTATTTGATATGCTTTCAGAGCTGTTCGGTCTCCAGATCCGGTCGGTATACTCCACACCTGGCTGTTTTGCTGCTTAGAGTTCCTAACGCACTGGGCCCACATAGAATATTCTTTTGTAAGATTTTTGACTATCGCCAAGTTGATGCTGGTCCAGAGATGGAAATCGACAGCTCCCCCACCCATTTCGGCTTTACGATCTGCTATCAACAATACTTTTGCTTATGAAAAAATTATTGCCCTGCCATTTATATAATTTGTTTGTGAATATTTGGGATCGATGGATCCACTCTAGATATGTGGGTTTAGGCGGGTTTATAGTTTGTCGACCTAGGGTAGTTTGGGCCTTAACTTTGCCCTCCTTATTTCTGTTATTCCCCTTGACCCTGGTCCTTTCCTTTCTTGTCCTTACTTACACACTCATACATACACTCTTTGTTTCAATATCCCGACCTTCCTCTTCCCTTAACTCTGCTTATTTAATTTAGTATCTAACACATTAAGACTTATGTATTCCTCCATATCCAGATACACGATATTAATGCGTGTACGCTTTACGCATTTGAGATACTTTCTTGCTAGGGTCTCGATTAGGGTGCCTCTAATGTTCAAACGTTCAATTGTTCAAATGTTTATTGTTCAATGTTTGTGTGTTGTTGTCAGATCTTCACAATTTGGAGTTATTTTAATGGGTAAAGGCAACATGAGTCTTCTTTTTACTATAATTGATGATACGCTAATTATCTTTCATAGGCCGCATACCCGGATTGTGCTATTCATTTATCCAAATGACCTTGTTCTTTTTATTTGTAAAACCTTTAATAAAAATTATTGAAACTAAAAAACTTCTATCACTTGTCATGTGACTGGTTGCTCCAGAGTCAATGCACCAGCCTTGCAATTTATTGTTGCCTGTCCCTTTAAATGTGGCATTCCACTTCCCTTCACTTGAATCAGAAATTGTGGCTTTGACTTTCTGCTTAGTATAAGAGGGATGCTGCCTCATCTGCTCTACTTTCCATATCGTGCAGTCTTTCTTTATGTGTCCTTGTCTGTGGCATCTAAAGCACACTCTGGTTTCCTTCTTGTGTGACCTTGTTTCTGTAGCCTTAAGAGCAGTCTTGGAGTGAGTTTCTGTATAATCATGTGCAAACTCCTTTCTTCGCTGATACTCATCTATGAGCCTGGTCTTTAAGAATGTTAGTGTCAGATCTGGCCGTGTCTCCAGCGCATTGATCAGTGTAGTGTATGAATCAGGTAAACTGCATAATAAAATGGCTGTGGCGTGACTGTCTGTTATATTCTCACCGACTGATCTGAGTTGTGTGATCACTTCCAGCATGGCATTTATATGCTCTTGCATGTCCTTCTCTCTGCTAAGCCTCATTTTGTAGAGTTTCCACAGCAGAAACAACTTGCTTTTTAGACTGGATCTCTTATGCAGTCTTTTCAGTACATCCCACATGCCTTTCGCTGTATTCTCACTGCGTATGTGAATAAGCTGATCATCTTCTACTAGTAAGCTTATAGTGGCCCGTGCCCATCTGTTTTTCCTGTTCCAGTCCTTATAATTATCTTGTGGTCTCTCTGTAGTGATAACTTCCCTGGATAATAGTATTTCCACTTTAAATTTTAATAGCTGATAATTGTCATTGTTCTGCTTGGCCACTGATAGTTTAGGTTCTGAAATACAGGCCATTCTCCCTCCTTTATATATAGGAACAGTCTTACTAATGTACAGGAGATGTCTCTGGAAGCTTCCTTATATCGATCTCTGCATCTGCCGCACTGTCTTCGGTTCTGGACTTCGCTCTGCCTGGGCCGCTTCTGGTTACTGGGGTTTCTCTGATCACTGGGCCCATAACCTGTTGCAGAGTGTGATAGCTGGATGTGGCAGAGTCATAACCAGATAGAGAGTTGCATATAACAGGACCAGACTTTAGTGAAACATGAATGCAGTAAGAGAAGTTCCACCTCACATGGTGAATAACAGATCTAGTTCAGCACACACACACTAACAATACAGGATGTGTATATTAAGCAGCATCAAAACAACAAAGTACAGAGTGTCTACAGATAAACATTTAGTAACAGCTACATCTAGTGTCATAAATGTGAACTGCAGTCAATCCAGCAAATATAGAGACGAAGCTGGCTGTTGCATATCTCCAACATGCATAGCGGATGGTGAAGAGTGAATATGTAAGCTGTGCGGAGTACATTGGGAACATCAAATTCCCCACTATATCCCCAGTAGTTCCTAGAGTTTGGGGGGGTGGTCACTCTGGGAGTCAATTTTGGTGTCTTTACCCTTGTAAGCTGTAAATTTGGTGTGTACCCTAATATACCCTCGCTCAGCTTATTCATTCCCTTCCTGACTCAACCAGTTTTGTTCTGATTTGGAGATTTTCGGGGTTTTTGTCTTCACATTGTACAAGCTATATATATTTTTTTTTTTTTCTGGAGATGTAGCCATATGAGGGCTTGTTGATGTGCGGGTGAGATGTATTTTGTAATGACAACATTTCTGGGTGCCTGTAACTTATAGAATAAATTTTATTAACTCTTTCTTGGTGGATTAAAAAAAAACTCCAGCAATTCTGGTATTGCTTTTTGCCTTGTAATTTTTTTCCACACAGCATAAGTAACATGTTACCTTTATTCTGCGGGTCGGTACAATTGTGGCGATACCTCATTTACTGTATATTGTTTTTTTTTTTTGAGTTACTAGTTTTGCAGGACAAAAAACCATTTGGGGAAAGAAATCAATTATTTTTGCATCGCCATCTTCTGAGATGTGTAGCATTTTTTTTTTTTTCGGTTGACAGAGTTGGTTGAGGTTTTATTTTTTGCGGGATGAGCTGTGATTTTTATTGGTACTGTTATAGCTTATGTGTGACTTTTTGATAACTTTATAGCATTTGTTTTAAGGCGGGATGGAGAAAAATCATTTCTTTGCTTGCTTGATTAATTTATTTATTTTTTCATACACTTCACTTTTTTTTTTTTTTTTACTTTTTAGTGATGTCCCCCTAGGGGACCTGAACCAGTGATACACTGATCGCTGGTTCAGCACTATAGACTGTAATACACATATATTGCAGTCTATAGAGGAAGTCAGTTTATGCAGACGCATAGACTGGCTTTCCTCACTTCCCGGCAGGGGCGGCAATATAGCGGAACCCCTTGGATGCCGCGGTCATGTTTGACCGCGGCATCCAAGGAGTTAAAACCCCCAATAGAAGTTCAGTTTCGATCGAAGGTTAAGGAGCAGGGTGTTAGCTGCCAGTTACAGCTAACACCCGCTCCTGATGCCGCTCGTGGCATTCAGTTTCACTTTCAAACACTTAAGATGCTGTGGTCGCTATTGACCGCGGCATCTTAAGGGTTAAACAGCGGGGATCGGTGTTATCACCGTCCCCGCTGTTGCAGCGGTAGCCTGGCTGTCAGATACAGCTGGGTTCCCATGTGATCGCACTGGCTCTGCTTCTGAGCCCGCTCGATCACCGTCACGTACATGTATGTGGGAATGCGGTAACTAACCACATTCCCTGACGTACATATACATGTAAATGCGTTAAGGGGTTAAGCAATCATGTTCAATTACAAAAGGAAATTTGCAGTTTTCCCTCTATTTTCCCCTATTGATCTTTAGGATAAGCTAGAAGTATTTAAGTGTAGCTAAACTTTCAAACAACTTTTGATTTTAAGGCAGAATTTGTAATATACTTTATACATTGTATAACAAATGTTGACTCCTTTCTGTGAAATAAAGATTTTTTTTATTCTTTCCCTTGCTTCTCTATTGAGTCGCACCGTGCATTTCACTGTGTACAGCGTACAGGCTTGTGTGTATAGTGAAGAGAAAAAGATGGTGGGGGAGGGGTCACTTCTAACAGTTATTTTATGAAAGAGGAGATTCATACAGAATTCATAGTTTTTTCCTTTGGATTATTCAAATAATTTGTGCGCCTTTTTTCGGTGACACATAGGACTTTATTTTATGTCATTTTTTTATTTTTGCATGTTTTCCTTTTTTATATGCAGGAAAAAGTAAACAAAAAAGTAGGGGAAACGTGTCTTTTTTTGCCTTACTTTAAGGCTATGGCCCCACGTAGTGTCCCGCAATGCATTGCAGTTTTTCCTGCAACAGGTTTCCTCTGCGGACTTTCTGCTTCAATTATACCTATAGGGAAACCGCTTGCATTTCCGTAGGAATAATTGACATGCTGCGATTTCCAAAACCGTAACGTGGGTCCCTGGCCTAAATGGGTTTTTCCATGATCAAAACCAATTGAAATTTGTAGAGAATTTGAAATTGTCATTTTTGTAAATGTAAGTTATTAAAAATTTTGAAGCGTTTTAAAGATTTTATCTAATCATCTTAGTGGTGACAGTCTGTTTTCTTGATCGGTTACCAATGGATATGACCATGAATGTAGGAACTTTCTATGCGCTGGGACTTGTCAGAAACCCAGTCATGATTTCCTTATTGTGGACAGGTTATCAGGCAGGGGGACTACATTGCAGAAGAAGATAATCTGACCAAATAAGGATATTATGACTGGGTTTTGACAAGACCATATTACAGGTGCATATCAATAAATTAGAATATCTTTGAAATGTTTATTTCTTTCAGTAATTAAATTAAATTTTCTAGATTCTTTACACACAGAATGTTCTATTTCAAGTGTTTTATTTCTGTAAATGTTGATTATGGATTACAGGTAATGAAAACCCAAATCTAAGAAAATTTGAATATTGTAAAAAAGTTCAGTATTGTAAATTCAGTGTGTCACCTGCCAAGGTTTCCTAAGCCTTTAAATGGTCCCTCAGTCTGGTTCAGTAGGACACACAATCATGGAAGACTGCTAATTATGAATTGAATTACTGAGTTACTGAAATGAATGAACATTTCAAAGATATATTTATTGAGATGCACCTGTAAGTACCTACATTCATTGTTGTATCCACTGGCAACTGATCAAGACTAAAGACTGTTACCATTAATCTAATTTTAAAAACTCTTTAAATATATTTTATGTTTGTCGGAAAACCCCTTTAACTTATATATTCTATTTACAGAAATTTTCCAGTTACAGGAGGAATGCAGTTTCCTAACCTGAATTGCAGAGCTGATCTGGGTCCTCTAGGATCCAGCAGCTTCTACAGATCCTGACCCTGGCGGATTACCGTAATAAACCGTCCTTGCCTTCTCTAGAATATAGTAACAGCTGGCTATCCTATTTCATGCTTAAAGAGGTTGTCCAGGAAAAAAATAAATTTTTTGCCGAACAACCCTTTTAACAATTTTGTGTGGTTCTGGCACTTGTCAAAAACCCAGTCATGATGTTCTTCTTGTGGTCAGATTATCTTCTTGTACATATGGTTTCATCCTTGCAGGGTTAAGAGTGGATTTCCTGTACCTATATAGTCAAAGGGCCATCTGGAACCAGTTAATAAAGTGTTATTAAATTTATAAATGACACAAATGCTGCTAGAAAATCAAAAGTTGTTTGAAAATTTAGTTATGCTTTAAAATTGGGTTCCAGCCAGAAAAGCACCTTTTAAGATACTGAAAAAGGATTGCTTACCAATTATTTAAAAAAACAAAACAAAATGAAAATACTGTTATATACTATGCTTTTTTAAAATTTTATTTTAATGTGTTTTTTTTTTTTTTTTTTTATTATTGTAGGTGATCACTTTGTTCCTGCATCAGAGCACTTGCTGCGAGAGAAAATACTTTCAAAATTCTTGTTTTGGCTTATGGATACATATGTTATACAGTTATTGAAAGCATTTTATTATATAACAGAAACCAGCTTTCAGAAAAACAGACTGTTCTTCTATAGAAAGAGCATCTGGGGACGACTTCAGAAGATTGGAATAAGGTAAGAGAATGTTTGAAAATGATAATTTCCAAAAATTTTTACAAATGACAATTAGTCAAATTGACATTGATGTTCGTAGCGCTGAGCTGGATTTTTCATCTTCAAGTGTTTTTGTTTAATTGTTCAGTTTGATAGCCCAGCAATGTGAGATTGAAATGAATCATTTTAATAGCAATAGTTTCCAGCTGTCTAGTTTTCTGAGGCACAGAAATTGAGCAGGAAGCAAATCACTTCATTCTTTGTTTAGTGGCCAGACCAGGTTACTGCAGATCAGCTACCATTCAGTCACATTAGAGTTAAGCTGTAGTGACTCCATTCACCCATTACACAAAGAAACAAAGCTGTCGGCTTCTTGATCCATTCTCTGTGTATCAGCTGCTCAGAACAGTTGATTGAAGTTGAATCGGGGTATTGGGTTCCACTGGTCTGATATTGATGAATTATTCTTGGATAGTAGTTTTAGTCCTGGAAACACCTTTAAAAAATAGGGAACCTATCAAATAACAAATACAGCCCAGACTTATTCCATGTGTCACTGCTAAATTGGTCAGTTCTTTCACCTTCATCCAAAAACCCAGTATAAGAGGACAGTCCCAAAAGATGTGATCTAATGTAGCTAACGCGGAATGAATCTGCCAACATTCATAGGAAATTGAGGGCTTCAAGCAATGCAGAAGGGCAGGAGTGTGATACCAATGCATCAAGATTTTTTTCTTTGTTTCCTTAAATGTCACACAAGTGGAGGACTTTGTCGGATCAGGACCATATAATCTGCAACTGATCAGGGGAAATCGGACTCTCAATAGCCTCTTCCGGGTCTCTGGAGAGGAGAGGAGCCGGAAGACAGCGGTAATCAGACCTGCTGTGGAGGTGCCCGCCCGGCACCGTCTAAAGCAGTTGGGACGGAGACATGCAGAGTACCAAATAAGGTGACCATAAAATGGACAATATATTGGTACTGGAGCCACTCAGTCTCGGGAAGGTTTAAAACAGAGGTGAAATAGTCAAAAGGGCCTGAGCTCTGGAGTCAAAGGGTCTACCAAGTCCGCTATATGGAACAGGTCTGCCCTACTCCAGTTATGCACCATGGCAACTGTCAATCACCCTGGGTAGGAGTGGGTTTTTTAAGAAAGAAATTGTGATGAACCGACCCTCAGTTGTACATCTTTCTTAGAAATGTATTTTTACTTGCTCATGTCAGTCCTCCCCCTACTTGTTGGAATGTTGTGTTTAAGTTGGGTTTACACTGCTGGACGATACGCTTCACTGGTTTTATGTGTGTATCATGGGAGATGGCTTGCTATAGCCAGGCACTTTTATTACCCCTGGTCAGATGGCGATGGGGGATAGCAGGCCAGTGACCTTAACTTCACCCATCCCTCCCAGCACCTAGGAAGGTACCCATCTCTCTGAGGGTTCTGCAAAGGAGGGAGAAGGGGGGCTGTCTGGGTGGAAGGGGTGGGTTATTCAGCAAAGAGGCAGTAAGGAGCTCTGATCTGGGAGAAGATGAGAGAGCTTGCCCTACTGAGGAATGCATTGAGGGCCTAGCATTGAGGCCTGAAGCCTTTCCCTTTGTTCTGGACAACGTGTAGAAGAATTGTTTTATGCAACTTGCTTAAGCTTGCGCCCTAGACCCAAAACCCTGCTGTGGCCTAGAGAAACGGACTACGAGCCTATGCCGGTATTTTCTCTATCTTTTATTTCCCTTTTTATTTTGTATGCTGTATCATCGCATTTTGCTCGTATATTTATGCTTGATCATATTAATATTGTATATTTCTGTATATGCTATTACTTAGTACCAACCCACTTGGGTTATTAAATATATAAAATTTATACAGCTCGTTTCATTCTATCCTACGAACTCAGTCCGCTCACGGGTTGTGGGTGGAAGGTTAAGAAGGGTGATCGCAGGTAGGCCAAGGACTTTGGCAAGGCGATATTCTTCACAGAAATCATAGAGGAATTATGCAAGTCCAGAGGGAATAGACTACTGCAAGTAGTCCAAATTACTCTAGTGAAGCGAATAGGACCTAAAAGAGGAGTAGGGGGGTGAGGGAAAGCCGACAGTGCGCTGAATTCAGCGCACTGTCGGCTTTCTAGTGGTATATAAAACCACATGTGCATGAGGACATGAAAGGTCCTCTTTAATGTGCTGTTTGGGCACAAAGCAGGGTACAGAAGAGAAGAAGGGCAACTTTAGATGGTCTAGTTTTTGGACATCATGTCATGTTTTCAGAGTTCCTAAGGTGCCTATAAAGTGCAATCCCACAAAAAGAAATCCCATTTTGAAAATTATACTCCTTAAGGAATTTATGAAGGGGTGTGGGGAGCATTAGTTTCCCCGAAGTGAATATTACATTGGGTATCCCAAATCCCACACTATTTTCCTACTAGCTCCTATGACTGGGGAGAGAGCATTCTTGGGGGGAGTTCTGGTGTTTTTTGTCTTGTAAACTCTAACCATAGGGCAGTGTTTCCCAACTTTTTCAGACTCTGGACACCCCTGGAAAAAAAAAAATTCAATGGGGTACCCGTCAAACAATTTTTACCAAAAGTCAAATAACCTACAGATTTGACGTGTGTTTAGCGCAATTTTTGAAATTACAGCTGGAACCACATCAAAACAGCGTGCATTATACTGTTAAGGTTTTGATGCAATTGTAACTGCACCATGTGAATGCAACCTTTAAAACCTTAAATAATTTTCCCCCAGTGGCCCCCAGGCAACTAATAATGTCACCCAGTGGCCTCCAGACAACTAATAGTGGCCCCCAGATAACTACTAATGCTTCCTAGTGGCCCCCAGACAACTAATAATGTCCCTCCAGTGGCCCCCAGAGAACTAAAAATATCCCCCAGTGGCCCCCTGACCACCAATAATGTCCCTCAGTGGCCCCACACTGTAGTTGCGCTATATAAATAAAAAAAAACAAATGCCATCATTGGTCCCCGGATCTCTGTGATCCTCCTCCTCTGCAGATCGATGCATCAGGTCTTCAGCAGGCATCACTAGCTGATTCCTGAGTTATAGAGAAGGAAGCTAAAGACTTCCTGCTTCATCGTTCTAATTAACTTAGGATGCAGATGTAGTTAAAAATTGAGAATCGCTACCATAGGGTGTAGCCTGATGTGTGCTTGCGGAGCTTGCATATTTCCCTTCCTGCCGCAGCCACTTTTGTCCTAAAGATAATTTACTTTTTAATGACACCATTTTGGGGTGTTTTTAACTTATTGACTAAATTTTATTAACTCTTTCTGTGTTGGATTTTAAAAAAAACAAACAAAAAAAAACATCAAATCTGACAAGTTTTTTGCCATTCGCTGTACAGCATAAATAACATGTTATATTTATTCTAAGGGACGGTATAATTACGGTAATACCTAATTTTATATTTTTTTAAATGTTTCATAAAGTTTTCAGAATAATATTCCATTTAGGGAGAAAAAAAAAATCTATTGTTTTTGCATTGCCATATTCTGAGAGGTGTAACGTTTTTATTTTTCTGTTGACGGCGTTGGTTGATTTATTCCAGGATGAGCTGTGCTTTTTATTGGTACCGTTTTGGTCTATATATGACTTTTTAATCACTTTTTATTCTATATTTTGTGGGTCCCGATGCAAGCTTTTACCAGTGCCCCCTCTCTACATCATACTCTTGATAGCAATGGTTATGGGTGCTGCAGTGGTATCTCAGATGCTTGAAAGGGATACAACTATAGTACCCACAACTGTGGTCATCAAGAATATCATGAGTGAGCAGTGCAGAGCCCAGCATGGAAACAATGCTGGGAGCTGCATGTTCTGATAAACATATGATCTGCGGGGTCCCAACAATCTGAGATCAATGAGGGTCTAATAGAAAGGGCCCCTGCTGATTAATTGTTTGAACGGACCATGGTGCTTTTGCGAGCGCTGTGACCTCTTCACTTTTTATGTCACACAGGATCTGTTTTATAGTGACCGTGCAATGTAATTACAGTCTGTAATAATAGTGCACAGCTGCTATAAAACAAAGGGGGTGTGATGTAAATAGTGAATAAGGCCCACACAGTATAATATCTTCCCCAGAGCCCCCCACAGTATAATATGCTGCACAGTGGCCACACACAGTATAACATGCTCCACAGTGGCCCCCACACAGTATAATATATTCTATAGTTGCCCCCCACAGTATAATATGCTCCACAGAGGCTCGCACACAGTTTAAATTGCTCCCAAGTGTCCCCCTTGAGCCGCTTCAGGCGAACCCTACCAAATTCGATGACTATTAGTGAGGTTCAGCATTCCGGTTAGTTTTGGTGCTATTATTATACATTGGGGTCGCCTCAGTCCCTAGAGTATAATAATAGGAGGCCGAGGGGAGGTGATGGAAAATAACAAACCCTTATATTCACCTTACCTCACCTCTCCTGGGCATCCTCACTCCATCCGGTTCTCTGCCGCAGCCTCCTCTGTCCTCTTCTGCCTGCAACTGTGGTCACACACCCCAGAGGTATCCTGTGATTGGGCCTCAGTGGTCACGTGGGGTGCGCTGATGTCATTACGCTGGTGCGCCCCGCATGATTGCTGGGGCCCAATCACAGGTCCCAGCAGTGAACACCTGGGACGTGTGACCTCACTCACAGTCCAGAAGAGCCCTGTAGAGGATGTTTGGAACCGTCAGAAGCCCAGGAGAGGTGAATATAAGTATTTGTTATTTTTAATCACCTCCCCTGGGCAGGTTACTATTGAAAAGGGCCCGGCGACATGCCTTTAGCTATATACAGTGGGGAAAAAATGTATTTAGTCAGCCAGCAATTGTGCAGGTTCTCCCACTTAAAAAAGATGAGAGAGGCCTGTAATTGACATCATAGGTAGACCTCAACTATGAGAGACAAAATGAGAAAACAAATCCAGAAAATCACATTGTCTGATTTTTTATTTATTTATTTATTTTTTTTAAACTGTAATTTTTATTAAGTTTTTTTTAAAAGAGAAAAAAAAAGAGAAAATAGTAACAAATCAAATACAGAAAATTCTTCACAACAAACAATCCGTTACATACACACAAAACAGTAATACAGAGACAAGGTTTAGGAAGTACTTATGACAAGACAAAGGGAAGGAACAATAAGGAAAAGAAAAAAAAAAAAAAAAAAAAAAAAGAAAAAAAGGGGGGGGGGGGGGTTCTGATCTCAGACTCCGTGTGTGGCACAGTAGGTATCCCAGTGGGACCAAATTGCTTCGAATTCCTCCACCGTATGGTTAAGGGAGGCGGTCAAGTACTCCAGGCTACGGATATCCTTCAATCGGGCGATCAATTCTGAGATCGCTGGAGGGAGAGCTTCCTTCCAATGGCGGGCTATGAGCGTTTTGGCCGCGGTGCACAGGTAGAGGAATAGCTTAGATGTACTTTTACTAAGACCTTCTGGGGGAAGATTCAGCAGATAAACCATGGGGTCCAGGGTTATGCCCTGGATAAAAAGAATGTTAGTCAGCTTCCTAACTTCGAGCCAGAAAGGGCGTATTAGAGGGCATTCCCAAAAGATATGGAACAATGTTCCTGGTGCTGTTTGGCATCACCAGCAACTGGGAGGGATAGTGGGGTTGAGAGTATGAAGTAAAGTTGGAGTATGATACCAGTGCATAAGTATTTTGTATTGCGTTTCCCTGAATGTTACACAGGAAGAGGATTTGGCTGCTCGGGACCAAATAACCCTCCACTGGTTGTGTGAGATGTGCTCTCCCAAGGCTCCAGACCACCGGGTCATATATTTGTGGACCACCGGAGTCTGCCCCTCCTGAGAGGACAAAAGCCCATATATATTATAAATCAGGCCTCTAGTGGAAGTACCTGCCTGTGAAAGATCCTCAGTGTGCCAACACCGCGTTGGCCCACACCTGAGACTTCTTTCCTAAAAACCACACTCACCGCCAGTGAGTGCTGGGTCCACAAGATAAATACAAGACAAGCTTTCTAAATTTTATATATTTATTAACCCCTAAATGGGTCGGTATTAACATCTAACACATGCAGTTCAGAACAGATGTATGCAAGCATTAACAGTTACTAGTTACAATATACAGTACATAAAAAGGAATAAAAGTGAAATAATTGCTTTACCACACATATCCTGGATGTGGCTCTATAATCCAACCCTAACACATGGCATGTGGGGATAACCAGTGGGGAATTCTAGCAGCAGCATTCCAGCCTGCATGCTCATCACAGTCTCTCTGTAGTGGTCTCTGCCCAGTCTCTTCTCAGTATTCTGTAGTCTCTCAATAGGCTCAGCATAGTCTCTCCCTCACTGACCTCTTACCTCATCTTTTATACCCTTGATTACACCACCCAGAATGAGGTCACCGGCGACAGCAAGTATGATTGACTAACGCACTCAAGTCCAGATTCTTTGTAAGAAGATGGGATTAAGTGGAATGACACAATGTTATCAACCATGTCTGATCTAACAGCCCAGGCTGAACAATACAAATGTATTTGATCACCCAGGGCTATGTAGGAACTCAATGGAGCTATTCTGGGATGGATACAAAGCCCTATTGTTACAATGTTGCCACTACTAACAACATACACCTAGGATTAGAGCTGCGCACATTATGAATAAATGGAAGTGAGAAGGAGATACGATACCCAGAGATCAAAATACATCTTTGAGTTATAGCCATATTTAAGTGGAATCATCACACCTCCCCCTTTTAGATGGGGCTTGTAGGAAGTAGGGGCCTGTGCCCCTCTTCTGAGAGCACCTACGCCTCCAGCTCCTCAGGCTCTGGCCCCAAGGATCCCTCACCCTCCCCCGGGGTCCCAGCAGACTCGGGCCTTGTCAGACTCCGAGGGTGGTTGAGCGGCACGCGCCTTTAACATGTCCAGACTAGGGTCAGCTTGGACAGCATCTCTGAACTCTTGGCTGGAGTGAGACAAAAGAGAGGTGCATGATACATAGCTGCCTGACCCTTCCGGCTCTAGGGTGGGGGAGTTTCTCAAGGCGGTCTCAGTAATGTGTCTGAGTGACGGAGGGACCGGTGCAGAGGCTGGAATGCTTTCCACCCCTTTGGCACTTTGACTGCGAGTAACCACCGCAATACCAGCAGTCCGTCCTACATCCGGACTGTCACGGAGAGCCTAGAGAGACACCGAACCACCTGGTACAACATCCACAGTTTCATGGCAGACATTTGCAATATCATTAACAGCATTGGTTCTATCACACTGAGCTGGAGGGAGGACTGGCAGACATAGAGACACAGACTGGGGGGGGTGAGGCCCCCGCAGATTTGGGCGGGTCTACAGCCCAGTCCTCACTCAGCTCCTTTACACCTACATTAATCCCAGAGACAGTAGAATTAGCATTTTCACAGCCTGTAGGAAAGAACTCAGTAAGGGGTTTAGCCTTCCCTTTGGACAGGGCAAGTTCATCTACAACATTCACAGGTACAGTTAAAGTAGCATTTTCACAGAATGTATGAGGAGACATTATAGAGGGAGGGTTACCAGCCCCCTCTGCAGGTAGTCCCACAGGTACACTATCAGACATAGCAGCATGGACAGACAGCTAATCACAGGGAGCTGGGGTGGCCCCCACCCCATATTGGCACATCATAGGCCCCAAATCTGTCCCCAACAGTACATTGGCAGGCAACTCAGACACCACTCCCACATTCCAGATTCCTTTCCCTGCACCCCAGTCTAAATGAACACAAGCCATGGGTATAGTAAAATGTTCCAATCCAATACCCCGTAGGGTCAGAGTTTTCCCGGGAATAATACTGTCTGGGGGGAATAAATCTGGTTGTACCAGCGTAACATCTGCCCCAGTGTCCCGGAATCCCATCACCACTTTGTCCCCCACAGTGACCTGTTGACGGTTAGCATTAGGCTGGGGCCCCTCCCTTGCAACCAGATACACAGATGGGCCGGCCGCTGTAGTTTGGGGAGCAGGGGGGCTCCTAGGGCGGTTGGGGCAGTCTCGTTGTAAATGTCCCGTTTGATTACAGGTGTGGCACCGCCTGATCTCTCCCTGGGGTATGAGAGAAGTCGCCGAGGAGCCCAGAGCTCGAGGGGCAGGGGACGTATAGGAACCACCCGGGACAGAGTTTGGCCTACCCCACCTGGAAGCAGAGGGCTGTGGTGACGTCCAGCTTGGTTCAGGATTCCCCGGGACAGATTGTGTCTTACCCCTCCTCCAGCCGTCGCTGGCAGGTTTCCACGACAACTGGTTGGCAACATAATGATCCGCCATTGCTGCGGCTGTTTCAAGGTCCTTGGGCTCTCGGTCCAGGATGTATTTTTGCACTTCCTCGGTACAAATGATCAGGAACTGCTCTTGAAGCATGAGGTCTGCAAGGCTTTCTTGCGAGGTGACGGACTTGCCCTCCGTCCACTCCCGGAACCACACGCGCAGCTGGGCCGCTGTATCCTCATGGCTCTCTGAAGGCTTTTTCTGCAGGCCTCGGAACGTTCGATGGTACAGCTCCGGCGTGAGTTGGTATCTCCGGGTTAGCGCTGCTTTAACGGACTCATAGTCCTGGTCAACGGGCAAATTGGCATAAGTGTCCAGGGCTTTTCCCCTCAACCGGGGAGCCAGGTAACGGACCCAGTCCGTCTGGTAGCTGATACTGCTTACACACTTTCTCAAAGACCCGCAAGAACGAGTCCAAATCCCTGTTTGTTTCAAGGATAGGAAAGTCCTCGGATCGGAGCCTTGGTACTTGAGCTTCTGGAGTGCGTGCAGTGACAGAAGGTGCCTGCTGGGAGAGCTCCATTCTTTTGAGCTCAAGCTGATACTGCCGCTCAGCCTGCCGTTCTCGTTCTGCAGCTTCCTGAAAGCGACACATCACCTGCAGGTATATGTTAGGGTCACTGGTGCCTACTTGCTACAGGGCCGTTTGCCAGTATGAAGCCATTCCCCTCACAAGGCTGGGGCTACTGGTCCCTCCTGGTAAAGTAATCCTTGGGACCGGGCTGCTTACCGCACTTCCTGGCCTAGCCCCAAAATCAGGACTCTGCTCGATTCTCTGCATGGCTGTGGCTGCCTCCATTTCAGCCATACGCTCAGGATCTCCAAAAGCCTGGTTCTGCAGTTCTGGAGATCTGCTTCTGAGCCCACTAGCCATCCACTGGTATTTGCCAAATAAAAGAGAGGATAGAATACAAAGAGTAAGGGAGGGGAACAGCACTGTATCAAACTTTCACTGTATCTTAATGCTTGCTTTAATACCGAGCTTGTCTCATAGGATTACCACAATCCTCAGCGTCTGAGTGATAAAGGTCACCAACACACGCTGTTTATCCTAAGATCCCACTGCTGCCGCCAATGTGAAAGATCCTCAGTGCGCCAACACCGCGTTGGCCCACACCTGAGACTTCTTTCCTAAAAACCACACTCACCGCAAGTGAGTGCTGGGTCCACAAGATAAATACAAGACAAGCTTTCTAAATTTTATATATTTATTAACCCCTAAATGGGTCGGTATTAACATCTAACACATGCAGTTCAGAACAGATATGTAGATGTATGCAAGCATTAACAGTTACTAGTTACAATATACAGTACATAAAATAAAAAGGAATAATAGTGAAATAATTACTTTACCACACATATCCTGGATGTGGCTCTATAATCCAACCCTCACACATGGCATGTGGGGATAACCAGTGGGGAATTCTAGCAGCAGCATTCCAGCCTGCATACTCATCACAGTCTCTCTGTAGTGGTCTCTGCCCAGTCTCTTCTCAGTATTCTGTAGTCTCTCAATAGGCTCAGCATAGTCTCTCCCTCACTGACCTCTTACCTCATCTTTTATACCCTTGATTACACCACCCAGAATGAGGTCACCGGCGACAGCAAGTCTGATTGACTAACGCACTCAAGTCCAGATTCTTTGTAAGAAGATGGGATTAAGTGGAATGACACAATGTTATCAACCATGTCTGATCTAACAGCCCAGGCTGAACAATACAACTGTATTTGATCACCCAGGGCTATGTAGGAACTCAATGGAGCTATTCTGGTATGGATACAAAGCCCTATTGTTACAATGTTGCACTACTAACAACATACACCTAGGATTAGAGCTGCGCACATTATGAATAAATGGAAGTGAGAAGGAGATACGATACCCAGAGATCAAAATACATCTTTGAGTTATAGCCATATTTAAGTGGAATCATCACACCGCCCGACATAGTCGTTCAAAGGCCGTAGGAAGGGAGACTCGGGTGGACCCAAACTGGGAGACAACAACCACTCTGAGGTAGGCAAGTGCTGTGTAGAGGTGAGATAGTCAAAGGGCCTGAGCTCCAGGGTAGACGGGTCCACCAAATCAGCTACGTGGAATAGACCCAACCCGCCCCAGGGCCTGACCATAGCAGCCTTGAGTCTGCTTGGAAGAAGTGGGTTATATAAAAAAGAGATCATGGATGAGTGCGGGGAGGCCAACCGAAACAACTTAGAACAGGTGTTCCAGATAGCCCGAGTGAAGCCGATGGGGCCCAGCAGCAGGGCAGTGGGCATGGGGGGGGGGAGGAGGACCACAGAAACGCATTGGAATGTACAGGAGCCAACCAAAGCTTCTCTATCTCAACCCATTTTGTATGTGCCTGGTGTGCCGCCCAAAATGGTATACTACGTAGGTGAGCAGCCCAGTAATAGTGCAATAAGTGTGGAACTCCCAGACCCCCCTCCGACTTACCCGCCAGCATCACCGATCGGGAAATACGATGGCGTTTGCCATTCCATATAAATTGGAATATTGCTTTTTGTAGGGATCTCAGTTCGGTCCTAGGGACTGCCACTGGAAGGGTCTCAAAGAAATAGAGGAGCTTCGGGAGGAGGGTCATCTTAACCGCAGTTATACGGCCTATGAGAGAAATATGGAGTGGGTGCCATTTATCCAGAAGAGAGCAGAGCTCATGAAACAGGTGGGGGTAGTTGGTCGAGTAAAGCGTATGATACGAAGAGGATATTTGAACACCCAGATAGTGCAGGGAGCGTTCTCTCCACTGGAAATCAAAGTTAAACTTAAGCAACTGCAATGTCTCGTTTGGGATATTCAGAGGCAGGGCTTCCGTCTTACCCGGGTTGACCCTATAGCCCGAAAGATCTCCATAATCCCTTAAAACCCGGAGAAGGTTTGGAAGGGAGGTGTGGGGATTAGTGAGGGTTAACAGGACATCGTCTGAGAATAAGCTAATTTTAAATTTCCTATCCCTTAGAAACACCCCAGAGACATCTGGGGCGGATCTGATTCGGGCCTCCAGGGGTTCAATACAAAGTGCGAATATTAGCTGTGACAAGGGGCATCCCTGACAGGTTCCATTACGAATGGATAAGGGAAGGGAGGTGGCATTAGGGAGATTAACAACTCCCGAGGGGTGAGAATAGAGATCCCTTATGGCCGTGAGAAAGGCCCCCGAGAATCCATATTTTTCGTGGGTGGCTATCATAAATGACCAATCGAGGCGGTCGAAGGCCTTCTCAGCGTCCAGACTCAGCAAGGTGGGGGTGGAGTAACGGTTGGCCGCGTCAATCAAATCCACTGCCCTTCTAGTGTTATCTCCCCCCTGACGACAGGGGACAAATCCCAACTGGTCTTTGTGGATGAGAGACAGAAGCCAAAAGTTAAGCCTGTTTGCTAAGATTTTTGTGAAGAGTTTGAGGTCCGTATTCAGGAGGGCGATGGGGCGATAGTTAGAACACTTCTGATGGTCCTTGTGTGGCTTTGGGACTAGAGAAATGTGAGAGTGCAGCATAGTGTGCGGGATCGGGGCCCCGTCCAAGAAGGAGTTGAAAAGTTGACACACATGAGGCAGGAGATCAGAACGGAAAGCTTTATAGTAGGCATAGGTGAACCCATCAGGGCCTGGAGCCTTACCATTAGGCATGCCCTTCAGGACGGCAGTCACCTCCTCGCTCGATATTGGAGCATTAAGCGAAGAGAGAGCCGAGGCCGGGAGGACTGGAAATCCACACGAGGCCAGGTAAGAATGCAGGTCTGTCTCTGTAGTGGTGGAGTCTCTCCTAGCAGGCGAGTAGAGGTTATACAGTGTAGTGTAATAGTCCCGAAACAAGGCCGCTATAATATCGGGATGGTGTTGAAGAATGCCTTGGGAATCTCTGACAGCATGGGGCGTAGACGAAGCCCGGTGAGCTCTTAGAGTTTTGGCCAGAAGTGTGTGGGCTTTATTTCCCCTCTCATAGTATCTCTGGCGGCTATAAAGGAGGAGGCGTCGGGTGGCGAGGTCCCGGAGGTCTGCCCTAGCAGTTACTAATTGACGTAGCAAAGATAACGTGGGGCACGACGTTAATCGCTTGGTCAGGGTTCGGATCTTGCTGGTTAAAGCCTCCTCTCTGACCCTCCTGTCTCTCTGAATCTGTGTTCCCAACGCAACACAGTGACCTCTCATTACAGCCTTATGGGCTTCCCACAGTGTGGATATAGTGGGGACTGAGTCAGAATTAACTCGAAAGTATTCTTGGAGGTGAGAACGAAGTTTAGCCTGGGTCTCTTGTGAGTGGAGGAGGGATTCATTTAGTCGCCAGTGGCAAAGTTTTGTCGGAAGGAGGGTAGAGGACAGTGTGAGCAATACAGGGGCATGGTCAGACCAGGATATGGGGCCTATGTCAGCAGACTTTAATAAGCGAAGGGCCCAATGTGTTACCGAAAAAATAGTCTATTCTGGAATGGGTTTTGTTAGGGTGAGAGTAAAATGTAAAGGAGCGGGCAGAGGGATTATCCTCCCGCCAAAGGTCGTAAAGTGCAGCTGACCTAACAAGGCAGCGAAACTCTCTTGCCAGTCTCATCTGTGAGGGTCCAGGGGGCCCATTAGTGAGGATAAATCGATCCATACATTCAGAGAAAGCCATAATAAAGTCTCCGCCAAATAGTAGTGCAGATCCCTCAAACACTCGTAATTTCCCCAGGACACGTTTAAGAAAGGGGATCTGAGAGGAGTTAGGGGTGTATATGTTGCACAGGGTGATGGGCTGCCCGTATAGAAGCCCCTCCAAAATAATATATCGACCCTGGGGGTCTAGGTGAGAGGCCGATAAAGTAATAGGTACGGGAAAGCAAGATGGCCACCCCTCCCTTCTTGCGACTACAATATGCAGAGTAAGCAGAGGGGACGTAATGACGGGCAAAATTGAACGTGCCAGTATGGTCATAGTGGGTCTCCTGGAGGAAGGCTACATCCGCCTGAAGAGAGCGAAGCTCCCGTAGGACCATTCGCCGTTTTGAGTTGGAGCCTAGGCCCTTGACATTTAATGTAATGCACTTAACCATGAGGGATACAGAGTGAATCTGTTGCTAATGTAGGGAGAAATGAGGCAGAGGCAGATCTCACCAAATCCATAGAGGGTCCAAATCTTTGAAAGTGTAGGGGCGGAGGATCCGGGCCACTGTAGCCACACGGGTCTTCGAACCTGTAAAGGGGGGGGGGGAGGGATGGGGCAGAGGGGGAAGGGGAAGAGACAGAAGACACACAAAAAGACAAGGCATAACAAACAAAAAACAAAACAAAAATACCTAAGTAACACAATTAAACCAAGTCTAATGGTCGAGACTAAATCTCCCGGCCGGGGGCAAAAAAGAAATGTCCAAGTTAGGGCCACAAGTGACCCTACAGGGGCTCAACCATTGGGTCCACAGCTGGACGATGCCCCCATAGTAAAGGGGGGGACAGCTGGGAGGCGGGGGGGGACCAGCAAAAAGCAGATCCACATAAGCAATTGGGGACCAAAAAATAATAACATCTGCAGGTCACTGGGAAGGGAGGGAGGGGAGTCTAGCCCGCCCGACCTGCAACTCTGAAACATAGGTATGATGCAAAACAGTTGTGGGACCATAAAAAACTGCGTATAAATCTAAGGAGCAATAGTAACAGGACACCCCTAGTGATCATAGTAAACATAGCCCTCCTGAGGATTAGGAGGCCCAAGAAAAAAGATAGTCACGGAGGAGGGGGCTCCACCCTCGATCTTCTGGAAGAAGTGCCGGACAAACGTTGCCAACGTCAAGCTGGGTTCTGGGCCGTCCAGACCGGGGGAGGCGGTGGTGGTGGAGAAATCAATTCCCAATTCTGCAGGTCAGGAGGAGGAATATCCATGACAGCGCAGAACGGCTCCAGGTCTGCATAGAACCGTAGCGTAGCAGAGCGTCCATTATGCCTAGCCGTTAAAGAAAAGGGAAATCCCCAGCGATACGGTATCTGTCGGTCGCACAGAAGCTGCAGCAGAAGCAGAAGCTCCTGTGAGCGTAATCCAGGAGAGGTCCTGGTAAAGTTGAATCTTGGCTCCTTCAAATTCAAAGTCTTTAAGACGACGGGCCTTGGAAAGGATGGTTTTTTTCAGTGCGAAGTCGTGCACGCAGCAAATAACATCACGTGGAGTGGGGCCAGATCCCTTGGGGCGCAGGGCCCTGTGTGCTCTATCTAGTTTGATTTTATGTGTAGGTGGTTCCTGCAAGATGGAGTTGAAAACCTCCCCCAAGGTAACATGTAAATCCTCCTCCTGGTTAGCCTCAGGCAGCCCCTTGATTCTAATATTGTTACGTCTGCCCCGGTTATCCAAATCCTCCGAGTGGCGGTGCATGTCATTAACCACCTGGCATTGGGAGAGGACAGTGTCCT
Source organism: Leptodactylus fallax (assembly GCA_947044405.1). Classification (NCBI taxonomy): domain Eukaryota; kingdom Metazoa; phylum Chordata; class Amphibia; order Anura; family Leptodactylidae; genus Leptodactylus; species Leptodactylus fallax. The sequence goes on along the minus strand of CAMRHE010000125.1, from coordinate 1,559,132 downwards.
GGAGGTGAGACACATGAGATCGGGTCTGGTCATGATCGTCCTCAAGGGTATCAACCTCGTTTGCAATATGCTGGAGATCTTGCCCGCTGGACAGCGATTTCTGTGCGTATCTCTGAACGACATGCCGTTGTGACTTTATCAACCAAGGAATCAAAGTCCTCTTTTGACGGTAGGTGAGCAAGTAAATCGAGCCATGGTGGAGGATCACAAGAGGCTGTTAGAGCAGAATGTAGCGGAAGTCGGGCTGACGGGGCAGACGGAGAAGAAGGCTGGGTATGGATAGCAAAGGGGGACAAGGATGGGGTCGCCCCCAAGTCTGCCTCCTCATCTCCGAGAAGGGGTGGGGGCTGCTGTGAGGGCACGAAGTTGGGAGGTTGTGAGGACTGTTGGGGGGTGGAAGGTTCCCCCACAGGGCCAGGAGGTGGCCCACGGTCAGGTGGTAACACGTGGGGGGGAGAGGCAACAACTGAAGTCTCCTGGGGTGCTGGGTCCCCCTGACACCGTATGGGGGAGGCCGCTGAGGAATGCACTGGCTGGAGCTACGGGGGAGGGGGGGGCAGTCAGCGCCGCGGTGCGACCAGCTGCAGCGCCTGACTTACCCTCCGAGGCCTTGCGCCCGGGCTTTCAGATTCCGGGAGGGCAGGAGGTCTGGGGAACTGGCCTCGCAGTAGCGCGGAAGCCCCTCACGCTGGTAGCGGAGCTGCCGCGGTAGTCATGCCGGAGGCGGTCGGCGCTGCAGATGAAGATGGCCGCCGCCTCGTGGAGGCCCGCGCCACGGATGTTGTTGTCGGCTGCAGGAACGCGGACAGGGTAGGCTGTGTATACCTGTCCGCGGGTGACGAGTCCCCCTGTAGCCGGTGCCCGGCTGTTTTTTTTAGCCATGGAGGGTCTGTATAGCGCTGATGGTCCCACTTAGCTGATGGTCAGGCCGGAGCTCCCCCAGAGCACGTCTTACTCCATCGGGTCCCTAGCCACGCCCCGCACATTGTCTGATTTTTAAAGAATTTATTTGCAAATTATGGTGGAAAATAAGTATTTGGTCAATAACAAAAGTTCATCTCAATACTTTGTTATATATCCTTTCTTGGCAATGACAGAGGTCAAACGTTTTCTGTAAGTCTTCACAAGGTTGGCACACACTGTTGCTGGTACGTTGGCCCATTCCTCCATGCAGATCTCCTCTAGAGCAGTGATGTTTTGGGGCTGTTCCTGGGCCACACGGACTTTCAACTCCCTCCAAAGGTTTTCTATGGTGCTAGGCCACTCCAGGACCTTGAAATGCTTCTTACGAAGCGACTCCTTCGTTGCCCTGGCGGTGTGCTTGGGATCATTGTCATGCTGAAAGACCCAGCCACGTTTCATCTTCAATGCCCTTGCTGATGGAAGGAGGTTTGCACTCAAAATCTCACGATACATGGCCCCATTCATTCTTTCATGTACACGGATCTGTCATCCTGGTCCCTTTGCAGAGAAACAGCCCCAAAGCATGATGTTGCCACCTTCATGATTCACAGTAGGCATGGTGTTCTTTGGATGCAACTCAGCATTCACTGTCCTCCAAATACGACGAGTTGTGTTTCTACCAAACAGTTCTACTTTGGTTTCATCTGACCATATGACATTCTCCTAATACTCTTCTGGAACATCCAGATGCTCTCTAGCAAACTTCAAACGGGCCCGGATATATACTGGCTTAAGCAGGGGGACACGTCTGGCACTGCAGGATCTGAGTCCCTGGTAGCGTAGTGTGTTACTGATGGAAGCCTTTCTTATGTTAGTCCCAGCTTTCTGCAGGTCATTCACTAGGTCCCCCCGTGTGGTTCTGGGATTTTTGCTCACCGTTCTTGTGATTATTTTGACCCCACAGGGTCACAGCGTGGAGCCCCTGATGGAGGGAGATTATCAGTGGTCTTGTATGTCTTCCATTTTCTAATTATTGCTCCCACAGTTGATTTCTTCACACCAAGCTGCTTGCCTATTGCAGATTCAGCCTTCCCAGCCTGGTGCAGGTCTACAATTTTGTTTCTGGTGTCCTTCCACAGCTCTTTGGTCTTCACCATAGTGGAGTTTGGAGTGTGACTGTTTGAGGTTGTGGACAGGTGTCTTTTATACTGATAACAATTTTAAACAGGTGCCATTACTACAGGTAATGAGTGGAGGACAGAGGAGCCTCTTAAAGAAGAAGTTACAGGTCTGTGAGAGCCAGAAATCTTGCTTGTTTGTAGGTGACCAAATACTTACTTACTTTTCCACCATAATTTGCAAATAAATTCTTAAAAAATCAGACAATGTGATTTTCTAGGTATGTTTTCTCATTTTGTCTCTCATGGTTGAGGTCTATCTATGATGTCAATTACAGGCCTCTCTCATGTTTTTAAGTGGGAGAACTTGTACAATTGGTGGCTGACTAAATACTTTTTTTCCCCACTGTATTTGTGTGTGTGTGTGTGTGTATGTATATATATATGTATGTATGTATGTATGTATGTTGAAATATATATATATATATATATATATATATATATATATACATATATGTGTGTATGTATATATATATATATATATATATATATGTGTGTGTATATATTATAGCGGTCGGGGAACCAGGATTCCCCAATCGCTATCATGGTGCTGCCATCTCCAGCTGTCTGCGGGCCCCGTACCACTCTGGACCTGGTTGCAACCCTTGTGACCACAATCATTACGCCTCTGGTTGCGCCTTTCACAAGATGACAATACAAAAATAATAGATTTTTTTTTTCACATCAAATGGATTTTTATTCTGCAAAATTAGCAGCGCATACAAAAACGATATAACTTATGTATTGTTTTAATCATAGTAACCCATAGAGTAAAGGTAAGACAATATTTATGTAGTATGGCGAAGGACAAAAAATTTAAAATGTTAAAAATACAACGCCAAAATTAATGGTTTTTTTAAAGTTCCCCCCCAGAAAGAGTTAATAAAATATTGTCAATAAGTTATAGACACTCCACAATGGTTTCAATACAAAATGCATGTCATCCCACAAAAAAACAAGCCCTCATATAGTTACCTTACCAGAAAAAAAAAAAAATTGTAGCTTGTACAAAATGACAAAAAAAAAAAGTAAAATATCCAAATCTTTAGGACAAAACTGGCTGCGACCATATATGAGGGTACATCTCAGATTTAAAGATTACTAGGAAAAAGACACCAGAAGTGACCCTTCCAATCATAGGAGCTACTGGGAAAATTATAGGGAATTTGGTACTCCGCACAACATATACAGTATATTCACTTTTCACCATCCGCTGTGCAATCCCATCTGAGAAAACTAATTCTCACTATGCCCCTTGTAAATTCTTTGAGGGGTGCAATTTTCAAAATGTGGTCACTCTTTATGGGATTCCACTTTATTGGCACCTCAGGGGCTCTGCAAATGAGCCGTGGTGTCAAAAAAACAAACAACGTAAATCTGCACTCCAAAAGCCACATAGTGCTTCTTCACATCTCCGCCCTGTTGTGTACCCAAATCGCAGTTTATACCCACATGTATGACACTGTTGTATCCAGTATAACGTACTTAATGTCATATGTGGGTATTAACTGCTGTTTGGGAACAGCCGGGCACAGAAGGGAAGGAACGCTATTTGGTTTTTAGAGCACATATTTAGATAATTTGGTTTTTGGTCATGCCTCTTTTGCAGAGCCCCTGAAATGCCAGTAAAGTGAAAGCTACACTCCTGAAAGAATTTATCCAATGGTGCAGTGAACATTTTTAATCACCAAGTGTTGCATTAATTTATTTTTCAGAAATTTATGTGCAGGAGATGGTGAAAAGTGAAAACAACAGTTTTTCCAGAAATACGTCTTTTCAGTGTGCAATATGTTGTGCCCAGCATGTATCAGACAAATACGCTAAAAGCTGTTGTCCCAAGGATAACCTCTTAACAGCTTTTGAGTGTGTGTTTCTGCTGACACAAGCTGGGTGTGTCATATCGGGCACTGAAATGGTTTCTCTCTGGTAAAATTGCAATTTTTACTATTAGCTGCACATTAATTTCTGGAAAATTAAATTAATGAAACACTCAAGGGTTAAAAATGCTTGCTACACCACTGGATAAATCCTTTGAGGGATGTAGTTTCCAAAATATGGTCACATGTCTGTGGATTCCACATTACTGGAATTCAGAGGTTCTGTAAAAGTGGTATGACATCCAAGAACCAAACTCTGCTCCAAAAACCAAATAGCGCTCCTTCCTTTCTGTGCCTGGCTGTGTGCCGCAACAACAGTTTATACCCACATATGACATTAAGTACGTTATCGTGAGTACAACAATGTCACACATGGAGTAAACTGGTGGTCAGATACACAGCAGAGTGCAGATGTAAAGGAAGCTCTCTGTGGCTTTTGGAGTGTACATTTAGATTGTTGGTTTTTGGACATTTATGTCCCGTTTGCAGAGATCCTAAAGGGGTCACTTCTTGGGGAATTCCAATTTTATGACGTCTCTAGGGATCTGCAAAAGTAATATGGCGTCTAAAAAACAATTCCTTTAAATCTATACTCTAAAAGCTAAAAAGCGCAGTGCGCCTTCCCTTCAGAGCCCTGCTGTGTGCCGACACAGCAGTTTACATCCACATATACAACTTTTTTTGTACCTGGGATAACCCACTTAAAAGTTTTAGTAGTTCGTGTCTCTGTTGACACATAGCGGGCACAACATATTGGGACTGAAAGTGCATATTTCTTTTAAAAAAAAACCTCTATTTTCACTTTGTACATTAATTTTTGGGAAGCACTCTTGGGCTCAAAATAATAATATCCTTTGAAAAATTCCTTGAGGGTTGTAGTTTCGAAAATGGGGTCATGTTTTGGGGGTGCAACAAATGTAGTGCAAATGCCCAAATGAGGCTTCAAATGCACAATGGTGCTTTCATTTCTGAGCCCTGTCGTATATTCCAGGCAAAAGATTAGCGCCGCATGTAGGGCGTTTCCAAAATCTTGAGAGCTGACCTTTCACAGTGCTACAAGCTGGGCAAAGACATATCTGGCATTGAAATAGAAAATATCTGGGAAAATTTTAATTTTAATTTTGTATCATCCACTGCACATTTCTTTTTGGAAACCATATCTTCGGTCAAAATGCTCATTATACCCTTTGCTATATTCTGTAAGGGGTGTAGTTTCCAAAATGGGGTCACTTTTGGGGAATTTCCATTGTACTGGTAATTTAGGGACTCTGCAAATGCAACATGGCATCTGAAAACTAATGCAGCAAAATCTGCTTTCCCTTCCCTTTGATGCGCTGCCATGTCCCCAAACAGCAATTTACATCCACATGTGGGGGATTTCCATGGGAGAAATTGGGAATGTGTAAATTTTAGGGCTAAATGAATGTATTATTATTAAAAAAAAAAAAAAAAAAAAAAAAAATTGTCTAAATTTCACCTCCATATTGTTTTAATTCCTGTGAAATGCTTAACCCCTTAAGGACCCAGCCCAAAAGTACGTTTAAGGACCAGGCCTCGTTTTTCAAAACTAACATGTGTCACTTTATATGGCAATAACTTTGAGACGTCTTAACTTACACAAGTGATTTTGAGATTGTTTTTTCGTGACACATTGTACTTCATGTTAGTGGTAAACACTAATGAATATTTTTGTATTTATTTATAAAAAAATAGGAAATTTGATGGAAATTTGGAAAAAAAATCGCAATTTTCAAAATGTGAAATGCTCTGCTTTTCAGATAGATAGTCATACCACCCAGATACATTAATACATATTATCTACCATAAGAAATAAACAAATGTAGAGTAACTAAACGTGCTCAAATATACTATCAAAGAGAAAAAATAACAAACTAGCACTAATACCTAAAATATAACCTTTAATAATCTGATTAAAAAGTGTACAATGCACTACAAAGAAAATGACGTCTGTAGTGTTGCTGCATATGGCATTAAGCAGACAACAGCACATAAGTAGCTTTCACAATGTCCATAAAGCCTCTGTTTGAAAAACAGCTAAACTAAGTGTTCAATAATCAGCAGCATGTGAGTGGCTTTATCACAAGGTCAATAGAGCCCCTCTTTGAATAGATCTATCTTAAGAGGCTTAACAAAATGTAAACACAGCCCTTGTTTGTATAAAAATATCCTCTAAGAGGTTTATAACAATGTCCACACAGCCCCTGTTTGTATATAGCTATCCTCTAAGAGGCTTATCTCAAAATAAACACAGCCCCTGTTTGTTAAAGCTATCCTCTAAGAGGCTTTAGCAATGTAAACAGAGCCCCTATTTGTATAAAACTATCCTCAACGCATTTCCCCCAGAGATAAGCAGGGTTCATCAGGAGAAGGTAAAGATAAAGATAATATCAAACTTACTGAGATAATTTGCAGTAATAACTGCAGTTCCCAGTGTCCTGATGGTGGACACTGGTACTAAGAGAGCCGACTCTCTTAGTACCAGTGTCCACCATCAGGACACTGGGAACTGCAGTTATTACTGCAAATTATCTCAGTAAGCTTGATATTATCTTTATCTTTACCTTCTCCTGATGAACCCTGCTTATCTCTGGGGGAAACGCGTTGAGGATAGTTTTATACAAATAGGGGCTCTGTTTACATTGCTAAAGCCTCTTAGAGGATAGCTTTAACAAACAGGGGCTGTGTTTATTTTGAGATAAGCCTCTTAGAGGATAGCTATATACAAACAGGGGCTGTGTGGACATTGTTATAAACCTCTTAGAGGATATCTTTATACAAACAAGGGCTGTGTTTACATTTTGTTAAGCCTCTTAAGATAGATCTATTCAAAGAGGGGCTCTATTGACCTTGTGATAAAGCCACTCACATGCTGCTGATTATTGAACACTTAGTTTAGCTGTTTTTCAAACAGAGGCTTTATGGACATTGTGAAAGCTACTTATGTGCTGTTGTCTGCTTAATGCCATATGCAGCAACACTACAGACGTCATTTTCTTTGTAGTGCATTGTACACTTTTTAATCAGATTATTAAAGGTTATATTTTAGGTATTAGTGCTAGTTTGTTATATTATCTACCATATCTCTGCTTTATATCGGCATCATCTTTTAATCGTCCTGTAATTTATTTTGGATGTTAGAAGGCTTACAAGTGTAACAGCGATTTTGCAGATTTACAAGAAAATTTCCCAAACTAATTTTTTAGTGACCACTTCAGTTCTGAAGAGGATTATAATAGCCTATATATTAGAAACCCCCATAAATCACCCCATTTTCAAAACTGCACCCCTCAAATAATTCAAAATAATATTTGGGAAGTTTGTTAACCCTTTAAGCATTTCACTGGAATTAAAACAATATGGAGGTGAAATTTAGACATTTAATTTTTTCCCACTAATTCCTTAATTTAGCCCTAAAATTAACACATTCATAAAGGGTTAAAGGAAAAAATGCATCTCACAGTTTGTTATGCAATTTCTCCCGAGCATGGAAATACCCCACAAGTGGGTGTAAACTGATGTTTGGGCGAATGGCAGCGCACGGAAGGGAAGGAGTGACACTGGGGGTTTGAAAAGCAGATTTTGCTGGAATAGTTTTCAGGTGCCATGTCTCATTTGCAAAGCCCCTAGAGTACCAATACAAAGGAAAACCCCAAAAAGTGACCCCATTTTGCAAACTACACCCCTCACAGAATTCATATAGGGGTATAGTGAGCATTTTGACCTTACAGTCGTTTCACAGATTTTGCTAACACTGGGATGTATAAATGAAACATTACTAAAATGTCACTTTATCCCCAAAGTTTTCATTTTCACAATGGGTTAAAGGAGAAAAAGCACCCCACAGTTTGCAAAATAATTGCTCCTAAACACAGCAATACCCCATATGTGGTCATAATCTGCTGTATGGGTACATGGCAGGGCTCAGAATGGAAAGAGCGCTATTTAGCTTTTGGAGAGCAGATTTTGCTGGAATAGTTTTCAGGTACCATGTCGCATTTGCAGAGCCCCCAAAGTACCAATACAGTGGAAACCCCCTAAAAGTGACCCCATTTTGGAAACTACACCCCTCACAGAACATATCAAGGGGTATAGTGAGCATTTTGACCCTACAGCTGTTTCACAGATTTTATTAACATTGGGACATTAAAATGAAAAATTACTTTTTTTCCAATAAACCGTCAATTTAGCCCCAAATTCTTCATTTTCACAAGAGGACAAAGGAGAAAAAGCACAATTACAATTGTTACACAATTTCTCCTGAACACAGAAATGCCCCATATGTGGTTGTAATCTGCTGCATGGGTAAATGGCAGGGCTAAAAATGGAAAGAGCGCTATTTAGCTTTTGGAGGGCAGATTTTGCTGGAATAGTTTTTGGATGCCATGTCGCATTTGCAGAGCCCCTAAAGTACCAATATAATGGAAACCTCTCAAAAGTGACCCCATTTTAGAAACTACACCCCTCAAGGAATGTATCAAGGGGTATTATCATTTAGAGCCTAAAAATGCTTCCCAAAAATTAATGTACAAAGTGAAAATTAAAGTTTTTAAAGAAATATCCAATTTCAGTGCCTAATACGTTGCGGCCACTTTGTGGCATCAGAGACATGAACTCCTAAAACTATTAAGTGGGCTATCCCGGGGACAAAAACATTATATATGTGGGTATAAACTGCTTCTTGGGCACGCAGCAGGGCTCAGAAGGGAAGGAGCACTGTGGTTTTTTTTTAGCTTTTGGAGTACAGATTTAGAGGTACTTTCTGGTCGCCATGATATTTTTGCAGAGCCCTGGAGGTGCCAGTAAATTGGAATTCCCTAAGAAGTGACCCCCATTTTGTAGGGGCAATTTTAGGGTCTCTGCAAATGTGACATGGCGTCCAAAAAAACAACAATCTAAATATGCGCTCCAAAAGCACATAGCGCTCCTTCACATTTGCGCCCTGCTGTGTGCCCAAATGACAGTTTATGCTCACACGTATGACACTGGTGTACCCAGGATAACGTACTTAACAATGCCATATGTGGGTATAAACTGCTGTTTGGGCACAGCCAGGCACAGAAGGGAAGGAGCGCTATTTTGGTTTTTAGAGCACAGTTTGCTTTTTGAACACCATGCCACTTTTGCAGAGACCATGAATTGTCAGTAAAGTGAAATCCGCAGACATGTCACCCCATTTTGGAAACTATACCCTTCAAGGGATTTATCAAGTGGGGTAGCGAGCATTATTAACCCTTAAGTGTTGCATTCTTTTAATTTCCAAAAATGAATGCGCAGCTGATAATGAAAAGTTAAAAATGAAATTTTTCTATAGATACGCCATTTCAGTGCCCGATATGTTGTGCCCAGCTTATGTCTGCACAGACACACAGTCCAAAAACTGGTGAGCGGGAATCCCGGGCACAACAACTTTTGGAGCGTTCATCTCTGATACAAGCCTGGCATAACATATTACGCACTGAAATGATGTATTCCTGGAATAATTGTCATTTTCACCTTTCATCATCAGCTGCGTATTCATTTACGGATAATAAATTATAGCAACACTTGGGGGTTAAAAATGCTCACTGTACCCCTGGATAAATTCCTTCAGGGGTGCAGTTTCCAAAATGGGGTGACATGTCAGGGGATTCCACTATACTGGCATTTCAGCTCTGCAAAAGTGCAATGGCGTCCAAAAACCAAACCGTCCAAGTCTGTGATCCAAAAACCAAATAGCGCTCCTTCCCTTCTGTGCTCGGCTGTGCCCAAACAGGAGTTTATACCCATATATGACATTAAGTACCTTATCCTGGGTACACCAGTGTCATACATGTGGGTATAAACTGCGGTTTGGGCACACAGTAGGGCACAGAAGGGAAGGAGCGCTATGTGGCTTTTGGAGCGCAGATTCAGATGTTTGGGATCTGGATGCCATGTCATGTTTGCAGAGCCTCTAAAGTACCAGTAAAGTGGAATCCCCTAGGGAATGACCCCATTTTGAAAACTGCACCCCTCAAAGAATTTATCAAGGGGTGTAACGAGCATTAGTATCCCAGACGTGACTGCACAGCGGATGGGGGAAAGTGAATGAATATGTAATCTGTGCGTAGTACATTGGGTACACTAAATTCCCTACTATTTCCCCAGTAGTTCCTATTATTGGGGAGGTCACTCTGGGGGGTCATTTCTGGTTTATTGTCCCTTGGAAGCTCTAAATCTGGTTTGTACTCTGATATCCGCTCGCACAGCTTATACATTCCCTTCCTGCTGCAGCCAGTTATGCTCTAATGATTTGGCGATTTTTGGGTTTTTTGTCTTCACATTGTACGAGCTATATTTTCTTTATTTCTCTGGTGATGTAGCCATATGAGGGCTTGTTGTTTGCAGGGTGAGATGTATTTTTTTAATGACATCATTTTTAGGTGCTTACAACTTATTAAATAAATTTTATTAACTCTTTCTTGGTGGATTAAAAAACAACCCCATCAATTCTGGCACTGCGTTTTATCTTTTAAATTTTTCACCATGCAGCGTAGAGCGTAAGTAACATGTTATCTTTATTCTGCGGGTCGGTACGATTACGGCGATACCTCATTTATACTGTTTTTTTATGCAATACCAATTTTTCAGAACAAAAACCCATTTGGGGACATAAATCAATTTTTTTGCATCGCCATCTTCTAAGATGCTTAGCATTTTTATTTTTCAGTTTAGAGAGTTGGTTTAGGGCTTATTTTTTGCAGGACAACCTGTGCTTTTTATTGGTACTGTTATGGGGTACATATGACTTTTTGATCACTTTTTATGGCATATTTTGTAAGGTGAGATGGCGAAAAATCGTTACTTTTGGCGGGTTTTTTCCGTTTTTTTTTCCCCGACTTTCACCGTGTACATTAAATATGGTTTCAGTTTTATTGTACAGGTTGTTACAGACGCAACGATACCAAATATGTATTGTTTTTATAAATTTTTAGGTTTATTTTTTATATAATTCATTTTATATAGGAAAAGGGAATTTTTGGGGCTTTATTCTTTTATTAATTTTTTTCACATACTTTATTATTTTTTTTTTCACTTTTTTTTTTACTTTTTCTTATGTCCCATTAGGACACCTGAGCCAGAGATGCTTTGATCTCTGGTTCAGTACTATAGACTGCAAGACACGAGCATACACGTGTCTTGCAGCCTATACAGGAAGTCAGCGCTATGGAAACACAGCGCTGACTTCCGCAGGTCTTGGCAGGATCAACCAGGTATTGGGGGCTTCAGGCAGCCTGGGGTCACTGGGCAGACCCCGGGCTGCAGATTAGAGATATCGGCACCCCCCGATCTCGCCGCGGGGGGGTGCCGGGGGGGGGGCGGCAAAATGGTGGAACCCCTTGGATGCCGCGGTCATGTTTGACCGCGGCATCCAAGGGGTTAAAACCGCCAATCGGAAGTTATGGCCGACCGGGGGTTATGGAGCAGGGTGTTAGCTGTCAGATACAGCTAACACCCGGTTCCGATACCGCCCGCTCAGATAGTGAGCGGGCGGCCGGCCTCGGGTGTATTATTACGCCCTGGTGCGCGAAGTACCTAGCGCCCAGGACGTAATAGTACGTCCAAGGTCGTTAAGGGGTTAAAGGGGTATTCCCACGAACATAACCATTTTTAAATCTGTAGGTAATTAAAAGTTAAAATTTTTTTTCAAATATAAGTAATTAAACATTTTGCAGAGTTTAAAGAGTTTCTCTAAATATCTTATGATCACAAGTTGTTGTCTTGATCGGTTGACAGTGGATACGACCATGAATGCAGGACCTTTCTAACGTCAAAGAAATCATGGCTGATTTTCTATTGTTGCTGGGATATCTTCTGATACATGTAGTGTCCCTGCCTTATAACCCAGCTACAATAAGAAAATCATGGCTAGGTACCTGACAAGTCCCAGACCATAGAAAGTTTCTGCATTCGTGGTCATATCCATTGACAACAGATCAAGACAACAGACTGTCGCACTAAGATGGTTAGAGAAAATCTTTAAAACACTGCAGAATGGTTTAATTTTTAATTATCTACAAATATAGATATGATTATGTTCATGAGAATAAATCTTTAACTCTTTCCCGATATCTGCCACAATAGTGGATCTCAGGTATTTAAATATTTTTTATAAAAAAAAAAATTAAAAGTTAATGTCACACCCATATAAAAGTGACTGTACATGTAAAGAAATGACTGTAAAACACATACACATTAGGTATCCCTGTGTCTGAAAGTGCCAAGTCTACAAACTTATAAAAATATTTTTCCTGTACGGTGAATGCCTTAACGAGAAAAAAATCCGCCATTTTTTCACGGTTTTGCCTTTTATAAATATTTAGATAAAAAGTGATAAAAGCAATAGACATTCCCCAAAATCGTATGACTAAAGTACACCTGGCCCTGCAAAAATAGATGCCCTATGCACGTACACGGAAATACAAAAAAGTTACAAGTGTCAGAATATGGCGACTTTAAGAAAAAATACTTTTTTGCAAGGTTTTGGATTTTTGTTAAGGGGTTAAAATGTAAATAAAACTTCTGGGAGGATTGGCTCAGTGGTAGCAGCAGCCGACCCAGACAGTCAGAGACAGACACAAAAATTTAGGTGTAAACAGGTTTTACCCTATACGTTTATTTTACAAAAAAAAAAAACGGCAAAACAAAATAAGCCTTAACTTTCAGGCAAAACAGTAACAAAAACCTGGTCGTCTGAGCTACTAGCTAACACAGCAAACACCCTAACTGTACGTGTGGCTTGCTTCAGCCACAGGGTCAACAAACAGGGTAAAAACAGTAGCAGCAGTTCACACTGGAGTCTCACCAATTTTCACAGTGTTAGGACAGAACCCGGCTCCTCCTTTCTCCCCCAGGAAATGCCCAGGACTGAGGACTTAGCAACCTTTTATAGGCCATTAAGGAGGCTGTAAGGGAATCGCTAGAGGAGCGATTCCCCAGTAGCTGCTGGAGAAGCCTGGGGGGAGGGGCACAACAAGACAGTGAGCCCTAAAGCTGAAAACCCACCCCCTGGCCCTGCCTCTTGCCTGACTGTCCTAGGTGACAGCCGACAACTGGGAGCCGGTCCCTACACTGAATAAGTAACAACACAGAACACAGACAGAACAAACAAACAACAAGGGAGGTCAGCAATTAAAGGGTTCGGTAACAGATGAGCAATACAGTACAGAATCAAAATCCAAGAGAATAGTCAAAAGACAAGGCCAGAGTTCAGGAATAGGAACACGGGTAACAAAGTAGTATAATGTTGTACCGTGTTAGCCATTGAAAGTAGTGGAAGAGTGAAGAAATCAGGCGATACCTTTTAGAGGCTAACTGAGTATATTTATAAGTAAGCTTTCAAGAGTACTGGCTCTCTTCTTCAGACATGGTGTTATACAAGAACTGAAAATTCACAGATTTATACTCTATACACATGATCTTCAAAGGATTTTAGGGACTCTAAACTTTCATCTCAAGCAAGGAGAAGACTGATCAGAGATGCAGCCAAGAGGCCCATGATCACTCTGGATGAACTGCAGAGATCTACAGCTGAGGTGGGAGAGTCTGTCCAAAGGACAACAATCAGTCGTACACTGCACAAATCTGGCCTTTATGGAAGAGTGGCAAGAAGAAAGCCATTTCTCAAAGATATCCATAAAAAGTCTTGTTTAAAGTTTGCCACAAGCCACCTGGGAGACACACCAAACATGTGGAAGAAGGTGCTCTGGTCAGATGAAGCCAAAATCGAACTTTTTGGCCACAATGCAAAACGATATGTTTGGCGTAAAAGCAACACAGCTCATCACCCTGAACACACCCCCTGACATCCCCACTGTCAAACATGGTGGTGGCAGCATCATGGTTTGGGCCTGCTTTTCTTCAGCAGGGACAGGGAAGATGGTTAAAATTGATGGAAAGATGGATGGAGCCAAATACAGGACCATTCTGTAAGAAAACCTGTTGGAGTCTGCAAAAGACCTGAGACTGGGACGGAGATTTATATTTCAACAAGACAATGATCCCAAACATAAAGCAAAATCTACAATGGAATGGTTCACAAATAAACGTATCCAGGTGTTAAAATGGCCAAGTCAAAGTCCAGACCTGAATCCAATTGAGAATCTGTGGAAAGAGCTGTGAAAAACTGCTGTTCACAAACGCTCTCCATCCAACCTCACTGAGCTCCAGCTGTTTTCCAAGGAAGAATGGGCAAGAATTTCAGTCTCTAGATGTGCAAAACTGATAGAGACATACCCCAAGTGACTTGCAGCTGTAATCGCAGCAAAAGGTGGCGCTACAAAGTATTATCTTAAGGGGGCCGAATTTGGCATGCCCCACTTTTCAGTTTTTTATTTCTTACAAAAGTTTAAAATGTCCAATAAATTTAGTTCCACTTCACGATTGTGTCCCACTTGTTGATTCTTCACCAAAAAAATTAAAATTTTATATCATTATGTTTGAAGCCTGAAATGTGGCAAAAGGTTGAAAAGTTCAAGAGGGCCGAATACTTTCGCAAGGCACTGTATCCGTCGACATGTGTATGAAATTAAACGCTATGGCAGATGAAAATGTCTAGTGGTCAGATGAGACTAAGATAGAGATTTTTGGTAAAGCACATCATTCTACTGTTTACTGAAAACAGAATGAGGCCTACCAAGAAAGGAAAACAGTACTAACAGTAAAAAATGGTGGAGGATCAAAGATGTTTTGGGGTTGTTTTGCTGCCTCTGGCACTGGGGTGCCTTGACTGTGTGCAAGGCATCATTAAATCTGACGATTACTAAAGGATTTTGTGTCAGAAAGCTGGGTTTGCTTCCTAGGTAATGGGTCTTCCAGCAGGACAATGACCCCAAACATACTTCAAAAAGCACCCAGAAATGGATGGAAACAAAGCACTGGAGAGTTCTGAAGTGGCCAGCAATCATAAATCTCATTGAACACCCGTGGAGAGATCTAAGAATTGTGTTGGGAGAAGGCACTCTTGAAATATGAGAAACCTGGAGCAGTTTGCAAAAGAAGAGTGGTCCAAAATTCCAGTTGAGAGGGGTAAGAAGCTTGTTGATGGTTATAGGAAGCGATTGATTTCAGTTATTTTTTCCAAAGGGTGTGCACCCAAATTTTAAGTTGAGGATGGCATTAACTTTGTCCAGCCCATTTTTGGAGTTTTGCATGAAATATCATTTTTGACTTTTTTGGGGGGTTTTTTTGTGTTATTCCTATACACACACAGGAAATAAACATGTGTATAACAAAACTTGTTTAATTGCAGTAATTTTCTGGGAGAAATATTTCAAATTCAGTAAAAATTTCAGGGGTGCCAACACTTACAGTCATGATTGTATAGATTTTTAGAATCCCCTTCAGAACTAAAGTATTTCCTATCAAATGAGTTTGGGAACTTTTCTTGTAAATTTGGAAAATCGCTCCTAGGCTTGTAAGCCTTAAAGGGGTTGTACAGGATAAACACATATTTTAATATTCCACCCTCAATGCTCACCCATGCAAGTTTACAATATACTTGCTGTATCATTGTGGTGCCAGTTGTTCATACTGCATCTTGGTCACGTGACCACCCTGTGCCTAATTTCAGTCTATACGATGAGGTAACGGGTTTGAGAGAGGAGGACGTTCTGGGGCCGGGACGTCATCCAGAGAGTAGGAGGTCCTATTCCCTTCTCTGTTACATTCAGGTATGTGAGCAGCTGCTTCCTTTCTGCAAGACCCTGGTGCATTTGCACCAATTTCATATGGGTTTAATTTTTATGGCGTTCACTGTGTGGTAGAAATGAAATGTTATCTGTATTCTGCGGGTCAGTACAAATACGGTGATACCAAATTTATATAGTATTTGTAATGTTTTGATACCTTTTAAAAAAATGTAAAACTTGAAAAATTTTGTGTTGCCATATTGTGACACCTGTAACTTTTTCATATTTACATGTATGGAGCTGGGTATGGCGGCTTTTTATGCGGAACTAGATGATGTATTTACTGATACCATTTGAGGAAAGATCTGATTGTTTGATCACTTTTTTTTTTTTTTTTTTTTTTTTTATAGGAGGCAAAGTGTTGAAAAAAATCGCTATTTGGCTATTTTGGTTTTTTTTGCCATTCACTGTATGGGATAAATAATTTAATAGTTCAGGCATTTTGGAGCGCGGGGATACCTAATGTGTTTATGTTTAGTCTTGTTTATTTACTTTTATATCTGATCTAGGGAAAGAGGGGGGTGATTTGAACTTTTATGTTTTTTTTTTATACTTTTCAAAACTTTTTTTCTTCTTTTACTTTTATGATCAGACCCCCTAGGGACGTTGAAACCTAGGGGGCCTAATTGCTCATACTATTCACTGCGATACTACTGTATCACAGTGAATGGATAAATGCCTACCTCTCTATTACACAATAGGCTCCCGGCTGTCATGGCAACTGATCGACACCCTCCGATGACATTAGGCGATCGGTGAAAAATGGCGGCACCGGTGGTGCCTGCGCAGTTTAGACGCCGCGGTCTCGTTTGACCGAGGCGTCTAAAGGGTTAACAGCTGCAATTGGTGTAGGCTCCGATCGCTGCTGTTACCGACGGGTCCTGGCTGTATTACACATCCGGCATCTGCCCTGTATGGAGAGAGCTCAGCTCCTGAGCTCTCTCCATTATCTCCTTCACACCCAATCACGTACATGTACGTGATTTAGGGTTAAGGGGTTAATGTCCAAAAGAAATTTAACTTCTTTTACTTTTTTTGTCTCAATAGAGGACTTGAACCAACGATCTTCTGGGGCGAACAGGAACAAAATACTGCTAAATCCCCTTGATGTCACGGTCATGTTTGACCATGGCATCTAAGGCGTTAACAGCCATGATCAGAGCTCAGCTCCGACCGCAGATGTTAGAGAACAGCGTCAGCCATATGACACAGCTGATACCCATTCGGCATGGTGCATGCTGAGCTTCATTACATTGCATGTCGGGAACGGGTTAAAATTCCTACCTTTTTTAATTTTTCTGTCGACTATATGTGGGTTTCTTACTGTTTAAAATGGCTTTTACTAATGTTTTAGGGGTTTCACATGAAAAATAAAATTATGCAGTTCTGTTGTATTTTGTAACTTGTTTTTACACGGTAGTGTTTTAACCCCTACACGCTACATGACAAATATTTGTCATTGGCAGTTGATGCTCCATGATGAATTCATTTATCATGGTGATGGCACGAAGCTAGGCTGACACACACAGCCAGGTCTCTGTCGCATCTCTGTTCCCAGGAAGTTAAACTCTTTACATGCCGCAGTCACTATGGACCGTGGCATGTAAAGTATTTAGAGGGATGGTTTTTCCCCTGACAGCCCCTCGGCCCCTTGCAGTGCGATTATGGCGTACTAGAGGGTTGCTGTGGCAACTGGAGATCTAACAGTAGCCTCCAGCTCTGCCAAGTACGGAAGCTTATTCCCAACCAGATGCTAGGTCTAATAGGCTGAATGTCAGTATAGGGCTAAGGCCCCACGTTGCTGCTTTTCTGTTGCAAATTTTGCTGCAGTTTTTTGATTCCAAATCAGGAGTGGGTTGAGCAGAAGGGAGAAGTATAAGTGCTTCCTTTTGTATTTCCCATTCCTTTTGTAGCCACTCCTAGGTTTGGCTAAGAAATTGCAGCAAAATCTTTAACAAAAAAAGAAGGCTTTCTTGCAATGTGGGGCCTTAGCCTAACACTGACCTGTATAATAAACGTGCAATATAGCATTTCAGAGTAGTATACAAGCGATCAAGATATCGCAGGTTGAAATCCCCTAGTAGGACTAAAAAAAAAGTTTAAATTTTACTAAAGTAAAAAAATACCCAAATACCCACAATTTTCCCTAATACATAACTTTATTACATTTAAAATAAAAGAATAAAACAGCACATAGTAAATGTTAATTATGTTAATGTCAATTGTTTGTGGGGTCATTAGAAAGGATTACATTGTGTATGTGGGGAGAGCAATAAGGAGCTTACTGTGAGGATGCACCAATACTTCATTATAACATGTGGAGGCCACTAATAGAACCTCTTATACTGTGGGTGCACCCACCCACAGTATAATGCCTTGTTAGAGCCCCCCCACAAAGCAACTATAATGTGCCTTTTATGCCCTCACACTGTATAATGCTCGATAATGCTGGTCATACAGTATAATGCCCCTTTAGTTCTGCCACCCACAGTATAATACACTCCACACAGTATCCTTAGGGCCCCTACACTTTATAAAGATCCTTAGTGTGCCCTCACTTGTTACTGACATTGATCACCCTGCTTCATTTGATCACCAACGAATGTTAAATGAATCTGAAATATTTTTTCCTAATTTGCAAATACTCCTGGTCCTAGCTGTGTAATATAGCTGGAGGCAATGTATCAGGCACAGATCTGCACCAAACTGTTATGGTGCTGAGAGTAAACTATACACTCATTGCAACGTAGTAGCACAGTGCAGAACAGGAAGAAGTTATTGCATTTGTTATGTAGTTGCTGTACTGTTTACCAGATCTTACAAACCCTGTGCCTGCCTATTTTTTTCAATGGTTTTAGTTATGCTATGCTGTAAGACTATTTTTTACACATTATTTTATATTGTAGTTTCAATATAGATTGTGATAAATTTTACATATATTGCTCTTTTTCCCTTTTTTGTTGGTATGTACTATATCTTAGTTTTTGTATAGTATATTTTTTGCATAAAGATTTTAGTTGGCACCTTGAGTTTTTGTTTGTTTTATCCTGGACTAAAGATTAAAGACTGTTGTAATAAAGTTACATTTATTATTTGTATTTAGTTATTCTTTGATAGATTGCATGTTGTGTGCTTTATGAAAAACAAGATTTTTATAATACAGTAAATGTTTCTGGTGTGAGATACTTTTATCAATCTGCAGTTTAATAGCAGTTGTTGCATTTTAGAGAATGGTCTGGAATACTATATATTTTGTGTGTAAGCTTTTGCTTGGATCACAGTTATTTGCTACAAGCCTGAGATTTCTTTGTGGAGGTTCTTTGTGGAGTATACATTTTGTTCAAGGTGTATAAGCCCACTAACCACTTCATGGCCATCTCTGTATAGTGGGTCCCTACTCTATTGGGTGTGGCGCTGCATGTCAACCACTGCAGCTCATTGCCCACAGGGAGAGTAACCCAACAGCCCCAATACTTTTGTCCATGTAGTTAGTGTGTGTAATATATATTTATATTCTCTATATTGAAATTTAATAATAATAATAATAATAATAATAATAATAATAATAATAGTCCTTTAATAGTCCCACAGTGGGGAAATTCAGTGTGTTACAGCAGCTAAGATAAGCAGATAACAAATACAAATACAACATGTACAGGAATGTTCCAAGGTGAGAGGCATTACATTAATAGCAGACAGACAGATAGGACGTAGCAGAGGGGGGGGGGGGGGGGGGATTTAACAGGCAGGGAGATATTTCAGTTCTCTGTGTGTAATGATCTCCGCTTAGGTCGGTGTTGGTTGTACAGCCTAACCGCGGTGGGGAGGAAAGACTTCCGATAGCGCTCCTTCTCACACCTAGGGTGGAGCAGTCGGTCACTGACAGTACTGCCCAGCGCAATCACAGTCTCATGCATGGGATGGGAGTTATTCTCCCGCATGGAGCTCACCACGGACAGTATCCTTCTGTCACCCACCACCTCCACTGGGTCCAGGGGGCTCCCCAGGACAGAGCTGGCCCTTCTAATCAGCTTGTCAAGTTTATTTCTGTCCCTGGTTGATATACTGCTCCCCCAGCAGGCCACTCCAAAGAAGATGGCTGATGCCACTACCGAGTTGAAGAAAGTCCTAAGAAGTGCCCCCCGGATTCCAAAGGCTCTCAGCTTCCTAAGCAGGTAGAGCCTGCTGTGGCCCTTCCTGTACAGGGCCTCCATATGATCTGCCCAGTCCAGCTTATTATTAAGGAGCAGACCCAGGTACTTATAGGTGTTCACAATCTCGATGCCCGTCCCCAGGATGTCCACTGGTTTTGGAGGGCATCTGCCTTTGCGGAAGTCCACCACCATCTCCTTGGTCTTCCCCGCGTTAATCTTCAGGTGGTTCTGGTGGCACCAGTCCACAAAAAACCGGTTCAGTTCTCTGTACTCCCTGTCATCATCGTCTGTGATGAGGCCTACTATTGCAGAGTCGTCAGAATACTTCTGTAGGTAGCAGCTGGATGAGTTGCACCTAAAATCAGCAGTGTACAGTGTGAAGAGGAAAGGGGCGAGAACCGTACCCTGAGGTGCCCCCGTATTACAGATCACGGTACCTGACACACAGTCTTGGGCTCTCACGTATTGAGGTCAATATGTTAATAACAAATTTGCTAATGTCCGACACTTTTTTTTGCAAAAAAGTACTGTATAATGCAGAGTTGAATAAAGGCATTAATGACTGCCTTACATAATCACCTTACTTTGCTGAGCAAAAGCATGTGTTATTTGGGAGTTGGGTGCCGATAGATAACAGGTTACTTCTAAATGATACACATTTACAATATATCAGTTTTAGAAACGAAACTCCCTTTTACTGTGAAATCAATAAAAGTTGCCTAGGAAGCTTCTTTATTTTCAAGTGTTCCTATAATGTTGCTTTGTGGTCTTTGGGCATTAACTCACTATGTCTTGATTTTATTTTTAAAAGGAAACACATGACAAATGTAAAACTACGTTTAATGTCGACTCATGAAATAGATAGTATGCAGCAACAAAAGAATACCCCTTTGGTCTCCAAGTTACGATTCATCCCGAAAACAAATGGATTGCGCCCGATTGTGAAAATGTGTAATACATTGGGGGCACAACAAAGTAAAGCAGTCAAGCAAAGGAAGGTAAATTACAGTGTTGCTTCAATTTACAATGTCCTCAAGGTATAATATTGTCAAAAAGGTGGAAAAATTCCTATCAACTCTTATTGAAAGCGAATTACAATACAAGGACTTGCTATCTAAATTAGTTATCTTATTATATTACTTTTTCTTCATATTTTTTTTGTGTATTTTTGGTGACTTTTTGAGTTTTTTGTTTTTTTTAAACCAGATATTAATTTTCCATAGTTATGGTCTCAGGTTACAATGGTTGCAACTTATATTTAGTGATTGCCTTCTGAAACATAGCCATACCTTGTGACTACAGTAACTCACTTTTATAAACTGTATCTGCAAGAACTTACCGAGGGGTATTATAAATAATAGCATAGATGGGAATAGTGGAGCTTCATTGGCGAATGGTCCATTTTTGCACCAAGGATGTACCACTCCCCTCTTACTGCACCTGGCCGACACTTTTTTTTTTTTTTTTTTTTTTTTACAAATTTTGGCAGAGCAGAGTAGAGGCCAAGGTGGACTGGGACGGGGATGCCTCAGCCCAACAAATTTATTATAACTGATGCCAGGAAACTGTCTTGAGTTTTATATACCCTGTTTCTCTAAAAATAAGCCCTACCCCGAAAATAAGCCCTAGCTTTGCACGGGTATATTTAATTTTTTGTTTGTGTAGTGGCTCCATAAGAATTGCCACTGATCTATTTTGTATGTTGTTTGTGTGTAGTTTAAATACGTTTAATTTAAATTTACAAATGCATCTCAATAAATTAGAATATCATCAAAACTTTTTTTTTTTTAGTAATTCAATTGACAAAGTGAAACACATATATTATATTGGATCATTACAGAGTGAATTTTTTCAAGTGTTTATTTATGTTAATGTTGATTATGGCTTACAGCCAAGGAAAACCCAAAAGTCATTAGCTCAGAAAATTAGAATATTATATAAGACCAACCTTAAAAAAAATATTTAACACAGAAATGTTGGCCAAATGAAAAGTATGTACAGTTAAATGCACTCAATACTTGGTCGGGGCTTTGTTTGCATGAATGACTGCATCGATGAGGCGTGGCATGGAGGCGATCAGCCTGTGGCACTGCAGAGGTGTTATGGAAGCCCAGGTTGCTTTTATAGCAGCCTTCAGCTCGTCTGCATTGTTGGGTCTGGTGTCTCTCATCTTCCTCTTGACAATACCCCATAGATTCTCTATGGGGTTATGGTTAGGCGAGTTTGCAGGCCAATCAAGCACATTGATCGTGTGGTTATTAAACCAGGTATTGGTACTTTTGGCAGTGTGGATAGGTGCCAAGTCCTATTGGAAAATAAAAATTCCATCTCCAAAAAGCTTGTCGGCAAAGGGAGGCATGAAGTACTCTAGAATTTCTTGATAGATAGCTGCGTTGCCTTTGGTCTTGATAAAACACAGTGGACCTACACCAGCAGATGACGTGGCTCCCCAAACCATCACTGATTGTGGAAACTTCACACTAGACCTCAAACAGCTTGGATTGTGTGCGTCTCCACTCTTCCTCCAGACTCTGGGACCTTGATTTCCAAATGAAATGCAAAATTTACTTTCATCTGAAAACACCTTTAACCACTGAGCAACAGTCCAGTTCTTTCTCTCCTAGGCTCAAGTAAGACGCTTTTGGCGTTGTCTATTGGTCATGAGTGGCTTGACACATGGAATGCGACACTTGTAGTCCATGTCCTGGATTCGTCTGTGTGTGGTGGCACTTGAAGCACTGACTCCAGCAGCAGTCCACTCTTTGTGAATCTCCCCAAAATTTTTGAATGGCCTTTTCTTAACAATCCTATTAAGGCTGCGGTTATCCCAGTTGCTTGTGCACCTTTTTCTACCACACTTTTTCCTTCCACTCAACTTTCCATTAATATGCTTTGTTACAGAACTCTGTGAACAGCCAGTTTCTTTAGTAATGACCTTTTGTGGCTTGCCCTCCTTGTGGAGTGTGTCAATGACTGCCTTCTGAATATCTGTTAAGTCAGCAGTCTTCCCCATAATTGTGTCGCCTACTGAACCAGACTAAGAGACCTTTTTAAACGCTTAGGAAGCCTTTGCAGCTGTTTTGGGTTAATTATTCTAATTTTCTGAGATGACTTTTGGGTTTTCCTTGGGTTTTCCTCATCAACATTAA
Source organism: Leptodactylus fallax (assembly GCA_947044405.1). Lineage (NCBI taxonomy): Eukaryota > Metazoa > Chordata > Amphibia > Anura > Leptodactylidae > Leptodactylus > Leptodactylus fallax. The sequence continues at coordinate 1,536,142 of CAMRHE010000125.1, read as the reverse complement.
CATAAATAAACACTTAAAAAAGTTCACTCTGTTTGTAATGGCTCAATATAATATACAGTGGGTACGGAAAGTATTGAGACCTCTTTAAATTTTTCACTCTTTGTTTCATTGCAGCCTTTTGCTAAAAGCAAAAAAGTTCATTTTATTTCTCAATAATGTACACTCAGCACGCCATCTTGACAGAAAAAAACAGAAATGTAGATATTTTTGCAAATTTATTAAAAATGAAAAACTGAAATATTACATGGTCATAAGTATTCAGACCCTCTGCTCAGTATTGAATAGAAGCGCCATTTTGAGCTAGTACAGCCATGAGTCTTCTTGGGAATGATGCAACAAGTTTTTCACATTTGGATTTGGGGATCCTCTGCCATTCTTCATTGCAAATCCTTTCCAGTTCCGTCAGGTTGGATGGTAAACATTGGTGGACAGACATTTTCAGGTCTCTCCAGAGATGCTAAATTGGGATGAGGTGAGGGCTCTGGCTGGGCCAGTCAAGAATGGTCACAGAGTTGTTCCAAAGCCACTCCTTTTGTTATTTTAGCTGTGTGCTTAGGGTCATTGTCTTGTTGGAAGGTGAACCTTCGGCCCAGTCTGAGGTCCAGAGCACTCTGGAAGAGGTTTTCTTCCAGGATATCTCTGTACTTGGCCACATTCATCTTTCCTTCAATTGCAACCAGTGGTCCTGTACCTGTAGCTGAAAAACACCCCCATAGCATGATGCTGCCACCCTCATGCTTCACTGTTGGGATTGTATTGGGCAGGTGATGAGAATTGCATGGTATTCTCCACACATACCGCTTAGAATTAACGCCAAAAAGTTCAATCTTCGTCTCATCAGACCAGAGAATCTTATTTCTCATAGTCTGGGAGTGCTTCATGTGTTTTTTGGCAAACTCTGTGCGGGCTTTCATATGTCTTGCACTGAGGAGAGGCTTCCTTTGGGCCACTCTGCCATAAAGCCCCGACTGGTGGAGGGCTGCAGTGATAATTGACTTTGTGGAACTTTCTCCCATCTACCTCCTGCATCTCTGGAGCTCAGCCACAGTGATCTTTGGGTTCTTCTTTACCTCTCTCACCATTGCTCAGTTTGGCTGGACGGCCAGGTCTAGGAAGAGTTCTGGTCGTCCCAAACTTCTTCTATTTAAGGATTGTGGAGGCCACTGTGCTCTTAGGAACCTTGAGTGCTGCATAAATTCTTTTGTAACCTTGGCCAGATCTGTGCCTTGCCACAATTCTGTCTCTGAGCTCCTTGGGCAGTTCCTTTTGACCTCATGATTCTCATTTGCTCTGACATGCACTGTGAGCTGTGAGGTCTTATATAGACAGGTGTGTGCTTTTCCTAATCAAGTCCAATCAGTTTAATTAAACACAGCTGGACTCCAATGAAGGAGTAGAACCATCTCAAGGAGGATCAGAAGGAAATGGAGAGCATGTGAGTTAAATATTAGTGTCACAGCAAAGGGTCTGAATACTTATGACCATGTGATATCAGTTTTTCTTTTTTCATTAATTTGCAAAAATATCTACATTTCAGTTTTTTTCTGTCATGATGGGGTGCTGAGTGTACATTAATGAGAAATAAAATGAACTTTTTTGCTTTTAGCAAATGGCTGCAATGAAGCAAAGAGTGAAAAATTTAAAGGGGTCTGAATACTTTCCGTATCCACTGTATGTGTTTCACTTTTTCAATTGAATTACTAAAAAAAAAAAAAATAACTTTTTGATGATATTCTAATTTATTGAGATGCACTTGTATAAGAATGCTGACATCCAGTATGGCAGTCCAGTATAGGTACAGTCTATTTATGGCTGTGTTGTTATGGAAACCTGGTAAATTCAATGTGAAGTTATATTCACTGATACGCGTCATATGACTGAATATTTAAGGACCTGCGAACTGCTGACTAATACAATGTCATAAATAGCTTGGTTGCTATGGCAACCTGGTGTAAAACTGTGTGTATGTCAAGACTGAAGAACCTGCAAGTTTCCATTGGTCCACAAGCGTCATGTGAAAAACCTGCGATTGGTTGTTATGGAAACCTGGTGTAAAGCTGTGTCTATGTGACCTTGTGTAACAGTGTAATCCACAGCGCCCTGCCCCTTTAAAGCTGACCTGCAGCAGTGAAGACAAATGGCTGGGTTGTTTTGGAAACCTGGAGTTAAGTTGTGTGCATGTGGAGAATAAGCACCTGGGGACTTCTATTGGCTGATAAGGGACATGTGACCGTGTGTATGGCAGTTGGAATATGATTGAAAGTCTTGCAGGCTACTATTGGCAAATGCAGGTCATTTTTTGGGAATACTGCATCTCAGGAACGGTACGTCCCAGAGAGCTGAGACCCAGTCTAAAACCTTCCTGGACACCTGATGTACCTGTGTTCCAAATTTGGTGAAGATCGATCCAGTCATTTGGTCGCACATAAAGAACAGACAGACATACAGAAACTCATTTTTATATATATATAAGAGATGTAGTAAAAGAGAAAGGAAACGCGCTACAACATATGGCCAATTAGCTCTACAAGAGCGATACAGATGCAGTGGGGAAAAAAGTATTTAGTCAGCCACCAATTGTGCAAGTTCTCCCACTTAAAAAGATGAGAGAGGCCTGTAATTGACATCATAGGTACTACTCAACTATGAGAGACAAAATGTGAATACATATCTGATGGTAGCCTTTCTTATGTTAGTCACAGCTTTCTGTAGGTCATTCACTAGATCCCCCCCGTGTGGTTCTGGGATTTTTGCTCACCGTTCTTATGATCATTTTAACCCCACGGGGGTGAGATCTTGCATGGAGCCCCTGATCAAGGGAAATTATCAGTGGTCTTGTGTGTCTTCCATTTTCTAAGTATTGCTCCCACAGTTGATTTCTTCATACCAAGCTGCTTGCCTATTGCAGATTCAGTCTTCCCAGCCTGGTGCAGATCTACAATTTTGTTTCTGGTGTCCTTCCATAGCTCTTTGGTCTTCACCATAGTGGTGTTTGGAGTGTGACTGTTTGAAATTGTTATCAGTATAAAAGACACCTGTCCACAACTTCAAAAAGTTGCCATTACTACATGTAATGAGTGGAGGACAGAGGAGCCTCTTAAAGAAGAAGTTATAGGTCTGTGAGAGCCAGAAATCTTGCTGGTTTGTAGGTGAGCAAATACTTATTTTCCACCATAGTTTGCAAATAAATTCTTTAAAAATCAGACAATGTGATTTTCTGGATTTGTTTTCTCATTTTGTCTCTCATAGTTGAGGTCTACCTGTGATGTCAATTACAGGCCTCTCTCATCTTTTTAAGTGGGAGAACTTGCACAATTGGTGACTGACTGACTAAATACTTTTTTTTTCCCCACTGTATATGAAAAAAATGTATACAGATAAACACATAAGACACAGACAGTGGGGGAGACCACAAGTGGAAGAGGGGGAAAGGGTAAGTATTAGACACCTCGTATGATACAGTAAATGTCCCAATGAGACCAGATGGCTTCAAAAGGCCTCCACCTTGTGGTTAAGGGAGGTGGTCAAAAAATCCAGACTGTGAACGTTCTTCATGCGGGCAATCAACTCTGGGCCCGTAGGGGGGAGCAACTTCTTCCAATGGAAGGCGATGAGTGTTTTAGCGGCTGTGCATAGGTAGAGAAATAGCTTGATCGTCTTTTTACCCAAATGTCTAGGGGGTAGATTATGGAGATAAGTAAGAGGGTCCAGTGGAACTCCCTGGAGAAAGAGGGCATCAGTAAGGGTTTTGACGTCTGTACAGAAGGGCGGATCAGGGAACAATCCCAAAAAACATGATACAGTGTGCCCTCCGCAGCCTGACAGCACCAGCATGTGGAGGGAATATTAGGGTTAAGGGAGTGAAGTAAGGCAGGAGTATGATACCAATGCATGAGTTTTTTTTATATTGAGTTTCCCAAAATGTCACACATGAGGAGGACTTAGCTAGCGGGACCATATGATCTGTCACTGACCGGGTGAGATCTGCCTATGAAGGACCCCAGACCATCTAGCCATATATTTGTGAGCCAGGGGAGTCCCCAAAAATGCTGATCTTAAATTCTCTTTCCCTTACCGCCACTCCGGTAATATCCAGATCATACCTAATTCGAGATGCCAGTGGTTCAATACATAACGCAAATATAAGGGGGGATAGGAGGAAACCCTGACAGGTCCCATTACGGATAGAGGGCCCTAATTGCTGTGAGGCTCCAGAGAACCCAAATTTTTCAAGGGTAGCAACCATAAATGACCAATAAATTCGTTCAAAGTCCTTTTCAGTGTCCAGGCTCAAAAGAAAGTTGGAGGTAGCGGAATGGTTGGCAACATCAATCAGTTCCACAGTCCTTCTGGTGTTGTCTCCTCCCTGATGATAGGGGAAGAAACCCACCTGGTCTTTGTGGATGAGGGATGGGAGCCAAGCGTTAAGCCTGTTGGCCAAAATTTTAGTAAAAAGTTTTAGGTCGGTAGTCAAGAGAGCAATGGACCATTAGCTAGCGCACTCCTGATGATCTTTATGGGGCTTGGGGACCAGGTAAAGATAGGAGTGAAGCATGGTGTGGGAGATGGGGGCCCCGTCTAGCAAGGAGTTAAAAAAGCGACGCATGTGAGGGAGTAGCTCTGTCTGGAAAGTTTTATAGTACAAGTAGGTAAAACTGTCCGGGCCAGGTGCCTTACCATTAGGGAGACTCTTTAAGATGTTTGCAAGCTCCTCATCTAAGATCGGAGAATTTAGGGTATCGAGTGCAGAAGACGGGAGCACAGGGAGGTGATAGGAGTCTAGGTAGGAGCGCAAATTCGGGTTCACTGAGGTGGAGTTATGCCCATTACGCGAGGGGAGATTATACAACTTAGTATAATAGTCCCAGAAAAGAGCAGCTATAGTATCAGGATGGTGGTGGAGAGTACCATGGGAATCGCGGATTGCATGTGGTGTAGAAGAAGTCTGGTGGTCATGTAGGGTTTTAGCTATAGAGTAGGAGGCATCGGGTAGCCTGGGTAGCGAGATCACGGAGATCAGCCCTAGCAGCCACTAGTTGGTGGCGTAGGGGTACAGAGGGACATAATGCCAAATGATCACTTAAAGATCTTATCTTGAGTATCAGGGCCGTCTTCCCAGCCCTCCTATCCTTTTTAAGTTGTGTTGCTAGCGCAATGTAATGGCCTCTTGTGACTGCTTTATGGGCTTCCAAAAGAGTAGCGTTAGAGGAGACCGAGTCACTGTTCGTACTAAAATATTCCAAGAGGTGAGTATAGAGTGTTGCCTGGGTGGTCTGGAAGTGGAGGAGAGACTCATTGAGATGCCAGTGGCAGCGTTTAGTTGGAAGAGGTGTGGAGGACAGGGAAACAATTACAGGGGCGTGGTCAGTTCACAAGATGGGACTGATATCAGCGTCAGTTAGAAGGCGTAGTGCCAGGGTGTTACCGAAGAAATAATCTATTCTAGAGTAAGTACTATGGGGGTGAGAGTAGAATGTGTAGCAGCGTGCAGAAGGGTTATCAACCCTCCACAGATCGTAGATGGCCGTAGATCTAATTAGGCGGCAGAACTCCCTAGTCAGGTGAAGCTGAGAGGAACCTATTGAGCCTACAGTGAGTGACAATCTATCCATTTCTTCAGCCAGGCCGAGCCCAGGAAGGCCCAGCAGGTGCCTCAGGACCCTTTTAAGGAAGGGGATCTGAGAGGAGTTTGAGGCATATACATTACAGAGAACAATGGATTGACCATACGAAAGTCCCTCTAGAATGATATACCAGCCCTAGGTGTCTAGGTGGGAAGCAGAAATGGAGATAGGGCAGATGCGGGAGAGTAGAATAGCTACTACACCCTATAGTTTTCGTAGGCAGTGGGAAAGTAGTGACATGCAAACTTAAATGTCTCCGTATGGTCATAGTGGGTCTCCTGAAGGAAGGCAACGTCCACCCGTAGGGACATAGCACCATACGCCACTTAGAGTTAGAGCCCAGGCCATTGACATTCAATGTGACACACTTAGCCATGAGGGAGTAGAAAGGGAATAACTGCTGCTGGAAAGGTAAGTACGGCATAGGCAGATCTCTCCCAACCGCTAAGAGTAAACTGCTCAGTCAGCCGCTGAAGTCAAGAGTCTCCAAACCTAGAAGAAAAATGGGGAGAAGGGGACGGGGAAGAGACAAACAAAAGACCAAAGAACAAATAACAATTCAATAAAAAAAAGTAGATACTGGATCATGGTCAGGACTAAATCTCCTGGCTGGGGGTAAAAGGCAAATGTCCAAGTCAAAGTGAACAAAAGCACCATGTGGGTCCAGTTAATGGGTTCACCGCTGGATATAGCCCCCAAAGTTAGGGAGAGGGGGGGGGGGAACCATCAGTAGAAGGACCAACTCAAGCTACTAGAGGTAATGAACAGATGGCGCGCGCGCGGGGGGGGGGGGGGATATACAGGTAATGTGGAGGGCGGAAAACCACCCCACCTGTGAAATGGTGAATACAGTTGTGTTAAAAAGTTTACATACTCCAGCAGATTTTTTGGTTTTTTTTGGCTTTTTTTCAGAGAATATGAATGATAACACAAAAACTTTTTCTCTAGTCATGGTTAGTGGTTGGTTGAAGCCATTTATTGTCAAACTTCTGTGTTTTCTCTTTTTAAATCTTAATGACAACCAAAAACATCAAAATGATCCTGTTCAAGAGTTCACATACCCTGGTGATTTTGGCCTGATAACATGCTCAGAAACCAAACCACGGTCAGGTAGACCAACCAAAATTTCGACCATAACTGCCCGGAAAATTGTTCGGGATGCAAAGAAAAACTCACACATAACATCAGCTGAAATACAGGATTCTATGAAAACTATCGGTGTGGCTGTTTCAAGTTGCACAATAAGGAGGCACTTGAAGAAAAATGGGCTACATGGTCGAGTTTGCTAGAAGAAAGCCGTTACTGCACAAATGCCACAAAGAATCTCACCTTCAATACGCCAAACAGCACAGAGACAAGCCTCAAAACTTCTGAAACAAGGTAATTTGGAGTGATGAGACAAAAATCGAACTTTTTGGCCACAACCATAAATGTTACATTTGGAGAGGTGTCAACAAGGCCTATGATGAAAAGAACACGATTCCTACTCTAAAGCACGGAGGTGGATCACTGATGATGTGGGGACGTGTGAGCTTCAAAGGCTCCGGAAACTTGGTCAAAGTTGAAGGAAAGATGAATGCAGCACATTATCAGCGAATACTGGAGGCAAATTTGCACTCATCAGCCAGGAAGCTGCGCATGAGACGTACTTGTACGTTCCAACATGACAACGATCCAAAAACCAAGGCCAAGTCGACCTGTCGTTGGCTACAGCAGAAGGAAATGAAGGTTCTGGAGTGGCCATCTCAGTCTCCTGATCTCAATATCATTGAGCCACTGTGGGGAGATTTCAAGCGCGCAGTACATGCAAGACAGCCCAGGAATTTACAGGAACTGTAGACTTTTGGCCAAGAAGAATGGGCAGTTTTACCATCTGAGAAAATAAAGAGCCTCATCCACAACTACCACAAAAAACTTTAAGCTGTCATTGATGTTAGAGGGGGCAATACACGGTATTCAGAACTGGAGTATGTGAACTTTTGAACAGGGTCATTTTGATGTTTTTGGTTGTCATTATGATTTAAAAAGAGAAAACACAGTTTGAAAATAAATGGCTTCAACCAACCACTAACCATGATTGGAGAAAAAGTTTTTGTGTTATCCTTCATATTCTTTGAAAAAAAGGCCCAAAAATCTGTCGGGGTATGTAAACTTTTTAGCACAACTGTAGTTAATGGTAGAAAGCTAAGCAGTTATGGGACCGATAATCAACCATTGTCAGAAACAAGAAACAAAACAATGAGTATGAAAATCAACAATCAGGAACATCCGAGGAAGGATCCAATCCAGGACCTATAGAAACAGAGAAAAGATAAGTCTGTGCAGTTCAGGGGGGTGCAGCACTAGGTGAAGGTAATTGTTGCCTCTTTGGTTTCTGGAAAGACCACAGCTGGGGAGGCGGTGGGGGGGGGTTATCCTCTCCCCATTTGAGTCCTTTGAGTCTAGCTGTCAAGGTGAAGGGAAAACCCCACTGATAGGGTATCTGTCGATCACGCAACAGTTGAAGTAGGGGGTGCAGGTGCCTCCGTTTCTGCAAGGTGATCCAAGAGAGGTCTTGGTAAAGTTGGATTCTAGCTCCATCAAACTCGAGGTCTTTAAGGTGCCTGGCTTTGGACAGTATAGTCTCTTTTAAAGCAAAGTCATGGACACAACAGATAACATCGTGTGGACTGGGCCCAGATTCTTTGGGGCGCAAGGCCTTATGAGCACTATCCAATTTGATCTTATGGGTAGAAGGGTCCTGCAGAATCGAATTAAAGATCTCTGTAAGCCTTCCTCCTGGGTGGCCTCATGCAAACCTTTGACTCCAATGTTGTTGCGCCTGCCTCTGTTGTCCAAGTCCTCAAGATGGCGCTGCATATCATTGACCATGTGACATTGAGACATGACGGAGTGTTGAAGTTGGGAAACATAAGCTTGAGTCTGATCATGATCGTCCTCAAGGGTATCAACCTGGGTTGCAATATGCTGAAGGTCTTGCCTCAAGGCTGAGATTTCTGCGCGAATTTTCGTGCGATTATGCCTTTGTGACTTCATTAATTATTGAATGAAAGTCCTTTTTGGATGGCAAGTAAGCAAGATACTGGAGCCATTGCGGCGGTGCAGAGGAATCAGCTAAAGCCCCAAGGTCCTGGGCCTGGGGTGGTGAAGGCGGGTTGGGAGAGAGCTGTGTGGAGACGGCAAAGGGGGACATAGATGGGGTCGCCCCTAGCTCCATATCCCCGTTCCAGGAGTGCGGTGGGGAGGACTGTGGAGGGAGCTGTGGAGGCATATGGAGGGCGGATTCCAGAGAGGATAGGGGGGTGGAGGGTCACTCCACAATGCAGGCAGAGGATATGGAGGTGCCTGCGGAAGAATCCCTTGCTGTGGGTCAGGGAAGGCAGAGGCAGGCTGTGGCTGCAGGGGGGAGGGGAGGACGCAGCAGTCAGCGGCACCATACCTGCAGATGAAGACAGAGCCCGGGAGGATAGGGTCACAGCATCCATAGCTGAGCCAGGCCCCGGAAGTAGTTGAGGTACCAGAGGTACTACACTGGAGGCCAGGGACTTCGGAGTCGCAGTGGGGCGGCGCTGAGCAAGTGGAGGTGCCACCGGATCCATCGGGAAAGGAGCAGGAGTAACTGATGCGGCCTGGCAATATGGCTGCTTCCTCGTGAAGGCCCGGAAGGAGTAGGACGCCGGGAGCAGGTATGAGGCCAGGGTCGGCTGCCCAGACAGATCAAATGGAGCAGGGGTCCTAGATGTGGAGAATCTAGGCAGTTTTTTGCCCATGGGTGAGCTTGAAAGTGGTATCGGTCCCAAGATAGAGTAGGCAGGGCAGGAGCTGCAGTTACACACGTCCTGCTACATCGGGTCCTAGGCCACGCTTCCCGCCATGTAATTTTTAATGCAGAGTGAACCCTGAACAAAATGCAAGAAATAATAATAGAATTGTGTTTTTTTTTCATAGGGACCCCCAAAAACGTTAATAAGTTAAATGAAAAATATGTACCAAATGTATAGGTTGGTATTGCATGCTGTGTCCTGGGGCATAACTAGCAAAGAGTGAGCCTCATAGCAAACTTTTGACTTGGGCCCTCACATGGCATCGCACCACCATTCCTGGCCCCCACATGGTATAATGCCCCATTTATAAACACTATAAAGTGGTATCTAGACAATATAATATTCCATAGCATCTCCTCCAGACAGTATAAATTCCTATAGTGGCCCCTTCACACAGCCGCACCACACAGTATCAGTATTTTGTCCCTTGGCAAACTCCATACAGTATTAAACACGTGGACAAAATTGTTGGTACCCCTTGTTTAATGAAAGAAAAACCCACAATGGTCACAGAAATAACTTGAATCTGACAAAAGTAATAATATATAAAAATTATATGAAAATGAACAAATGAAAGTCAGACATTGCTTTTCAACCATGCTTCAACAGAATTTTTAAAAAATGAAAACTCATGAAACAGGCTTGGACAGAAATGATGGTACCCTTAACTTAATATTTTGTTGCACAACCTTTTGAGGCAATCACTGCAATCAAACGATTCCTGTAACTGTCAATGAGACTTCTGCACCTCTCAACAGGTATTTTGGCCCACTCCTCATGAGCAAATTGCATTCTATGAAAATGAACAAATGAAAGTCAGACATTGCTTTTCAACCATGCTTCAACAGAATTTTAAAAAATGTTGTTCATTTTCATAGAATTTTTATATATTATTACTTTTGTCAGATTCAAGTTATTTCTGTGAACATTGTGGGTTTTTCTTTCATTAAACGAGGGGTACCAACAATTTTGTCCACGTGTGTATGTTCCACAGTGGCCCCTACGGTGTTTGTTGCAAATATTGCAAAAATTCCGGGTTTGGCAGAACCCCAAATTTTTGTTGTGGTACACCACCCATGAACTATTATTAAACTCTGGGGTCTGAAAAGACCCCAGAGTAACATCACCGGAGACCCAGGGGAGGTGACAAAGTCAGTACCCGTGTTACTCACCTCTCCTGGACTCCAGCGTGACTCCCTGCTCTCTTTGGCCCTCTTCAATGACATCACAGATGTGGGTTACATCGGTGTCATTATGCGTCGTGACACCAGCCTTATCCACGTGGCGTTTGTGACATCACTAAAGGGGCCCCAAAACAGCAGGGAGTCATAAAGAAGCCCAGGAGAGATAAGTAACACCGTTTTTTATGTTTGCCTACCTCCCTTGGGCATCCAATAATTATACTCTGGGATCTCTGAAGTATAGTAGCAGTTTCAGTTCTGATGTATTTGGTCTGAATGGAACCGCCAGGCGAACCTAGCAGATGAATCTCGCAGAGTTCATCCAACAAATACTGTTGTCGTGGGCTACGGCCTTACTTTCTGATCCCTGCTCCTGCTACGGCTGCCTAAGTAAATATGGCCCATTACCTGTTGGGTTTGTTCCTGCAGATAATGGCCTATTAAAAAAAATATATAAATAAAATAAAAGCAGCAGTTCACCGCGGGCCCTCTAAGGTCGTAGGCCCTGTAGCAGCACCATTTATAAGCCAAATCAAAAATGTTATAATCAAATAAGCACATAGATACAACAGCTCCATTTGGAATAAGGTTTGCACCCTTTAAACCAATTTTCCCATAATTCCTTAAACTTATCACACTTATTGTCTGATTTTTAAAGAATTTATTTGCCAATTATGGTGGAAAATAAGTATTTTGTCACCTACAAACAATCAAGATTTCCGGCTCTCACAGACCTGTAACTTCTTCTTTAAGAGGCTCCTCTGTCCTCCACTCATTACCTGTAGTAATGGCACCTGTTTGACATTATCAGTATAAAAGACACCTGTCCACAACTTCAAACAGTCACACTCCAAACTCCACTATGGTGAAGACCAAAGAGCTGTGGAAGGACACCAGAAACAAAATTGTAGACCTGCACCAGGCTGGGAAGACTGAATCTGCAACAGGCAAGCAGCTTGGTGTGAAGAAATCAACTGTGGGAGCAATAATTAGAAAATGGAAGACATACAAGACCACTGATAATCTCCCTCCATCAGGGGCTCCACGCATGATCTCACCCCGTGGGGTCAAAATGATCACAAGACCGGTGAGCAAAAATCCCAGAACCACACGGGGGGACCTAGTGAATGACCTGCAGAAAGCTGGGACTAACGTAACAAAGGCTACCGTCAGTAACACACTACACCACCAGGGCCTCAGATCCTACAGTGCCAGACGTGTCCCCCTGCTTAAGTCAGTACATATCCGGGCCTGTCTGAAGTTTGCTAGAGAGCATTTGGATATTCCAGAAGAGTATTGGGAGAAAGTCATATGGTCAGATGAAACCAAAGTAGAACTGTTTGGTAGAAACACAACTGGTCGTGTTTGGAGGAGAGTGAATGCTGAGTTGCATCCAAAGAACACTATACCTACTGTGAAGCATGGGGGTGGCAACATCATGCTTTGGGGCTGTTTCTCTGCAAAGGGACCAGGATGACTGATCCGTGTACATGAAAGAATGAATGGGGCCATGTATTGTGAGATTTTGAGTGCTGACCTCCTTCCATCAGCAAGGGAATTGAAGATGAAATGTGGCTGGGTCTTTCAGCATGACAATGATCCCAAGCACACCACTAGGGCAACAAAGGAGTAGCTTCATAAGAAGCATTTAAAGGTCCTGGAGTGGCCTAGCCAGTCTCCAGATCTCAACCCCATAGAAAACCTTTGGAGGGAGTTGAAAGTCCATGTTACCCAGCGACAGCCCCAAAACATCACTGTTCTAGAGGAGATCTGCATGGAGGAATGGGCCAACATACCAGCAACAGTGTGCCAACCTTGTGAAGACTTACAGAAAACGTTTGACCTCTGTCATTGCCAACAAAGGATATATAACAAAGTATTGAGATGAACTTTTGTTATTGACCAAATACTTACTTATTTTCCACCATAATTTGCAAATAAATTCTTTAAAAATCAGACAATGTGATTTTCTAGATATGTTTTCTCATTTTGTCTCTCATAGTTGAGGTCTACCTATGATGTCGATTACAGGCTTTTTAAGTGGGAAAACTTGCACAATTGGTGGCTGACTAAATACCTTTTTTCCCCACTGTAAAGTTGGTATTTCCACAGAAATGAATGCTATACACAACTCTCTCTGATTTCTATGTAAATTTTAGGGGATTAGAGCCTTTTAATTAATATTGTGCACCCAATGTGTTTGTGTTTTGGTATCTTCTAAGTTTATTTAATAAAGATTTGAACTTTTATACTTCCATATAAAATTAGTGAGTGACTCTCCTATATTTAGCCATATACTAGCCTTGGCACGTAATACTGTACAACCTATTATTTCAATATTGTAATGTTTCAGACCTTTTTGTATTATTATAAAACTGCAATAAAAATTAGAATTGGAAAAAAAAAGGCCAGGGGCAAACATTCTGTCCAAGGTTTATGTATTTCTTTCATAGTCTACTAAACTTTCAATTTAGGCCTTTCCACCTTGCCACTACTCTGAGGGTGACATGATGTATGGAAAACTCAATTCTTATATTCTGCAAAAAGTAATTCAGGACTTTTCTAGACTTCTCTAAAATGTATTCCTGTATTAATTTCTAGTACGTTAGATACTCCATATTTTACATACCACCACATATGATGTTTCTTAGCCATGTTCTTTCTTATAGCTGTAGTCACAGGCCATAACTCTGGCCATCCCAAAAAGAGCTCAAAGCAGACATACTCATATTAGGCTATCTTTAACAGTTAGATGAAGTCTACTTACAGTCTCTGAAATGATTAAGATTATTGTGGAATATGTCGGGCAGGAATCTTCACCGTTTTATCTGGATTATGGCAAGCACAGATTATGTAAGCCTGCACAAACCTTGTTGCTGAATTGTTGAATAACTGGACCAAGCAATGTAAGGGTACTACAATACATATTACGCCTCCTTAACTTAAGGGGCTGTGTGTTGGATGGGTTATCATGAGCTACAGGGCTCAATTCTTCAAATTCTGTCCTCACCCTGTGCCGTCTTCTCTTTAGATTGGTTTTGCTCTGCCTGGTGGACTTTTTTGTGCAGGAGACTTAAGACCAACAGAACCACACTTCCCTGGTTACTTGTGTACACTGTATCACTGTCACGTGTAGGGGCTAAAATGCTTCTGCTTTGGCAACCTCATCCTTCATCAGATTACCCCTGACTTCTTCAGTTGTCTTGGACAATCCCAGTCTTCTAGAGCTCCTTCCCACATTCCAGAATCCCAAACAATTCAATGAGATAAGTAAATACTTAAAATAGTCTCAATTTTCTCAATCAGTGCAGCAGGCAGAAGAAATGGGTCACCATAAAATATGAAGTCGAAGTCGGTCCATATCGTAGCCACTTGATCTTCCAATCATCCATCACACAGCTTCTACTCAACTGGTCAGACATCTACTCAGATCCTAAACAGACACAGGATTTCTAGAGCTTCTTTAAACTCTCACCATAACAAAAATGCGCAGTATAAATGAAAAAGACATTACAGATATGTAAGTTACTTCTAATTCACATAGTGCTGAAACAATGGATTTTCTTCTACAAAGGCACTTTGTTCAAGAGGAGGTGGATTACAAAATTCACAATTGCTACATCACCAGTCTGAGGAATCTGTTAAAACAGGATTAAGCACGTGTTCCTTACATACACCAAGCTCAGATTCCTCTGAAACCTTCAATCAATTACTAACTTGCTTAAACACTTTATCTAGAACCCACTCCGCTTTTCAGCATACAGACACCCATTTCGTCACATCCTCTCACCATCTGGATTGCTGTTTTGGCGCCTACCTACTTCACATGCCAAATAGAGCACCCATTGCTCTATTCATTTGGCTAGACTATCACCATAGGTCTGGGCAACACTGACACCCTGTGAGATTATCCTACCTGGTCAGATTGTCAACACTGGTCTGGGATACACCACTTGACACCCTGTTTGAACAAAATCTTCTGTCTGTCCTTGTTGGGACTTGCATAGTATAAGGAAATGCTCCAATTAGCACTCTCACCCTCTATTCTAAATTGGCAGACAGAACCTCGCCTCCTTTAGTTTTTCACTGTCCTGTACAGTAGTCATACAACAAACAGAACATAGAATGAGAGATCACACAGAAAATACTGTTTCTACTAACATTTCCTTTCTAAGAGACATGTATACTGATATAGCAAAACTAAATAACTAGTGGTAACCAAATTACAATATACTAGTGTGTATGTGATATATATTAGTTAAAGAAGCATTTCGGGCAAAACCCTTTTTTTCCATCCCTGCATCATTCACCTGATCACTCTCCAGGTTTCTTTCACATCTGCCCTCATATTCCGACAATCTAGCATCTCCTCAGCTCCCGCTCAGACACTATCTTGACTTTTATATTTCTTTTTCGCTGTGCTGTGCTATCCCATGATGCATCAGTATGGCATCACTTGGACAGCTAGAGGATTGTGCTATCACTGCTGCTGGGGGACAGTGGCATTATCCTTTTCTTTACATACTCTCCCAAATAATCGAAGAGACCAAAAGCATACAGTTAGGGAGGCTGCTCTGTGATCTCCTTCATTATAGGTGTATGGCTTTAACGGTCTTAGATCAGCAGTGGTGAGTGATAGCAGATTATGTCCTCCCCATGAACAGACTGTGTGGTATAATCCATGCAGAAAGGTCTGTTGCCTGAGATGGTGACCCCCTTGAGAGCACAGAAAGCCATGTTATTCTTAGGAGGCCACCCTGAGATCACATAACCCAAATGGGGAGAAGACGACCCTGAATTTTCAGATAGAAAGGAATAACTAAATTAAGGTAATATTAGCTGAGTTATATATATCAGGGAAATAGATACATAATGAATTATTAAAAAAAATATTCTGGAGTGTTTCTTCAATTTTTCATTATATGTGTATTTCCCATATAGTGCTGAGAACAAAGTCTATTGCCATTGGCAATTATTGAGCCAATGGCAATAGATGTCCCCGGGAGCAAAATTGGGTGAAACCAATATTGACACATCTCTTTGCTGCGCTGCATCACTGGACTACACCAATCAAGAGCAAGAAACTTGCAAGGGACATCAGGGGAGAAAAGATACCAGCATCACACTGGAGTAAAGAGCCCATGTCATAGTCAATACACTCTGTTACTGTGGTGATTTTGCCAGGACAATATCAGGAACTGGGCCACAAATGTGTGTGTATTTTCATGACTATAAAAATTGTAGATTCACACTGAAGGCATCAAAACTATGAATTAACACATGTGGAATTATATACTTAACAAAAAAGTGAAAAAACTGAAAATATGTCTTATATTCTAGGTTCTTCAAAGTAGCCACCTTTTGCTTTGATTACTGCTTTGCACACTCTTTGCATTCTCTTGATGAGCTTCAAGAGGTAGTCACCTGAAATGGTTTTCACTTCACAGGTGTGCCCTGTCAGGTTTAATAAGTGGGATTTCTTGCCTTCTAAATGGGGTTGGGACCATCAGTTGTGTTGTTCAGAAGTCAGGTGGATACACAACTGATAGTCCTACTGAATGGAGTGTTAGAATTTGTATTATGGCAAGGAAAAAACAGCTAAGTAAAGAAAAACGAGTAGCCATCATTACTTTAAGAAATGAAAGTCCGAAAAATTGGGAAAACTTTGAAAGTGTCCCCAAGTGCAGTGGCCAAAACCATCAAGCGCTACAAAGAAACTGGCTCACATGAGGACCGCCCCATGAAAGGAAGACCAAGAGTCACCTCTGCTGCGGAGGATAAGTTCATCCGAGTCACCAGCCTCAGAAATCGCAGGTTAACAGCAGCTCAGATTAGAGACCAGGTTAATGCCACACAGAGTTCTAGCAGCAGACACATCTCTACAACAACTGTTAAGAGGAGACTGTGTGCAGCAGGCCTTCATGGTAAAATAGCTGCTAGGAAACCACTGCTAAGGACAGGCAACAAGCAGAAGAGACTTGCTTGGGCTAAAGAACACAAGGAATGGACATTAGAGCTGTGGAAATCTGTGCTTTGGTCTGATGAGTCCAAATTTGAGATCTTTGGTTCCAACCACCGTGTCTTTGTGCGACGCAGAAAATGTGAACAAATGGACTCTATATGCCTGGTTCCCACCGTGAAGCATGGAGGAGAAGGTGTGATGGTGTGGGGGGTGCTTTGCTGGTGACACTGTTGGGGATTTATTCGAAATTGAAGGAATACTGAACCAACATGGTTACCACAGCATCTTGCAGCGGCATGCTATTCCATCAGGTTTGCGTTTAGTTGGCCCATCATTTATTTTTCAACAGGACAATGACCCCAAACACACCTCCAGACTGTGTAAGGGCTATTTGACCAAGAAGGAGAGTGATGGGGTGTTACTCCAGATGACCTGGCCTCCACAGTCACCAGACCTGAACCCAATCGGGATGGTTTGGGGTGAGCTGGACCACAGAGTGAAGGCAAAAGGGCCAACTAGTGCTAAGCATCTCTGGGAACTCCTTCAAGACTGTTGGAAGACCATTTCAGGTGACTACCTCTTGAAGCTCATCAAGAGAATGCCAAGAGTGTGCAAAGCAGTAATCAAAGCAAAAGGTGGCTACTCTGAAGAACCTAGAATATAAGACATATTTTCAGGTGTTTCACACTTTTTTGTTAAGTATATAATTCCACATGTGTTAATTCATAGTTTTGATGCCTTCAGTGTCAATCTACAATTTTTATAGTCATGAAAATACAGAAAACTTTTGGAATGAGAAGGTGTGTCCAAATTTTTGGTCTGTACTGTACAATACACAAAGCAAGTATGATACTAATAATGACCAACTGCTGCAGTGGGACAGAGGGCCCTACCCGCAAGGGTTTACAATCTAGGGAAGGGGGATAGAGACAGTAGATGTGGGATAAAATTTGTGTTTTATTTTTTACGCTGTATATACACAGCACCAGTTCTTTTCTAGTTAGAGGAAATTAGGGTATTGGCCTTGGTAGACTACATTGTAATTATCCTGTGGATTATACCCCTTATCTACTTGGGTCAGTACAAAGCAATTGTGATAGACTGAAACATTCCTGTCAAATGGATTTAAAATGCTGATCTATTCCCCTATATCCCTGCTTCATCAGATTGGCTGCTTTGTGGTCTAGAACGGCTGTCTAGGAAGTCAGTGCATGGAGGACTGATTTGCATTATAGCAAGGACAGAATTATTATATAATACAGTTAACTAAATCTCCTGAAAAAGATGATTTTCAGGTAATTGGCGCACATATATACAGAGGCAAATGAACCATAATAACGAAGGGCCTGCTGCTTTAAGCAACAAATTATTTCTAGAAAAGTATGTAATATTGTGAACTAGTGCTACCCAAATTTTTTAGCACTAACTTGCAGAAATGAATATGTATTAAATATGTTTGTTAGTTATTATGTTAATTTTAATATTTTTATAGATTCAGCATTTTAATGCTCAAGTCAGAAACCTCTTTAGTGTTCTGAATTATGAGAGAAACAAGTCTTCCAACTTAATTGGTTCCTCTGTGTTTGGACTTGATGGCATCTACAAGAAATGGAGAAAATATGTGCTAAGGTTTAGAGAATCAAATTTAGAAGATGGAAAATTTTACTTTGTCAAGGTATGCACAATGGTAAAATATAATGTGATTGCAGTTTGATACTGTAAAATTCTTTGAAATAAAGTATGAATACTACCGTGCTGGATTATCAGGAATCGTGGAAAATATAACCATGTTTCAACTGGAAATATTAAAAAAAAAAAAAAAAAATCTTCCGTGTGTAGGTATTGCGTGTTATGGTATGTGTGATGGCCCTTTGATCTGAATCATCTATCTAGATGATTCAGGCTCCGCAGAGTCTGTTAAGCCCTACTTTACATACAAGTGTGAAACGTTAACTCAGTAGGGGAGATCCTGGAGTATGTGTGTTTTAAAGTTTCTAAGCAGACGATCTGGCTCCGGTGAGAACTTTAAAAGGAAATATGGTTTTATGGTGATATTTCTCGAGGGGAACCTCCCTACAGTCGCACCGATAAATTCCTTGGGTGCGCATGACTGGACCGAACACACCAAGTCCAAACACGGTACTGCTGGAAGCAGTGAAAGGTCTAGACACTGAACTCCCTACCCAAGGGTATCTGGGGAGTCATTTCTGGTGTCTATGCTATAGGAACATCGCCACAAACCCCGCCATACCCCTCGCCTGATACTACAGTCATCCAGCGAGGAGTTATGGTTGTACATAGTTTTCTGATCTTAGGAATTAGGGCTGGGCCTCTTCTCCAGGTGACATTACACAGGAAGGAGACTAGGATAGTTATATGGTCTCAGACCAGGGAGAGGGGGTAGTTCTTATGCATCTTACAATTTGTTATGCAAGTTTTCCTGACTACCATAATTCCCCACATGTGAATGTAAACTGATATATGGGCACATAGCGAGACGCAAAAGGAAAGGAGCACCAATGAACTTTTGGAGGGCAGATTTTGCTGTGATCTATTTCAAGCACCATGTCTCATTTGCAGAGCCCCTGTTGTGCCAAAACAGCGGAAACCCCCAGAAAGTAACCAGTTTTGGAAACTAGACCCCTCATGGAATTTATCAAGGGGTATAGTGAGTGTTTTGGCCCTACAGGTTTTTCACTGAATTTATTACCATTAGGATGTGAAAATGAAACATTTTCTTTTTTTCTGATTAAAATGTCGCTTTAGTCCCAAATTTTTTATCTTCACAAAAGGTTAAAGGAGAATAACCAACTAACGTTTCTCTCACCTGAACACAACAATAACCCATATGTGCTGGTACACTGATGTATGGCCACATGGCAGAGCTTGAAATGGAAAGAGCGCTAATTGGTTTTTGGAGGACAGATTTAGCTGGAATAGTTTTCAGGTACCATGTCTCATTTGCACAGCCTCTGAGGTTCCAAAACAGTGGAAACCCCCCGAAAAGTGAACCCATTTTTGAAACTAGACCCCTCAGAGAATTTATCAAGGGTTTGAGTGTTTTGGCTCTACAGGTTTTTCACTGAATTTATTACCATTAGGATGTGAAAATGAAACATTTTCTTTTTTTCTGATTAAAATGTCGCTTTAGTCCCAAATTTTTTATCTGCACAAAAGGTTAAAGGAGAATAACCAACTAATGTTTCTCTCACCTGAACACAACAATAACCCATATGTGCAAGTACACTGATACTGATGTTTTTTTCAGTCCCTCCCATGAAAGAGTATTAGACACCACAATTGGTGTCATTAGCAAATATATCATCCTGCAAAAAACAAGCCCTCATATTATAACTTGTACAACATAAAAAAAAAAAAACAAATATCGCCAAATCTTTAGGACAAAACTGGCTGTGTCAGGAAGGGAATATATAAGCTGTACGAGAGTACATCAGGCTACAACCCAGGTTTAGAGATTCCGAGAGATAAGGCACCAGAAGTAATCCCCCAATCAGGAGCTTCTGGGAAAATAGTATGGAATTTGGTGTACCCAATGTACTTCGCACAGCTTGCTTATTCCCTTTTCACCATCGCTTTGCATTCACATCAGGAGAAACTAATGCTCACTATGCCACTTGATAAATTCCACTTTACTGGCACCTCAGGGGCTCTACAATAGTGACATGGCATCCAAAAACCAAACATCTAAATCTGCTCTCCAAAAGCCACATAGCTCTCCTTCATATCTGCGCCCTGCTGTGTGCCTAAACACTGACACTGCAGTACCCAGGATTACGTACTTAACAATGTCTTATGTGGGTATTTAGATTGCTTTTTGGACACCATGCCACTTATGCAGAGCTCCTGAAATGCCAGTAAAGTGGAATCCCCTGATATGTGACTACATTTTGGAAAGTGCACCCCTGAAGGAATTTATCCAGAGAGCAGTGAACATTTTTAACCCTCAAGTGTTGCATTAATTTATTTTCTGGAAATGAATGTGCAGCTGATGGTGAGAAGTGGTAATTTTTCCAGAAATATGTAATTTGATTGCACAATAAGCCCAGCTTGTGTCAGAGTGCTGCAAAAACTGTTGTGCCAGTGGTAACCGCTTAACAGTTTTTGGAGTGTGTGTCTCTGCTGACACAAGCTTGGTGCAACATATTGGGTACAGTAATTGTGTAGCTCTGGAAATATTCAGCTGCACTTTCATTTTTGGAAAATAAATTAATGCAACACACGGGTTAAAGATGCCTGCTACACCACTTTATAAATCCCTTGAGGGGTGTAGTTTACGAAATAGGGTCACGTGTCTGCAAATTCCATTTTACTGGTATTTTAAGGCCTCTGCAAAATTAGCAGGACGTCCAGAAAACCAAACTGCTCCAAAAGTCAAATAGCACTCTTTCCCTCCTCTGCCTGGCTGTGTGTCCAAACTGCCGCATATACCCACATGTGACATTAAGTATGTTATCCTGGGTACAGCAATATTTTACTTCGCATAATCGGGCATAAACTTATGTTTGGGCACACAGCAGTATGCAGATGTGAAGGAGCACTATGTGGCTTTTGAAGCGCAGATTTAGATTGTTTGGTTTTTGGACACTATGTCAAGTTTGCAGAGACCCTAAAATGGCCCCTAAAAAAATGGGGCTAGTTCTTGGGGAATTCCAATTTACTGGCACCTCCGAGGCTCAGCAAAAACAATATGACATCCAAAAACAATATTGCACCCTTCCCTTCTGAACACTGCTGTGTGCCCAAACAGCAGTTTATGTCCACATATGCAACTTTTTTGTATCCGGTATAACCCACTTAAATGTTTTAGAGGTGTGTGTGTCTTGACACAAAGTGGGCACAACGTATCGGGCATATTTCTTTAAAAATTAAAATTTTCACTTTTGGGAAGCACTCTTGGGCTCAAATTGATAATAATATTGAGAAATTGCTTGATGGGTGTAGTTCCTAAAATGGGGTCATATTTTGGAGGTGAATGATTTATTTTATCTTAGGGCCTATGCAATTGCTCGCCAATGCAGTGTAAATGTCCAAATTAGGCATTAAATGTGCAAGGTGCTCTTTCACTTCTGAGTCCTGTATTTCCAAGCAAAAGATAAGGGCTGCATGTAGGGTGTTTTCAAAATCAGGAAGAAAGCATAATAACTGGAGAGCTGACCTTTCACAGTGCCACAAGCTGGGCATGACTTATTGGGCACTGAAATGGCATTATCTGGGAACATTCCAATTTTCATTTTGCATCATCCACTGCACGTCTTTTTTTGAAACCATCTTTTGGGTCAAAATGCTCATTATTTCCCTTGTTAATTTTTGTGATGGATGTAGTTTTCAAAATGGGGACACTTTTTGGGGGATTCAATTGTACTGGTACTTTAGAGGCTTTGCAAATGTGACATAGTACCCGAAAATTATTTCAGCAAAATCTGCCCTTCAAAAGCTAAATAGTGCTCTTTCCTTTCTGAGCCCAGCCCATGTTCCCATATGGAATTTTAAAACCACATATGGAGTATTGCCATGTTCAGGAGAAAGTGTGGGTGCTTTTTTTCTATTAACCTGTGGTTGGGTGGTTTATGGGGGGGGGGGGGTTTCTAGTTATATAAGTTTTTAAAATGCCCTTCAAAACTGAAGGGGTTAAAGGGTTGTCTCGGATGCTAAAATAAATAAAAAATGTCGGTGCAGGGAATGCTTAAAATTAAAATTACTCAGCTGTTTAATTCCCTGCCGACCCAGTGTATCTGCAAAGAGGTCCCTGCCAGTCTTGTTGACTTGTCCTGCAGTGATAATGTACTATACTGTATCTGCTCACATCATTGGCCCTAACAGTAATATCTGCATGTAAAATATGAGACTGCTGACGCCAGTGATTTGCTGTAGCAGTCCCGCACGCATATTTAAGGGTCTGGATCACTGCAACGCAAGTCAATAAGAATGACAGCTCTGGAGCAATGGCAAATTAAACAAGCAAGTACTGTGGGTTTTTTTATTTTCATGTACTGACCAAGTAATGTTCAGTTGTCATGGCCAGTAGAGGCATCGGTAATGTTGGTATTTCCCTGAAGAGAACTTAAAGCATACCTAACCTTTCAACTTACTTTTCAGGATAAGTTGCTATATATGTAAATGATGAGTGATGCTATTTTTGGTCCTTTTATAGACTTGTATATGGATTTTCTTGTACTTTTTCCCTCTGCATGCTAAATCATTAATTTTTAGTTGTTCCTGATCTAGTGGGCAATGACTAGCTTTCTAATTCTCTCTCATTTACAAGTAACAACAGCATAATAGAGGGCATTATATAAATATACAGAACAGTAATGATGTAAATTAAGCACTTGGAGTGAAGTACAACACTTAGTATTAGCTGCAACAGTCCTTAGTCTGCCTGTGTCTTACCTTTGCTCTTACTCACCCCCTCCTCTCCCCCTTTATATACTCTCTAAAGTTCTATGGACATATGTACTGTGATTCCTCTGTGAGCTGCAGTCTTCCTTGGTTTCCAAGACTAATTCAGCATAGCCTTAAGTGAATGTCAGTTTAGAGGTAACCATGTGGAACAATGCAAGATAGCCATGGTGGTGACAGATGTATTTTTCTCTGATAAGATATATTACAGAGTTTGTTATAGTTGCCTTTACTATGGATTTATGCAAAGTTTGTTGAAATGTTAGTGACTATTTAAGAATAAGTGGCTGGGTAATTGGTCTGCATTAATTTTCTTAAGCTTCCACAATGACTACTGTGTAAATACATTACTCATCTTTTACCAAACTGCAGCCTTTATTACAATTACATTTAATAGTTTTGCAGCCTTCAGATCTAAAATTATACAGCACAATCTTCTAACTTAATGTCTGCTCTGAGGATTCTCTGATAAGTGGCAATAACTTTAGTTTATTCAAACATTGCATTAATGTTTTTGTTTTTTGACTCTTTAATCAAGAAAAATGTCAATTGCTTTATAGACTGATATAAAGGAGGCATATGACACAATTCCTCACACAAAGCTTGAGCAAGTAATCTCAAAAGTGATAAATCCAGATATTGAAGAAGTTTATTGCATACGACGCTATTCTGTGCTGTGGATGGATTCACATGGCCGGATTAGGACATCTTTTAAGAGACACGTAAGAATTTATATATTACAATGCACACAGTATGGTTATATATGTGTCTTAAAGTTTTTCCTCTAATGCCATTAGTAGGGTGCCAGAGCTCAGATCATCCCCATTTGACCTGCCCCTGTTAAGTAATTGTAGAACACCCACTTTTACATTAGTAGGACTGTATTGCCTTTTCAGACCCCACAGTATAATGATCAGAGGCCCAGGGGAGGTGAAAAACTTAAAAACCAGTGGTACTCACCTCTCCTGGGCTCCAGCGTGGCTCCCTGCTGTTTTTGGCCCTACTCAGTGATGTCACAGACGTGGGTTACGCCAGCGTCATTATACGATGCGATGCTGGTCCAACCCACGTGACGTCACCACTGAGGCCTGAAGACAGCATAGAGTTGTGCTGGAGCCCAGAAGAGGTGAGTAACACTGTTTTTATGTTTGTCACCTCACCTGGGCCTGTGATCATTATATTCTGGGGTCTGAAGAGACCCCCAAGTATAATGATAGCAGTTTCCCCCAACAAATACCCTTGCCGCTGTCCCGCAACCTTACTCATTGATCCCTGCTTCTGCTCACAGCCACCTCTGCTTCTTCTTCTGTCGTCCAAGGGCCCCGTACATACCATATCATGTCGCTGGGTCGCACGGGGCGCCCTGGAGGGCAGAATGGGAGGCAGAGACGACTGTGAGCAGGAATGGGGATCAGTAAGAAAATAGAGCCTGTTACCTGCTGGGATTACTCCAGCAGGTAACGGCCTATTAAAAAAAAAAAAAAAAAGCAGCAGCACAAGGTTGTGGGCCCCTTAGCAGCCTCTACGGCAGTACTTACACCACTGACTCAAGTGTATGAAGTAACTCGCCTTGTAGGATACTCACACATATAGCTCAGCATTAAGACCACCATCGATTCTGGTCAAGTATTCATTTTTGGCTGTGAAACAACCCTATATCATCAGGCTTCCTTTACCACCTTCTACACTTCCCCTCGTTAAGCTTTGAAACTTTCGGGACTATATTATGTGTAGATTTGTACTACCTCAAATGGTAATGTCTGTTATCCTCCATCCTTTCACCCTTCTCCCCCCCCCCCCCATAATGAAAAGTAATGTCTTGCTAGTTATTGACCTCCTTTCAAACATCTGTCTTCTAAGCCATACTGAAGGAGGCTCTCTACCTATGCAGGCCTGTATTTCCCCTGCCCTCTGTTACCATTGATTATGCTGGTTTCCAATGACTTGATGACTGCCCTGCCAAAATTTTACGCCTCCCCGATCTGTATGATCTATGGCAAATTGATAACCCCACTGTCCATCGCTATTCCTTTTTCTCCCACTCGCATCAGACTCGTTCCTGCATCAATTACTTCATCTGTAACGTTTTGACCTTGCAAACCCTCATTTCTGTGGAAATAGTCACCATCATTTGGTCAGATCACACCCCTTTTATTGTGGATCTGGGTTTTAGACCTCCACTGCGGCCATGCCATTGGAGGCTTAAAGAATCATTATTGTGGAACCCACTCACCAAAGATAAACTACGCCAGGTCCTACTTAACTATTTTCAGAAAAACTCCCCCACTGCTTACTCACACCCCACACTTTGGGAGGCACACAAACCGGTCTTCAAACAGGCCTTCATCAGGACTCCCAGGAGCAACTCTTACTCATTGAATGGGAGCTCCGTCACCTTGAATTGTCCCTGGGGACACGTCTCTCGAGTACTTTACTTCACTCGTCCACTATACTATAAGGGGGCAGTGATGGGGGCTAATATCCTGTGGTGGGGGGAGCTCTAATGTGTGTGGTACTTTAGGGAGGAATATTAAAGTGGTTGGCCAGGCTTAATTTTTTTATGGCCTTTTCTCAGGGTAGGTCATAAATACCTAATTGGTAGGGGGCTGACACCTGGCCCCATCAGCTGTGCAAAGCCGCTTCCAGCACCTGTCCCTGTACATATTACGGGCCAGAATCAGATAGGTCTGTCCACTGTATAGCAGCCTGGCACCGTCAGTGCTGCACATCTCCCACTGACTTCAACAAGTGCTGAAATGCAGTGAAAGCTCTCAACTGCTATAAAGTGGACAAAGCTTTCTGTTTCCAGCCCCGTATTGTGTACAGGCTGGTTTCTGGACGCAGCTCCGTACAGCTCATGAGGCCTGGTGTCAGCCCCCTACCAATTAGTTATTTATAGCCTATCCTACTTAGGCTATAAATACCTAACCTAAAAAAAAAAAAATTAAGCCCGGACAACCCCTTTAATATTTAATCTCAATGCCCCACACACTTTAATGCCCCCTTACTCAGGATATTAGCACCCATCACTGCCCCCCACACAATATAATGGCCCTATCGCTGGTC
The DNA here is from genome assembly GCA_947044405.1 of Leptodactylus fallax. NCBI lineage: Eukaryota > Metazoa > Chordata > Amphibia > Anura > Leptodactylidae > Leptodactylus > Leptodactylus fallax. Next base: position 1,510,065 of record CAMRHE010000125.1, on the reverse strand, counting down.
TTCATACAGTACCAGGGAATAGTAAAGGGGCCACTGTATGGGAGAGGGGGAATAGTATTATTCCACCATAATAATACTTTCTCATTTCCATTTATTAATGCAATGTTGATGAAATATTTTTTCTTTCACTTTACGACATTATTGTACATAAATTAGCGCTCATCCCAGAAAAGGAAAGCTAGCTCTCTATGGCCACCAACTGGCTTTGCTATCCTATAAATCAGTGCAACCTTAAATTAGGATATAAACCAAACCAGAGTTTTATCCGTAAGCATAGCCTGTGTAGAGCAGGGTACTGGTTATATAGGTGAGAGGCGCTTGGTGTAGGTGTAGGGGAACTGTTTACCCTTTTTGTCAGCGAGCATATAAGAACCCCTACAACAACCTGGCAATTTTTATAATCATAAAAAATTATTTTGTTTATTGATTGTCTTTCTAAATCAAGATTATTATTTCTGTGCCATAATATTAGACATTTGGATTATGGGATGCCAGATAAAATGAATTTCACTGCATTATGTTAAAGATCACATTTAGTTTATTTTTTACTTATAGTGATCTGATGTGTAACTTTTTTTTCTTTTGTTTTGATTTTTTGCAGGTTTCAAGCTTGGTTGATTTTATACCTAATATGAAATGTTTTTTAGCACATTTTCAAGAATGTAATATGGTTCAGAATGCCATCCTTGTGGAACAGGTATAACTTTTTTGTCTTTGTATGAAATACTATTGTGAAGCCTGATAGGACAATATAAAGTTTTTAATTTCTTAATTCCATTAAAACTTATATTGTCAATTTCCATGTGTCATCATAAACCTCATGTCAGGTAACTAGGAGAAAGGAGTGTGACTGGTAGTGACTCACACTAACCTCCTATCCTGGTTTTCCTGTCTATCTGCTATGTGTATGTGCTAAGCTGTCTAGTCTCTGTTGATCATTATCCCTACATGTTTCTGCGAGTTTATTACAGTGCGTCCTCAGGGGATATATACTTAGAAGGGGCATAAATTATATAGACAGCAACACACAGCTGTATGTCGAATGACAGCATGTCAGCTCTCTGAGAATCCTCATCATCATCAAATACTCTAGGGTGAGTTAAAAGGGTTATCCAGGTTTATAAACATGGCTACTTTCTTCTTTATGGCAATTCTGCAACTCAGTTCCAATTATTTGAATGGGTCTGAGCTATAGCAGTAGCATGTGACGAACGGATGTGATGTCGCTTCCTGACAAGAGGAGAGCAGCCATGTTTTCTAATACTTGATAACGCCTTTAAGAAGTAAGCAATATGAAGACATTTGCAGAGCAGATTCCGGAATGCGAACCCTCACCAAATTACAGTACTTTTACAAATGGGGGAGTTTTAATAATGCCATGCATCTGAATTTTGTTCCTGGGAAAACAAGCATGATATAGAATTTCAAATCTGCCGCATGACCATAAAGATTTTAACTACAATGTATATGAGTGAAATCATTTATGAGTCTGCAGCAAATCTGCATGTAATGCCTGTGAATTTTGCATGGATTTGCAGCAAGATGTGTAACAGAAAAATCAGCCCAGATATAGCCTTAAATATAATCTGCATTTTATCACAGACAAACATTTGTTAAACTTAGGGTGGACATACCTGTGGTTTGATCAAATATGTACAGTTGTGCTAAAAAGTTTACAGTTTTTTTGGTCTTTTTTCAGAGAATATGAATAACACAAAAACTTTTTCTCCGCTCATGGTTAGTGGTTGATTAAAGCCATTTATTGTCAAACTTCTGTGTTTTCTCTTTTTAAATCTTAATGACAACCAAAAACATTAAAATGACCCTGTTCAAAAGTTCACATACCCTGGTGATTTTGGCCTGATAACATGCCCAGAAACCAAACCACGGTCAGGTGTCTACCAAAATTTCAGCCACAACTGCCCGGAAAATTGTTCGGGATGCAAAGAAGAACCCACACATAACATCAGCTGAAATACAGGATTCTCTGAAAACTATTGGTGTGGCTGTTTCAAGATGCACAATAAGGAGGCACTTGAAGAAAAATGGGCTGCATAGTCGAGTTTCCAGAAGAAAGCCATTACTGCACAAATGCCACAAAGAATCTCGCCTTCAATACGCCAAACAGCACAGAGACAAGCCTCAAAACTTCTGGAACCATAAATGTTACATTTGGAGAGATGTCAACAAGGCCTATGATGAAAGGAACACCATTCCTACGGAGGTGGATCACTGATGATGTGGGGATGTGCGAGCTTCAAAGGCACCACAAACTTGGTAAAAGTTGAAGGAAAGATGAATGCAGCACATTATCAGCAAATACTGGAGGCAAATTTGCACTCATCAGTCAGGATGCTGCGCATGGGACGTACTTGGACGTTCCAACATGACAACGATCCAAAACACAAGGCCAAGTCGACCTGTCATTGGCTACAGTAGAAGAAAGTGAAGGTTCTGGAGTGGCCATCTCAGTCTCCTGACCTCAATATCATTGAGCCACTTTGGGGAGATCTCAAGCACACAGTACATGCAAGACAGTCCAGGAATTTACAGGAACTGGAGACTTTTGGCCAAGAAGAATGGGCAGTTTTACCATCTGTGAAAATAAAGAGCCTCATCCACAACTACCACAAAAAAACTTAAAGCTGTCATTAATGTTAGAGGGGGCAATACACTGTATTAAGAACTGGGGTATGTGAACTTTTGAACAGGGTCATTTTGATGTTTTTGGTTGTCATAAAGATTTAAAAAGAGAAAATACAGAAGTTTAACAATAAATGGCTTCAACCAACCACTAACCATGAGTGGAGAAAAAGTTTTTGTGTTATCCTTCATATTCTCTGAAAAAAGGCCAAAAATCTGCCGGGGTATGTAAACTTTTTAGCACAACTGTATGTACTCCGGTTTTCTGGATAAAAAAGCAACTTTTGTTTATATGCTAAAAATTATGATTCTGTTCACAATTCTACTGCTCACGCTATTGGGAAGAGCTTGATGTTTGTGGCCAAACACGTCATTACATATACAAGAAAACTGGCATAAATAATAACACTTGAAATCTATGGCAGTTGCTAACTGGTGTAGATTTCAGCTCCTGGCATGCAGACATCCCAAGATACACCAAAATTCTTAAGAGGCATATGTCTTTTAATAATTATGCCTCATCTGATTGCCCGCGCACCAGTTACTACTTGCCAGTATTCCTAAATCAGTTTCATGTGTATGTCGAAATTATGACACTACAGTGTAGAAAAATGAACACAGTAGTGTCAATGTGTAGAAAGTGTGAGCAGAAACCTTGACCTTTGTGGTTCTATTAATTTGAATCAAATATTTTAATGGAAAATCATTTTGCATTAGTTATTAGTACTACCAAGTTTAGTTTGTGTTTTAGGGGATTTCTTAGTGATTCATTGTCTATGAATCACAAAGTAAAAACGAGCAATTTATTATATCCATAAGCCCAGATTTACTATTGTAAATGTGGCATATCTTTTCTGTGTCTTTGGCATAATGTGGAGCAACTATGGCACATTACTTTGAGCTAAATTGTTTGCCTTGTTAGACATGTAGGTGTGGATTCGCAGGAGCGTGGGTTAAATGTGCCAAAATTGTGATTAGATTGTGAGAAATACAGGTGCATCTCAATAAATTAGAATATCTTTGAAACGTTTATTTCTTTCAGTAATTAAATTAAAAAGTGACCTATATTTTCTAGATTCTTTACACACAGAGTGTTCTATTTCAAGTGTTTTATTTCTGTAAATGTTGATTATGGATTACAGGTAATGAAAACCAAAATCTAAGAAAATTAGAATATTGTTAAAAAGTTCAGTATTGTAAATTCAGTGTGTCACTTGCTGTTATGCCAAGGGAAAAAGATTCTTTGGATTCCGTGTAATAGAATAAAGTTATAGAATAAAACACAGGACTATCAACAATAGCTTAACATTTTATTAAGAAAGGTATAACAAGATATCAAACTGTGGTCTAATCAACACTTACAATAAAGAAAGGTATAAAAAGATATCAAAGTTAATCACAGGGTAATTGTAAAATAATATCCGTCCGTAAACTATAAAATAGTCTACAATTGAATGAAATCCTTACTCACGTGTTGACCCATAAGGTAACATTATTGGAGGACTCTGCTTCATATAAAACATGGAGATTTATTGAAGTCTTCATGGGAAAACAAGTACATGGAAATCTTCCAGCATAACAGAAATATCAGTCAATGTCTTACATTTCATAGGAGAAGTTCAGAATTAGGTTTCTTCAAGGTGCTTCTCTTGCATCATCTTGGCTCGTGCTTATTCATCAATGTGTGTTCGTCTTCTGCAGGACGATTCTGCCATATGTTCTTCCAGGGTCTTAGAGGAAGTTGACACAGGTCGGAAGAGGGAGACACCCAAAGTGAGAGACAGAGACAGATCCCCACAGGGAGAGGGAGACCCCCACCGAGAGTGAGACCACGACATGTGTGTCTGTCAGTCATTTATATACATGAAAGAGGGGTGTTCCCCAACATCCTCATACTTTCTACTACTGTATTTGGACAATACCAAAATAGTCATATGCTATCCACACCCATGCACCATAAGTTACAAGAGCTTTGTCAGCAAAATACAATTAACCCTTAAAGGTCTTGAATATTGCATGTTAAATATTATTTAACAGTAATCAAAGTTAATCAAAAGGTAATCAAATCAACACTTACAACACTGCCAAGCTTCATTGATGAATTCTGATAAGGGTAGCTTCAGGAAATATCACCAAGCCGTTGTGACAGGTCTCATCATGCAGCATCAGGCGTCCCCAATATTCTGCAGTCAAGGTTGCAACTACGGCTAGGAGATATTAACCTATCTTGTATACCCTTTGTGTGCGTCATAGGTGTGGGTGGTTACAGAAGTGTTTACACCTCTGTAACGCTTTACTCGTCTCCAAGCTCACATTCCTGTGAAAGGGGCCAACTTCCACTGGAATGTTTCCTGGGACTCGTGCACTTCACACAGCGTTAAACTTTAAGCTGGCTTTTATGTTCATGTAAACATCACCTCAAACAGAGTTGAACTTTGAGCTGGCTTTATATCCATGTAGACATAGCCTCATACAGAGTTAAACTTTAAGCTGGCTTTTATGTCCATATAGACATAACCTCATACAGCGTTAAACTTTAAGCTGTCCATGTAGACATTACCTCATACAGAGTTGAAATTAAGGTTACTATGAGCTGGCTTTATGTTCATCTTGTCAGGGGCAGCCATTTTATCAAGGGCAGCCATTTTTTATTTTATTTTTTTTTTTGCATTACACCTGCCAAGGTTTCCTAAGCCTTTAAATGGTCCCTCAGTTTGTTTCAGTAGGACACACAATCATGGAAGACTGCTGATTATGAATTGTGTTACTGAATTACTGAAATGAATGAACATTTCAAAGATATTCTAATTTATTGAGATGCACCTGTATGTGAGACATATGTATAAAACACGTGAAATCTAAATTTGTGGTACTTCATGCTTTTGGGTAATGCATGTGAATTTTGTCTGCTTTCATATATGTAGAGCATTTCTTTGAATGAAAATTCAAGCAAATTGCTAGCCTTCTTCCAACAAATCATCTTTAACCACATTCTGAAAATTAATGATCGGTGAGTTGTTTTTTTTTTTTCATTTATAATAGATGCCAATTTTGTATCACTCAGTAACACACACAACAAACTTTAACTTAACTATTTTACTGTATGTCTTTAAACTATTTAGTACATCTGTGCAGGAAATGAATTTACAGATAGACAGTATTATTAAATCAAAGGGTGGACACGCCACCATCAAAACACTTAACAGACAAACATCAAGATCCAGAACGGAACAGGTGATTGGGGGGGGGGGGGGTTGTGAAATGAAGTTAGGTGGGCGAAGATTTAAATGGTTCAATTTATCAGTTTTTAGGGCTATGCCTTTCAGAGTCCTGAAGCTTTAACATATTATCTGAAGAGATTAAGAATATCAGCAAATATCATATCAGGAGTTTCAGTAAACAATGAGATATATAAACATAATATTATTAAAACTTTAAGGAAACAAGAGGAGGGGTAGGGAGATGAAGAGGAGGGTTGGGTTCAAGGGAGGGGAGGAGGAATCATATTCAACAAGGGAGGACACCCAGATCTTAGCATCCCCATTGCCATTTTCCATTTGAATATTGCTCCGTTTTTGTCCAGGTTGATAGTAGGATGTTATTGGAGATGGCCCTCCAAGTACCATGTGGTGTATTGAAAACGTATTGAAAATGTGTGTAACTTAAGTCTGAGTCTTTGGGTCAGGATTTTAATGACGGGTTCCCAAAGAGAGAAGAATGCTGTCACAATCTGTTCCTTCTGTAAAGCTGCGTCTACCCATTTGTCACATACGGGCCTTAAACTCACTCAGTCGTGCACTCACCCTTCACTCAGGCTGCAAATGGTTTAGCAAAATGTTCGTTCACTTCAGTGCGTGTGAAGCAGGATAGTGTCTAACTGCTACATGAATCCTGAAATTTAGACCGCCGCTGAATTTTGGTTGATAGAGGATACGCGTTGCTATTTTAGTTTTTTTTTCCCATTTAGTTTATAAATGTTCTATACAATGCATTCATTTTTTTCTCGTCTCAGGGCTTAAGATAAATGGGGAGGGTTTATAAGACATGTAATAATTATAGGAAACATTACCATCTTCAGGAGAATGACCTTGCCTGAGTAAGAAAGTGTAAAACCTTTCCACTGTTGTACTGTGTCCACCAGATTTACAATTCCGATGGGTGTCTAGGGATCAATACCGTCAGATCGGGAAACTCCCATCTCAGATATTTGAGTGGTAGTGAGGAGCCCCAGGACAGCATTGCCTCAGACTTGTCTAAGTTTATGGAAAAACCCGAAAGAGTTCCATAACAGTGAATGAGCTCTATGGTTTTTGGCAAAATTAATCTAGGGTGGGATACAAACAATAATAAGTCATCAGCAAATCCTAATACCCCGACTTCCTGAGACCCCGGCATGATTCCCCTCAGACCATCATCTCTTTGGATAAAATCTAAGCAAAGGATCTATGGAGAAGTTGAAAAGAAGGGGTGGTAGGGGACGGCTTTGTCTGGTGCCACGACCAAGGTCGATTGGTGACATATTGAAGCTATTGATTGTTATAGAAGTCAGTATATCTGTATGGAGGGTTTGGAGGAACTTAACAAAAGTCAAGCCAAAGTTTATGTATCTTAGGGTCATTTCTAAGAATTGCCAAGAGACCGTGTCAAAACTTTCTCGGCATCTAAGCCGAGAAAAATTGTGGGGGGGGGGGAAATGTTTGTTTTGAGCTACGATGGTAGCTGCAGTGGGCAATTGTATGCCCTGGGTGGAATGTGTCCCTTGGAAAAATTCTAATTGATTAGGAGCTAGAAAACCAGGTATGATAGTCTGTAGGCGATTCGCCAATATCTTGGTCATAATATTCTAATCTTGCCTTAATAGTGAAATTGTTCGATAAGATTGTACTAGCAAGTGGTCCCTGCCTGGCTTAGGTAGAAAGATCATATGAGCTTCATGAAATTGTGTAACTACCAGGCCATCTACATATATTGCATTGTATAATTGTGATAACGTGGGGGCCAATTGAGATTTAAGGATTTTGTAATAGTTCCCTGACAAGCTGTCTGGGCCAGGGGTTATGTTGCTAGGAAGGTTAGCCATAGTGTCTATGATTTAAATCTCTGTGAAAGGTCACTGTAGGTATTTTCCCGCTGTTCCGGGGAGAGTCTTGGTCGCTTTTTTCTCCCCCCAGTAGGTCCAAAGTATGTGCTGATTCATAGGGTTTCCTCTCCTAAAGAGTCCTATAATATGCTTTGAAAATGGATTGTATATCCTGCGGGACCATTATGATATCATTATTCGCAATCCATTTGAGTATAGTGTTTTAGAGGGGATGTAAGGTGTGCAAGGATTTTACCCACTTTGTTTCCTGGCGGAAAAAATTAAATTTTAGTGTTGTCGCCCTCCCATTGGGTTTGTCCCTTCAAAAAGGTGGCCTGTTTTCTTTCGAGTATGTTTCACTCAACATGGCGACCCTGAGCCTCCAGCAGTGATCATTAAAGGGAGTTATACTTCTGTGCCCTCTTTTATGTTTTGTTTTTTTGTTTTTTTTTGGTGAGAGAGGTACACGATGATGCGCTTTCGCATAACTGTTTTTAATGTCCACCATAGGTGGCTTGGGTCATCTTCGTGAGGAGAATTGTGTTCCAAAAATGTCTCTCAGATACCGATTAGATGCTTGCAAATGTCACCAAGCCAGGAAGAGAATCTCCAGTTTTACTAGAAGTGTGAGATATTTGTAAATCGAAGGTGAGATGCACTAGGGTGTGTTCAAGGATGATGATGGGTTGAATAGTCGGGTTTCTGACTTCGGAGGAATATGTCAGTCGAGGTCGGTATGTAATCAACTCGGGAGTGAAAGTTGTGTGCCATGGAGTAATATGACTCTCACTTCCAGTAGAGACTATACAATCTCCAGGGGTCACATAAGGAATGTTGGGGCATCATGTTTGCTATGTTATGCACCACCTTGGTGTCCTGATGTAATGAGGTGGATCTATCCAAGTGTAGGAGGAGAGTAGTATTAAAATAGCCTCCTATGATAACTCTATAGAGTGGTCTGGTGAGTAACATCTGTAAGATTTCCAGGAAAAAAGATGCATTTTGGTGGTTTGGTGCATATAAATTCAGAATAGAGTAGCGAGTGTTATTGATTGCGATGTCTAAAAAAAAATGTACATTTGATCAGGACCCAAGGGTTGTTCATGTATATCATAACGTAGTGATTTTTGTAAAAGGATCGCTACAACTCTGGACTTGCTATAGGGGACTGCTATACATTGCGTTATCCATTGTGCTTTAAGCAAACATTCATCCCTTCTTACCCAGTGAGTCTCTTGTAAGTGCGTAAAAAGGTGGACAGTAACAATCTAGGTGTGTGGCTACCCTTTTACATTTGACTGGTGAGTTTAGTCAAGCAACATTCCAAGTCAAAATGTTCAAGGTTGATGAGATTGTTAGTGTGTGAGAAGGAGTCTGTGTTTGAGATATCATCCTATACCTGTGGTTGGTGGTGCAGAGAACAGCAAATGGTCCTTAGCGTATCCAGACCTCCATTCCCTGCAGGCGGGTGCCTTGGTAGAAGAACCTTGATGGGGTGGTCCACACATCTGCCTAGGAGAGGGAAGTGAAGAAAGGATGGTAAACAACATGAAAAACACAAAAAAGAAATGTCCATAAACTGATGTTAGGTGCAGAAGCAGAGTTCAGCGGTTGTATAGAAGCAGAGTGGCTTGAGCTTCATTTGGATCATTAAATGTGCGTGTGCAACCTTTCCAGGCCCCCTGCAGCTTGGCCGGATCTAGTAGTTGAAACTTGACATTGTTGTCCAGTAGATGTTTACAAAGAGAGAACTGTCAGGATTTTTCAGTCTCACAAAAATGTAGAAAGATTAGCATAGTGAAAAAAACTTTGCAATCGTGGCCCTGGGGTGAGCGTTGTGGTTGGTGGGTTCTTTTCTCAGTCTGTGGGCCCTCTCGATGAATGGGAGAGTATGATCTATTGAGGGTTTTAGGGCCGACATTAAGTCATCGAATAAGAACTTAAATAACTCCGGCCACTTAAAGTCTTCTGGAATTCCCACAAATCGAAGATTATTATGCATACTTCTGTTCTCCAAATCCTCCACTTTGTCTAGCAGCTTCTGTGTTGTATCAGATTGTTGCGCCACAGTGGTTTGAAGGCTCACTAGTGAGTTCTCACAAGAACTTGTTCTGGACTCAAGTTTGAGTTGGATATAATTTATACTAGGGCATTATTGGTGGAGGTATGTAGATTTTCTAACTTTTTATCCATGAGTGGCATTAAACCTCTTCAGCTACCACTGCAGCCTGTGTTCAAAGGAGGGGGGAGTGCTCGGGCTGGAAGTAAGCGAAGGGGCTGGGGAGACCTCTGGAGACGATGGACCTGCCTGTACAGCCGCCATTTTAGTTTTGTTTTTGAGTAGAGGGTTATGAGGTTGACATCTGTTTTTATTTCTGGTGATGTCTTGTGGTCGAGTGGAGGACTGCTTGGATTACCTCACCGGGAGGTGAGTTGTAGCAGCCTCCACAGGTGAATATCGCTGGGTTTTAGGCTGATAAACAGTTCGGGCTCCAGAGTGGTGATAAGATGCAGCGACTCACAATGTGCTGTCCCCAGAATTTGTCTTTGTGCTACTATCTGCAGCAGTAGATGCAATTCCACAAATTAAATTTAAAGTGTAATCAGCTCATCAAACCCCTGGTGCATAGATATACAATGTCAACCCCTCCAGTGTTTGTAGGCATACGCAAATTTAAGGTCCAACCAGCACTCCTGTTAAAATACCATACTGTTTTATTCAATCACCATTTCAATCCATAGCACAAACATGAACATTCCACATGACACTTGTTTGACTAGTTTTAGACCCCCTGGGTTTTTCCTCAAGACATTAAGAGTGTTGGGGTAATTTCCTATCATAAACACCCTCCCCATACTCATCTGTATAACAGCTACATATTATCACATTAAATACACAAAAAAATAATAGTGTTGCATGTAAAAAGCAGAACAAACTGAGAACTTTAGTAATTGAGAATAAGATCCATTTTATGGTTGTCTGCATTTGGAGACCGTTCCTGCTTAAAATTCTCTGACATTGAAGAGGGTAATAAAGCTGTCAAAGGAGAGGTCTGGGGGAGGAGATTCCTCCTAAAGAGAGGGTTTTTAGATTCTGAATCAATACACAGTTCTGTCTGTTCTGCTATTTATATGAAACACTATTTAATTATGAATTTTCCAACCCAAACTAAATTCTAGTAGCCCCCAGGTAGCGGAAACTGCTGGTGAACAAGTGCATGCTGCACTGCTTCTATTCAAATAATAGGAGCGGCGCAGCAGTGGTTCTGTTCAACTGCAGCGGCACTCCTATTAATTAAATAGGAACACTGCTGTATGTACCACTTGTCTACTAGCAGCTTCTGACACCCCGGAGGCTGCTAGAACAGATGACCTGTGTTGGATCCAGGAGTCGGAACCAACAGATCCTGTGGCTAGGTCATCAGTATGAAAATTAGATTTGAGGTTGGAAAAAAATTTGATTTGGGGTCGGGAAATGCTGCGGCAAAAAAAAAAAAAAGCAGCATTTTACATTACCTGCAAAGTGGTTGGTATTCTGGCAAATCCAATCCACACATTGCAGAGGTGGTGGTGCTGGTTGAACCTTTTATTTACAAACTTAAACTGGACAGTTTTAAAATGCTCTCAGTTTCACAGTGACAGATGCTGGATGATAAATCTGGCACATTTTTAAACTGTCTACAGTAGTCTATGTTTACATCATCTATGAGTTTGCTTTGTTTCTGACAAAAAAAAAATGTCAAAAATTTGTGCAGTGTGTCACATCTTCAGCCATTCACCCTTATGTGGCAAGCTGTGCCCCGTTATCAGTAAGCCTTGTCCATCTGTTGTACAAAGCAAAGAAGTTGTCTAAGGCTAAGGTCCCACATAGCGGGCTGCAGCAAAAAAGCACTGTGGGAAAAACAGTGGCAGCAACGCAGTTTTTCCTGCATTGCTTTTCATAGAAAGTCCACAGAGGTTTCCTCTGCAGATTTTCTGCCAGCGTTTCCATAGGTATAATTCACATGCTGCGTGGATTTTTCCGCAATGTGTGGATGGGATTCGCTAGAAAATACTGTAAAACGCCGCAGTTTATGCCATGTGGGCCCTGGCCTAAGACAATTAATAGTTAATAATTATGATGTGACGCATGCACAACAGTCTTTTTTGCGCAAATTGTGAAAGAATTCGACAGCTAGTCTGCCCTAAATAACGTGGCATTTACACCACGTGGTACACCAGCCTAAAATAGTTAATAAATGTGATGTAAAGCATACACAACTAGTCTTTTTTATATATTTATATAAACTTTTTATATATTGCAAATATGATCATAGGTTATATTTAAATAATGAATATAGAATAGAAATCTTTATCACTTTTCTTGAATATGCAATACATTAAAATTGTGTGATCCTCATAAAATAAACAGAATTATGTTTTATTTTATTAATGTCTTATTGTTTTTCCTTTCAGATATTATATGCAGTGTTGTGGAATACCTCAAGGATCCATATTGTCAGCATTGCTTTGTAGCTTATGTTATGGTGATATGGAAAATAAATTGGTCTGTGGAATACAAAAGGATGGGTATGTAATATGTTACATTTAACAGTTATTCCTTGACTTGACAGTAGATCCTATAGTAAGATGTAACAGTGGTTGCTGCTAGGATCATAGCTGGAAAGCAATTTCAAGAACTCTGACTGCCAAATGCTTAGAACATAAATTGTATCTTATCCACCAAGGAATCACTTTAATGCAAATGATGACAAGACCTGTACATGACTGCAGAGCTGACTAACAGCGAATACAGTCTTTCCACTATTAACCAATCATGTCACGTCTCTTGTGCTGATCAATTTCTTAATATATCTTTATAGTGGTAATATCGTTTTCTCGCTTATTTCATTGGGGGTACACAGCACCAGGGGTATAGACCTGGCCACTAGGAGGCTGATACTAGGAATAGCAAAAGATGTCGGCTCCGCCTCTAGGCTATACCCTCTCCACAGACACTGTGATAGTCAGTTTTAACTTAGTGTCCGTAGGAGGCAGACATGACCTAACTCAGGTCTTTCTGTCTTACATCGTTTTTCTTTTTCTTTCAGGTGCAGGGGGGGCTTCAGCGTGTATGCCACACTAGTTGTACCCCTCCTGTGGGCGCAGCACTCTGCAAAAGAGCACCTTGCCGATCACCCAGTCCCCACATCGGCGCCCGGAATGTCGGTGACCCCACTATCATGTTCGAGGTCCCTGAAGGGGTGTCCCTGCACTTGAAGATGGCGGATGAGTATGCAGTAACTCCCCTAAACCTAGCCCCCACACCACCACAAGGCCCCCTGAGCCTCTCAATGTCTCTCCCCTTGGGTCCTTTTTTACTGGGGCCCTCACTAGGACCCCCGGAGCTAGACCACAATTTCAGATAATAATCCTCTTGGGCGCTTTTGGCCCTTCTTTGTCGATATCCTACCGAGTGGACCCTGTCGGGTTTTCCCCCATTGGTGTGGGGACCCCCTTTCCTGGCCCCCAGGACCTTTTTCAGGCCTCCATCAGGCCTTCCAGAGCTTATGCCCGGGCCTCCCTGCCAAGAGTGCCTCTCCGCCGGCCACGATTCTACTTTAGTCCCCAGTCTTCCTGGGGACTAGTCCTGAACCCCCACTCCAGCCCGGGCTTCCAGGACTCCTACTAGCCCTCCCATTGGCCCAGGTGAGGATCTTTTTGTCCTTCTCCCCTGTGGGAATTTTTGTGGGAGTTCCTATATGTTTTCCTAAGAAATATTTTTCTTTCTGAGGTTGTTTTTTCTGGGCTAACTCTCTTTCTGCAGCCCAGCTGGCTACTGCAGCTCTTCTGCACCTTCTTCTCCAGCTTCTTGTGGGACACTGCCCCTGGGAAAAGTCTCTGTGCAGCTTCCTGCAGCAGTCGACGATCACACTTACTCTGGTGATTTGGTAGACTATCCTTCCTGATTTACCCCTTAGGGCCCTTTCCAGCATATCTTCCCGTGACGAAACAACTTGCCCTTTTCCTCACCCGGTCCCACCACGTTTTTCATGTGCACCCTCTATAATAAAGAGCTACCATGCTGTCAACCTGTGCCCATCTGCTCTCTCTGGCTTCTGCTAAGCCAGGTCAAGAACCTCCTGGACCCTCCCCCGGATTGGGTGGCTTCCTTTACCTGGGCCATTGCGACCTTGCCAGACTTAATCAGTCTGTGGTGTAAATTCTGGAAAGGCTGTCTTCTCAGATTGCCGCTCATTCGGCGTCTTCTAGGCCCCTCCTCGGGCACCCTCATGGCTCCCATTCCAGCTCTAGGAGCCATCCCCATAGAGGACTAGGAAATCTTCCTACAGGTCGATGTCCTGCTCTCCTTCCTCTGGGCACTCCCCAGATAGGGCCTCAGCTCGCGGCTCCACTCCAACAAGCGAACGTCTCTGACTGCTACTCGGAACATCAGCTAGACACATCTACATCTGCTGCTACGTAGGAGCTCATCCGTAAGAGATACTCTACATATTTCTCGAGGACCCGGATCCTTATTCTCAAGAGGACATCTCCTTCCGCCACAGTTGCTGCCCTCCTCTGGTCATCCCCAACCATGGGGCGTTTGACCATATCTTGAGGGAACAATGACTTCACCCATACCACCTCCTGCCTTCCACTAGGAACTCAGACGTCCTTTTTCCTTTTCAAGATCAGTGTTTCTCCAAGTAGTCAGAGCCTCCCGCGGTGGACCCCATGATAGCTAGTATTCTACCTTTAGCAGACTCCGCCTCCCTCAGCGATCACTCAGACTAGAGGGTGGACTCTCTCTGTCAAAGGCGGCCTTCATAGCAGCTGGCTCCTCCCTGTACTCTTCCTTCGCTGTGTCCTGGGTCATCAAGGCCTGCATCTCCTGGGCCAAACAGCTCCAGAAGGGTCTTTCCAATGCAGCCCCCCTCTAGGACAACCAGCTGCTCGTCTCTCAGATCTTGAACGCTTCCAAGTACTTGTGCTCACTGTTCTGCCAAGACGGCTGCCAATTTTGCCGTAATCTGCCGTACTGTTTGGATCTGTTCATGGAATCAGTCTCTGTGAAGGCAGTTGTGGCTCTTCCCTTTTCTCAGTACACCCAGACCTGGCTTTTTGGTCAAGGCCTAGAAAACTTATCTCTGAGGCTACAGGGGGAAAAAGCTCTTCCAGAGGCGTTCAAAACGCCAGCCACCCTCCTCCTGTCCCTCTCAGTGTTTTCGCTCCTTTTGGGGCTCCACCTCTCACTCTGGAGGGCAGTCTTCCTGGGACTCCCGCTCCAAGAAGCCCTCTTTCAAGCCCAGACCTGCTTGGCAGTCCCACACCAAGTCCTCCAGGCTTTCCTCTTCAAAGCCCTCCTCTGCATGAAGGTCTTCTCCTGCTCAGTGATCCTCAGGTTGAGGGACAGCTGCTTTCCTTCTGGGATATCTGGTTGCCAGCGTTGATGACTGAAGATTTTTTTTTTTCAGTCCAATTTGCCTTCTTCCCCCGCTCGAGCGACCACCTTTCTTCAGGCCGCCTCCACACCTCAGTGTCAGGGCGTCATTATCCCCATCCACTCTTCAGAGTGTTTCCAAGGCTTTTACCTGTTCACCGTTCCCAAGAAGGACGGCTCTCTTTTCCCCATCCTGGATCTGAAGGGGCTCAACAGATTCGTCATGGAGCCCCTGCTGTCGGTGGTGGCATCTCTGGAGTCTGGTGATTACCTCCACATTCCTTACCTCAGCTGCATTTAACGGTGTGGCTGTTGAAGCCAAGTTCTTTGGGTGTTGCAGTTTTTTGGTGCTTGTTATCCAGACAATGCCCAAGGAAACCCCAGTCTGCAAAGATCTATTACTTGGAAGACCTACGTACAGTGGTGTGAGAATAATGACTTCCATCCATTTTCCCTGGATCATGAATTTTTCTCCAGTCTGGTCTGGACCAAGGGTTTGGTCTTTCTTCTCTTACGGGGTAGGTTTCTGCCCTTTCCATTATTTTTCAGAAGACCCTGACCTTCCAGTCTCAGGTTAAGACTTTCCTGCAGGGAGTGGCACACTGTGCTCACCCTATCGTCCTCCCTTGGAACTGTGGGACCTTAATCTCTTTCTCAAGATGCTTCAGGTTCCCCCTTTTGAGCCCTTGCGTGAGATCTCTCTTCGCCTTCTGGCCTGGAAGGTTGCCTTCCTGGTGGCCATTACATCCATCCGTATGGTCTCCGAACTGGCTGCCCTGTCCCGGAAGTCTTTTTTTCTTGTTCTCCATAAAGTCAAGGTTGTCCTTCGTCTCCCACCTTCTTTTTTGTCTAAGGTGGTTTATTCCTTCCACATCAATGAGGACATTGTCTTACCATCATTCTGTCCAGACCCCAAGCACCCACAAGAGCGCTCTCTTCAATGCCTACATGTGACCCGGGCAATCCGTGTCTATTTCACTCTCACTAACTCCTTCTGTCATTCGGACACCTTGTTTGTTCTCCATGAGGGCCCTCACTATTTCCTGGCTGCTTCCAAGGCCTCTATCTCCAGATGGATTCAGTCTGCTATCAGGGAGGCCTATCTTCTCAAGGATATATCGCTGCCTCTCCATGCAACTGCTCATTCAAGCTGCCACCTTGGCCTATATCCACACTTTCACCAAGTTCTACCTGATCCACTCTGTGGACACTGCTAGCTTGAGTTGTAAGGTTCTGCAAGCGGTTGTGCGCTAAATTGCTCTCATGATTGCGTAATTTCCACCCTCTGGGACTGCTTTAGGACATCCCATGGTGCTGTGTCCCCCAAGAAAATAAGCAAGAAAAATCTATTTTTGTACTCTTCGTAAAATCCTTTTCTTGTCGTATTCATCTGGGGATACAGATCCCACCCTTTTTTCTTGTTGTTCTTGCCCTGGGCTGTTTTAGTTTGTTCTCGGGTTCAGGATGGTGGTGGTATTGGCTCCGTGTTCTTTTTTTGTTTTTGTGTCTCTCTCCTACTGCTGTGGTACCAACTGGCTAGCACAGTGTCTGTGGAGAGGGTATAGCCTAGAGGTGGAGCCGACATCTTTTTCTGTTCCTAGTTTGAGCCTCCTAGTATCCAGATCTATAACTGTGGTGCTGTGTCCCTCAATGAATACAATGAGAAAAGGATTTTACGAGTACAAAAATCCATTTTTTTTCTCATACAGTGCAACAACTTCCTTCCAATACAGTGCATTCACATTTGGAAAAATAAGGCTTGATAAATTCTTTAAGGGGTGCAGATTTGAAAATGGGGTCACTTTCAGGGGGATGCAACTTTACTGGCAACTCAGTTGCTCTGCAACCATGACATGAGGTCCAAAAACCATACATTTAAATATGCGCTCTATAAGCTAAACAGTACATCTTCTTTTCTATGCTCTACTGTGTATCCAAACAGCAGTTTTTGTCCACATACAATGACATTGTTGTACTCGGGATACCTCACTTAACATTGTCATATGTGGGTATACAACAGGACGCAGAAGGGAAGCAGCACTATTTGGTTTTTGGAGCACATATTTAGAGGGTTTGGTTTTGGATGCCATGCTACATTTACAGAGAATCTGAAATGCCAGTAAAGTGGAATCCTCTAAAACGTGACCCCATTTTGGAAACTGTAACCATCAAACAATTTATCCAGGGCTGTAGTGAGCTTTTTTTTTTTTTTACCTCCCAAGTGTTTTATTAGTGTATTTTCCAGAAATTAATGCACAGCTAATGGTAAAAAAGTGAAGATGGCAATTTTTCAAGAAATACGTAATTTTAGTGTACAATATGTTGTGCTCACTTTGTGTCAGAGATGAACACTCCAAAAGTAGTTGTACCAGGGATAACCCACTTAACAGTTTTTGGTATGTGTGTTTCTGCTGACACAAGGTGGATACAACATATTGGGTACTGAAATGGCATATCTCTGTAAAAATTTCCATTTTCATTTTTCTCCATCAGCTGCACATTCATTTCTGGAAAATAAATTAATGCAACAATCAAGGGTTGAGAATGCTTGCTACGCCCTTTTATAAACTCCTTGAGGAGTGTAGTTTACAAAATGGAGTTTCTGCAAATGCATCATTGCAACTGAATATGATTCTGCCCTTCAAAAGCTTAATGGAGCTCCTCGCCTTCTGTGCACTGGCTGTGCCCTAATAGTAGTTTACATCCGTATATGGGTTATTTCAGTACTCAGGAGAAATTGCGCATCAAATTTTGGTGTGTATTTTCTCCTTTAATCCTTTGTGAAAAATGAAAAATTTGGGGATAAAGTGACATTTTAGTAATTTTTCATTTTCATGTGCCATTGCATAATAAAATCTGTGAAACAGAGGTGAGATCGAAATGCTCATTATAAATTCCATGAGGGGTATAGTTTCCAAAATTGGGTCACTCTTGGGAGGTGACCCCATTGTACCCAATTTCCATTTTACTGGGACTATATTCCAGCAAAATCTCTTTTGGCAAACTCAACAGCAGTTTGCATCCACATATGAGGTATTTCCATGCTCGGGAGAAATTGCAAAACAAATTGATGCATTTTCTCTTTTAACCCCTTTTGAATGTATAATTTTAGGGATAAATGAAAGTAATATTCAAAAAAGAAATGTCTAAATTTTAACTCCATATTGTTTTATTTTCTGCGGGTTTATTCCCAAATACTGTTTTGAATTATTTGAGGGGTGTAGTTTTGAAAATTGGGAACATTGAGGAGGGTGCTAATGCATAGGCCTTTAAAATTCCCCTCAGAACTTAAGTGGTCCCTAAAAATGAGTTTGGGAAATTTTCTTATAAATTTGGAAAATTGCTGTTAGACTTGTAAACCTTCTAACGTCCAAAATAAATTGAATGGTGATTAATCCCTTACAGCGTTTAATTACCTCCAGTTATAAACATTCCATAAATTAATTGTACATGTGAACATAAGAAACGTAATATTTCTTATTAAAGAAATATGTTTTTTTCTCCTTTTCAGACAGTTACTTTCTCCATATTAGCCTATGAAGAGAGAAGGGGGAATAGAAAAGACACTCAAATAATTGCTGCTGTTTCTTGCTTTTTTTAAAAACTGCTAAACTGTATGGGTACATGGCAGGGCTCAGAATGCAAAGAGCGTTATTTGGCTTTTGAAAAGCAGATTTTGCTGGAAAAGTTTTCGGGTGCCATGTTGCATTTGCAGAGCCCCTAAAGTACCAGTATAATAGAAACCACCATTGATCCCATTTTGGAAGCTACACTCCTCACAAAATTTATCAAGGGGTATAATAAACATTTTTACGCAAGAGATGGTTTCCAAAAAGAAATGTGCAGCGGATTATGCAAAATTAAAATTTAAATATTCCCAGATAAATGCTATTTCAGTGCCCAAAATCTCATTCCCAGTTTGTGGCACTGTGAAAGGTAAGCTCTCCACTTATGCTGTTTCCTAATTTTGGAAACACCCTACATACGGTCCTAATCTGTTGCCTGGAAATACAACAGGGCACAGAAGCGAAAGATCACCATGCATATCTGAGGCTTAATTTGGACATTTACACTGCACTGGCAGGCATCTGAAGAGGCCCAAAGATAAAATAAATAATTTACCCCAAAATATGACCACATTTTAGAAACTACATCCCTCAAGGCAATGTTGGACTGAAGGACCTAGGTCAACTGCTTTCTGTGGGGGCCAACCGCTTTCTGCTAATAGCCTACACCATGGCTCCTTCAGTGCCATCTTACATGTGCTTACTATGCAGCGTTACTGAGTATGTTCCCAGTATAGTCATTCCCTATAGTACTGTGCAGGCCCTAATAGCTCCATGGCCAGTTCATGCACAGTACTGTATGGGAAATGACACAGCCATGGAGCACTGCACGTATGTTCAAGATCATAGTGAGTGAGCTGTGATTCAGACATAGAAGACAGGGCTGCCAGCAGGAATTTTGAGCTCCCCATCCACAGTATAATGCTCCACATGGTATAATACCCCTTTAGTGACCCACACAGTATATGCTCCCCAGCAGCCCCACACAATATAATATGCCCACACAGTATAAAAGGTTCCCCACAGTGCCCCCCCAGTATAATGCTCCACAGTGGCCCCACTTAGTATAATATGCTCTCCAGAGCCCGCCCCCCCACCACAGTATAATGCTCCACAGTGGACCCCACAAAGTATAAGATGCTCCACTATGACCCCCCACACAGTATAATATCATCAACAGTGGCCCCACACAGTATAATATACTTCCCATAGGGGCTCCCCCAGTATAATGCTCCACAGTGGCCCCACACAGTATAATATGCTCCCCATAGTGGCCTCACATAGTATAATATGCTCCCCACAGGCCCTCCCCAGTATAATGCTCCACAGTGGCCCCACACAGTTTAATAGGCTCCCCACACTGCCCTCCCAGTATAAGACCAGGTTTACAGGTAGGAATCTGTCAAGGATTTGGGAGGCAGAGATCGAAGCAGGACGCAGAAAAATCAGCGTCCTGCTCGATTTTTCTGCGGATTCCGCAGCTCAGGAGTCCCTGTTAATTAGGCCCATTCGTCTGGGCCTAATCAGAAGAAGAAAGCATTAACGGAATGTTGCAGCAATCCCATGGCCGAATACGTGAAATTCTCTTCATTTTCTGCCATTTAAACTTGCCTTAAGTTCCACAGTGGCCCCACACAGTATAACTATCCACAGTGATCCCACACAATATAATATGCTCTCCAGAGGCCCCCCCAGTATAATGCTCCACACAATACAATATGCTACCCAGAGCCCCCCTATATAATGTTCTCCACAGTGACCCCACACAGTAAAATACTGTATGCTCCACAGCAGCCCAACACAATACAATATGCTCCCCAGAGGCCCTACACAGTATACTATGTTCCCCATTGTGCCCCTCTAGTATAATGCTCCACAGCCCCCCAGTTTAATGCTCCATAGTAGCCCCACACAATATAACATGCTCCCCAGAGCGTCCCCCCAGTATAATGCTCCACAGTTGTTCCACAGTTACTCACCTTGCCTTACCTCTCCTGGGCATCCTCGCGTTGCTCTGCTGTCTCTGCCGGCTGCTTCTTCAGGTCTGCGGCTGACATCACACGTTCCGGACGTCACCACTAAGGCCTGTGACTGGGCCTCAGCAAAAACATAGGCCTTATTGGTGACATCCAAAACGTGTGACGTCAGCTACAGGCCAGAAGATATTGCCGGACGCCCAGGAGAGGTGAGTAAAATGTTTATTTTTACAGAGCCCCTGAGCAGGCTTCTATTGGAAAGGGGCCCTGCGACACGTGACGCCACGCCGCTTTCTATTATCGATGTGGCCCGGGCCTGACTCCAGGATCCGGATGGGGAATTGCCCAGTCTGCCCCCTCATAACGCTGGCCCTGCAAGGCACAAGGCCCCATGGGGGTATTCACCGGTACCCCTGTGAACCAGTCTGAACCTACCTCAAGGAATATCTCAATGGGGTATTATAATTTTTTTTATTTATTTATTTATTTTTTTAATTGTAATTTTTATTAACGTTTACAATATAATAAACAAATGGATAATACAAGGCTTCACAAGATAAACACAGTAAAATGGAAAACCAATGAGGAAGGGGCGGATCAGATAAAACACCAGGGCAAGGAAAGACAAACTAAGGGAAAAAGGGTAGGAAGAGAGAGGAAAGGGGAAAGAAGTCAGAGACCCTCCAAAGTACTATAGGTATCCCATGGGGACCAGATTGAGTCAAAGGCCACCACTGCATTATTTAAGCCAGCTGTCAGATTTTCCAAATTTCAGATATTCTTGACTTGTTCAATTAGGTCAGGAATGGATGGGGGAGTAACTGGCTCCCAGTTTAAAGATATGAGAGATTTAGCTGCTGTACAGAGGTAGAGGAAGAGTTTGGCAGACTTCTTACCAGTTCGTCTTGGTGGCAAATTAAGCAAATGAATAAAGGGATCCTGCAACACCAGTTGCAGAAAGAGGTTGTCAACAATAGCTTTGACCCCACCCCTCTAATAGCCTAGTGTCAGGAGGCAGTCCCAGAATATATGGTTTAGTGAGCCTGTGGTTGAGCTACATCTCCAGCAAACTGAGGGGATCATAGGATTCAGGGAATGGAGAAGGGCAAGGTTATGTTACCAGTGCATGCGAATCCTATATTGCACTTCCCTAAAAGTCGCACATGTTGAGGATTTAGATGCCGTGACCATATAATCTGTAAAGTAGGGGTAGAGACCTGTAAGGAGCCAAAAAGGGAGAACACAAAGTGGACAATTTGACGATAATGGAACCACTAGGTTGTTGAAGTGAGATAATCAAAGGGCCTAAGCTCCAGAGTCAGAGGGTCAACCATATCCACCAATCTAAAGAGGCCAGCTCTGGATGAAGGACAGTCCATAGAAGCCGACAGTCCCCCTGAGAGAAGCAGATTATATAGGAAGGAAATCATGGAGGATTTCTGTGAGCGAATAGTCCTTGTGAAGCGTATAGGACCTAATGTCAGGGTATTATCATTTTGAGCCCAAGAGTGCTTCCCAAAGTGAAAATTGAAATATTCAAAGAAATATGCCATTCAGTGCCCACTTTGTGTCAACAGAGACATGTACTTCTAAAATTTTGTGGATTATCCCAGGTACAAAAAAGTTGTACATGTGGGTGTAAACTGCTGTTTGGGTAGGAGGAAGGAGCATTGCACTTTTTAGCTTTTGGAGTGTAGATTTAGAGGGACTGGTTTTTAGGCTCCATATTGTTTTTGCAGAGCCCTTGGAGGTGGCAGTAAATTGTAATTCCCCAAGATGTGACACTATTTTTTAGGGGCCATTTTTAGGGTCTCTGTAAACGTGACATGGCATCCAAAAACCAACAATCTAAATCTGTGATCCAAATCCCACATAGTGCTCCTTCACATCTGTGCCCTGCTTTGTGCCCAAACATCAGTTTATGCTCACCTGTATGACACTGTTGTACCCAGCATAATGTATTTAACAATGTCATCTCTATAAGGAGCACTATTTAGTTTTTGGAGCATTTGTTTTGTTTTTGGACATCAAGCCTAAAATAATTTATCAAGGGGCATAGTGAGCATTTGTTTTCCCAGATGTAAATAGCGGATGGTGGAAAGTGAATATGTAGCTGTGTGGAGTACATTAGGTACACCAAATTGCCTATTATTTTTCCAGTAACTCCTATGATTCGAGGGTCGCTCTGAGGTCACTTCTGTTGTCTTTTGCCTTGTAAACTCTAAGTCTGGGGTGTATTGATATATGCTTGCACCGTTTATACAGTCCCTTCCTGCCACAGTCAGTATTGTCTTAAAGATTTGGCGATTTTTGTGTTTTTTTGTTGTCTTATTGTACAAGCTATTTTTTTTATTTTAGTAATTACCAGTGGTAGCCAGATGAGGTCTTGGGTATTGCAGGATGGTATGCATTTTCTAATGACTCCATTTTGGGACGTCTATAATTTGACGAATTTTATTAACTCTTTCTACAGGGGGGACTGAAAAAACATCAACATTTAAAAAATTTTGCCACACAACATAAATATTATATTCCCTTTATTCTATGGGTTGGTACTATTATGGCAGTACCTAATTCATATAGTTTTTTTTATGCGTTACTAATCTTGCAGAATAAAAATCTATTTGGGGAAAAAATCTGTTTTTGAATCCCCATCTTCTGAGAGGCGTAAATTTTTTTATTTCTCTATTGATGGAGCTACTTGAGGGCTTATTTTGTGTAGGTTGAGCTATGCTGTTTTTTTTTTTGTTATTTTTTTATACCATTTTGGGCTATATTTGACTTTTTGATCACTTTTTTTGAGGAGAGATGTTCGCCGTGCCAGTTAACTAATGGAAAAGGGTTTTTTTTTTTTGTTCCAATAGGGGACGTGAATCAGTGATCTTCTGATCTATGGTTCATTATTATAAACTCCAATACAGAAGTATTGGAGTGTATTATGGTCATCGGCCTATGCATGTACATAGGCTGACAGGATCGAGACCTAATAAGAAGATTGCAGAACAGGCCCTGAGCGCTTCTGAATGAACATCACGGCCCCCCAGAGACGGGGGGGGGGGGTTGTACATGTTCTGTGTTGCTATGGCATGCCCTTAGATGCCGTGGTCATGAATGATCCCGTCATCTAAGGGATTAACACCCAGGATCAGAGCCTCAGCTTCGGCCGCGGGTGTTGCAGGCGGGTATCAGCTGTTTCTTACACCTGACATCCACTCTCATCACAATGACAATGTTATCATAACGTAATAGTATGGCAGGGTGTGTTAAGGGACACATTTCCATGACAAACTTCATGGTGCGGGAAGGAGTTAAAAGACGATGCCAACATAAATCAGAGATTTGGTAGATAATTTTGGGTGATATCACTGTCTGAAAAGCAGAGCATTTGACATTTTGAAAATTTCAAATTTCTTATTTTTTCATATATAAATGCAAAAAATATTGATCAAGGTTTACCACTAACATGAAGTACAATGTGCCACAAAAACACAGTCTCAAAATCACTAAGCAAGTTAAATTGTCTCAAAGTTATTGTCACATAAAATGGCAAATTTTTTCTAAAATTTGGCCGTGTTCTTAAGTGGTTAAAATAAAAATCAGGAACAGTTAAAATTAAGAAATAAATAGGTGTAACAATTAATATATGACAAATGATTGACTCCAAAATAGTATTATTTTGGGTTAAAATACAATTAATGGTTAATCTACTTGATTTCTCACATGACCTAATGAGAAGAGGTAATTATAGAGGTGCAAGAGTATTCATGAGAATGTCAGGGTATACATTGTAGTTTATATGCTAGATCAGAGAGAAAATCAAGTGCAGGAGTACTATCCTGCCACTAGATGTAAGCGCATGACACTTGGACAGAAATATAATGGGGCAGATTTATTATGCCTTGTACTCTAGTTTTCTGGCGTATGTAATACCCCTTTGGGCCGACCTCTGTAGGCAGGGTGTGTTGTAGTTCTCACCTCACTATGGAGCAGTGCTTCCACCCGAATCTTGCTAGGAGCTCTATAGGAATTCAGGAGGGTCTTCCTCTTCTGCTAGGGGTCGACTCGGGAAACCCCCACCTAAGCTCAGTACACACTCACAAATGTTGAGGGTAAAAGTACTTAACCAGTTTATTATGGGAAGGGTAAACAAGGGCAAACTTAATAAAAATGTGAACAGAGAAATGTTTCAGTAATTCACATGACAATGCACAGGTACATCCTATAGTATTAACCCTCTAGTGGTAGGAATGGACTATGTGCCCGGTCTGGCGGGTATAATAAACTATAGGGAATAGCACAGGGTTAAGATAGTGACCCACAGATGATAGTCATCACGCACATGCAATCATTCTGCAGGTACCAGCTTGCACTCCTAAATAACATCACACAATGCAGAATTACTAATGGCTGCAGCAATAAACAGAACAGTCCATCCGTTGGGGCCCAGTTGCCGCGGACGATGGTGTGCATTCAGGAAATGTTGGTGCACTATAGACACTGTAGGTCCTTTCTACCACAGTTCTCATAAACCTTCTAACAGCATTACAGCAAATTCCAGGAAAGTCTTCTCACTAACTCTTGCAGGGAATCTGGTGCCAGCCTGGAGTCTCACAGGGTGCTGCAGCTTTCAGGTGACAGGATACTAATGGAGTATGAGGCAGGAGTCTTCTTAGATGCAGCCCTGGGTACCTTTTGGGAGTCTGATCACTCTGGACAGGTGATACTGCTGCAGGGATGCTACTTCTTCCCTCAGAGTGAGCTGGTGGGCTGCCAGGACTGTCTCCATGTCCTGGGTTACCCAGTGCCAAACTATGTGCCCCCTGGCAGTTGCTGGAAGAAGCCCTCTCTGCAGCCCATGTAGCTGCCTGTCTTCTCTCTACTGCAGACCTTTCCCATAATCCCCTGCTAAGCCAATCAGTCCCTTTCTCTAATACTTCTCCCCCTGGAGTAAGGGGTGTAGGGAAATGTAATCCACTGTCCCTCAGAATAAAATGGCTGATGTCTGCTATAATGGGTCCTGGCTTGGCATTAACTGCAGCATCTGCTGTATGCAAAGTGCTTCTTGCAGGGGTTACACATATAAGGCATAAAAAGTCACAAATCACATTTACTTCTTCACCACTTACCCGAACATGGGACAAGGCCATTGACCTCATGGGATTTATCATCATTTTCGCTAGAAATCTGGAATAAATGATTAGGGAAATATATGCCAGTTACAAGCTGGCGTACTTTGTGGTGGAGGGGGTTCCTCATTTATGATCATATCATATGATCATATATGAGGCCAGGCTTCAGGGCTATGAAGACTGGTGTGAGTAACACCAGTCTTCATAAATCTGCTCCATTGTTTCTACATTTTATCACACTAGAGGTAAGGTGTAGATTGTTTTCATATAGTATGGTATAGACATAATGGACTAGATTTACTATGTCTTGTACATGGTTTGAGCAAGGAAAATTGCAACTTTTTATAATCTGTCCCAAAAAGAGGGTATGACAAAGGCGTGCAGGGGGCGGGACTGCAGGCCCCTCCAGATTTACTATAATTTACACCAAAAATCTGGTGTAAGTGACAGGTGGAAATGTACACCAGCTATGAGCTGGTATACATTTCCCCCTAGAAGCACAGCCCGGCAGAGGGTGCCCCTCATTTATTTGTTAGTAACGCCCAGCCTCTCTGCTCCCTTAGGCGAAGTATAGGCTATAGAAAGGCACCCCCTGGTCCCTCTTTTCTGGACTAGCTATTGCTCTGCCTTTGACTGAGATAAATGACTCTCATTGACATGAACAGGAAAGTATGGGAGGACTTTTTTGAGGTGGTTTTTGAGGCTGATTCTGCCTCAAAATCCGCCTGCAATAAACTCTGTGTGAAAATACCCTAATAATGATCTTAGCGATGCAGCAGCCAGCAGGTAGAATGCTCCTAAGTTATCCCTGACTTGAGTGAAGTGCTCCCCTGGTTTGCAGGAAATTGTAGATGGTCAGTCCGGCCCTTCTCTGCAGTAATTTTACTGTTGCGTGGCCACACACAGCTGCATCTTTAGCCTGTCTCCTCTGCAAAACTACCAGCCCAGGACAGGTCCTGCTTTTTGAAGCGGCACACCCTGGGCTGGTTTAGTTTAAAGAAATCCTTCGTTCAAAATGCTGCCAGTGTTCCCTCTAAGCCTCAGCAGCTGCTGAGCAGAGTGATTAGGGATTTGGCAATGACACTGCCAAAAAGCCAATACTTTGTTGTAAATCACCATAATTGTACTGACCTGCAGATAAACTTCAGCATGGTATTTTTACTGCACAGTGAACACCGTAAAATCAAAACCCAAGAAACAATGGTGGAATTGAGCTTTTATCACTCAAATCCATAAAACTGTATTTTTTATACATTTTTTAATACATTAGATGAGACAAGAAATAGTGGCATTAAAATACAACTTCTTCCTCCAAGACAAGCTACTGTATTTATAATGTAATACAGTAGATGTGTTACCTGCAGTCACGCCTGTGGAGTAGGCATCGGAGTCAGGACCAAGTTTGGGCGGTGTCGAAGTTAGGAAAAAAAGGTAACCAACTCCAACTCCAGCTTCAAAATAAAATTATTAATTATTTTTAATCATATTATGCCATTTTAATACAGTATAATTAATTAGATGCATAGTTTGTTCCATATTTACTTTAATAGGAGTCAATCACTGACTTTTCAATAAATTAGAGAATCTTTACCGCTTTTGACTATGGCTGTCAGCTATTTATGTAAGCGTTGAAGTCGAAGCAGGAGATGGGCTGTAGAAAAATAGAGGTGTTGGAGTCGGTGGTTTGCCCTATCAACTCCACAGCCCTGCCTGCACATAACAGTACAGTTAAAACACAGTGGTAATTCACATTACAGATAATATAGTAGATGTTACCTGCAGTGCTACAGTATGTAACACTACAGATAAGTGTCAGGCAGCTACTAACAAGGCAAATAAAATTATGGGATGCATCAAAAGAGGAATAGAGAATTACGACAAGAACCTATATATGCCTCTATAAAAGTTATTACTATAGCCACACATAGACTGCTGTTCTCAACAGAGGCGTAGCTAGCAGGGGGGCAGAGGGGGCAGCTGCCCCGGGCCCACTGACTCTGTGGGGCCCACCTCGGGGCCGGCATTAATACAGCCTTTATTTCTAACTAGATCGGTGTCTGCAGACACCGATCTAGTTAAAACGTATCCTGCAACTTAACAGTATTGTAAACCGCAAACCAATACAGGCCTGCGGTTTACAAGACCCCGACACCACAGATGGATGTCTGCTTCTCAGCACAGGCGGCGCGATGACGTCACAACATTGCACCTCCTGCGCTCAGACACAGACGTCCTGTGCGTGGACAGGGAGGAAGCAGTGGCTCCATTCATCAGGATAGCAGGTAGGTGAGTAGAACTTTTTTTTTGTTTTTTTTAGCTCAGTTGTGGGTATATTAATAGTATAAGGGGTGGTTAGGAGGGGTAAATATAACTATAAAGGGAGGATTCATTAGGGGGCATTATGACGATGGGGGGGTCATTTATATAAGGGTTATTACGGGGTATTATGAATACAAGGAGGGAGGTTATTTATATAAGGGGCCATTAGGGGGCATCATTTATATTAGGCATTATGAACATAAGGGGGTGGACATTTATATAAGGGGTCATTAGGGGTGCAATATTTTTGTCAGGGGGAATCATAATATGAGGGGTCAATTAATTTAATTAAGGTTGTACTTGGGCTTTATTAAGACTAAGGCTACACATAGCGGGCTGCAGCAAAAAAAGCACCACAGGAAAAAACACGGCGGTAACATTGTGGTTTTTCCCGCAGCGCTTTTCACAGAAGGTCCGCAGAGGTTTCCCCTGTGGACTTTCTGGTTTCAATACACCTATACAGAAACCGCCAGCGTTTTTGGAAATCGCAGTGCGTCTGCTGCACATATTTTTCCGCAATGTGTGGATGGGATTTGCTAGAATGCCGTTTTTTTTTTTTCAGTGGGTTTTCGCCACATGGAGCCCCCATCCCATCCCCACTTTGCAGTAAAATATGCGCAACGGACACGCTGTGATTTCCAAAACAGTCGCAGTTTTGGAAATCACAGCATGTCAAGTATACCTCCGGAAACGGCAGCGGTTTCTCTATAGATATAACTGAAGCAGAAAGTCCGCAGAGGAAACCTCTGCGAACTTTCTGTGCAAAGCGCTGCAGGAAGAACTGCAATGCGTCGCCGCCACGGTTTTTCCCGCAGCTCTTTTTTTGCTGAAGGACGCCACGTGGGGTCTTAGCCTTAAGGCGTTTTCCAGCTCATTTTTATCTATCCTCAGTATAAAACATCAATAAGAGATAAGTGATTCCCCACTGATCAGCTGTATGAAGGGGCTATGGCGCCTGTTTATATCTCATGTTATAGTGACCATGTGATGTAATTACAGTCTTGTCACATAGACATGTATAGGACAAGGCTATAGTTACATTACATGGCCTCTATGAGATGAATGACACTGACAGAAGCATTCACAGCGCTTACACAGGTACCACGGTTTATTCAAACAGCTGATCCTGGGGTTCCCGGTTATTGGAACTCCAATAATTTTTTTTACCTTTTTTTTAGGAAACACCTGGGGCATTAATAATAGGGGGTGCACAGGGAAGTTATTAATTTAAAGATGCACTTGGGAGTATTATTCATTATGGGGGTTATATTATACATTTTATAAATAGGGATAGCAGCAGGATGGGCGTGCAGGTGAGGACAATGTGAGTCAGGTGCCTGGAAAAGTGAGGAGCCAAAGATGTCTGTGATGCAAACTTTACAGAGACTGGAAGAAGTGGTCATGGCCGTCCAGATGAAAGAACTGGGGAACGTGAACGATTAGTCAGAGACGTCACCTGTGTCATCGGAACTCAACAAGTTCCACTCTCTAATTGTCAGGAGATGTCCAAATTAATTAATTAAATCGCGCTCGGCGAATCAACACAGAGACAGGTGATTCTCTATGATGATTCTCTTCTTTATTGAGGCGGTGCACAGGATTAAAAAGGAAAATAATGGCTTTATGCCAGTTTACACATCACAGAATACATCACACAAAGATGTTGTCATTGGCAAGATTAATTATGCATATGCTTAACTCCTCCCTCACATAAGCATACTGTTTGAAAAACCTCCATAAAACCATCTCTTCCTAAGGATGTTGTGATGTTTTGCAAGTTCAAAAAGGACTTGGATGCTTTTTATGAACAGAAAAATATTACAAGTTATGGATTTTACATTTTTGGTAAAGAAAAGCTGATCCAGGGTTTTATACTAACTGCTGGAAGTCGGGAAGGAATTTACTCACCTGATATGGGTCAATTGGCATCAGCTTCATGGTATTTTTTTTTTGGGGGGGGGTTATTTTCCTCTGGGTCAACACTGTAGGGTTATAGATCGGACTTGATGAACTTGTGTCTTCATCCAACCTCATCCACTATGTAACTACACTGTGTGCAGAATTATTAGGCAAGTTGTATTTGAGATGATTATTTTTATTATTGAACAACAACTATGTTCTCAAACAACCCAAAAGACTCAAATATCAAAGCTTAATATTTTTGAACGTTGGAGTAGGTTTTTTTTAGATTTGGCTATCTTAGGAGGATATCTGTTTGTGCAGGTAACTATTAATGTGCAGAATTATTAGACAACTTAATAAAAACCAAATATATACCCATCTCACTTGTTTATTTTCACCAGGTAAACCAATATAACAACAGAAAATTTAGAAATAAACATTTCTGACATTCAAAACCAAAAACAAATCAGTGACCAATATAGCCACCTTTCTTTACGATGACACTCAAAAGCTTTTCATCTATAGATTGTGTCAGTTGCTTGATCTGTTTACGATCACCATTGTGTGCAGCGGCCACCACAGCCTCCCATACACTGTTCAGAGAGGTGTACTGTTTTCCCTCCCTGTAGATCTCACATTTTATGAGTGACCACAGGTTCTCTGTGGGGTTCAGATCAGGTGAACAAGGGGGCCATGTCATTATTTTTTCTTCTTTTAGACCTTTACTGGCCAGCCACGCTGTGGAGTATTTGGATGCATGTGATGGAGCATTGTCCTGCATGAAAATCATGTTTTTCTTGAACGATACCGACTTCTTCCTGTACCACTGCTTGAAGAAAGTGTCTTCCAGAAACTGGCAGTAGGTCTGGGAGTTTAGCTTCACTCCATCCTCCACCCGAAAAGGTACCACAAGTTCATCTTTGATGATACCAGCCCATACCAGTACCCCACCTCCACCTTGCTGGCGTCTGAGTCGGAGTGGAGCTCTCTGCCCTTTACTGATCCAGCCTCGGGCCCATCCATCTGGCCCATCAAGAGTCACTCTCATTTCATCAGTCCATAAAACCTTTGAAAAATCAGTCTTAAGATATTTCTTGCCCCAGTCTTGACGTTTTATCTTATGTTTCTTGTTCAAAGGTGGTCGTTTTTCAGCCTTCCTTACTTTGGCCATGTCCCTGAATATCGCACACCTTGTGCTTTTTGATACTCCAGTAACGTTGCAGCTCTGAAATATGGCTAAACTGGTGGCTAATGGCATCTTGTCAGCTTCACGCTTGATTTTCCTCAATTCATTAGCAGTTATTTTACGCCTTTTTTTTTTTCAACACGCTTCTTGCGACCCTGTTGGCTATTTGCCATGAAACGCTTGATCGGTGATCACGCTTCAAAAGTTTGGCAATTTCAAGACTGCTGCATCCCTCTGCAAGACATCTCACAATTTTTGACTTTTCAGAGTCTGTCAAATCTCTCTTCTGACCCATTTTGCCAAAGGAAAGGAAGTTGCCTAATAATTAAGCACACCTTATATAGGGTGTTGATGTCATTAGACCACACCCCTCCTCATTACAGAGGTGCACATCACCAGATTTACTTAATTGGTAGTTGGCTTTCAAGCCTATACAGCTTGGAGTAGGACAATATGTATAAAAAGGATGATGTGATCAAAATACTCATTTGCCTAATAATTCTGCACACAGTGTATAGTGATAACTCTCTAAGTACAGATAATGTAGTAGATGTCACCTGCAGCCCTAGATAAAACCACAAATAACACAAGTGATAACTCTTGAGTACAGATAATGTGGCAACTGTCCTATGCAGTCTTATGTAACATCACATGTAACACACAGTGATCACTCCCTCAGTACAGATAATGTAGTAGATATTACTTGTAGTTCTATGTAACACCACAGATAACACACTGATAACTATTTGAGTACAGATAGTGTATTAGATGTTAACTGCAGTCCTATGTAACACACAGTGATAATTTATTGAGTACAGATAATGTAGTAGTTGTCACCTGCAGTCCTATGTAATAACTGTCACCCACTTAGAATCTATAACCATGTAAATGAATATTTATCTTAATTTCATTAGTGGACATTATAAAAAGGGGACAACTAATATAACATGCAGTCAGTATAAATGCATAAGAAAAAATGTACTAACCACACCACACATTGAACAAACTAACAAATACTTTGAAAAATTGTTTCTGGGTAAAGGGATTAAGCTTTTGGTTCTGTACATTGTGCTGAGAACAGCAGATCGCTAAGGATGCCAAGTGTTGCACCCATACTAATCCAGAGGAGTCTTGGAGAACCCTTTAAAGGAGTTGTCCAGGACTTACATATTGATGGACCTAACCTTAAGGCTGCTTTCACACGGCAGTGTTTGGTCAGTGATTTTCATCAGTGATTGTGTGCCAAAACTAGGAGTGGGTAAAAAACACAGAAATGGTACAAATATTTCTGTTATACCTGATTTCTGTGTAGTCTCCACTCCTAATTTTGGCTCCCAATCACTGAACAAAATCACTGACCAAACACTGCTGTGTGAAAGCAGCCTAAGATAGGTCATCAGTATGTGTTTGGTGAGGCTCCAACACCTGGGACTCCCACAAAGCAGTTGTTTGAAGATGATATGACACACAAGAGTGCTGTGGCCTCTAGTATGTGCCATTGATGTATTGTTTATCAATCACATGGTACAGCAGGAGCTCAGTCCCATTCAAATGAATAAGGCTAATCTGCAATACCAAGCACAGCAACTACACACTGGGGCAGATTTATTAAGACTGGCATTTTGTATGCCAGTATTAATAAAGGCCCTGACTGGCGGAGCCCAGCAGCAGAATGGGAATTTACACCTGTTAGGAACTGGTGTAGATTTCTATTATTACTCATGTCAGAAATCTGGTGTGCGTTATATTGAATATATTGGGCGAAGGCGTAGTCAGCCTGCCCCGCATCGGTACATTCACAAACATGGAAAGTGTGGCGCGAAACGAGTTGTGATGTACGTTTGCCGCAAGGAATCGCATTGAGCCAAATGTGCAATACAATATCATCCCTCTACGCTATAAAACAGGCATAGAGGAACTGATAAATCTACCCCAATATACGGTGCTGTTCTTGGTATTAAATGAAAAGGCTACAGCTCTCACCTGAATTTATGCCTTCAAGGTAATATTGTTGTTAATGTTAACACTATACTTTAGTGATATATATTGTGTGTTAACAGTTTTCGGGCATTTTAGCAAAAAATAATAAATGATTGTAATATGAGCAATGAAGGGTGGTTTTGACTAGGAAGATGGATACTATGCAAAATTCAGTGAAACCTCTTGAGCCAACCATTCAAATTTGCACAGAAGGGGTGTTTTATAGGGGTGGTCCTCTCAAAGAGAAAAGTATACAGAATGCAGGTTAAAGTGTCTAATGGAGTCAGCAAGCATGTACATTCCCCAGAAAGAGCCAAAAATCATGTATTTTATTCTTCAACATATTACACAGAACAAGGTATCATATCAATATATTATACAGAACAAGGCCTACCAGGGACTAATAAATTAGCCATTGGGGGCCCCAACTCTTCCATACTTCCTTGGTGATCTGCATATTTCCTAGTTCAAGATGACCATATCATTACTTATCCCAAGCATGTCTGTCTTCTCATTTCTAGTCATCAGCACGGTATCCCTTTAAATCATGGTCCTAAACATTGTTCCCCTCTCATTCCTAGTCCTCAGCAAGGTATCGCTTTTCAATTGTGGTCCTTGGCATGGTTTCCCTCTAATACCTAGTCCCCAGAGTGGTATCTGTGGTATCCTTTTAAATAATGATCCTCATTTTCTTGGTAAAAGTGGAGCTGTTGGCATGTACGCCATCACCTCAGTGCAGATTGTATTGACTAGGACATGGGCTCTCTACTCCAGTGTGATGCTGTAGACTTTTTTCCCCTGATGTTCTTTGCAAGTCTCTTGCATGCTGGAGTCAAGTGATGCTGGACAGAGCTGTGTCCATATTGCTGTCACAGTGTATGTAAGGTATGTACATTGGGGAAAAAAAAGTAGTCAGCCACCAATTGTGCAAGTTCTCCCACTTAAAAAGATGAGAGAGTCCTGTAATTGACATCATAGGTAGACCTCAACTAAGAGAGACAAAATGAGAAAACATATCTAGAAAATGACATTGTCTGATTTTTAAAGAATTTATTTGTAAATTATGGTGGGTGGTCTGTTTATAGAGAGGTAGCTTCCATAGCGTGTAATGGGTCACTGAAAAAATCGATATTTTTGAGTGTGGGGGTTTCAAAGGTTTGGTCTTCTGGAGAGGTTTAATTGTATATGATTTAACTGAAAATCTGTCACAGGAAACATGGCCTAAATAATGGGATTGTCTATATAAAGTAATGTATCCATTGAGATTGTTTCTCTTTATTCTATTTTCTGAATGTCACTTCCGATTATAATATATTAAAGGGGTATTCCTGCCTATGACATTTATAGTATATGATATATATAGTATAGATGCTGGTCTCATTTCAGGGACCATACCTGTGTCGACCATGGGAAGTCCATGGGAGCTGACCGCCAAATCCAGGTGAAAAATGATTGTAGAAGTGGCCGCAAGTGTGTGGCTCGCTCCATTTACTTATATGGGAGTAATAGGAACAGCCTCACTAGCTGTTCTCTATATAGGTGTGAGTCCTAGTACTGGAAATTCCATAAATGTCCTAGGCAATAATACCCATGTAAGCTATCAGAACATAAATTAAGTATTAAGAAAATGTCTAAAATACATGGGAACTGCATTATCAGTCCCTTGTCCCTTGAGTCCTTACAAACTGAGTAACATTTTAAAATATTTTTCTCGCTTATTTCATTTGGGGGGGGGGGGGGACAGCACCATGGGTATATATGTGGCTACTAGGAGGCTGACACTAGGAAAAGCAAAGGATCTAGGGTCCGCCTCTAGGTCATAACCTCTCCACAGACACTGTGCTAGCCAGTTGTAACCTAGTATCTGTAGGAGACAGGCACGAACTGACTCAGGTCTTTCGGTCTTACATCATTTTTCTTTCAGGTGCAGGGGGTCTTCAGTGTGAACGCCACACCAGCCGACCCCTCTGTAGGCGCAGTGCTCTGCAAAAGCGCACCTTACCGGTCACCCAGTCCCCACTCGCCGCATCAGTGGCCGGAATGCTGGTGACCCCACTATCATGTGTGAGGTCCACGGAAGGGGTGTCTGAAGATGGCGGAGTGGCATGCAAAATGTTTGGACACCCCTGGTCAAAATGACAGTTATTGTGAACAGTTAAGCAAGTTGAAGATAAAATGATCTTCAAAAGGCATAACATTAAAGTTGACCACATTCCCAATGTATTTTTTTGGAAAAAAATATATTTTCATATTTTGCATCAAAAAATGAAAATGACCCGATGCTAAAGTTTGGGCACCCTGCATGGTTAGTACCTAGTAGCACCCCCTTTGGCAGGTATCGCAGCTTATAAACGCTTTTTGTAGCCAGCCAAGAGTCTTTCAATTCTTGGTTGAAGGATTTTCATCCATTCTTCCTTGGAAAAGTCTTCCAGTTCTGTGAGATTCCTGGGTCGTCTTGCATGCACTGCCCTTTTGAGGTCTAGCCACAGATTTTCAATGATGTACAGATCAGGGGACTGTGGGGGCCCTGGTAAAACCTTCAGCTTGCGCCTTTTTAGGTAGTCTATGGTGGATTTTGACGTGTGTTTAGGATCATTGTCCATTTGTAGAAGCCATCCTCTTTTCAATTTCAGCTTTTTTACACATGGTGTTATGTTTGCTTCAAGAATTTGCTGAAATTTCATTTAATTCATTCTTCCTTCTACCCATGAAAGGTTCCCCATGCCATTGGCTGCAACACAACCCCAAAGCATGATTGATCCACCCCCATGCTTAATGGTTGGAGAGATGTTCTTTTCCTGAAATTCTGTGCCCTTTTTTCTCCAAACATACCTTTGATCATCGTGGCCAAAGAGTTCTATTTTAACCTCATTGGTCCACAGGACTTGTTTCCAAAATGCATCAGGCTTGTTTAGATGATCTTTTGCAAACTTCTGACGGTGAATTTTATGGTGAGGGTGCAGGAGAGGTTTTCTTCTGATGACTCTTCCATGAAGGTCATATTTGTGCAGGTATCACTGAACATGTATCACAACTCCAGAGTCTGCTAAATTTTCCTGAAGGTCTTTTGCAGTCAAGCGGGGATCTGATTTGCAACTCCGGCAATCCTACGAGCAGCTGTCTCTGAAATTTTTCTTGGTCTTCCAGATCTTATCTTGACCTCCACTGTTCCTGGTAACTGCCATTTCTTAATTGCATTTGGAACTGAGGAAAAGGCAACTTGAAAACGCTTTGCTATCTTCTTATATCCTTCTCCTGCTTTGTGGGCCTCCACTATTTTCATTTTCAGAGTACTAGGCAGCTGCTTAGAAGAACCCATGGCTGCTGTTTTTTGGCACTCTGTTTTTTGGCACAAGGTTAGAGGAGGCTGAGTATTTATAAAGCTGTAAAATTTGCATCACTTGGCCTTTCCTAACTTGATAGTGAACAAGCCATAACCCTAACTGGCTAATTAAAGTCTGAAACCTTAGTCAAGTTATCTGAGCACACAAATCTACAAGGGTTCCCAATCCTTTGCAAGGTACTCCTTTCCCTTTTTCACTCTAAAATTGTACTCAAACATAGTAATACACTGATATTGCTTAAAATTATAGACAAGTGTGTTTAATCTTTAACTTTATGCTTTTTAAAAATCATTTCATCTTCAACTTGCTTAACAGTCACAACACAATAACAGTCATTTTGACCAGTGGTGTCCAAACTTTTGCATGCCACTGTATATCCGCTGCTACGCAGGAACTCATCTGTGCAGTCAGAGAAACTCAACATATCTCTGATGACCTGGATCCTACATCTCAAGAGGACATCTCCTTCCGCTACAGCCGGCGCCAAGAAGGAACAATGGCTTCACCTGGACCATCCCTGCCTTCCACTGGAAGACCTTTTTCCTTTCCAGACCAATGTGTTTCCAGGTGGCCAGAGCCTCCAGCGTTGGTTCCTGTGATAGTTAGCTGCTAGTCTCTCTAATCCTTAACACTTCCAAGTACCTGTGTGATGCTTCCCTGTAAGCAGGATTGCCGTTCTCCTTAGCGGCTGCCAACACTGTTGCTACCCACAGTACTGCTTGGATCCGTTCGTGGAACACTGTATCCACCTCTAAGAAGGTGGTTGTGGTTCTTCCCTTCTCTCGTGACGAGCAGGTTTGGCTTTTTAGTAAGGGTTTATTATGCTCATCTCTGAAGCTACAGGAGGAAATAACTCTCTCCTTCCCCAGAGGCATCCTAATCACCTGCATCCTAATCATTAGATTCCCTCCTCCATCCATTTCAGTGTTTTTTCGCTCCTTTTGTGGCTCCACCTCTCGCTCCGGAGGACACTCTTCCTGGGACTCATGCTCCTAGTAGCCCTCTTTCTAGCCGAGACCTGTCAGGCAGTCTCACATCAAGTCATCCAGGTCTTCTCCAAGCCCCCAATACTTGAGGTCTTCCCTCCTCAGGCGGGAGAATTGGCTGCTCTCCTTTCGAGAGGTCTGGCTTGCCAGCGTTGACTATGCTTGGGTCCGACAGGTGGTGTCGTTGACTTCTACTCTTTGCCTTCTTCCCCCGCTCGAGTGGCCGCCTTTCTTCAGGCCATCTCCAATCTTCAGCAGCAGAGCGTCATTGTTCCAGTTCTTGCTTCAGACCATTAACAGGGTATGTTTATTCCAATCTGTTCACCGTTCCCAAGCTCTCTTGGCCCCATCCTGGTCCTGCAGGGGCTCAACAGGATCGTCCGTGTCCGCAGGTTCCGCATGGAGTCCCTGCAGTTGGTGGTGTCATCCATGGAGACCGGCAAACTCTTGCCATCCATCGACATCCACGGCACTTGTCTCTACAGTCCAATCGTGATTTGTCATCAGAGTTTTCTTCATTTCGTTGTGGGATTGTGTCATTTTCTGTTGTCGTACTCACCTTTGGGCTGGCCTTCGTCCACCGAGTATATACCAAGGTGATGACGCCTTTCATGGTCAGTCTCTGTTCCAGAGGAGCCACTGTTATTCCTTACTTGGGCGACCTCCTGGTGAAAGCTCCCTCCATGTTTGACCATCTGACCAGCTTGCGGATCACCATGGACCTGTTTCGCAGATTCGCCTGGCACAAGGAAAAGTCCTGTCTCTTGCCTTTTCAGTGGATGGAATTCCCGGGCATGATCATCGTCTCGCAACAGGGCAAGATTCTCCTCCGGAGTTCAAGATCCTGGCCCTCCACACCCGCTTTTGTAGGAGCTCTCCATGCTCTCTTCAGTTCTACATGCGGGTCCTGGGCACAATGGTCTTGATCTTTTAGGCCATCCCTTTTGCTCAGGTCCACTCGTGTCCTCTGCAATTAGCGATTCTGACCCGCTGGGACAAATCGCTACCGCCTGTTTCTCCTACTTTCCCAGGTTCGCTGAGAGCTTCTTTGGCTCTCCTCCCCAGAAATCTCACTGGGGTAGACTTTCTTCTTTTCCATTGGAAGGTGATCTCCAACCGCACCAGTCTCCCAGCTGGGAGTAGTATTCAATACCTTGACCGCTTATGGCCTTTGGTTGAAAGCAGAGACTCCCTCCAGATCAACCTACTGGATCTGAGGGCCATCTTCTTAGCCCTTTCTCGTTGGTCCTCTCTCCTCCAACGGTGTCCAGTCAGAGTCCAGACCAATTCCTCATTTTTCGCCTACTTGACCCTTTTGGGGAGCAACAGGAGCAGTGCGGCCATGCTAGAAGCCTCTCGCTCACTTCTTTGGGTGGAGAGTCTTTTTCCAGCCTTATTTGCTGCCCACATTCCAGGCGAGGACAATCGGATGGCAGACTACCTAAGCCAAGAATACCCCAACTGGTGAGTGGTTGCTTCTCCAAAAATTCTTTTCAGTTGTGCTCCCTCTTCACCTCCCGCCTGATCCACAAGCTCCCTCACTACGTGGCTAGGTCCCGGGACCCACGAGACATCACCGTCGACACTCTCGTGATTCCCTTGTCGGATTTCCGCCTTCTGTACCTATTTCCTCTTCTTCCTCTTCTCTCTCGGGTTCTCTCAAACTCAAGACCAAGGTAGTTCCAGCCATCCTGATGGCTCCAGGTTGGCCCCGCCGGGCCTGGTACTCATATTCCTGCTGACGGACACTACTTTGTCTCTTCCTCTGCAAGTCATCCCCACCTTACTTCAGCTGCGTTTACACCATAGCTGTTGAAGCCAAGGTCCTGAGGCGTCGTTTTTTTCAGTGCCTGTTATTCAGACTATTCTGAGTCCCATAATCCCCAGTCCTCAAAAATCTATCATCGCACATGGGAGACATACGTATGGTGGTGTGAGAGTCGTCTCTTCCATCCACTCTCCTTTTCTCTTCCCAGGATCCTGGCTTTTCTCCACTTTGATTTGACCAAGGACTTTTTTTTTTCTTCCCTTAAGGGCCCTTTCCATTCCTTTTCAGAAGACCCTGGCCTTCCGGTGGCAGGTAAAGACCTTGCTGCAAGGAGTGGCACACTCTGCTCCTTCCTACTGTCCTCCATTGTCTTACTGTCTCTCTGCTCGGACCCCAAGCACCCACGTGAGCGCTCTCTTCTCTGCCTGGATGTGGTGCAGGTGATTTAGGTCTATTTTTCTCTCTCTGTCCCTTCCATCGTTCGGACACCTTGTTTGTTCTTCCTAACGGCCCTCACAAGAGGCTGGCTGCTTCCAAGGCGTCTCCAGGTGGATTCGGTCTACTATCAGGATAGGCCGCCGCCTCTCCATGTGACAGCACGCACCTCGTGAGCTTCTTGGGCTCTTCAGCACCAGGCTTCTGTCGCCCAAGTCTCCAGAGCTGCCACCTGGGCCTCTGTCCACGTTTTCTCCAAGTTCTACCAGAATCTGTCATTCTTTTTTCCTCTACTGATTCCACCTTGAGTCATTAGGTTCTGCGTGCAGCTGTGTGCTAGGTTGCTCGCATAGCCATTTAATCCCCACCCTCTGGAACTGCTTTAGGACATCCCATGGTGCTGTGTCCACCAGTGAAATAAGTGAGAAAAATGTATTTTTGTACTCACTGTAAAATCCTTTTCTCGTTGTATTCATTGAGAGGGACAAATCCCACCCTTGTTTCTTGTTTTTCCTGACTCGGGCCTTTTCGGTTTGTTTTCAGGTTCAGGTCATGATGGTGGTTGTTGGTTCCATATTCTTTTTGTTTACTTGTGACTCTCACTCTTTCTCACTGCTGCGATACAAACTGGCTAGCACAGTGTCTGTGGAGAGAGTATAGCCTAGAGGCAGAGCCAACATCCTTTGCTTTTCCTAGTATCAGCCTCCTAGTGGCCAGGTCTATACCCATGGTGCTGTGTCCCCCAATGAATTCAACGAGAAAAGGATTTTACGGTGAGTACAAAAATCAATTTTTGCTTCGATACTATTTACTACTATCAATAGTAAACAGATTAGTTACAGAACCTCACTATCAACGTGGATGGCATTTGGTATCTATTTAATGGAAGCTTTTTGCTCATTACAGAGTTTTCATGAGACTTATTGATGACTTCCTGCTGGTAACACCTCACTTGGAACAAGCAAAACGATTTTTAAGGTAGGTTGTTGAGTTGATCAAAAGAGATTTAAGTTATACAGTCATATGAAAAAGTTTGGGCACCCCTATTAATCTTAATCATTTTTAGTTCTAAATATTTGGGTGTTTGCAACAGCCATTTCAATTTGATATATCTAATAACTGATGGACATAGTAATATTTCAGGATTGAAATGAGGTTTATTGTACTAACAGAAAATGTGCAATATACATTAAACCAAAATTTGACCGGTGTAAAAATTTGGGTACCCTTATCATTTTATTGATTTGAATACGCCTAACTACTTTTTACTGACTTACTGAAGCACAGAATTGGTTTTGTAACCTCACTGAGCTTTGAACTTCATAGCCAGGTGTATCCAATCATGAGAAAAGGTATTTAAGGTGGCCAATTGCAAGTTGTTCTCCTATTTGAATCTCCTCTGAAGAGTGGCATCATGGGCTCCTCAAAACAACTCTCAAATGATCTGAAAACAAAGATTGTTCAACATAGTTGTTCAGGGGAAGGATACAAAAAGTTGTCTCAGAGATTTAACCTGTCAGTTTCCACTGTGAGGAACATAGTAAGGAAATGAAAGACCACAGGGACAGTTCTTGTTAAGCCCAGAAGTGGCAGGCCAAGAAAAATATCAGAAAGGCAGAGAAGAAGAATGGTGAG
Organism: Leptodactylus fallax; assembly: GCA_947044405.1. Lineage (NCBI taxonomy): Eukaryota > Metazoa > Chordata > Amphibia > Anura > Leptodactylidae > Leptodactylus > Leptodactylus fallax. Next base: position 1,468,693 of record CAMRHE010000125.1, on the reverse strand, counting down.
AACAGTCAAGGACAATCCACAGACCACCTCCAAAGAGCTGCAGCATCATCTTGCTGCAGATGGTGTCACTGTGCATCGGTCAACAATACAGCACACTTTGCACAAGGAGAAGCTGTATGGGAGAGTGATGCGAAAGAAGCCGTTTCTGAAAGCACGCCACAAACAGAGTCGCCTGAGGTATGCAAAAGCACATTTGGACAAGCCAGCTTCAAATTTGAAGAAGGTCCTGTGGACTGATGAAACAAAGATTGAGTTGTCTAGTCATACAAAAAGGCGGCGTTATGAATGGAGTCAAAAAAACACAGCATTCAAAGAAAAACACTTGCTACCCACTGTAAAATTTGGTGGAGGTTCCATCATGCTTCGGGGCTGTGTGGCCAATGCCGGCACCGGGAATCTTGTTAAAGTTGAGGGTCGCATGGATTGAACTCAGTATCTGCAGATTCTTGAGAATAATGTACAAGAATCAGTGAGGAATTTGAAGTTACGCCGGGGATGGATATTTCAGCAAGACAATGATCCAAAACACAGCTCCAAATCTACTCAGGCATTCATGCAGAGGAACAATTACAATGTTCTGGAATGGCCATCCCAGTCCCCAGACCTGAATATCATTGAACATCTGTGGGATAATTTGAAGCGGGCTGTCCATGCTCGGCGACCATCAAACTTAACTGAACTGGAACTGTTTTGTAAAGAGGAATGGTCAAAAATACCTTCATCCAGGAACTGATTAAAAGCTACAGGAAGCGACTAGAGGCTGTTATTTTTGCAAAAGGAGGATCTACTAAATATTAATGTCACTTTTCTGTTGAGGTGCCCATACTTTTGCACCGGTCAAATTTTGGTTTAATGCATATTGCACATTTTCTGTTAGTACAATAAACCTCATTTCAATCCTGAAATATTACTGTGTCCATCAGTTATTAGATATATCAAATTGAAATGGCTGTTGCAAACACCCAAATATTTAGAACTAAAAATGATTAAGATTAATAGGGCTGCCCAAACTTTTTCATATGACTGTATGCATAAGTTTGTTATATGGTAATGGGGACCCTTTATAAATACTTTATAAGGGTTGTCCATAATAACTGTTTTTTTGCAAGGAGGTAAGGAAAGGTGAACCCCCTCCAAAATAACCCGTACTCACCTGTCCCCAGTGCTTAAGGAAAGGACACGGGGCGTTACAGATGACATATGCAAGTGACGTCCCGGTTTCTCTACTTAGGCCACTGAGATAGCTGATTGGCCCCAGCAATCACGTGCAGCAGGGACTTCCGCCAAAATAAGACCCTGGAGCGACAAAATGTTTTTTGTTTGTTTTTTTCACCTTATCCTAGACAATCCCTTTAAGCACACCGAATCTTATCAGTTTTTCAAAAATTATTCTTGCCCTATTAACTGCTAAAAGTATAGATTGCATGTGCAAAATGGCCCTAGTATTTAACAACAATACCAAAATACCATTTCCGGTGAGTGCCGCAAACCTCTTCCATACATCACAACGCCATGTTTTATAATAACAAATAATGCTGTTGTAGGAATGCAGATCAAGAAATCTTATGCAACGTTTCAGTGAAGGCTGTGAACTTCATCAGGCTTGATCTCATTGGTGTTGCAGTGGATTGTATATAGGCATTGGTGATGTATGAAACTACCTTTGTCCTGAAAAATGAGAAAATAAAAAGCATGTTTGCACTGTTAGCTAAAGAAACCTATGGTGTGTGCAGTGATCTCTATTCATTGGAAACGGGCTAGAGAACCCTTCAACTATCACCATCACCACCACCTCTGAGTGTGCGGGATCAGCAATATATAAATGCAAACCTCTTCCAGTCTGATGTCAAAGAAGTTGATGTCATCTCCTTGGATGACTGAACCAGGACTGCATTCAAAAGGCAACCAGATTAGGAGAACTAATCCCAACCAGGTCAGTGTGTCCCTAGTTTTAAGTAACCAAAAGATGCCTTAAAGGGATTGTCCAGGCTAAAATGTTATTTATTAATACCACGTGACAGCTGAGGCCAATCGGCGGCCTCAAGAGGGAATCGGGGACGTCACGGCCGGTGAGAAATTCAGCAGCAAGAACACAGCTGAGCTGTAGGACTGGACTGCCCTGGGAGGACACTGGAGCATCGGAACAGGTATGTTTTTTTTTTTTGTTGTTGTTTTTCACCTCCCCCGACTTAATTAGTAAATATTGTTTAGCCTGGACAACCTCTTTAATAAAGCTACAATTACTTTGACAGTTATGGGCTATATGCAGACAGCAAGTCACTTTTGCTAGACAGCTCTTTCACCTTATTAAAATATTAAGAAATTAAATAATTCAAAATGATTTATTAGTGTGTTAATGACCAAGCTCCATAATTGTAATGTAAATGTACAGTACAAGTGTAAAGCTCCTGCTCTAGCAGAGTAGCAAGGCCCAGAATGGAAGACATAAGCAACTTATAACCTATTGTGTCTTCTCATTTCCACCCTACATTCATTTCAGTGAGCGCTTTGTAGTGTGAGGGGATAGCAGCAGAGACAATGGCCAGCATGACAGAGCTGGATGCCCCAATTACACTGGATAAAAAATTGTGAATGCTCTCCATTTTATGACCTCTTGGCAGACTTATTATGTAGCAAAATTATATACAATTTAGTTAAAAAAAAAAAACATATATACAGTGGGGAAAAAAATTATTTAGTCAGCCACCAATTGTACAAGTTCTCCCACTTAAAAAGATGAGAGAGGCCTGTAATTGTCATCATAGGTAGACCTCTACTATGAGAAACAAAATGAGAAAACAAATCCAGAAAATCACATTGTCTGATTTTTAAAGAATTTATTTGCAAATTATGGTGGAAAATAAGTATTTTTTCAATAACAAAAGTTCATCTCAATACTTTGTTATATATCCTTTGTTGGCAATGACAGAGGTCAAACGTTTTCTGTAAGTCTTCATAAGGTTGGCACACACTGTTGCTGGTATGTTGGCCCATTCCTCCATGCAGATCTTCTCTAGAGCAATGATGTTTTGGGGCTGTCGCTGGGCAACATGGACTTTCAACTCCCTCCAAAGGTTTTCTATGGGGTTGAGATCTGGAGACTGGCTAGGCCACTCCAGGACCCTGAAATGCTTCTTACGAATCCACTCCTTCATTGCCCTGACTAAATACTTTTTTTTCCCCACTGTATGTATATGTATATGTATATGTATATATATATATATATATATATATATATATATATATATATATATATATATATATATATACAGTATATATATTGTGAGGGTGTGAACCTAGAGGGTGCTGAAGAGCGAACCAAAAACAGGGTTGAAAAGGACCTTGACCACATCCATACCTGGGTCCTCACTCCAGAAGAGAGTGCACACAGCAGGAGAGTGCTGCTGGTGACCTGCAGGGAGCAGGAGGTCTCTGGACCGGTTGGAGACGGATAGGTGGTCTGTCCCAAGATGACTGGATTTTAGGAGGAACTTGGTTAAGCTCAGTGTGAGCCGGACTGCTAAGCAGAAACCTCAGGAAAGCATCTTGCCCTCAGAAGTTAGTCAGGGTTCAAGTAGTGAGGTATTGCCCTGTGTGTGAGCTAGGCTGTTTTATTATTTTTGTTTTATTATTCTTTTGGACTGCCCTTTACCTCATATGCTGTTTATTTGGCACCCAGCGCCACCAACACCTCTGTTAAGTCCAGGGAACTACTACCTTTGATGCTGTATTATTATTATGTAGCAGAGCGGCGTGTGTATGTAGAGATGTAGCAGAGCTGTGTGTGTATGTAGAGATGTAGCAGATCTGTGTATGTAGAGATGTAGCAGAGTTGTGTGTATGTAGAGATGTAGCAAAGCTGTGTATGTATGTAGAGATGTAACAGAGCTGTGTATGTAGAGATGTAACAAAGCTGTGTGTGCAGTGTCCATTATTGCACTGACAATCTCCTATGGTTTTCAGGATACGGCAGAATATGTCACTTATGTTGCTTAGGTTTCCATAACAACCCAGCCATTTTTCTTCACTGCTGTAGGTCAGCTTTAAAGGGGCAGGGCGCTGTGGATGACACTATTACACAAGGTCACATACACACAGATTTACTCCAGATTTCCATAACAACCCAGCCATTTTTCTTCACTACTGTAGGTCAGATTTAAAGGGGCAGGGCGCTGTGGATGACACTGTTACGCAAGGTCACATGCACGCAGCTTTACTCCAGGTAACAACCGTTCACAGGTTTTTCACTGATATCCAAAGTAGAGATACACATGATCACATGACGCTTATGGACCAATGGAAACTCGCAGGGTCTTCGGTCTTGACATACACACATCATTACACCAGGTTTCCATACCAACCAACCTATTCTTATGGGGCCATTACACAAACAAAAAATTAAATATACCCGAGAACAGTAAAAACACAGTCTAAGCCAAGGAAAATGGTCACCATAGCTGGCTTGAGACTACAAATATTAAAAATAAGAAAAAAAAAATCTAAAAAAGGTATTAATAACCTGTCCAATGTATCACAAAAAAAAAACGCTGTAAACATGGCCTTAAAATACTATGAGCACAAAACTGTAAAAACTTTTTTTTTCATTAAGGCCCTTTCTGGCTTGGGCATTAATGGGTTAAAAGTAATATACTAAAGCAATATCTAAACTTTCGAAGAACTTTTGATTTTCTGGGAGCAATTTGTCATTGCGAAATCAAAAGAGTTATCAGTTAAATCCAAGCCCGGGTCTACTGGATTGATTTTTCACTGAACATCCAATATCTCAATAGCAAAAGTGAAAAATATTAAAACATAACTTTTAATAAACAAACAATTCTAAAAAATGCATGATATAAACCAGAGCACTTTTTGTGTACCAAAAACCATAAATAAATTGATAGCCCCACCATTAACACTAGAGTAAGGAGTAGTAGCCCCCTTAAATGTATTTGCTGCTTCCACCATTTGTGTCTAAATTTGGACTAAATGGTAGGTAAGCAATTAAATTGGACTAGGCATTTAGTTAATACTGATGTAAAGATGCTCCTAAAACCACTTGTAAATGAGGCTAGTAGAAGTATTTTCCTCACTCTACACTCTCCCTGATTCCCCAAATAACTCCATTCCTGACAAGGGTGGTCCCTAAATATCACCCTGTTAATCTCACTGATCTTGTTTCGTCCTTAGTCATATGCACTCCTCGGGAGTTCTACAAGAGAGTCTGTACAAAGAGGATCCCAGAAGTACCAGAAAATGTTAATATTTAGGGGAACAGATGGACTTTACCGTAGACAAAACATGTCTACAGCTGTTGAAGTGTTCTGTAGAGAGGCATTAACAGGGTGACTTTTTGGGAACTTATTGGAGTTATTTGGGGAATCAGGGAGAGTGTAGGGTGAGGTAGATACTCACCCCTACTGACAGATACCTGAGGAACCATGTCCTGCTCCTAGTTTCATTTTTAAGTGAAATCCTGCACTTCTTTCTTCTTTTCCCTATTTCTCTATTGCCTGCTGAAATCTGTACACTGCTTTCATTAGGTGTATGAATGGATGGGCTCATGTATAATGCAGGGAAGCTGAGGCAGGAGTGTCATTTCAAACTGTTATATCTCGGACACTAAAAAATTTTGAACAGTGGTTTTGGTGTCATGTGAAAGTTTATCGTCTTTAATATGACATCAAGACTGCGGTTCTCCCTGTATTATTTCTAGAGATATCATTAGTTGAAAACACAATAGAGATTAGGATCAGCTGCAACTATTTCTTATCGCTTATCTCTTTCTCTTACAGTGCCTTGCGAAAGTATTCGGCCCCCTTGAACTTTTCAACCTTTTGCCACATTACATACAAAAATTTTAATTTTTTGGTGAAGAATCAACAACAAGTGGGACACAATTGTGAAGTGGAACGAAATTTATTGGATATTTTAAACGTTTGTAAAAAATAAAAAACTGAAAAGTGGGGTGTGCAAAATTATTCGGCCCCCTTAAGTTAATTCTTTGTAGCGCCACCTTTTGCTGCGATTACAGCTGCAAGTCGCTTGTGGTATGTCTCTATCAGTTTTGCACATCGAGAGACTGAAATTCTTGCCCATTCTTCCTTGGAAAACAGCTGGAGCTCAGTGAGGTTGGATGGAGAGTGTTTGTGAACAGCAGTTTTCAGCTCTTTCCACAGATTCTTGATTGGATTCAGGTCTGGACTTTGACTTGGCCATTCTAACACCTGGATACGTTTATTTGTGAACCATTCCATTGTAGATTTTGCTTTATGTTTGGGATCATTGTCTTGTTGGAAGATAAATCTCTGTTCCAGTCTCAGGTCTTTTGCAGACTCCAACAGGTTTTCTTCCAGAATGGTCCTGTATTTGGCTCCATCCATCTTCCCATCAATTTTAACCATCTTCCCTGTCCCTGCTGAAGAAAAGCAGGCCCAAACCATGATGCTGCCGAATAATATTTCACGCCCCACTTTTCAGTTTTTTATTTTTTACAAAAGTTTAAAATAACCAATAAATTTCATTACACTTCACAATTGTGTCCCACTTGTTGATTCTTCACCAAAAAATTAAAATTTTATATCCTTATGTTTGAAGCCTGAAATGTGGCAAAAGGTTGAAAAGTTCAAGGGGGCTGAATACTTTCGCAAGGCATTGTATATACTTGTGTGTGTGTGTGTGTGTGTGTGTGTATATATATATATATATATATATATGTATATGTTATTTTAACCCCTTAATGACCGGGCCATTTTTTTGTTTTTGCATTTTCATTTTTCCCTCCCCACATTCCAAGCCATAACTTTTTCATTTTTCAATTCACAGAGTCACATGATGGCTTATTGTTTGCGAAACAAATTGTACTTTCTAATGGTACCATTCAATATGCTGTGCAATGTACTGGGAAGCTGGAAAAAAATTCAGAATGAGGTGCAATTGGAAAAAAACTGCATTTGCGCCAAATTCATATGGGTTTAATTTTTACAGCATTCACTGTGTGGTAAAAATGACATGTTACCTGTATTCTGCGGGTCAGTACGAACACGGTGATACCAAATTTATATAGTATTTGTAATGTTTGGATACCTTTTAAAAAAATTAAAAACTTTGCTAAATAGAAAAAAATTTTTTGCGTCGCCATATTGTGTCACCTGTAACTTTTTCATATTTACATGTATGGAGCTGGGTAAGGCGTCTTTTTATTCGGGACAACATGACGTTTTTAATGATACCATTTGGGGAAAGATCTGATGGTTTGATCACTTTTTATTAAATTTTTTTTTATAGGAGGCAAAGTGTTGAAAAAAACGCTATTTGGCCATTTTGATGTTTTTTTCCCCGCTACGCCGTTCACTGTATGGGATAAATATTTTAATAGTTCGGGCATTTTGGAGCAGGGGGACACCTAATGTGTTTATGTTTACTTTTGTTTATTTACTTTTATATCTGATCTAGGGAAAGGGGGGGGGTGATTTGAACTTTTGTGTTTTTTTTATTTTTTTCATACTTTTAAAAACTTTTTTTTTTCAACTTTTACTTGTATGATCAGACTCCCTAGGGACCTTGAAACCTAGGGGGTCTGATCGCTGATACTATTCACTGCGATACTACTGTATCGCAGTGAATAGCAAAATGCCTTCACTGCTATTACACGATGCCTCTGGCATCACGTAGTAGCTGTAATGTAATGACAGGCCTGGGAGCCTTCAATAGGCTCCCGGCTGTCATGGCAACTAATCGCCGCCCTCCGATGACGTTCTGGGGGGTGGCGATCAAGGAAAAATGGCGGCGCCCGTGGCGGCTGCTCAATTTAGACGCCGCGGCACCGATCGCTGCTGTTAGCGGTTTTGTCCTGGCTGTATTATACAGCCGGCACCCGTCAGCTCCTGAGCGCGCTCCATACATCGCCATGCGACTCAGGACGTACTATTACGCCCTGGGTCATTAAGGGGTTAAACTTTTGTAAAAAATAAAAAACTGAAAAGTGGGGTGTGCAATATTATTCGGCCCCTTTACTTTCAGTGCATCAAACTCACTCCAGAAGTTCAGTGAGGATCTCTGAATGATCCAATGTTTTCCTAAATTACTGATGATGATAAATATAATCCACCTGTGTGTAATCAAGTCTCTGTATAAATGCACCTGCTCTGTGATAGTCTCAGGGTTCTGTTTAAAGCGCAGAGAGCATCATGAAGACCAAGGAACACACCAGGCAGGTCCGTGATACTGTTGTGGAGAAGTTTAAAGCCGGATTTGGATACAAAAAGACTTCCCAAACTTTAAACATCCCGAGGAGCACTGTGCAAGCGATCATATTGAAATGGAAGGAGTATCAGACCACTGCAAATCTACCAAGACCCGGCCGTCCCTCTAAACTTTTATCTCAAACAAGGAGAAGACTGATTAGAGATGCAGCCAAGAGGCCCATGATCACTCTGGATGAACTGCAGACATCTACAGCTGAGGTGGGAGAGTCTGTCCATAGGACAACAATCAGTCGTACACTGCACAAATCTGGCCTTTATGGAAGAGTGGCAAGAAGAAAGCCATTTCTCAAAGATATCCATAAAAAGTCTCATTTAAAGTTTGCCACAAGCCACCTGGGAGACACACCAAACATGTGGAAGAAGGTGCTCTGGTCAGATGAAACCAAAATCGAACTTTTTGGCCACAATGCAAAATGATATGTTTGGCGTAAAAGCAACACAGCTCATCACCCTGAACACACCATCCCCACTGTCAAACATGGTGGTGGCAGCATCATGGTTTGGGCCTGCTTTTCTTCAGCAGGGACAGGGAAGATGGTTAAAATTGATGGGAAGATGGATGGAGCCAAATACAGGACCATTCTAGAAGAAAACCTGCTGGAGTCTACAAAAGACCTGAGACTGGGACGGAGATTTATCTTCCAACAAGACAATCATCCCAAACATAAAGCATAATCTACAATGGAATGGTTCACAAATAAACGTATCTAGGTGTTAGAATGGCCAAGTCAAAGTCCAGACCTGAATCCAATCGAGAATCTGTGGAAAGAGCTGAAAACTGCTGTTCACAAAAGCTCTCCATCCAACCTCACTGAGCTCGAGCTGTTTTCCAAGGAAGAATGGGCAAGAATTTCAGTCTCTCGATGTGCAAAACTGATAGAGACATACCCCAAGCGACTTGCAGCTGTAATCGCAGCAAAAGGTGGCGCTACAAAGTATTAACTTAAGGGGGCCGAATAATTTTGCACACCCCACTTTTCAGTTTTTTATTTTTTACAAAAGTTTAAAATATCCAATAAATTTCGTTCCACTTCACAATTGTGTCCCACTTGTTGATTCTTCACCAAAAAAATTAAATTTTATATCCTTATGTTTGAAGCCTGAAATGTGTCAAAAGGTTGAAAATTTCAAGGGGCTGAACACTTTCGTAAGGCACTGTATATATAAAAATGAGTTTCTGTCTGTTCTTTATGCACAACCAAACGACTGGACCGATCTTCACCAGATTTTGCACATAGGTACATCAGGTGTCCGTTAAGGTTTTAGACCGGGTCTCAGCTCTCTAGGACGTACCGTTCATGAGATACAGTATCCCAAAAAAATTACCTGCATTTGCCAACTGCCATACACATGGTCACATGTCCCTTATCAGCCAATAGAAGCTCGCAAGCGCTTAGTCTACACATGCACACAGCTTTACTCCAGGTTTCCATAACAACCCAGCCATTTGTCTTCACTGCTGTAGGTCAACTTTAAAGGCGCAGGGCGCTGTGGATGATACTGTTAAACAAGTTCACATACACACAGTTTTACTCCAGGTTTCCAAAACAACCCAGCCCTTTTTCTTCACTGCTGTAGGTCAGCTTTAAAGGCGCAGGGCGCTGTGGATGACACTGTTACACAAGGTTACATACACACAGCTTTACTCCAGGTTTCCATAACAACCAATCACAGGTTTTTCACTGATATTCAAACTGAGATACACATGATCACATGACGCTTATGGACCAATGGAAACTCGCAGGTTCTTCAGTCTTGAACTACACACAGCTTTACACCAGGTTTCCATAGCAACCAAGCTATTTATGACCTGTATTAGTAAATAGCAATTCTCAGTTCCTTAAATATTCAGTCATATGACGTGTATCAGCCAATATAACTTCACATTTAATTTACAGGTTTCCATAACAACACAGCCGTAAATAGACTGTACCTATACTGGACTGCCATAGTGGATGTCAGCATTCTTATAAATTGAAACGTATTTAAACTACACACAAATGACATACAAAATAGACCAGTGCTGATTCTTATGGGGCCACTACAGAAACAAAAAATGAAATATACCCGTGCGAAGCCGGGTCCTTCTGCTAGTATATATATAAATATGCCAATTCAACCTGTGTTTTCAATGGATGATATCTCTGGAAATAATACTAGGAGAACTGTGACCTTTGTGTCTTATGAAATTTAAGAATCTTCAAAACCAAATGCAATGTTCTAAATTCTATAATGTTTGAGATATAAATGTTTGATATGACACCCCAGCTTCAGCTTCCCTGTGTTACATTCGAGCCTGTACACAAATACTCCCATGAAAAGCAGTAAAAAAAAACAAGAAATAAAATATAGAAGGGACCAAAGGTGAATTTCAATGCAGGATTTCACAGAATGGACACAAAATCTATAAAGGTATCCGTTAAGATATGCTTTGTTCAGTGTCTGTTGAATGAAAACTGGGTAGCATACCTTTGTGCAACATTATATTTTTAACATTTCTGTTATGTCCACTATTACCAAATAGAAAACAAATGTAAAAGAAAAAAAAAATCTGTTTTACAAACAATGCTGGGGTGGGGGGCAAGATGCTGTAGAAGGCTTTGGCCTTTTAATTTAATAATTGTGGTGCATCTCATGAAGTCTTGTGTGCCAGAATTAAAGTACGCACTAGTTAAGGACTGGTGTAGATTTCAGCTATAACTCACTCAAGTTTTTAAATCTGTTGACCAATGGTATTTCTGCCCTGCTCATCCCTCTTTTCTCATAAGTGATGGGCTGGTCAAAACTGGACAAAGTGCCATATTATTCAGCCATGGATCAAAAATGTGCCACTTTTGTGACAGGAAACTGGTATGAGAAGTTTAACAAATCCCCCCTGCCCCCTGTGCACTGATAAATAAATATACTTATGTTCTACTATTGTATTTTAAGAACTCTTGCAGAAGGAATTCCTGAATATGGCTGTTCAATAAGTCTTGACAAGACAGTAGTGAATTTTCCTATTGATGACATTCCAGGGTGCTCAACAGTAGAGCAGTTACCAGCCCGATCTTTGTTCCGTTGGTGCGGTCTTTTGCTTGACACACAAACTTTGGAAGTTTTTTGTGATTACTCAAGGTAAGCTAAAATAATGATACCCTTTTTAAATTTAAAGAGAATTTATCATTTTGTTTTAATTCCGAATTAAATGTATAAATTTAGTTATATAATTTAGTTTAAATGTCATCACTGTGTTGCAGAGCACAATACAGTGATAAACAATACTCCTTTAAGTATGTCACTTTAGTAGATTTGGAGAAGAATAACTTTCAAGTCTTATGCATATGGGAAGTTGGTGCACTGGGGGCGGGCCTTCAGCTCCCTGGAGCACTGCTTTTGCAACTCAGACCCCTGTTTTCTGCCTGCGTCTACCCCCTTTTGCTGTGAGAGTTGATCCTCCCACAATGAAGCTTGCAAACGAAACAATACAGCAGCACGTGACCTCGGATGTGGGAGTGATTTATTACTTGTGATTTCAATTCATTGGAGAAGGGAGAGGTACACAGAGAGTGAGAGCAGGAGATGAATCATGGCAAATGTAGTTTGTCCACAGATTCATTGCATGTAAATGACAGCGATACACCTGGTGGACACATGTTATTTATAAGTATTAGGAGATCTGGGGATGTCAATTATGCAAGCACCTATGGGAGCACTTGTGACTGGCAGTTATGGAAAAATATGGTAGGACACATATGAAAGCATTTGTGTATGCCTTTAATGTGCAGTTGACTTTTTCATTTTATGCAGTCATATGCTAACATAAGTCATTATTTTACAATAATTATTTAGTGATTTGTTTCTAAAAAGCGAGCCAACATTCAAAAACCAGGTAGGAAAAATGTGATTTAGACCCTGATATGTAATAACATACACTTATTATTTATTTTATTATGCTTACTTGTATAGCGCCATCATATTCTGCAGCACTTTACAGACATTGACACTTGAAGGAAGATGTACTTTATATGTTGACTGCATGTGTGTTTAGCAACATAAAGGCATATAACTTGCCTAAATAACGTGTTCTAAAATACATCCACATTATTTATGTCTGCAGCTTTTCCTGCACTTCAATTCGAGCAAGTCTGTCATTTTGTCATAGTTCTAAAGCTGGCGAAAATTTGAGACATAAACTATTAAATGTCCTCCGACTTAAATGCCACAGCCTTTTTCTTGACCTTAAAGTAAGTCTTGTTTCTTGAAATATTTGTGGGTGAAATTTTTAGATTCTATTTTGTTTACCTGATGTGCAAGACTGGCAATATTTTCTTTCAAATCTCTAGGTAAACAGTCTGCGAACTGTTCACATTAATGTCTACAAGATCTTGTTACTTCAGGCGTACAGGTATGTACCACTATTTTAATGTAATATCTCAGTATATTCTATGTATTACATATTGAGGCGATACAGAAATCATAATGTTACTGTATAAAGTAAGGTTAACTTTTTGTGGGCTGATTTCTCTGGAAACTGCTCTTACAGTTACAGTTCTGTATGCAGTGTTTCTATTACTTTAGCATATAGGAAATTAAATGTACCAGGAAAATGGTGATATATACAGTACAGACCAAAAGTTTGGACACACCTTCTCATTCCAAGAGTTTTCTGTATTTTCATGACTATAAAAATTGTAGATTCACACTGAAGGCATCAAAACTATGAATTAACACATGTGGAATTATATACTTAACAAAAAAGTGTGAAACAACTGAAAATATGTCTTATATTCTAGGTTCTTCAAAGTAGCCACCTTTTGCTTTGATTACTGCTTTGCACACTCTTGGCATTCTCTTGATGAGCTTCAAGAGGTAGTCACCTGAAATGGTCTTCCAACAGTCTTGAAAGAGTTCCCAGAGATGCTTAGCACTTGTTGGCCCTTTTGCCTTCACTCTGCGGTCCAGCTCACCCCAAACCATCTCGATTGGGTTCAGGTCTGGTGACTGTGGAGCCAGGTCATCTGGCGTAGCATCCCATCACTCTCCTTCTTGGTCAAATAGCCCTTACACAGTCTGGAGGTGTGTTTGGGGTCATTGTCCTGTTGAAAAATAAATGATGGTCCAACTAAACGCAAACCGGATGGAATAGCATGCCGCTGCAAGATGCTGTGGTAACCATGCTGGTTCAGTATTCCTTCAATTTTGAATAAATCTCCAACAGTGTCACCAGCAAAGCACCCCCACACCATCACACCTCCTCCTCCATGCTTCACGGTGGAAACCAGACATGTAGAGTCCATTGGTTCACCTTTTCTGCGTCGCACAAAGACACGGTAGTTGGAACCAAAGATCTCAAATTTGGACTCATCAGACCAAAGCACAGATTTCCACAGGTCTAATGTCCATTCCTTGTGTTCTTTAGCCCAAACAAGTCTCTTCTGCTTGTTGCCTGTCCTTAACCGTGGTTTCCTAGCAGCTATTTTACCATGAAGGCCTGCTGCACACAGTCTCCTCTTACAGTGCTGGCCAAAAGTATTGGCACCCCTGCAATTCTGTCAGATAATACTCAATTTCTTCCAGAAAATGATTGCAATCACAAATGCTTTGGTAATAAGATCTTCATTTATTTTGCTTGCAATGAAAAAACACAAAAGAGAATGAAAAAAAAAAGTCAAATCATTGATCATTTTACACAAAACTCCAAAAATGGGCCGGACAAAAGTATTGGCACCCTCAGACTAATACTTGGTAGCACAACCTTTAGACAAAATAACTGCGAACAACTGCTTCCGGTAACCATCAATGAGTTTCTTACAATGCTCTGCTGGAATTTTAGACCATTCTTCTTTGGCAAATTTCTCCAGGTCCCTGAGATTTGAAGGGTGCCTTCTCCAAACTGCCATTTTGAGATCTCTCCACAGGTGTTCTATGGGATTCAGGTCTGGACTCATTGCTGGCCACTTTAGAAGTCTCCAGTGCTTTCTCTCAAGCCATTTTCTAGTGCTTTTTGAAGTGTGTTTTGGGTCATTGTCCTGCTGGAAGACCCATGACCTCTGAGGGAGACCCAGCTTTCTCACACTGGGCCCTACATTATGCTGCAAAATTTGTTGGTAGTCTTCAGACTTCATAATGCCATGCACACGGTCAAGCACTCCAGTGCCAGAGGCAGCAAAGCAACCCCAAAACATCAGGGAACCTCCGCCATGTTTGACTGTAGGGACCGTGTTCATTACTTTGAAGGCCTCTTTTTTTTTTCCTGTAAACTCTATGTTGATGCCTTTTCCCAAAAAGCTCTACTTTTGTCTCATCTGACTAGAGAACGTTCTTCCAAAAAGTTTTTGGCTTTCTCAGGTAAGTTTTGGCAAACTCCAGCCTGGCTTTTTTATGTCTCTGGGTCAGAAGTGGGGTCTTCCTGGGTATTCTACCATAGAGTCCCTTTTCATTCAGACGCGACAGATAGTACGGGTTGACACTGTTGTACCCTCGGACTGCAGGGCAGCTAGAACTTGTTTGGATGTTAGTCGAGGTTCTTTAGCCACCATACGCACAATCTTTCGTTGAAATCTCTCGTCAATTTTTTTTTTCCGTCCTCATCTAGGGAGGTTAGCCACAGTGCCGTGGGCTTTAAACTTCTTGAGGACACTGCGCACGGTAGACACAGGAACATTCTTTGGAGATGGACTTGTAGCCGTGAGATTGCTCATGCTTCCTCACAATTTTGCTTCTCAAGTCCTCAGACAGTTCTTTGGTCTTCTTTCTTTTCTCCATGCTCAATGTGGTACACACAAGGACACAGGACAGAGGTTGAGTCAACTTTAATCCATTTCAACTGGCTGCAAGTGTGATTTAGTTATTGCCACCACCTGTTATGTGCCACAGGTAAGTAACAGGTGCTGTTAATTACACAAATTAGAGAAGCATCACCTGATTTTTCAAAGGGTGCCAATACTTTTGTCCACCCCCTTTTTATGTTTGGTGTGGAATTATATCCAATTTGGCTTTTTGACAATTCTTTTTGTGGTTTTCTATTGAAGACATTAAATGAAGCTATTATTACCAAAGCATTTGTGATTGCAATCATTTTCTGGAAGAAATTGAGTATTATCTGACAGAATTGCAGGGGTGCCAATACTTTTGGCCAGCACTGTAACAGTTGTTGTAGAGAT
Organism: Leptodactylus fallax; assembly: GCA_947044405.1. NCBI lineage: Eukaryota > Metazoa > Chordata > Amphibia > Anura > Leptodactylidae > Leptodactylus > Leptodactylus fallax. Next base: position 1,453,284 of record CAMRHE010000125.1, on the reverse strand, counting down.
GTGTCTGCTTCTAGAACTCTGTGTGGCATTGAACTGGTCTCTAATCTGAGCTGCTGTTAACCTGCGATTTCTGAGGCTGGTGACTCGGATGAACTTATCATCCGCAGCAGAGGTGACTCTTGGTCTTCCTTTCCTGGGGCGGTCCTCATGTGAGCCAGTTACTTTGTAGCGCTTGATGGTTTTGGCCACTGCACTTGGGGACACTTTCAAAGTTTTCCCAATTTTTCGGACTGACTGACCTTCATTTCTTAAAGTAATGATGGCCACTCGTTTTTCTTTACTTAGCTGCTTTTTTCTTGCCATAATACAAATTCTAACACTCCATTCAGTAGGACAATCAGCTGTGTATCCACCTGACTTCTGAACAACACAACTGATGGTCCCAACCCCATTTATAAGGCAAGAAATCCCACTTATTAAACCTGACAGGGCACACCTGTGAAGTGAAAACCATTTCAGGTGACTACCTCTTGAAGCTCATTCAGAGAATGCCAAGAGTGTGTGCAAAGCAGTAATCAAAGCAAAAGGCTACTTTGAAGAACCTAGAATATAAGACATATTTTTAGTTTTTTTCACACTTTTTTGTTAAGTATATAATTCCACATGTGTTAATTCATAGTTTTGATGCTTTCAGTGTGAATCTACAATTTTTATAGTCATGAAAATACAGAAAACTCTTGGAATGAGAAAGTGTGTCCAAACTTTTGGTCTGTACTGTACATAAAAATGAAAAAGTAATCTTGTTTATTGAAATGTACAACTCCTCCTGACCTGAGAGTGTGGAGTGGGTGTTGGCTGTTTCATACAATTGACATCTGCTAGGTTTGGAAGCATCTGAGGGGCTAGACAGTACAAGGGGGCTCCATCTGTCTCCAACTGTCCCACCCATACTCTGCAATGCAACTGCAAAGTGTTAAGGGGTTATCATGGCAGCCCGCGTCTTAGAAGTGTTGCAATCTATTGTACAAATGATATTTTTAATATTTCTACAAACTGCAGAATCAGGGTAATACATATTGAGGTTCATTTTGCTGTTGACACTTGCTGTGTTACAGGAAAGAAATGGAATAAAATGTAAACTGTGTTCAGTATTCACTACTCTGCTGCGCATTGTCTCTGTGCTACAGGCATCCAGGCAATCCCGCAACAGAGATAAAATAGGTAGCAGAGTAGTGAGTGCTGAATGCAGCTCACGACTCACTCCATGGAGTGCCTGTAACTGCAAAGAGCACTTCCATCGGTACTGTGCTAGTAAACTAAGCATGGCATCCGCCGGCATTCATCCTTAGTGTGAGAAGCATTGGCTCTTACTGTGGAACATACACCCAGGAGTACATGTACCACAGGTTGAGTGCCACTGAAGTAGACCATGTGGCACATGTCAACTCTGGAAAATTAGGCTGTGCCATAAACGCCAAAAGTGTCTGTGGTGGTAAGGAGTTAAATAGTATTTTTTTAATGCAAATAAATGAGAATATATACATCATGTTTGCTTGCTTTCTATACATTTTTGTTTTTAAATTTTAATAAAAGCTAAAATTCACATTCAGTCTAGATTGCTTAAAATGCTTAGTATTGTGTTTGCTGTTGTAGGTTCCATGCTTGTGTTATACAACTTCCATTCAATCAGAGCATAAAGAATAATCCATTGTTCTTTCTTAATGTCATTGCTGACATGGCACCTTTTTTCTACATGATTTTAAAAGAAAAAAATAAAGGTATGTCATGTAACATAATAATGTATAACACATTATTAAACTATTTCTAGGAAATATGATTTTGTAATTTTATAGTTACCTATTGTTATTATTATTTATTTTTAGAGTACCATTAATTGCATGGTGCTGCACATTTACATACAATATTCAAAATACATAAAGCAAGTACAGTACTAACAGTGACTAACTGGTACCATGGGATATAGAATGTGAGGCTTGAAGGATAGGTTAGAAACAAGGATTATTCTCAGGCAACAGACTTGTAGGACTGGGTAAGTGTGGCTCCAATACCTTTGCTAGATGGGTCACATAGGCGGGCCGTGTAAGGTGGTGGGGGATCAACTCCGTTTTCTCCAAGTTGAGTTTGAGAAAGCGGGAAGAAAGGAAGGAGGCTATGGTTACTAGACACTCTGGACAACAGAGTGGTAATTTCTGGGCCAGAGAGATCTATTTAATTGTCGTTGGCGTAACCAATGTGCCATTGGTGAGGTCTGGAGAGATCCAGGAGAGGGCAAAGTCAGTGATGCCAAAGGATGAGAGAGTTTGTAGCAAGAGGGGGTGGTCAACTGTGTCAAAGGTGGAGGAAAGGTCAAGGAGGAGGAGAACAGAGTAATGACGTTTGGCTTTGGCAGTTAGCAGGTCGTTTGTGACTTTGGTTAGGGCGATTTCTGTGGGGTTGGGAGACTGACTGTAGTCTGTAAAAGAGTAAGGTGGATAAGAGTTAGGAGGATAGTTCAAAGGACATGTTGTTCAAGAAGTTTTGAGACAAACAGGAGCAGTAACATAGGGCGTTAGTTGGCTGGAGAGGACAGGTCAAGGAAAGGTTTATTTAAGGCTGGGTGTGAAGGTAACATGTTTCAAGGCAGAAGAGAAAGTGCCAGTGTTAGAGAAAGGTTGAAGATGTGGGTTACAGCAGGAGTAAAAAGTTCGGTGAGGTTGGGGATGAGATGTGATTGGATCGGGTTGAGCGCTCTGATGGTGAAGTGGTATTTTGAAAGCAAGTTATGGAGGAAGAGCACTGAACAATTGAGTAGAGTGCTTGTAGTGGTGAACGTTTATGGTTTCTCTGATGACAAGGCGGTTAAAGTTCCTACAGATCAATGATCAGTTTAACAGGGCAAGCACAGTAATGTTGGTTGTGTTTGATTTAAAATTACACTTCACCATATTACATGTTGTAAATGAGCATCTCTATTCAGTTTTAACATCACATTCTGGAGATCCATTCTCCTCCTATACTTTATTTTCTTATTTTCAAAAGGAAAATCAGATGTCCATACACAGCCGAGGGAAAATATTAGCTAATACTTCTTTAGGTAATACTGTAATTATGCTACGGCTGGCAACACTGATTAGCCCCATTTAGTGGGACTATTCAGTGTACTGATTTGTAGCAGAAACCCAAGGCTTAGACTTGGATTTTGACTAGGGGTCCACAACAAAAAAACACATCAAATGTTAAAATCTTGTTCGATATTTTTTTTTTTTTTTTTCGTTTGAACAAACCCTAAGGTTGTCTTTTCATAATGTACAGGTGCATCTCAATCAATTAGAATATCTTTGAAACGTTCATTCATTTCAGTAATTCAGTTCATAATCAGCAGTCTTCCATGATTGTGTGTCCTACTGAACCAGACTGAGGGACCATTTAAAGGCTTAGGAAACCTTGGCAGGTGACACTGAATTTACAATACTGAACTTTTTTACAATATTCAAATTTTCTTAGATTTGGGTTTTCATTACCTGTAATCCATAATCAACATTTACAGAAATAAAACACTTGCAATAGAACACTCTGTGTGTAAATAATCTAGAAAATATAGGAGGTCACTTTTTTAATTTAATTACTGAAATAAATAAACCTTTCAAAATATTCTAATTTATTGAGATGCATCTGTATGTGGTAAACAAAAATGCTGTGTGAAAATCCTGTATGAAATTTGTAGATAACTTTTCCATTAATTAAATGGATTATTTAGCTTTTTAAAATTGATGCAGTATACTTAGAATAGGGCATCAGTTTCAGATTGGTGGGGGTCTGACTGTCAGGAACCCCATAGATCAAATGTTTCCCTGTGCGTGCGCAAGCTGCAGTGCTCACTCACCATACTTCTAATAGCAGCCAAAGTGAGTACTGCAGCAGTTTTCCAATTCATGCTTATGGGGCAACCATTGCAGTTCTCCCTATGGCTCTTATTAAAAGTAAGGGAAATGAGCACTGCGGTTTGCACCAGCCGTCAGACTTCCCTCGACCGTAAACTGCCGCCCTATCCTATGGATAGGACATCAATTTTAAAAAGCTGGATAGCCTCTTTAATATGCTTTTTTCATTCAATTGCCCAATCTTTCTAGAAGACCTGTCACCAGGTGACATACATCATTTGATGTGTCTAAACAATTTGGCTGTTTTTTTTTTTTTTTTTTTTCTATGTATGTCACCATTTTGCACTTGGTGACAGGTCCTCTTTAAATTCTAATTTGTTTAGTTTGTATAAATCATGTATTACATAAGTCTTCATAAAAAATCCTTGTGGTTCATGACACTGGAACTAATTCAATATGTAAACACCCATAGGCTAAGGCCCCACGCAACGAATCGCTGGAAACAACTTCAGCGGAAATGCATCATGGTTTTTTACGCAGTGCTTTTCACAGAAAGTCCGCAGAGTTTTACCCTATGCGGACTTTCTACCTCTATTATACCTACTGTAAGGGTCTTGCCAAACGTAGCAATACCCTGACACTACTGCAGGGGACTGGGAGAAAGGACAGAGACAAGTGAGCCCTAATCTCACCCCAGCCACTGTCCCTTCCTATTGCCTCAGTTACCCTAAACGGTAAAAGGACAACTAGAAGACAAGCCCTATACTGGGTAAGTGACACACAGAACAGATCAAGACAAAACAAACGACAAAAGAGAGGTCAGGAAGCCAAGGGGTCGGTAACAAACGAGCAATGCAGTACAAAGTCAAAATCCAAGAGAATAGTCAAAAGGCAAGCCAAAGGGTCAGAGAATCGAGTAACAAAGTAGTAAGGGATATAACAAGGAAAGCAGGCAAAGACAGTGCAATAACCGGCAACTTGCTGAGAAAGTGACATCCTGTATATATAAAGTCTGGGCCCAGCCCCAGACCTGATAGGTACACAGGCTGTCAATCACACAGGCCAGGAAGAGATTAACTCTATGCAGTCCAGAGAGAAATGCTCAGAACACGGGTGTGGCCGGAAATCCATTACATAGTCTAGGACCATGTTCAGACTGAGCAACAAGAAACCTACACAAGGAATCAAACCGAACACGCCTCCTTCGCCACAGCGTGCGAGCGGAGGGTGGCGCCGAGACCCGAACAGGCAGAGACGTTACAGTACCCCCCCCCTTTATGAGGGGCCACCGGACCCTCACCAGATAAACCAGTTTTAGTAGGACCCAGTATTTTCTCTGCCTTTAATTCCAGATCTCCCTGAACAACAACAACAGGCGCTGGAGGACCAGGCAAACGTTTTTTTTATTTGCCTGGTGTTTCCAACCTTTACAGCTGAGACCGTCTCCTCACTGACACAATCTAAGGTGTGCAAGACAATACAGTGGGATGAGCACTGATCTCCCCATTTTACCAACTCCCTTTTACCCCAATCAAAAATAGGGTTATGGAGGTTCAGCCAGGGGAGCCCCAAAATAATATCGTTAGACAGATGCTCCATAACAAAAAAGCTCATGACCTCTGAATGAGCAGAACCCACTTGCAACGTGATTAAGGGGGTCTTGAATCGGACCTTACCCCTGGCCAGTGGGGCAAAATCCGCTCCAGTAACCGCCAGAGGAGTGTCAAGTGGCAAAAGCTCAATGCCTAAAGCTGAGACAAACGAAAATGTGACAAAGTTTGCCGCAGACCCAGAGTCAACTAAGGCCTGGCCAGAAACAGATCTGTCCCCAGAGGACAGAGACACAGATAACAACATCTTATTGTTACTACCGGCAAATACCTGGTTGCCTGAGTGGTTCTTCCGACTACCACTCAGGCACTGAAGCTTTTCCCCTGGTGTGCGGGGTCTGATGGAGCAGTTTCGTATGCTATGCCCTGAAGTACCACAGTACAGGCAGAGGTTATTCCGGAGACGATGCTCTCGTCGAGTCTTGGCGTCCATAGCTCCCAGTTGCATGGGTTCCTCACCAGGAGTCATGGGAGAAATAACAGGTTTTTCAGGAGAGAGAGAGGGAGAGACAGAAAACTTGGAAGAAGCAGACCCTAATCTCACTTTAACATTTTCCCGGATCCTACGGTCAATACGGACAGCCAAAGTCATAGCCTGCTTAAGAGTAGGGGGATCTGGGTGACCAACCCAGACCTCCTTAACCCGGTCACATAGGCCTTGTTTAAAGTGGGCCTTTAGAGCTGACTCACACCAACCTGCAGTTACACTGCACTTGCGAAATTCTGAGCAGTACTCCTCAGCAGAGTGTTTGCCCTGCCGCATAGTGAGGAGTTGCGATTCTGCAAGTCCAATGTGGTCTGGCTCAGCATATATAGACCCCAGGGACAAGAAAAATTTTTCAAAGTTAATCCACTCCTCTGCCCCTGGAGGGAGTTTAAGGGCCCAAGCTTGTGGATCCCCCTGTAGGAGGGATATAACTACTCCCACCATTTGGGCCTGGGATGCATGAGGATTAATCCGAAAATACAGGCGACAGGACTCCTGGAAAGTCTCAAATTTTTCACAATCCCCTGAAAAACGATCCGGGAGTAACATCTTAACCCTGAAAGGGGCAGAAACAACCGGAGATGCTGCAGTAGCATCAGTAAGGGTCTTAACCTGTTTAGCAAGCTCAGCTACCAGGCTTGCCAAACCTTCCAACTTGGTCGCAAGGACCTGAATAGGATCCATGCTGACCCTATGGGAAGCAATGGCAGAAGGTATGGGCCGGTTATTCTGTAAGGGTCTTGCCAAACGTAGCAATACCCTGACACTACTGCAGGGGGCTGGGAGGAAGGACAGAGACAAGTGAGCCCTAATATCACCCCAGCCACTGTCCCTTCCTATTGCCTCAGTTACCCTAAATGGTAAAAGGACAACTAGAAGACAAGCCCTATACTGGGTAAGTGACACACAGGACAAGACAAAACAAACGACAAAAGAGAGGTCAGGAAGCCAAGGGGTCGGTAACAAACGAGCAATGCAGTACAAAGTCAAAATCCAAGAGAATAGTCAAAAGGCAATCCAAAGGGTCAGAGAATCAAGTAACAAAGTAGTAAGGGATATAACAAGGAGAGCAGGCAAAGACAGTGCAATAACCGGCGACTTGCAGAGAAAGTGACATCCTGTATATAGAAAGTCTGGGCCCAGACCTGATAGGTACACAGGCTGTGTGATGATTCCACTTAAATATGGCTATAACTCAAAGATGTATTTTGATCTCTGGGTATCGTATCTCCCTCTTAGTTCCATTTACTCATAATGTGCGCATCCATAATCCTAGGTGTATGTTGTCTTTAGTGGCAACAATGTAACAATGGGGCTTTGTATCCATCCCAGAATGGCTCCATTGAATTCCTACATAGCCCTGAGTGATCAAACACACCTGCATTGTTCAGCCTGGGCTGTTGATCAGACATGGTTGATAACATTGTATCATTTCACTTGGTCCCATCTCCTTACAAAGAATCTGGACTTGAGTGCGTTAATCAATCAGACTTGCAGCGCCGGTGACCTCATTCTGGGTGGTGTAATCAAGGGTATAAAAGATGAGGTAAGAGGTCAGTGGGAGGAGATTGGGCTGAGACTACCACTGAGAGGATACTATGATGAGACTATTGGGATATACTGTGATGAGCATGCAGGCTGGAATGCTGTGTTGATGCTGCCTCCACTGGTTAGCCCCACATGCCATGTGTGAGGGTTGGATTATAGAGCCACATCAAGGAGATGTGTGGTAAAGTAATTATTTCACTTTTATTCCCTTTTATTTTATTGCACTGTATATTGTAACTAGTAACTGTTAATGTTTGCATATATCTGCATATCTGTTCTGAACTGCATGTGTTAGATGTTAATACCGACCCATTTAGGGGTTAATAAATATATAAAATTTAGAAAGCTAGTCTTGTATTTATCTTGTGAACCCAGCACTCACTGGCGGTGAGTGTGGTTTTTTATGAAAGAAGTCTCAGGTGTGGCCAAAGCGATGTTGGCGCACTGAGGATCTTTCACAGGCTGTCAATCACACAGGCCAGGAAGAGATTAACTCTATGCAGTCCAGAGAGAAATGCTCAGAACACGGGTGTGGCCGGAAATCCATTACATAGTCTAGGACCATGTTCAGACTGAGCAACGAGAAACCTACGCAAGGAATCAAAGCAAACATGCCTACTTCGCCACAGCGTGCGAGCGGAGGGTGGCGCCGAGACCCGAACAGGCAGAGACGTTACACCTACACAGAAAACACCAGCATTTCTGTAGGTATAATTGACATACTGTTATTTATGAAAACACAAGCGTTTTTGAAATCACAGCATTTCCGCTGCAGATTATTTTCTGCAATATGTGGATGGGACTATCCAGAATCCCATCCACTTTGCAGGTAATGTAAAACGCTAAGTTTTTTTGCCACAGCATTTCCACCGCTGCCAAAACGCTACATTTTCACAACGTGGGACCCAGCCTTAGAAAAGGATACTAATCCATTAACACATGTGGCAAATTAAGGCAGAACGGCCAGTGAACAATAGAAGTTTTGCAGCTTCATTTTACCTTGTTTTCACAACCTTACACAGTTCTCCGTTTTTGTTGGCTATAGGTACCATTATACCTTATTTGCGCCAATCAGAAAAAAAATAAAGAGTATAGCTCCACAACAACACAGATTTGCATATGAATTACAGTAGTTATAAGGCCTTGCAAATCTTTTCTTCACGCTTTGGGAACAATTACAGTTGTGTTAGGACTATGATTTTCAGAGTCCTAGTGCATAAGTGTTTGCTGACTTGACTCTAAAAATTTCTTTTATATGAAGGATTTATAGGTTATATTTATTTTTTTCTTTTATACAATGTTGTCTTTAACATGTAGTTTATATTACACATAATAATAATTATTATTAATGTGTCTGCAGATTTTACTCTTGGAACCAAAGGTGCATCTGGACCATTTCCTTTTGAGTCAGCCCAATGGCTTAATTGCCATGCGTTTATTACAAAGCTGTCTAATCACAAATCATTGTACAAGACCCTGCTTGTCCCTCTTCACAATTGTAAGTAGGTGAAACGTGCTATATAGTCTAGTTTCTTTACCTGTGGTATGTGACTTTTGCTAATGGCATGAGGATCCATATTCATACATTGTAAAATTGACTTATCTATTTCCTTTTCTTTAGGCAAAAAACAGCTTTCTCAATGTCTGCCACATGAAACGTTTAACCTTCTTAAAGAAGTGACTGATGCATCCCTTCACAAAGATTTTTCAACAATAATGGACTAACTTGACTGCAACTGTATATTATGTTATATATGTATTGATTTTATTTGCCCAGATGAATTCTGTAGCAAATAAATGTTTTTCCTCTTAAGATGTGCTTATTATATGTTAGTTATATTTGTTTAATAACCAGCTACAGTCCCTTATCTGAGGACCCTGCAGAGTGAAACTATATAAATCGTATTTGAAATGGTAGTGATGTTAGAGGAATGTAGAGCATTTATCTCTTTGTCTGTTAGGGGTTTCCTGAAAATTTCCACAGTTCTAGCATACAAAAAAAACCTCAGTTCTAACACACCAGAAGTATATTCTACTCACTCGGTACAGGTGACTTCATGCAATCTTGCATAACGTTTTGGAGGTGGAGATAGTACAGAGTTTCTTGTCTGAACTTGAGATATATATATATATATATATATATATATATATATATATATATATATATATATATATTTAAATAAAATTTCTGCCTTACTTACCATGTCTCTATTTCTAGCTAAAAATCTGATTGCAGAAAAATTATTCTTTATAATTCTAAACCATATATAAAATATTGGTTATATCAGGAGGACTCATGACATCTTGATATCTTATGAAAACTTTAAAAATACAGAGTACTTGTATCAGCTGTCAGTGTTCTTGTTTCTGTCCCAAAGGTATCATGTTAGATGTCAGGGATTGTAAAGTCTATTCTATTATTCTTTTGTTCACATTGTGCATGAAACCTCCTTAAAATATTCCCCAGATCTGACTTATCACTAGGCACAAACTTAAACTCTAAGTTACTTTTTAAAGCAATAGAATCAATTTCCATACTTGCAACCTTAGAACCTTTTAGTTTGTAGCGTCTGTAGTGAAAAGCTGGTTCAAGTCATCAGCACATCTTAATACATTTGCCACTTGTAGTCCTCCTTCAGATGATTTCTAAGTTCTCTTACTCTACTGAAAGCTTGATTCATCTGTTTGTGTAACCTCTTTTCATGTTGAAGGATGACTGATATATGGTGGCTTGCAAAAGTATTCATAGCCCTTGAACTTTTTTACGTTTTGTCACCTTACCACCACAAACTTAAGTGTATTTTATTGAGATCTTAAGTGATAGAGCAACACACAATAGCACATAATTGTGAAGTGGAATGAAAATGATACATGGTTTTTAAAAGTTTAATCAAATAAAAATCTTAAAAGTGTGAGTGCAAAAGTATTCAGCCCCCTGTACTCTGATACCCCTAAATTAAATCCAGTGCAATCAATTGCCTTCAGAAGTGACTTAATTAGTTAATAGAGTCAAGCTGTGTGTAATTTAGTCTCAGTATAAATACACCTGTTCTGTGAAGGCCTTAGTTGTTTGTTAAAGAACACTAGTGAACAAACAGCATCATGAAGACCAAGGAACTCACCAGACAGGTTAGAGATAAACTTGTGGAGAAGTTTACACTAGGGTTAGGTTATAAAAACATATCCCAAGCTTTGAGCATCTCAAAGAGCACTGTTCAATCCATCATTCAAAAATGGAAAAAGTATTCTACAACTGCAAACCTACCAAGACATGGCCGTTCACCTAAACTAACAGATCAAGCAAGGAGAGCACTGGTCAGAGAAGCAGCCAAGAGGCCCATGGTCACTCTGGAGGAGCTGCAGAAATCCACAGCTCAGGTGGGAGAATCTGTCCACAGGACAACTATAAATCGTGCACTCCACAAATCTGGCCTTTATGGAAGAGTGGCAAAAAGAAAAATTAGTGGCAAAAAGAAAATTATTGTTGAAAGAAAGACATAAGTGCCGTTTGCAGTTTGCCACAAGCCATATAGGGGAAACCGCAAACATGTGGAAGAAGGTGCTCTGGTCAGATGAGACCAAATTTGAACTTTTTGGCCTAAATGCAAAGCGCTATGTGTGGCAAAAAAGTAACACAGCTCATCACCCTGAACATACCATCCCCACTGTGAAACATAGTGGTGGCAACATCATACTATGGGGATGCTTTTCTTCAGCAGGGACAGGGAAGTTGGTCAGGGTTGATGGGAAGATGGATGGAGCTAAATACAGGGTAATCCTGGAAGAAAACCTGTTGGAAGCTGCAAAAGACTTGAGACTGGGAAGGAGGTTCACCTTCCAGCAAGACAATGACCCTAAACATACAGCCAGAGCTACAGTGGAATGGTTTAGATCAAAGAATATTCATGTGTTAGAATGGCTCAGTCAAAGTCCATACCTAAATCCCATTGAGCATCTGTGGCAAGACATGAAAATTGCTGTTCACAGACACTCTCCATCAAGCTGGCTGAGCTTGAGCTAAGAAGAATGGGCAAAAATCTCAGTCTGTAGATGCGCAAAGCTGGTAGAGACATACCACAAAAGACTTGCAGCTGTAATTGCAGGGAAAGGTGGCTCTACAAAGTATTGATATAGGGGGGTTGAATACTTTTGCACGTCACACTTTTCAGATTTTTTTATTTGATTAAAATTTTGAAAACTATCATTTGTGTTGGTCTATTACTTAACCCCTTAAGGACACAGCCCAAAAGTGCGTTAAGGACCAGGCCTTGTTTTTCAAAACTGACATGTGTCACTTTATGTGGCAAGAACTTTGAGACGTTTTAACTTACACAAGTGATTTTGAGATTTGTTTTCTCGTGACACATTGTTCTTCATGTTAGTGGTAAACACTAATCAATATTTTTGTATTTATTTATAAAAAAATAGGATATTTGATGGAAATTTGGAAGAAAAACGCAATTTTCAAAATGTGAAATTCTCTGCTTTTCAGACAGATAGTCATACCACCCAAATACATTAATAAATATTATCTACCATATCTCTGCTTTATATTGACTTTATCTTTTAATCGTCCTTTAATTTATTTTGGATGTTAGAAGGCTTACAAGTGTAACAGCGATTTTCCAGATTTAAAAGAAAATTTCCCAAACTAATTTTTTAGGGATCACTTCATTTCTGAAGGGGATTATAAAGGCCTATATATTAGAAACCCCCCATAAATCACCCCATTTTCAAAACTGCACCCTTGAAATAATTCAAAACAGCATTTGGGAAGTTTGTTAACCCTTTAAGCATTTCACAAGAATTAAAAACGATATCGAGGTGAAATTTAGACATTTCATTTTTTTTCCACTAATCCCTTCATTTAGCCCTAAATTTAACACATTCACAAAAGGTTAAATGAGAAAATGCATCTCCCAGTTTATTATACAATTTCTCCAGAGCACAGAAATACCCCACATGTGGGTGTAAACTGATGTTTGGGCATTCGGCAGTGCACAGAAGGGAAGGAGCGACACTGGACGTTTGAAAAGCAGATTTTGCTGGAATAGTTTTCAGGTGCCATGTCTCATTTGCAAAGCCACTAGAATACCAAAACAATGGAAACCCCCTAAAAGTGACCCCATTTTGGAAACTACACCCCTCACAGAATTCATCAAGGGATATTATGAGCATTTTGATCCCACAGCTGTTTCACAGATTTTACTAACATTGGGATGTATAAATGAAAAATTACTAAAACGTCACTTTATCCCCAAAGTTTTAATTTTCACAAGGTGTTAAAGGAGAAAAAGGACCCCATAGTTTGTTAAACAATTTCTCCTGAACACAGCAATACCCCATATGTGGTCGTAATCTGCTGGAGACTCGGAATGGAAAGAGCGCTATTTTGCTTTTGTAGGGCAGATTTTGCTGGAATAGTTTTCAGGTGCCATGTTGCATTTGCAGAGCCCCCAAAGTACCAAAACAGTGGAAACCCCCTAAAAATGACCCCATTTTGGAAACCACACCCCTCATAGAACATGTCAAGGAGAATAGTGAGCATTTTGACGCTACAGCTGTTTCACACATTTTATTAACATTTGGACATGAAAATGAAAAATTACTTTTTTTCCAATAAACTGTCAATTTAGCCCCAAATTTTTCATTTTCACAAGAGGACAAAGGAGAAAAAGCTCCCCAAAGTTTGTTACACAATTTCTCCTGAACACAGAAATGCCCCATATGTGGTTGTAATCTGCTGTTTGGGTACATGGTGGCGCTCAGAGTGGAAAGAGCGCTATTTAGCTTTTGGAGGGCAGATTTTGCTGGAATAGTTTTCGGGTGCCATGTTGCATTTGCAGAGCCCCTAAAGTAACAATACAATGGAAACTCCCAAAAATTACCCCATTTTGGAAATTACACCACTCATAGAATTTATCTAGGGGTATAGTGAGCATTTTGACCTCACAGCTGTTTCACAGATTTTATTATCATTGGGACGTAAAATGAAAAATTACTTTTTTTTCCAATAAACCGTCCATTTAGCGACATATTTTTAATTTTTGCAAGTGGTTAAAGAAGCAAAAGCTCCCCACAGTTTGTTACACAATTTCTTCTGAACACAGAAATGCCCCATATGTGGTTGTAATCTGCCGTATGGGTACATGGTGGAGCTCAGAATGGAAAGAGTGCTATTTAGCTTTAGGAGGGCAGATGTGGCTGGAATAGGTTTCAGGTGCCATGTTGCATTTGCAGAGCCTCTAAAGTACCAATACAATGGAAACCCCTCAAAAGGGACCCCATTTTAGAAACTACACCCCTCAAGGAATGTATCAAGGGGTATTATCATTTTGAGCCTAAAAATGCTTCCCAAAAATTAATGTACAAAGTGAAAATTGAAGTTTTTGAAGAAATATCCAATTTCAGAATATGTTGCGGCCACTTTGTGGCATCAGAGACATGAACTCCTAAAACTATTAAGTGGGCTATCCCGGGGGAAAAAAAAAATTAGATATGTGGGTGTAAACTGCTGCTTGGGAACACAGCAGGGCTCAGAAAGGAAGGAGCAATGTGTTTTTTTTAGTTTTTGGAGTACAGATTTAGAGGGACTTTCTGGTCGCCATGTTATTTTTGCAGAGCCCTGGAGGTGCCAGTAAACTGGAATTCCCCAGGAAGTGACCCCCATTTTGTAGGGGCAATTTTAGGGTCTCTGAAAATGTGACATGGCGTCCAAAAACCAACAATCTAAATCTGCACTCCAAAAGTACATAGTGCTCCTTCACATCTGCACCCTGCTGTGTGCCCAAATGGCAGTTTATGCCCACATGTATGACACTGGTGTACCCAGGATAACATACTTAATGCCATATGTAGGTATAAACTGCTGTTTGGGAACAGCCGGGCACAGAAGGGAAGGAGCGCTATTTTGGTTTCTAGAGCACAGTTTGGTTTTTGGATACCATGTCACTTTTGCAGAGCCCAAGAATTGCCAGTAAAGTGGAATCCGCAGACTTGTGACCTCATTTTAGAAACTACACCCTTCAAGGGATTTATTAAGTGGTGTAGCGAGCATTATTAACCCTTAAGTGTTGCATTCTTTTAATTTCCAGAAATGAATGCGCAGATGATAATGAAAAGTTAAAAATAACATTTTTCCAGAGATACGCCATTTCAGTGCCCGATATGTTGTGCCCGGCTTATGTCTGCAGAGACACACAATCCAAAAACTGTTAAGCGGGGATCCCGGGCACAACAGCTTTTGGAGCGTTCATCTCTGATACAAGCCAGGCACAACATATTACGCACTGAAATTATGTATTCCTGGAAAAATTGTCATTTTCACCTTTCACAATAAGCTGCGTATTCATTTATGGATAATAAATTATAGCAACACTTGGTGGTTAAAAATACTCCCTGTACCCCTGGATAAATTCCTTCAGGAGTGTAGTTTCCAAAATGGGGTGACATGTCAGGAGATTCCATTTTACTGGCGTTTCAGCGCTGCAAAACTGCAATGGCGTCCAAAAACCAAACTGTCCAAGCCTGTGCTCCAAAAACCAAATAGATCGCTTTCCATTCTGTGCCCAGCTGTGTCCATACAGCAGTTTATACCCACATATGACATTACGTACGTTACTCTGAGTACACCAGTGTCATACATGTGAGCATAAACTCCAGTTTGGGCACACAGCAGGGCGCAGAAGAGAAGGAGCGCTATGTGGCTTTTGGAGTGCAGATTCAGATGTTTGGTGTCTGGACGCCATGTCATGTTTGCAGAGCGTGTAAGGTACCATAACAGTGGATTCCCCAAAGGAGTGACCCCATTTTGAAAACTGCACCCCTCAAAGAATTTATCAAGGTGTGTAGTAAGCATTACTATCCCAGAGGTGAATACACAGCGGATGAGGAAAAGTGAATAGGTAAGCTGTGCGGAGTACATTAGGAACACCAAATTCCCTAATATTTCCCCAGTAGTTCCTATTATTGGGGAGGTCACTCTGGGGGTCACTTCTGGTTTATTTTCCCTCATAAGCTCTAAATCTGGTTTGTCCCCTGATATATGCTCGCACAGTTTATATATTCCCTTCCTGACGCAGCCAGTTATGTACTAATGATTTGGCAATTTTTGGGGTTTTTGTCTTCACATTGTACGAGCTATATTTTCTTTATTTCTCTGGTGATGTAACCATATGAGGGCTTGTTGTTTGCGGGGTGAGATGTATTTTGTAATGGCATCATCTTTGGGCGCCTATAACTTATTGAATAAATTTTATTAACTCTTTCTTGTTGGATTTAAAAAAAAACCATCAATTCTGGCACTGCGTTTTACCTTTTAAATTTTTCACCATGCAGCATAAAGCATAAGTAACATGTTACCTTTATTCTACGGGCCAGTACGATTACAGAGATACCTCATTTATACTGTTTTTTTATGCGATACTAATTTTGCAGAACAAAAACCCATTTGGGGACATAAGTTAATTGTTTTTGCATCTCCATCTTCTGAGATGTGTAACATTTTCATTTTGCGGTTTACAGAGTTGGATGAGGGCTTATTTTTTGCGGGATAACCTGTGCTTTTTATTGGTAATGTTTTGGGGTACATATGACTTTTTGATCACTTTGTATGGCATATTTTGTAAGGTGAGATGGCGAAAAATCATTACTTTTGGCGAGTTTTTTCCGTTTTTTTTTCCTCGACGTTCACCGTGTACGTTAAATATTGTTTCAGTTTTATTGTACAGGTTGTTACGGACGCGACAATACCAAATATGCATTGTTTTTATTAAGATTTAGTTTTTTTTTATATAATTCATTTTATATAGGAAAAGGGAATTTTTGGGGCTTTATTCTTTTATTAATTTTTTCAAACACTTTATTTTATTTTTATTCACTTTTTTTATTTTTTCATGTGTCCCATTAGGACACCTGAGCCAGCAATGCTTTGATTGCTGGCTCAGCACTGTAGACTGCAAGACACGAGCTTACAAGTGTCTTGCAGTCTATACAGGAAGTGAGGCTATGCAGACGCATAGCGCTCACTTCCGCAGGTCTCGGCAGGATCAACCAGGTAGTGGGGTCTCCAGGCAGCCTGGCTGCAGATTATAGATATTGGCACCTCCCGATCTCGCCGCGGGGGGGTGCCGAGGGGAGCGGCAACATGGCTGAACCCCTTGGATGCCGCGGTCATGTTTGACCGCGGCATCCAAGTAGTTAAAACCTCCGATTGGAACTCAGTTCTGACCGGGGGATATGGAGCAGGGTGTTAGCTGTCAGTTACAGGCGGCCGCCCCAGGGCGTAGTATTACACCCTGTTGCGCGAAGTACCAAGCACACAGGACGTAATAGTACGTCCAATGTCGTTAAGGTGTTAAAATCTTAGTGGAAGAGTGAAGAAATCAGGCGATACCTTTTAGAGGCTAACTGAGTATATTTGACGGTGAGTTTTCGAGAGTACTAGCTCTCTTTTTCAGACATGGTGTTATACAGGAAACTGAAAATTCACAGACTTTTTATACACAGAAGTCATGGACCTTCAAAGGATCTTAGAATCCTTAAAAAAACAAAATGCAATATACGTAGAGAAGTTATTTACAACAGGTCAAAATATAAACAATCTGGAAACTTGTGGGGCGTGATGGAGGGATCAGTAATTCTTTCTGTTATCTCTTTGCTATCAGGTGGTGATTTGTGACTCTCACAGTTCATACATAGTGTGACATGAAACTGGCATGAATATGAAGTTCAAATTGCAGAGTTTGAAATTTTTGCATTAATTTATATTCCCATTCCTTTCTCTCTTAAAATGTCCCATTAAAACCACAACCCACAAATCTTCAATAGAGTGATCTTCTCTGGAGAAATGTGCGGCCACTGGGAGATCTGTTCTGCTGTTATTAATGGTGAATCTGTGTGAGTTCATGTGCTGACTGAGTCTCTGCCCTGTTTCCCCCACATAGAGGCCTGTGGTGGGACATTGCACACACATTATGAGATACACCACATTGGAAGACCTGCAGGAAAATGTCCCCCTAATTCTGTGCACCTGTTGTGACTGTGGGACAGGTACACTGTCAGCGGTGTGGATGTGCCTGCAGGTCTTGCACCTGTTTTGCAGGCAAGGTGAGGTGCCATTTTCTTAATAAAACACATTTAAGTTTGTGGTTGTAAGGTGACAAAATGTGAAAAAGTTCAAGGGGTATGAATACTTTTGCAAGGCACTGTGATAGAGGTACAGTGCTGGCCAAAAGTATTGGCACCACTGCAATTCTGTCAGATAATACTCAATTTCTTCCAGAAAATGATTGCAATCACAAATGCTTTGGTAATAATATCTTCATTTATTTTGCTTGCAATGAAAAAACACAAAAGAGAATGAAAAAAAAGTCAAATCATTGATCATTTTACACAAAACTCCAAAAATGGGCCGGACAAAAGTATTGGCACCCTCAGACTAATACTTGGTAGCACAACCTTTAGACAAAATAACTGCGAACAACCACTTCCGGTAACCATCAATGAGTTTCTTAAAATGCTCTGCTGGAATTTTAGACCATTCTTCTTTGGCAAATTTCTCCAGGTCCCTGAGATTTGAAGGGTGCCTTCTCCAAACTGCCATTTTGAGATCTCTCCACAGGTGTTCTATGGGATTGCTGGCCACTTTAGAAGTCTCCAGTGCTTTCTCTCAAACTATTTTCTAGTGCTTTTTGAAGTGTGTTTTGGGTCATTGTCCTGCTGGAAGACCCATGACTTCTGAGGGAGACCCAGCTTTCTCACACTGGGCCCTACATTATGCTGCAAAATTTGTTGGTAGTCTTCAGACTTCATAATGCCATGCACACGGTCAAGCAGTCCAGTGCCAGAGGCAGCAAAGCAACCCCAAAACATCAGGGAACCTCCGCCATGTTTGACTGTAGGGACCGTGTTTTCTTTGAAGGCCTCTTTTTTTTTTTTTCCTGTAAACTCTATGTTGATGCCTTTTCCCAAAAAGCTCTACTTTTGTCTCATCTGACCAGAGAACATTCTTCCAAAACGTTTTTGGCTTTCTCAGGTAAGTTTTGGCAAACTCCAGCCTGCCTTTTTTATGTCTCTGGGTCAGAAGTGGGGTCTTCCTGGGTATCCTACCATAGAGTCCCTTTTCATTCAGACGACAACGGATAGTACAGGTTGACACTGTTGTACCCTCGGACTGCAGGGCAGCTAGAACTTGTTTGGATGTTAGTCGAGGTTCTTTAGCCACCATCCGCACAATCTTTCGTTGAAATCTCTCGTCAATTTTTCTTTTCCGTCCACATCTAGGGAGGTTAGCCACAGTGCCATGGGCTTTAAACTTCTTGATGACACTGCGCACGGTAGACACAGGAACATTCAGGTCTTTGGAGATGGACTTGTAGCCTTGAGATTGCTCATGCTTCCTCACAATTTTGCTTCTCAAGTCCTCAGACAGTTCTTTGGTCTTCTTTCTTTTCTCCATGCTCAATGTGGTACACACAAGGACACAGGACAGAGGTTGAGTCAACATTAATCCATTTCAACTGGCTGCAAGTGTGATTTAGTTATTGCCACCACCTGTTATGTGCCACAGGTAAGTAACAGGTGCTGTTAATTACACAAATTAGAGAAGCATCACCTGATTTTTCAAAGGGTGCCAATACTTTTGTCCACCCCCTTTTTTATGTTTGGTGTGGAATTATATCCAATTTGGCTTTTTGACAATTCTTTTTGTGGTTTTCCATTGAAGACAAATTAAATGAAGATATTATTACCAAAGCATTTGTGATTGCAATCATTTTCTGGAAGAAATTGAGTATTATCTGACAGAATTGCAGGGGTGCCAATACTTTTGGCCAGCACTGTATATAAAGTGAGTCCATGGGGATTTCCTTCATTAGTTTTTCTACCTTGTCCTCAGCAATAGGCTTGTTTTAATAAAACAAGTCCTGCGGGGGTGAGGGAGGGTAAAGTACAAGATTTCAAATATGCCATCTGGTCTACTGGATCAGCAGGGAGACCAGATGGCAGAGAATACAATTTAGTAGTACTCGTGGAACACATTGGCAATCACAGTCGGGTCAACAGTATTATTTTCAGTAAAAAAAAGTATGTTTAAAGAATGTGTATTGAGATGAAATTGCCTTATTGTAAGTACTGTCAGACAATAACAGATTATGGCAATGAAAGGTTTAACTGTCTGTGTAAACAGCAGCAGCACAGATTCCAATCAATGTCTATTAATCTGTCCTATCTATGTATATTATTGCTCGTGCAATAATCACTTGATTCTCTAAGTTCTCCTAGTCCTAAACTATTACAAAAATTCCTGAATTTTCTGAACTGTGCTGCCATCTATAGCCTATGATGCAGTGAGAGAGATCACAGATCTAATTGCATGTCCACCATTACAACAACTAAAGCCTAATTAGTAGTTGTAAGTATGTGAGCCAGAGGGCGCTGTTGAGCGACCCAGGCCAGCCCTGAAAAGGCTCTCAGCCACACCTTTGGGTGGGGCGCGTATCTCCAGAAGGCTGGAGAAACCTGCTTGGAGCAGGAAATGGTGGACCAGCCTAGGACAGAGAGGCATTCTGTCCCAGAGGGCTTGGATCCAGAGAGGACTTACAAAGACTAAGTCAGGCTCTTATTGCCCCAGAGGCAAGTTAGGGGCTCAAGGAGTCAGTGAGTGCCCTAACTGTGGCATAGGTTTTTTTGTTGTTTTTTTACGTTGCAGTTAAGCTGAATAAAGCCACGTTTATTTTACACTTGGACTGTCTGAAAGCAATCTTTCCGGCACCCAGTACCACGAACCACCGCTGTCCGGACCAGGAGTCCGCCGCCATTTTGAGTCTAATTCCCCCAAGTTGTCACATAGTGTTCAAACTTTTATACTCCATATGACACAGTAAGATCCACCTACCAATGTCTATTAGCTGAGAGGCTGTCAAATATTGCTATCACTGTCATTGCACACGTCTGCTCTGTATTTCCTGGTCAAACACATGGCAGCGGCCATTTTTGTTTGTCCGAGCAAATTGTAATTTTTTCAGGTTTTGTTAAAAACTGCACAATTTGGAATATTCAGAATTAGCCCAGCTTGTTATGAACCAATTTTTTTCCCTTAAGTCCTATGCAAAACAGCACATAGAATTTAACCCATTAGTCATGAAAATAAAATTTTATCTCAATCAATCTGTTTACTTTAAAAATAATAACAATAAGTCTATGTGACATGTAAATTGTAACTATGCAATTGTCCATTTTTACAGCAGAAGTTTATCGTATTGTGTTTTATTTTATTCTTTTTATTTTTTGTTTTGACCGACTCTGGTCAATTTGCATCATAACCTGCTATCCACAGTTAATTAGCTGCTTTATTCAAAGGAGTCAAAGTTGGCTCACATAATGATATATCCATAAAAAAGCCCAAAGGTGTAGCAATTCCACAGCAATAAAAAAATATTATTTGCCGCTAGGTTAATAAGTTTACAAGGTATGTTAGTTCTCCAGAAGCCAAGAGCTTATTATATAAAGAGTCTTAATCATTATTACCATGCAGTTCTTGTAGTACAATTACAGTAGGCGTCTTGGTTAGAAATTGTCTGTGTATCAAGGAGGTCTTGTGATATTTTCTATAACAGAGGTCACCAAAGACCGGGCCGCAGAACAGTACCAGTCATCGTGGAAGTCTGTATGCTACTAGGTGTTGGCTGAAGCTCGTATGCTGCATGTAATCCACAGCATAAGTAATAGTGCCCCCCCCAGTTAATAACATTACCTGTGGGGGGGGGATTGGCACTATTAAGGCACTATAACCATTATATCTCCCCCCTACAGTTAATAACAGTTCCCCCACGGACAGGTAATATTATTACCTGTGGGGGGCACTATTACAGTAATAGTGCCCCCAGTTAATAACATTACCTGTGTGTGGGGGGGAACTATTATTAACTGTTATAGTGCCAATTCCCCCCCGCACAGGTAATGTTGTTAACTGGGGGGGCACTATTATTGTAGTAGTGCCACTCACAGGTAGTATTACCTGTGGGGGGGGAATATTACCAGTGGGGGGGCACAATTACAGTTATAACCCCCCCTCCCAAGTTCATAACATTACCTATTTGTGGGGGACTGTTATTAACTGGGGAAGGGGGTACTATTACAGCAATAGTACCCGCTGAGTGATGGTCCCCCCTAATTGAATGGCCCCCTCCGTCCTACCCATGCTTTTATTAAGGGAGCTGTCCATACCACCAATAAGTTATGCTTGATATGGAGAGATCTCCCTTAATAAAGTATAGGGAACTGTATAAATGTAATCATTAAATATAAACTTTATTACAGTATGTTCTTTATGAGCTGCCCAATAGCCCCAATCCTGCCTCGCCACTGAAAACCCCGCATCACCTGATGGGCCACGGGAAAATTGGCCTACATGTAAGTGGTCCTTGGTACAAAAAAGGTTGGGGACCGCTGTTCTATAAGACATATATTGACATAGGTGACAAATACACTTAAAGCAGATGTTTTGTATAATTTTTTTTTGTTATGTTACTTGAAAAAGGAGGATCAGTATTGGTTATTAATAATTAATCACAATATCAATAACTAATGTTGATTATTCCTTTTATATCTCCTTTTCCCTTGCATTAATAATTATCTCTATTAAATTCCACAATATTACAATGCATGATCAGTGTAGGATAATAAAATATGTTTACTAGCTAACCCTTAAACACCAAATGTTAAGTATAAGACAGTATAAAGTAAACACACATTCACAATACATTGTCCAGACTATGTATACTTCTATGTATAAACCAGAACACAGTCACAATACAATTTCACAATACAGTATCAAGAATACAAAAAACCTAATTCACTTACAGTGCCTTGCGAAAGTATTTGCCCCCCTTGAACTTTTCAACCTTTTGCCACATTTCAGGCTTCAAACATAAGGATATAAAATTTAAATTTTTTGGTGAAGAATCAACAACAAGTGGGACACAATCGTGAAGTGGAACGAAATTTACTGGATATTTTAAACTTTTGTAAAAAATAAAAAACTGAAAAGTGGGGCGTGCCTAATTATTAGGCCCCCTTAAGTTAATACTTTGTAGCGCCACCTTTTACTGCGATTACAGCTGCAAGTCGCTTGGGGTATGTCTCTATCAGTTTTGCACATCGAGAGACTTAAATTCTTGCCCATTCTTCCTTGGAAAACAGCTCGAGCTCAGTGAGGTTGGATGGAGAGCATTTGTGAACAGCAGTTTTCAGCTCTTTCCACAGATTCTTGATTGGATTCAGGTCTGGACTTTGACTTGGCCATTCTAATACCTGGATACGTTTATTTGTGAACCATTCCATTGTAGATTTTGCTTTATGTTTGGGATCATTGTCTTGTTGGAAGATAAATCTCCGTCCCAGTCTCAGGTCTTTTGCAGACTCCAACAGGTTTTCTTCCAGAATGGTCCTGTATTTGGCTCCATCCATCTTCCCATCAATTTTAACCATCTTCCCTGTCCCTGCTGAAGAAAAGCACGCCCAAACCATGATGCTGCCACCACCATGTTTGACAGTGGGGATAGTGTGTTCAGGGTGATGAGCTGTGTTGCTTTTTCGCCAAACATATCGTTTTGCATTGTGGCCAAAAAGTTCGATTTTGGTTTCATCTGCCCAGAGCACCTTCTTCCACATGTTTGGTGTGTCTCCCAGGTGGCTTGTGGCAAACTTTAAACGAGACTTTGTATGGATATCTTTGAGAAATGGCTTTCTTCTTGCCACTCTTCCATAAAGGCCAGATTTGTGCAGTGTACGACTGATTGTTGTCCTATGGACAGACTCTCCCACCTCAGCTGTAGATCTCTGCAGTTCATCCAGAGTGATCATGGGCCTCTTGGCTGCATCTCTGATCAGTCTTCTCCTTGTTTGAGATAAAAGTTTAGAGAGACGGCCGGGTCTTGGTAGATTTGCAGTGGTCTGATACAGAGCAGGTGCATTTATACGGAGACTTGATTACATACAGGTGGATTATATTTATCATCATCAGTCATTTAGGACAACATTGGATCATTCAGAGATCCTCACTGAACTTCTGGAGTGAGTTTGCTGCACTGAAAGTAAAGGGGTCGAATAATATTACACGCCCCACTTTTCAGTTTTTTATTTTTTACAAAAGTTTAAAATAGCCAATAAATTTCGTTCCACTTCACAACTGTGTCCCACTTGTTGTTGATTCTAAACCAAAAAATTAAAATTTTATATCCTTATGTTTGAAGCCTGAAATGTGGCAAAAGGTTGAAAAGTTCAAGGGAGCCGAATACTTTCGCAAGGCACTGTACTAAGCCTGCTTGTTCTTATGGTCAGTAGTCTGGTCTGGATGTAGAACTTCTGGTTGGTCAGGGGCTTCTAATCCACTCTATAACCTCTGAACCCTCTTTTTATCCACATTATAGCCATTGACTATAATGTAACCCATCCTGTTTGGTCATACCATTAGATAATTGTACTTTTCTGATGGAATGTCTTTGTATATTTCCAGATAAGGAAAGTTGGAATATGTCACCTTTCACCACCTTCCACTCACCAACTCCAGTTCTTATCCCATTTTAATATATGCCACTCCACTAATTCCAGCACAGTTGGATTTTTTTTTCTCTAGTACCCCCCCCCACACACACACACACACACAAACACACACACACACACTGTTCCAGAGCTATCATTGCAATTAGTTTTAGTGCCTGATATGTTTCTTAGGCTCTGTACTGTCAGATGGGCAGTGTTACATTATTCATGGAATTCTACATGGTTATAGTGAACATTTTGGCCCCATAAATATAGAAATTATACTCCTCTGTGAAAATGACAAATTATACTTGTTTTCAAAAAAAATGTTTATGCCTCATATTTTTCATTTTCATAATGGGTTTAAAGGGTTAAAAAAACACCCCAAAATTTGTAATACAATTTTTTTCTGAATATAGAAATACCCTATATGTGGTTGTAAACTGCTATATGAAGAAAATGAGTGCAGATTTGTTAAGGGGTATAGTGATCTTTTTGCCATTTCAGTGCTCAATATGTCACACGTAGTTTGTGCCACTGTAAAAAGTCAGCTATTTACTGTAGTTATTATGTAGTATTTCCTGATCCTAGACACACAGCCTACATGTACCCAAATCTTGTGCCCGGAAATAAGACAGTGTTTAGAATTAAAAAAGCACCATGCATATCTGAGGCCTAATTTGGTTATTCACACTGGATTGCAATTGCAGAAGCTATGAGATGTAATTTAAAAAAATTAACCCCTGAGATATTAATCCATTTTTAGAAACCACATCCCTCCACGAATTTCTCAAAAAGTAGCAGATGGTATGATGATTGCTAATTCATTGACCAATATGTTGTGCCCACTTTGTGTCAACAGAGACGCACACACCTAAAAACTTTTAAGGCTGTCCCAGGTATAACAGTTTAATTTGTGAGGCCATAAACTGCTGTTTGGGCAGACAGCATAGCTCATAAGGAAAGGTGCGCTGCCATTTTTGGCTTTTGGAAGTGCAGAGTTGGAGGGATTGGCTTTAGGGGACTCTGCTGCTGAGGTCCTGAGGTGCCAGTAATGTGGCTTTCCCCAAGAAGTTATTCCATTTTTGAAACAACACCATCAAGAAATTTATGAAAAGCTTTAGCGAGCATTTTAACCCTCAAGTGTAAATTAATTTTCCCTTCACCCACAACAGCACCCAGAGAGAGAATCTGCCCCCAGGGACAGAAAACCTATGGTACAAAAAGGTGGACCCTCCCCGCCCCATTTGTTTCCTGTTCCTAGAGGGAGACCTATGGGCACTGCTGTAGGGTAGGCTTACCTGACGGCATTTGGAGAGGATGGTCCTGGTGGGGTAGCCTCCCTCCTAGCATGGAAGGCTCAGTGTAACAGCGGTCCGGTCTGTTGTTGGCACCGCTCCCCTCTTTACGTGCCATCGTCGTTCCAGGTATGTGGGATGCTGACACAGATGGAGGAGTGTTCCCCTGCATTCCGACCACAGGAGTTCCGGGCTAGTAGAAGAATATGTGGAGGTGGTGAAGGCAGGAGTCTCGTTTGAACCGGAAGTAGTTGGAGTTTCGGTTCCAGCGGAAGGGGTGTTGAGGGACCTCGGTAGGGGTTAAATAAGTTCCAGGGGTTATCTAAGTGGCTGCATGACAACCCTTTTTTTGTTACTTTTTTACTAATTTAATTAATTAGTTCTCTGTCTTTTTAGAGTAGATCTAGGAAAGCCTTGTCAAAGACTAGGAACAAGAAATGTGTCCTATGTAGATCTAGATTGTTGTCTTATGAAAAAAGACTTTAGCCAGCATGCATTGATAAGATGATTGCAGAGGCATCAGATCCATGCTACAAGATGAAGTTAGGAGTTCCTTTTAAAAGTACTGTAGATGTGGCCAGAAAAAGAATTCTAGTTCCTCTACCCTTGGTCATGACTCTTCTTCCGATGAGTTAAAGCTGAGAATTATTCAATGACGCCTCCTCTTCTTCAATATCTGACTTGAAGAAGGAGGACAGTCATGTTGTCCTGTAGAGGACACTGACAAGTTACTTAAAGCCAAATGAGCAACTATGTCTATTGAAGACTCTAGACCGTACAGTTCTATGCAGGAGATTATGTTTGGGGGGTTGGAGGTACTTCAGAGAAGACACTTTCCAGTTCATAAGAATATTGCATCCCTTATTAAAAGAAAATGGAAGAAACTGGACCAGAAGGGTTTTATCTGTAGAGGGGTCAAGCGTAAATACACTTTTGAAGATGACGTTGGCTCTTCATGGGATAATGTGCCCAAAATTGATGTCACCATAGTCAGAGCCTCCAGGAAGTCAGCACTCCATTTTGAGGATATGGGTACCCTTAAGAAACGGTCTCCAACCTTTTTTGCACCAAGACCACTTTCATATAGGCCAATTTTCCCGTGGCCCGGCGGGGGCTGAGGTTTTCAGTGGTGGGTAGTGTTGGGGCGATTGGGCAGCTCATAAGAAAACACAATAAACTGCATATCTAATTATTACATTTATAAATTTACCCATGGTCATGGCCGTAAGTGTTGGCACACCTGATTTTTTTTCAAGAAAATGAAGTATTTCTCCCAGAAAATTATTGCAATTACACATGTTTTGTTATACACATGTTTATTTCCTTTGTGTGTATTGGAACAATATAAAAAAACATAGACGAAAAAGGCAAATTTGACATAAATTCACACAAAACTCCAAAAATGGGCCTGACAAAATTGTTGGCACCTTTTTTAATTGTAGGTAAACCCCCTCCCCCCCTTACCGATGAATAACAATATGTTTGAATTTGATTTTGTTATTTCACTCTGCTGCAACAGAGTATTTCCTCGGCACCCTGCCCCCCTTTAAGCTATTTTTGCTCCCCTTCTATTGTCTCACCCTATGTTGTTTACCATCTACCCCTTTCCTGCTCCCCTACCCATACCCTGATTTCTACTCTCTTCTTTTGTTCAATTTTTGTTACCTTTCTTATGAAAATTAATAAAATTCTTAATGCAAAAAATTTTTTAAAAATTGTGGGTAAATAACTTTGTTTCAAGTATGTGATGCTTGTTCAAACTCACCTGTGGCAAGTAACAGGTGTGGGCAATATAAAAATCACACCTGAAACCAGATAAAAAGGAAAAATGTTAACTCAGCCTTTGCACTATGTATGACACACTAACCATGGAGAACAGAAAAAGGAGAAGAGAACTGAGGACTTGAGAACCAAAAAATAAAAATATGGAAAAATATCAACAATCTCCAGGTTACAAATCAATCTCCAGAGATATTGGTGTTCCTTTGTCCGTGGTACGTAACATAATCAAGAAGTTTAGAACCCATGGCACTGTAGTTAATCTCCCTGGACGTGGAAGTTAGAGAAAAATTGATGAAAGGTTGCAAGGCAGGATAGTCTGAAAGGTGCATAAGCAGTCCCAATCAAGTTCCAATGGAATTCAAGCTGTCCTGCAGACTCAGGGTGCATCAGTGTCAGCACGAACTATCTATCAACATTTGAATTAAATGAAACGCTATGACAGGAGACCCAGGAGGACCGCACTGCTGACACAGAGACATAAAAAAAGCTAGACTGCAGTTTGCCAAAATGTATGTGAGTAAGCCAAAATCCTTCTGGGAAAATGTCTTGTGGACAGATGAGACCAAGATAGAGCTTTTTGATAAAGCACATCATTCTACTGTTTGCGGAATGAGGCCTACAAAGAAAATCACACAGTACCAATAGTCAAATATAGTGCAGGTTCAAAGATGTTTTGGGATTGTTTTTCTGGCTCTGGCACTGGGTGCCTTGCAAGGCATCATGTCCAAGGTCATGGATCTTCCAGCAGGACAATGACCCCAAACGTACTTCAAAAAGCACCCAGATATGGATGGAAACAAAGCCCTGGAGAGTTTTCAAGTGACCAGCAATGAGTCAAGATCTAAATCCCATTGAACACCTGAGGAGAGTTATTAAAATTGCTTTTGGGAGAAGGCACCCTTTAAATATAAGAGACCTGGTGCATTTTGCAAAAGAGTGGTTAAAAATTTCAGTTGAGAGGTGTAAGAAGCTTGTTGATGGAAGCGATTGATTTCAGCTATTTTTACCAAAGGGTGTACAACCAAATATTAAGTTGAGGGTGCCAGTAATTTTGTTGAGGCCCATTTTATATCACTTTAGTGTTTTTTTTCCTCTGTTTTTTTGTATCGTTCGAATACACACAAAGGAAATAAACATGCGTATAACAAAACATGTGTAACTGCAATAATTAAAGGAAAGGCATGTTAAAAGATCAAGATCTTATGAAACAGGCTGAAGCATGGTATAAAACAGCAAAGGCTATGCATAGAGAGGGATGGAAAGAGGAAGCGGTGACAGGAAAAAAAGGGTGTAACCTATTGGTATCATAAGGGAAGGGATGATATTGAAGATAGACCCCCTGCATATAATAAGGGAGATATAATTTCTTGGACATGTTTAGTGTGTGGTGAACAAAATCCCAAGAACCGTGCAATTTGTGCTGCCTGTGGCGCGCCTCACCCGTACAAAGGGAAGATGGCACACCCAGTTAATGGGGGCGGGCATAAGCCAACGCCCGGACCCATAGCCACAGCCCCAGTTACAGCATGGGGGGCCTACAGCCACACCTCTAGTCCCGCCTGTCACAGCCCCAGTTCCAGCCACTCCTTTGTATCCGGTGCTGGAAGGAAATGGCAGATTTTACCAAGGCCCTAAACCTGCCCATGTAGAAATGCCCCAACTTCCTCAACCTCCACCACCTCCCAACTCTGAGGTAAAACATCAACCACCACCCTCGAGTGTTATGGTGAATCAGGAAGATACTGTTACTGTTGCAGAAGCTCCCGCCTTCTCTTTCTGGAGGCTTACTGAAGATCGAATGAGAGAAAATCAACAACAGATGATGCAGGAACTGTCCCAACTTCAGTCTCATATGTCAGGACTCCTTAGTCAGTTGCAGACCCGCTCTCAAGTGCATTCAGAGGACAGCTCCACCGATGCCTCCACAACAGTTGGGGGAAATGCCTCCACAACAGTTCGGGGGGGGCCCCTGGCTCTGGCACTGGGTGCCTTGCAAGGCATCATGTCCAAGGTTATGGATCTTCCAGCACGACAATGACCCCAAACGTACTTCAAAAAGCACCCAGAAATGGATGGAAACAAAGCCCTGGAGAGTTTTCAAGTGACCAGCAATGAGTCAAGAGCTAAATCCCATTGAACAGCTGAGGAGAGTTCTTAAAATTGCTTTTGGGAGAAGGCACCCTTTAAATATAAGAGACCTGGTGCATTTTGCAAAAGAGTGGTTAAAAATTTCAGTTGAGAGGTGTAAGAAGCTTGTTGATGGAAGCGATTGATTTCAGCTATTTTTACCAAAGGGTGTACAACCAAATATTAAGTTGAGGGTGCCAGTAATTTTGTTGAGGCCCATTTTATATATCACTTTAGTGTTTTTTTTTCTCTGTTTTTTTTGTATCGTTCGAATACACACAAAGGAAATAAACATGCATATAACAAAACATGTGTAACTGCAATAATTTTCTGGGAGAAATGCTTAATTTTCTGGAAAATTTTCAGGGGTGCCAACACTTATGGCCATGACTGTATACTTTATTAAGGGAGACTTCTCTCCATATCATGCATAACTTATTGTTGGTATGGACAGCTCCCTTACTAAAAGTATAAGTAGAGAGCTCCCTTAATAAAGTATAGGTAGGATGGGGGAAAATCACTCAGGGGGCACTATCACTGTAATGGTGCCCCCCCACAGGTAATATTACCTGTGTGGGGGGGACTATTACCTGTTGGTTAAAAAAAAAGAAAACTCTGGCACTTTATGAGTTGCACGCCAAATATTTATTATATCCAAACATGAAACGTTTCGGTCTACAAGAAGCCTTCATCAGTCATTGGATAGATAGGAGAAGTACAGAAGCAAAGTCATGTGGTCAGTGGATAACAATGGTAAGGCAAAGTGGCCTCACCAAATATTTGGAGTGCAACTCATAAAGATTTTCAAGACCGACAGAGTTTTCTTTCTTTATTGCATTTATGGAGTGAGTTTCTCTCTGAACACCTCAACAAATGACTATTTGTTGTATAATCACTATTAATGCTCCCCACCATTAACATAATAACATTATCTGTGTGTGGGGTGGACTGTTATTAACTGTGAGGGAACACAAAAACTGTAATAGTGCCCCTGTTGTATTAATATTAACCAAATATATACTTTACTTCCTAAGTGTTTATTATTACAATCCTTTTGTGAACTTTGCGTGTAATTAGATATCAGCTATGCAAGATGGCGCCTACCTCCTGACCAACACCCAAGATAAATGCAAAAGCAGGATGTAAGAAGAGGAAATTGCAAGATGCTTCAGCCAACCGCAAACGGACACATATATACATGTCAACTCCCATATGTAGTACTATATAAGATTATGTACAGTGGTAAATAAAGGGAAGTTATGAACATCCTCACTGGAGTGCAGATGTCATTTCTTTGTGCACACAGAAACAAGATTTGGATATCAATAACCAACCAGAAATATTGATTATTTATCAATCCAATTCAAATGATGTTCCTGGGTGGGCTAGTGGAGTAGGTCATTCTACAGCCGCGCCAGATCGGACGTGAGGAGACAATCGATGAGGACGGAGAGTCGACCTCCACTGAGTACGGTAAGAAAATTGGTTATCTTACCCGAATATCCTACCTCCGTTATCGGTTGTCTCTTTGTGTCTTAGTCGGCTGTTGGTGACCTTCAGTGGCAGGTAATTCACTCTCCACTAGTCAGATAATTAAGAACCTGTCCAACCGGTTGGTTATTTGGTAGTCATTGTTGATCTTTTGTTTTGTCTGGCGTTACTGATTTTGATTGGTCTATGTGTGTAAACAGTGGAGGCACGGCATCAGTCAGTGTGACTAGGCACCTATTGGGGGAGTGTTGTCACAGACTGGGCATCTATTAATCCGGAATAGGTGACCGTGGAGGGTGACACACAGTGGGTAGGTGGACTCGATTCGCCGGGTGGGTTGTGTCTGTAAAGCTTATACCCTCAAATTAGGACGCACCTATAAAGAGGTCGTCATTACCCAGGGTCCTAGGGCCACTCTCCAGTGACCATTAGTCTCACTGTTTGTGTTTGTCAACGGCCTTGTTGAGGACCCAGTTGGAGGAGTGGCGACAAGAACGTCGTGCTGTCACTTAAGCTCCGATTGTCTATTGGTCCAAACATAGGCAACCATAGAGGTGACAAAATAGCAGTATTAGGGGAGTAGATAGATTGGTCTTCAGACGGCCAAGAGGTCGAACTCACCTTGATAATTCTATAGTGACTACTACTCCAGTGGGTCCCAGTTGTTGTTTGTCAATCCTGTGTGTTATCTGGTTAACTGTTGTTTGATTGTTCAAATTGCGTAACTGTTTGAATGGAGTTTTTCTCAAAAAAGTTTGCTAAGATGGGAGGGGCACAGTCCATAATGTCCCCCAATGGATGCACTGCCAAACAGTTGGTAGAAGCACGAGAAGGGAAGCAGAATGTTAAAAATATGACTAAATTGATGAAAATATGTGATATTGATGTGGGAGGGAGACTACAACCTGAAGAGTGGAGGAAGGCTTTGAAGGAAAGGAAAGGCATGTTAAAAGATCAAGATCTTATGAAACAGGCTGAAGCATGGTATAAAACAGCAAAGGCTGTGCATAGAGAGGGATGGAAAGAGGAAGCAGTAACAGGAAAAAAGGGTGTAACCTATGGGTATCATAAGGGAAGGGATGATATTGAAGATAGACCCCCTGCATATAATAAGGGAGATATAACTTCTTGGACATGTTTAGTGTGTGGTGAACAAAATCCCAAGAACCATGCAATTTGTGCTGCCTGTGGGGCACCTCACACGTACAAAGGGAAGATGACACGCCCAGTTAATGGGGGCGGGCATAAGCCAACGCCCGGACCCATAGCCACAGCCCCAGTTACAGCATGGGGGGCCTACAGCCACACCTCTAGTCCCGCCTGTCACAGCCCCAGTTCCAGCCACTCCTTTGTATCCGGTGCTGGAAGGAAATGGCAGATTTTACCAAGGCCCTAAACCTGCCCATGTAGAAATGCCCCAACTTCCTCAACCTCCACCACCTCCCAACTCTGAGGTAAAACATCAACCACCACCCTCGAGTGTTATGGTGAATCAGGAAGATACTGTTACTGTTGCAGAAGCTCCCGCCTTCTCTTTCTGGAGGCTTACTGAAGATCGAATGAGAGAAAATCAACAACAGATGATGCAGGAACTGTCCCAACTTCAGTCTCATATGTCAGGACTCCTTAGTCAGTTGCAGACCCGCTCTCAAGTGCATTCAGAGGACAGCTCCACCGATGCCTCCACAACAGTTGGGGGAAATGCCTCCACAACAGTTCGGGGGGGCCCCTGGCTCTGGCACTGGGTGCCTTGCAAGGCATCATGTCCAAGGTCATGGATCTTCCAGCACGACAATGACCCCAAACGTACTTCAAAAAGCACCCAGAAATGGATGGAAACAAAGCCCTGGAGAGTTTTAAAGTGACCAGCAATGAGTCAAGATCTAAATCCCATTGAACAGCTGAGGAGAGTTCTTAAAATTGCTTTTGGGAGAAGGCACCCTTTAAATATAAGAGACCTGGTGCATTTTGCAAAAGAGTGGTTAAAAATTTCAGTTGAGAGGTGTAAGAAGCTTGTTGATGGAAGCGATTGATTTCAGCTATTTTTACCAAAGGGTGTACAACCAAATATTAAGTTGAGGGTGCCAGTAATTTTGTTGAGGCCCATTTTATATCACTTTAGTGTTTTTTTTTCTCTGTTTTTTTTGTATCGTTCGAATACACACAAAGGAAATAAACATGCATATAACAAAACATGTGTAACTGCAATAATTTTCTGGGAGAAATGCTTAATTTTCTGGAAAATTTTCAGGGGTGCCAACACTTATGGCCATGACTGTATACTTTATTAAGGGAGATTTCTCTCCATATCATGCATAACTTATTGTTGGTATGGACAGCTCCCTTACTAAAAGTATAAGTAGAGAGCTCCCTTAATAAAGTATAGGTAGGATGGGGGAAAATCACTCAGGGGGCACTATCACTGTAATGGTGCCACCCCCACAGGTAATATTACCTGTGTGGGGGGGACTATTACCTGTTGGTTAAAAAAAAAGAAAACTCTGGCACTTTATGAGTTGCACGCCAAATATTTATTATATCCAAACATGAAACGTTTCGGTCTACAAGAAGCCTTCATCAGTCATTGGATAGATAGGAGAAGTACAGGAGCAAAGTCATGTGGTCAGTGGATAACAATGGTAAGGCAAAGTGGCCTCACCAAATATTTGGAGTGCAACTCATAAAGATTTTCAAGACTGACAGAGTTTTCTTTCTTTATTGCATTTATGGAGTGAGTTTCTCTCTGAACACCTCAACAAATGACTATTTGTTGTATAATCACTATTAATGCTCCCCACCATTAACATAATAACATTATCTGTGTGTGGGGTGGACTGTTATTAACTGTGAGGGAACACAAAAACTGTAATAGTGCCCCTGTTGTATTAATATTAACCAAATATATACTTTACTTCCTAAGTGTTTATTATTACAATCCTTTTGTGAACTTTGCGTTTAATTAGATATCAGCTATGCAAGATGGCGCCTACCTCCTGACCAACACCCAAGATAAATGCAAAAGCAGGATGTAAGAAGAGGAAATTGCAAGATGCTTCAGCCAACCGCAAACGGACACATATATACATGTCAACTCCCATATGTAGTACTATATAAGATTATGTACAGTGGTAAATAAAGGGAAGTTATGAACATCCTCACTGGAGTGCAGATGTCATTTCTTTGTGCACACAGAAACAAGATTTGGATATCAATAACCAACCAGAAATATTGATTATTTATCAATCCAATTCAAATGATGTTCCTGGGTGGGCTAGTGGAGTAGGTCATTCTACAGCCGCGCCAGATCGGACGTGAGGAGACAATCGATGAGGACGGAGAGTCGACCTCCACTGAGTACGGTAAGAAAATTGGTTATCTTACCCGAATATCCTACCTCCGTTATCGGTTGTCTCTTTGTGTCTTAGTCGGCTGTTGGTGACCTTCAGTGGCAGGTAATTCACTCTCCACTAGTCAGATAATTAAGAACCTGTCCAACCGGTTGGTTATTTGGTAGTCATTGTTGATCTTTTGTTTTGTCTGGCGTTACTGATTTTGATTGGTCTATGTGTGTAAACAGTGGAGGCACGGCATCAGTCAGTGTGACTAGGCACCTATTGGGGGAGTGTTGTCACAGACTGGGCATCTATTAATCCGGAATAGGTGACCGTGGAGGGTGACACACAGTGGGTAGGTGGACTCGATTCGCCGGGTGGGTTGTGTCTGTAAAGCTTATACCCTCAAATTAGGACGCACCTATAAAGAGGTCGTCATTACCCAGGGTCCTAGGGCCACTCTCCAGTGACCATTAGTCTCACTGTTTGTGTTTGTCAACGGCCTTGTTGAGGACCCAGTTGGAGGAGTGGCGACAAGAACGTCGTGCTGTCACTTAAGCTCCGATTGTCTATTGGTCCAAACATAGGCAACCATAGAGGTGACAAAATAGCAGTATTAGGGGAGTAGATAGATTGGTCTTCAGACGGCCAAGAGGTCGAACTCACCTTGATAACTCTATAGTGACTACTACTCCAGTGGGTCCCAGTTGTTGTTTGTCAATCCTGTGTGTTATCTGGTTAACTGTTGTTTGATTGTTCAAATTGCGTAACTGTTTGAATGGAGTTTTTCTCAAAAAAGTTTGCTAAGATGGGAGGGGCACAGTCCATAATGTCCCCCAATGGATGCACTGCCAAACAGTTGGTAGAAGCACGAGAAGGGAAGCAGAATGTTAAAAATATGACTAAATTGATGAAAATATGTGATATTGATGTGGGAGGGAGACTACAACCTGAAGAGTGGAGGAAGGCTTTGAAGGAAAGGAAAGGCATGTTAAAAGATCAAGATCTTATGAAACAGGCTGAAGCATGGTATAAAACAGCAAAGGCTGTGCATAGAGAGGGATGGAAAGAGGAAGCAGTAACAGGAAAAAAAGGGTGTAACCTATGGGTATCATAAGGGAAGGGATGATATTGAAGATAGACCCCCTGCATATAATAAGGGAGATATAACTTCTTGGACATGTTTAGTGTGTGGTGAACAAAATCCCAAGAACCGTGCAATTTGTGCTGCCTGTGGCGCGCCTCACCCGTACAAAGGGAAGATGGCACACCCAGTTAATGGGGGCGGGCATAAGCCAACGCCCGGACCCATAGCCACAGCCCCAGTTACAGCATGGGGGGCCTACAGCCACATCTCTAGTCCCGCCTGTCACAGCCCCAGTTCCAGCCACTCCTTTGTATCCGGTGCTGGAAGGAAATGGCAGATTTTACCAAGGCCCTAAACCTGCCCATGTAGAAATGCCCCAACTTCCTCAACCTCCACCACCTCCCAACTCTGAGGTAAAACATCAACCACCACCCTCGAGTGTTATGGTGAATCAGGAAGATACTGTTACTGTTGCAGAAGCTCCCGCCTTCTCTTTCTGGAGGCTTACTGAAGATCGAATGAGAGAAAATCAACAACAGATGATGCAGGAACTGTCCCAACTTCAGTCTCATATGTCAGGACTCCTTAGTCAGTTGCAGACCCGCTCTCAAGTGCATTCAGAGGACAGCTCCACCGATGCCTCCACAACAGTTGAGGGAAATGCCTCCACAACAGTTCGGGGGGGCCCCTGGCTCTGGCACTGGGTGCCTTGCAAGGCATCATGTCCAAGGTCATGGATCTTCCAGCACGACAATGACCCCAAACGTACTTCAAAAAGCACCCAGAAATGGATGGAAACAAAGCCCTGGAGAGTTTTAAAGTGACCAGCAATGAGTCAAGATCTAAATCCCATTGAACAGCTGAGGAGAGTTCTTAAAATTGCTTTTGGGAGAAGGCACCCTTTAAATATAAGAGACCTGGTGCATTTTGCAAAAGAGTGGTTAAAAATTTCAGTTGAGAGGTGTAAGAAGCTTGTTGATGGAAGCGATTGATTTCAGCTATTTTTACCAAAGGGTGTACAACCAAATATTAAGTTGAGGGTGCCAGTAATTTTGTTGAGGCCCATTTTATATCACTTTAGTGTTTTTTTTTCTCTGTTTTTTTTGTATCGTTCGAATACACACAAAGGAAATAAACATGCATATAACAAAACATGTGTAACTGCAATAATTTTCTGGGAGAAATGCTTAATTTTCTGGAAAATTTTCAGGGGTGCCAACACTTATGGCCATGACTGTATACTTTATTAAGGGAGATTTCTCTCCATATCATGCATAACTTATTGTTGGTATGGACAGCTCCCTTACTAAAAGTATAAGTAGAGAGCTCCCTTAATAAAGTATAGGTAGGATGGGGGAAAATCACTCAGGGGGCACTATCACTGTAATGGTGCACCCCCACAGGTAATATTACCTGTGTGGGTGGGACTATTACCTGTTGGTTAAAAAAAAAAGAAAACTCTGGCACTTTATGAGTTGCACGCCAAATATTTATTATATCCAAACATGAAATGTTTCGGTCTACAAGAAGCCTTCATCAGTCATTGGATAGATAGGAGAAGTACAGGAGCAAAGTCATGTGGTCAGTGGATAACAATGGTAAGGCAAAGTGGCCTCACCAAATATTTGGAGTGCAACTCATAAAGATTTTCAAGACTGACAGAGTTTTCTTTCTTTATTGCATTTATGGAGTGAGTTTCTCTCTGAACACCTCAACAAATGACTATTTGTTGTATAATCACTATTAATGCTCCCCACCATTAACATAATAACATTATCTGTGTGTGGGGTGGACTGTTATTAACTGTGAGGGAACACAAAAACTGTAATAGTGCCCCTGTTGTATTAATATTAACCAAATATATACTTTACTTCCTAAGTGTTTATTATTACAATCCTTTTGTGAACTTTGCGTGTAATTAGATATCAGCTATGCAAGATGGCGCCTACCTCCTGACCAACACCCAAGATAAATGCAAAAGCAGGATGTAAGAAGAGGAAATTGCAAGATGCTTCAGCCAACCGCAAACGGACACATATATACATGTCAACTCCCATATGTAGTACTATATAAGATTATGTACAGTGGTAAATAAAGGGAAGTTATGAACATCCTCACTGGAGTGCAGATGTCATTTCTTTGTGCACACAGAAACAAGATTTGGATATCAATAACCAACCAGAAATATTGATTATTTATCAATCCAATTCAAATGATGTTCCTGGGTGGGCTAGTGGAGTAGGTCATTCTACAGCCGCGCCAGATCGGACGTGAGGAGACAATCGATGAGGACGGAGAGTCGACCTCCACTGAGTACGGTAAGAAAATTGGTTATCTTACCCGAATATCCTACCTCCGTTATCGGTTGTCTCTTTGTGTCTTAGTCGGCTGTTGGTGACCTTCAGTGGCAGGTAATTCACTCTCCACTATTCAGATAATTAAGAACCTGTCCAACCGGTTGGTTATTTGGTAGTCATTGTTGATCTTTTGTTTTGTCTGGCGTTACTGATTTTGATTGGTCTATGTGTGTAAACAGTGGAGGCACGGCATCAGTCAGTGTGACTAGGCACCTATTGGGGGAGTGTTGTCACAGACTGGGCATCTATTAATCCGGAATAGGTGACCGTGGAGGGTGACACACAGTGGGTAGGTGGACTCGATTCGCCGGGTGGGTTGTGTCTGTAAAGCTTATACCCTCAAATTAGGACGCACCTATAAAGAGGTCGTCATTACCCAGGGTCCTAGGGCCACTCTCCAGTGACCATTAGTCTCACTGTTTGTGTTTGTCAACGGCCTTGTTGAGGACCCAGTTGGAGGAGTGGCGACAAGAACGTCGTGCTGTCACTTAAGCTCCGATTGTCTATTGGTCCAAACATAGGCAACCATAGAGGTGACAAAATAGCAGTATTAGGGGAGTAGATAGATTGGTCTTCAGACGGCCAAGAGGTCGAACTCACCTTGATAATTCTATAGTGACTACTACTCCAGTGGGTCCCAGTTGTTGTTTGTCAATCCTGTGTGTTATCTGGTTAACTGTTGTTTGATTGTTTAAATTGCGTAACTGTTTGAATGAAGTTTTTCTCAAAAAAGTTTGCTAAGATGGGAGGGGCACAGTCCATAATGTCCCCCAATGGATGCACTGCCAAACAGTTGGTAGAAGCACGAGAAGGGAAGCAGAATGTTAAAAATATGACTAAATTGATGAAAATATGTGATATTGATGTGGGAGGGAGACTACAACCTGAAGAGTGGAGGAAGGCTTTGAAGGAAAGGAAAGGCATGTTAAAAGATCAAGATCTTATGAAACAGGCTGAAGCATGGTATAAAACAGCAAAGGCTGTGCATAGAGAGGGATGGAAAGAGGAAGCAGTAACAGGAAAAAAGGGTGTAACCTATGGGTATCATAAGGGAAGGGATGATATTGAAGATAGACCCCCTGCATATAATAAGGGAGATATAACTTCTTGGACATGTTTAGTGTGTGGTGAACAAAATCCCAAGAACCATGCAATTTGTTCTGCCTGTGGCGCGCCTCACCCGTACAAAGGGAAGATGGCACACCCAGTTAATGGGGGCGGGCATAAGCCAACGCCCGGACCCATAGCCACAGCCCCAGTTACAGCATGGGGGGCCTACAGCCACATCTCTAGTCCCGCCTGTCACAGCCCCAGTTCCAGCCACTCCTTTGTATCCGGTGCTGGAAGGAAATGGCAGATTTTACCAAGGCCCTAAACCTGCCCATGTAGAAATGCCCCAACTTCCTCAACCTCCACCACCTCCCAACTCTGAGGTAAAACATCAACCACCACCCTCGAGTGTTATGGTGAATCAGGAAGATACTGTTACTGTTGCAGAAGCTCCCGCCTTCTCTTTCTGGAGGCTTACTGAAGATCGAATGAGAGAAAATCAACAACAGATGATGCAGGAACTGTCCCAACTTCAGTCTCATATGTCAGGACTCCTTAGTCAGTTGCAGACCCGCTCTCAAGTGCATTCAGAGGACAGCTCCACCGATGCCTCCACAACAGTTGGGGGAAATGCCTCCACAACAGTTCGGGGGGGCCCCTGGCTCTGGCACTGGGTGCCTTGCAAGGCATCATGTCCAAGGTCATGGATCTTCCAGCACGACAATGACCCCAAACGTACTTCAAAAAGCACCCAGAAATGGATGGAAACAAAGCCCTGGAGAGTTTTAAAGTGACCAGCAATGAGTCAAGATCTAAATCCCATTGAACAGCTGAGGAGAGTTCTTAAAATTGCTTTTGGGAGAAGGCACCCTTTAAATATAAGAGACCTGGTGCATTTTGCAAAAGAGTGGTTAAAAATTTCAGTTGAGAGGTGTAAGAAGCTTGTTGATGGAAGCGATTGATTTCAGCTATTTTTACCAAAGGGTGTACAACCAAATATTAAGTTGAGGGTGCCAGTAATTTTGTTGAGGCCCATTTTATATCACTTTAGTGTTTTTTTTTCTCTGTTTTTTTTGTATCGTTTGAATACACACAAAGGAAATAAACATGCATATAACAAAACATGTGTAACTGCAATAATTTTCTGGGAGAAATGCTTAATTTTCTGGAAAATTTTCAGGGGTGCCAACACTTATGGCCATGACTGTATACTTTATTAAGGGAGATTTCTCTCCATATCATGCATAACTTATTGTTGGTATGGACAGCTCCCTTACTAAAAGTATAAGTAGAGAGCTCCCTTAATAAAGTATAGGTAGGATGGGGGAAAATCCCTCAGGGGGCACTATCACTGTAATGGTGCCCCCCCCACAGGTAATATTACCTGTGTGGGTGGGACTATTACCTGTTGGTTAAAAAAAAAAAGTAAACTCTGGCACTTTATGAGTTGCACGCCAAATATTTATTATATCCAAACATGAAACGTTTCGGTCTACAAGAAGCCTTCATCAGTCATTGGATAGATAGGAGAAGTACAGGAGCAAAGTCATGTGGTCAGTGGATAACAATGGTAAGGCAAAGTGGCCTCACCAAATATTTGGAGTGCAACTCATAAAGATTTTCAAGACTGACAGAGTTTTCTTTCTTTATTGCATTTATGGAGTGAGTTTCTCTCTGAACACCTCAACAAATGACTATTTGTTGTATAATCACTATTAATGCTCCCCACCATTAACATAATAACATTATCTGTGTGTGGGGTGGACTGTTATTAACTGTGAGGGAACACAAAAACTGTAATAGTGCCCCTGTTGTATTAATATTAACCAAATATATACTTTACTTCCTAAGTGTTTATTATTACAATCCTTTTGTGAACTTTGCGTGTAATTAGATATCAGCTATGCAAGATGGCGCCTACCTCCTGACCAACACCCAAGATAAATGCAAAAGCAGGATGTAAGAAGAGGAAATTGCAAGATGCTTCAGCCAACCGCAAACGGACACATATATACATGTCAACTCCCATATGTAGTACTATATAAGATTATGTACAGTGGTAAATAAAGGGAAGTTATGAACATCCTCACTGGAGTGCAGATGTCATTTCTTTGTGCACACAGAAACAAGATTTGGATATCAATAACCAACCAGAAATATTGATTATTTATCAATCCAATTCAAATGATGTTCCTGGGTGGGCTAGTGGAGTAGGTCATTCTACAGCCGCGCCAGATCGGACGTGAGGAGACAATCGATGAGGACGGAGAGTCGACCTCCACTGAGTACGGTAAGAAAATTGGTTATCTTACCCGAATATCCTACCTCCGTTATCGGTTGTCTCTTTGTGTCTTAGTCGGCTGTTGGTGACCTTCAGTGGCAGGTAATTCACTCTCCACTAGTCAGATAATTAAGAACCTGTCCAACCGGTTGGTTATTTGGTAGTCATTGTTGATCTTTTGTTTTGTCTGGCGTTACTGATTTTGATTGGTCTATGTGTGTAAACAGTGGAGGCACGGCATCAGTCAGTGTGACTAGGCACCTATTGGGGGAGTGTTGTCACAGACTGGGCATCTATTAATCCGGAATAGGTGACCGTGGAGGGTGACACACAGTGGGTAGGTGGACTCGATTCGCCGGGTGGGTTGTGTCTGTAAAGCTTATACCCTCAAATTAGGACGCACCTATAAAGAGGTCGTCATTACCCAGGGTCCTAGGGCCACTCTCCAGTGACCATTAGTCTCACTGTTTGTGTTTGTCAACGGCCTTGTTGAGGACCCAGTTGGAGGAGTGGCGACAAGAACGTCGTGCTGTCACTTAAGCTCCGATTGTCTATTGGTCCAAACATAGGCAACCATAGAGGTGACAAAATAGCAGTATTAGGGGAGTAGATAGATTGGTCTTCAGACGGCCAAGAGGTCGAACTCACCTTGATAATTCTATAGTGACTACTACTCCAGTGGGTCCCAGTTGTTGTTTGTCAATCCTGTGTGTTATCTGGTTAACTGTTGTTTGATTGTTCAAATTGCGTAACTGTTTGAATGGAGTTTTTCTCAAAAAAGTTTGCTAAGATGGGAGGGGCACAGTCCATAATGTCCCCCAATGGATGCACTGCCAAACAGTTGGTAGAAGCACGAGAAGGGAAGCAGAATGTTAAAAATATGACTAAATTGATGAAAATATGTGATATTGATGTGGGAGGGAGACTACAACCTGAAGAGTGGAGGAAGGCTTTGAAGGAAAGGAAAGGCATGTTAAAAGATCAAGATCTTATGAAACAGGCTGAAGCATGGTATAAAACAGCAAAGGCTGTGCATAGAGAGGGATGGAAAGAGGAAGCAGTAACAGGAAAAAAGGGTGTAACCTATGGGTATCATAAGGGAAGGGATGATATTGAAGATAGACCCCCTGCATATAATAAGGGAGATATAACTTCTTGGACATGTTTAGTGTGTGGTGAACAAAATCCCAAGAACCATGCAATTTGTTCTGCCTGTGGCGCGCCTCACCCGTACAAAGGGAAGATGGCACACCCAGTTAATGGGGGCGGGCATAAGCCAACGCCCGGACCCATAGCCACAGCCCCAGTTACAGCATGGGGGGCCTACAGCCACATCTCTAGTCCCGCCTGTCACAGCCCCAGTTCCAGCCACTCCTTTGTATCCGGTGCTGGAAGGAAATGGCAGATTTTACCAAGGCCCTAAACCTGCCCATGTAGAAATGCCCCAACTTCCTCAACCTCCACCACCTCCCAACTCTGAGGTAAAACATCAACCACCACCCTCGAGTGTTATGGTGAATCAGGAAGATACTGTTACTGTTGCAGAAGCTCCCGCCTTCTCTTTCTGGAGGCTTACTGAAGATCGAATGAGAGAAAATCAACAACAGATGATGCAGGAACTGTCCCAACTTCAGTCTCATATGTCAGGACTCCTTAGTCAGTTGCAGACCCGCTCTCAAGTGCATTCAGAGGACAGCTCCACCGATGCCTCCACAACAGTTGGGGGAAATGCCTCCACAACAGTTCGGGGGGGCCCCTGGCTCTGGCACTGGGTGCCTTGCAAGGCATCATGTCCAAGGTCATGGATCTTCCAGCACGACAATGACCCCAAACGTACTTCAAAAAGCACCCAGGAATGGATGGAAACAAAGCCCTGGAGAGTTTTCAAGTGACCAGCAATGAGTCAAGATCTAAATCCCATTGAACACCTGAGGAGAGTTCTTAAAATTGCTTTTGGGAGAAGGCACCCTTTAAATATAAGAGACCTGGTGCATTTTGCAAAAGAGTGGTTAAAAATTTCAGTTGAGAGGTGTAAGAAGCTTGTTGATGGAAGCGATTGATTTCAGCTATTTTTACCAAAGGGTGTACAACCAAATATTAAGTTGAGGGTGCCAGTAATTTTGTTGAGGCCCATTTTATATCACTTTAGTGTTTTTTTTTCTCTGTTTTTTTGTATCGTTCGAATACACACAAAGGAAATAAACATGCATATAACAAAACATGTGTAACTGCAATAATTTTCTGGGAGAAATGCTTAATTTTCTGGAAAATTTTCAGGGGTGCCAACACTTATGGCCATGACTGTATACTTTATTAAGGGAGATTTCTCTCCATATCATGCATAACTTATTGTTGGTATAGACAGCTCCCTTACTAAAAGTATAAGTAGAGAGCTCCCTTAATAAAGTATAGGTAGGATGGGGGAAAATCACTCAGGGGGCACTATCACTGTAATGGTGCCCCCCCACAGGTAATATTACCTGTGTGGGGGGGACTATTACCTGTTGGTTAAAAAAAAAAGAAAACTCTGGCACTTTATGAGTTGCACGCCAAATATTTATTATATCCAAACATGAAACGTTTCGGTCTACAAGAAGCCTTCATCAGTCATTGGATAGATAGGAGAAGTACAGGAGCAAAGTCATGTGGTCAGTGGATAACAATGGTAAGGCAAAGTGGCCTCACCAAATATTTGGAGTGCAACTCATAAAGATTTTCAAGACTGACAGAGTTTTCTTTCTTTATTGCATTTATGGAGTGAGTTTCTCTCTGAACACCTCAACAAATGACTATTTGTTGTATAATCACTATTAATGCTCCCCACCATTAACATAATAACATTATCTGTGTGTGGGGTGGACTGTTATTAACTGTGAGGGAACACAAAAACTGTAATAGTGCCCCTGTTGTATTAATATTAACCAAATATATACTTTACTTCCTAAGTGTTTATTATTACAATCCTTTTGTGAACTTTGCGTTTAATTAGATATCAGCTATGCAAGATGGCGCCTACCTCCTGACCAACACCCAAGATAAATGCAAAAGCAGGATGTAAGAAGAGGAAATTGCAAGATGCTTCAGCCAACCGCAAACGGACACATATATACATGTCAACTCCCATATGTAGTACTATATAAGATTATGTACAGTGGTAAATAAAGGGAAGTTATGAACATCCTCACTGGAGTGCAGATGTCATTTCTTTGTGCACACAGAAACAAGATTTGGATATCAATAACCAACCAGAAATATTGATTATTTATCAATCCAATTCAAATGATGTTCCTGGGTGGGCTAGTGGAGTAGGTCATTCTACAGCCGCGCCAGATCGGACGTGAGGAGACAATCGATGAGGACGGAGAGTCGACCTCCACTGAGTACGGTAAGAAAATTGGTTATCTTACCCGAATATCCTACCTCCGTTATCGGTTGTCTCTTTGTGTCTTAGTCGGCTGTTGGTGACCTTCAGTGGCAGGTAATTCACTCTCCACTAGTCAGATAATTAAGAACCTGTCCAACCGGTTGGTTATTTGGTAGTCATTGTTGATCTTTTGTTTTGTCTGGCGTTACTGATTTTGATTGGTCTATGTGTGTAAACAGTGGAGGCACGGCATCAGTCAGTGTGACTAGGCACCTATTGGGGGAGTGTTGTCACAGACTGGGCATCTATTAATCCGGAATAGGTGACCGTGGAGGGTGACACACAGTGGGTAGGTGGACTCGATTCGCCGGGTGGGTTGTGTCTGTAAAGCTTATACCCTC
The DNA here is from genome assembly GCA_947044405.1 of Leptodactylus fallax. Taxonomy (NCBI): domain Eukaryota; kingdom Metazoa; phylum Chordata; class Amphibia; order Anura; family Leptodactylidae; genus Leptodactylus; species Leptodactylus fallax. The sequence continues at coordinate 1,408,706 of CAMRHE010000125.1, read as the reverse complement.
AAATTAGGACGCACCTATAAAGAGGTCGTCATTACCCAGGGTCCTAGGGCCACTCTCCAGTGACCATTAGTCTCACTGTTTGTGTTTGTCAACGGCCTTGTTGAGGACCCAGTTGGAGGAGTGGCGACAAGAACGTCGTGCTGTCACTTAAGCTCCGATTGTCTATTGGTCCAAACATAGGCAACCATAGAGGTGACAAAATAGCAGTATTAGGGGAGTAGATAGATTGGTCTTCAGACGGCCAAGAGGTCGAACTCACCTTGATAATTCTATAGTGACTACTACTCCAGTGGGTCCCAGTTGTTGTTTGTCAATCCTGTGTGTTATCTGGTTAACTGTTGTTTGATTGTTCAAATTGCGTAACTGTTTGAATGGAGTTTTTCTCAAAAAAGTTTGCTAAGATGGGAGGGGCACAGTCCATAATGTCCCCCAATGGATGCACTGCCAAACAGTTGGTAGAAGTGTGAACCGAGAGCAAGGCAGGTGGTTTGGACTCCGCAACCAGAAATGAACGCACACGCGGTAGTTCAAGAAAAAAATATATATTTACTATAAGTTAATAAAGGCTAGTTAAAGGTAAAATGACAGGGCTAAAGACAAGCAAAATATACAATATAGCATGAACAATTTCAAGGCAAATTCTGCAATGGTTTCTACTTTTACTCTGTCCACTTCTGCAGTATGGACACTGAATGAACAATATACTCAAAACTATCCCTAACTGACCCTGACTTCACATTTGGGTGCACCCCCTTTTCCCCAGTGGTCCAGGTGGACCGCTTACAGTCCGTAGAAGTGCGCGGTGGGGCCCAAAGTCGGTCCTTTCTTTTATAGTGAAGCGTCCTCTCCTCACGGTTATCAGGATCTTGGGAGAAATGAAGTCCTCTTTAACAGACAGGGAAACCAACTGAATGCAATGTAATCCAACAGCAGATTCCACTCAGCACACTGACAGTCCTGCCGAATCCATACACTGAGCTGGGATGTAAGCCGGGATTTAGCAGGTGCCGTCCAGTACATCAACAGCACTGCGAGTCTCTATCTGTGGTATCCATATACACAGTCACAATGTCAGTCTCACTGATCAGCCACTGAGCACAGTTCCTTTCACGTGGACTCACTAGTCCTGTTGTCTCTTTACACTCTGTTTGTCTCTGGACCAAGATACAGCTTAGCTGTACAGAAAAATCTCCACACCAGTTCCATACAACACTTGCTAAGATGGCTGCTGCTCTCTGTCTCGTCACTTCCTGCTGCTCTGCTCACACTCTGTCTGCAGAACAGGCAGGCTGACATAAAAGGGGGGGGGTCTCACTCCAGCATCATGTCACAATTACAATGGCTGCTGTCTTAAAGGAACAGAATCACAGAAATACATTCAACATTAACAGTTTATACAGACAAATGAAGCTTAAGACAACATTGGCTGTCTCTTACATATTCCCCCCCACTTTAAGATTGGCAGTCCCTGCCTATGACTGTATATCCAGAGGGTTGTACTTTTATGCACAGGGTGGTAGTATACCGATGTATGGCAGGCCAAACAAACTCATCCTGCGCATACCGAACAGGGGGAATACCAGCATTTGGCCTAGTGGTCCGTCTGAGGACCGGTGGTATATTATGGGGTGCTGCAGCTATGGGCTGAGAAGGACCAGCGGATTCCGCACCAGAGGGGGCACAGGCCGGAGATACAGTAGTCACAGGTGGAACATCCCCAGGAGCAGGGATCAGCCAACAATCATCCTCCTCGTCGGAGGCCCATTCCGCACCTCCATTCTCTGACTGTGGGAGCTCATTCACATTGGCAGGCCCATCGTGATTTGTCCCTTCAGAATGACACAGGCGCAACATATTTCGGTGAAGTACTCGAACACAATCAGTTCCTTCTTTCTGGACCTGGTACACTGGCCCATTCGCATACTTGCGGCCAACAACACGATACGGCAAAGCCTCCCATCTGCTTTCCAATTTCCCTTGGGGTTTCTTGACACGAACTAGCACCAGGTCGCCTGGTTGCAATGGTGCTTCTTGCACTGTGGTCTTATCAGGATGGGGATGTTCTTGCAGGCGCTGCCGCACCAATCGATGGATCGTCTCAAGTCTCTGCCGATGCGCCCGCACCCAAGAGGTTGGATCCCTCGGAGGGAACCCATCCACATCATTCAACTGTAATTCTCCTATACTTCGCCCAGACCGCCCAAAGAGAAGTGTATAAGGAGAGTACCCCGTTGTAGAATGGACCTGATTGTTATAGGCCCACACCATTTCAGACAAGAACTGAGGCCACTGTAACTTCTTGTCTTCCTCCAGAGTCCGCAGCATCTGTAGCAGAGTTCTGTTGAATCTTTCACAGGCCCCATTTCCCTGAGGGTGGTATGGAGTCGTGTGCGACTTCTTTATCCCGTAGATACGTTGAACTTCTTTCATTACGTGTCCCTCAAAGCAGGAGCCCTGGTCGGAGTGGATGCGTTGGGGGCACCCATATACTCGAATGAAATCTTGGCACAGAGCACGAGCTGCTGACTCAGCTGTCTGGTCCTTGGTGGCGGTTACCACCGCAAATTTGGTGAAGTGATCCACCATTACGAGGCAATACTGGTGTCCGCTATTGGATGGGCCCACCATTAGATAGTCTATCATGACGATTTCTAAAGGTTCCTGGGTCACGATGGTTTGCAGGGGAGCTCTCTGTTCTATTGCCTTATGGATCTCACAAGTTCGACAGCTGCGGCATACTTCTTCGACCATTTGACGAAGACCAGGGCAGTAAATCAGTCGCTGTAACCAACGAAAGGTCTTCTCATGACCAAAATGTCCATTCTTATTATGAGCCTCAACTGCCAAGGAGCGAGCCAGTTCACTAGGCACCACAATTTGGTATCGAATGTCGATCTCAGAAGGTAAATAGACCTTTCGGCATAGCACTCCATTTTTCATCTCCAACTTTTCCCACTGACTCAAAACAGATAATATCTCAGGTGTCAGTCGTTCTCTTTCCTCTCTACAGGGCTTCTGGCCTTTCTCAACACACTTGATCATCTGCGCCAGCCCCTCATGGGTCTGTTGTATCTGTGCCCATTCCTGTCGTGAGGGACCAAAGAAAGGAGCCATTTCAGTCCCCTCCATCTCAAACTGATTAGTGGCGGTCAAGGCCTGTGAAAATCTGCTGAAATCGGGCACCTCCACATGCTCCAACTCATGATCCACGTCTTCTGTGGGGGTCTGGGCAGTTACCCTAGAAAGTCCGTCAGCATTCTGGTTCTCTGTCTTGGACCGATACTTAATGCGGTAATTGAATGTAGACATTCGGGCTATCCACCTCTGCTCTAACGCCCCGAGCTTGGCATTTTCCAGGTGAGCTAGTGGGTTGTTGTCAGTCAGTACTAAAACTTCAGCACCGGTCAAATATTCAGAGAATTTCTCGGTCATGGCCCATACCAGTGCCAACAGCTCCAATTTAAATGAACTATAATTCTCGGGGTTTCTTTCAGAATCTCTCAAAGGCCGGCTGCCGTACGCTATGACCCTCTCCTGGCCATCCTGAAGCTGGGAAAGCACTGCTCCAAGACCATACAGGCTTGCATCTGTATATAGCTGGAACGGCAAGTGGTAATCAGCATATGCCAAGATTGGGGCTGTTGTCAGTGCATCCCTCAATGCCTGGAAGGCTTGTTCCTGTTCAGGTCCCCACTTCACGGACCGGTTCTTTGGACCACCGGATGTGCCTCGTAGGAGAGCATTAAGTGGTGCTGCTACCTTGGCGAAATCCTTAATAAACCGTCGATAGTAACCGGCTACTCCAAGGAACGCCCTCACTTCTCGCAGGGTAGTCGGTATCGGCCAATCTTGAAGAGCCGCTATCTTGTCTCTTGATGGTCTCACCCCTTCTCCTGATACGCGGTGACCCAAGTAATCAATTTCAGATTGGAACAACCGACATTTACTGGGTTTCAATTTGAGCCCATGTTCCCGCAATCTTCGAAATACTTGCCCCAACTGGTGGAGATGGTCTTCAAAGGTCGCAGAATACACTATAATGTCATCCAAGTAGATGAGAGTGAACTCAAAGTTGAAGTCACCGAGACATTTCTCCATCAACCGCTGAAACGTTCCGGGTGCATTTGTCAACCCGAAGGGCATCCGGTTAAATTCGTATAGTCCCATGGGCAAGATGAATGCCGTCTTCTCCTTGTCTTTTGTGGCCATCGGCACCTGCCAATACCCACTAGCCAGATCTAGTGAGGAGAAGTACCGGGCTCTCCCTAGCGCTGAGAGGGACTCCTCAATCCGTGGCAAGGGGTAGGAATCTCGTACGGTGCAAGCGTTTAACTTCCGATAGTCTACGCAAAATCGGATGGACCCATCTTTTTTTCTTACTAACACCACAGGAGCCGCCCAGGGACTCTGGCTTTCTTGGATGATCCCACCCTGTAGCATCTTAGCTAACAGTTCTTTCACTTCCTGATACAACTGTGGAGGAATTTGTCGGTAGCGCTCTCTAATTGGAGGGGTGTCTCCTGTGGGAATCTCATGGTAGATCCCTGTGGTACATCCAAAATCTTCAGCATACCGTGCAAAGGTGGCTTGGTTCTCCCACAACAGCTCATCTACCTTCTGCACCCATTCCAGAGAACATGAACTTACATCCATCTTCATCTGTTCTCGAATTGCACAGCCATTCCATTCAGAGGTGGGTTCCTCATCTTCTCCCATGGACACAGTTACAGTCCACTCATCCCTTTCAGTCGGCTTCAGCTGCATTGGAGTTACTTTCCTTACTTCCTCCGGAGTCACATAGATGTTAGCCAGCAGCCTCCCTGGGGTCAGGTCCACACTCTGGTCCTGAGTGTTTACACATCGAAGTGGTACTCTTCCATTGCGAACTATTGCCAAGGAACGGGCCACTAGCGGATCAACACCTCCTTCGGCTGCCTGCAGTGGTTCTACCAACACAGCTATGCCCTCTAGTTTCCGACAGGTGCCTACGGGCATGGACACTATTGTCTCCCGACTGGGTGGCAGTGTAACTTTTGTATGCAAAGGAACTGAAATTCGAGCCAGAGGACGCTGTGCATCTGAACTTTTCTGTAAGCCACATGTCCGGATCAGCCGCTGGAAAGCTGTTTGAGTAGGCCGATGGGTGGTGGTTTCTTTCCAATAACCGTGACCTTTCTTTTCAAAGAGGATCTGATCTAATTCTTTTAACACATTCATCCCCAAAATGACAGGGACCTTTACTTCATGTGACTCCTGTACCACCACAATGCCTTTCCTACCTAGATCTTGGCCACATACCCGGACATTCATCCAGGCCACTCCCACGACCGGAACTGGTAACTGGTTAGCTGCGACCACTCGTACGAATGTATGGGGATCATATTTCACATGTTGCCGGAAGTACCGTTCATAACAGTCTCTACTCAAGGTCGTTACTTGGGAACCCGTGTCAATCATCCCGGTAACCGGAATACCCTCCATTTCCACCTGTATGACAGGACTTGCAGCGATCAGGTCATCATCAGGGCATTCTCCCCACATAGTCTCCTTGTCAGTCTCCCCTACTACACGCCCTTCAGCAGCAGGGGACTTCAGTTTAACGGCGGTCTCTCATAAGTTTGTCGCTGCTCTGGACATCTAGCAGCAACGTGGCCCATCCGTCCACACTCCCAGCAGCGTATCCCCCGTCGTTCTGGCCATCTGTTTGGGCCCCTTCGGTAAGCCCCTTCGATTTCTCCTGAGCACTGCACTAAATGATTTGGACCCCTTCGGTAGGTCCTATCCTCACCCCTCCAGCGGGGTGGTGGGTGATTCTGACTTGCTGGGTGTGGATGGCTCACCCTTTCATCTCCAGTCTTCTGGAAGTCTGCAATTTTCATAGACTGCTCATCACAACGAGTGTGCAAGTGTTCCATTTGTTCTTGCAGTTTCTGCATTACTGTGAGAATTTCTTTAACCGTCCCTTTTTCTACTGTCTCTGAGCCAGAACTAGCCCCCTGTGACAAAGTAACTCCAACTGCGGTCTGCGGCCTCGGGACCATACTATTGGCACGGGAGATGGCCTCTACCTGTACATCATGGAATTTAGCATCAGTCTCTCGTCGTATAAAATCCTGCATAGTCACAGTTAAACTGCCGTCACGTATCCCCAGGACAAACTGGTCACGGAGAGTCCGATCAGGGTTACAGAAGGCTGGCGAGCCCCCTCTTTCCTTCCTTTGAATATCTCGGAGCAGTTCTTGTAGGGCATTTGCATATTGGGGAAGGCTTTCATTCTCCTGTTGTACCCTCTGGAAGAACCGAGCCTGCAGAGACCCCAGCAATGCAGTTTCTCCATAGATGGTTTCTAGAATCTGGACTACTTGCTCAAATGTCTGCCTTTGTTCAAATGGCCTCAGTATCACCGTGGTCTTAGCATCCCCTTGTAATGTCAATATTGCTAGCTCTACTAGTACTTCTGGTGCGGTCTGGTACATTCGCTGTATCATTCGTATCTGTTCCACCCACATACTCACTGACATATTATTGCCATCAAATTTAGCTAACTGACTCATTATAGCCCCTGCTGGCATTCTTCCTCCAGCACCATTCTCCCGAACGGGTGCGTCACCGTCCATTCTGGTAAGCGGATCCTGCCAACTACGCCAATTTGTGAACCGAGAGCAAGGCAGGTGGTTTGGACTCCGCAACCAGAAATGAACGCACACGCGGTAGTTCAAGAAAAAAAATATATATTTACTATAAGTTAATAAAGGCTAGTTAAAGGTAAAATGACAGGGCTAAAGACAAGCAAAATATACAATATAGCATGAACAATTTCAAGGCAAATTCTGCAATGGTTTCTACTTTTACTCTGTCCACTTCTGCAGTATGGACACTGAATGAACAATATACTCAAAACTATCCCTAACTGACCCTGACTTCACATTTGGGTGCACCCCCTTTTCCCCAGTGGTCCAGGTGGACCGCTTACAGTCCGTAGAAGTGCGCGGTGGGGCCCAAAGTCGGTCCTTTCTTTTATAGTGAAGCGTCCTCTCCTCACGGTTATCAGGATCTTGGGAGAAATGAAGTCCTCTTTAACAGACAGGGAAACCAACTGAATGCAATGTAATCCAACAGCAGATTCCACTCAGCACACTGACAGTCCTGCCGAATCCATACACTGAGCTGGGATGTAAGCCGGGATTTAGCAGGTGCCGTCCAGTACATCAACAGCACTGCGAGTCTCTATCTGTGGTATCCATATACACAGTCACAATGTCAGTCTCACTGATCAGCCACTGAGCACAGTTCCTTTCACGTGGACTCACTAGTCCTGTTGTCTCTTTACACTCTGTTTGTCTCTGGACCAAGATACAGCTTAGCTGTACAGAAAAATCTCCACACCAGTTCCATACAACACTTGCTAAGATGGCTGCTGCTCTCTGTCTCGTCACTTCCTGCTGCTCTGCTCACACTCTGTCTGCAGAACAGGCAGGCTGACATAAAAGGGGGGGGGTCTCACTCCAGCATCATGTCACAATTACAATGGCTGCTGTCTTAAAGGAACAGAATCACAGAAATACATTCAACATTAACAGTTTATACAGACAAATGAAGCTTAAGACAACATTGGCTGTCTCTTACAGAAGCACGAGAAGGGAAGCAGAATGTTAAAAATATGACTAAATTGATGAAAATATGTGATATTGATGTGGGAGGGAGACTACAACCTGAAGAGTGGAGGAAGGCTTTGAAGGAAAGGAAAGGCATGTTAAAAGATCAAGATCTTATGAAACAGGCTGAAGCATGGTATAAAACAGCAAAGGCTGTGCATAGAGAGGGATGGAAAGAGGAAGCAGTAACAGGAAAAAAGGGTGTAACCTATGGGTATCATAAGGGAAGGGATGATATTGAAGATAGACCCCCTGCATATAATAAGGGAGATATAACTTCTTGGACATGTTTAGTGTGTGGTGAACAAAATCCCAAGAACCGTGCAATTTGTGCTGCCTGTGGCGCGCCTCACCCGTACAAAGGGAAGATGGCACACCCAGTTAATGGGGGCGGGCATAAGCCAACGCCCGGACCCATAGCCACAGCCCCAGTTACAGCATGGTGGGCCTACAGCCACATCTCTAGTCCCGCCTGTCACAGCCCCAGTTCCAGCCACTCCTTTGTATCCGGTGCTGGAAGGAAATGGCAGATTTTACCAAGGCCCTAAACCTGCCCATGTAGAAATGCCCCAACTTCCTCAACCTCCACCACCTCCCAACTCTGAGGTAAAACATCAACCACCACCCTCGAGTGTTATGGTGAATCAGGAAGATACTGTTACTGTTGCAGAAGCTCCCGCCTTCTCTTTCTGGAGGCTTACTGAAGATCGAATGAGAGAAAATCAACAACAGATGATGCAGGAACTGTCCCAACTTCAGTCTCATATGTCAGGACTCCTTAGTCAGTTGCAGACCCGCTCTCAAGTGCATTCAGAGGACAGCTCTACCGATGCCTCCACAACAGTTGAGGGAAATGCCTCCACAACAGTTCGGGGGGCCCCTGGCTCTGGCACTGGGTGCCTTGCAAGGCATCATGTCCAAGGTCATGGATCTTCCAGCACGACAATGACCCCAAACGTACTTCAAAAAGCACCCAGAAATGGATGGAAACAAAGCCCTGGAGAGTTTTCAAGTGACCAGCAATGAGTCAAGATCTAAATCCCATTGAACAGCTGAGGAGAGTTCTTAAAATTGCTTTTGGGAGAAGGCACCCTTTAAATATAAGAGACCTGGTGCATTTTGCAAAAGAGTGGTTAAAAATTTCAGTTGAGAGGTGTAAGAAGCTTGTTGATGGAAGCGATTGATTTCAGCTATTTTTACCAAAGGGTGTACAACCAAATATTAAGTTGAGGGTGCCAGTAATTTTGTTGAGGCCCATTTTATATCACTTTAGTGTTTTTTTTTTCTCTGTTTTTTTTGTATCGTTCGAATACACACAAAGGAAATAAACATGCATATAACAAAACATGTGTAACTGCAATAATTTTCTGGGAGAAATGCTTAATTTTCTGGAAAATTTTCAGGGGTGCCAACACTTATGGCCATGACTGTATACTTTATTAAGGGAGATTTCTCTCCATATCATGCATAACTTATTGTTGGTATAGACAGCTCCCTTACTAAAAGTATAAGTAGAGAGCTCCCTTAATAAAGTATAGGTAGGATGGGGGAAAATCACTCAGGGGGCACTATCACTGTAATGGTGCTCCCCCCCCACAGGTAATATTACCTGTGTGGGGGGGACTATTACCTGTTGGTTAAAAAAAAAAAGAAAACTCTGGCACTTTATGAGTTGCACGCCAAATATTTATTATATCCATACATGAAACGTTTCGGTCTACAAGAAGCCTTCATCAGTCATTGGATAGATAGGAGAAGTACAGGAGCAAAGTCATGTGGTCAGTGGATAACAATGGTAAGGCAAAGTGGCCTCACCAAATATTTGGAGTGCAACCCATAAAGATTTTCAAGACTGACAGAGTTTTCTTTCTTTATTGCATTTATGGAGTGAGTTTCTCTCTGAACACCTCAACAAATGACTATTTGTTGTATAATCACTATTAATGCTCCCCACCATTAACATAATAACATTATCTGTGTGTGGGGTGGACTGTTAGTAACTGTGAGGGAACACAAAAACTGTAATAGTGCCCCTGTTGTATTAATATTAACCAAATATATACTTTACTTCCTAAGTGTTTATTATTACAATCCTTTTGTGAACTTTGCGTGTAATTAGATATCAGCTATGCAAGATGGCGCCTACCTCCTGACCAACACCCAAGATAAATGCAAAAGCAGGATGTAAGAAGAGGAAATTGCAAGATGCTTCAGCCAACCGCAAACTTACACATATATACATGTCAACTCCCATATGTAGTACTATATAAGATTATGTACAGTGGTAAATAAAGGGAAGTTATGAACATCCTCACTGGAGTGCAGATGTCATTTCTTTGTGCACACAGAAACAAGATTTGGATATCAATAACCAACCAGAAATATTGATTATTTATCAATCCAATTCAAATGATGTTCCTGGGTGGGCTAGTGGAGTAGGTCATTCTACAGCCGCGCCAGATCGGACGTGAGGAGACAATCGATGAGGACGGAGAGTCGACCTCCACTGAGTACGGTAAGAAAATTGGTTATCTTACCCGAATATCCTACCTCCGTTATCGGTTGTCTCTTTGTGTCTTAGTCGGCTGTTGGTGACCTTCAGTGGCAGGTAATTCACTCTCCACTAGTCAGATAATTAAGAACCTGTCCAACCGGTTGGTTATTTGGTAGTCATTGTTGATCTTTTGTTTTGTCTGGCGTTACTGATTTTGATTGGTCTATGTGTGTAAACAGTGGAGGCACGGCATCAGTCAGTGTGACTAGGCACCTATTGGGGGAGTGTTGTCACAGACTGGGCATCTATTAATCCGGAATAGGTGACCGTGGAGGGTGACACACAGTGGGTAGGTGAACTCGATTCGCCGGGTGGGTTGTGTCTGTAAAGCTTATACCCTCAAATTAGGACGCACCTATAAAGAGGTCGTCATTACCCAGGGTCCTAGGGCCACTCTCCAGTGACCATTAGTCTCACTGTTTGTGTTTGTCAAAGGCCTTGTTGAGGACCCAGTTGGAGGAGTGGCGACAAGAACGTCGTGCTGTCACTTAAGCTCCGATTGTCTATTGGTCCAAACATAGGCAACCATAGAGGTGACAAAATAGCAGTATTAGGGGAGTAGATAGATTGGTCTTCAGACGGCCAAGAGGTCGAACTCACCTTGATAATTCTATAGTGACTACTACTCCAGTGGGTCCCAGTTGTTGTTTGTCAATCCTGTGTGTTATCTGGTTAACTGTTGTTTGATTGTTCAAATTGCGTAACTGTTTGAATGGAATTTTTCTCAAAAAAGTTTGCTAAGATGGGAGGGGCACAGTCCATAATATCCCCCAATGGATGCACTGCCAAACAGTTGGTAGAAGCACGAGAAGGGAAGCAGAATGTTAAAAATATGACTAAATTGATGAAAATATGTGATATTGATGTGGGAGGGAGACTACAACCTGAAGAGTGGAGGAAGGCTTTGAAGGAAAGGAAAGGCATGTTAAAAGATCAAGATCTTATGAAACAGGCTGAAGCATGGTATAAAACAGCAAAGGCTGTGCATAGAGAGGGATGGAAAGAGGAAGCAGTAACAGGAAAAAAGGGTGTAACCTATGGGTATCATAAGGGAAGGGATGATATTGAAGATAGACCCCCTGCATATAATAAGGAAGATATAACTTCTTGGACATGTTTAGTGTGTGGTGAACAAAATCCCAAGAACCGTGCAATTTGTGCTGCCTGTGGCGCGCCTCACCCGTACAAAGGGAAGATGGCACACCCAGTTAATGGGGGCGGGCATAAGCCAACGCCCGGACCCATAGCCACAGCCCCAGTTACAGCATGGGGGGCCTACAGCCACACCTCTAGTCCCGCCTGTCACAGCCCCAGTTCCAGCCACTCCTTTGTATCCGGTGCTGGAAGGAAATGGCAGATTTTACCAAGGCCCTAAACCTGCCCATGTAGAAATGCCCCAACTTCCTCAACCTCCACCACCTCCCAACTCTGAGGTAAAACATCAACCACCACCCTCGAGTGTTATGGTGAATCAGGAAGATACTGTTACTGTTGCAGAAGCTCCCGCCTTCTCTTTCTGGAGGCTTACTGAAGATCGAATGAGAGAAAATCAACAACAGATGATGCAGGAACTGTCCCAACTTCAGTCTCATATGTCAGGACTCCTTAGTCAGTTGCAGACCCGCTCTCAAGTGCATTCAGAGGACAGCTCCACCGATGCCTCCACAACAGTTGGGGGAAATGCCTCCACAACAGTTGGCGGAGACTTTGAGGACCAAATAGACACCCCCACACTGGGCCCTCGGGAGACACGGCCCCGGAAGATAAACTTTAAGACCTCTCCAAAACTTTCACCTACACCAATACAACACACCTCCACCCCCGGAGTTAAGGACGGACACCAGGATGAGATGGAAAACATATACTAAGTCTCTTTCACTCCCACTCAGTTTAACGGCCTAGTCACTGGATTACTGGACCCAGAAAAACATCCCATGCCATTCTATTGCAGGATGGTACAAATCAGGAAATCCTATTTAGCAACCTGGTGAGACCTAGCCGGTCTAGCTGAAGTAAAGGCAGGGGATTCTTATTGGCTCATAATGGAGCACCAACTCCAACAAATACCCGGTATGGATGATCAATCATTCGATTCCGGTGAGCCTTTTTGCCTCAAGTTGAAAGAGTGGGCTCAAGACAAACTGACTGATCAAGCCATAACTCTACAAGACATTATCCAGGACAAAGAAGAGTCAGCTGAAAAATTCCAAGCCCGACTGATGCAAGTGTTCTCTGATCTGGGCTTCTCCCACTTCAATAAAACCCACCAACAGATGTTGGTAAGTGCATTTGTCACTGGTCTGAAGGACCCCTTGAAGAAGAAACTCATGGACGTACGTCCTGAATTTAAAACTTTGTCCATAGACACCGTCCTAGTCGTGGCTAAATGATTGGAAGTCAACGCCTGGGAAATGTCCGGCCGAAGCCTGGCGCCTGCGATGGTCATGGTACCTACACATGGTCAGACTGGCCCACCGGGGAACCGGTGAATCCCCCAGTGGTGAATCCCCGACTATTGGTCTGAATTTTGCCAATGCAAATGCATTAGTCAGGGGTCCGATCAGGATGGTCATGGGCCCGATCATGTCCCTGACTATCCCGATCGGGCAGGGGTGCTTTAACCATAGGGCCAATGGTGCACTTGCACTGGGTCCTATGAGAGCGGAAGCCCCATTTGGACAGCGGGACAGTCCTGCATTTGCTGTCCCGCGCTGTCCCAACTTCAGCTCATCAGCGTCCTCTCAGGACACCGGTGAGTTGAAGACAGCGATATATCTAGCGGGGGGACGCAGGATGGCACAATGACATCATAGCATTGCGTTTCCTGCTCAGGAGGAACGTTTGTTAGTTAGAAAATCAAAAGCCAGTCCCTCTTCCACTGCAGCAGAGCTCCAACAGGCCTGGTCACCTCAAGTCCCTGTGTCAACTAGAACAGTTTGTGGGATTCTGTCTTGAAATGGCCTCCATGGTCGAATCAGTGCCCAGAAGCCAGTACTAAACAAAAGGCAATTAAAAAAATGTGTGGCATTTGCCAAGGCCCACAGCCTGCTAAACGGATGGACGCTGGAAAAGTGGCAGAAGGTGGATTTCTCAGATGAATCTTCAGTTGAATTACACCACAGCCGCCGCAAATACTGCAGGAGACCTACTGGAGCCCGTATGGATCCAAGATACACCCAGAAAACAGTTAAGTTTGGTGGTGGAAAGATCATGGTCTGGGGTTACATTCAGTATGGGGGTGTGCGAAACATTTGCAACGTGGAAGGCAATATCAATAGCCTAAAATATCAAGAAGTATTAGCTTCCTCTTACATTCCCAATCATAAAAAGGGTCAAATTTTGCAGCAGGATGGTGCTCCATCTCATACATCCATCTCTACATTAAAGTTCCTCAAGGCAAAGAAGATCAAGGTGCTCCAGGACTGGCCAGCCCAGTCACCAGACATGAACATCATTGAGCATGTTTGGGGTAGGATGAAAGAGGAAGCTTGGCAGACAAAACCAAAGAATCTTGATGAACTCTGGGAGGCATGTAAGACTGCATTCTTTGCTATTCCTGATGACTTCATCAATAAATTGGATGAATCATTGTTGAAACGCATGGATGCAGTCCTTCAAGCTCATGGAAGTCACAAAAAATATTAAATATGTTTCTAATAGCACCAAAACTTCATTCACCAATGTTATGAAACATATCTTTGTTTTTGAACAGAATTATTGGTTTGATTTTCACATTACTTTGTGTGTGCGACAAAACTTTTGTCTTGCCAAAACCTGACCTTTCTGTGTTCATTAAATGATGAATATTTCAGAAGTGAAGCCAATTTATTTTTTTAACCAAAAAATCATTTGGGAGGGTTTCAGCTTTCATATGAGTCATTTCTAAAACCAATGGATGAATTTAAAGTCAGGTTATAAGCTTTTGATTCCACAACATGGATAAGCGACAGAACTTCTGTCAGGGACTGTATATGGCATAAAGGGTCATTAGGGGTCATTATTCTTATAAGGGGGAGATTATTTATATAAGGGGCATAGAAAATATAAGGGGTCATTGGGAGTATTATTACTATAGGGGGAAGATAATTTATGTAAGGGGGCTTAAAGAGTATAAGGGGCTGCATTGTGTATATATATATATATATATATATATATATATATATATATATATATATAATATAAATTAAATGTGGCCCCTTATATTATTTCAGCCCCCTTATATAAATTATCTTCACCCTATAGTAATAAGACTCCCAATGACCCCTTATATTCTCTATGCCCCTTATATAAATGATCTCCCCCCCCCAGTAATAATGACCCCTTATAGGGGGCATTATTACTGGTATGTAAGGCTCCACAAAGTATAATACTCCACAGTGACCCACACAGTATACTACCCCTTAGTGGCCCCAGACAGTACAATATGTTCCCCAGCAGCCCCACACAATATAATATGCTCCATACAGTATAATATGCACCCCACAATGCCCCCCCAGTATAATGCTCCACAGTGGCCTAACACAGTATAACATGCTCCATAATGACCTCCACACAGTATAATATACTCCCCAGAGGGGTTCCCCTAGTATAATGCTCCACAGTGGTCCCCTACAGTGGTCCCCCACAGTATAATATGTTCCCCACAGTCCCCCCCAGTATAATGCTCTACAATGGCCCCACAGAGTATAATATGCTCCCGAAAAGCCCCACACAATATAATACAATCCACAGTGGCCGCACACAGTATAACAGGCTCCCCACACTGTCCATTCCCCCGGTATAAAGCTCCACAGTGGCCCATAGTATAATATGCTCCCCAGAGGGCCCCTGCTAGTATAATGCTCCACAGTGCCCCCTCCAGTATTTTGCTCCACAGTGACCCTACGCAATATATTATGCTCCCCAGAGCGTCCCCCCAGTATAATGTTCCACAGTAGGCCCCACGCAGTATAATATGCTCCCCAGAGGGCCCCTAGTATAATGCTCATTAGTCCCCCCGAATAATGCCCCACAGTGGCGCCACGCAATATAATATGCTCTGCTGATGGCCCCCCCCAGAATAATGCTCCACAGTGACCCCACTCAGTATAACATGCTCCAGAATGGCCTCCACACAGTATAATATACTGCCCAGAGAGGTTTCCCCGGTATAATACTCCACAGTGGCCCAAAACAGTATAATATGCTCTCCAGAGCCCCCCCAGTATAATGCTCCACAGTGGCCCAAAACAGTATAACATGCTCTCCAGAGCCCCCCCCCAGTATAATGCTCCACGGTGGCCCCGCACAGTATAATATACTGGGGGGCCCCTCTGGAGAGCATATTATACTGTGTGGGGCCACCGTGGAGCATTATACTGGGGGGGGGCTCTGGAGAGCATATTATACTGTGTGGGGGCCACTGTGGAGCATTATACTGGGGAGGGGGCCCTCTGGAGAACATGTTATATTCTGCGGGGCCTCTATGGAGTATTATAAAGTGGGGGGGCTCTGGAGAGCATGTTATATTCTGTGGAGCCACTTTGGAGCATTATACTGGGGAGCCCCTCTGGAGAGCATAATGATCCAAAGTGGCCCCACAGAATATAACATTATCTCCAGAGCCACCCCCCCACACATTATAATTTTCCACAGAGGCCCCACAGAATATAACATGCTATCCAGAGGGCCCCTTCCCCAGTATAATGCTCCACAGTGGCCCCACACAGTATAATATGCTATCCAGAGGGGGCCCCCAGTATAATATGCTATGCAGAGGGGGCCCCCAGTATAATGCCCCACAGGGGCCCTACAGTGCTATTATATTATATTCTGGGGTCTCTTCAGACCCCAGAGTATAATCGAAGGCCCGGGGTAGGTAAGATAAAATAACAAACAGTTATATTTACCTTGTTGTTACCTCTGCTGAGCCTCCTTGCGCTGCTCTGCTATCCCCGCCGGCGCTGGCTTCTTCTTCTCTGCGGCTGACGTCACGCGTTGTGGACGTCACCTCTGAGGCCTGTGATTGGGCCTCAGCGATTACGTGAGGCAGGCTGTCAGAACACCCCACGTGACCGAATGGCCAGGCCTCAGCGGTGATGTCCGGAACCCCAGAAGATGACGTCGGACGCCAAGGACAAGTGAGTAAAAATGTTTGTTATTTTTAGTCACCTCGGAAAGGGGCCCTGCGGTCCCTTTCTGTTATTGATTTGGCCGGGACTGACTCTGGGATCCAGAGTCATCAGGTTCCGGATCCCGGGGGCCCCTTTGGGGACGGGGCCCTGGGCAATTGCCCAGTTTGCCCCCCCCTAACACCGGCCCTGATGCTGTTGGGGCAGATGGAGGGGGACATTAAACTGTGGGGATAGCTGGAGGGAGACATTATATTGTATGGGGCCACTATGGAGGCATTATAATTTGTGCAAGTCAGGTATTTCTAAGTGTTGGTGATGGGGGTGGGGCAATTATGAAACCTTTGCACTGGATCAGGTTACAGGCAACATTGTAATGATGATTAAAGATGGCCGGCTACTGGCGTGGCGCAGCGGCTGCAGACCATCCCTACCTTCTTCTGGGCCCTCCCCTTGTAGCCTGGATCCTGATGGGCAGCCCCAGGAACCAATCCAATTGCAGCTTGTTGCTGCAAGCGTTACTGACGTCCTGAAGCTGTGTGCGGCGGCGGGTTTCTGCAGAGGAGCCCGACCAGCAATGTGGAAGGTAAGTACTACTTACCCTCACAAACACAAAACAACTTTTTCCTCTATTTTGCCCCCAAATATTTCAGCTTCACTGAACCCTCTGAGAACTACAACCCCCAGCAGCTCCAGATGCTCTGGATCTGTTGGGAGTTGTAGACCTCCCCCCCAGCTAATGTCCCACTGTATTGTTATGCTGGTGTCTGTTCTAGGGCTCCAGCATAACAATATCTAAGTCGCAGAAACCACCGAGTACTTGTCTTTCTGCCACTTTCAGTTTGAAAATGGCGGACACCCGGCGGACCTCATTATAGTCAATGGGGTCTGCCGGTAGCCATGTGTAACCGCCATTTTAACAGTCCACCTCTCCGTCATTCGGGTCCCATGGAGGACTTGTATGACGGAGGGTTTGCTGCAGTTGTGAATCTAGCATAAGGTTATGGCTACACTACAACTTAAGTCATGAAAAAAAAAGATCTTTGTCGCCTTGGGACTCTTTCATACGTTAGTGAATGGGGTCGCATTGGGACCCTCAGGTTGCAATGCGACTCCATTCACTAACATGAGTGAAGGAGTCATAGGGTGACATGGCGATCCACATGACGGCATCATTAACACTAGAAGTAAATGATGATAAAAATGACAGGGCCAGAAAAGTGGTGTGCAAAACTCAAAAAATTGCAATTTTTTCAGCAAAAATTTTCACTTGCCCAAAATAATTGTTACTTTTTTTGACTTGTACGCCAGTTTTTTTGTTTTTTTTTAAGCACACAAGCTGTGTTAAATCAGCTCCATAGTATTTACACTGTACAAATAGGAAACGTGACGTTAAAAAAAAAACAAGAAAAAACTGGCGTACAAGCCATAAAAAAAAGTAACAATTATTTTGCTCAAGTGAAAATTTTTGCTAAAAAATTGTATATGGCAGATATACGCTAGGTTCACACCTGTGTTCGGGTTTCCGTTCGAAGGGTTCGCTTGGGAACCCCATGAACGGAAATCTATTATAAGCTTAAAAAAGCAGTTAACTGACGAATTTCCGCCCGAAAAGGGTGGAAAATGCAAAGAGAAAAGCACTTCTTGCAAGACTTTTCTCTCCGCATTTTTTTTTAGCGGAATGGGGAACGGAATCCCTAGGTGGAGATCGGGCGCAAGTGTGAACCTAGCCTTAACCTTTTTAACCAACCCCCAGTACAATAAAATTTTGTCAGTAAGTTGCTAATAAAAGACTGTGCATCAGTCTTATAGAAGTTGTCCAGACTAAATTTTTAAATTTTTTTTTATTTATGCCGAGGGAGGTGGAAAAAAAAATACCATACTCACCTGTTCCCGATGCTCCGGTGTTCTCCCAGTATGGTCCAGTCCTGCATGTGACTACCAGCAGAACTGCAGACTGGACACCAGATGAATATGTTTTTTTTGTTTGTTTGTTTTGTTTTTCACCTCTCCCGGACTAATTATAAAAACAATGAACAATGTGCCCAACATGCTTATACCTCAAGCTGTCCTGGCTCGAATACCCGACTACTTATGTTCTACCGGCCCAGAAGACATAGGCCGCTTGAAGGTACCGCCAGTGAAAGTTAGACTCAAACCAGGAGCTCCCTTGCCCAGGAAACCGCAGTACCCACTTAGTCTAGCCCAATTCGAGGCAATCTCCAAACAAGTCCACGTTTTGGGATCAAGCGGGGCTATCATGGAGTGCACCTCTCCTTGCAACACACCACTGTTCCCAGTTAAGAAGAGGACTCCGAAAGGACAACCTGACAAGTACAGGATGATACAAGACTTACGGGCTGTAAATGAGGCCACAGTCCTGGAAACACCTATTGTGGCCAACCCACACACTCTATTGTCCGGCATACCACCTACAGCTACCATCTTTACTGTCGTGGACTTCGCAAACGCATTCTTCAGTGTACCATTGGACCCATCCTGCTAGTATCTCTTCACGTACACACATGAAGGAAAACAGTATACCTAGACTGTAATGCCCCAAGGGGCTCAGAACTCACCCAGCCAATTCTCGAAGGCCATGATTCTCATTCTGGATACTTGGAGTCAGGAAGACCCAAACGTAATGCTCCTACAGTATGTTGATGACCTTCTTCTTTGTACACACAACCTTCCCATTGCAGAAGAAACCTCAGAAAGCCTTCTCATCTACTTGGCAGAACAAGGATGCAAAGTCTCCAAGGACAAGTTACAGTGGTGCCAAACTACTGTAGTCTTTCTTGCCCATTGCTTGTCCTACAGCATACGCCACTTCACCTCTGAAAGAGTTGTGGCTATACAAGGCATACCCTTACCTGACAACCACAAGAAATTGCAAGCATTTCTAGGCCTCATAACTTACTGTAGAGCCTGGATACCTGAAGCCTCCTACCTCATGCAACCATTGTACGATGCCTTGAAAAAAGATCCCTTCACTCTGTCCACCTGGCAGTAGAAGCCTTCTTCCAACTTAAGTCTTCCATTCAAACAGTACCAGCGCTGGGTTTACCAAACTATGAGAAAATATTCAAACTATACGTGTCTGAACGCAGAGGCCACGCCATGGGTGTTCTGGCTCAGTCCCATGGCACTGCCGTGCGTCCTATTAGTTACTATTCTTGCAGACTGGACGCTGTTGCCAGGAGAGGACTTTCTTGTCTTCAAGCGGTATTTGCAGCACAAGCACTGCTCAACAAAACTGCTGACATTGTCCTAAGCCACCCACTGATCCTGATGGCTCCACATGACATTGCTTCTATTGTCAACCAAACTCAGCCAAAACACCTCTCCATGGCAAGACACCTGCGTCTACAATGTCAATTATTGATACCTGACAATGTCACCTTAATGCACTGCAACACCCTTAACCCCTCTACTCTTCTTCCACTTCCTGAGGGGGGAGATACAGAAGAAGATGAACGTGAAGAAGACCCTTCCTGCAACTGGAACAAACATGACCACGACTGCTTTCAAGTTATGCAACAGGAGATGGCATACCTACCTACAATAACCACAGATCCCATTCTAGGAGCTGATCTGGAAATTTTTGTTGATGGATCCTGATATGCAGATGCAACCAGGTGGTTCCACACAGGATATGCAGTGACAGCTACTGACATGGTGCTGGAGGCTAAGCCAATGGCACCCCACAAATCTGCCCAAGAGGCTGAACTGGAAGCTCTCACCAAAGCCTGTGAAATGGCAAAAGGGAAAACTACCAATATCTACACAGACTCCAGATATGCCTTTGGATTGGCCCATGACTTTGGCCCAATATGGAAAGCAAGAGGATTCCTCACTGCAGCAGGCACTCCCATAAAGCACTACCAGGCGGTGGGAAACCTGATGGATGCACTCACCCGCCCCAGGAAAGTGGCAGTCATCTAGGTAAACGCATATTCTCAAGGAGACACTCCACAGACCAGGGGCAACAACTTGGCTGACCAAGCTGCCAAACAAGCAGCCAAAGGATGGCAAGAAATGGAAGAAGAGAATCAAACAACTATGGTATACCAGCCATCAGGGAAAATACAACAAAATCTAACAGAGCTCCAGGCACAAGCCTCAGAAGAAGAGAAGGAGGACTGGACAAAGAAAGTAGCTAGGACAGACAAAGAAGGAACATGGAAGAAAGAAGGAAAATTTTGCCTTCCCAGCTCTCTGTATCCAGCAGTGGTGCAGTGGGCACATGGTCCAGGGCATCTCTCAAAGACATTGATGAACAACCTGATAACCAAGTACTACCTAGCACCAGGTATCACCATCTTAACATCCACCTACTGTAAGGCTTGTGTAGTCTGCGCAGAGTGCAACCCTGGAAAAACAGAGAAAGTTCCACAGAAATGTTCCCCCAAACCCTTGTATCCTTTCCAGAGGATACAGATAGACTACATCCAGATGGCAAAAAGCAGACAGTACGAATATGCCCTAGTGGTGGTGGACATGTTCTCAGGATGGCCGGAAGCGTACCCAGTGGCAAATATCACAGCCAAGACAACAGCAAAGATACTCATTAATGAAGTGGTCTGCAGATTTGGAGTCCCAGAAGTGACCGAAAGTGACCAAGGCCCAGCCTTCACTGCAAATCTCACGAGAGAGATATGGGCAGCCCTGGGTACTACACTTACCTTACACACCCCATACCATCCTCAGAGTAGCGGGAAGGCGGAAGGGTTGAATGGAATTTTAAAGTCCCGCATGTTGAAAGCTTCAAGAGAGACGGAGTTAGCATGGCCTGACAGCTTGCCCATAGCACTTTTTAGTATCAGATACACCCCAAAGGGGGAACACCATCTATCTCCCTTTGAAATCCTGTTTGGGTCAGACCCTAGACTAAGAAGTTACTTCCCCCAGCAATTACAACTACATACTGACCATCGTCAGCGGGTACTGTTTGTGCCACCCACCTCCCCACTCTGTCACTGGGTCACTCTGTGGCCTCCTCATGCATCATCATTTATTTGACCCTTCTTCTGATCTGTCAGAAGGAAGGAAAAATGAGACACACAACGGATCCTGTCTGTGTAGCAGCTGTAAGGCCTGTATGGTCCAATCAGAATGGCTTATGATTTGGTAGCCAAAAGCAGGAGTGGGTACAAAATACAGAAGACATGCAAATATTCCATTCACGTGTCATCTCTGTTTTGGATCCACTCCTGGTTATTTTTTGGCATCAGCAATACTGATGGATTACTGACCAAATCCTGACCAAGTGAAGGCGGATGGTCAGCAGACAGGATCCAATTTTTTGGGGGGTTATTGTTCTGACGGATCAGAGGAAGGGCAAATAATCAGTGACGTCAACACAAACTTACGGCTGACACCCTCTCCACTGTGTCAGGATGGCTCTACTTGTATAAGTGTTTAATAGAACAGGTTCTGTAGACATCTATGTGGAATCAGCAGACGACGGTGTAAAAGGAGGGCGCTCTTTCACACTACAGTAGAATCTTGGGCCTCTGCATGGTTCTCTATACCTGGCACTAACATCGACCTGTAAGGCTGAGTTCACACTTCAGTTAGTTGGTCAGTTTTGGCCCCGTAACTGGCCAAACAAGTGAAGTGTGCAGTGGTTCTAAGTCGACGCCTGTCATGTGTGTGTGTCATACTGACTCACAGTATTGTTTCACTACCACAGCAGACTCCCTATGCGTGTTACGGCAAGGCACAGTGTTCTACACCACTATACAGGCACTCAGCAGCCAGGAAATATATTTCTGAACGTGCTATTGACATGAAATTCTCACCAGATATCGGTAACAACCCATCCAATCCACAGAGGCAAAGAAATCAAAACATAGATGTCCATAAATTAAGTTTTGTGTAATAATGAGAAATGACACAGGGAAAAAGTATTGAACACATGAAGAAAGAGAGGTGCAAAAAGCCATGGAAAGTCATAACCACATTTTTGTTCCACATGATTGGCGCAAAGCAAATGTGGTGCCAATATTCAAAAAAGGGTCCAAAAGTAAGCCTGGAAACTACAGGCCGGTAAGTTTGACCTCTGTGGTGGCTAAGATATTTGAAGGTTTTCTAAGAGATGCTATCCTGGAGTATCTCAATGATAATATTCTTATAACAACCAATTAGCATGGTTTTATTAGAAATCAGTCCTGTTAGACTAATCCGATCAGCTTCTATGAAGAGGTCAGTTCAAGACTGGACATGGGTAATGCAGTGGACGTGGTGTATCTGGACTTTTCAAAGGCTTGTGATACTTTACCACATAAAAGGTTGGTATGCAAAATGAGAATGTTGGGACTGGGGGAAACCATACACATTTGGGTTCGCAACTGGCTCATTGATAGGAAACAGAGGGTACTAATGCTAAATACTCAGACTGGGTCAAAGTCACCAGTGGA
The DNA here is from genome assembly GCA_947044405.1 of Leptodactylus fallax. NCBI lineage: Eukaryota > Metazoa > Chordata > Amphibia > Anura > Leptodactylidae > Leptodactylus > Leptodactylus fallax. The sequence continues at coordinate 1,385,965 of CAMRHE010000125.1, read as the reverse complement.
GGGCCCCAGGGGTCAGTATTGGGTCTTCTCCTGTTTCCTTTGTAGAGGGTTTACAGAGCAGGGTGTCCATATTTGCAGATGATACTAAACTCTGTAAGGTAATCAAAACTGAGGAGGATAGTAGAATATTACAGGGGGGGTCTATGGAAGCATGGGCAAATTAAGTTTAATGTAGTCAAATGTAAGGTTATGCATTTTGGTCGAAGAAATAAAATGTATGATTATGTACTTAATAGTAAATGACTGGGTAAAACTGACACTGAAAAAAACTTGGGGATTTTGGTGGACAGTAAGCTTACCTTTAGTGACCAGTGCCAGGCAGCTGCCACCAAGGCAAGTAAAATTATGGGATGCATCAAAAGAGGTAAATATTCTCATGACAAGAACATACTTATACCTCTATACAAATCACTGGTACGGCCACACTTAGACTATTGTGCACAATTTTAGGCCCCAGTATACAAGAAAGACATAATTGAACTAAAGAGAGTGCAGAGAAGGGCAACCAAGATTATTAGGGGAATGAGTGGATTAAAGTACAACGATAGATTAATAAACTTGGGGTTATTCAGGTTAGAGAAGAGACGTCTAAGGGGAGATCTAATAACAATGTAAAAATACATGAAGGGACAGCACAAAGAACTTTCTAATGATCTTTTTACTCCTAGGCCAGTGACAGTGACAAGGGGACATCCTCTACGACTGGAGGAGAGAAAGTTTCACCAGCAACATAGAAGAGGATTCTTTACAGTAAGAACAACAAGGCTATGGAACTCTCTGCCCCAGGAAGTGGTGATGGTAGATTCATTGAACAAGTTCAAAGAGGGCCTGGATGCCTTTCTCGAATAGAACAATATTACAGGTTATGGGTTCTAGATTTTAAGGAGCACGTTGATCCAGGGTGTGATGATTCCACTTAAATATGGCTATAACTCAAAGATGTATTTTGATCTCTGGGTATCGTATCTCCCTCTTACTTCCATTTATTCATAATGTGCACAGCTCTAATCCTAGGTGCATGTTGTCAGTAGTGGCAACCATGGAACAATAGGGCTTTGTATCCATCCCAGAATGGCTCCATTAAATTCCTACATAGCACTGGGTGATCAAATACACATGCATTGTTCAGCCTGGGCTGTTAGATCAGACATGGTTGATAACATTGTATCATTTCACTTGGTCCCCTCTCCTTACAAAGAGTCTTGACTTGAGTGCATTAATCAATCAGACTTGCCGTCGCCGGTGACCTCATTCTGGGTGGTGTAATCAAGGGTATAAAAGATGAGATAAGAGGTCAGTGAGGAGGAGACTGTGCTGAGACTACAAGAATACTATGGGGAGAATGGGCTGAGACTACAAGGAGAATACTATGATGAGACTACAGAGAGACTACTGGGATAGACTGTGATGAGCATGCAAGCTGGAATGCTGTGTTGATGTTGCTGCCTCCATTGGTTATCCCCACATGCCATGTATGAGGGTTGGATTATAGAGCCACATCCAGGATATGTGTGGTAAAGTAATTATTTCACTTTTATTCCCTTTTATTTTATTGTACTGTATATTGTAACTAGTAACTGCTAATGCTTGCATATATCTGCATATCTGTTCTGAACTGCATGTGTTAGATGTTAATACCGACCCATTTAGGGGTTAATAAATATACAAAATTTAGAAAGCTTGTCTTGTATTTATCTTGTGAACCCAGCACTCACTGGCGATGAGTGTGGTTTTTTATGAAAGAAGTCTCAGGTGTGGCCAAAGCGGTGTTGGCGCACAGAGGATCTTTCACATTGGTGGCAGCGTAGTGGATTCTTAGGATAAACAGCGTGTGTTGGTGACCTTTATCACTCAGACACTGCGGATTGTGGTAATCCTATGAGACAAGCTCGGTATTAAAGCAAGCATTAAGATACAGTGAAAGTTTGATACAGTGCTGTTCCCCTCCCTTACTCTTTGTATTCTATCCTATCTTTTATTTGGCAAATACCAGTGAATGGCTAGTGGGCTCAGAAGCAGAGCTCAAGAACTGCAGAACCAGGCTTTTGGAGATCCTGAGCGTATGGCTGAAATGGAGGCAGCCACAGCCATGCAGGGGGTCGAGCAGAGTCCTGATTTTGGGGCTAGGCCAGGAAGTGCAGCAAGCAGCCCGGTCCCAAGGATTACTTCACCAGGAGGGACCAGTAGCCCCAGCCTTGTGGGGGGAATGGCTTCATACTGGCAAATGGCCCTGCAGCAAATAGGCACCAGGGACCCTAACACATACCTGCAGGTGATGTGCCGTTTTCTGGAAGCTGCAGAACAAGAACGGCAGGCAGCAGAACGGCAGGCAGTTCGTGAGGCAGCAGAACGGCAGGCTGAGCGGCAGTATCAGCTTGAGCTGAAGAGGCTGGAAATCTCCCAACAGGCACCAACCGCCCCAGTGCAAACTCCAACAACCCTGCAGAGACCCTCAAGTTGGAAGGAGAAGCCAGGCCGGAGTTCACCACAGCCGTCTGTAGTCAGGTCGGGTGAGACAAGCTATGCCCCGGGTGGTCCTTCCACTGCCCCAAGAACTCTGGGCGCCCTGGTGACCTGCCCCAAGGGGAGGTGCAGTGGTGCCATGCCTGTAACCAGCCAGGACATTTCAAGGCGGAGTGCCCCAACCGCCCTGAGAACTCCCCTGCGTCCCAAGCCACAGCAAGTGGCTCATCTGTGTATTTGGTTGGGAGGGTGGGGGCTAAACCCAAAGCCAACCGTCAGCCGGTTATTGTGGGGGATAAAGTGGTCATAGGACTTCGGGACACTGGGGCAGCTGTTACTCTGGTGCAACCTGATTTGGTCCCCCCGGACAGTATTATCCCTGGGAAAACTTTAACCCTGAGGGGAATTGGACAGGAACGCTTCACTGTACCCATGGTTTGTGTCCATCTGGACTGGGGTGCAGGAAAAGGAATGCGGACTGTGGGACTAATGACTGATTTGCCGGCTAATGTACTGTTGGGAACTGATTTAGGACCTATGGTGTCCCAATATGGGATGGGGAGCACCCCAATTTACTGTGATAAACTGTCTATGATTAATGTTGATAATGTGTCTGTCATATCTGCAGAGGGGGCCCATAACCCCCCCTCTGAGATACTTCCCATGGCAGTAAGTGTAAAAGCTAATGAGTTGCCTTCAGCTGAGAGCAGGGAAGATGCATATGAGCTTCCTGCCACCCAGCTCAGCAAAAATGTTATTGATGCTTTGTTCACTCCCGTGCTAGGAGCCAGTGAGACCTTGTCTGAAGACACACCCACATCTGCGGGGGGCGTCTCCCTCCCAGCTTGTGAATATGTCTACCACAGATCTCATTGAGGCCCGGTGTGAATTAACAATTGCTAATGAATGTACTGTCAATGTAATTGCCAATGCTTGTTGTGAAAGTGTACAGGGCAGCTCTTCTGAGTCACTGGAAGCGACTTCTACTATTTCGCCCAGTGCATCCGATAAGCACCCAACTGCTGGCCATGTGCCAGGTGGTCAGGTAGGCTATGGGGATCTCATGGCCGATCCAGGTGAGGGACGGACTGCTGGTAGTGCGGTGTTAGCCCGCAGCCAGAGTGCTACAAGGGTGGAGGGCGTTCCGACCCTTGAACCGTTGCCTACACCACCTGAAGTTGGTGCTGAGACCGCCATGACTAGCCTCACTCCCTTGAAGCCGGAGGAATCCGACCGGTATGAGACATACACGTCTCTTCGGTCCAGTTCTATTCCAGGAGTGCCCATGGCCCAAGTTCAGATGGCATGGGGTACTGGAGGTGTGATCCAAGAAGGGAGTATGTCAAATGTATTACCTGTCAATGTATTGTGGGGGGATGGTTTGGGGAAGCATGATCTCCGTCATTTGCCCAAGGTATCACCATCACCCACCCAAGTACAGGAGGAACAGGGTGTAGGCCCAAAGGGGCAAGGCGTCTGGGAGGGAGGACAGAGTCCAAACATACCTGTGCCAGAACCAGAGGTGCCCCTAGGTTTGGAAGCAAAGGGGGAGGCGCAGCATCCCCTAGAACTCTCCCAACTAGCGGCTAGTGTGAGAGAGACCCTGAGAGACCGCCGGGATGGGGTCTCTGAACTGGTATCCCAAAGACCTGGGGTCATGAGTGTGGCTCCACAGGATGCCAGCCCTCAGAAAGCGGACCCAGAACAGGCAGGAGGTAGCCAAGAGTTCAGAGATGCTGTCCAAGCTGACCCTAGTCTGGACATATTGAAGGCGCGTGCCGCTCAACCACCCTCGTAGTCTGACAAGGCCCGAGTCTGCTGGGACCCCGGGGGAAGGTGGGGGGAGCCTTGGGGCCAGAGCCTGAGGAGCTGGAGGCGTAGGTGCTCTCAGAAGAGGGGCACAGGCCCCTACTTCCTACAAGCCCCATCTAAAAGGGGGAGGTGTGATGATTCCACTTAAATATGGCTATAACTCAAAGATGTATTTTGATCTCTGGGTATCGTATCTCCCTCTTACTTCCATTTAATCATAATGTGCGCAGCTCTAATCCTAGGTGCATGTTGTCAGTAGTGGCAACTATGGAACAATAGGGCTTTGTATCCATCCCAGAATGGCTTCATTGAATTCCTACATAGCCCTGGGTGATCAAATACACATGCATTGTTCAGCCTGGGCTGTTAGATCAGACATGGTTGATAACATTGTATCAGTTCACTTGGTCCCCTCTCCTTACAAAGAATCTTGACTTGAGTGCATTAATCAATCAGACTTGCCGTCGCCGGTGACCTCATTCTGGGTGGTGTAATCAAGGGTATAAAAGATGAGGTAAGAGGTCAGTGAGGAGGAGACTGTGCTGAGACTACAAGAATACTATGGGGAGAATGGGCTAAGACTACAAGGAGAATACTATGATGAGACTACAGAGAGACTACTGGGATAGACTGTGATGAGCATGCAGGCTGAAATGCTGTGTTGATGTTGCTGCCTCTATTGGTTATCCCCACATGCCATATGTGAGGGTTGGATTATAGAGCCGCATCCAGGATATGTGTGGTAAAGTAATTATTTCACTTTTATTCCCTTTTATTTTATTGTACTGTATATTGTAACTAGTAACTGTTAATGCTTGCATATATCTGCATATCTGTTCTGAACTGCATGTGTTAATACCGACCCATTTAGGGGTTAATAAATATACAAAATTTAGAAAGCTTGTCTTGTATTTATCTTGTGAACCCAGCACTCACTGGCGGTGAGTGTGGTTTTTTATAAAAGAAGTCTCAGGTGTGGCCAAAGCGGTGTTGGCGCACAGACTATCTTTCACACAGGGTTTTATACTGATTCCCAGATTGGAGTCGGGAAGGAATTTTTTACCCATGAAATGGGGTAATTGGCATAAGACTCATGGGGTTTTTTGCCTTCCTCGGGATCAACTCTGTAGGGTTATAGGTTGGACTTGATGGACTGATGTGTTCATCCAACCTCATCTACTATGTAACTATGTAACTATGTAACTATGTAAGGACAAGTTGATCCAGGCTTTTATACTGATTGCAAGATTGGAGTTGGGAAGGAATTTTTTGCCCTGACATGGGGCAATTGGCATCATTTTTTGCCTTCCACTGGATCAACACTGTAGGGTTATAGGTTGGAATCATCTATTATGTAACTATATGACACCAGCTAAAATCTATCAGTAATTAAAAAGCAATCCTGCCACATAGTGAAAAATAATATCAGTTGGTTCACCTGATGGCCTATAAGAAGATGTCTCATTACAAAGGTGCCACACAAGAAACATGATGGGTGAAAAAACACCAGAACAAAATCGCAAGACAGAGAGGAATCCAAGAACACAGCCAAAGGTCAGTATTAGAGCAGCCAAATCAATGTCAGGAGCCAAGCAGGAAGTTGCTAACAAATTAGCCAGCAAAGCTGGTTGATGATTGAGTGGTTTATTAAGGCCTGCTCAGGAAGCTTCCCTATGTTGTCATGGCAACCTTAAAGCAGCAACAACCAATCCTAACAGGAAGCTTCCTTATGTTGACACAGCACGGCATTCCTGACAAAGACCTTTGCAACCTTTTTGTTGCAAAACATACTGATGGCATTGGTTACAGAAGAATTTCTAAAATACTGAAGGTTCCAGTGAGCAGTGTTGGGGCCATAATCCAGAAGTGAAAAGAACATAATTTCACCATTAACCGACCATGACCAGGTGCTCCCACAAGATTTCAGATAGAGGAGTGAAAAGAATTATCAAAAGAGTTGTCCAAGGATCACCTGTAGAGAGCTACAGAAAGACCTTGAATCAACAGGTACAATTGTTTCAAAGAAAAAATAAGTAATGCACCCAACCTTCATGCCCTGTATGAACGCTCACCACACAAGAATCCATTGCTGAACAAAAAGCATTTAAAGTTTGCTCAACAACATTTAGAAAAAACTGTGAAATACTGGGAGAATATAGTCTGGTCAGATGAGACCAAATCTTTTTGGATGCCATAATACATACCATGTTTGGAGGTCAAAAGGCACTGTATAGCACCCCCCAAAACACCATACCAACAGTGAAGTTTGGTGTGGGTGTAATGGAATTGTTAAAAGAGCAATTCCCCAGTAGCTGCTGATGAACTCTGGGAGGAAGGGAATGATAAGACACTGAGTGCTAAGCTGAATCCGTGCCCCTGTCTCTGCCTACTTGCCTCACTGCCCAAGATGGCAGAGGACAACTGGACGGCAGTCCCTTCTTAGGATATAGGTGATAACACAGAATGAAGACAAGACAAAAAACAACAAGCGGGAGGTCAGATAGCCAAGGGGTCAGAACCAGTCGAGCAGTGCAGTACAGAATCAAAATCCAAGAGAGTAGTCACAAGAAAAGCCAAAGGTCAGAAAAGCAATACAAACAGTAACAGTATAGAGCCAGCACGCACAGAAAGGCAATAGCAAGAATTAAGGTGAGGGTGAGCAAACAATAAATAGGAAGAAAGAACCCGCCCCAGACTTGATTGGAAGGAAAGATCTCAATCACACAAGTAAGGCTGAGATTAACTATTTGAGGAACAGAGGGAAACAAAGGTGTAACAGAGGTGAGGGAATAGAACAGTGTTCAGACAGATACAACAAGAACCTAAAGCAAGGACTCATAGCCAAACATGCCTCCTGCACCGTAGCATGTGGCCAGAGGGTGGTGCCGAAGTCCGAGTGGGCAAGGTTGTTACAGTGGGGCTGTTTTTCAGCATACTGTACTGGCAAACTTCATATAACTAATTGTAAAATGATGGCCAAATCTACCGAGACATTCTTGATAAAAATCTGTTCTCAGCTACCAGGATGATGAAGATGAAAAGAAGTTGGACATTTCAGCAAGACAATGATGCCAAACACACGACCAAGGAAACTCTAAATTGGTTTCAGAGAAAGAAAATAAAGCTGCTAGAATAGCCCAGCCAATCACCTGACCTGAAACCAATAGAAAATCTATGGAAGGAACTAAAGCTGAGAGTTCATAGAAGGAGCCCACAGACCCTTTACTGAATTTCCCCACTGTGGGACTATTAAAGGACTATTATTATTATTATTATTATTAAAGGGTGTTTGTGTGGAAGAATGGGCCAAAATCACACCTGGGCAATGTATGCGACTAGTTTCTCCATATAGAAGGCGTCTTGAAGCTGTCATCACCAACAAAGGCTTTTGTACGAAGTATTAAATAAATTTCAGTAAGAGTGTTCAATAGTTTTTCCCTGTATCATGTCTCATTATTACACATAACTTAATTTATGGACATCTATGGTTTGATTTCTTTACCTGTGTGGATTGAATGGGTTGTTATCGACATCGGTTGAGAATTTCACGTCAATAGCAATGCTCTGTGATTTTATGCTAGTTCCCTGGTCAGTGTGTGTTTGTTTCTAGGTAGGCCAATCTCCTCATATGCTACAATTTGTTGATTAATTGGTTAACAAGTTAAATTAGTGCTAGCTTTGAAGCTCTGCATCCCTATATAAGTGGATACAGCTCATGGGGGAAGCATTTCCAATGCACGGGGGCATTTCCTAATGCAACTGTCCATCTTAACCTAAATGCATATTAAACAAAGTGCACTTACACATGGCACTTAGACAGGGCACGAGACAGGAACACCATGGAAGAACACCAGGTAAACTTAAACCCAAAACAACAAGCTTTAACACATGGTATGAAAGAGCTGCACTGTCACTTACTATTGGAAGAGTGAAGAAATCAGGCGATACCTTTTAGTGGACATTTTAAGACACAGGAGAAAAGAAAAGAAATGGAGTACAAATTTATGCAAAAATTTCAAACTCTGCAATTTGGACTTAATATTCATGCCAGCTTCATGTCACACTATGTTTGAACCATGAACTGAACTCAATATTCATGCCAGCTTCAAATCACACTATGTGTGACCTGTGAGGGTCACAAATCACCTCCTGATAGCAAACAGATAACAGCAAGAATTACTGATCCCTCCGTCACGCACCACAAGTTTCCAGACTGTTTTTTTGACCTGTTGTAAATAACTTCTCTACTTAGATTGCAATTTTTTTTAAGGACTCTAAAATGCTTTGAAAACCATGTGTATAAAAATCTGTTAATTTTCAGTTCTTGTATCACACCATGTCTGATGAAGGGAGCGAGCACTCCTGAAACGTCATCCTGTGACATCACCCCTGCGCTTATACAGAACACCAGTGACTGTCTCTGCTGTCTCAAATATCATGTCTTCGCTCTATCTGAAACTGAATCTCAAAGACTGAACTACTGCTGTTTCCACCATCCAATAGATCTGTCCCTGATATCTCCATTGCAGTCTCCGGCCTTACCATATCTCCTAGGCAGTATGCCTGCTGCCTTGAGGTTATGTTTGACTCAGACCTTTCCTTCAGCCCCCATATCCAATCACTCGCATGCTCATGTCATCTCCATCTCAAAAACATCTCCAGAATACACCCTTTACTTACCACAGATACACTAAGGACACTTATTGTTGCCCTGATTCACTCTTGCCTTGACTACTGTAACTCCTTACTAATCGGTCTTCCCCTTACTAAACTCTCCCCTCTACAATCTATTCTGAATGCAGCGGCCAGGTTCATCTATCAGTCTAGACGTTACAGTGATGCCTCTGGACTGTGTCGGTCACTACATTGGCTTCCAATTCAATACAGAATACAATATAAACTTATCACCCTCATCCACAAGGCTCTCCATAATGCTGCACCTCCTTACATTTCCTCCCTCATCTCTGTCTATTGCCCAACCCGTGCTCTCCATTCACTCAATGACCTAAGACTAACATCCTCTACTATCAGAACCTCCCACGCTTGTATACAAGACTTCTCCCGAGTTGCACCACTTCTCTGGAATGCTCTATCCCGGACTATCAGATTAAACCCCAATTTCTACAGCTTCAAGCGCAAACTAAAGACTTATCTTTTCAGACAGGCCTATCACAACTCCTAATGTAAACCCTTCCGTAGTTAGATTCCCTAAAACATACCCTCTATTCATGTTCTCACATTACCCCACAGGATATGATGCTTTATATGTCCAGGCACCATCTGCACGTTAAAAGACACGACTGGTGATGGCTCATACAGCTTTATATATGTGTAATGACAGTAACCTCTATTACAAAATTGTCTGACCATTGTATAAGCAATGCTACCTCCGATACCGCCCCTGCTACCTCTTGTGTCACCCCCTCTACCTGATACATTGTAAACTCTTGCGAGCAGGGCCCTCAGTCCCATTGTGTGAATTGACTATTTCTTTGTAATGTTTCTTTTTGTCTGTATTTGAACCCTACAAATTGTACAGTGCTGCGGAATATGTTGGCGCTATATGAATAAAATATATTATCATTATAATCATTACGTTTCGAAGTATATTTACTTAGAAAATTGGAGACGTGTGTACTTATTATATCCACTGTGTGTGTGTATGTGTGTGTGTGTGTGTGTGTGTGTGTGTGTGTGTATATGTCAACAATGATTTGAACTTGTGCTCTTGAAGTCAATGGTTCATAAAGTACAGTATATATCAGGTGGCTGCAATAATGATGATGAAGTACAAATAAAGTTTTTGCATCTCATGCAGTAGTTTGCAAGGAACATAGAAAATGGGGATACCAGCAGCAATAGCATGTCATGTCAATAGCACGTTTAGAAATATATTTACTTAGAAATTGGTAACGTTCAATAATTATTTCACCCCCGCACTGCTACGCTGTGTGTGTGTGTTGCAGAAATTTCTGTGATTGACAATAGGGTAAATCATCTGGTTTAGGTTCTTTCTACAGCATGTGTATGAATTTTTGCAGGTCCTATAGAGATGAATAGGGAATTTGTGAAATGTCTGCAATAAATCAGCCTTGTGCGTTAAATTAACCCTTAGACCTGTGCATGGTATAAATCCCATGTAGATATCAAACCATATTCTACACTTATATTGATGTAAATATTGGTGTCAGGACTGACACTGAAAAATGCATAGAGACAAAATACATTTATTCTTAGAAAATGCACAGAATTTTTCAGAGCAGTAATTTATTTTTAAAAAAAGAAAGAAACTGCAGTTGCGCTAACATAAGGTTTCCCAAGCACAAAAGAAATTTATAAGCATCTTTTAGGAGTCGTCATCTTGCATTTCCGGAAAATATGGTCACCTCTTGGTTTCAAAGTAAGTCCACTAAAAATTAAAGCAGAAGTAACACTTAAATTATTATATTAAAATTTAATCAAATCCATAAAATCAAAGTCGGAAATGCCAATTCTCCTAGCTAAAAAAACACTGTTGGATCTTGTTACCTATGGTTTGTTATCTTTTAAATCTGGTTAACTATGATTTGATTAACTTAGTTTGGCAGGCTCACCTGAAGATGATTCTTTCTTCTGAAAGCCAGAGTCAGCTGAGAAAAAAAGCTAAATTAGTTAATTCAGTGAAACCAAAAAGTTTACTACACTGCCATTATTTATGTGCTGTTACTCATGTGCATGAGAGAATAACAGGATTAATGGGTTGTCTCACAAAGATGGAGGGTAGCCATAAATCCAGCTTCCATAACCACTGTTCTCATCAGGCGAAGTTGTGTCTTGCTATACTTTTCCACTTGCAGGGAAAATGTATTGCATTACATGACAGCAATCTACAGAATTAATGATTGACCATATGATGCATAGCTGATCCTGGTCTGAGTGAGGATCACATTAAGTATTTGTTCACATGTCAGTGTTTTTGGTCATTGATCTGCATCAGTGCTTGTAAGATAAAATCAGTAGTGAAGGCTACACGTCTGTAAAGAGATACTGAAAATATTAGCATATTATAAGTCAATGCGATTCGTGGGCCACCAGCGATGTCCACCGTATGACATCTAACAGAAGTCACAATGCAATAAAGACATAGCCTTAAAGAGATGCAATATGTTCTGTGTCACATTAAAGAGGGGCATGTATCTTATAATGATTTTTTTTAAATAGTTTTGCTTAATTTCTTAAGCTACTGGACAACTGCACTTTGATCCAGCAAAACTATCCAACATCACTGTGAATTCAGGAAGAAGTAGCAGAGTTAACTTGAATTTCTGCACTTGATTAAACTGTGGCAGCATGTGATAGCTTAACACAGAAGACAACAAAAAAAATCAAAGAAAATTTGTCGAAAACACATTTTTCAATTACTTTTCATTGGTTGTTGTTGTCTGAGCCCAAATTGATTATTCATGCTGAGGACCTATTCACAGGATATGTCATCAGTATGTGATCTGTCTGGGTTTGCCTGATTTCTTCACTCTTCCACATCTGTCTGGGTTTGACACCCAGACGCCGAACAGATCAGCTGTACATCTGCCTCTGGATGTCGGAAACTGATACAGGATGGGGAGTGTGTGCAGCATTGCTCTTATTCAAGTAACAGAAGTGACACAGCAGCCCCATCAACTGTATAGCTGTGGTGCTGGGACACTGCAGCGCCACTCCTATTAACCCCTTTAAATTAAGAAACATATTGCAAACAGTACTTACATGAGTAAGTGAAAGTTCCTCCTGTTAAGACTTCTACATCAGGAAATCTATATTAAAGAAAGAGATTGCACCATAAATGCAAACCTGAATTGTGTTTAACTTACACAAGTTGTTCGACATGTAATTAGACTGTGATGGCAACCTTCACAGGATATTGTTTCTGCATCAAAAATGCAGTTAAAACTTAAAGAGAACCTTTCACCACTTCTAACAAGTCCAGTTCTTCACATCATGGAATAGCGGCTGTTCCACTGATTTTGGTACAGTTGGAATTTTTTTCTCTAGCCCCCACCATTCCCAAGCAATCAATGCTGTTAGTTTTAGTGCATGCTGTGCTGTTTAGTGTCTGTCAGGAGAGTGGTGTCAGGCAAGGGACGTGATTCTGAGCTCTGACACTGGCTGCCTGTGATTGGAGCTCTGAATCACACCCCCTGCCTGCCACTGCCTTTATGACATTACAGAGCTTAAATAGCACATCAGACACCAAAACTAACTGCACTTGTTGCTCAGGAATGGTAGGGACGAGAAATAATTCCAAGTGGAGCAGCAACAGATTCTAAAAACTTGAATTGGTAGGGGTGGTGAAAGGTCCTCTTTAAAGGCTATGTACATATTCATAGTCATTTTTAATTATTACATTATATGTATTAATGGCTAGAAAACAATTTTCAAATAGGGTTTTATTAGAAATTTTGCTTGCTTTTTCTTCGGTAGTTTTCATTTGCCCTCAAATAAATAATGCAAGCTGCTCTTTCCCCTTCTAACAGAGATCCGTTTGAAAAGCTTTCATTTTGAGATTATCTCTGTGATCCTAAGTGCACATTTATGTAGAAGTCTTATCAAACTATAACCTTATTTGAAAAAAAGGTTTTCTAGCCAATAATACATATAATGCAATAATAAAAAAAATACCCAGAAGCTTATGCCTAGACTCATTTGTTAAGAAAATGATAATTAGTCTTACAGTTTACTAATTACTATTTTATTGTCTGGTGTATAGACACAGTATAATTCTAAAAAAAAATAGCAATAGATTTCATTGTTCTTATACTTACTTGATGTCTTCACCCTCCAACAGTTTCTTGTAGGTGGAGATTTCTACATCTAGAGCTTGTTTTATATCCAACAATTCCTGGTAGTTGACAATTATCTTGTGAAGTTCTACCTTTGCTGACTCAATTGCTGCTTCATAGCTGGTTATCTGTGCCTGATACTCTGCCACTCCAACACTGGATCTTGCAACTACTTCTGCCAGATTGCTTTCAAGTGTGTAATTCTAATAAAATAGTAAAATTGAAATGTTACATAAACATTGCTTGGTGTCTTCCCCTAACATTTGAGACAGATCTCTGCTCTCTAACTTTACACTAAGCATCTTCAGTGTTTTACATTTAAAGGGGTTACCTAGGAATTGGAGCAACCTGTGTAGAGGCTGGGGGAGGTGCAATATAAAAAAAAATAATGCATAATTATCTGTCCCCTGCGCACCGTTGTCTGCTGCTGGTGTCCATTCAGTTTCATGCTGGTGGATCAATGTTGTAAGTCCTCAGCCTGGCCTATATGAGTTACATCCTCAGTTGCTCTCCAGCAGACTTGTGAGGCTGAGGACTTCCAGAATCAATGCATCAGTGCAAGACTGAATGGAGATTGACATGCCAGCCCAAATAAAGTTCTAGCAGAATACCTCCTATTGCAAGCATGAGTGATCTGTGCATAAAGAAGGGAAGCTACAGTTGATTTAGATCATGAAGAGAGATGAGGAAAGCGAAATAAAAAATAATTCAAAGGAAGGAAAAACCTACAGAATGGCATTATGCAGTATGAAAATATATTCTTAACATACATACCACTGCCAGGAGAGACTGTAGTTCTGCATTTAATGTCTGTAATTCTTTCTTTGTGCCAGTAATTTCTGTTTTCACTGTGGCTACAACTTCTGACGTCTTTGCTGTTTCAGTGTTTATTTCTTCAATCTGTGGACATTAAAATATTATTGACTATTATTATTATTTTTTTTTTTTTTTGGAGGTATTATTCCTCATTTTGAGTATCATGATATAAGATGAACCATCAATATGAATCAAATTTCATTCACATTCGGTAACAGGAGCAATGTTTCACTTAAAGGGTTGCTCCTTATAACTGATTTATAAAAGAATTCTTATGAATAGCACAGCATGCTAGTCAGGCTTTTCTTGGTATATGTTACCTTGGCTCTGAAATATATCTCTGCATCTTCTTTGTGTTGTTGGACGGATTTCTCATATTCTGCTCTCAGTTTATTCAAAGCAGTTGTGAGATCGAATGACTTAGCAGCATCAACTTCAATCAGTGAAACAGATGTGCCTGCTGAAGTTCCAAGTTTACTCTGTAATGTGGTCAGTTCCTAGGTGAAAAAAGGACAAAAAACAATGAGCACAAGTCTGCCAACCTTCTTGGCACCTCTTTGCCCTCTGCTTGCTCCAGCATGGAAACATCCTATATAGAGTTGAGGTAATGATGGACACTTCTTTAAGTGCTTTCTGAGTCATTTTATCTATTATAACCATTCATTTTGAGATTATTTCTATTTTGCCCCTAATATTTCATTCACGATGATTATTACTGCATTTATAATAGAATATGCTGGCACTATGTAAACATCAAAAAATAAATATATAATGGGTTTTTGCTATGGTATGCATCTATTGAGATCCCTTAGCATTAGGAGTCTTTGGCAAACCTTATCCAAATGCTTGTGTGAATAGTCTTGACTGTACTCCATTGTCATGTTTAAGTTAGCTTGCTGTAACATATATGTCTCTTACGCATAGATAGCATCATATATTATGTGTTATGCACAGGAGACCTTAGATTTCTTATATATTTCTCATACTACTCTAGTGAAAATATTGAAAGCTAAAGACATCACCCTGAAACATACTGTCTTACCTCTTCTTGTGTCTTCTTCAAAAATTCTAGGTCATCAAGTGCTGCTGAGAATCTTTGTTCCAGTACAGAGCGCAGTTCAGTAGCAGACTCAATGTCCTGTCATTAAATTAATAAATGAACAAGCATTTATATTGTTATACTGTATTTGTATAATGTAAATGAAAAGTTCATAGAATAATTTAACAATTACTAGTACAAATTCTATCATATCATTACTAATTATAATGCTCCTTTAATGCTGCTTAATAATATGTGAACTCAAATCATATAAGATTTTCATTAGGATTTGAAGAATATTTTGAAATGTAGTCATGATGTCCGAGGCACCCCCTATAGCTTTGACCCTGGGTATAAACTTAGACTAGAAAAACTAAAGATACCACAAATGCATTAAACCACATTGGACACTTTGATAAATGTGGTGCAGTTTAAGCTGTCTAGTCTAAAACTTACAGTATTAGTATATCTGCCCCTTAGTTTTTACCACACAATACTATCAGTGGAAAAATAGGGAAAACATTGCCAAACTCAACAGAAATATGACAGCTGTACATACACCATTTTAAACATTTAAATTACCCGTTTCATTGCTGCAATGTCGGTTTCCAGTTGAAATTTCACTCCTAATTCTAATTCGAATCTGAAAGAAAAATTTTTACCAATTAAGGATAACATTTCCAATAAACCATATTCTTAAAATTGTAACTGATAATATTTACATGAAATCCAATGATGCTACCTAAATATAAAGATATGTTTGCATATACCAATTTTGTACAGTATAATTTTGTCCAATGCCACAATTTATTTCAGCTACCAGATTATACACTTGCTAAAAATTACCATGCAACTTTTTGGAATGTATCAAGAAATATTCCACTATATTTCATGTAAAATATGTTTTTTTTACATGAAATTCAGCATTGTGTTTTTGGAATAATATTGACAGGCTTACACATCGCTGAACCAAAAAACAATTATTTACATGATTATTTTTAATTAGACAATATATCAATCAATGAATCATTGAAATTACTTTCCAACTTACTTGGTCTTGAGCTCTTCTGCAGCACCTCTGACATTGTCAAGTTCAATTTCATGTCGAACATTTTCCAAAGTTAGAGTTTCAACCGTGTTCCTAAGTTCTGTAAGCTGAAGTTCATAATTCACTGGGGAAGAGGAATCTGGGGAAGAGGTGGCTGTGCCTCCTGTCAGTAAGTTCAGCTGGGTTTGTAAAGTCTGATTTTCAAGTTGTAATTGCTTAACCTTCTCCACATAAGCATAAAAGCGTTCATTTAATCCTGCCAATGTCTGCTTTTCTGTGGCCCTAGAGAGTAGCTGAGGTGCTACACGTGGCCCCCCTACATTCAGAGTTGAACTCAGACCACCAGCAGTCAATGAGCGACCCAAACTAAATGCTGCACTACTTCCCAAGCCTCCTCCTAATCCTGATCCTAAACCACCTCCTAAACCACCTCCTAATCCTCCTCCAAAACCTCCACCTAATCCTGCTCCATAACCACCTCCCAATCCTGCTCCTAAACCACCTCCAATTCCTGCTCCTAAACCACCTCCAATTCCTGCTCCTAAGCCACCTCCGATTCCACCACCCAAACTAAGACCAGCTCCTAATCCACCACCACCGATTCCAAGACTGAGACCTCCTGCACTTACACGTACACCACCACCACTAAGGGAATAGCCTGATCTCTGGGATGAAGAAACCCAACTAAGAGAACCTGAACCCGTGACTGACATGGTGGCACAAAAGGATGAAATAATCCAATATAATAATTAAAGCCCTATTGCATTTAGAATGTTTCAGTGGAAACTATGAGCTAAAATGCACCTGGCTTTTATTTGTTTTACTTGACGCTTGACACTCCTCCTTTGCCTAAAGACAGCGTCTTAATTTTCTGCAGAACAGAGAATTTTTAGCGTCTGCCTTGAAGCTGAACTAGCTCACCTTTAGAAATGAAACAATTGCTGCAGCGTTCTATCCAGAAAAAAAAAAAATATATAGTGTTTAGCCAGAGGGTCATTCTTGTCAAGGAAAAAAACTTGACAAATTCCTAAAGTTCAACAATTTTGCAGCAGCTAAATATAGTGTACTTACACACGTGGACAAAATTGTTGGTAACCCTCGTTTAATGAAAGAAAAACCCACAATGGTCACAGAAATAACTTGAATCTGACAAAAGTAATGATATATAAAAAAATGAACATGAAAATGAACAAATGAAAGTCAAACATTACTTTTCAACCATGCTTCAACAGAATTTTTTCAAAAAGAAAACTCTTGAAACAGGCCTGGACAGAAATGATGGTACCCTTAACTTAATATTTTGTTGCACAACCTTTTGAGGCAATCACTGCAATCAAACGATTCCTGTAACTGTCAATGAGACTTCTGCACCTCTCAACAGGTATTTTGGTCCACTCCTCATGAGCAAACTGCTCCAGTTGTCTCGGGTTTGAAGGGTGCCTTTTCCAGACGGCATGTTTCAGCTCCTTCCAAAGATGCTCAATAGGATTTAGGTCAGGGCTCATAGGAGGCCACTTCAGAATAGTCCAATGTTTTCCTCTTAGCCATTCTTGGGTGTTTTAAGCTGTGTGTTTTGGGTCATTATCCTGTTGCAAGACCCATGACCTGCAACTGAGACCAAGCTTTCTGACACTGGGCAGCACATTTCTCTCTAGAATCCCTTGATAGTCTTGAGATTACATTGTACCCTGCAGATTCAAGACACCCTGTGCCAGATGCAGCAAAGCAGCCCCAGAACATAACAGAGCCTCCTCCATGTTTCACAGTAGGGACAGTGTTCTTTTCAAGATATGCTTCATTTTTCCATCTGTGAACATAGAGCTGATGTGCCTTGCCAAAAATTTCAATTTTGGTTTCACCTGTCCATAGGACATTCTCCCAGAAGCTTTGTGGCTTGTCAACATGTAGTTTGGCAAATTACTTTTGTCAGATTCAAGTTATTTCTGTGACCATTGTGGGTTTTTCTTTCATTAAACAAGGGGTACCAACAATTTTGTCCACGTGTGTACACTTAGTGCGCTCACCATAAATATATAAGTTTTAATAAGAAAATTTATTTTAATAATATTGTATTCTAGCATGGATTATACAAGGAGCTGTTAAAGATACTATTTGATACTGACAACATAGCACTATACAGTTGCTGTAGGCATGCTGCCTGCACATTTGCATTATGTTTCAACTTCCCATTCAATCATATTCCTAAAGTGCTGTATTAGATTAACCACTTCTGGACCAAGCCAATTTCCGCAGTTGGGGAGTGGTATTGGCGTTTTTGAAATTATTTTACTTTCATTTTTCTTTGTCTTTTTTTTTCTTTCTTTTTTTTTACCTTGTGGCCGCCATAAAGTCACAATCAAACTGGGAATGGGGGGCATTTTAGCAGTAATTTTTTTTTTTGAGCTGATTTCCTCTGTAACTGATAGCTGATATATGTGGCCCCAGTTACAGGAGGAATACATCCTCCTGACCATAACTGCAGAGCATCTCTGGGTCAGCTCTTACAGTTTTTGGTCCCTGACAGATCATGTGACCACTGGGTCAGAGTGGAGCCTCATCATGGCGGCTCCCATAGCTGTATACACAATGCTCATTGTGGAAGACAGGGACAGTAATAAACCATCCCTGCCTTCTCTATAGGAATGCAAGTAAAGCAGTACGTGTAATAGTGCCCCTCAAATGCTCTCTTTCAAGATATGGCTCAACTGATACTACTGGTACAGTTGCCCAGAAAGAAACTGAAAATAGATTGTATCCTGATTGTGATATCCTGGTATCACAGCCCATTTGTGGAAGTTTTTGATGTTGTTTTTACAGCCAAAGCCCCCAGAATAAATACAGACCCCAAACTCCAAAATAAAAACAAACTTCAGTCCAGACTCCAATATAAATACAGATCCTAGACCAAACCAGACAATAGTTTACAAACTTGATCAGTCAATACAGGCTCTATACTGACAACCCTCCCCCCCTCCTTCATGACTGGGAACAAGTGGTATGCTAGAACATTGTAAAGTACTTGCTCCCCGCCTCTAATGAGGACTTTCATCAAACTGATGGAAGTGCTCATTGCTCTATAAAGAAGTTAAACACGGTTGTGACTTGACCGTGGGTAACCACCAATGCAGGGGTTCCTTCTATAGCAGAAGGAGTCTCTGTACTGCAATGGGTTAACCTGTTGAGAACTTGGCCACTACTAACCCCAAGTGCAAGAAATCCCTGCACTCAAATGGTTAGCCATGGACATGACTTGACAGAGAACTTGTGTATGTACAGTTTTCTTACTAAGTCACATAAACCGAGAGGTGAACAAGATCTGTTCTCATCTGAGGCCAAACTCTCAGAAATAGAAAAACAAACTGGGTACCAGGAAAGGGCTGGTAATAGAGCTTGGGCCTCTAGAAGTAGGAGCAGAAACTTCAGAAAAGGACGTAATTAATACCAGGGTCCTCAAGCCTCCCCTAGTCGATCTAATCAAAATCCTGTTTTGTTTTGTTTTGTTTTTATCCCAGGGACCCTTACAAGTGCACTGCCCTTTAAGAAACTGCATACAGGAACAACAAACATGAACAATACTCAGATTATCAATCTCTCAGGGCATATATTAACAGTTGGAAAAATCTGTTTTGAGTAAGGGTTTATTGTTCGTCTCAGTGGTTAGTGGAGACCTTTAAATATAAAAACGTGTCTTGCCCTTCTATCTGACTCTAATTTCTATGGCAGATTGACCAATTATCCAGCTATAACCTGCCAAAGAGAACTGCACACTATCTTGCAATCCGTTCTTGATAAGGAAATTATTGATAAAAATGAGTTTGATTTAATTTATCCTAAGTTTCCTGTTAATGTGACTTTTTATTCACTCCCCAAAGTCCACAGGGGCACCAACCCCCTGAAAGGAAGATCCATCATTTCAGGGATGGGTAGTCTTACACGCAATGCAGGAGCCTATATTGATTATATACTCCATCTCTTTGTTGAAGCGTTGCCCTCATATGCACAGGACACTTCCGATTTACTACTAAAACTTAATGGAATCGGAACAGGAGAGGGTACACTACTAGCATCTATTGACATTGAAACTTTGTATACTTCAATTCACCATGAGCATGGCGTCAGAGCAGTGGAATACTTCCTCAACATGAGGGACATAAGCCTTAAACCCCATGGTGAATTTGTCATCAATCTTTTAAAATTCTGTTTGACCAACAATCTTTTGGTCAGCCTCAAGGGTACCGCGATGGGGAGTCCTTGCGTGCCAAGTTATGCAAATTTGCTCCTGGGCTAGTGGAAGGCCTTAATTTTTGTTTTGGATAGCCTCTGGCTGAGGCACATTAAAGACATTTTCATCCTGTGGAATGGGACCTCATCTTTCTTTGTGGAGCACCTTAATAACAAATCTCTTGATCTCTATTTCACCTATGAATGGAGTATGAATCAATTTCTGTTTTTGGACGTGCTGATTCTGAAGAATAAATCTAGACGAATTAGTACGGGCATCTTTCGTAAAACTACAGCAACAAACAGCCTTCTCAGGTGGGAGAGTACCCACCCTTATGAGTAGGAACTATCCGACTTTCATATCACAAACTGACATGAGATGTCATTTCAGAAAGAGGGGATACCCCGATACTATTTTGAAAGATGCCTTTCAGACAGAGGTGGGCAGTAACCGCAAGGGCCTCCTGATACCCAAGGCAAGGAGGGAGACAACTAATGAATTCAGAATCATTGGTACCTTTGATGAAGGTCACTGTGAAGTAAGAGAGATCTTGAACAAGCACTGGAGAAATCTCCTACAGGACCGTGACCTTAAAACTGTTCTGGTCCCTTACCCACGGATAACTGGAAAGAGAAAAACCTTCAAGATCGGTTGGTTCAAAGCCACTTTAAAACCCAGACTCAGCCCAGTACATGGCTTCAGAGAAAACCTTTGGGCAATTTATGTTGTGGAAATTGCGTGGCATGTAGCATGTAACCAGCTCTGCTATAGGCAAAACTATCACACTAAGAGACGTCTTTAATTGCTGGAGCAGAGGGGCTGTTGGCACAGTTTGAGTGTCCATTAGATTACTTCAGTAAAACTAAGAATTTTGCTTATGGATAAGAGAACATTTTAACAACATCTCTAATACAAAGGACACTCCCATAGCATGGCACGCCATTACTGTACATGGGGCTAACTCTAACTCATTCAAATTTCAGGGATTACAACTTGTCTAACCCCTAGTTATAGGATAGTTATAGGAGGAGACTGGGACAAGTTGATCTTACAAAAAGAAAGTAGGTGGATCTATAGATTTAGGTCCACTTACCCTGATGGGATCAATGAAAACCTGTCCTTTGGGTGTTTTTTTTTTTTTTTTTATAAACCCCAGGGGAATATTTCCTTATGATGAATCCCCCTCCATTTCTTGAGCCCTGTTTTTTAAGAGCTGGCTATATATAATATCATTGGCTTTCATCATTAGATATCCACTGCTCTGAATTTTATGTGCATCCCCTCTTTGCCAATTGGTTACTATCCACAGGTTTCTATGTTTTATAATTCTCATAGTACTTTTATCCGACACTATATACACCATTCATCCTTGATTATCTATCAGAACATGGCGATATGACATTATCTTGTATGTCCCACATATATCAGAACTATATTTCTGATTCATCTATATCCGGGATCTCTTTCACGCTTGATTCGTATCATGGGCTGATCAGACATCCCCTTTTTTCATTTGGTATCTGTTTCACACATTACATGTGCAGGGGCTACTGTGAGACATTATATTGTGTGGAGGGGCTACTATGGGAAATTATGCTATGTGAAGGGGCCAATATGGGACTTTATACTATGTGATGGCCAATGTGGGACATTATACTGTGTGTACTATGGGACGATATTCTTAAAGAGGTGTAACATTAAGAAAAAAAAAACACACTCAGCTGTTCCAGTGTCTGACTCTGCAGTCAGTTTGGTCGTGGACAGCGCCTCATTCACCTTTTTACCCCATGTAACTGCTGAGGCCAATTAGTGGCCTATTAGGAGATCGCTGAAGAGGTACCAGTGATGTCACTCACATACGTCACCAGTCCCTCTCCAGCAGCCGCTGAGGACACCAATTGGCCTCCACGGTCACGTAGGGTACATGGATTCTGAAGCACTGTGTGCAACCAAATGGACTGCGGCAGTGAACACCAGAGCGCCATGGAGTATGGTTTTAATTTTTGATGTTACTTCTGCTCCAGGTCCCTCTGGAGTTTGCCTAAATCCTGAGGACCTCTAGATTGAGGAGTGGCCGGTGATTTTGATGGTGGCTTTACTTACATAGGACTGCTGTCTTTACATATAACGCAGGCAGCCCTGTGTAACAGAAATGTCTGCTTTACATGGAGTGAGAGGCAGCAGTCCTGTATAAGTTACAGTTTCAGTCTGACATAACTTACATAGGACTGCTGCCTCTCCCTCCATGTAAAGCAGACCTGTGCAAAATTACTTTACACAGGACTGCTTTACATGGAGGAGCTGCTTGTGCTGGCCCTGCCTAGTTGTATTGACTCTGCCTACTTGCACTGAGCCTGCCTATAAAATAGAGCCACTTTTAAAATTTTTCAAGGGCAACTTTCAGGTCCCAAATTGCCCCTGGTGGGACCACACCTAAAGATTCAACCAGTTTAAAATTCTATGTCAGACTGGTTGAATTTGCAAGCTTCCTCTTTCATGGTACTCCTCCCTAACAAGTAGTTATATTTAACTGATTTTGTTATATAGCCCTACCATTTTGAAATAAAGATGTATATAACATTCTCTTTAATACCCCTGTAGATTTTAATCACATTTTTGGGTTTGGATTGGGACTTGGCAAAAAATCAGAAATCTGATAGATCCCATTGATGTAAACTGTGATCTGATAGGCTAAGTACACTTATTAACAATTAACAAATACTTTCCTTTATGAAGGCATATGTTGTACATAGTATATCTTGTATATAACTTAAATAGCTATTTCTATTGTTGTTGTTACTGTAATTTAAAAGCAAGCCACACAATACTTTGAATGGATAAAGCTAGCTTGCTGCTGAGCTAAGACTTTCTATGCTTTAGAATTTTTAACAAACCCTTGGGCCATCAAGGACAGCTGACAACCAGCTTGATAATGTAAAAAATGAATAGTAGATGGAGCATTTATCCTAGAGGCAAGTTCAAATAAAGTACATATAAGTACTTGCCCACACTTGCATCTCTCAATAGAAATACTAAAACGTCTACTACAGCAGCATTATTACCATTATTTAAACTAAAAATGTAATATTTATACACATTGTAAGGTAAAACATGTTTACAATAACCGTATATAATATGAGAGGAAAAGTCATATTTCATTTATATTTGCTTGGATATTTAAGATATGATATCTGCCCTATAGTCACACTCCATAGTTAGCTGGTCCGCTTCTTATATTTAAATAGACATGTCATGGATGCCCAGTTTTATCAATCCTTACACTGCTGCTCTTGTTCAGTGTGAAAAGCAGGATGTGGCTTGGCTTGTGAATTCACAAATTGTAAGCAGAAAACTTAAAAATAGAAATTAAAAACTGAAAGTAGATTAGAAACTTGCACAACTTTTTCTTTTATAACTGAGTCTACCACCTCATCCAAACTTATTCAACTCTCATCTCCATGGAGCACATTACAGTGATTAACATGATGTCTTTGTTGTGTATGTCACTTTTGTAGATTTGGAGAAAAACAATTTTGAAATATTCTTTAGACTATGCTTCGAAAATTGGCCTGGGGTGGATGTTTTTTTAGCGGCCGTATTAAAGGAGTATTCCCATCTCATGGATCCTATCTATACTGATAGCTTATGTAAATTGAAGACTTTTCCTAAACATATTGCTTTAGAAATGCTGCTTTGTTTTCCTGCTATGTGAAATTATATCTCACATTGTTTACACAGCGTTTCCATAGCGCTGGACCTGTGTGATAGGACAAGTGAGGTCATTCACTGCTCTCACTGTTATCTACAGCTCTGTGTCTTGCTGAAACAGGGAGATGGGAAAACCCCTTTAATCCTTTAACGACCAATGATGTACCTGTACGTCATTGGTCGTAAGGGGTTAATGCGGCTGTTAAAAAAAACCATCCGCCCCTAGGCCGATATCACCCCACTTTCCCTAGATCACATATAAAAATAAATAAATAATAATAAACATAAACACTTTAGGTATCCCAGTGCTTCAAAATGTCCGAACTATTAAAGTATAAAAATATTTATCCCATACGCTGAACGTCGTAGTGGGAAAAAAAAATCAATATGGCCAAATGGCTGTTTTTTCAACACTTTGCCTCCTATAAAAAATGGAATAAGGAATAAAAAGAGATCAAACCATCAGAACTTCCCCAAAATGGTATTAATAAAAATATTAATAAAAATGTCATCTTGTCCCACATAAAAAAATGCCTTACTCAGCTCCATACACATAAATATAAAAAGTTACAGGTGTCCCAGTATGGTGGCACAAATTTTTTTTTTTCTATTTTACAAAGTTTTTAATTTTTAAAAGGTATTAAAACATTACAAATACTATATAAATTTGGTATTGTCATGATCATACTGACCCGCAGAATACAGATGACATGTCATTTTTACCACATAGTGAACGCCGTTAAAATTAAACCCATATGAAATTGGCACAAATGTGTTTTTTTCCAATTCCACCTCATTATGAATTTTTTTCCAGCTTCCCAGTACATTGTACAGGATATTGAATGGTGTCATTACAAAGTACAATTTGTCCCGCAAACAATAAACCATCATGTGACTCTGTGTACCGAAAAAAAAAAAATATGGCTCTTGGAAGGTGGGGAGGAAAAAACAGATATGCAAAAACTAAAATTGGCTCGGTCTTTAAGGGGTTAATTTCAATGTCTGTGAATGGGGGATATTCACGTGACCGATTTTTTGGTGGTCTGTTTTCATGGACATGCTCTATTTTTGTCTATTTTGCACTGCAATAAAAAATGCTGTGGAAAAAACTTTATACGTTTCTGCTGCATTTCTTTTCTGCTGCATTTTTTGCTGCAGTTTGCTACGCGTGTCCTTAGCCTTAAACACTATTGTGACTGGGACATAAGTATTATGTTGAATGACAGATCAAGCAACCTAGGGTAGCTAAAAATAAATGTAAAAAACTAAAACAAAAATAACATTTCAAATGACACTTATTCCCTGTTTTACTACTAAAAATAGAAAAAAAACAAGCAAGTAAATGAACATATTAGGTATTGCCATGTTCAAAAATGCCCAAACTATACAAATATAAGTATTTATCCCATAAATTGTATAAAAAAAAAAAATCTCATTAATCCTCCCCCCCCCAAAAAAATGGAATAAAAAGTGATCAAAATGGTAATGGTACCAATAAAAACATTAGTTTATCCTATAAAAAAGGAATTGTAGGCTGCTTTCATAGTAGCTATCTGTTTTGTGGACTATATAATCAAGTATATTTCCATGTGCTATTGATGTGCCGATCTGTGTGTCATCATTTTTTTTTTTTTTGGGTCTGCAAAAAAAAGTATGCGATCTTCTTTATTTTTCAGCAATTGCCTAGTAATGCATCTTTAGAAAAAGGATAGCACACAGATGATGTCTGCGTGCTGTCTGTATTTCTTCATGGGTCCATAGTCTTGAATGGCCAAGACAAGTGGAGAAAAGAATAAAAAATAGTGCATGTCTGTAAAATACAATGAATGTGTGAATGGCTTCACTGTGCTGCTCTTGTATTGTAGATTTTGCTGTTGTTTTTTGAGCTAAACTCAGGAATAGCTACAAAAGGAATAGAAAATACAAAGAAAGCTCTTACATTTCTCACTTCCACTCAATCCACTTCCGGCTTTGGCTCAAAAAAGCACCACAAAATCTGTAACATGTTGCCTCATCCTAAATTTGGTATTGACGTGATCCTGCTGATCCGCAGAATAAAGGCAACCTGTTATTGTTTTCGCACAGTGAAAGCTGTAGAAACAAAACCTGTAAGAAAATGGCACAATTCAATTCCACTCCATTAGAATTTTTTATCTGGCAAACTAATACATTGGATTTTTGTCCAGGTAAAAACTCCAATAATGCTATGTGAACAGAATTTTTTTCAACTTTTTAAAGGCGGGAGGGATAAGTAAAAATAAAAAACTGAAAATGTGCCAAAGGTGGAAGGAGTTAAAACATCCTCATAGAGAATATCTCTCTTAACAGTGGGGCATGGATAAAATTCACTGCATTACACAGTATGTAAAGCTGATAATCCTGTTAACTTATTTCTGTTAGGCAAACATTCCAGGCACATGTTCTATGTCTGGAGCATGTCCCGACAGTTTTATTTAAATATAGTATTTTTCATATTGTCAAAAAGAACACTGTACAAAGGGTTTGCACACAAATAGCATCTGCATATATTTGAAATTTCATGGTTTATTTGCCATACATATTAGACCTTATTTGGTTGAGATGGATGTTTTCAGCTATTTTGGCCAATGGCTGGGAGCAGACTTTTGCCTGCCAAAAATATATTGGTCATGTTGGCCAAAAATAAGAGTGTTTGGCTTGATCGTCCACTTTTGGCATATCATCAGCCAATTTTCAAAAATTTACAACATTTTATTTAAACTAAACTGCCCCCTTTGATTGTGGATTTTAGTTAATGTTGATTATAGGATCACCTGTATGAAGGATCTGACTGATCTGATTTATCAAACAGCCGCATCATGGTGTCCATAATCAAAAG
Organism: Leptodactylus fallax; assembly: GCA_947044405.1. NCBI lineage: Eukaryota > Metazoa > Chordata > Amphibia > Anura > Leptodactylidae > Leptodactylus > Leptodactylus fallax. The sequence goes on along the minus strand of CAMRHE010000125.1, from coordinate 1,359,184 downwards.
TGGCCAATTTTAGGCTATGTCTATCAACAACAACAAAATGGTGGGTTAAGAGACTCAAATAGTCATGACCATATAAATCCTAATAAATACAGTTTAATTAGCGAAAAACTGCAAAAATAAAAACACTTAAAAAGCATGCTACATGCAAAACCCTAAAGAAGCCCCCCCAATGTGGGGCATGCTTCTCCTCAGTCCCTATAAAGAGTATGAATGCTGGGCATGTAATGCAACCAATAGTTTTTACAAAATATGTTATGTAACAAAATATTGCAAAATGTATGTAGTAAAACTAGTCATCCATGACCAGTCTGGGACCAGGATCTGGAACCACATGCATATCATTAAGTGGCTTCTTCAGGGCTATAGAGTTATTACGATTCACTGATCTTTATTGTAAATCTATTTTTTAATTTCATAATATCCACAAACGACACTGTATCCATAAATAATACTATAACTATATACTATAAATACATATATGTATGGGGGACTGCTATAGGATTTTGCATGTAGCATGTTTATGCTTTTCAGTGTTTTTATAGTTGTATTTTTTTTTTTTTGCTGAACAAACTATGTATTTAAAAGGATGTATTTGATTATGAGAATTTTTTGAACCTATTAACAAACCGTTTTGTTGTTACCATATTGCTAATTGGAAGTATTAGATAGCGGCCGTCACTGCGCTTTAGTATGAGCTTTAGGCTATGTTCACATTCTATCAGAAACTTCAAGATGAAAAAGTCCTATAAGCTCTGCTTTTTGTTCTGTAACTTCCAATTCCTTCTAAATGTACCTAAAAAATGTTGTGCGTAATACCACAGGAAGTCTGTCAGATTTTGTAAACTTTCTTATCTGATGGCACCAGGGGCGTAACAAGCAAAGACTGGGCCCCCCAGAAAACTTTTAACTTGGGCCCCCCCACGGCATAGCGCACCCTTTCCTGGCCCCCACACAGTATAACACCCTATTTACACACACTATAATGTTCCAAAGTGGACTCTAGACAGTATAATGCCCCATAGAAGAGGCCCCTCCACATATTATAATGTCCCATAGAGGCCCCTCTACACAGTATAATGTCCCATAGTGATCCCACCATACAATATTATGTCCCATAGGGGCCCTCTACACAGTATAATGTCCCACAGTGGCCCCTGCACACAGTATTATGTCCCACAGTGGTCCCTGCACACAATGTTATGTCCCACACTGGCCCCTGCACACAGTATTATGTCCCACAGTGGCCCCTGCACACAGTATTATGCTCCATAGTGGCCTCTCCACACAGTATTATGCCCCATAGTGGACCACCTACGAACTATGAACTTGATTGAGGTAGCCAACCACCACTTGACCTCCGTTCTCTTGCTTAGCCTCAATACGGAGAAATCCTTTGATCGCCTCAACTAGTCTTTTATGTTAGCTTCCTTAGAAGCCTTTGGCTTCCGCTGACTTTTCCTACTGGCAATACGTTCTTTGTATTCCCATCCTGCAGCATCGGTTCCTCCTCATAATCTTTCCCTATTAGGAATGGGACCCACTAGGGATGCCTTATGTATTGAACCCTTGGCGGCTGTGGTACGCTTGCACCCTGACATAGTCGGTATTAAAGTCAGACACCGAGACTTTAAGATTCGCCTCTTTGTGAATGATATCCTCCTTACCCTCATGAATCTCCACACTTCCCTTCTCAATCTCATGAGGACTCTCCGTGACTATGTAAGTCTCTCTGGGTCTAACTGAGGCCCTCCCTCTGAACATTCCCAGGGCTCAAATTCAGCTCCTCCGTACTAATTTTGACTTTCATTGCCAGGAGCAATCACTTACATACCTGGGCATCCATCTGTCCTTGTCTTATGCTACTTTGTACTCAGCGAACCACCCTAAATTCTTTCGCGATCTTAAATTGCTCCTGGATAAGTGGCAGCCTCAACATCTCCTTACTGGGCAGGATTTCCGCAGTAAAGATATCCCTCCTTCCTAAACTACTATACTTTTTCTATACCCTCCCAGTGGCGGTGACTCACTCTGATCTTCATGATTTCCAGCTGACCATTTTCCATTATGTTTGGAATGGTAGGCATCATCACATTCTTTCATCGGTCATGCTGGAGGTGAGAAGGGTTGGTGGATTATCCGTTCCTCATCTTCTCCACTATTATTGGGCCACCCACTTACACTGTATTCCATTCTTGGTGACTCCGTAAGCTTACACTAAATGGGTGGAGATAGAGAAGCTGTGGCTAGCCCCAGTGCATCCTAATGCTCTCTTGTGGTCCCGGTCACACCCACCCCTTCTACCCCACACTTTTGGGCCGATATGCTTTACTAAGGCTATCTGGGCCATCTGCTCCAGACTCTTCCCTCTTGCATCTCGGAATTCTTCCATGATTTCTTTCCTGTACAATCCACTCTTCCCGGAGGGTCTGTCCTCTTCTATGTTCTATCCTTGGTTGCGGGCAGGTCTCTTTCGCTTAGCTGATATAGTTGATCTGCAGACATTGGGGGTCAGGCCCTTTGACTACCTCATGGGGAAGTTGAATATTCTCTGGACTGATGGCTCCACTATTGTCAAGTCACCCACTTTACATTTACCCTGTTTGGTTCTTTGAAAGTCTCTCCCCTACAGTTTTTGAGAGATTGTGCAAGGCAGGTACCTCCATGAAGGGCCTCATATCCACTATTTACCAACTTCTTTCCTGTTTGGAGGGAACAACCGCCCTCCCCCCAATGCACTGATATACTTCAAGTGGGCAGAAAGCCCTTGGTTGCTCAATGGCAAATTGTTTGGTCGCAAGCTACTAAATCCTCCACCTGCGTGACATTCAGGGAGACAAAGTATAAGCTTCTCATGCATTGGTATCATACACCGTCTTTTCTGCACTCTCTGAATCCCACAATCCCCCTTGTATGCTGGAGATGTCTCTCTAGGGTAGGTACACTTTACCATATCTTTTGGACTTGCCCCCTGATACGTGACTTTTGGAGGGGAGTTAAGGGAATCACTGATAGACTGTTTATACAAGGTGTTCCTCTTGTCCCCTTGGTCTACTTGCTCAATCTACCTCCCAAACAGATGGGCAAAAAGTCCGGCCAACTATTCTTATATCTGTGGCCAAAATCTTGATTATATTGAGATGTAAATCCACTGCTCCCCCATCACACACTGATTTCCTTGCTAGGATCAAGGATGTCCGCAACCTGGAGAGCTTGACAGCTTCCCTTAACAACACCCTCCCAGCTTTTGATGTTATCTGGGCCCCATGGGACACTTACTGTATATTGCATAACCTCTTCCCTTTAGTCCTCCCTTCCTCTCACCATAGTTCTCCTTATGTGTCTGTCTGTTGTCTGATCACTTAACTGCAGTTTTCCAAATACTGGATGATTTGATCCTATGTCCACTTTTATTGGAAATTACTCCCTATATTTTTCCTTTACTGTTTTGGTATTGTTTACTGAAAAAACTTTCAATAAACATTACAGTTAAAAAAAAAAAAAAAAAAAAAATCATCATCATCAGGGGCTGGGCCCTGTGGCAGCTGCTACCGCGGTGCTTACGTTACTGGATGGCACCATAGAATAGAGGGAGAGAGGCTGACCTTCTTTTCCCACCCACTCAGAATAACTGACAGTTCTTGCTGTGTACAATCTCATACAAAGAGCTGTCAAGCACTTTGTGGATGGAAGGGAATCTGATTCAAAGGCTTTCTTTGCAGCACTCAAAGGCTTTCTTTATTGGTTCCTGCAGCATTTAAAGGATGCTAACTGTTTGGATGACTTCTTATGATAAACTATCGCGTGTGCACATGATTTTTGCAGTTTTTTCCCACTGTGAGCTCTATTTAAAATTCTCAGTTGTCTTTCAGCTAGTGAGAGGAAATTATCTGCTATAAAGTTTATCCATGGAAACTCAGAGAAGAGTAGATTTTGCTCCCCTACTTACATGTTGAACACTCTTCTAAGTGACAGCATCATGGAAGACAGAGACAAGTATTGATGTGAAAAAAAGTGCTTGGGGTGACATAAAACTGTGATCTGCAGCAGTCTTTGTTTGCCTTGGTCTCTGCTTCTCTCACTTGCCTCATTTCCCTCCTCCCTTTCCCCATGCAAATACTAACAAGTTGAAAAGTTAGTGACCATTTAAAGAGATCCTCCACTCAGTCGTATCCTCCAGAAGTGAGAGGGTGCTAGAATTATCAGCCCCATATCACAAAAATGGCTAGACAATCATAGGACTCAAAGCGAGCAATGAATTTAGCAATTGGACTCAAGTGCAGTAATCCATTGTCATGAAAACATAGGACATTGCAATTATGTCACATTGTGGAAAGATGTATGCTGGGAAGACACAATCAGTGAAACATGGTGGTGGCAGCATCATGCTATGGAGGTGTTTTTCAGTTGCAGGGACAGGACGACTATTTACAATTGAAGGAAAGATGAATGCGGCCAAGTACAGAGTTATCCTGGAAGAAAACCTCTTCCAGAGTGCTCTGGACCTCAGACTGGCTGAAGGTTCACCTTCCAACAAGACAATGACCCTAAGCACACAGCTAAAATAACAAAGGAGTGGCTTCAGAACAACTCTGTGGCCATTCTTGACTGGCCCAGCCAGAGCCCTGACCTCAACCCAATTGAGCATCTCTGGAGAGACCTGAAAATGGCTGTCCACTAACGTTCACCATCCAAACTGACGGAACTGGAGAGGATCTGCAAGGAAGAATGGCAGAGGATCCCCAAATCCAGATGTGAAAAACTTGTTGCATCATTCCCAAGAAGACTCATGGCTGTACTAGCTCAAAAGGGTGATTCTACTCAATACTGAGCAAAGGGTCTGAATACTTTTGACCATGTGATATTTCAGTTTTTTTTTTTAATAAATTTGCTAAAATATCTACATTTCTGTTTTTTTTCTGTCAAGATGGGGTGCTGAGTGTACATTAATGAGAAATAAAATGAACTTTTTTGCTTTTAGCAAATGGCTGCAATGAAACAAAGAGTGAAAAATTTAAAAAGGGCCTGAATACTTTCCGTACCCACTGTACATACCGAGGAATGCTGCAATATAGGGTGAAATATCTGATGTTTACAGCACTGTAAGAAATTGAATTTCTTATAACCCATTGACAGAACAGATATAAGATCTATGGTCTAAGATTTCAGGCTGACATGAAGGCCACAGATATTTAGAATGTTTGTAACAAAGGAGCAATAGGATGATATGGTATAGAATAGGAAATTATTGCCACGCAGTTCTACATCTTAAAGTCTGAGAGGGAAAGTATCCTATAATTGGCAATATGCATTTTAAACAAAGGACACGTCAGATTAGCCTTTAGAAAGGCTATTCTACTCCTACCTGGTTATGTCCTGACCGGCGCCATTTTTTAAATAAATAACTTTTATGATATATGTAAATGATGCTCAGGGAGCACAGCTTTGTCAGAGCTCGAATGCCGCCTCCTGTGCCGTTCCTACACACCCCCTGAGACGTCATGGTGCTTCCTCTTCCCCGATGCTGACTTCAGCGGTATCGAAATGCTGCGCATGCACTAACCCGAAGTGGCAGAGCTGACAGCGCATGCTCCGGCGGCCATCTTTATTGTATTCCGTACTGCAGGCGCAGCCAACAGTGCATGCGCGGAATTTCGATCCCGATGAAGACAGCATCAGCTGCTTATGCAACAAACAGGAAGAGCAGAAGAAGCAGGTGGCATGAATAACAATCACTGGAGGCGACGTACAGGGGATGGCAATGGTGTGCTCAGAGCACAGTGGGAACACCCCCTGTGCTCCCTGAGCATAATTTGCATATGAGTATAAAACTGAATTTTTCAAAAACGGCGGTGAGGAGAAGATAAATAAAGGTAGGAGTAGAATAGTCTTTATAAAGGCTATTCCAACGTGGCTTCAGTTAAATAATAATAACTTTATATATATTGTGCCAACATATTCCGTAGCACTTTACAAATCAGAGGACACATGAACAGACAATATGAGACATTACAATGTGACAAAGAAATAAACATATCAAACAATAGGAGTGAGGGCAATGCTCGCAAGAGCTTACATTCTATGAGGAGATAGGGGGACACAAGAGGTCAGAGGGCTTGTTTGTTACAGGGTCCAGCCATCTATTAATAGAAAAGGTTGTGTAACTGAAGCTGTATGAACCCGTCACCAGCCACTATCTGTGAATAAACAGATACTAAGTGCAAGGAGTGCAGTGTAACTTCTAGATGGAGGGGCCAGGATCAGAGGAACAGAGGAGGAAGGATAAAAGGTGTTATTGTTCTACACCTCCGCACACTACACTGTGATCAGGTCACGTGATAAGACTGACCATACAGATGTGATTTTAGGGCAGTTTTGAAGCTGCTGTAGTTGGGGATTAATCGGATTGTCTTGGGTAAAGCATTCCAGAGCACCAGCGCTGCTCGAGAAAACTCTTGGAGGCAGGAATGGGATGATCGGATAACAGGGGATGCAAGTCTAAGGTCATTGGCAGAACGGAGAGGACGGTTAGGGTGTGTAAGTATGTGAACCAGAGGGCGCTATTGAGCGACCCAGGCCAGGCCAGAAAAGGCTCTCAGCCACGCCTTTGGGTGGTGGCACGTAACTCCAGGAGGGCTAGAGTGTCCTGCAGGAAGCAGGAAGTGGTGGACCAGCTAGGACAGAGAGAGAGGCTCTGTCCCAGAAGGGCTGGGGTCCACAGGGGTGGACCAGCTAGGACAGAGAGATAGGCTCTGTCCCAGAAGGGCTGGGGTCCACAGAGGGCTGTTGCTGGAGCTGAGCAATAGTCAGGACAGTTAGGGGCTCAAGGAGTGAGTTAGGACCCTAACTGTGGTCTAGGTTTTTGTTGTTTTGCTGTGTTGCAGTTAAGCTGAATAAAGCCACTTTTATTTACACTTGGACCGTCTGAAAACTATCTTTCCGGCGCCCAGTACCATATACCACCGCTGTCCGGACCAGGAGAAGCCGCCATTTTGAGTCTAATTCCCCAAATTGTCACAGGTGGTAGACAGTGATGAGAGAGGAGATATAGGGGGGCGCAGCACTATAGATGGATTTGTGGATAGGTGTGATAATTTTATATTGTACTAGTAGAATACCCACGGCTTCGCTCGCGGAAAATATGTTAAATTGTTGGTTATGCTAGCTAAAGTAAAATTTTCAGTGTCACACTGAAATTGACATTTTCAGAGTGCTACAGTAAATCTTTTTTTCCACTTGAAATTTTTCTTATTATTTTCGCATTTTACTTATTTGTCGTAAACAACTTTTTTTTTATTTCAACATTTTTATTGATTTTACATATTCAATACATATTATGTAGTATAAACTATTACAACTATTTTTTTAACTAGTTTTTTTATCAAAAATTAAAATTTATGCAGCGTACACAAACATATATAACATTTACACCCAATTAACAACATAGTGCAACCCTACCCCCTCCCTCCAGTGTAATCTATAAGTAGTTCACAGACAAAAGAGTAAAATTGGTTTACAGTTAAACAACTATCTATTGTAGTGCTTTTTGGTAAACAATGTTTCTGGTTTTACCTTCAGGTGCATATATGAAAAGATTTTTGGGGTTACCCACTCTAGAACAAGCAACGTACAACTGTCCATGTGAAAAACACGGGCTTTCCAAATTAATGCCGGCTACTTTAAGTGACTGACCTTGTGCTTTGTTTATAGCCATAGCAAATGCAAGTCGGATTGGGAACTGCAGACGCTTAAAATTGAAGGGCATGTTGCTTGGTTGCAAAGGATTATGCAGAATGAAAACATTTGCTCCGAATGCTTAGAGTTTCCCATAAGAGTAGTGGCTTCAATAACATTGGGCATGAGACTTTTAATGCTCAATCTTGTGCCGTTACACATTTTTGGTGGGTCAAGGTTCCGAAGTAAAATTATTGTGGCTCATATTTTTAAAGTGAGCTTATGCGGTGGCATTCCAGGAAGCTCCAAAGAATTTAGGAACTCCAATGGATACATTACGGCTTGTTCACTCTCCATGACTGAATCAATGGACATACAGTCATATGAAAAAGTTTGGGCACCCCTATTAATCTTAATCATTTTTAGTTCTAAATATTTGGGTGTTTGCAACAGCCATTTCAATTTGATATATCTAATAACTGATGGACTCAGTAATATTTAAGGATTGAAATGAGGTTGACCGGTGCAAAAGTATGGGCACCTCAACAGAAAAGTGACATTAATATTTAGTAGATCCTCCTTTTGCAAAAATAACAGCCTCTAGTCGCTTCCTGTAGCTTTTAATCAGTTCCTGGACCCTGGATGAAGGTATTTTTGACCATTCCTCTTTACAAAACAATTCCAGTTCAGTTAAGTTTGATGGTCGCCGAGCATGGACAGCCCGCTTCAAATTATCCCACAGATGTTCAATGATATTCAGGTCTGGGGACTGGGATGGCCATTCCAGAACAATGTAATTGTTCCTCTGCATGAATGCCTGAGTAGATTTGGAGCTGTGTTTTGGATCATTGTCTTGCTGAAATATCCATCCCTGGCGTAACTTCAAATTCGTCACTGATTCTTGTACATTATTCTCAAGAATCTGCTGATACTGAGTTGAATCCATGCGACCCTCAACTTTAACAAGATTCCCGGTGCCGGCATTGGCCACACAGCCCCAAAGCATGATGGAACCTCCACCAAATTTTACAGTGGGTAGCAAGTGTTTTTCTTGGAATGCTGTGTTTTTTTGACGCCATGCATAACGCCTTTTTGTATGACCAAACAACTCAATCTTTGTTTCATCAGTCCACAGGACCTTCTTCCAAAATGAAGCTGGCTTGTCCAAATGTGCTTTTGCATACCTCAGGCGACTCTGTTTGTGGCGTGCTTTCAGAAACGGCTTCTTTCGCATCACTCTCCCATACAGCTTCTCCTTGTGCAAAGTGTGCTGTATTGTTGACCGATGCACAGTGACACCATCTGCAGCAAGATGATGCTGCAGCTCTTTGGAGGTGGTCTGTGGATTGTCCTTGACTGTTCTCACCATTCTTCTTCTCTGCCTTTCTGATATTTTTCTTGGCCTGCCACTTCTGGGCTTAACAAGAACTGTCCCTGTGGTCTTCCATTTCCTTACTATGTTCCTCACAGTGGAAACTGACAGGTTAAATCTCTGAGACAACTTTTTGTATCCTTCCCCTGAACAACTATGTTGAACAATCTTTGTTTTCAGATCATTTGAGAGTTGTTTTGAGGAGCCCATGATGCCACTCTTCGGAGGAGATTCAAATAGGAGAACAACTTGCAATTGGCCACCTTAAATACCTTTTCTCATGATTGGATACACCTGGCTATGAAGTTCAAAGCTCAGTGAGGTTACAAAACCAATTGTGTGCTTCAGTAAGTCAGTAAAAAGTAGTTAGGAGTATTCAAATCAATAAAATGATAAGGGTACCCAAATTTTTGCACCGGTCAAATTTTGGTTTAATGCATATTACACATTTTCTGTTAGTACAATAAACCTAATTTCAATCCTGAAATATTACTGTGTCCATCAGTTATTAGATATATCAAATTGAAATGGCTGTTGCAAACACCCAAATATTTAGAACTAAAAATGATTAAGATTAATAGGGGTGCCCAAACTTTTTCATATGACTGTATGTGGTCGCTAGACCAGGCAGCCTTTCCCGAATTAGTAGATTTATGGATCTGACACTATTTTTTTAGGCGCTAGGATTGCATGTTCACAAAGCCACTGATGGTTGTTAAAATTGTTACAAATATCAGGGAAAACTTGGTCAATAAGTTCCATTACCGAAGATGTCATTTCACAAAAATCTTCCGGAAAGGAAATGAGACCAGTAGTGGAATCAGTTGGGAACCTGTCATTTCCAAGACATAGTAGCTGGTGTGTAAATTTGTCCGCAGTTGTATTTCCCATCAAATGAACCCGCATATTAGTAGAAAGAGTTTGCTTCTTAACATGTATCCACAGATAAGAAGCTTTTAGACAGGCATTCTGTAACATCTGGCAGAAGTCACCTGCAAAAATTACAATTAAACAATCGGTTCCCCGCAGATCTTTCAAGGTGCGATCAAGGGCCTCATCCTCTTTCTTGTGCGCCCTGGTACATTCATCTCAAACAATTACTTTGCAAGTTTGTAATACCTTAGCTTTCCCAGAGCCCTTAGTGATATTACAGACAGGAGTTTCTGACAGCGCTATATTAGAGGGCAATCCTAGTTCTGAATGAGCAGTCCGCCCTCCATCTAAAAGAGTGGCCACAATCCCAGATGATGCAACAGCCAAGGCAATGTCATTGAGCGAATTTCTGCAAGCAGCAAATTAATTAAAAATGTTTTACCAGTACCTCCTGGTGCATCTAGGAAAAATAGTCCCCCATTTCCACTGGAAATCTAACCCATAATTGCCATATAGGCCAATCTTTGGTCATCAACCAAAAGAGGCTTATTTATTATGACAAATTCTTTACATTTTTCCAAATCATAGCTTTTTTTTCTTGCAGAATATCTCTGTTCATAATATCAAAGTCTGGTCTATTTGGTGCTGGTAAACCTAATTCTATTAGAGTTTTACTATTGATAGATATGCACCTTTCTTCTAATATTAAGAGGGCTTTGTTGAACATGTCAGCAGTGAAAATAAAGTCTAAGTCTGGATTAACTCTACTTTCCACTCTAAGAATATCTTCAATAAGATATTCTTTGTATTTGTCCCAAAGCGTGCAGGGATTGGAAGGTGTGCAGGTTGTAATTATTATAGCGAACAGGTCTCTTAGTTGAGGTGGAAAGTGAGTAACAGATGCTTCCTGCAATGTGATGTCCCAGTGTTGATCGTCTTTGATCAGACCACGCTTTTGGCATGTTTCCCTGTAAGTTTGATAAGCTCTCCATCAACTATTTTCAAATCTGTGAAAGAAGTTGGCCCACGGACAGTGTGAAGCACTAATCGGAGGTAGTAACACTCTGCCTTGTTTAGATGCACTGTATACACACATCCAAGAGCATCACTGGAACGTCCGTCCCATCCTGGGACCCTTACACCTGGTTTCCTCTTGCAAAATACTTTTCTTGATTTATTCCGTGTATAATATTTTGGAACATCTGAATATAATAAAGTCCTTGCAAATGGATCTGCTTGACATAGGAGAAAGAAAGCTGTCAATGTTGTATTGGGTGGTCGAGCAGCTCTTTCCTCTGCATTCTTGGGAGTAAAATAAACTCGTTGTCCATTTTCAAGATGGACACTGAGATGAACTACAGTCGGATGTCTTTCATGGATGGGAAAATTTAGTAATCGCCAGTCCTTCAAGCATCATAAAACACAGGTTATAACTACAAACAAATACAACATCAGATGATTTAGGATGATGGGAGTTGATTCTATAACAGGAATTAAACTTTGTACAGATGACAAGATGGTTTCGGGAGACAGACAGATAGAATGGAGGATGGAGTTGATTCTATACCTGAATAGAGAGAGAGGAGATAAATGTTAGATCCATGCCATGTTTAACTGCAGCTTCTACACACTTGTGATTGAATCACACTTAGGATTGAAATGCATCGTGCCAATGATAGACTCCCTTTCAGAAATAGATGACATGAAAGTGATAACAGAAGCTTTTATCTTCGAAGCTGTTGAACTTTGTAAGTCAAGTTCATCGGTGCAAGTTTTACTACGATATTAGAACTTTATATTACCAGTGATTCCTTAATATGTACATGTTACTTTAATTGCAAACTTTGCAAGCAACAGAGATATGGGTGATAGTTTAGCAAATTCCTTATAGCTACCTTTTCTGTGATGTGAGAATAAAGTGTCAGAATTTATCTATATTATGCAAATAAAGAAAACAGAGGTTGCAAACTACTGATGGGCAGTGTCACAATTGTGCCCTAATGGAGCCTAGAGGGCAGCAGATGTTTTGCACTGTCAAGTGGATTTGCTCCTGCTTGTATAGGAAGCTCATAGATATGCTGGACTCCAAGTTCACTGTGCTCTCAGCATGCTGTAGCTAGTAAACTGTGACTTCAGGCAAACTACAGAATATTTCCTTATAAAAGACACACAGTTGAAATCAGCATGTCTATACAGAAAGGACATATGTAGATAACTATTGTCAACAGGAGCGTAAATACCGGGGTAGCAGCAGTAGCGGCTGCCACAGGTCCAGGGACATAAGGGGCCCGGAGCCCTGTGGCAGCCGCTACCGCGAACTCCACAAACACTGCTATCATTATACTCTGGGGACTTTTCAGACCCCGGAGTATAACGATCAGGGGCCCAGGGGAGGTGAGCGAACATAAAAAACAAGGTTACTTACCTCTCCTACGCTCCAACAGGCTTCGGGCCTGTTTGGTGACGTCCCAGACATCATCCGACGTCATTATGCGTCGCGACGCCGGCCTGGATCACGCGAGATCTGGTAAAACATTGAAGATGGCCGAAGTAGCGCATGGGCGTTCATTGGAGCCAGGGAGGGGTGAGTAGCATTGTTTTTGATGTTTGTATACTCCTCTGGGTCTCCGATCATTATACTCTGGGGTTTGATGCAGCCACTATGCTGCATAATACTGTGTGAAGGGGCCACTATGGAGTATAATACTGTGTGCAGGGGCCACTATGGGGCATAATACTGTGTGCAAGGACCACTATGGCGCATAATAGTGTGCACAGGAATACGGTTTGTGTGTGTGTGTGGGGGGGGTGTTGGAGGGGGGGGCGGTCCAGGGGGGTTTGGGGGCGACAGTTCAGGGGAGGGTCCCATGTCAAATGTTCGCCTTGGGGACCAGCCATTCCTAACTATGCTACTGATTGTCAACACTATTTAATACAGAAGGGGAAGTAAAGTGCAATGCTGCCATCTAATGACGAGTAACGTTAACGGTTGCTTAGTCCATTTTTTGGCAAAGAAACAGAACTGACTGAGCAATAAATAAGAATTTGTCTAATGATGGACACCAATGGATCCCAAGGTACCCCAATGACTATAATGGGGATCCGGTATCCATTGTGTTTTGTCATTTTTACACAGATTTTTTAACAAATTTTGTCGCATTTCTTTATTCTTTCCCTTGCTTCTGTATTGCCAGCCGTCCTCTGTTTCTCACTGTGTACAAAATACAGGCTTGTGTAAAATAAGAGAAAATGAGGGTCTGGAAGGTCACTTCAAACAGTGATATCTCAGGCACTATAAAATGTGGAATCTTGCTTTCGGTGTAATATGAAAGATGAAATTCTACCTGTATTATATTTAGAGATACCACTGGTGTAAAACACATTTAGGATTGGGAAATTTATATGCAGCTGCATAGTGTCATATAAAAGCTGAAAATCTCCTTTTTCATGTGATACTTAAAGGGGTTGTCCAGGCAACGTTTAAATCAGCTGGGGGCAGTGAAACAAATAAAACAAAAATGCATACCTATCCCCTTTGCTCCGGGGTCCTTCTCACGCCTCCCAGTTCTTCTGCTCCAGCGGCGTCTCCCGGGTTTCTTCTGGCATTCAGCTGAAGCCACTGATTGGCTGAATCGGCTTCAGCTGAACGTCAGAAGAGACCCCGGCAGACGCCGCCGGAGCAGAAGAACTGGGAAGCGTGGGAGGACACCGGAGCAACGGGAATAGGTGAGTATGTGTTTTTTGCTTTTTTTTCACTGCCCCCAGCTGATTTAAATGTTAAAAGGGTTGTCCATTTTTGCCTTGACAACCCCTTTATAAAGCAAGTTTCTATTTCTTAAAGTACCTGAGATATAACTGTTTGAAGTGACCCTCCCCTTCCCTCATTTTCTTTTCATTTTACACAAGCCCTACTCCCTACACAGTGAGAAGTAGGGGACAGTTCTCAATACAGAAGCAAGAGAAGGGAAGGGAAGTAGGATTTCACAGAAAGGAGAAAAAATTTGTTAATAAAGTATATTACAAAATTTATTAATGACACAAATACTGCCAGAAAATTGAAAGTAGTTCAAAGTTTTCAATACGCTTTAAAGTGGTTGTCTGCGGGATAACCTTCTTTTTTTTTTTTTTTTTTTTTTTTTTTATGAAAGGTCGGGGAAGATGAAAAAAAAAAACAAAAAAACCCATACTCACCGGTCCTGGTGCTCTGGTGTCTTCCAGCGCAGTTTGGTCCTGCTGCTCTGGAGTTTTCTTCTGGTGGAAGTCGTCACCGCACGTGCCCGCCGAGGCCAATTAGCGGGTCTCGGCAAAGGACATGGAATGTCACAGATAGTGTCGTCCCGGGATCTTTCATCACCTAAGGAAAGGACACGGCACCTCACTACTGGTATAGCAGTGGTAATGATGGCAAAGGTTTTATATCTGAGATACACCACTTGTGACTCAGGATGCACACCATTAGTAACAAGAATCTGAAATATGTTAATCAGCCAAATGCGAATCCACTGAACTATCCAGGGTGTCTGTCAGCAGGAAAATTGGTATCAAACTAAGGACAGCACCTTGTAAGGTTGCTTCTGAACTTAACAAAGATGCCTTTCTTATTCTGTAGTTCCATTTTCATAAAAAGCAGCAATATTTTATTATAAAAATTAGTTGGAAAAGTTTTTAGGGCAATGCTCCTCAGGATGGGGCACAATGCTACATGTCTGGTGGAATTGCCCGGGTCTCCTCCGGTTTTGGAATGAAGTTCGCAGAGTCATCAGGGATGTTACTGGGATAGTACTAGAGGACGACCCAGCCCCCCCTCCTCCTCTCTATCTTCTTCTGCAAGATACAGAAACATGTTCATAAACTGGTCGGCTCTATGTTGATAGCAGTTAGGTCAGTCTTTCCCTGTCGATGGAAGACCACTAACCGCTATCCATGTCAGAGTCACAGGTAGTGTCGTCCCGGGAACTTTCATCAGCCTAAGGAAAGGACCCAGCATCTCACTACCGGTATAGCAGTGGTAATGATGGCAAAGGTTTTATATATCTGAGATACACCACTTGTGACTCAGGATGCACACCATTAGTAACAAGACTCTGAAATATATTAATCAGCCAAATGTGAATCCACTGAACTATCCAGGGGTTAAAGGGTGTCTGTCAGCAGGAAAATTGGTATCAAACTAAGGACAGCACCTTGTAAGGTTGCTTCTGAACTTAACAAAGATGCCTTTCTTATTCTGTAGTTCCATTTTCATAAAAAGCAGCAATTTTTTCTTATGAAAATTAGTTGAAAAAGGTTTTAGGGCAATGCTCCTCAGGACGGGGCACGATGCTACATGTCTAGTGGAATTGCCCGGGTCTCCTCCGGTTTTGGAATGAAGTTCACAGTCATCAGTGATGTTACTGGGATAGCACTAGAGGACGACCCAGTCCCCCTCCTCCTCTCTATCTTCTCCCGCAAGATACAGAAACATGTTCATAAGCTGGTCGGCTTTATGTTGATAGCAGCCAGGTCAGTCTTTCCCTGTTGATGGTAGACCACTACACCCCCCCCCCCCATCCATGTCAGATTGGATCCTGTGCATACGGGGGATGGAAGACCTGGTTGCGGCTCTTAGACCAGATGACAACATTCATCAGAAAGTGTGGCAGCTGTGGAATGTCTTTTTTTACTCTCTTTCTTTTCAGGCCTCTTTTTACACTCCTTCTACTGGAACCTCTTCCGTGCTTTAATGCCCCCTCCTTTCTCCTATATTCTTTATAGTGGTTATATTGTTTGAATATTACTGTTACTTATGTTATATTGGTTGCCCTGCTGCGTCAGGAGCGATCTGCCACCCCCCTCCTCATCCATTTTTACCCTTATCTTGCCTGGTCTTCCCTTCTGTTGTCTCCCTGCCCGTCCCAGACAGGCGGATATCCCGGCGACAGTCATGGTTTGTGTAGTACTGTTCCTTTACTGTAAAACTTAATACAATTTCTAATGGAAAAAGGCTTTAGGGGCGTTTCTTCTCCTGCTGGGGCTTCATTCTCTGCTCTAGATAATCACCCCTAACTGCTACCCAGTTCTACATCCCATTGCTTGAGTGATATCTCTTTGTCATACCTTGTCTGCAATTGAAGCTCATTATCTAGAGTGGAGAGAGAAGCCCTTGCAGAAGACACACCTCTAAATTCCTTTTCTGCTAATTTGCATAAGAATAAAATGCTGGTTTTCAAGATAGACTTCTTTGGAAAGTATAGAAACAGCCCTAAAAGGTATTGTCATTAGTTTGATACTAATTTTGCTGCTAACAGACTCCCTTTCAGTCCAATTTTAATAATTTTACGTTTCCGTTTTTTATGTGGTACTGTGTCAAGGTCCTTGCTGAAATCCAGACAGGCAATATCCCACACCACCACCTTAGTCCAACACTTTTGTGACATAGTCAAAGAAATCAATAAGATTAGTTTGACATTATCTGCCTTTAGTAAAGCCATGAATCCAACATGTTGCAGGCTTTTAGGTGGTCGATTATCAACTTTTTCAGGAGAGTTTCCAATATTTCCCGGTGGGCCCCGGTTGCTTCTTTTTTTAAATAGGCGTAACCCCAACAGGTAACAGGCCCTATTTACTTATCGATTAAGTAAGTCTGCGTCAAGGGTATGACCGTTCTTTTCGGGCCAAATACGTCTGAACTAAACCTACTATTATTATAAAAGATCCCAGAGTATAATGATCAGGATCCCAGTGGAGGTAGATAAACATAAAAACCAGTGTTACTTACCTCTTCTGGGCTCCAGCGCAACTCCCTGCTGTCTTCAGGTCTCTATAGTGATATCACAGTCATCATGTGGGTCAGGCGGTGTCATTACACATAATGATGCCGGCATAACCCACGTCTATAATGTCATTGAAGAGGAATGAAAAAAGCAAGGAGTCACGCTGGTGAGGTGAGTAACACTGATTTTTATGTTTCTTCACCTCCCCTGGGCCTCCACTCATTATACTATGAGGTCTGAAAAGACCCCAGAGCATAATAATAGTTCATGGGTGGTGTACCCCAAGATTTCAGGTTCTGCCTAACCTGAAATTTTTGCAACATCTGCAACGAACACCATAGGGGCTACTAAGGAACTTAATAATGTGTGAAGGGGCCACTATGGGACATAATACTGTGCAGAGGGGCCACAATGGAACATAATACTGTGTGGAAGGGCCACTGTGGGACATTATACTGTACGGAGGCTGCTATGGAACATTATACTGTGTGGAGAGGCCGCTGTGGAACATTTTATTGTGTGAAGGGGCCACTATAGGACATTATATTGTGTAGCGGGGCCGCTATGGGATACTGTACTGTCTGGAGGCCACTTTGGGACATTATAGTGTGTAAATGGGGTGTTATGAAGTGTGGGGACCAGGAAAGAGGGCGCTATGCCGTGTGGGGGGGGGGGATCCAAGTCAAAAGTTTGCTATGGGGCCCAGTCTTTGCTAGTTATGCCCCTGCCCTAGAGTATAATGTGGCAGACATTTTATTTCTCCTAAAACAAATCTTCATTTGTTTGGTTTTGTAAAAAAACTAACAATTTGGAATATTCAGGTTGAAACCCAGCTTGGTATGAACCAATTCGCCCATCTCTAGGAGTTAGGCACGAGGCTATTCAACCCTTAGTGCTATAACCCACAAGTGTGAATGATGCTGTTAACCATGACAGGGGAGAAGACAGCTTAGCAGGCTAATCACACCAAAAAAAAAACTTCTAAGTTTCTTATTCAATTTAGAATATTGTCCCACCATGTTTAATGTATTTCTTTTTACTATATTTGTTGCTTCTTTCATACTTACTGTCCATTCTGACTTCCTGTGACGTCTATCCCCATCAGTTCCCCTCTCCTTCCCTCACCTATGTGCAGCTTCACCTACATTCTCCTTCTCCTCCACCAGTCTCTTTCTCTTGTGCTCTCATTTCAAAGTCATTTAACCTCCTGACTATCACAGAGACATGTGCGGTGACCAGATGGAAGGTAACGCTGCAGTTGGGATTGCGGGGGTGCAAACAGCGCAGACTTGTCACGGTCTCTGGGCACGAGGGCGCAGCGCTGGTGCTGTCCCACGTTACCACCACTGGTACCGGTGATGAGGGGGCTGCACAAATGTTGGTGGTGATTGTTCCCCCGGGGCGCTTCCCCTATACTGTGCCGACTGGTGGTGTTTGGGGCGCCCTGATGTTGTCGGTGCAGAGTCAGACACAGAAACGGTTGTAAAGTTGAACTTTTACTTCCATGGGTGTGGAGGCACAAATGCTTAAACAGTTTACTCAATACAAAACAACGGGGTATGCCTGGTGACACAGCAAAGTCCTGGGGTGCAGGTTAGACTTGATGAAAGGTGTTCCTAGCCCCTTATACTTCAGTGTTACAGCCCTGAGGTGCGTCTGGGCTCCTATTTGGCTCATAGGAGGATGCCCACCATGATACTAGTACATAATATTCCCCACTCACGTTATGTGGTCCTGATAGCTCAGAGTTTCGGGGTGCAATAGTCAGGGTGGCAGGATATTCCACAGGTCTGGCCTTGGCCCCTGGATCCTGTGATACTGGCTATGGAGCACGTGTTCCAGAATGTTCTCTCCACAGTCTCATGCTGACAAGATGATGATGCTTGACTTCCTTCAGGGCGATGGCTAGGCAGACAGGGGACAGGATCTTCTGAATAGCTGGAGTATGTCAGCTCTCCAACCTTCCTGGGCCTGTCTAGGACTTGAGATTCCTGCACTAAACTCACTGCTTTCTTCACAGGACATCACACTTATCTCCTCACCTCCTCCTCCTAACACTCCACACTTCTCACTCCTCACACGCAGGACCTTCCTGCAGGGGTGTTACCATGGGGACCCAGTGATCAGCTGACTCCTCCCCTTTTCCCAGGCAATGTCCTCCCATTGGACATTTGGTTACTATTCAATCCTATGGGAGGTGTAATGCATGTGTGAGGCTCACTAGGTGGCGCTGTGTTGTGTGAGACTCAGGACCCCCTGCTATGTCACACAGGCTATGAAGCAACAGGAAATAATACAATGCACAGAGATCACCCTCAGCCCAGCCATAGCCAGCTCTGGGATGCCACATACTCCCCCTCTTTCACTGAGCCGACCTCGGCGACGGGCTGGGGTGAAGGTGAGAAATGTAACATAACGTTAATAAATACGAATAAAGTGCAAATGTCACTAACAGTTTAGAAAAATATAATACTTAGAAACTTGAGGTAAGACCTCCCGGCATAGTCCTGGAATGTCCATGAGAAGTCTGAAGGGTAACGGAGAGATAATTAAACTCAGACTTATGGAACCTTTTGGCGGTACCATCAGACAGTCCATATAGAAACAACAGTAGTACAAATGGGTCCAGAGGCTCTCTGTCCCAAATTTCGTGAGTGTCCATTATCATGAGAGTCTCTCTGAGAAACAATAAACAGTCCTTTCTGTAAGGAAGAGTAGGCACTCTAGCACGAATGCCCATACCGCAAGGGGGTAACAGAACTTCCTTGGCTCGGTGAGCCAGGCACTATGGCTTGGATTGTTGCATATAAATGTAAATCCTATATTACATGGCAATATATATATATACAGGAAAAACATTAATGTAATCAGAGCAGGAATAACATATATACAGAAGCAGAAACAGTTAATCTCTTTTACCCAAGGACAGCCATGGCATCACTATAGCGTGTTGGAGGTATGCCTTTTGTGGTACGCTCAGAACGCCTAAGTGGAACGAGATTTGAATCAGGAACAGAGTCATTGAAATCAATTAAATCATCTGTCGAAGGGTTCTCTTGCACTAGAGCAATTGGTGGATAACAGCTAAATGGTAGTAGTTTAGGCGCCCACATAAGCTCAGTAAAAGTTGGGGGTCTCTCTTTCGCTTCAGAAGGTGACAAGATCTCTGTACTCGTTGTCTCAGCTGGGGGCACCTCTGTGGGTAGTCCTTCTTTAAGGCACAGCTTCAGACGGTTTCGGTGTACTACTTGGGGCTGTCTCCCAGGTTTAGAGATCTCATACACGTCGGATTCAGGATATGGTATGGAGATTACACTGTATGGTTCTTTCTCCCAGAATGGATCCAATTTCCCATTCCGATGGTTATTCCTTAACCATACACGGTCGCCAACTTTCAGGGGCGCTGCATGGGCGTGATGGTTGTAATCCTCCTGTTGTCTCCTACGAACCTCATCCATGCGCGTTTCAACTATCTCTTTAGCTTCCTCCATACGTCGACGGTGTTCAACAACCCAGTCTGTTATGGGTAGTGGATTGATGGTGTCAGGGACCTTCACACCAAGGGTTAAGTCTGAAGGAAGTTGACCTTGTCTTCCAAACATTAGATAAAATGGTGCGTATCCCGTAGATGTTTGGGGTGTGTTGTTGTAAATATAGGCCAAGTCCTTGATACGCTCAGGCCACTCAACACCAGGTGTAACTGCGGCTGTTCTTAGCATGCCGATGATCACTTGATTTGCCTTCTCGCACATACCATTCCCTTGAGGGTGATACGCTGTGGTTCGCAACTTCTTGCAGTCTTGGAACTGACACAGCTCACGGAACAATTGGGATTCAAACGCCGATCCACGGTCGGTGAGGATATGCTCAGGACAACCGTAATGGCGGACAAACTCTGCGTAGAAGGTCTCAGCCGTAGTTCTTGCTGTAAGATCTCTGACAGGCACGATGACAAGGAACTTGGAGTAATGATCCACCATTGTCAGAGCGTAGCTGTAGCCGGAACGTGTGGGACCCAACTTCACATGGTCCAGAGCAACAATTTCACACGGCTTTTGAGTCTTAATTGGATGTAGAGGGGCCTTCTGATCTCTTCGACCTTCCTTGGTGATACTACAGGCGGGACACTCTCGGCACCAACTCTCAATGTCACTCCTCATCCCAACCCAATAGAAGCGACGACGGATGGTAGCTTCGGTCTTTTGTACCCCGAAGTGACCAGATCTGTCATGATACGCCTCAAGTATCATCTGTGCGTCTCTTCTTGGTACGAGGATCTGATGAAGCCTTTCACCTGTGACAGGATCAAGAGTGTTTCTAAGTAGAAGGCCTCGTTGGACAAACATGCGCTTCCTCTGTCGCCAAAGGCGTTTTAATTCCACGTCATGAAGACCTCTCTTTACACGGGTTGGTATTCTTCCTGTAAGCAGGAAATCTGACAATTCTCCTAAAACTCTGCTCTCTTCTTGGAACGTTTTCCACAGAGATGGCTCCTGGAGGGATTCGGCAGCTGTTTTCGCCAGAGATTCTCCTTCTACAGGGACACCAATAGCAACCTGTTGGGCAAACTTGTTGTAGAATGGTGGCATCTCCACCTCTTCCCAGATGTCTTCTCGGGGTGGTTCTTCTCCCACAGGCAACCTTGAGAGTGCATCAGCGTTAGCGTTGGACTTGCCACTGCGATACTTGACAGAGAACTTGTAATTCGCAAGTCTTGAGGCCCACCGTTGTTCAAGGGCTCCCAGTCGAGCAGTGTCCAGATGCGCCAACGGATTGTTATCTGTGTACACGGTAAAGGGTGTGGCAGCCAGGTAGTCTTTAAACTTCTCTGTCACGGCCCAGACAAGCGCCAGAAGTTCGAGTTTGAAAGAACTATAGTTCTGGTCGTTCTTCTCCGCGCCTCTCAGACTCCTGCTGGCGTAGGCGATGACTCGCTCTTTGTTGTCCTGAACCTGGGACAACACTGCACCCAAACCTTGGTGACTTGCATCTGTGTACAAGCGGAATGGCTGACTGTAGTCGGGATAGGCTAGAATTGGTGGTTGCGTCAGAAGTGCTTTAAGCGCTTGAAAGGCTTCCTCTTGACGCGCTGTCCAGTCTACCGGAAGCTTTCGGTTGTAGTTTTCTCTGGGACAACCGCGCAACAACTCGTTCAGAGGCTCGGCTACTTGGGCGAAGTGTGGTATGAAACGCCGGTAGTAACCTGCGAATCCAAGGAAGCTTCGGACTTCTTTGACGGTAGTTGGTCTTCGCCAGTTCTGGATTGCAGTGATCTTTTCAGGATCAGGTTGGACGCCTTGTGCGCTCACGACATGCCCAAGGTAGTGAACTTGGGGTTTCAACAGGTAGCACTTGGAGGGCTTCAACTTTAGGCCGTGCTGTATAAGTACCTTGAATACCTCGGACAGGTGACGAAGGTGTTCTTGGTATGTCCGGGAGAATACAATAACATCGTCCAGGTACAGTAGCACACTCTGGAAATTCTCATGGCCGAGGCACCTCTCCATAAGCCGTTGGAATGTGGCTGGGGCATTACATAGCCCAAATGGCATACTATTAAATTCAAAGAGTCCCATCGGGGTCGTAAACGCAGTCTTTTCACGATCTTCAGGCGCCATAGGGACTTGCCAGTATCCACTGGTTAAGTCCAGGGTCGAGAAACAGGTAGCTGATCCCAAAGCCGTTAGAGATTCCTCAATCCGCGGCAATGGGTATGCGTCTTTGTGCGTGACGTTGTTGAGTTTACGATAGTCCACACAAAATCGTAGGGTTCCGTCTTTCTTCTTGACAAGGACTAGCGGGGCTGCCCAGGGGCTGTTACTCTCCCGGATGACATCAGCATCTCGCATCTCTTGGATCAACTTTTTCACCGGTTGGTACATCGCGGGTGGTATTGGACGGTGACGCTCCTTGATTGGATGGTGGTCGCCAGTCAGAATGCGATGTTGTATGGTCGTGGTCTTACCAAAGTCCAATGGGTGTTTGCTGAATGCCTTTTGGTAACGCTTGGCCACATTGCGAACCCCATTGATGTGCTCTATAGGGGTATTGGCGTCTCCCACGTTCAATTCATCCCACCAGGACTTCGTGGCTCCATTTTGAATGTTCTCAGCAGCTTGGGTGGAACGCTGTGTGGCAGTAGAATCACCAGAGAGAATGTCTTCTGGTGCTAACCGGTGTAGCAGGGCCACAGAGTGGAACTTGTGGAGGTTCACGGGAGCATCGCCCAAGTTGACTAAGCGGACAGGAACACGTCCATTGGAAACTGTGACAAGGCTGCGGGCAGCCATGACAAGTGGTTGGCCATCTACCTGTATGGGTTGTAGCAAGGCCTCGTAGTCCTGATTTTCTATGCCCGGACGGGCACGGCACCACACCATAGTTTCTGTTCCAGGCTGTAGGGTTACTGGACGGGTATCTTGGATCCGGACTCGACCAATTTCACCTTGTTTGTTGGCGAACTTGTGCTGGGCATTGAGTACACGAATGGCCCGCTGAATGGTCTGCTGGTCACTGGGAGAAGCTGTAAGGAGAGAGGCATGCAAGGCATCCAACACTTCTGCAAAGCAATGGCGTAAAACATTCATGCCTAATATTACAACTGCAAACCTATCATCCTCTACATCAGTGACAATTACACCCTGTCTAGGCAGTTTCAAGTCCCCAATCTGGATAGTGGGTTCCCAATAACCCTGCTGTGGTATGGGCTGTCCATTGCTGGCACACAGATTTATCCATGTGTCAGGTGTTCTATTCAACACACCTAAGTCCCAATGTTCAAGGAACACCTGCTTGCGCAGGGTTGTTACCTGAGATCCAGTGTCCACCAACGCTGTCAGAGGGACGCCGTTCACCCGGATTGTGATGTGTGGGCAGGCTGAGACGAAGCGTGACAATGGCACTGAAGATTCACCTGGGCCCTTCTTCTTTCCTCCCGAGGGGCGGCCCGCTGCCTCGGGGGTGGCCCGTTTAACTGAAAACACTGAGGCCTGGTGTGTCCATATCTATTGCAATAGGTACAGTATGGCCTCTCACTCTGCGGAGGTTTCACTGAAGACGGACGTCTGGGTGGCGACTCAGGTGAGATGTTGAGACTTCGCAAAGGATCACTGGATGATGAAGACAGCTGGGTCAGACGATCTAGACGGACGGTGATCTGTTCCATGGCACGGGTCAGATGATCCACTCGGGCCAGAAGGTCATCTCTGGAGTCTGCTGGTGTAGTCTGCGCAGTTTGGGCAGCAGGTGAGGTACCCAGAGGTAGTGGCAGGACAACTGGAGCAATGCTTGTTGAGGGTCCAGGTGAGGGAGCACAGATGACTGGGCTCGGCTGGGGCTGCTCCTGTCCCAAGACCTGGATGGCAAGGGCCTTGAAGTCAGCAAACGTGATGCTGGGATGTTGTGCAGCAAGCATTCGCAACTGACTCTGGAGCAATGTGGTACCCGCCCCTTCTATGAAGCGGTCAAGCAAGATTTTATCAGAGTCCACATTTTCACGTGGATCCACTTGCACCACAGCTCTGAACGCCTCTTGGAGGGATAAAGCATAGTCCCGCAGGGTCTCACCAGGTAGTTGTCGTCTGGAAAAGAAGCGCATCTTTACCTCGGAGACAGATCGCACGTCAAAGTTCACCTGGAGTTTGTCCAGAATTTGCCCAGGGGTTCTTTTGTCAGAGGCAGGCCAGGATTTGACCTCCCTAGCTGCAGCACCCTCAAGCTGGCCCAGCAGGATCTGTATCTGCTGTTCTGTATTCAGAGGATAGAACTGGAAGAGAGACAGCATCTTCTCACGAAAGTCCCTGAGGGTATGCGCCTCCCCTTTGTAGCGCGGCAGCCATGGTGCGCCAGGGTAAAATGGCATGGAGAATGGTAGGCTGCTCGCCATGGGCACTGCTGGATCACTAGAAACAGATGGCACAATGTCACTTTGCTCAGTCATGTTGTTTGCAGGTATGATTGAAATTAGGTCGCCGTCTCTTTAAGAAACTCAACTGCTTGCTGGCAGGGAATGGAGACTACAACTTGGAATGCTGTCCCTTTAAGAATGCTGTAGCTATTAACAGAGTCACTGTGATGCAGGCTGACGGTGTGCTCCCCCTCTTTAATGGTGGCACTCCCCACGGACACGGTACACGGAAAACACTCGCTGGGGCCGTGGGAGGACTGAAGACAAGGACAGGGAGGCACAGTACTCACTGACAGCAACTGCAGCGTGGACCAGAGATCAGCGGTGCACAGCAGGGACGGTGATGCGGCACCGGAGAGTCAGAAATGGCGCTGGCACGTTCGCCTTTCACTTTCTTGTATGGGTGCGCTGGAGCATTGCGCTCAGCATTCTGGGCTCTCCTAAGATGGTGGCAGATGGGTCTCCTGGCCTCATGGGCAGTGCTAAAAATCTCCTGCACTTTTGCAAGGTACAGTTAACCCTTTGTGGGCGTTCTTACACAGCGATGTGGCACAGCAAACAAGTCCTGGGCGTTTTAACTCTTCCAGGGCTGTAACACACTGAGAGGACAGTCTTTAGGGCTTACTTCAGGGGTATAGGGCTCCCCCTCTTTGTGGCAAGCACTCTCAGGGAATAAACTTGATCTTAGCAAAGTCCACAATAAAGACCGATGCTCTGGAGACAATTTGGCGCACTTTTCGTGGCGACTTTCTCAAAATGGCACACACCCGTATCCTGTTCGTGACGCCAGTTTTTCTTGCGGTGACCAGATGGAAGGTAACGCTGCAGTTGGGATTGCGGGGTGCAAACAGCGCAGACTTGTCACGGTCTCTGGGCACGAGGGCGCAGCGCTGGTGCTGTCCCACGTTACCACCACTGGTACCGGTGATGAGGGGGCTGCACAAATGTTGGTGGTGATTGTTCCCCCGGGGCGCTTCCCCTATACTGTGCCGACTGGTGGTGTTTAGGGCGCCCTGATGTTGTCGGTGCAGAGTCAGACACAGAAACGGTTGTAAAGTTGAACTTTTACTTCCATGGGTGTGGAGGCACAAATGCTTAAACAGTTTACTCAATACAAAACAACGGGGTATGCCTGGTGACACAGCAAAGTCCTGGGGTGCAGGGTAGACTTGATGAAAGGTGTTCCTAGCCCCTTATACTTCAGTGTTACAGCCCTGAGGTGCGTCTGGGCTCCTATTTGGCTCATAGGAGGATGCCCACCATGATACTAGTACATAATATTCCCCACTCACGTTATGTGGTCCTGATAGCTCAGAGTTTCGGGGTGCAATAGTCAGGGTGGCAGGATATTCCACAGGTCTGGCCTTGGCCCCTGGATCCTGTGATACTGGCTATGGAGCACGTGTTCCAGAATGTTCTCTCCACAGTCTCATGCTGACAAGATGATGATGCTTGACTTCCTTCAGGGCGATGGCTAGGCAGACAGGGGACAGGATCTTCTGAATAGCTGGAGTATGTCAGCTCTCCAACCTTCCTGGGCCTGTCTAGGACTTGAGATTCCTGCACTAAACTCACTGCTTTCTTCACAGGACATCACACTTATCTCCTCACCTCCTCCTCCTAACACTCCACACTTCTCACTCCTCACACGCAGGACCTTCCTGCAGGGGTGTTACCATGGGGACCCAGTGATCAGCTGACTCCTCCCCTTTTCCCAGGCAATGTCCTCCCATTGGACATTTGGTTACTATTCAATCCTATGGGAGGTGTAATGCATGTGTGAGGCTCACTAGGTGGCGCTGTGTTGTGTGAGACTCAGGACCCCCTGCTATGTCACACAGGCTATGAAGCAACAGGAAATAATACAATGCACAGAGATCACCCTCAGCCCAGCCATAGCCAGCTCTGGGATGCCACACATGGATCAAGCAGTTCGATGCAACTTACCCTGCTGCTTTTTGTTAGGATGGCCTACAATTTTCATACACCCCTAGACCTGATAATATACAGGTTATAGGAGTAGGTGTCCTTCTATCACCACAATGCACTGTTCAGGTCATTTCCCCAGTACCATTACTCTGCTTCCCCTGTTTTGAGGTGCCCACTATCAGACGGTTCTGCCTTTTTTCCCTACGAGTAGCTGTAATCTACCATCCCCTGACTCACCCTACCAGTTCTTAGCCACTTCATGACATCCCAATTTCCTATTCTGTAAAATTCTTAACCTCGTCACAGGTGATTTCCCATTAACACCCCTGCATCCCCATCTGCCTCTCGGCTTCATCACTAACCACCTCTCTTGGCCTCTCACAATTTGCTAATTCTCGCTCACATATAGATGGTAATATCCTTTATCTGGCCTTCTTACAGCTGTCAGGAATCCCAATTCAGCTGGTAATCCTTTAAGGTTACTGCGCTGACCGCTGACCTGAGAAGCTTCTACAGTAGTAGAAATTCCCTGGGCTTGTCCAATAAGCAGCTGAGGAAGCATGTAAAAAAGGTGCAGTCACCTGTCACAGGCCTCAGTGCTCAAAACATGGCCACCTACTTTAAAGACATCATCATGAAATCAGTGACAATCCACCCCCCCCCACCTGCCCCTGGGAGGGGCATTAGGTTTAAATAGCCAGCTCGGATTATAATTCAAATGTGCCGGCCACTATGCAGCTCTATTTTTTATTTTGTTGTTTTGCTATCAGGCAATCTGCAATTGAATTTAGTAATAGGGAAATTTGAAATGGAGGAAAACTAGAGGGGATAATGAGGGGTAGGCTGTTGTAACTAAAGAAAACAGGTACCACTCAACCCCATATATCCTTAGTAATGCTAGATATTTACCTTTGATTAACCCCTGAATTGATTTTAAATATACAGAGGGAAAATGCATCGGGTGATACATTGATACACATGAGAATTGACGCAGCATATGCCAAGTCGGTCATTTAGGCGATAGTACTGATATTTTTGAATAAGTCATTTCCCTTGAGGTGTGAGAGCAGCGCAACCAGCATCTATAGTAGCTAAAGTATATGGGCTGCAACGATTGCAACCAGGGGTGAATCTAGCGAACTATAGAAAGGCGCCCCCCTCACAAAAAAAAAAAAAAAAAAAAAAAAAGAGCTTACATGCTACTAGCTTCACATGCTGCTATTGTCACACAATAAACATACACAATACACAAAGTTATAAAACAGTTTTTAAGAATTCTTCTTACTGTATTACTTCAGTATCAGAGATCAACAACACAGCATTAACAATGAAAGTTACTTCACACACCTTCTGCTTGCTGGATGGATGAGCCCGCATGGCCCCCATTCTCTTTAATAGGAGTGCCGCAGATAGCTGAGTACTGGAC
Organism: Leptodactylus fallax; assembly: GCA_947044405.1. NCBI lineage: Eukaryota > Metazoa > Chordata > Amphibia > Anura > Leptodactylidae > Leptodactylus > Leptodactylus fallax. Next base: position 1,331,255 of record CAMRHE010000125.1, on the reverse strand, counting down.
TTTGGCTATGTTTGGCACTCCCATCGAGGCGAATGAGAGCGTGGGTTCGTCCAACCACCAAGCGACACGCCTATATTCAGCCTGGCTCTGGTCAGGCTGAATTCCCAGAGGGGAAAAAAAAAACAATTCTCAGGCCCAGTGGGGTCTCAGCAGACAGACCCCATCAATCAGGTATTTATCCTCTATCAATTAGGTCAGTGATGGCGAACCTTTTAGAGACCGAGTGCCCAAACTGCAACCCAAAATCCACTAATTTATCGCAAAGTGCCAACACAGTAATTTAACCTTAAATTAACCAGGATCTGTTTTATAGTGACTGTGCAATGTTATTACAGCCTGTAATAATATCACACGTCTGCTATAAAACAGATACTGTATGATCTAAATAGAAAAGGGCCCCCACACAGTACAATGCGCTCCACAGTGGCCCCCAGATAGAAAAATTTACTCCGAAGTAGCCCCCAGACAGTATTATACAGTGGGTATGGAAAGTATTCAGACCCCTTTAAATTTTTCACTCTTTGTTTCATTGCAGCTATTTGCTAAAATCAAAAAAGTTCATTTTATTTCTCATTAATGTACACTCGGCACCCCATCTTGACAGAAAGAAAACAGAAATGTAGATATTTTTGCAAATTTATTAAAAAAGAAAAACTGAAATATCACATGGTCATAAGTATTCAGACCCTTTGCTCAGTAGAAGTACCCTTTTGAGCTAGTACAGCCATAAGTCTTCTTGGGAATGATGCAACAAGTTTTTCACATCTGGATTTGGGGATCCTCTGCCATTCTTCCTTGCAGATCCTCTCCAGTTCCGTCAGATTGGATGGTGAACGTTGGTGGACAGCCATTTTCAGGTCTCTCCAGAGATGCTCAATTGGGTTGAGGTCAGGGCTCTGGCTTGGTCAGTAAAGAATGGTCACAGAGTTGTTTCGAAGCCACTCCTTTGTTATTTTAGCTGTGTGCTTAGGGTTATTGTCTTGGAAGGTGAACCTTCGGCCCAGAGCACTCTGGAAGAGGTTTTCTTTCAGGATAACTCTGTACTTGGCCGCATTCATCTTTCTTTCAATTGAAAGAAGTCGTCCAGTCCCTGCAGCTGAAAAACACCCACATAGCATGATGCTGCCACCACCTTGTTTCACTGTTGGGATTGTATTGGGCAGGTGATGAGCAGTGCCTGGTTATCTCTACACATACTGCTTAGAATTAACGCCAAAAAGTTCAATCTTCGTCTCATCAGACCAGAGAATCTTATTTCTCATAGTCTGGGAGTGCTTCAAGTGTTTTTTGGCAAACTCTATGCGGGCTTTCATATACAGTGGGGAAAAAAAGTATTTAGTCAGTCACCAATTGTGCAAGTTCTTCCACTTAAAAAGATGAGAGAGGCCTGTAATTGTCATCATAGGTAGACCTCAACTATGAGAGACAAAATGAGAAAACATATCTAGAAAATCACATTGTCTGATTTTTTTAAGAATTTATTCGCAAATTATGGTGGAAAATAAGTATTTGGTCACCTACAAACAAGCAAGATTTCTGGCTCTCACAGACCTGTAACTTCTTCTTTAAGAGGCTCCTCTGTCCTCCACTCATTACCTGTAGTAATGGCACCTGTTTGACATTGTTATCAGTATAAAAGACACCTGCCCACAACCTGAAACAGTCACACTCCAAACTCCACTATGGTGAAGACCAAAGAGCTGTGGAAGGACACCAGAAACAAAATTGTAGACCTGCACCAGGCTGGGAAGAATGAATCTGCAATAGGCAAGCAGCTTGGTGTGAAAAAATCAACTGTGGGAGCAATAATTAGAAAATGGAAGACATACAAGACCACTGATAATCTCTCTCAATCAGGGGCTCCACGCAAGATCTCACCCCGTATGGTCAAAATAATCAAAAGAACGGTGAGCAAGAATCCCAGAACCACACAGGGGACCTAGTGAATGACCTGCAGAAAGCTGGGACTAACGTAACAAAGGCTACCGTCAGTAACACACTACACCGCCAGGGACTCAGATCCTGCAGTGCCAGACGTGTCCCCCTGCTTAAGCCAGTACATATCCGGGCCCGTCTGAAGTTTGCTAGAGAGCATTTGGATGTTCCAGAAGAGTATTGGGAGGATGTCATATGATCAGATGAAACCAAAGTAGAACTGTTTGGTAGATACACAACTCTTCGTGTTTGGAGGAGAGTGAATGCTGAGTTGCATCCAAAGAACACCATACCTACTGTGAAGCATGGTGGTGGCAACATCATGCTTTGGGGCTGTTTCTCTGCAAAGGGACCAGGACGACTGATCCGTGTACATGAAAGAATGAATGGGGCCATGTATCTTGAGATTTTGAGTGCAAACCTCCTTCCATCATCAAGGGCATTTAAGATGAAACGTGGCTGGGTCTTTCAGCATGACAATGATCCCAAGCACACTGCCAGGGCAATGAAGGAGTGGTTTCGTAAGAAGTATTTCAAGGTCCTGGAGTGGCCTAGCCAGTCTCCAGAACTCAACCCCATAGAAAACCTTTGGAGGGAGTTGAAAGTCCGTGTTACCCAGCGACAGCCCCAAAACATCACTGCTCTAGAGGAGATCTGCATGGAGGAATGAGCCAACATACCAGCAACAGTGTGTGCCAACCTTAGTGAAGACTTACAGAAAACGTTTGACCTCTGTCATTGCCAACAAAGGATATATAACAAAGTATTGAGATGAACTTTTTTTATTGACCAAATACTTATTTTCCACCATAATTTGCAAATAAATTCTTTAAAAATCAGACAATGTGATTTTCTGGATTTGTTTTCTCATTTTGTCTCTCATAGTTGAGGTCTACCTATGATGACAATTACAGGCCTCTCTCATCTTTTTAAGTGGGAGAACTTGCACAATTGGTGACTGACTAAATACTTTTTTTTCCCCACTGTATCTTGCACTGAGGAGAGGCTTCCTTCGGGCCTCTCTGCCATAAAGCCCCGACTGGTGGAGGGCTGCAGTGATAGTTGACTATGTGGAACTTTCTTCCATCTCCCTACTGCATCTCTGGAGCTCAGCCACAGTGATCTTTTGGTTCTTCTTTACCTCTCTCACCAAGGCTCTTCTCCCACGATTGCTCAGTTTGGCTGGACGGTCAGGTCTAGGAAGAGTTCTGGTCGTCCCAAACTTCTTCCATTTAAGGATTATGGAGGCCACTGTGCTCTTAGGAACCTTGAGTGCTGCATAAATTCTTTTGTAATCTTGGCCAGATCTGTGCCTTGCCACAATTCTGTCTCTGAGCTCCTTGGGAAGTTCATTTGACCTCATGATTCTCATTTGCTCTGACATGCAATGTGAGCTGTGAGGTCTTATATAGACAGGTGTGTACCTTTCCTAATCAAGTCCAATCAGTTTAATTAAACACAGCTGGACTCCAATGAAGGAGTAGAAGCATCTCAAGGAGGATCAGAAGGAAATGGACTGAATGTGAGTTAAATATGAGTGTCACAGCAAAGGGTCTGAATACTTATGACCATATGATATTTCAGTTTTTCTTTTTCAATAAATTTACAAAAATATCTACATTTCTGTTTTTTTTTCTGTCAAGATGGGGTGCTGAGTGTACATTAATGAGAAATAAAATGAACTTTTTTGCTTTTAGCAAATGGCTGCAATGAAACAAAGAGTGAAAAATTTAAAGGGGCCTGAATACTTTCCATACCCACTGTATATATATATATATATATATATATATATATATATATATATATATATATATATATATATATATATATATATATATACACAAACACACACACACACACACACACACACACACTCACAGTATTCCATATTTATCAGGACGTTTTTTGGTGCCATTAGGCTTTGCAAAACTCTCTGGGGATTGTGCAATTTCTTTATGAGTTTATTTGCAATTATACATAGACTCACACATATACATATATTAGAGAAAGGAGGACTGGAGCGGGTGCAGTCATGCGCAGGGACCATGGACTGGGGGTGGACAGTAGGGCGGAATGGCGGGAAAGGGGGAGGCAGAGCTATGCTTAGCCGTATTTCACTATGCTGCACAGCCCGCAAGCAAAATCCTTCATTCCAGGGGTGTGTGGCGTACAAATAGGTTGTGTGCTCCCTTACCTCTACAGCAAGGTTTCTTCAGTTGCGGTCCCCACATGACCTCAGTAGACACTTTCCGTGCTGCAGCTGGTGTACAGGGAGAGGACTGGCTGCAGGAGCAGCTGCCTGGGCTTTTAGAGCCCCTGGTCCCAGACGTGTTAGGATTTATTGTAGTAATCCCTTTTAGGTTCACACCAGCTTGAGAGAGAGAGAGAGAGAGAGAGAGAGAGAGACCACAATGGAGTATGATAGAACTGGCTGTTTTACTCAAGAACTTCTTCAGCAAGTGGTTCAGTACAAATATCTGATAAAGCCTCTTTATTAACAGGAACTCAGGCAAACTGGTAGCTCAAACAGTTATTAACAGTGTCAGTCTCTTTCTAGGTACCAAGGCACTCCTAGTTATTAGCCAGTGCACAATGTATATGTAATTATAGACCTCTTACATGCTAAGTAATACAACACTTAACTTTATGGTTTCCCTCTGGTTCTTCCTGGGCAGAGGATGAATCTCCTGCAGTGAAGATGTTTCAGGTCTAAAGCATCACATTAGGCCCACGTGCGGCCTGCTCTGGATAAAGTCTCTGTGTGTAGTCTGCACTTGTTGGAGGAGGCTTTTCTTCTCATAGCAGATGATCTACTATAATATCCTGATTTGTAGTCTTTCAGGCCTTTATACACACTTATTCTCAGAGCTCTCCTCTCACCTTCTCTGCTTCTCACACACCACTCTCCTGTCCCTTCCAGGAAGTCACGTCATCCAGAATCCTCCTACAATTGAGGTAAAAAATAGATGCAAGGTCTTGCCCCTAGATGGCAGCAGAGCACCAGTAGTGGCATTGGAATGCACAAGTCAATATTTGCCACTATCAAACTTGTACCCCTTACACATTCCCCCTTTTTAATGAGTGCAGTCCCTGCGCTCCAACTTCAAAGTCTCGGAGATGGCCAGGTTGTACTCCCCGTGTAGACTGAGAGGGGTATCTTGGCCCTTCAGCTTCCTCTGTAACTGGAGGAACGTCTCCTTCAGACTCAGGCCTAAGTTCAACATCCCAGTCTCCTGTGTCAGGGTTGACTATCCACCATTCTGACTGTTCTGGTACCGGGTCTTCTTCAGTAGGCTGAGGTAGAGGTTATGTAGCTGGGAAGGTGCAGGGTCTCAGCATATTTCTGTGGAGATTTCGACTAGGTCCTTCACGATTTTCTGGCTTTGATTCATACACTGGCAAATGGGGTCAATCTGTCGGACCACCACATGTGGCTGCCGCTCCCATTTGGGCTCCAACTTCCCCATCCGTCGAGCTCGCTTGTTGCGGACTAACACCCGATCTCCAGGTTGGAGGGGAACTATCATAATTGGTTCCTTGGTCTCTGAACACTTTATGTGCTTCCCTCATTAGAGTAAGGGTTCTCTCCAGACAATATTGGTGTTCTTGCAAACACTCTGTTGGGGTCCGTTGCTCCACTTCTTCTTCAGGGTTCTCCATCAGTAGGGCTAGCGGTAGCCTTCCAAAACGTCCAAACAATAATTGGTAGGGGGTGTAGCCAGTGGTGCTATGGATGGTGTGATTGTATGCCCATACCACATTGTCCTCAAACTCTGGCCAGCGCTCTTGATGCTCCTCTCCCAATGTGGGCATCATGTCCAGAAGTGTCCTATTGAACCGTTCGCATACACCCTATCCTTGTGGATGATATGGGGTTGTTCTCGACTTCCGAATCCCATGGTACTGACACAGTTCCTGAACAACCACAGCTTCAAAATTTGGACCTTGATCAGACAAAATTCGCTTGGGACATCCATATGCTTCCAAAATGCTTCTGCAGTGGTGGTTGCTGTCTGGTCATATGTTGTCACGACCACTGCAAACTTGGAGAAGTGGTCGACGCATATGAGTGCATATTTGTGCCCTGAAGTCACGGCTTGTACTGTCAAGAAGTCTGTAGTTAGAAGTTCAAATGGTTCATTTGTCACAATAGTCAGTGGTGGGGCATGTTGTTCCGCAGCTTTGTGTATAGCACACTGCGGACAAGCCTTGCACACTGCTTCTGCAGTTTGTGCTACCACTGGTGCAAAGAAGTAATTCCTCAGTAATTGAACAGTCTTTTCCGCACAGCAGTGGCCTGAACTATGGATTACCTGGCAGACATTTACCACTGAATCTGGAGGCATTGCCACTTGCCAGACTTCACGCTGTTCTTTGGGAATCCAGATTCGCCAATAGAGCACTTTGTCTTGAACTTCCAGTCTTTCCCACTGTCGCAGGAGAGCACGTCCCCAGGAAGTCAGACTTGCTCGTTCTTCATACATTAATTTGCATTTCCGTCTGACTCCCTCTCGTATGTGGGCCACATCAGGGTTCTTGCTCTGTTTTGCCTCCCACTCTCTCTTAGTGGGTAAATCAGAGGCCAAAGTGTCAACAACCACAGCTTTACACTTCCCTGCTCTTTGTGAAGTTTGTATTGGAGGTATTTCAACTGCTTCCAGTTGTTCATCCACTTCAGGACCCGAATGATTTAATGGTCTTCGTAAGAGAGCATCCGCATTCCCGTTGTTTTTTTCCTGGCTTACAGCAAATCACATAATCAAACTAGGCTAAGCGGGCTACCCAACGCTGCTGCAATGCCCCCAGCTTTGCTGTCGACAATTTGGCCAGAGGATTGTTGTCTGTATAGATTTCCACTCGACTCCCTGCTAGATACTCAGCAGTTCCAGGGGGAAAGAGCGGTAATTAGCTGGATTTCTTTCTGTGGGCCTCAGACTTCGACTGCCATATGCAATTACCTTCTCTTTTCCTTCCTGAATTTGTAAGAGGACTGTCCCCAAGCCTTGCAGGCTGGCATCCGTGTTCAACCGGAATGGCAAAGTGTAATCTGCAAATGCCAACACAGGGGCTGACACGAGTTTTGTTTTCAGTTCCTGAAAAGCAGACTTATGGTCTCCGGTCCACTGTGAAGTCACGTCTGCTTGATCAAATGTTTTCATTTTCTGAGGATGCCCAACTAGCAGTTGGTGCAGTGGAGCTGAAGTCTTGGCAAAACCTTCAATCTAGTGCTGATAGTATCCCACTAGGCCAAAGAAGGCTCGCACCTCTGTCTTTGTCTTCGGCACCGTCCACTCCACCACAGCTCTTACTTTATCAGGGTCCAGAGCCACCCCATCTTCAGAGACAACATGGCCTAAGTATTTAATTTGTTTCTGTCCAATGCGGCACTTTGCAGGTTTGAGCTTTAGGCCGAAATTCTTCAACCGTGTAAAGACAGCCCTTAAATGCTGGAGATGTTCCTCAAACGAGCTGTAGTACACCATGTAGTACATCCAAGTAGATCATGACAGACTCAAAATTGAGATCTCCTAAACATCGCTCCATCAGGCGCTGGAAGGTGCTGGGAGCATTCAAAAGTCCAAACGGCATCCGATTAAACTCAAAGAGGTCCTTTGGTGTTATAAAGGCTGTTTTCTCTTTATCTGACTCCTGGAGTGGCACCTGCCAATACCCACCGGCTAAATCAAGAGTGGTGAAATACTTTGCTTTCCGAAGGGCTGTCAGTGTCTATTCTACCCGTGGCAATGGGTAAGCATATCTATGGGTGCAGGTATTCAGCTTCCTGTAGTCCACACAGAATCTGAGGGCTCTTTCTTTCTTTCTCACTAGAATGATGGGTGTCGCCCATGGACTTTTGCTCTCTCTTATCACCTGCCCTTCCATCATCTTCCACAGGAGCCCTTTAACTTCTTGGTACAGGGCTGGTGGAATATTTCGGTACCTCCCTCTCACTGGAGCAGTTGTGCCGGTATTAATCGCATGCTCCATTACCTCGGTATAGCCAGACTCTTCATCATGCCGAGCAAAGACTTCAAAAAACTCATGTAGTAACCGACACAAAGCCTCCACCAGACTTCTCTCTAAGGGAAGACTCTTCAGACCCAGCTGTTCCCACAGTCTTTCAAGTTCCTCTGGCTCCCACGGATAACCTTCGGTGGTACCTGGAGCCACCAAATCCAGGGGCGCAGCTAGTCCAGCTATATCGTCACTCTGCAACACATGAACTTCAGCTAACACAGTACAGGGTGGAATGCACACCTCCACTTCACTCACATTTACCAGCCGTACCGCCACCATTACACGTTGAACCCTGCTGATGTGCGTCCATCAGCCCAGGGGGACTGTTCTGTGATAGGAGCTGAGGGCTCCACTAGGACTGTGGCCCCCTTTAGCTTGTTATGAGTACCCACAGTCAGGGGTATGGTGACCTGTTGCCGGGGGTGAATATGCATGGCACTATGACAGGGGACTCGCATTATTCCCGCAGTGCCCACCATGTCTGCAAACCTGCTCTGCTGCACACAAGTTTGCTGGAGCTGCATTAGGGTCTGACGTACCTCTTGTGTGACATTTATGTGCTTATCATATCCCTCACCCAGCTCCTTTATAAGCAACCCTTCTAGTTCTTGCAGAATGTTCATGCCCACTATCACATGCGCCCTATGACGGATACAGTCTCGGACCACCACAATCCCCTTTTGTTTAAAGACCCTCCCTAACAACTGCACATCCATCCAGGTGACTCCTACCACCAGAATGGGCAAATTATTAGCTGCTGTAAAATTTACCCTGGGGGGCTCAAGTCCATATTGATGCTGGAAGCAAGCCTGGTAAAGCTGGCTGGACATTGTAGAGACCTCGGACCCTGTATCAATCAGACATGCCACCGATAGTCCATTTATTCTTGCCTGGACCACAGGGCAACATCCAGCAATGTTCGTTGGAGAAGAAGGAGGGCCCTTGGGAAGGGAGTCCACTGCTTGGCCCTCAGCAGCAGGCACCTTTAGTTTAAAGGTGGTTGGTTAAGAGGCTGGGGCTGTGTAGCTGTACAGGTACGGGCTAAGTGGCCTGGTTCTCCACACCTCCAACACCGACGGGTGTCGCCCAGCCTGGTACGACCTCACCGCCGACTTTGCTCAGTTAGCTCACCTGAGTGCCTCAGTTGAGCGATCTCATCCTTAAGTTCTCTTAGGGAATCATGAAGGTCCTTAGCAAACTCATAGAATGTGTTTCCTGGAGTTTCTCTCTGCTGTAATTCTTGCGAAGCCACACAGACGCTTTCCATCTCATCTTTTGTTAACTCAATGGCTTCATGCATAACATCCTGTAAGGACACATCGTCCGCCAGTCTCATATAGTCCTGTAGAGCCCGCTTTATGCGTTATGCTGTACCTGAGCTGCATCCACAACACCTGTAGAGCCACTGAGAATTGCTGTATCGATTCTCCTTCCCGCTGGATTCTAGTATAGAACTTCTTTCGCAGATCTGTGGTAGAAGTGACATCCCCGTAGAGTGACTCAAGGCAGCCCACAATAGCGTCTATAGTATTCCGTTGTTCCAAGGGCAAAACAATCACAGCTTGCCTGGCATCACCTTCCAGTGCATTCAAGGCCAGATCGACCTGATGAGCTGCGGGTACTTGATACAGTCTTGCTGCTGTCCTCAGCCGTTCTATCCAGTCTGGGAGCAACATATTCTTTCCGTCATATTTGGGCACATTTATCATGGCTGCTCCCACAGGGATCGCAATTGGAGGTGCAGCTCCAGAGCTGCTGGCGATTTCTGGACTTCTGTCACTGTGGCTCATACTGCTCTCTTGATCCTGCTGACTATACCAAAAATTGTGTTAGGATTTAATGTAGTAATCCCTTTTAGGTTTAGTGACCCCAGGCTGCTAGGAGCCCCCATTACCTGGCTGATCCTGCCAAGAAGAGAGGAAGTCAGCCTATGCGTGTTGCTTGTGTTTGAATGCGTGGGTGGTTGCAGTCCACATGCCGAGGGTCAAGAATGACATTGCCGATTCTTTATCTCGTTTCCAGTGGGAGAGGTTTTGTGCTTTAGCTCCGGAGGCAGAGATGGTAGGGATCCCATGTCCTCCAGTATTATGGGAATTGGTCTACGAGACGAAGGGCTGTTGATTCAGGCATCATTGGTCCCCGGCACGTTAAATATTCCAAGGCCTGGGGAGTATGGGAAGATTGGATGTGTAGGTTGGGGCCGATACAAGGTGACGAGGATAGGGTGGGTGTTTTGTTGTTTCTATTGAGCCATTGGTCTTTGGATGGTCAGTCAGTGACAAGGGTCAACAGGATAATAGTGGCATTGTTGTTCAGTTTCAAGTTTAGGGTTTTTGGGGTTGCTACTAAAAATTTCTTGGTACAGCGCGCTAAAAGGTTTTCGCAGGGGTCGGGTTCGGGCTGACGTGCGGCACCAGGCTACATTCCAGCTCCTGGGGCCTTTGGCGCTTGAGTTGGGACAGTTTTGTCAGTCAAGTTATGAATGTCTATTGTTTCGCCTTGCATTTTTCCCTAGCATTTTTTTGGGGCACTTCGGGTGCTGCAATATAAAAACAGCAAAGGGGGTATTGGTAGTTTGAATTCACCGGTCAAAGACAGATCAACTAGGTGCAGGTAAATGTGTTCATTTGGGGCCAGTGGCCGAGACTGACATGTGCCCACTGAAATGTTGATTGGCCTTTCGGAACTCCATGCCGGTGGCGGATGGCGGTGTGCGGCTCAGGCACCTGGATGGTTCTTTCTTATCTTGCTATCAGTTCACAGCAGTTTTTAGAAGTTGTTTGAATTCTTTGGGCCTTGTACGCCCCTCATTTGTTCCTTTTAGAAGCCGCGGCGGAGGTGGCTGGTTGGCGGCTAAGCCCAGAGGTCATGCAGTGCATGTAGATAGGAATCCCACAAATATAGGTTGTGCATTCGGTCGCATCTTGCTCAAATGTAATCTATCTGTTCTAATGCTATGTTTTATCCCCTCCCACAGACCTCTCTCTATTTATTACTCCTTCCCGGTTGGTTTGGATCTCTGAGCCACTCTTTTGTGTTTTGGGGAGCTGAGAGGGCCGACGTGCGACGGGATGGCTGGCAGTTAGGTTTTCTGATAGACGTTGTGGTTGACAGATGGATCGGAATTAGAGGTACAGTGTGAAGTCGGGGTTATACCTGAGATACTTAGGTACTCTTGGTTGGACCAGTCCCCAGATATAATAGTGATTCACGATGGAGGTAATGATCTTGGGGTGTGCTCCTTCTGTGACTTGATTAGAGACATCAAGTATAACCTGTTTTGTCTGTGGTCCCTGTTTCCAGGCCTTATCAAGGTCAACCGGTATCAGATTTTGTTGCAAGGAACAGGTGTGGGGGTGGGGGGGGGTGTTCGGCATATGGAGTTTGAGTCTGGGGAGGGTGAGTTTTGGTTGAGAGATGAGGTACATCTTAATATGGTTGGCATTGATCTGTGGGCACTGAATATTCAAGAGGGCGTTGAGAGGGCTCTGGAAGTGTGTTGCGGGTCTTTCACGCTTAAGGGGTTAAGGCATGTTTGCTATGGTGGGTGGGGTTTAAGGAGTTGGTGGTCAATTGGCTAAAAGGGGGGAGTCAACGGTAGGCTCCACCCTACACATTCATGGTTAATGATGCAGTTTTGGGGGATGACCTAGTGCATGGTGAACGGTTACAGGGTTTTAGGCTGTAAATCCCTTCTTCCCATTAACATGGAAGAAGGGGTTCATATTTATTCATGGTGACGCCGAGCCGGTAGTTGCATCTGGCGGTAAGTATATGGAGTATTTTATGAAGCACCAGGCTGGGGGTTTTGCCTTGTAGCTCCAAGGACTCTTACCCAGGTTAATTATTTACAGTGGGTACGGAAAGTATTCAGACCCCTTTGTTTCATTGCAGTCATTTGCTAAAAGCAAAAAAGTTCATTTTATTTCTCATTAATGTACAATCAGCACCCTATCTTGACAGAAAAAAAACCTGAAATGTAGACATTTTTGCAAATTTATTAAAAAAGAAAAACTGAAATATCACATGGTCATAAGTATTCAGACCCTTTGCTGTGACACTCATATTTAACTCTCATGTTGTCCATTTCCTTCTGATCCTCCTTGAGATGGTTTTACTCCTTCTTTGGAGTCCAGCTGTGTTTAATTAAACTGATTGGACTTGATTAGGAAAGGCACAAACCTGTCTATATAAGACCTCACAGCTCAAATTGCATGTCAGAGCAAATGAGAATCATGAGGTCAAAGGAACTGCCCAATGAGCTCAGAGACAGAACTGTGGCAAGGCACAGATCTGGCCATGGTTACAAAAGAATTTATGCAGCACTCAAGGTTCCTAAGAGCACAGTGGCCTTCATAATCCTTAAATGGAAGAAGTTTGGGACGACCAGAACTCTTCCTAGACCTGGCCGTCCAGCCAAACTGAGCAATCGTGGGAGAAGAGCCTTGGTGAGAGAGGTAAAGAAGAACCAAAAGATCACTGTGGCTAAGCTCCAGAGATGCAGTAGGGAGATGGAAGAAAGTTCCACAAAGTCAACTATCACTGCAGCCCTCCACCAGTCGGGGCTTTATGGCAGAGTGGCCCGAAGGAAGCCTCTCCTCAGTGCAAGACTTATGAAAGCCCGCATAGAGTTTGCCAAAAAACACATGAAGGACTCCCAGACTATGAGAAATAAGATTCTCTGGTCTGATGAGACGAAGATGGAACTTTTTGGCGTTAATTCTAAGCGGTATGTGTGGAGAATACCATGCAATTCTCATCACCTGCCCAATACAATCCCAACAGTGAAGCATGAGGGTGGCAGCATCATGCTATGGGGGTGTTTTTCAGCTGCAGGTACAGGACCACTGGTTGCAATTGAAGGAAAGATGAATGTGGCCAAGTACAGAGATATCCTGGAAGAAAACCTCTTCCAGAGTGCTCTGGACCTCAGACTGGGCCGAAGGTTCACCTTCCAACAAGACAATGACCCTAAGCACACAGCTAAAATAACAAAGGAGTGGCTTTGGAACAACTCTGTGACCATTCTTAACTGGCCCAGCCAGAGCCCTGACCTCAACCCAATTGAGCATCTCTGGAGAGTCCTGAAAACGGCTGTCCACCAACTTTCACCATCCAACCTGACGAAATCCAAAATACTGACTAAAGTCCCCTGCCTTCCTGATCAGTAAGGGTCTAAGTGGTCGAATCCTCACTGATCTGCAAATTTTCCCCTATCCTATGCATGTCTGTCCTCATATTAACCTTGAAGTTCAGATGTTGTTAAGGAAAAACATGCATGAATTATATGAACTCATTTCTTGTAATTTTTAGCCAGGAAAAGATCAGTGATGAAGAACTTTCAGAAACCAATTTCACAGGTGATTAACAAAATGATTATCTTCCTCGTGAAATTCTGTAAAGAAAAGATGACTTTTTCAAATGCAACTCTTACAAAAACATATTTATTTAAGCAGTGTTTGTTTGAATTACCAGCTAATTGATTGGTAATATTGTTGTAATATTGTCTTTAAAGTAAAGTTCTGAAAACTCTTCCTTGTGTATATCAATAACATTTATATTCTTTTACACTGTCAGAATCAATACAAAAAAAATCACTGTCTTCATGCACAAAATTCCTGTCAAGCACTTCTTTGTATGTTTTTAACAAATCTCGCTGCATCACAACAATTTTAGATCTAAATCTCAATATTAACAACATACACTGAAAAGCTGCATCTTTAGCATTTTTCAGCATTGGGACATAGTGTGAAGTGTGCCCTGGAGGCAAGAGCGGTGGCTCGACTGGACAGGAGCGGGAACTGGTGATTAATACATTGGTTGCTTCCTGTTGGAATAATCCAATAGCTAGTGGCTTAACATTACAGGAAATGCTTTTATTATACTCTAAGGCAGGGCTAGGCAACCTTTTTTGTTCAGCGTGCCAATTTTAATAAAAAAATCAAAGATGAGGTACTCGGAGTGCCGGTCAATAATTGTAAGGCTGACGACCCCTAAACTAAAGTCATATACCACAAACCATAACACAGAAGTGCTGCCACCAGATGCTTTAGGACGCATGCATTTACTGCTATTTCCTGGGATGCTCCTGTACTTTCCAATTAGAAGCAATGAAAGTCCATGTACAGCCCCCAATTAGTGATAAATGTATGTGTCCAAGAGCACCGTATAGCAGCACCCTTATGGTGAATACACATTATGTATCTGGATTCAGCTATATTCTTAGGCCACTGGAACTTTTACTTTGATGTAAAACTGCGTTCACATGGTGCATTTTTGCACACAAAAAAAAAAAAAATGCCTGTGTTTTCTGTGCAAAAACACATCCTTAATACAGAAAACACACCGTTATACAGAATAATGTCCCATAGTGGCCCCTGCACACAGTATTATGTCCCATAGTGGCCCCTGCACACGGTATTATATTCCATAGCGGCCCCTGCACACGGTATTATGTCTCATAGCGGCCCCTGCACATGGTATATGTCCCATAGTGGCCCCTGCACACGGTATTATGTCTCATAGTGGCCCCTGCGCAAGGTATTATGTCCCATTTTGGCCCCTGCACACAGTATTATGTCTCATAGCGGTCCCTGCACAAGGTATTATGTCCCATAGTGGCCCCTTCACACAGTATTATGTCTCACAGTGGCCCCTGCACAGGGTATTATATCCAATAGTGGTCCCTGCACACGGTATAATGTCCCATAGAGGCCCCTGCACACGGTATTATATTCCATAGCGGCCTCTGCACACGTTATTATGTCTCATAGTGGCCCCTGCACACGGAATTATGTCTCATAGCGGCCCCTGTACACCGTATTTTGTCCCATAGCAGCCTCTGCACACAAAATTATGTCCCACAGTGGCCCCTGCACAAGATATTATGTCCCATAGTGGCCCCTGCACACAGTATAATGTTCCAACTTTTATAATGTTCCTATTGTTGCCACTTACTAGCTATTATTATACTGTGGGGTTTCTTCAGACCCCAGAGTATAATAAGTGTAGCGCCAAGAGAGGTGACAAACATATAAAAAACAATGTACTCACCATTCCTACGCTCCGCAGCTGCTGTGTTCTCTTCGGGCGCTTCTGCCTGTAGTCAGCGATAGGGGATGGAGAATAGTGCAGGGGACACTATGGGGGGGAGAATAGTGCAGGGCCACTATGGGGGGGGGGGGGGGAGAATAGTGCAGGGGTCACTATGGGGGGAAAGAAAAGTGCAGGGGCCACTATGGGGGGAGAATAGTGCAGGGGCCACTATAGGGGGGAGAATAGTGCAGGGGTCACTATAGGGGGAAGAATAGTGCAGGGGTTACTATAAGGGGGGAGAATAGTGCAGGGGCCACTATAGGGGGGAGAATAATGCAGGGGCCACTATGGGGGGGAGAATAGTGCAGAGGCCACTATGGGGGGGGGGAATAGTGCAGAGGCCACTATGGGGGGGAGAATAGTGCAGGGGCCACTCTAGGGAGAAGAATAGTGCAGGGGCCACTATAGGGGGGAGAATAGTGCAGGGGCCACTGTATGGGGGAGATAGTGCAGGGGCCACTGTATGGGGGGGGGATAGTGAAGGGGCCACTGGCCCATACAGTAGCCCTTTCACTGGTCCCCCCTATAGCAGTTTTGGGTGATTACTTACCTGTCTGCTCCACAGTCCTGCTCCTAGTTGCTCAAGATGCACTGATATAACGTCATGTGCACCTGGAGCAGGAAGAAGCAGGAGGCGCCGGAGAACAGTTAGGTAAATATCAGAACCGGGTCGGTGGCACCATTTCTCCCCAGTTTTGCGATCCAGTTATTAACCAGGGAGAACCTGGCAGCATCACTTACCTCACCCCGCTCCTGCTCGCGGCCTCTCCTCTTTCCGCAGTAGCCTGGGACCTGTGCATCGCACATTACGTCATCGCGAAGTGATGTGTGACGAACAGTGAGCCCTGGCCTGGAGCACGGAGATGTAAGTGAATGGGGGCCTAACCGCACCTCCACTGCCTATCAAAAAAAAATGGCAGTGGAGGTCTGGTAGTGCACCCCGGTGGGCCAGTCCGACCCTGGCAGTATACTGTGTGGATGCCCAAAAGAAGAGGGCAATATTGTGTGTCCCTGCCTAAAAAGGGAGCCAGTAAAGGACTGTTATACTGTGTTGGTGCCAGAAAAGGGGAAATATACTGTGGGGATTAGTAAAAGGGGTAAAATACTGTAGGGGAGCCATACTGGTAAAGAAGGCACATGGCCTAACATTTTAAGTGTGGGGGGGGGGGGTCCTGTCATGCCACCAAAGATCACCAGGATCGCCAGCTTCTTGACTAATGTTGGTGAATGCAGTCACATTGCAACCCCTACTTTGCCGTGAAAATTTTGAGCAGTGTTTGACCTGAAGTCACAGTGAAGTTATGGTTTTTATAGCTTATTGTCTTTGCTTATTGTGTAAAGTTAGTAATGTAAAAAAAAATTTTTTTTGGGGGGGGGTGCCTTTCTATAGTCTATAGAAAGACATGGTCTACCCCTGGTGTTAAATCATTCTTGTCAAACTTGAATTTGGCTGCAATTTGCTTATCTGTGCACCACCCTCTGAGGAGAACACCAGGGTGTGATGATTCCACTTAAAATGGCCATAACTCAAAGATGTATTTTGATCTCTGGGTATCGTATCTCCCTCTTAATTCTATGTAATTAAACTATGCATAGCTATAATCCTAGATGTATGTTATCAGTAGGGCAACCTTGTAACAATAGGGCTTTGTATCCATCCCAGAAAGGCTCCATTGAATTCCTACATAGCCCTGAGTGATCAAATAAACATGCATTGTTCAGCCTGGGCTGTTAGATCAGACATGGTTGATAACATTGTATCATTTCACTTAATCCTATCTCCTTACAAAGGATCTGGACTTGAGTGCGTTAGTCAATCAGATTGCCATCGCCGGTGACCTCATTCTGGGTGGTGTAATCAAGGGTATAAAAGATGAGGTAAGAGGTCAGTGGGAGGAGATTGGGCTGAGACTACAAGGAGAATACTTTGATGAGACTACAGAGAGACTATTGGGATATACTGTGAGGAGCATGCAGGCTGGAATGCTGTGATGCTGCTGCTAGGAGCCTCCACTGGTTATTCACACATACCAGAGCATGTGTGAGTGTTGGACTACAGAACCACATCAAGGAGATGTGTGGTAAAGTAATCATTTCACCTTTATTCCCTTTTATTTTATTGTACTGTATCTTGTAACTAGTAACTGTTAATGCTTGTATATATCTACATATCTGTTCTGAACTGCATGTGTTAGATGTTAATACCAACCCATTTAGGGGTTAATAAATATATAAAATTTAGAAAGCTTGTCTTGTATTTATCTTGTGAACCCAACACTCACTGGCTGTGAGTGTGGTTTTTTATGAAAGAAGACTCAGGTGTGGGCCAACGCAGTGTTGGCGCACTGAGGATCTTTCACACAGGGTTTCCAGAAGCATCTAATAAACCAAATGCTGGGGCATTCTGCCAGGCCTGGGAGACTTGCCCACTTTTCTAGGAACCTCCCAAACATTTCAGGAAACTTGTCAAGTAAAGACATTTCTGCTATATTGACTACTTGTACACTTTGTGTGAGCTAATCTGCCCTGACAAAGTGACCTTTTCAGATTGGACCATGCAACCTCTCTTGGACCTAGGCCTTCTAAATAAACTCCATGCTTGTAGGATCCTTTTATAGTCTGCCCTAATTAAAAAAATACATTGAGCAGATCAGAGAAATACATAAAGACCCAAAATGGATGCATCACAAGGACCTTTAATGCAGCTAATTTGGGTCATTAGACCGATGGCCAGGAAAGGATTTGTGGCTGTACTGTGGTCCATATAACAAAGTTGAATTATATGGCTGTCAGAAATAGCCCATAGTCTGGACATGTTAAATAAATAACTGTACAGTACAAGTGCACACTGCTGTGGCTGCAATATAAAAGCAAACATACTAGGGGGAATTTGCTAATCCATCTATACCAGTTTTCTGGTATAGATGGGTGTAGGTGTGGAGCATATTAATGTAAGACCTTTTTTGCGCCGAAGATGAGCCACATTGTTGTTTCTGAGCCCCTCTGAACACATTTTATGAAAGTGGCTGGAGCAGGGGAAAATGAAGTTGGGCCGGTGGGGGACGCCTTGACCTGACAAATGAAATATAATTATTAAATTATTGTATAAATATTATTTAATTTTTTTTTTTATATCCGGGAAAATCTAAACAAAAGAGGTGGGAAAACGTGTCTGTTTTTCACTTTAAATTTTTTTTTTTTTTTATTATTTAATAAGACAAAGTGCTACTAAAAAACTTTGTAAAATAGTTTTTCCTCTCCGTTACGGTAATTTTTAATTTTTATGGTGTCATCGGATGTGGGGCTATAACCTGTAATAAGGGCATGTTATTGAGGACATCTGATCATTTTTTTGGGGGGGGCGAGGCTGATTTCCCCTGTAACTGAGGCTGGTACATTTAGCCCCAGTTGAAGGAGGAATACAGCCTTCTGCCCATTACTTTCGCATTACTATAGAGCTGACCTGGGTCCTGTAGGACCCAGCAGCTCTTACAGACGCTGATGCCGGTGAATCATGTGACCGCTGGGTCAGAGGGGAGCCGCAAGATGGCGGCGCCCATAGCGCTGTATACAGCGCTCATTGAGCATTGTATACAAAGTGATCGGGAAGGCAGGGAAGGTAATAAACCTTCCCTGTCTTCTCTCTGGGAGCTCCGGCTGAAGTTACAGCCGGCTCCCAGTTTCAGCAGCTGCACAATTTTGTGCAGCTGCTGATTTCTGCTTGGATGTACCGGTACGTCCTTGCAGAAATAGACAACTACTTTCCGGACGTATATAGTCTATGGGCGGTATGGAAGTGGTTAAAGGGGTTGTCCAACAAACTGAAGATCGCAGAACCTTTCTCCCGCTCTACATTCACACTGAACGCAGCCAGGCTGAATGTGGGTGGGATTGGTGGTGGTTGGCACTCCCATTCACTTCAATGGGAATGGCGGAGATAGCCGAAGTACAGCATTCACCTATCTCTGACACTCCCATTGAAGCTCATGAGAGGATAATCTGGTACTCTGGTCAGCCAGTGTCATGTATCCCCATCTGACATTCCTTGTGTACAAGATAATCACATGAATGGGCTGCATCATAATTGTGAGATCCATATGGAAATGTCCTCCGATTTAAATTTTTAAAGACCATCAAGGCTGTACATGCATTTTAGAAACCTTTTCAAAAACTTTCATTCAGGCTACCAATTTATTGTTCTGGTCATTATGCTAGCATACTAGCATTAAATTCTAGCGTGAAATCACTTTTTGAATCAGTCACTTTGTGATCACATGTAACATTAACCCCTTCCCGCTCTGTGCCGTACCATTACATCACGCTGAGCGTATAGTTAACGATTCTGAGTTAATAGTATGGTGCTCTAATGCCGCGGGCACAGGAGCTAGTTAAAGTAAAGAATAAAAATTAAACAAATAATAAAAAATTTAAAAAACTCACCTTAACATTTAAAAAACACATAATGGAAACAAAAAAATAAACAAACATGTTAAGTATCCCCATGTGCGTATAAGTCTACACTACCCTAAAATAGTGCTATTTGTTCAAAAAGTCATACATAAAAAATTTGGAAATGACTAAAAATCCTTAGGGTCATAAGGATAGATTATGAAGGGAAAACCTCTTTGAGCGAAACAATACCAAATACACACAATATTATTTACACTTAGTTGCCACTAGATGTCGCTAAATTGACATTTTCTGAGGACTCCACAGTTCAAGCAGCACAGTTTTAAAGCAAACATTGAACATCAGTATTCCTTCTGCATAATTTGTACCCCAAGTTGGTTAGGAATATACTTACTATACACATGAAAGAACCCATAAATATAACAAAGTAAAAAAAATCTCATATTTATTGGGGGCCTGCAGACTGTCGACAATGGCAGATGTTTCAGGACAAAAGGGATTATATCTCCCAACTTTTTGAACTATCAAAAAGGCACACTTATAGTTTACATGATGGAAGTTAAAAATTTGTTTTCATGTCTATATGCTTAAAGAAATTTACATTAATGTATTAGCAAACACAACATCAGAACCTAGACGTTTTAAGTTGTATATTGCACCAAATTATGTCATATGATATAAATTGAGTTTTAATATACAGTTAATAATCACATACAGTAGATAATTTCTGGAACAATATAATTAAGTTTATTAACAGATGTCTATTTTCCAAGTTCAAGAAGAAAGACATTAGAGCTGAGGCCACACCTTGTGGAAACGCAGCATTTTTGGCTGTTGCGGAAACACAAAATAAAAAACTGCTGCCTTTTTACAGTTCAAACAAAGTGATTGAGATGATTGAGATTTTGCTTAATCTCATCCACACATTGCATAAAAAATGTTGCGGAAAATGTCGGGTACGGTGGATGTCGGGTGCTTATATATGTCGGCCGCTGATCGCAGGCATTAACCCCTCTGGCGCCTCGGTCAAAGCTGACCGAGGTGCCATTTTACCGGCCACGCGCGGGCGCCGCCATTTTTCCGGGGATCGCCAGCAAGCTCCAGGTCCGGCGTCCCATTGTTATGACAGCTGGGAGCCTTGTGAAGGCTCCCAGGCCTGTCTTTCATTAACTTCTATTGCAGGCTACTCTATATAGCCTACAATAGAAGCGCCGTTTTTTTGCAATGCATTAGCATTGTAATGCATTGCCTTAGTGATCAGACCCCCTGGGGTTCAAGACCCCCTAGGGGGTCTAATAAATGAAAAATAAAAAAAAAAAGTACAAAAAAAATATAAAAAAAAAAATATTAAAAGTTCAAATCACCCCCCTTCCCTAGAACACATATAAAAGTAGTTAAATACTGTGAAACACATACACATTAGGTATCCCTGTGTCTGAAAATGCCTGGTCTACAAATCTATAAAAATATTTTTCCCATACAGTAAACGCCGTAGCGGGAAAAAAAAAAAATCAAAAGTGCCAAACTGCCGTTTTTTCACTGTTTTGCCACTGATAAAAATTTGAATAAAAAGTGATCAAAGCAATAGACATTCCCCAAAATGGTATAACTAAAAAGTACAACTGGCCCTGCAAAAAAAAAGATACTCTATGCATCCCCGTATACGGAAGTATAAAAAAGTTACGGGTGTCAGAATATGGCGACTTAAAAAAAAAAAAATATTTTTGTACAGTTTTAGATTTTTGTTAAGGGGTTAAAATGTAAATAAAACCATATAAATTTGGGATCCCCGGAATCGTACTGAAACATAGAATACAGATGATATGTCATTTTGGCTGTAGAGCGAACTCCGTAAAAACGAAGCCCGTAAGAAAGTCACACAAATGCACTTTTTCTTCAAATCCACCCCATTCTGAATTTTTTTCCAGCTTTCCAGTACATTGTACAGAATAATAAATGGTAGCATCATGAAAAAAAAATTTGTCCCGCAAACATTAAGACCTCATATGGCTCTGAGAACGGAAACATTTAAAAATTATTGGGTTCGGAAGGGGGGGAAATCAAAAAGGAAAATCGAAAAATGTCACCAGCAAGAAGGGGTTAAAAAAAAAAATTAGTGCATTTATGAAAAACACTGCATGTTAAAATTACCTATTTTAACTCCAGCCCAGTTTCAACACCAGGCAGGACTCATCCTCCAGTTCCTCCTTACTGAACCATTTCTCGCCCCTAACTTCACCAGGGTAAGCCATTGCTTACACTCCCCTTCCCTCATTTCATGGCTGTAAGGTGAAGCACACATTGTGTGGCTCTGTGGCACATGTTGGAGCATCTGTGGTGGTAAATAATTACTGTGTGCAGCAGACCACAAACATAATGTGTTATTTTGAAATCTGCCATCGGAAGCTCATGAGGAAAGTGTGTTGTCTTCAGAAGCCCTTTGAGGGGCCACCAAATGTCTCCACAGCAGGGACAACAGCAGCACCAGTGATATCATCCCTCTCGTTTATATCATACAGCAAACATTTATGGTTAAACAATTAGAGGAAGAAGAATAACAACTTCAACATGATGATCACTCTTGAAAGATAGTCCAGCTTTTTCAGCTGGCAGACTTGGCACACTGAAGTTCTGTAATTGACCCTCCCTGGTGCCAGGGACCATTTTTGGTGACTTCTTTATAAAGTTAATTCTTTATCACTTCACTTTTCAAGTGGTAGGCATGCTCACAGTGTGCCACAATTTTTTCTTCAAATTCTGTAGTTGCCATTGCCACTGGTTGCAGCTAAACTGTTGCTATAATAACAACAAAATAAAACAAACAGCCCCACCTTTGCTTCTTCCAATATCAACCCCATGTTTGTGTGACATTTTGCTTCCATAAAGCGATATATTTTTGGTGCCTTTTTTTTTTTTCAAAAGACACTTCTTTTTTTGTTACTTTTCAACCAGACACAGCCACAAATATCTCTAAAATAACAAGCTTGTTGCGCTTACAAGTCTCCAAAATAGGCAATTTTTTATATAAGGCCATTGCTTTTTGCAAACACCTTTCCCCCCCCAAACAGTCTAACTTTTTGAGTGTTTTAAATGTTAAAACACATAACAGAAAGTGGCAGTGCAGTGTATCAGTAAACTAGAAGTTTGTAGCTATTGCTTAACATTCATTTTCCCATAAACATACATGTCATTGTCACTTTGACATAACATGGGCACTGTTCAGTGGAGTAACTAAAGTCTTGTGGGCCCTGGTGCAATCTTTTGTCCAGGGCCCCCTTCCTCATCTCTACAGCGAATTCTTGATAGTGATGGCTACAAGTGCTAAGGAGTTTAATCAACCTTAGTGTGGTTAGGGTAATCGGTAGGTCTCCTTGGCTTATGGGCCTTATGGAAGCTGCAATCTCAATACTGATGCTAGTGCTTATGGTCCCCCTAAGGCTCTTGGGCCCCGTTGCGACTGCACCCTCTGCACCCTTTCAAGTTACGCCCCTGGCACTGTTAGAAATTAGCTAGATAGATTCCAATGAGCCCTGACAGTGTCATATAATATGTTGTAAGCCAACGTACCTTTAGTTGGTTCAACATCCAAGGATTTTTTTTGCACTGTCTTCTCCATCAACGATGCTGAGGTTGGCACCTCCTAGTGGGCTAGCGGCTGGCTACATATAGGTGGAGGATGAGTGGATATTTCCCTCTAAAGGGTTGTTTTAATGCGCCATAAGTTTGGTCCCCACAAGTTGGCAGCTCGACTGTCAATTGAGCCATGATTGAACCTCTGACCTGTCAAACAGACTTTGAAAGAAAGTTAGTGCATGCTGGAATAAAAATCAAAGCAGAATTGAGCTGTTTACCAACAGGAAGTACAATAGCTAGGTAACTTGAGAGGATCACACCCAGGCCCAGAGCCTTAGGGGTCCCATAATGTATCTCTTCCTAATATGAGAAGACCAGTACCTTAAATGATACATTATAGTTGGAGGGGCCTGGTACAGGTTTTGCTTTTGTGTCCAGGAGTTTCACGTTATGCATCTGCTCTCTACATAGTTTTGAGACTTTTGTAACTACATTCTTTTGTTGGCAGGAAGACCAGTTTGCCACATAATCAAGCTGTACTGGTGATGCCTTAGTAAATTTCATTTCAGGCTCCGGATCGCGGGCGCCCTTTTGTGGACAGGGGCCCTGGGCAACTGCCCAGTTTGCCCGCCCCAACACTGGCCCTGGGTACAGTGCCAAGGAGTACCCAGTTTCACACTCTGAAAGTGGTAAACCCCCAATCTAGCTGCACAGGTCCCCACTAGTACTGGAGATTTCTGGATTTTATCTACATATGCAAAATCTTCCCCAGAATGTGGGTTTAGGTAGAGGCTATTGCAGGTATAAAATAAAAGGAAAGAGGCCACATTTATACCAGATTAAGCCATGGTTCTGTGCAGGATGCAGGCTGGTCCATGTAACATGAAAAAAAACAGCAAAATCGTTCATAATGCTGATAAAGCAACCACTCAGTCACCTACATCCATAAGGAGGGTGGATGCTGGGCCAGTTTGCAATGCGAGTTTTGTGCTGTCCAGCCTCAAGTAAATATATTGGCTGAGAGGGGATTCAGTGCTGTTGTAACAGCTAGTTGGACCAAAATGTCCACCCCAAGCATGAAAAATTGACTTTTGTCAAAATGGATCAGGCATATATCCATGAGGATTTTCACATACCCCTGGCTGCCACTGCATCTGTTATTCTGTATCATGTTCCAATTTTTGTACTGCTGATGCTGCCTGCTGCCCCTACACAGCAGGACATTATCTCCTACAGCCTGCTGTATCATATTCTTATATATACTTTACTGCTACTCATGTTGCTACAGCTACCACCACTCAGTCAGACATCTCCTGTGGCCTGGTCTGTCACATTATTCATACAATACTGTCACTTATGTTGCAACATCTACCACGTACCACTACCACTTTACTATTCTACCTCTTCTACTATTCCTTACTGTTGGTGCCACAGTTATGGCATAATAAAAAATATTTGAAGTATGGAGAATCTGGTCTTCGAACTCAAACCAGATGATAGGGCTCACCAGCAGGTTTGGCTTCTCTGGAATTCCTTTTACCGTTCTTCCGCCTTTCAATCCTCTTTCCCTAACACCCCTGCTCTATGACCTACCTTTTTCACTTTTTTCCCTATATTTCGACCCCCCATTACTTTTGCCCAGCACTCACCCCTTCCTACTGGTCCAGTTACTGCTTGAATAGGATTGGGGTTGCTCCACTTTCTCCAACCCCTATCCCCATCTTCACCTGTCTTTTATATGAAATATGATTGTTGCTGTGGGAATACCCCTTTAATTATACATAACATTTCTCCCAAAGGTTTTTCTGGCTTTATTTATAAATTAGGCCAGCACTAGTAAATGTAATATAAGAACAAGAGATAAGAGTCTTCTCCAATGGCACTTCCTGCACTAGCAGGGTCATTGTCTTGCTAGCAGTGGTGATGTGTCTGTATAAATTATGTCAATGTACACCAAATTATTTTGCTTACTTACATATTCGACAGCGTTTTTACAGAGATATTTTCAATACTGTCCTAAATAGGGGTCAGAATATAAATTACCTATCAGTATGTCTTTGGAGTGTGGGAGGAAACCCATGTCAAAACAGGGAAAACATACAGACTCCTTGCAGATGTTGTCCTTGACTGGATTCAAACCCAGGACTCCAGTGCTGCTAACCACTGAGCCACCATGCTGCCCACAGATGACTTGATCTATATGTGCACATCACCGCTGCAACTATAAAAACAAACAATGGTTGGAAGTGCCAAAGTGTAGTGCAAAAAACAGTGGGAGAGAAAACTGGTAAGTATTCTTTCATTTGTTATTTTATTACATACACATTTTCAAATTGGAAATCCCCTTTCCTTAATCTGGGAACCAAACTTCAAGATTGTTTAGTTTTAGTAAATATTTATGTAAATAATCCTTGTACATATTGTACAACTGTGTTCATCACATATCTAGATTAAGGTAGTAAGGGTAATTGACCAGTCAGAAGCTCTTCATGTGCAGCACCATGCACAAATGTAAGCAACCCTACAGAGGGTTAACACTAGAGCGTATAAAAACTCTTTCATAAATGCAACTCACACATAGCCATTCATTTTTGTGTCTGCAGATGAAGGGGAGGATGGAAGATTAGAATTTGCTGGGTGGATAGCTATCCAATGAACCCTGCCAGTGTATCCAGGGATGTTTGGAGTGCTGAAAAAAAGAAAAGTAAATAACATTAGTAATGCCAAAGACAATGAGATACCATCACCTTCAAGGTTATACAATGGAGAAGTAAACAAGTAAGCTTAATTATTAATTTGCTTCATATTGCCCCACAACGATCATGAAATAAAATTGTACTTATGATAGGGAAAGTGCATCTACAGTTATAATGGAATATTTAAATAACTAAAAAAAAAACTGTTTTCTTTTTGTTTTAGAACAATAAAAAATTCTGGGTTTGTTAAAAAGCTACAGTGCATATAGTACTGTACTCACCAAATGTAGCACAAGTGTATAACCTAGAATAGGGTTCAGCAACCCCTGCCTCCTCAGGCATGTTCACCTGGTACAGGGCTCTCTGTTGGTTTCTGAACACACTAAAGTGGGCGTGTGTTCATTTCAACAAGGTTTAAGAGATTGGTATGGGTATATTAAACAAAATGCCCAGGCTGTGCAAGGGCCATCCTCTGCCCCCACAAAGCTGTTTTACTACAGACCACTCCAAGTCCTATGTTCAGCTAAAAGTCACATCCAACAGATCATCTTTGCAAACAAAGTCATGGACAAGGATCACACTGAAATGGAAGTTTAATTAACCAGTTAATTGGTTGCTGTTTTGGTGGGCATTATAAAATTTTCATGTATGGGTCGACATCCTTACAATTATTGCATGGCACACTGAGTACTTTTGATATTTAAAAAAAAAAAAGGTTGCTGATCCCTGACCTAGAAGATAAATGACTAGCATCACAGGAGATCCATTAAAAAAAAACAGCTTTATTCAATCCATATAAAATGATCTATGGACAGATAATAGTGCAAGTGGAAAGTATATGACTTAAGAGCAAAAATAATTCTAAAATTAATATATTAAAATACTAAAAATATGACACTATGGGGGAATTCATCAACAAATGTACAGCAGTTGATGAAAGGAGCAATTTCCAAAAATGCAGAAATTAGCAGATACCAGAGAGCAGTAGAACAAGGTACTTAAATCTCACACAGCACTGGGAGATCTAATCTACAGAAAGTCTTCACCAGAACCCACTGTGAAGCCATTTGGTCTTGAGCTGGATTTGGACCCAGGTTATCGCCTCAGAAGCTTAGTGTAAGAAATAGATTCACTACAAACTGAATTCCAACCAGGACCCAACGCAAAATTCACAAGACATGTCAAACCAGGAGAGCAGAATCAAAGGAATAATCATGTCCAAGCCGAGGTCAATCCGAGAGTTAACAGTGAAAGACAAAATCAGAAAGCAAGCGAATAACCAGTAAATAAGCCAAGGTCAGGAATACAGCAAAGCATATGGTCAGAGCACAGGAGACTATCTAGTCACAATTAACTAATAGCAGGCACATGAGGAGTTCAGAACAGACTTCAAACATTCCTCCTCAGCTGCTGATTGGCTCAGAGTCTCAGAGCTCTAATAGTTGCAGAAAGCTTCACATATCAGCATGGCAACCTTAAAGTGTAACTCCCACTTTTTTTTTTTTTTCGCTATTGTGTTGAAGGGTGTTTGGTGAACATTTGCGTAATATACTTTTTTTATCCTAACTTCCTTTTTTATTATACAGTAAAACAGGATGTAACATTCTCCTTGGCAACCTTCTAACTGAACTGTTACTAGGGAAAGTCTGTGACACATTTGTATTGTAAATATACAGAGCTGAAGCAATTACCAAAGGGGGGGTGGTCATTTCAAATATCTGTATCTCTGGTTTTATACCACCTAAAAAAATGGTTCTGGTATCACAAAAAAGCTGAGATTCTGAAGATTGAAGTACTAGCTAAAACAGAGCCTGAGATATCTAGTTAAAAACACACTCAGGAATTTTAACTTAATATGCAAGAGTTCATGCTGCATATAAAATCACATTCCCGACTGTGTTTTTAACTATTGATGTCTATAATTCTTTAATAGCTAGTATTTCAATCTTGGAGAATCTCGGCTCTCTAGGTAGTAGAAAACCGGAGATACAGCTATTTAAAGTGACCATCCCCCTTTTAGTAAATGCTTCAGCTCTACACACTGAATTAAGTATGGGTGTACAGACAGTCCCCTGGCAGTGCTTAGTTAGAGTATTGCTAATGGGAACTTTACAGCCTATTTTCTATTAACCCCTTAAAGAAATGGCCTATTTTCACGTTAAGGGTAAAGAATTATTTTTCATTTTTTTCATCATCATATTGTGAGAGCCATAGCTTTTTTATTTGTATTGGCTTGTTTTTTATGGGATTAGTTTGATTTTTTAATTGCGTTATTTTTAAAACTCAAATCATTTAACGACTAAAAATTTTTAAAAACTTTTTCTGTGAGAGAATGGGAAAAAAACAGCAATTTTTCCATTGATTTTTGCACTATAATTTTTGCGCTGTTCATTCTATGGTAAAAATAACATTCTTAATTTATTCTGTGGGAGAGTATGATTATGTTGAAAACAAATAGGTATAATCTAAAACTCCTTTTCTAAGAAGAGCATTTGTTTTTGGGTCACCATATTCTGAAACCCATAACTTGTTTTTATTTTTTCATCAAAGGAGGTGTGTGATGTCTTTTTTTTTTTTTTATGGGATAATAAAGTTTTCATTGGTATCATTTTAGGATTCAAACAACTTATTGATGGCTTTGTATTCTGTTTTTTGGATGGCGGGATAAACAAAAATTGCAATTTGGCATTATTTTTTGTTTACATTTTTATGCCATTCATTGTGCGGGTGAAACAGTGTAATAATATTATATGTCAGGTTGTTGCAGACATGGCTATACCAAACATAAGTTTTTTTTCATTTTTATTTTTTAAAATATACAAACATTTTAATAAGGAAAATGAGGCTTCACTTGTCCTATACACTACAATACATGTGTATTGCAGTGTTTTGTGCCTGTTACTGAATTGTAACAGGCATTTTATTAGGACATGCATCTAGCTGGTCCAAATAGAAAGTCTACAATGGCAGTCACAAGTGCCTTTGTTAGGCTCCCTGTTGCCATAGAAACCCATCGGCAACATGCGATCAAACTGTGGGGGATGGATGGGGATGTCAGTTACACTGACAAACTCCTAAAATGCCACAACATCTTATAAGTTAAAGAGCTGGGATTGGTGTTATCACCATCCTGGCTGTTGCATCCAGAGCCTAGCTGTCAGTTACAGCTGGGCTTCTGCAGTGATCGCACAGGCTCTGCTTCTGAGCCCACACGATCACCACCACGTACATGTACGAGGTGGATGGGGTAATTAACCACATTCCCTGACGGATATGTACGTGAAAATGCAGGAAGGGTTAAAAGGAAGTTAGATTAATAAATGGGTTAATTAATTAATTAATAGGTTAATAAAATATATTACAAATATGTTCATCCCACATTCCATGGCACAATAGTAATAAAATAAAATAAAATTGGAGTTACACTTTAAGTTCCATTTTGAGTTACAAAAGGCATATTCATCAAAACGACTCATGATGTGTGGGGCTTCGCTGCATTCCACTGATTGATTAGCGGCTTTTCTTGATTACTGGCTGCACTATTTGGCAGATTACTACCCGGCCAGTAATAAGAGAAAGCCCATAATCAATTATTGCTTTTACTTACTTAAGTAAAAGCAACAGCTACCCTGAAATGCAACTAAGCACTGCATGGTACTCCATGGACACTTCCAGCACCACAATGTGATTGATTATTTCATCTTCCTGGCTGCAGAAGTGATGTATATGCTTTGAATCAAGGGAGATAAACATCGACAGACAGCACTCCTATTGAGTAGTATAATTCAAGAAAAGCAGAAATGGTGGGTGCACACCCCACTTCTCTTCTAGGTGGATACTCATCTTTAATGGTTGTGCACAACACTACAATGTGCTTGTAAAATTTTTGTCGAGTTTTGGCCAGACCATTCAAGAAAAGGGGCTAGCAAACGGCCAATCAGTGAAAATACAGATTCACTGCGGTACCGTGGAGCAGGAATGAGGGGCCCAGTGCCATGTCAGATTCTGATAGATATTAGTATGAACCCTGAAAGACAGGTACAAAGGCAACCACTGGAATACTGACTTTAACTATTTTATTGGCGATAATGCATTTCAGAGTTGTACCATCTCACTTACAGATATTGTTTATAACAGTAAAAAAACAGGAAAATGCAGTGAGGGGAGGAGGGGAAAGAGGGATGGGTGAGGGGAGGAAGGGTAAGAGTGAGGGGAGGATCCGCCCCACCCCCTCGCTATAGCCCTACTCCATCTAGTATTTATAAGATAATCGTCAAGTCCTGGCTGAATCCAATATATGGTTCCACATTGCAATATATCACCTCACATACCTATTCAATTAGCCTGGCTGAGCAATCATTGGCGTTTCTGACTCACAAAGTTCATGTTCTCATGTTGGGAGTGCGTTTCTGGCTGTCTGGTTGCCGCCTATAAGTGTGTGTTTCTCATGACATCAGAAAGAGACCATGAGATGCTTGAGACTAGAATGGAATGGTTTAAATCAGGTGTGTCAGGTGAAGTTGCCTCGGCTCTAGGAGTGTTAGCTGTGCGATCTGGCAGGCCCGTCACAGCTAACACACCCAGAGCCTTGGCATTTTTGGGTGGCTAACTATGCCTTTTCTATATTCAACCCTAACCAGCTTGGTTTGACGTGGATACAGTAGGTGGCGCCTCATACTAACAGTCACAGACCTCCTGGATCCACGGCATACTAGGCAGCACCTGGATTTTACCCACTCCATTCTAGCATCTATTGTGAGATGCTTCCATCTGTGTCTTTACAGTATGCATCTCATTTGCCAAGAAAACCAGGCCAACCAATGGAAGATGAGGGGCAGTGTTGCAAAGATTCAAGGAGGCAGTTGGAGGTGCTGCTAACAGCTCACACCTCTGGTCCATAGGACTAAATGAAAAGGGTTATGTGCTTGGATTAGATACAGAGCAGACGTCCTGTCGCTGTGGTAACAGGAAGAAATTCTAAGAAAAATTTAGGGAACATTGCAAACTGGAGATTCTGAAATAATACATATCTGTAACCCGACTAACATGCATAGATCTTAGTTATATAAATACTGCCAATATACAGTATATGTCAGTATAGATAGTGTAACAGTATAATCAACATGACAATATCAGAAAACATTAAATTATCATTATCTATGATATAGATGGATTTTAACATTTACTACACCAACAGAAATAAAGATTCCATAGAGCCTATATATCTATAAAAGTTATAATCCTTCTTGTAAGATATTTAAAAAGTCTAAGGCCCTGTTCAGATGTCAGAAAATGAAGAGGAATATCATAAGTCTTGGTTTCCTCTTCATTTTCCGCCCTTCAGCACAGTGCAAGATCAAGCAGGACACTTATTTTTTTTAGAATCCTGCTCCAATCTCTGCCTCCCATTGAAAACAAAGGAAGGTAGAATGAGGGTGGAATCTGTCTCTGATCTTGGGATGGAATTAGCCACAAAATCTGGAACAGATTCCACTGTGTGAACAGGGCTTTAGGTATCCCATTAAGATACTAGATTGGTGCTTGTTGGTACTCTGTCTGAGGGTCTGCTTGGTTCTTCTGATGTTTTGCAGCTTGCAAATACATTTCCACGAGGTAGATCACATAGGTGTAGGAACAATCTAATACTAGGTTTACACTACAGTTTGGTTTCCATCCCCACAAGTGGACCCGAAAAATGGAAAGCCTATCCGCTTAAAAAGCGGTTATGTTAGGATTCAGATGCAAGGTAAGAAATGTACGAGCCTATAGGAGAGCAGCAGCAGTAGAAAATGCTACTTAAAGCCAAAACACTACTGCGAGCCAAGACCGGCCTCAGATGCATTCACCAGAGCTCCTCGCAAGAAGAGGTGGCCTTTCGCTGAATCTGAAGACCGGAATTGTCACCAGAACAGAAAGTGTATTACAAATAAATGCACTGCAGCTGGAGCCTACACCAAATCTGCAGACTACTCACAGGGACAGAGAAAACAGAATGGTCTACAATGACGGGTCAGCAGCTGAGGAGGGCAACACAGATCCAAATCACGAGATGAAGACAAATACGGGAAACAAAGTCAATAGAACCGATCAGGAATGCCAGAACAAAATTGCAAGACAAAAGAGGAATACAGGTACACAGCCACAGGTCAGGTATAGGAGAAGTCAAATCACAGTCAGGCGCTTAGCAGGAGTTTAGGAAACTGATTAGCCAGCACAGCTGAGTGATAAGGAGTGGTTTAAAAAGACCAGCTCAGGAAGCTTCCCTATGTTGTCATGGCAACCTTAAAGCAGAAACCACCAACCCTTTTTTATGTAGACCCAGCAACTTTAAAGCAGCAACAACAGATGTAACATCCCTGACAGGTTACATGCGGAAACCCTCCTTGCATGACTTTTCTCTCCTCCTATTTTAAGCGAAATGGGTTACCGAGTCTAGTACTGAGACTCAAATGCTAGTGTGAACCTAGAGTAAATTGATTGTGATGGAGAAGGATCCAGATGTAACTGCCACAGCCCAGATGGAGGGATCAGAGAATGGGAGTAGTAGTGGTGGATGCTGTGAAACAAGCAGCTTCCATATGGGGGTAGTAGTCTCCCACTGTAAAATTCTCCCAGCCTTGGTCTTGAGGGATACCCAGTGATGAAAATGCTCTAGTGCCATACTCCACTCCAACAAGTCTATCTCCACACTTCAGCCACCTCAAGTAGAAGATACTGGGGGCTGTACACCTGTGTAGTCCTTGCAGGGGTTTGGTTACCTTTTAGCAGAAGGTTTCGGATAAAACCTTCTGGCACAGGACTCCTTCTCTCCTCCTGGCACAGGAGAAGAGCCTTGGGCTTGAATTTCTTCCCTCTAGGGCTGGATGGAAACTGTTAGGCCTCAGAACACAGAGCTGGCTTGCTCTTTCTCCAACTACACAACACTCTGTTCTGCTCCAACACTCGAACTGAGGCTCCTAGAGTTCCCCTGGAGACAAAAGTCTCCTCAGACCCTGCTCAATGGCCTTTGATAGGCCACGGCTGTACCAAGTGTGTTGGATAAACAGTGGCGAAACTAACAGGGAAATTACAAAGGGGAGAGCTGCAGACAAATACATGTAACAGAACATATAGACAAGACATACAAACATTCCCAGAGGCACAAAGACAAACACAATTAAAGCAGGAGCTCTCTGGGATGCTGCATAGCCATGCACTGTATTGTTGGATGATGTGTTGGATGTTGACAAAACAGAGGCACCTAGGGGCCCAATATTTGTATACCCCTGATGGTTTATAGGAAGAATTTGGCACCTTCTTGTTCTTGGAGAGAGGTTTTTTGAGTCTGCTAGTGGCTAGGATAGATTTTAAATTCTGCCCCCTCCTGAAGGCAATTGTGGGCCTTGTTGGTATATGGCTAGTAATTTATGAAGAGAGTCATTGGCTGTAAACCTGATGCGATATATATTAGCACATCACCTCTGCTTCCATAAAAACAAACAATGGTTGTGAGGATAGCAGTGTGGCACAGGAAACAGTAGGGAGAAAATTGTTAAAGATGTTATGTGGGAAGATTAAGTTTTTAGTGTACATTCACTGCACTGGATAAACATCTTACTGATATAAAAGAGGGTCCACTGGTGTCCCAATTATAAGCTTTGCCAAATGCAGCACGGGGGACCAGAAGTCTTGTTCCTCAGCCACTGCTGCTAATACGTCAACCCACGGTCACATGACAAATTCTGCTTTAGACTGGGTTCACACTAGCGCTTGAACTACGTTCAGGATTTCCATCCTCGAACCCGCTTTAAAAAATGCGGAGAGAAAAGTCTTGCAACCAGGACTTTTCTCTCCGTATTTTTCGGGCAGAAACCAAGTGGAAACCCAGTGGACCCCATTAAAGTCTATGGGGTCCGTGGGTAACCATTTTTTAAGCGGGTTAGCTTTCGGTGCTAGTGTGCACCTACTGTTACCTAAGGAACATGTAAAAGCAATATGAGTAGAATGGAATTGGATATATTAATAAGAACAATGGCAGCAGCAGGGGAGGCTAAACACAGACACTAGCAGCCCTCTGCTGTGATCTACAAAGAAAGGGGATCCTCTTATTTATCAGTAAGATGTTTATCCAGTGCAGTGAATGTACTGTAAAAATTTAATTTCCCTACAAAACCTCATTAACCACTTTATGAACTGAATCATGACTGATCACTTTTTTGGAAGATTCACATTTGAAGGCTATAACATTTTTTGTTCAGGTTATTCAAATAATTTTGAGTGCTTTCTGGTGGTATTTAGGGCTTTCTTTTTATGTCATTTTTATATTTGCATTTGTTCCTTTCTTTCAAGATCCAGTTACATGTTAAAAAGAAAGGGAAGGAAAATGTGTCTAGTTTTGACGTTTTTTTGGATAACACAAAGTGCTACAATTTTTTTTATATAGTTCTCTCTCTCTTATATAGTTCTCTTATATAGTTCTCTCTCTCCATTGCATTTATATAGTTCTCTTATATAGTTCTCTCTCTCCATTGCAGAAACTGTAGGTGACACAAAGTTTTGTGACCCTGGAGGTAGGGCTGGAACCTGTAATGGGGGTGTAGTAGTGATTTCTATACACATTGTGCCACCCATAAGGTCATAATAGTCCTCGGTTGGACATTTTACATTTTTTTTGCTGATTTTACCTGTAACTGGAGCTGTTAAATTAGCCCTAGTTACAGGAGGAATACAACCTCCTATATACACTGCAGAACTGGTCTGCATCCTTTAAGATCCAGTATCTTATGCAATTCCCCCTAACCTGGTGATCACACAACCACTGGGTTGTGAGGAAGCCTCCAGATGACAGTTTCCATATATATATATATATATATATATATATATAGAGATGAGCGAATCGATTCTGCAGAAGTGGAATTCGATCCAAATTTCAGGAAATCTTCGATTCTCAACGATTCCACATTTCCTGATGTTTCGTGGTAACGAATATTTAGTAAGGACCTTTGTGACATCAGACGGTCACAAGATATTCTCTAGTGATGTGATTGGGTAGGCGTGTCTTTGCTTGTTAGCAGATCCTTCCACATGAATAAAAGTTGTCTGTGCTGAAGAGAGAGAGAGAGAGAAAAAAACATGACTGCGGCATCCAAGGGCTTCCGGCATCTTGCCGCCCACCCCGGCTCTCTGCAGCCCGGAAATAGCTGTTTATTCGCCGCAAAGTAATTCGGATCGAAGCAAATTTTTTGGGAACTTCGAATCAAACTGCCGAATCGAACTTTTGAGAAATTCGCTCATCTCTAATATATATACACTACTGTTCAAAAGTTTGGGGTCACCCAGACAATTTTGTGTTTTCCATGAAAACTCACAATTTTATTTATCAAATGAGTTGCAAAATGAATAAAAAATATAGTCAAGACATTGACAAGGTTAGAAATAATGATTTTTATTTGAAATAATAATTTTCTCCTTCAAACTTTGCTTTCGTCAAAGAATGCTCCATTCGCAGCAATTACAGCATTGCACACCTTTGGCATTCTAGCTGTTAATTTGCTGAGGTAATCTGGAGAAATTTCACCCATGCTTTCAGAAGCCCCTCCCACAAGTTGGATTGGCTTGATGAGCACTTTTTGCGTACCATACGGTCAAGCTGCTCCCACAACAGCTCAATGGGGTCGAGATCTGGTGACTGCGCTGGCCACTCCATTACAGATAGAATACCAGCTGCCTGCTTCTTCCCTAAATAGTTCTTGCATAATTTGGAGGTGTGCTTTGGGTCATTGTCCTGTTGTAGGATGAAATTGGCTCCAATCAAGCGCTGTCCACAGGGTATTGCATGGCGTTGCAAAAGGGAGTGATAGCCTTCCTTATTCAAAATCCCTTTTACCTTGTACAAATCTCCCACTTTACCAGCACCAAAGCAACCCCAGACCATCACATTACCTCCACCATGCTTGACAGATGGCGTCAGGCACTCTTCCAGCATTTTTTCAGTTGTTCTGCATCTCACAAATGTTCTTCTGTGTGATCCAAACACCTCAAACTTCGATTTGTCTGTCCATAACACTTTTTTCCAATCTTCCTCTGTCCAATGTCTGTGTTTCTTTTGCCCATATTAATCTTTTTCTTTTATTAGCCAGTCTCAGATATGGCTTTTTCTAGGCCACTCTGCCCTGAAGGCCAGCATCCCTGAGTCGCCTCTTCACTGTAGACGTTGACACTGGCGTTTTGTGGGTACTATTTAGTGAAGCTGCCAGTTGAGGACCTGTGAGACGTCGATTTCTCAAACTAGAGACACTAATGTACTTGTCTTGTTGCTCAGTTGTGCAGCGGGGCCTCCCACTTTTTTTTCTACTCTGGTTAGAGCCTATTTGTGCTGTCCTCTGAAGGGCAATTTCTCGCATGGAATAGCCTTCATTTCTAAGAACAAGAATAGACTGTCGAGTTTCACATGAAAGTTCTCTTTTTCTGGCCATTTTGAGAGTTTAATCGAACCAACAAATGTAATGCTCCAGATTCTCAACTAGCTCAAAGGAAGGTCAGTTTTATAGCTTCTCTAACCAACAAAACTGTTTTCAGCTGTGCTAACATACTTGCACAAGGGTTTTCAAGGGTTTTCTAAACATCCATTAGCCTTCTTACACAGTTAGCAAACACAATGTACCATTAGAACACTGGAGTGATGGTTGCTGGAAATGGGCCTCTATACACCTACAGTGCTGGCCAAAAGTATTGGTACCCCTGCAATTCTGTCAGATAATACTCAATTTCTTCCAGAAAATGATTGCAATCACAAATGCTTTGGTAAGAATATCTTCATTTAATTTGTCGTCAATGGAAAACCACAAAAAGAATTGTCAAAAAGCCAAATTGGATATAATTCCACACCAAACATAAAAAAGGGGGTGGACAAAAGTATTGGCACCCTTTGAAAAATCATGTGATGCTTCTCTAATTTGTGTAATTAACAGCACCTGTTACTTACCTGTGGCACATAACAGGTGGTGGCAATAACTAAATCACACTTGCAGCCAGTTGAAATGGATTAAAGTTGACTCAACCTCTGTCCTGTGTCCTTGTGTGTACCACATTGAGCATGGAGAAAAGAAAGAAGACCAAAGAACTGTCTGAGGACTTGAGAAGCAAAATTGTGAGGAAGCATGAGCAATCTCAAGGCTACAACACCAAAGACCTGAATGTTCCTGTGTCTACCGTGCGCAGTGTCATCAAGAAGTTTAAAGCCCATGGCACTGTGGCTAACCTCCCTAGATGTGGACGGAAAAGAAAAATTGACAAGAGATTTCAACGAAAGATTGTGCGGATGGTGGCTAAAGAATTAATAAACTTTTGTTACGAGTTTTCCAAAGATTTCAGATTTGGCCAAACCCAAAACATAGCACCACCTAGGATGCCATGGTTCCCCCAAACATAACCCCCAACTACCTGGCAGAAATACAATTCACAGAAATTAGATGGCTTCTAAAATATAACTTTTATTTTCATTAAATAAATAATTGGTATAGTAAAAGCAAAGGCTTATTTGCTATTCATAACAGAGCAGCCTAGCGTGCCACAGGGCCACAATAAGTTATCTGGCCAGGGACAGTTAATATACAGGTGCATCCAAATAAATTAGAATATCTTTGAAACGTTCATTCATTTCAGTAATTCAATTCATAATCAGCGTCTTCCATGATTGTGTGTCCTACTGAACCAGACTGAGGGACCATTTAAAGGCTTAGGAAACCTTGGCAGGTGACACACTGAATTTACAATACTGAACTTTTTTACAGTATTCTAATTTTCTTAGATTTTGGTTTTCATTACCTGTTATCCATAATCAACATTTACAGAAATAAAACACTTGAAATAGAATAAAGTAAAGTATCTAGAAAATATAGGAGGTCACTTTTCTAATTTAATTACTGAAAGAAATAAATGTTTCAAAGATATTCTAATTTATTGAGATGCATCTGTATATAATTATCATCTACCTACAGAACACTGATGTGGTGCATAGGTGCTCCTGTGCCACAGAGTCTGTTTGCACTGTCCATTCTCCTCTGTGCTTCTGTGATATCATAAAATAGGAATTGGGAGGACAACAGAAAGTGCACACAGGCTGTGTGCCACAGCAGCTTCTGCTTGCCACATCAATGTTCTGCAGGTGGAGGGTAATTAAATGCAGTTCAACAGAGCAGTATGGTATGTAGCAAGGGGGAACCTGTGGATGGGGCACTGTTAGGGCGTTATCATAGAAACAGCCTAAGTGTAACAGCAAAACATGGCCATATCCATCCAAATGGAATAAAAAGCATGCCATAGGGCATCTTACTCTAGAAGCACCAAACAAATATAACTGGGCAACACAAAATACCTAAGTAGAAACCAAGTGCCACAGTTGTAACGGGCAGCGGTATGTGGGCCTGCTGTGCCATATAAGGAGTTTTGGGGATCTGATCTTTGCTGTGAGGAGACTACCAGGTTGCTACCTCTATAAGGTGTCTCGATGTAGGTGGTAGTGTAACACCCCAGAGTGGTGTTACCACTCCTACACCCTGCTTCTATCTTTATCTGCTTAGCCAATGTCATCTTATTTATTGCATCAGAGCCAGTGGTGAACCTAGCCTCTTTGCTGCCTGAGGCGGACTATAGAAAGACGCCCCCCCCCCCCAAAAAAAAACAAAACAAAAAAAACTGAGTTTCCATGCTACTAGTTTAACACACTGTTATCGTTGCACAATATACACAATACACAAAGTTATAAAACAGTTTTTAAGAATTCTTCTTCCTGTATTACTTCAGTATCAGATCAACAACACTGCATTAACAATGAAAGTAACTTCACACATCTTCTGCTTGGTGGATGGACGAGGCCACGTGGTCCCCATTCTCTATAATAGGAGCCCCCGCAGATAGCTGAGTACTGGACTTCGGCTATCTTTGGCACTCCCATTGAAGTGAATGAGAGCCACGCGGGTTCGTCCATCCACCAAGTGACACACCTATATATGGCTGAGGTCAGGCTGGATTCCCACCTAGTGGGGGGAAAAAAACCAATTCTCAGGCTCAGTGGGGTCTCAGCAGACAGACCCCCATCAATCAGGTATTTATCCTCTATCATTTAGGTGAATACAGTGCAGTAACATTCTGTGACTTACAGGTGACGTCTCTGACTAATCCTTCACATTTCCCTTCTCTTCCGTCTGGACCGCCATGACCACTTCTTCCAGCTGTGACTGGTCTCTGTAAAGTTTGCAACACAGACATCTTTGGCTCCTCACTTTTCCAGGCATCCAACCCACATTGTCCTCACCTACACAAAGCCCCCATTCTGCTGCTACCCCCATTTATAAAATATATGATATAACCCCCCCATAATGAATAATACTCCCAAGTGCATCTTTATATTAATAATGTCCGTGTGTACCCTGTATAAATAGTGCCCCTTATTAATAATGCCCCAGGTGTTAACTAATTAAAAGGTTTTCCAGGTCATTAATAAACTAATCAGTGGGGTTCAAAAATCCAGGACCCCCACTGATCAGCTGTTTTAATGGTACCTGTGTAAGCGCCGTGACCGCTTCTCTGTTTACATAGTGTAATTCATCTCATAGCGGCCATGTAATGTAACTACAGCCTCGTCCTGTACATGTCTACAGTATGTGACAAGGCTACAATTACATCACACGGTCACTGTAAACAGACAGCGTATAATATAAACAGGCGCCATAGCCCTTGTTTATAGCGCCCCATTTACACACACTATAATGTTCCACAGCAGCCCCTGCACACAGTATTACACAGTGTTATGGCCCGCAGCGGCCCCTGCACACTGTATTATGCCTCTCAGTGGCCCCTGCACACGGTATTATGCTCCATAGTGGCCCCTGCTCACGGTATTATGCCCCGCATTGGCCACGGCACACAGTATTATGTTCCACAGCAACTCCTGTACACAGTTTTATGCCCCATATTGGCCCCTGCACACGGTATTATGCTCCATATTGGCCCCTGCACACGGTATTATGCTCCACAGTGGCCCCAGCACACGGTATTATGCTCCATAGTGGCCCCTGCACTGGTATTATGCTCTATAGTGGCCCTTGCACTGGTATTATGCTCCATGGTGGCCCCTGCACTGGTATTATCCTCCATAGTGGCCCTTGCACTTGTATTATGCTCCATAGTGGCCCCTGCACTTGTATTATGCTCCAGAGTGGCCCCTGCACAGGGTATTATGCTCTACAGTGGTCCCTGCACAGGGTATTATGCCCCATAGTGGACCACCCATGAACTATTATTATACTCTGGGGTCTTTTCAGACCCCAGAGTATAATGATTGGAGATCCAGGGGAGAATACAAACATAAAAAACAGAGTTACTTACCTATCCTGGACACCGGTGCACTCCTTGCAGCTTTCGGCCCTGTTTAATTGCACGCACACGTCACGTGATCAGGCCGGCGACGCGACCTGATGACGTCACCACAGGCCTCAAGCCTGCTCGGAGTTACATCGGATCGCAGGAGGTGAGTAACACTGGTTTTTATGTTCCCTCACCAACCCTAGGCCTCCGATTATTATACTCTGGGGTCTCAATAGACCCCGGAGTATAATAATAGTAGTATTTGCGGCCCGCGGCCTAACTTACCGATCCCCGCGGCCGCTCACAGCGGCATCCACTTCGCCTTCTGCGTCCCATAGCAGAAGGGGAAGCGGGTGCGGCCACGAGCAGACGCGGGGTAGGTAAATAAATAGGCCGTTACCTGCCGGGGATACTCCAACAGGTTACGGCCTATTTATATATATATAAAAAAAAAGTTATACTCACCTGCGATGCCTTGATGCAGCTGCCGTCGCCTCCTCTTCTTGTCCGCGACGTCTGTGTCTCAGCGTAGGCAGCGTGATGACGTCATTGTATCGCCGCCTACGCTGAGATGCGACGTCTTGTTAACCAGCCCAGGACAGGCCCCGCTCAGCTCTGGTTTTTTTTTTAAAGCAGCCTGTCCTGGGCTGGTTTACATTAAATAGTAAAAATGCCGCCCCCCGGACAGTGCTGCCCGAGGCAGCCGCCTCACTTCGCCTCATTAGCGGTGCGCCCCTGATCAGAGCCAAAGCCTGGGGTCTAGCACCGTGACACAATAAGACTCATATAGGCCGTAACATACCACTCGGCATTCCTACATCTGGGACGAACGTCATAGAAGGCCCTAGGGGGGGGGCGTCACCGTTGCAGTAGTTAGCCAAGGCCAGAAAGATGCCGATGCAAAGCACCAGAGCATCAAGCAAAGCATTGTCAAGCATGATCTGAAGGTCTGTGCCAGATAGCAGGAGAACAAGGCCATAAATAGATCAAAAGGTCAGGACGGGCAGCATGGTTTTACAGATTGGGGACAGGCAGAGGTCATACATGAGAAGGGTCCACGGGTGTACATGTTAAACTCATGTCATATGGGCTGGACGAGCAGCGCATTGCAGTTTTCAGGGTTTTCACTGAAAGCTCTGCTTCCATTGTACCTATAGGGAAACTGCCGGG
Organism: Leptodactylus fallax; assembly: GCA_947044405.1. NCBI lineage: Eukaryota > Metazoa > Chordata > Amphibia > Anura > Leptodactylidae > Leptodactylus > Leptodactylus fallax. The sequence goes on along the minus strand of CAMRHE010000125.1, from coordinate 1,290,012 downwards.
ATTTGACGGTTTTGGAAATCGCAGCATATCCACTGCGCGTATTTTTCCACAATGTATGGATGGGATTCGCTGCAGGGACTGTAAAACGCCATGTTTTTGCAGAAGATGGAGAGGAATTCCTCTGTATTTTCTGCCATGTTAACAGACCCTTATGAGTGCAAGGGACTGGCTGTATTTGTATGTACTTTACAGATTTGAACCACCGGATCACAATATACAGTAGCAGGGCTTACCAATGCAGCCAGCCCCGTGCAGATGAACCAATCACAGAAGAGACGCTGCCGCTATTGAAATCAATAGCGGGCCCTAACTATTCTGTGAATTGAAATTGTAGGGTTGGTTATGGTCATATTTTTTATGTTTTTACTACAAGCCATTATTACCTGGGTGATGTTTGATGAAGAACTAGGTGTGACCAAGGCAGCTGGTAGTGTGGTGCCCCAAGGGGGATTGCAAGGGGGAGACTGTGCCTGAGTGGTGGATGTTAGGAGTGGTAGTCACGGTGCAGGCATCTCCAGGCTCTCTCCCTCGGGTACAGCACAGTGGTGGGGGAATGCAGCTAGATGGTTACTGTAATGGACAGGTTCCCCGGGGTACTCCCTCTGGTGAATGCCGGGTGTAGTAGTGTGGCCTGGCCCTGGATGTACCCAAGATGGTGGTTGGTGCAAGTTAGTTCCAGACACACACATGGAGGCAAGGTAGATGATGAAAGTAGTGCCAGACTTTACTGAGTGCAAAAAGTCTCCAAACAACCAGCATTAGCTTTACAGTTCAGGCAGATAATAGTGCACAGCAAGGTAGGGAAGGCTATCAGAGTTCCTCTCATATATACTGTATATATTGTACCTTGGAGCAGCAATAGATATTCTTCCTTATGTAGGCCTGAGTGTAGCCTTGTGCTCTGGTGCAGTCTAACCCCTCCTAATCTTAGTACCGACAGTACCTGGACTCCTGGGACTTGTAGTACTCCACTCTTAACTCTGTCCTGTTGGTCCTGCGGTGGCTACAAGGGTGGCAACTATCTGTCTCCTCAGACTGCACTCCATCTCACTACTTCACTTGCAGAACTCCCCCGACTTTCAGTGTGCCTCCCCTACACCAAAGTGTCCCCACACCCTTTGTCCAATGAGGGCTAAATGTTTGGCACATGTGGTGTGAGGTGCTGTGCTTTTACCTTACCAGTGCTGGCACAGATGCAATGGCTGATGCAATCACATAACATCTACATATAACATATAAATATGACAGTATCCTGTGCTACAACATGTACACATCCCTGACTCAGCCTTAAAGGAATATATGACCCAGTACTGGGGTATTACAGGAGTACATGAGGAATTGTCGGCCATTTAACGTGGGACAACTTCCCAAAGTGAGACCGGCTATGGACCTTCTCCAGTTTCCCTATCGGCCGGGCATTGGGGTGGATGATGCTATCATCAACCTTCTACAGAGAGCTCTTTCTCACCTGGAGAAACCAAGGAACACTGTGAGAATAATGTTCTTTGATTTTTCCAGTGCTTTTAACACCATACAGCCAGGGCTGCTGAGAGACAAGCTGGCCCTTGCTGGAGTGGACCACAACCTCTCCAACTAGATCCAAGACTACCTCACAAACCTACATCAGTATGTGAGAGCCCGGGACTGTGTGTCAGACACCGTGATCTGTAATACAGGGTCACCTCAGGGTACAGTTCTTGCCTATTTACTCTTCACACTGTACGCTACAGATTTTAGGTGTAACTCATATAGCTGCACTCTATTCTGATGACTCTGCAATAGTAGGCCTCATCACAGACGAAGATGACAGGCAGTATAGAGAACTGAACTGGGGTTTTGTGGACTGGAGCCAGCGGAACCACCTTAGGATTAATGCTTTGAAGACCAAGGAGATGGTGGGGAGATCACTTGGATGCACTGTACAGAAAGGGCCACAGCAGGCTCTATCTGCTTAGGAGGCTGAGAGCCTTTGGAGTCCAGGGGGCACTTCTTAGGGCCTTTTTCAACTCTGTAGTGGCATCAGCCATCTTCTTCAGAGTGGCCTGCTGGGGGAGTAGCATATAAACCAAGGATAGGAATAGACTCAACAAGCTGATTAGAAGGGCCAGCTCTGTCCTGGTGAGCCCCCTGGACCCAGTGCATGTGGTGGGTGACAGAAGGATACTGTCCATGGTGAGCTCCATGCTGGAGAATAACTCCCATCCCATGCATGAAACCGTGATAGCACTGGGCAGTACTGTCAGTGACCGACTGCTTCACCCTAAGTGTGAGAAGGAGCGCTATCGGAAGTCTTTCCTCCCTGCTGCAGTTAGGCTGTATAACCAACACCGACCTAAGCGGAGATCATTCCATACAGAGAACTGAAAGATCTTAAGTTGTGATATCCCTTCTACTACTTTTTTACCTTTACCTTTTTATCTGTACCTACTGTCACTGTAATGCCTCTACCTTGGAGATTTTGTATTTATATTATCTATGCTGCTGTAACACACTGAATTTCCCCATGGTTGGGACTATTAAAGGATTATCTTATCTTATCTCTTATCTTAAATATTTTTGTGACTGACCTTTATGCAATTGAGATCCTACACATGATTTTATGCACTGTCTTCTTTTTGCTTGGTGCTTTTTATGAATTTGGGTCTGATATTATTCTATGGGGTCTGAATATATTTAGCTATGCCCTTTTATAAATGCCTCGCCCCTTGAAAAAGCCTGTCACACTTTTGTCATTCACGAATTACCCAGTGAAAGGTTCTTCCAGGTTGACTTATCTGAGTGTCCCACAGGAACACAAAATGTGTTGCTGTTTGTGTGAACTGATGTTGCTGAATATTTTATATTGTTTTTCTCAGGTTTTGCAATGTGTCTTTAAGACAGGTATATGTCATTTCACCCTGCAACGACATCTGTTAAATTGGATTGGCATTTCTTCAGCTTGTTCTAGAAAGTGGGAGGAGTAAGAGTTAAAACCAAGCAACCCCTTAGCCAGAGTGATGCCAGATTTGACTATATCAGAGACAAGGCACAGCAATGGTGCTCTCCTGTTTAGTGGCAGTTAGACCTGATAACCTGAGACAGGCTCAGGTTATCCACTCAATTGAACATCTGAAAGCTTGCAGAAATTGACTTTTTGTTGCTACAAATGAGTTATGACCTACATCCAAGTGTAATAGGCATTGGCTGCAGATGTCATCAGGACAATGGCAATATCGCTCTGAACGTGGTCAGCACTGCTCTTCCTATCATGCGCTTTTCTCTGTATGGCCTTCACAGAGCCACTGCCCAGATACTGCCCCCTGTAGGGCACATGGCATTCCACCAGCTGAGGAAGGACACACACATCTGGCTTCACACTGTGGTTTTCCTCTTTACTGTAAATGTTGCAGTACAGTAGTTGCAGATTTTTACAAGGTCAACACATACAGAGGAATGTTAGTGTAAAGCTATGTTCAGATCACATTTTATACATCCGTTTAACAGATGCAAAAATAAAAAAAATGTAAAAAACAGACGCAAACAGATGGCCATACATTTACATAGACATCAATGTTAAAGAAAATGGATCCGTTGCTTTCCTTTTTTTAGACGGACAAAAAAGTATGGTATACTACATTGTTGTGTACTTAAAAAAAAGAAAAAAAAACGTATAGCAACGGATCTTTTTAAACATTGATGTCTGTGTAATATAAAGGCCATCCATTTGCGTCTGTTTTCTGCATCCATTTGTTTGCATCCGTTAAATGGATTCTGGGCAGCACCAACAAACGACATGCTCCTGCTTTTTCAGAGTTCCAGCCTCCTTCTCACCATGTGTTCACTGAGATGCACATGTTCGCAACATATGCCATTAATATAACACATCACACAACACGGTGCAAGTTCATCGTAACACATGATACAATGTAACCCATAAATCTTACTACGCTATCCTTACTTTGCTAGCACTGCACTCCCACTCTACATATAGCTGCAGTGGGGCAGGGATTTAATCCTTCCCTGTCCAACAGACCAACTATTCAAGTTGTGCATCTGCACCACCATATGCATGCCCCATATTTCCTCAATAGTGGCAGTGCAAGGACCAAGTTTGTGCCCTGACAGGGCCAAGTTCGCCCAATTTTGCCATGGAGTAAGGCATCAGAGAATTGCACTCCTGTGTGCAGAAAGCCCTGTAAGTGGATGCTGTAACTTGAGAGACTAAGCCTCGATGTTGTGACTGGATGTGTAACCATTTTATTGCTGAAGTAAAAACTTCTGCACGCTACATCTGTTAAACTGACTCAAAGTGCCATCGAATGTTCTATTGGGAAGAAACCAAATTTCCACCATCTTCCACCAAGAGAGTGTGGTTTGCTCCAAGAAGCAATCACCACCATCATCTACAGCAGTGCCTCCCCCTCTTCCCAGTGCCTTTTGCAGGTTGTGGTGGGAAAAGCATAGCCACTGTAATCATTGAGAATTAGATAGCCAGCTGCCATCTTGGGCCTATAACTACTCATCTGTCATTGCTTCAGCACACTGCACTCCCCAGATGAGTTGCAGTACAGGGGAGAGGGAACAGGTTAAAGTGTGATACATGCAGAGGCATTTGACTGTGTGATGGGCCAATGAGGGACATTATATTGTATGTGTTCTGTCTTCTTACACGTTCTCTCAGTGTGCAGTCTGACATACAGCATAAACCTTCTCTGTCTTCCAAATAAACAGACTGTTTTTTTCTGTAGTCTAAGAATTTATTGGTCAACAGGTTGTAAATATGGTAATGTGATGATGATATTGATATATGATATGTTGTGGTAAAACTATAAGAATACAAAAGTATAGGTATAAGTATTGAGCATGAATACATGGCCATGACACTTAAAATCAACAGTGAAAGCACATGGTAAGATGGAAGCCTATACATATACACATATAACTAACAGTAATACATCCTGATTAAGCTATACATGGCTCACTAACAGTCCTGAACACTACATACATTCACATAGGAATAAGACAATTCCTACCAGATATGCTTGCACAAGGATAATGGAGCTCAAGTGTGGAGTAGTGCAAGAGATGGCATCCCAATGTCTTGTGGGCAGGTTTCTTGCTCCCAGAATGCCTTGCTTTACCCAGAGTGCATTGTAGCTCCCATAATGCAATAGCTTCATAAGGAGAATTCAACAGGTAATGTAACTGAAAGACCACTACATGGTGCTATAACCTAATTAGACTATACATTAACACAAGTATGTAAAATGAGATTATACACTTTTAACATCAGATTCTGATCCATTGGGCAGAACATTCCCCGTCTGGTATCAAGAGATGCCACTATTAGGCTCCTCTTGTGAAAACAATACAACAAGCTCAGCTGCTGGCCTGAGGAATAGCTTACTCTCGCCAAGCTTCCACACTTTGACCTCGGCTTTACGTACATTCCCATCTTTGCTTGGGAACGTTTGAGTGATGAGGCCCAGTGGCCACTCATTCCGGTGCAACTGGCTGTCTTTCATGAGCACGACGTCTCCAGGTCTAATGTTTCGCTTGTTAGTCTGCCACTTCCTCCTTGGTTGTAAGGTAGAGATGTACTGCTTCCTCCATCTGTCCCAGAAAGCATTGGAGAGACTTTGCACTTGCCTCCATTGTCGTCTGTAAAGGTCTTTGTCACCAAAATCTCCAGATGGTGCACTCAGAACACTGGTTTTCTGGGTCAACAACATGGCAGGAGTGAGAATAGTCAAATCTCCAGAGCCGCTAGATAGCGTAGTTAATGGTCTGGCATTCATGATGGCTGAAACTTCTGCCAAGAATGTCATTAAACTCTCATGGGTGAGTCTTGTACTCCCCACTTGCAAGAAGATTGAGTCCAAGATTCTGCGTGCTATCCCTATCATTCTCTCCCAGGCACCCCCCATGTGAGAAGAATGTGGTGGATTGAAAGTCCAGGTGCATCCTTGCTCACTTAAGTATCTCTCCACATTGGTAGTGTCTAAGTTGGAGGGAATTTGAAGTTCTTTCACTGCACCAACAAAATTTGTACCTCTGTCAGAACGAATATGCTTTACAGGCCCTCTGATGGCGATAAACCGTCGAAGTGCGTTTATGAAACTTGAAGTGTCCATCGATTCAATCACTTCTATATGGACAGCTCTGCTGGACATACAAGTAAATAGAACTGCCCAGCGTTTCGCACTGACATGGATTCCTCTAGTATGCCGTGTAGCTACAGACCAAGGACCGAATACATCCAGACCTACGTTAGTGAAAGGAGGATCTGTACTGAGTCTGTCAGGTGGGAGATTGGCCATCTTCGGATTCTGAAACTTGCCACGAAGTTTGCGACAAGTAACACAGTTGAAGATAAGTTTGCTCACACATCTCTTTGCTCCAACTATCCACAGTCCAGCAGCTCGTAGATTCCCTTCAGTAAACAATCGGCCCTGGTGCTTCACTTGAATGTGGTGGTGTTGCACAAGCAACGTTGTGACATGATGATGTCCATGAATTATTAGTGGATGTTTTTCCATAAATTCCACTTTGGCTTCATGAAGACGGCCTCCTATCCTGAGCAACCCATCTTGGTCGATGATTGGATCAAGCTTCTTCAAAGCACTGTCCTTAGGAATGGATTGCTTTTTATTGAGGTGGTCTATTTCTTTGGCATAACACTCACGTTGTACTGTGCGAATTATCAAGTTCTTGGACCTCTCTAAGTTGGGAGCAGTAAAAGCATGTCTACAGTGATGCCAACCTTTGCAGGGTTTCTGTCCCGTAGGTAAGGTCGACTTGTAAGACTCAGCTATATGAACTAAACAAGCAACCGCACGAACAAGTGACTTCCAAGTTGAGAACTTGCTGAAACGATGGGATTTGAAGTGTTCGTCCAAAGTCACTGTGCGCAAAACGGATACCTGAGGGCGGATTTCCTCATCGGCGTCTGGCTCTATTAGTTCAAATGCATCTGATCTGGCAACGCAGGATGTTGGATGGTATAAGAATCTAGGACCCGTAAGCCATGTTGTGTCTTTAAGGTGGCTTGGCGTGACAGATCTGGTCGCGTGGTCCGCTGGATTATGATTTGTAGGCACATAATGCCACTGCTTAGGACAAGTGGATCTCCTGATCCTTAGAACCCGATTGCTGACATAGACATAAAAGCGTCGGGTTTCGTTGCAGATATACCCTAGGACTACCTTGCTGTCCGTGTAGAACTCAACTTCCTTGATTTCCAAGTTCATTGCTGTCGTTACGAGTTCAGCCAACTCCACTGCAAGCACAGCAGCACAGAGTTCTAGCCTGGGTATTGTGTGTTCACGGAGTGGCGCCAGTTTTGTCCGGCTCATGACAAATCCTATATGGCATTGATCTTCAACGTCTATAGTTTTTAGGTATGCCACTGCTGCAATCGCTTTGACTGAAGCATCGCAGAAGATGCAAAGTCTTTGTATTTTGACTTCTGTTGATGGTACGGAAGCATAAGGTCGTGTCACATGAAGGCTGGACAAAGCTTCCAGAGACTTCCTCCAATCTGCCCACAGGTCTCTTTTTCCTACAGGAAGAGGATCATCCCAATCAGATTTCTCTTGGGTGAAGTCTCTTAACATCCATTTACCTTGGATAGTAACAGGAGCTACAAATCCCAGAGGGTCATATAAGCTGTTTATGATAGACAAGACACCTCTGCGTGTGAAAGGCTTTTCTTCCTTGCTGATTTGGAAGGTGAATGCATCTACCTTTAAATCCCAGAGTAATCCAAGGCTCCGCTGCATGGGAAGGGAATCAGTGCTTAGATCTAAGTCCTTTAGGTCACTTGAGTGATCTTGAGAGGGAAAGGCCTCCATTAATTCGTGGCTGTTGGAAGCAATCTTGTGCAACCTTAAATTAGACAGAGCAAGCATTTCCTGAGCCCTTTTGAGGAGACTGATTGCAGACTCACTTGTGGGTGTGGATTTCAGGCAGTCGTCCACATAAAAATCTCTTTCCACAAAGGATCTGACGTCCGACCCATACCTTGTTTCACCCTCTCGGGCTGAATGTCTGAGACCATAGATCGCAACTGCAGGGGAAGGACTGTTTCCAAAGATGTGCACTCTCATTCGATACTCCACAATGTCTTTACAAGGGTCATTGTCACGGTACCAAAAGAACCTCAAGAAGTTTCTGTGTTCCTCCTTGACAAGAAAGCAGTAAAACATCTGTTGTATGTCAGCCATAAATGCCACCGAATCTCTGCGGAAGCGGAGAAGCACTCCCAGAAGTCTGTTGTTAAGGTCTGGACCTGATAGTAGGACATCATTTAGCGAGATACTGTCACACCTGGCACTTGAGTCAAATACTACTCTTATCTGACCTGGTTTCTTTGGATGATACACACCGAATATGGGCAAGTACCAACACTCCTCAGAATCCTGAAGCGCAGGTGCGATTTCTGCATGGTTGTTCTTAAATATCTTCTCCATGAAGGAAAAGAAATGTTGTCTTGTCTCTGGTGACCTCTGAAGTTTCTGTTTGAGAGAGACAAATCGATTGTAGACAAGTTCCCTGTTGTTGGGTAAGCGTCGTCTCTGGGGCTTAAATGGTAAAGGTGCGACCCAACTTTTTGACTGGTCTTTCACCATTTCCTGATCCATTATGTCCAAGAACAGCCTGTCTTCTATGGACATTGTGACCCTGTTGTCTTCTCTTGTCCTATGGAAAACTGTACACCCTATGTGATCTGGCTCACCATCACAGGCATGGCCTTCACAGGAAAGGTCTGCGAAAGGACAAGGCAGGGGAGCACTGTGTGGCAACTCTTTTACCAGGAAACTACTCGGACAAGGCTGGAAGAGAGAAGGACGTCCCTTTTCAAGTGTGCAAGTGAGCATACTGTTGACTGAAGTCGGCTTGTGTGCTCCTCCTAGACAGACATCTCCTACAATGACCCACCCTAGGTCCAGTCTCTGGGCATATGGAGCGTTCTGGGGACCGTTAATTAGTCCCCTAACCTTGTGGACTCGTAGTATGTCTCTTCCGAGGAGTAGGACTATTGGAGCCTCTGGGTCCAGTTGTGGTATCAGGTGAGCTATACGCTTCAAATGAGGGTGGTGTGCTGCTACCTCCGATATAGGTATCTCTGACCTGTTGTCGGGAATCTGGTTGCACTCCAGTATGGTTGGCAGAGATAAACAGGTCTGACCGTCCATGGATTCTACTTTGTATCCAGTCGCCTTTCTCCCCGCCGTCTCGACAGTACCTGCGCATGTCCTTAAGGAGTAGGGAGAACCGGGGCCTACTATGTTAAAGGTGTCAAAGAAGGTGGACTTAGCTAAAGACCTATTGCTTTGGTCATCCAAGATTGCATATATCTTAATAGCCTTATCTCGGTGACCTGCCGGATAGACTCTCACAAGGCAGATTTTTGAGCAGGACTTTCCTCCTACAAATCCTTTACAGATCTCTGTACAATGAGAGCTGACTATCGGGGTGTCTATTGCGTCAGTGTCCATCTGCTGTACTAATGGCTCCTCAGCTTGCGATGACATCTGTGAGGGTGGTCCAGGGTGTAAAGCCGTGTTGTGTTCTGTGCTACCACATTCTGTGCATTTGACACTGACCTCACAGTTCCTGGCGAAGTGTGACGTTGTAGCGCAGCATCTGAAGCAGATGTTGTTTTCCTTGAGGAAACTCTTCCGGTCCTCCAGAGACTTCTCCCTGAAGGCTCTGCATTTTAGTAGAGGATGTGGTTTCTTATGTAAGGGACACTGCTTGCTGAGATCCTTAGGTCTATTCTCTTCTTGAGAAGACTTGAACGTTCTGTAAGAAGAACCTGTGGAGGTAACATTAGTTTTGTGAACTGCCACCGGTGTTTTATAAGATTTGACACCAGGGGCAGTGGAACATGACAAAGTAAAATCAAAGCTAGGATCATTCCTAATTCTCGCCTGTTGTCTGACAAAGTCTACAAACACAGAGAAAGGAGGGAATGGTACATTGTTAACCTGTTTATAACGGGATCCATGCATGATCCACTTCTCCTGTAGGTTATATGGGAGCTTCTGAACAATTGGATTGACACCCCTGGCAGTGTTCAGAAATGCCAGGCCTGGTAGATCTCCTTCTGCTTGAGCAACCCATACCTCCACTAACAAGTCACTCAGCTCCCTGAGCTTCTGGTAACCTCCTTTACTCACTATTCTGGGAAAATTATCAATTCTCTTAAATAAAGCATTTTCTATAGCTTCTATTGACCCATAACACTCATCAAGCCTTTCCCATACCATCTTTAGGCCCGTGTCAGGATAATTTATGTTAATGTCTCTTATTCTTTTGGCGTGTTCAGCAGACTCACTCCCAAGCCACTTTATCATGAGATCTAACTCCTCACTACAAGAAAGATCCAAGTCTTTGATGGCGTTCTGGAAAGAGGCTCGCCATGACCTGTAGCTCTCAGCGCGGTCAGTGAACTTTACAAGTCCTTTGGTAACCAGCTCTCGTTTAGCAAAGAACTTAGCAAAGTCCATGGAGGCTTGGTTATTGCCGATATGAGCTGGTGTGCTGATGTGGTGTGAGTGAGGTGTATCACCATACCTTTTGGGAGCTTCTGGCCTAGGATAGTCTGTATAATATCGTTCTGAAGCGAAGGGTGATCCTTTTAATTGTAGCTGAGGCTGTGTCTTCTGCTCTGTAGATCGGTAGTTGTGGTCGACATCGCCTTGTTGCATACTTTCCTGTTTGCGGTACTGCAGTTCATCAGGGTTGGATCTCTTGTAATCTGCATAGGCTGGTTGATGAAGTGAATCATGGTTGTTGCCTGTTCCGGAATGCTGGTGGACGTATTCTGAGACGCGCCATGCTGGATCTTGTTGATCTAGGTCTGGCCCCAGTACACTGCTGTGTTTCTCAGATTTGGGGAACTCCACGGTTTCCAGGAACTCTGCTTTGGCTATTGCGGCTGCTGCCTCTTTCTCTGCGGCCAGTTTTTCCAGAGTCGCCTGCAGGCGTGCTCTCTCTGTTTCTTGATCTGCTTGCAAACGTGCGCCTTCTGCTTGCAAACGTGCGCCTTCTGCTTGCAAACGCGCTTTCTCTGCTTCTTGATCTGCTTGCAAGCGTGATTTCTCTGCTTCTTTATCTGCTTGTCTTAGCTTCAGTTGCATTTCTTGTGAAGCAAAGGACAATCTTACTTTTGCCGCCTCAGCTTCTGCACGAGCGAGAGCAGCAGATTCTTTTATTGAAGACTTGCTGGAACAGCTTGTTCGGGACCTCGTCCTGAGTGAAGATGCCCTGCTGATAGACATTGCGTGTCTGCTTGCTGACCACTGAATGTCTCTGTGTGCACCTCAATCAGATAGAAACAGATTTCAGCGTGGTCTGAATTGTGTTGGAGGGTTGCACACTCGTTACTTGTGACTGTATGGCGGCTGCTGCAATACCCGTATGTACGACCATGTGGGTGATAGCGGCTCCGTATAGTCTAATCCACTATTGCTTGTGACTAGCATCTGTTTTACTGTTCTGTCTTCTTACACGTTCTCTCAGTGTGCAGTCTGACATACAGCATAAACCTTCTCTGTCTTCCAAATAAACAGACTGTTTTTTTCTGTAGTCTAAGAATTTATTGGTCAACAGGTTGTAAATATGGTAATGTGATGATGATATTGATATATGATATGTTGTGGTAAAACTATAAGAATACAAAAGTATAGGTATAAGTATTGAGCATGAATACATGGCCATGACACTTAAAATCAACAGTGAAAGCACATGGTAAGATGGAAGCCTATACATATACACATATAACTAACAGTAATACATCCTGATTAAGCTATACATGGCTCACTAACAGTCCTGAACACTACATACATTCACATAGGAATAAGACAATTCCTACCAGATATGCTTGCACAAGGATAATGGAGCTCAAGTGTGGAGTAGTGCAAGAGATGGCATCCCAATGTCTTGTGGGCAGGTTTCTTGCTCCCAGAATGCCTTGCTTTACCCAGAGTGCATTGTAGCTCCCATAATGCAATAGCTTCATAAGGAGAATTCAACAGGTAATGTAACTGAAAGACCACTACATGGTGCTATAACCTAATTAGACTATACATTAACACAAGTATGTAAAATGAGATTATACACTTTTAACATCAGATTCTGATCCATTGGGCAGAACAGTATGTGGGGTCCACTAGAAAAAAAAAAAAAAAAAACCCCCCAAACCCCCCAAAAAAAAAAAAGCCCACCAACCAACCAAAAAAAAAAAAAAAAAAAAAAAAAAAAAAAAGGAAGAGGGGGAACAACAAACAAAAAACCCACACACCCCCCCCCCCATACCAAAAAAAAATCAACCCTCTCCCCCCACCACCTTTAAAAAAAAAAAAAAATTAATTATAATATTAATTTTATATTAAAATTTATTATTATTATTATTATAATAAAAAAAAAAAAAACCAAACACACCCCTTTTTATATTATTCCCCTCCCCCCCCCACCACAAAAAACACCATCTATTTTTTCTCTTCTTTTTTTTTAAAAAACAAAAAAATTTTTTTTTTTCTCTGGATATATATTATTTTTTTTAAAAAAAAAAAAACTTTTTTTTTTTTTATAATACGGGGAAAAAGGGGGGGGTTTTTTTCTCCCACTTTTTTTAAAAAAAATTTTTTTTTTTTTTAAAAAAAACAGCAAGTCAAATACAAATCTTGAAGGGTAAAAGAATACGCAATCAAAAGGATAATACATATCATTGCCAACTCACAAAAGTCGATGGGAACATTGTAAACAAAATAAACAGTGAGATAGTAGTCATGGGACGTCACTTTTAAGCTTTGTACGACCAGTGGTCTCTACCCATAAGTCGGGGCAGGGTCTTGAGTGAAAAAAAACCCACATTTTTGAGAACTTGGGATAGGTGCGGAGCTCCAAATGGGAAAGCTCTTCCAGCCTAGCGATCTGGGAAAGTTTCCTGAGATAGCGCAAAATAGGGGGAGGGGATTCTGAGGTCCAGTAAAGTGGGATCAGGGCCATGGCTGCGGAAATCAACTGGAACCACAATTGTTTATTGGACTTAGGGTGAAAGGCAGGCCAGACATTTAAAAAGATACCTTGGGGGGATAGTGGTATATTTAGTCACAAACCTGTTTCAGAATCTGTTGGACCTGATCCCAGTAGGGTTTAATTTTCTCGCAGTCCCACCATAGATGAAGATAAGTGCCTTTAGCCTTATGACAGTACCAGCATTGGGGGGAGACATCTGGGGGAATACGTATATGCGCTGGAGTTTTGTACCAATGCACAATCAGCTTATAGGAGGCTTCTTGAAGGCGTATACACCTAGAGGGGCTGAATTTGGAGGATACGTCGGTTGGCAATAGTGACCTGCAGTTCTTCCTTCCAGGCTCATATATATGATGGGTTGAGTTGATTCCTGTTCTCATATTAGGTTAGAGTAGAAAGTTGACAGGGGTTTCTTCGGAGGATGTTTCTTGGTTTCCAACCAAGAGGTGGGGCGAGGGTCTATGGATCGTTTTAGCGCTCCCAGGTACAATGCTCTAACAGATTGGTATGTCAGAAAGTATGTAGAGGTGAGTAACAGATTGTCATGGAATTGCGAGAAGGAGGGGAATGCCTTGAGTGAGTGAGTGAGTGAGTGAGTGAGTGAGTCATATGGCAAATCTGTTTTGGGAGTGAAGGGGTTTTGTCTGGTAATCTTGATTCGGAAAGAAGCAAATCCACAACCAACAAGGGGGAGGGTCTGGCTGGGAAGAAGAGAAGGCGACATGCTCATTGTCATGATTCCCAAACTGCTGAGATTAAAATATTGGATTTCAAAATTGGCTTGGCAGTTTTACATGGAGTCATAGAATAGAAGTCAGGAGAAGATCAATTGTAGACTCCTCTATCGGCACATGCAGTCTAGGGGAGTCTCGAGTGAACCAGGCTAGGGCTCTAGTAAGGTGTGTGGCATGATAATATGATTCTATATGTGGAAAGCCTATGCCACCAGAGTGCTTGGGTTTAGTTAGAGTGTGTAATGCTACTCTAGGGCAAGAGTTATGCCAGACATATTGTGAGGAAAGCATGCGTAAAATGTTGAAATAAGTACAGAATATTGGGCAGTATCATCATCTTCAGGAGGTTAGATCTACCTATCCACGAAAGATATTGTATCTGCCAGGAGGATAACAGTGTCTTAATGTGGGAGAGTAACAGGGCGTAATTCGAATCATACCAGCGTCCAGGTGAGGGTGTCAGATGAAGACCTAAGTATTTGATCGAGTCTATGCGCAATGGGGAGGTAGATAGTTTATCCAGTGCAGTCTTAAGGGGGGGTTGGCAGAAGACACAGAGTGCTTCAGATTTTGCAGTATTGATTTTGAAATTGGAGAGGGAGCCAAAGTCAGAAAAAGATCATAGCTATGCAGGGGAGTGCCACAGTAGGGTTGGTTATAATAATAAGAAGGTCATCTGCAAATGTTGCTATGTGATGGTGAGTACCCCCTCCGGTCATCTCATTCAACAAGGGGTCCTGTCTCATATGCTGAATCAATGTCTCAATTGTTAAGACAAATAGTAGGGGGTTAAAGGGCAGTCTTGTCTGGTGCCATTCCTAATAGTGAATAGTGAGAGGCAGCCATTGACTCTAATTCTAGCACTGGGATCAGAATAGAGAGACATTACGTTCTGGATGAACTGCGTGGGAAGGACAAATTTATGTAGCGTCATTGTCATAAAGGTCCAGTCTACGCGGTCGAAGGCTTTATTGGCATCAGTTGAAAGCAAAATTAAGGGAGATTTCCTTAACCGCGCAGACTGGATTAGGTGAAGAATTTGCAGGGTGTTATGTTTACCTTCTCTGCCTGGTACGAAATCAGTCTGTTCCGGGTTGATTAGTGCTGTTAAAAAGGACTTTAATCTATCAGCAAGCAATTTAGCGAAAAGTTTAATATCGACATTTAGCAGGGAGATGGGGTGGTAGCTATCACATTGGGATGGATCTTTGCCCTCCTTGGGGATGATGGAGACATGGGCCTTTAGTGCTTGGGTCGGGAAACAATTTGTGTCACCAACAGAATTGCACACCTGCAGGAACCGTGGGAGTAGGATAGCGCTAAATTGTTTATAATATGAGGCTGGGAGGCCGTTCAGGCCGGGGGATTTCCCTGATGGCATGCCAGCAAGGACGGTCTGCAGCTCAGTAAGAGTATAGGAAGAAATGATAAGCTGCTGTTGTTGGGATGTGAGGAAAGGTAAGTCAAGGGAACAGAGGAAAGTATGAATATTAGCAGTTCAGGTCTGGAGTTTGTCAGGGGTCTCACCTGGCCTCAGATTATACAATGATTGGTAAAAGGCACAGAACTCATTGGCTATGGCGGAAGCATCATTAAGTCTAGAACCTAATTTTGATGCTATTTCAGAGATAAAGCTTTGTTTGAGTCTTTTTTTCGTTACATAGGCCATGAGCTTGCCTCCTTAATTACCACGCATATAATGCTAATGTGAAGATAGGTAGCGACTTTTAAGTTTAAACAGTCTTTAAACCGTTCTCTGCTAGTTATGAGTTCAGAGAGGTCCCCTTGAGCCACCGAGCGTTTATGTTGGCTCTCTGAGAGAGCAATGCATGAGAGCAGGTCATCTATCTCCTTATTCCATACTGATTTATGGGCCACCCAAATCATAGTTGGGTGGATTTCTGGGTATCATTTGCCTTGAAATAGTGAGGCCTTTTTCTACAGTCTGTCTCACCTCCTTAGGGCATAACAGAGATTCATTGAGTTGCCAGTCATACTGGTGAGGAGGGAGGAGATTTCTACTTGAAGGGATATAGGAGCCTGGTCGGATATAGTTATCGTGTCAATAATTAGGGAATTGGACAGGTGTAAGTGGCGGTGGGAGATAAAGATATAATCTAAGCACTGGTATGATTTATGAGGGTTGGAATAGAAGGTGTAATCCTTGGTGGCAGGGTGAAAGGATCTCCAAGTATCTATTAGGCACATAGAAGAGAGATGTTTAGGGAGCCGGCTAAGAGATGCAAAGCTATGGCAGGACATGCTGGTGGAGGAATCTTGTAGTGGTTGGAGAGCAAGGTTGAAGTCACCACCCAGTAAAATAAGGCCCTCTGAGAATGTGGAGAAAGTGTCTAAGGTGGCCATTAGCCATTGGACTTGGCCTATATTGGGGGCATAAACATTACCACTAGTGACCACAGTGTTAGCGATATGGCCTTTGAGGAATAGATATCTACCCTGGTCATCACTCAAGCGAGAGATAAAGGAAAAAAGGACATCAGACTTAAAAGCTATGCTGATTCTGTTTTTCTTAGTTGAGCTGTCGCAGGAGCGGAACCAGTGTGCATAGGGGGTGCTCCGTAGATTGTGTATTTTACCTACTTGGAAGTGCGTTTCCTGCAGGAGTAAGATTGATGAGCCATTGTTTTTGAGAGCGCGGAGTACCTGGGAGCGCTTGGTAGGGGAATTGAGACCTTTGACGCTGCATGACGTTATCTTAATACAAGACATGTAAAACAAGTAACAGAGAACAAGATATAGCAAGAAACAAATACCATAACAAGCTACGAATATAGGAGGGAAGAGTATGTAATGCACTGATCTACAGTGCAGAAATCGCGTGGAGGGGGGTGGGGGGAGATGAACGAGATATTGGATTACTAGAGATGTAATCAGAATATCAAGTAATCAAGTTACTTAAAGTATACAGGAAGTCCAATCCCGGGTATGTGATGGTGGGACGACTGAATCGACGCTAGAAAATTAGAACTATAACACCTAATAAGAATAACAAAGGCAAAGGTAGTGCATAAAGAGATAAGTGTTCAATGGTTAAACCATGGTAACCAAGGGCTCAGTCTAGATCAACGCACAGCTTCTTCTTTTGGGCTTTGGATTTAGGCTTCCCCCAAACTTCAACCTTAAGCAGGTCGGGGAGGGCAACCACATCTTGAAAGATGAGCCATCAGAGGATGGTGGACAGATCTAATTCCAGAAGAGGGCAGATCTTCAGGCTGGTGGACGTTACACTGACGGTTGTAGGAGATACCGCAGAGAAACAGCCATTTTTAGGATATTCGCAACACTCTCAGGCGATCAGTAAGTATTTTAAGTTGTCACCTTTTGGCCAGCGTCATTGGAGATACATCCTGAAAAAAGGAGATGTTGTGTCTTTTGTATGTGATATCAGATGTAAGCCGAGCTTTCTGGAGTACAGCTTCTTTGACAGGAAAGGACAGAAGTTTACAAATAATGTCTCTAGGAGGTTCTGATAGAGGGATACCAGTAGCGGACCTGTATCCGAACCCACACCAAGGGACAAGGAACAGGAAGGCTTGTAGAAAGACACAGCGCTTCACCACAGATGGTACTTCAAAATCACTCTTTAATCCAGACACGAATAAAAAACACACGACGCCGGGATTGGCGTTTCGGGGCAATACCTCTTTTTCAAGTGTATAACAGTGTCAGTAGACAGAGAGACTTTCTGGTATCCCTCTATCTCATCTCGGATGTCGCCTAGGTGATGTGCGGTTGTGACTCTAGCTGCTTCTACCCTCTCCGACTTGGTTGAGAAGGTACTGTACGGATAGAGGCTGTTGCCAACCATTGCACAGCCTAAGAAAGTGAGGAGGATTCCATCTATATACCTCCGGACTTTATTGGACTATACCTCAGTGTGGGCAGCTCGGTGCCACCCTCAAATTCTTTCTAGGAGGTTCTGGTCTGGGTTTGGGGCGAAGAGCCCCATGTGCCCTCTCAAGTTGAATAGTAGGTGAGGCCTCATCTAATACCTGCGCCAAGATCTTGTTGCAGAGTGCGATTGCTGGATGTGGCAGAGTCAAAACCAGATAGACAGTTGTATATAACAGGAAACAAACTTTAGTGAAACATGAGTGCAGTAAGAGAAGATCACCTCACATGGTGAATAACAGATCTAGTTCAGCACACACACACTAACATAACAGGATGTGTATATTAACCAGCATCAAAACAACAAAAGTACAGAGTGTCTACAGATAAACATTTAGTAACAGCTACATCTAGTGTCATAAATGTGAACTGCAGGCAATCCAGCAAATATAGAGACAAAGCTGACTGTTGCATATCTCCAACACCCCTTCTCAACAGCTAAGGCTTAGTCTGTTAGGCCCATCTTCTTTGTAAGCCTCGAGTGTCTTTCAGCAGTCAGGGGCTTGGTAAGGATATCTGCTGTCATATCCTCAGTCGGCAATAAAGAAACTCAAGAAGTCCCTGCTCTTGAAGATCCCTCAGAAAATGGTACTTCACATCAATGTGTTTGGTTCTCGAGCTAACTCTTTCCATCTGCGCAAGTGCAAGACATCCTTGATTGTCTTCAAAGATTATCGTTGGTTTCATCTGTGGTTGACCCAAGTCTTTTAATAGTTGTCTCAACCATATGACTTCTTGACTTGCCTGTGCTGCTGCAACATACTCTGCTTTAGTAGATGATAGTGTAACAGAAAGTTGCTTTCTACTAGTCCAACAGATAGCACTTCCTGATAGAAGAAACAGGTACCCACTTGTAGATTTTCTGTCACTGGTATCTCCGGCCCAATAGGCATCCACATATCCTGTCAGCGTGCTTTCGTCACTTGCTGGTAACTTTAGCTTGTAGTGTAAAGTCCTTTTAAGATAGCGAATGACTCGCTTCACAGCACTCCAGTCCATCTGACTTGGTGTTGAAGTCTTTCTGTATAGGATTCCAACTGCTGCTGCAATGTCAGGCCTTGAGGCGGTGCTAATGTACAGCAATTTCCCTATTGCTTTCCTGTACTGAGTGTTAATTGGTAGTGGTGTATCTTGGCTGTCTATCTTCTTCAGGTAGTTGGTTTCCATGGGAGATTTTACTGGTTTTGCATCTTCCATTCCAAATGTCTCAATTATTTCTTGTATTTTGTGTTTTTGGTTCAGAAAGAAGCTGCCATCTTCCTCTCTCTCAATCTGAATGCCAAGATAATTATTTACGTTGCCAAGATCTTTGGTCTCAAAATGCTGATTTAGGGTTTGGAGTATTTCTCCTTCATCCCCTTCTTGCTTGAAACAAATCAGAATATCGTCCACATAAATGAGTACATAGATCCACCTGTCTCCCAATTTCTTTGTGTATAAACAGGGGTCTGCTTTACTCCTCTGAAAGTCCTCCTGTGTAAGCACTTCATTTGTTCTCATATTCCATGCTCTGGCGGCTTGCTTTAGACCATATATACTTCTCTGTAGTTTGCATACTAAGTCTGCTCATCTTTGAATCCTGGAGGTTGTTCCATGTAGATATTTTCTGCTAACTCGCCATGTAGAAATGCTGTTTTTACATCAGAGTGTCATACTTGTATTTTCCTTATTGTAGCTACTGTCAGCAAAGTTCTTATTGTAGCATGTTTGACTACTGGCGCAAATGTCTCATCATAGTCCTCTCCATATTTTTGAGAATATCCCTTGGCTACGAGTCTTGCTTTGTATCACTCCACTGTGCCATATGCATTGTATTTTACTTTGAAAGTCCATTTACAACCTATGGCTTTCCTTCCATGTGTCCATGTTTTAGTGTCATGCATGGATTTTATCTCTTCCTTTGCAGCCTTTATCCATTTACTGGCTTCCACTTCTGAAAGCTGAGATATGTCTTCCCAAGTTGCAGGTTCATTAGCACTGGCAGTGCTTGCCTTGTATGAGAGACGTACAGGTGGTTTACCTTTATTCTCTCTCATCGAGCGTCTTGGTTCTGTGTGTGAGCTTGGTTGTGTCTGTTATTCATTACTGATGGATTCTGCGCTCACTTCAACTGTTTGTTCAGAAGTTACAGATGTTGGCTGATCAGTGTCAGTTTTCTCTTCTGTTCTTACTTCCTCTGTTGTCATTACATTGTCTCTCAGATCTTCAACAAAAGTTATGCTGTTGCTAATGGTAACCTTGTCAGTTTTGGGATTTAGGATTCTGTAACCCTTCACATTGTCGCCTTGCCACAACCCAGTCGGACGAGACCGGAGGATGGGAGTAGTAGTGGCGGATGCTGTGCCACCTAGCAGGCCGAGCACGCTCCCAAACAGCTCCAGTCCCACTCCTAGGCCGGACAAAGTCGAGGGGGGTCCTGCAGCACTACCGGATGGTGGTAGTAGTAGTTCTTTTCCCCCGGGGCACTTCCAGTTGAAGAGGGGGACCTCTCCTACCTGAGCCGGTGTGGTGTTGGTCAGAAGAACCCTGATGGTAAAGCAAGCACGACTCAGGGGTCAGCGATGCAGGTAAACCAAACAGCTGTTTATTAAGGCAACTGGGACAGAGCGTCAACAGCAGCTTCCAGATGGGGGTAGTAGTCCTACAGTGTCCAACCCCCAGCCTTGGTTCTAGGAGGGCGCTCAAAGATGGTATATGCTCCACAGGATGGCTTTCTCTACTTCTCCTCTGTGCCTCTCCCAGCCAGTACTCTGGGGATAGAGTTACAGGGAGTCCTGACAGGGATCTGGTTACCTGTAGACTAGGTCCGAATACGACTCTCCTGTCAGGGTCCTCTCCTGCTCCTCCTGGCACGACACCGAATGGATCCAGCCACTTGGAATACTTTACTCCCTTGCTCTGGGCTGTCTTCAGGTGAGCCTGGGGCTGATGTTATCCCTCCTGAGGCTGTGAGAGCGGCGGTTGGCCTTCAGTCCAGAGTCTGGTGGGAGGTCAGCTCTGCACACCTTGTCTGGTCTACAGCATGCACTGAACTGACTCCCAACCGTCGCCAGGGAGATAATATCTCCTCACAACCCAAGTCTGGATTTGAACACTGCAGGGGGAAACATATAAGGAAAAAGCTGCACATTAACATTTAACATAGAACAAAACTTACAAACATAAAACCCAGAGGCACACAAGACAAACACATAAAAGCAGTAACCCTCTGGAATGCTGCAACTGTATCCAACAAAGACGCCTTCAAATGCTCTGTTTTGAAGTTTGATGCGTTTTTCTTCTGGAATGTAGATGAACGCCTTGCATCCAAAAACTCTTAGATGTTTTACACTCGGCTTCTCATTGTGCCACAGTTCATATGGAGTTTTCTCCATTGTTCTAGAGAAGAGTCTGTTTTGCAAATAAGTGGCTGTTATTGCTGCTTCACCCCAATATTTTTGTGGTAATCCAGAATCTGTCAGCGTGCATCTGATCATTTCAGTCAGAGTTTTGTTCTTTCTTTCAGGTACCCCGTTTTGCTCTGGTGTGTAGGGGACTGTCTTTTGATGCTCTATTCCATTCTGCTTTAAGTACTCTTATATTTTATGTCCTGTGAATTGAACTCCATTGTCACTCCAAAGTATGAGAGGTTTTCTCTGAAACTTGTTACTTGTCCTTACTACATAGTCCTGTAATTTGTCAAAAACTTCACTCTTGTGTTGCATTAAGTAAGTGACTGTGTATCTTGAATAGTCATCTATGAAAGTCACTATGTACTTGTTGCCTCCAGGTGTAGGTGGGTTTAGGGGACCACATACATCACTGTGAACTAGATGAAGAGGTCTTGAAGCTCTATTGTGACTTACTTTAGTAAGTGTTGCTCTTGTAGCTTTGGATTTGATGCAACATTCACATTTAACAATAAGTGAACAAGGGGATACTGTTAGATCCTTTGTCAGATTACTCTTTTGTAGTTCCTGTATGCATTCTGGGTGTCTGTGACCTAAATGCCTGTGCCACACACAGTGGTGAACCTAGCCTCTTTGCTGCCTGAGGCGGACTATCAAAAGACGCCCCCCCCCCCCAAAAAAAAAAAAAAAAAAAAATTTTGTTTACATGCTGTTAGCGTCACACGCTGTTATTGTCGTACAATAAACATACACAAACTTATGAAACAGTTTTTACGAATTCTTCTTCCTGTATTATTTCAGTATCAGAAATCAACAATACGGCATTAACAATCCAATAACTTCACACATCTTCTGCTTGGTGTATGGACGAGCCCACATGGCCCCCATTCTCTATAATAGGAACCCCGCAGATAGCGGAGTACTGGACTTCAGGTATCTTCGGCACTCCCATCGAAGTGAGTGAGAGCCATGCGGGTTCGTCCATCCACCAAGCGACACACCTATATATATGGCTGCGGTCAGGCTGAATTCCCACCCAGTGGGGGAAAAAACCCAATTCTCAGGCTCAGTGGGGGTCTCAGCAGACAGACCCCCATCAATCAGGTATTTATCCTCTATCATTTAGGTGAATACAGTGCAGTACCATTTTGTGACTTACAGGTGACGTCTCTGACTAATCGGTAACATTTCCCTTCTCTTCCCTTTGGACCGCCATGACCACTTCTTCCAGCTGTGACTTGTCTCTGTAAAGTTTGCAACAAAGACATCTTTGGCTCCTCACTTTTCCAGGCATCCGACTCACATTGTCCTCACCTTCACACCCATCCTGCTTCTGCCCCAATTATAAAATATATGATATAACCCCCCATAATGAATAATACCCCCAAGTGCATCTTTATATTAATAATGTCCGTGTGTACCCTGTATAAATAGTGCCCCTTATTAATAATGCCCAGGTGTTAACTAATTAAAAGGTTTTCCAGGTCATTAATAAACTAATCAGTGGGGCTCAAAAACCCAGGACCCCTACTGATCACCTGTTTGAATGAACCGTGGTACCTGTGTAAGCGCCATGACCGCTTCTCTATTTACATAGTGTCATTCATCTCATAGCGGCCATGTAATGTAACTACAGCCTCGTCCTATACACGTCTATGTGACAAGGCTGGAATTACATCACACGGTCACTATAAACATACAGCGCGTGATATAAACAGGCACCATAGTCCCTTCATACATCTGATCAGAGGAGGGGTCCACTGATCTCTTATTGATTATCTGTCCTAAGGATAGAACATTAATAAACATGAGCTGGAAAGACCCTTTAATAAAGCCCAAGTGCCACCTTAAAGGGGTTGTCCAGGATAACCACTTTTTTAATATGAGGCTGGGGAAGGTGCTCTGGTGTCACAGCGTGTTTCAGTCCTGCTGCTCCGGTGTTTTCTTCCCCTCAGCGGTCATGTGTGGTGGGGACTTCCGCCAGAAGAGAACACCAGAGCAGCATAACCAGACTGCGGTGGGAGACATTGGAGCACAAGGGACAGGTGAGTAGGTGTTTTTTTTTTAATACAGTATTACACGGTATTATGGCCCACAGCGGCCCCTGCAAACAGTATTACATGGTATTATGCCCCGCAGCGGCCCCTGCACACAGTATTATGTCCCGCAGCGGCCCCTGCACGCGGTATTATGCCCCACAGCGACCCCTGCACACGGTATTATGCCCCGCAGCGGCCCCTGCACACGGTATTATGCCCTGCAGCGGCCCCTGCACAAGGTATTATGCCCCACAGCGGCCCCTGCACATGGTATTATGCTCCATAGTGGCCCCTGCACATGGTATTATGCCTCATAGTGGCCCCTGCACACGTTATTATGCCTCATAGTGGCCCCTGCACATGGTATTATGCCCCGCAGCTGCCCCTGCACACGGTATTATGCTCCATAGTGGCCCCTGCACTCGGTATTATTCCTCATAGTGGTCCCTGCACTCGATATTATGCTCCATAGTGGCCCCTGCACTCGGTATTATGTCCCATAGTGGCCCCTGCACTCGGTATTATAATCCATAGTGGACCCTGCACACGTAATGATGCCCCATAGTGGCCCATGCACACAGTATTCTGCTCTATAGTAACCCACCCATGAACTATTATGATACTCTGGGGTGTTTTCAGACCCCTGAGTATAATGATCGGAGACCCAGGTGCTGAAAAACATAAAAACCAGTGTTACTTACCTGGGCTCCGGTTCGCTCCCTGCTTTCGGCCCTCCAAAGTTGCACAGACTGGCATCGCAACATAATGACGTCAGGCTGGCTCATGTGATGCCTGGGACGTCACCAAAAAAGGCCGAAGCTTGCTGGGAGTAACATCGGATCGCCGGAGAGGTGAGTAACAATGGTTTTTATGTTTATCACCTCCCCTGGGTCTCCGATTATTATACTCCGGGGTCTGAAAAGACCCCGGAGTATAATAATAGTATTTGGCCTCACTTATCGATCCCCGCTGCCGCTCACAGATGCTTTTGATTCGATAGCAGAAGGGGAAGAGGAGGAGGCCACAGCAGGTGCGGGGATCGATAAGTAAATAGGCCGTTACCTGCTGGGGATACTCCAGCAGGTTACGGCCTATTTATATATATATATATATATATATATATATATATATATATATATAAAAAAAAAAGTTTTTGTCACCTACCTGCAATCCCATGATGGAGCTTCCGCCTCTTCTTGTCCGCGGCGTCTGTGTCTCAGCGCAGGCGGCGCGATGACGTCATTGTATCGCCGCCTGCACTGACATGCAGAGGTCCCGTAAACCAGCCCAGGACAGGCCCCGCTCAGCTTTGTTTTTTTTAAAGCGGCCTGTCCTGGGCTGGTTTACATTAAATAAATAGTAAAAATGCCGCCCCCCAGACAGTGACGGACAGTGCGGCCTGAGGCGGCTGCCTCACTTCGCCTCATTAGCGGTGCACCCCTGACCACACATGTATACAGTCATTGTGCTTATGTGTGCATAGTCTCACCTGCTCCTTCACTGTGTTGAGGTGATATAGATGATCATCCAACTTGGCACTTGCTATCATCTTCTTGCCGTCTAGGATAGAATACTTGTCACCTTGGAATTTTACAGTGAGTCCTTTGCTTGTGAGATGCTTCACAGATAAGAGTCCTCCTTCTAGATCAGGAACATAAATGTACATCTTTTACTGGTATTGCTAAATTGTTTCCTGCATCAATGGGACATACAATGGTTCCATGCCCATATCCTTCTGCACATATTTTACTTCCATCTGCGACGTAAATAGTCTCTTTGTTATTCAGATCAAGTTCTGTGAAAAAACTTCTATCACTTGTCATATGACTAGTTGCTCCAGAGTCAATGCACCAGCCTTGCAATTTATGGTTGCCTGTCACTTTAAATGTGGCATTCCACTTCCCTTCACTTGAATCAGAAATTGTGGCTTTGACTTTCTGCTTAGTATAAGAGGGATTCTGCCTCATCTGCTCTTCTTTCCATATAGTGCAGTCTTTCTTGTGTGACCTTGTTTCTGTAGCCTTAAGAGCAGTCTTGGACTGAGTTTCTGTATAATCATGTGTAAACTCCTTTCTTCGCTGATACTCATCGATGAGCCTGGTCTTTACAAATGTTAGTGTCAGATCTCTCTCAGGCCGTGTCTCCAGAGCATTTCTTTTGTGTTTATTTTCTCTTGCAGATCGCCGGGACCCGGTAGTCTGTTTAGTTGGCCACTCGTTTATATTTTGGGCTGCTCAGTGGGCAGAGACCAGACCAGGGGGCAGAAACCTCGGATTTCAACATATTGAGGTGGTGTGCGAGGTTTGCGATGGAGCCAGGTTTTCCCTTAGGCCATTGAGCTTAGTCGGTGTGTTTCAGGCCCAGTCATCCCCCTGCGCTGTCGTCCCTGGTCTCCTCCTTCCGTGGGCCGGGATGTGCGGACAGGGAGCGGAAGGGTTTATCCCTCGGCCCCTGCGGGGAGGGGGTCGGAGTGGTACGGGCCGCCGCCATAAAAGGCGGTTGCTCCTTCTCTTCGGCCTCTTTCCAGCGTGGGTCGCGACGGGAGCGGACGTTTTTAGATTATGTTCGTGGTGCGTGAGTAGGCCACGGCTGACGAGAGCTACCTCCTGGAGGCTATCCGGGCGGGTTTTCAGTCCGAGGGGGAGGCTTTTCTGGCACGGCTCGTGGCAAGTGTGAGAGAAGCCTCGGTCCCTGCTACTGCGGTGCGGGGCACCGCAGGGAATCGTCGTACTGGGAGGCGCTCTAGGCCTCCAGAGCGCCTGAGCCCTAGCCCCTCCCAAATAGTTAGGAGGAGCGGCGGGGGAGCGTACGGGCGGGCCTGCTGCGCAGTCAGCGCAGCGGGCGGCGCCTACCTTCCCGCCGTTTTCTGACCCCGCCCCCCCCTAGTGGATTCCGTGGCCATTTTAGTGCACAGTCGCCCCAGTCCTATAACTCCTGCTGCCATGGGTAATAAGGAGTCAGTTCGTGAGGCTCATCCTATACCACCGACTCCTCCTGTATCTCAGGATGTGCAGCCGTTAGCATCATCTAGCTTGCAGGATGAGGTTTTAACCCAGGGGCCGCAATCGTTATGCCAATTTTCCCAGACCCTTCCCCCCGCTACCCCCCCCTGCGCATTTGTCTCCGCGGTATGTGATGCAGCAGCCCATAGAGCAGGTGTCACCTATAAGGGCTCCGGCTCGCAGAGCCAATAGAAGGGCCAGGAGTCGCACTGATGTGTCCTCATCATCATCTTCCTCAGGCCGTCCTCGGCGTAGGCGCCAAAAGGGCTCCAAATACCGTCGGGACAGCAGACAGCAGTAGTAGGGGATCCCGTTTTTCCAAGTGGGGTAGTCAGTCCAAGCGTTCCCGCTACTCCAGATGGCGCTCCCCATCGCCTTCTAGTGAATCTTCTAGCAGCTCCAAGGGCTCAGGCAGGTCTTCACGGCGGCGTGGCAAGAGGCAGGAGCCTGACCGATTGCACGGGCGATCTTCTCGTGGGGCCAGTCGGGCCAGCGCGGCACCAACTCCGGTACCGGCAGTTGATCCTCCTGCGGTGCTTCCAGTTGGTGAGTTTGACTTCGCTGGAGCATGGGGAGCGGGAAAGCAGTCAGAGTTGCTCCCTACACTAAAAGCTTTATTAGGGCATCTAGAACAAAAGCCAAAAGAAAAGAAGGATTCCCCTGCAGCGGGGGTACACAAAGAATCCTTCTTTTGCGGGGTGAGCCCTTTGGGGGCTCATCTTGATGAAGAGACACGTAACAAAATAGTTAATAACCAATATGTAGATATCTGGTCGTTGTTGTGGTCGTTGGGTAATAACAGAAAGAACAGTGGATAGGCATCCCCGGGTAGCAAAAACAATTAATAATTGGATACAGGCCTTCACGGTGTTAGGTTGTGTTATGGGGCAACGCCACCCGGAACGGTGCTCAGAGTTATTCGTGTACATGGACACGATATATTGTGCTTACAAATCTCATGGGGGTAACTCTTGGTGGCGCAATGACGAGGAGTTCAGGCGACGCCTGGCTCTTCAGCCGGACATAGGTTGGGCCATTCAGACCACCGATGTCTGGATTAGACTAATGATGGCCCAAAAAGCATCGCCCTTTCAACCCGGGGCCACTGTTGGCTATTCAACGAGGGTCACTGCCATTTCTACGGCTTGTGCAAATTTAAAGCACGAGTGTTCCTCCTGCGGAGGAGCCCATGCTGCCGCCCGTTGTAGCCGTCCGGTCAAATCGCAGGCAAAAGCCGGAGTCGAAGGTAAGGACTTCGGTGAGCGTGTTATAGATGGGGACGTGGCTCGACCTGTACCCTAGAAAGCATGAGGCAGCACAGTTGAGATTTGGTTTCTTGGGTTTGGTTTTTTTATCCCGTTCCTTTTTTCCAGGTTCCCAATTTCGGCTGATAACTTAAAATCGGCTAGAGACTACCCCGAAGTGTTCAAAGAAAAAGTGCAGAAGGAGGTCGACTTGGGCAGAATGGTGGGCCCATTTGATTCCCCCCCTTTTGAGAACCTGCGTGTTTCTCCATTGGGCCTGGTTCCTAAAAAGGAACAGAGCAAGTTTAGATTGATTCAACACTTGTCTTTTCCTAAAGGCACATCCGTGAATGATGACATACCGAAAGAGGATTCGGCCGTGGTTTATGTCTCATTTGACAGGGCGGTGGATCTGGTCCACCGTGCTGGGCAAGGGGCTTTGCTGGCCAAATCAGATATAGAGTCGGCTTTTCGACTTTTGCCGGTGCATCCGGATTGCCATCATTTGCTGGGGTGCAGGGTGGAGGGACAGTATTATTATGACACTTGCCTGCCCATGGGTTGTTCCATTTTGTGTTACTATTTCGAAATGTTTAGTACATTTTTGGAGTGGGTAGCGCGTTGGGAGACAGGTTCCAACTCGATCACGCATTACCTAGACGATTTCTTATTCGTATCCCTCCCAGGTAGCGGGCGTTGTGGGTATTTGCTAGACAGTTTCCGTTTCCTATTGGCCAAGTTTGGGGTCCCGTTGTCCGATGAAAAAACCGAGGGCCCTACTACGACACTGTCGTTTTTGGGCATCGAATTCGATACAATCCACATGGTATATCATTTGCCAGCTGACAAGCTGTTTCGATTGCGAGAATTATTAAAAGGTTTTATGGGAGTGAAAAAGGTGACACTACGACAGATGCAGTCATTGCCGGGTTTACTAGTTTTCGCATGCCGGGTCATGCCTATGGGACGAGTATTCTCCAGGCGGCTGTCTTTGGCCACCAGGGGCATAAAACTTCCATCCCATAAAATCCGCATAACTAACCCCCCTAAAAGAAGATATACGGGTATGGTTGGGTTTTTTGGAAACGTACAATGGACATACGTGCTGGCAACGGGAGGAGGTGCCGACTCGGCGGTCTCCCTCTACACGGAAGCGGCGGGGGGCAAAGGTTTCGGAGCCATTTTAGGAACACAGTGGTGCGCCGGAGCGTGGCCAGGGATATGGCGCGATGCTGGGTTGTGTACTTCGGCACCTGGTACTGAAGTGCCTGGAGAGGAACATTTGGTTCCGGGCACGGCATGTGCCAGGTGTCGAGAACAGCATGGCTGATGCGTTGTAACGTTTCCATTGGCAGGAGTTCCGGGACCTGTTGCCGGGGGCTGCGGAGGAGGGTGCATGCTGCCCGGCCCGTCTATGGTATTTAGTGGGGAGCGTTTGATGCCATTAGTCCAGGCTTCGCTTGCCCCTTCCACCTGGTCAGGACACGGTAAGGCTTGGGGAGAATGGTTGGCGTTAGCAGGGCCGGATGTGAATTGGCAGGATAGGGCTTTACTCCTCCGGACGACGTTAGAATATGTATGCCAGTTACGCGACAGGGGTTTGTCGGCAGTGGTCGCTCAGAGGCGGTTATCGGGGGTGGGTTTCTTTTTCAAATTGGGTGGAATGGAGGATTTTACGAGACATTTCTTCATACGCCAGGCCCTTAAGGGATGGCGTAGGGAGCAGGTCCGCACAGAATGTAGGCGGCCGATAACACATGATATTTTGACCCGTTTGGTTTTAGCGTCACACCTCTACTATAATACACCGTTCGACACGGAGCTTTTTGGAGCAGCGTGTTGTGTGGCTTTTTATGGCGCCCTTAGGGTGGGTGAACTGGTTTCTGTTTCAAAAAAGAAATTGGGTGGTTTGTTTGCGGGGGATGTTTTGGTTACCGAAGGTATAGTGCGGATAAGGGTTAGACGTTCAAAGACAGATGTGTTGGGTAGGGGGTCTTGGTTGACATTGAAGGCCGTGGATAGCCCGGTGTGTCCTTGTGAAAGATCCTCAGTGCGCCAACACCGCGTTGGCCCACACCTGAGTCTTCTTTCATAAAAAACCACACTCACCGCCAGTGAGTGCTGGGTTCACAAGATAAATACAAGACAAGCTTTCTAAATTTTATATATTTATTAACCCCTAAATGGGTCGGTATTAACATCTAACACATGCAGTTCAGAACAGATATGTAGATATATGCAAGCATTAACAGTTACTAGTTACAATATACAGTGCAATAAAATAAAAGGGAATAAAGGTGAAATATTTACTTTACCACACATATCCTGGATGTGGCTCTATAATCCAACACTCACACACAGCATGTGGAGTTAACCAGTGGAGGCTTCTAGTATGTGGCATCAACACAGTATTCCAGCATGCATGCTCTCATTACAGTCTCCCAGTAGTGGTCTGTCATAGTCTCCTCTCAGTGGAAGTCTGTCTGTAATCTCTTGTAATCCCAGCACAATCTCCTCCCACTGACCTCTTACCTCATCTTATATACCATTTATGCCACCTCCCAGAATGAGGTCACCGGCGACGGAAAGTCTGATTGATTAATGCACTCAAGTCCAGATTCTTTGTATGGAGCTGAGACCAAGTGGAATGATACAATGTTATCAGCCATATCTGATCAACAGCCCAGGCTGAACAATGCATGTGTAGGAATTCAATGGAGCAATTCTGGGATAGATACAAAGCCCTATTGTTACAATGTTGCCACATTATGACAACATACACCTAGGATTATAGCTGCGCACATTATGAATAAAGGGAAGTAAGAGAGAGGTACGCTACCCAGAGATCAAAATACAGCTTTGAGTTATAGCCATATTTAAGCGGAATCATCACACCTCCCCCTTTTAGATGGGGCTTCCAGGAAGTAGGGGCCTACGCCCCTCTTCTGAAAGCACCTCCACCTCCAGCTTCTCAGGCTCTGGCCCCAAGGCTCCCTCACCTCCCCCCGGGGTCCCAGCAGACTCGGGCCTTGTCAGACTCCGAGGGTGGTTGAGCGCCACGCGCCTTCAATATGTCCAGACTAGGGTCAGCTTGGACAGCATCTCTGAACTCTTGGCTGGAGTGAGACAAAAGAGAGGTGCATGTTACATAGCTGCCGGACCTTTCTGGCTCTCTAGTCTGACTAGGAACACTTCTAAGGCTCAGGCCCTGATCCACGTACACTTGGCTACCTCCTGCCTGTTCTGGGTCCGCTTTCTGAGTGCTGGCACCCTGTGGAGCCACACTCATAACCCCAAGTCTTTGGGATACCAGTTCAGAGACCCCATCCCGGCGGTCTCTCAGGGTCTCTCTCACACTAGCCGCTAGTTGGGAGAGTTCTAGGGGATTCTGCACCTCCCCTTTTGCTTCCAAACCTAGGGGCACCTATAGTTCTGGCACAGGTATATTTGGACCCTGTTCTTCCTGTACTTGGGTGGGTGATGGTGATACCTTGGGCAAATGACTGAGATCATGCTTCCACAAACCATCCCCCCACAATACATTGACAGGTAATACATTGGACATACCCTCTTCTTGGATCACACCTCCAGTACCCCATGCTATCTGCACTTGGGCCATGGGCACTCCTGGAATACAACTGGACAGAAGAGACGTGTATATCTCATACCGGCCGGACTCCTCGGGCTTCAAGGGAGTGAGGCTAGTCATGGCGGTCTCAGCACCGACTCCAGGTGGTGTAGGCAACAGTTCAAGGGTCGGAACGCCCTCCACCCTTGTAGCAGTCTGGCTGCGGGCTAACACCGCACTACCAGCAGTCCGTCCCTCACCTGGATCGGCCATGAGATCCCCATAGCCTACCTGACTACCTGGCACATGGTCAGCAGTTGGGTGCTTATCGGATGCACTGGGTGAAATAATAGAAGTCGCTTGCAGTAACTCAGAAGAGCTACCCTGTACACTTTCACAACAAGCATTGGCAATTACATTGACAGTACATTCATTAGCAATTGTTAATTCACACCGGGTCTCAGTAATGCGTCCGAGCGACGGAGGGACCGGTGCAGAGGCTGGAAGGCTTTCCACCCCTTTGGCACTTTGACTGCGGGTAACCACCGCAATACCAGCAGTCCGTCCTACATCCGGACCGTCACTGAGAACCCAGAGAGACACTGAACCACCTGGTACAACATCCACAGTTTCATGGCAGAAATTTGCAATATCATTAACAGCATTGGTTCTATCACACTGAGCTGGAGGGAGGACTGGCGGACATAGAGACACAGACTGGGGGGTGAGGCCCCCGCAGATGTGGGCGGGTCTACAGCCCAGTCCTCACTCAGCTCCTTTACACCTACATTAATCCCAGATACATTAGAATTAGCATTTTCACAAACTGTATGAGGAGACATTTCAGAGGGAGGATTACCAGCCCCCTCTGCAGGTAGTCCCACAGGTACAATATCAGACATATCAGCATGGACAGACAACTGATCACAGGGAGCTGGGGTGGCCCCCACCCCATACTGGCACATCATAGGCCCCAAATCTGTCCCCAACAGTACATTGGCAGGCAACTCAGACATCACTCCCACATCCCGCATTCCTTTCCCTGCACCCCAGTCTAAATGAACACAAGCCATGGGTACAGTAAAACGTTCCAATCCAATACCCCGTAGGGTCAGAGTTTTCCAGGGAATAATACTGTCTGGGGGGACCAAATCTGGTTGTACCAGCGTGACATCTGCCCCAGTGTCCCGGAATCCCATCACCACTTTGTCCCCCACAGTGACCTGTTGACTGTTAGCATTAAGCTGGGGCCCCTCCCTCGCAACCAGATACACAGATGGGCCGGCCGCTGTAGTTTGGGCAGCAGAGGGGTTCCTAGGGCGGTTGGGGCAGTCTCGTTGTAAATGTCCCGTTTGGTTACAGGCGTGGCACCGCCTGATCTCTCCCTTGGGTATGAGAGAGGTCGCTGGGGAGCTCAGAGCTCGAGGGGCAGGGGACGTATAGGAACCACCCGGAACAGAGTTCGGCCTATCCCACCTGGAAGCAGAGGGCTGTGGTGACCTCCAGCTTGGTTCAGGATTCCCCGGGACAGATTGTGTCTTACCCCTCCTCCAGCCGTCGCTGGCAGGTTTCCACGGCAACTGGTTGGCAACTGTTTCAAGGTCCTTGGGCTCTCGGTCCAAGAGGTATTTTTGCACTTCCTCGGTACAAATGTTCAAGAACTGCTCTTGAAGCATGAGGTCTGCAAGGCTTTCTTGCGAGGTGACGGACTTGCCCTCCGTCCACTCCCGGAACCACACGCGCAGCTGGGCCGCTGTATCCTCATGGCTCTCTGAAGGCTTTTTCTGCAGTCCTCGGAACCTTCGACGGTATAGCTCCGGCGTGAGTTGGTACCTCCGGATCAGCGCTGCTTTAACGGACTCTTAGTCCTGGTCAACTGGCAAATTGGCGTAAGTGTCCAGGGCTTTTCCCCTCAACCGGGGAGCCAGGTAACGGACCCAATCCGTCTGTGGTAGCTGATACTGCTTACACACTTTCTCAAAGGCCCGCAAGAACGAGTCCAAATCCCCGTTTGTTTCAAGGATTGGAAAGTCCTCGGATCGGAGCCTTGGTACTTGGGCTTCTGGAGTGTGTGCAGTGACAGACGGTGCCTGCTGGGAGAGCTCCATTCTTTTGAGCTCAAGCTGATACTGCCGCTCTCGTTCTGCAGCTTCACGATTGGCCTGCCGTTCTGCAGCTTCACGATCGGCCTGCCGTTCTGCTGCCTCACGATCAGACTGCCGTTCTGCGGTCTCCTGAAAGCGGCACATCACCTGCAGGTATGTGTTAGGGTCACTAGTGCCTACTTGCTGTAGGGCCATTTGCCAGTATGAAGCCGTTCCCCTGACAACGCTGGGGCTACTGGTCCCTCCTGGTGAAGTAATCCTTGGGACCGGGCTGCTTGCCGCACTTCCTGGCCTAGCCCCAAAATCAGGACTCTGCTCGATTCTCTGCATAGCTGTGGCTGCCTCCATTTCAGCCATACGCTCAGGATCTTCAATAGCCTGGTTCAGCAGTTCTGGGGCTCTGCTTCGGAGCCCACTAGACATCTACTGGTATTTGCCAAATAAAAGATAGGATAGAATACAAAGAGTAAGGGAGGGGAACAGCACTGTATCAAACTTTCACTGTATCTTAATGCTTGCTTTAATACCGAGCTTGTCTCATAGGATTACCACAATCCCCAGCGTTTGAGTGATAAAGGTCACCAACACACGCCGTTTATCCTAAGATCCCACTGCTGCCACCAATGTGAAAGATCCTCAGTGCGCCAACACCGCGTTGGCCCACACCTGAGTCTTCTTTCATAAAAAACCACACTCACCGCCAGTGAGTGCCGGGTTCACAAGATAAATACAAGACAAGCTTTCTAAATTTTATATATTTATTAACCCCTAAATGGGTCGGTATTAACATCTAACACATGCAGTTCAGAACATACATGTAGATATATGCAAGCATTGACAGTTACTAGTAACAATATACAGTGCAATAAAATAAAAGGGAATAAAGGTGAAATATTTACTTTACCACACATATCCTGGATGTGGCTCTATAATCCAACACTCACACACAGCATGTGGAGTTAACCAGTGGAGGCTTCTAGCATGTGGCATCAACACAGTATTCCAGCCTGCATGCTCTCATTACAGTCTCCCAGTAGTGGTCTGTCATAGTCTCCTCTCAGTGGAAGTCTGTCTGTAATCTCTTGTAATCCCAGCACAATCTCCTCCCACTGACCTCTTACCTCATCTTATATACCCTTTATGCCACCTCCCAGAATGAGGTCACCGGCGACGGCAAGTCTGATTGATTAATGCACTCAAGTCCAGATTCTTTGTATGGAGCTGAGACCAAGTGGAATGATACAATGTTATCAGCCATATCTGATCAACAGCCCAGGCTGAACAATGCATGTGTAGGAATTCAATGGAGCTATTCTGGGATGGATACAAAGCCCTATTGTTACAATGTTGCCACATTATGACAACATACACCTAGGATTATAGCTGCGCACATTATGAATAAAGGGAAGTAAGAGAGAGGTACGCTACCCAGAGATCAAAACACAGCTTTGAGTTATAGCCATATTTAAGCGGAATCATCACAGTCCTGTCCTAAGGGTGGCTCGATATATGGCAGTGAAGCCGCAGGCCACCACGTTTTTGGCCCATAAGGACGGTGCCCCTTTTACTCGATACCAGTTTGAGGTGTTGTTGAAGAAGGGGTTACAAAAATTTGGCTCCCCTATAAGGAATATGGTACCCATTCGTTTCGCAAAGGGGCGGCGACGGAGGCCGCTCACGTGGGCCTACCCGAGGATGACGTTAAGCGATTTGGTAGATGGAAGTCGGGTTGTTATGCTGGTTACATCGGTCCTGAGCTGGTCTTATAAACCCCCCCCTTTTTTCTTTTGTGTTTATTTTCTCTTGCAGATCGCGGGGACCCGGTAGTCTGTTTAGTTGGCCACTCGTTTATATTTTGGGCTGCTCAGTGGGCAGAGACCAGACCAGGGGGCAGAAACCTCGGATTTCAACATATTGAGGTGGTGTGGCGGGGAGTGCGAGGTTTGTGATGGAGCCAGGTTTTCCCTGAGGCCATTGAGCTTAGTCTGTGTGTTTCAGGCCCAGTCATCCCCCTGCACTGTCGTCCCTGGTCTCCTCCTTCCGTGGGCCGGGATGTGCGGACAGGGAGCGGAAGGGTTTATCCCTCGGCCCCTGCGGGGAGGGGTCGGAGTGGTACGGGCCACCGCCATAAAAGGCGGTTGCTCCTCCCCCTTCGGCCTCTTTCCAGCGTGGGTCGCGACGGGAGCGGACATTTTCCCACCCTCCCTCCCTTATGATTGCTAGTATGCACATAAAAAAAAAAAAAAAAAAAAAAAAAGATGTTATGAGAAGTGTTTCTGGTGCTTAATGGTTTGTATAACATGATTTATTTCATTTCAGGACACCCACGTGTCATGTTGGCAAGTCACAGCTGGAGAGCGGTGCTGCACAGGAGATAGGGTGGACGGGGAGGTGTCTGGCCCTCCGGATGATGGTGCTGGGCCATCCGCTCCCGATCCAGAGTTGAAAGTTGTTTGTTGTTGTTTGGGTTGCCATGGCAAGGTGGGTACCATGGCAACGGGTTACCTGGTTACCGTTCACAAATATTTACAAATAAAGCTGTGGCCGACCTCCACCCACTAAAAAGGAATTTATGTGTCTGTCGTCATTTAAATTATCTGGGGGAGCGGTAAGAAGAGGGTGGAGTAAAGGCATCCATGCTGTCTAGTGGGCCCCGGACAGCAGGAGGAGGCCCGGGACTGCGGGGTGGGGGGAAGGCTGTTACCTGGGTGAGGCGCCTGCGTCTCCGTTCCTCCCCCTGCGCTGTCGTCCCTGGTCTCCTCCTTCCGTGGGCCGGGATGTGCGGACAGGGAGCGGAATGGTTTATTCCTCGGCCCCTGCGGGGAGGGGGTCGGAGTGGTACGGGCCGCCGCCATAAAAGGCGGTTGCTCCTCCCCTTCGGCCTCTTTCCAGCGTGGGTCGCGACGGGAGCAGATGTTTTCCCACCCTCCCTCCGTTATGATTGCTAGTATGCACATAAAAAAAAAAAAAAAAAAAAAAATGGTATGAGAAGTGTTTCTGGTGCTTAATGGTTTGCATAACATGATTTATTTCATTTCAGGACACCCACGTGTCATGTTGGCAAGTCACAGCTGGAGAGAGGTGCTGCACAGGAGATAGGGTGGACGGGGAGGTGTCTGGCCCTCCGGATGATGGTGCTGGGCCATCCGCTCCCGATCCAAAGTTGAAAGTTGTTTGTTGATGTTTGGGTTGCCATGGCAAGGTGGTTACCATGGCAACGGGTTACCTGGTTACCGTTCACGAATATTTACAAATAAAGCTGTGGCCGACCTCCGCCCACTAATAAGGAATTTATGTGTCTGTCGTCATTTAAATTATCTGGGGGAGCGGTAAGAATAGGGTGGAGTAAAGGCATCCACGCAGTCTGTTATATTCTCACCGACTGATCTGAGTTGTGTGATCACTTCCAGCATGGCATTTATATGCTCTTGCATGTCCTGCTCCCTGCTAAGCCTCATTTTGTAGAGTTTCCTCAGCAGAAACAACTTGCTGTTTAGACTGGATCTCTCATGCAGTCTTTTCAGTACATCCCACATGCCTTTCGCTGTATTCTTACTGCGTATGTGAATAAGCTGATCATCTTCTACTAGTAAGCTTATAGTGGCCCGTGCCCGTCTGTTTTTCCTGTCCCAGTCCTGATAATCATCTTGTGGTCTCTCTGTAGTGATAACTTCCCACAAATCATCCCTGGATAATAGCATTACCACTTTAAAGTTCCATAGCTGATAATTGTCATTGTTCAGCTTGGCCACTGATAGTTTAGGTTCTGAACTACAGGCCATTCTCCCTCCTTTATATATATAGGAACAGTCTTACTTCTGTACAGGAGATGTCTCTGTGGAAGCTTCCTTATGTCGATCTCTGCATCTGCCGCACTGTCTTCCATTCTGGACTTCACTCTGCCTGTGCCGCTTCTGTTTACTGGGGTTTAACCGATTACTGGGGCTTCATTTGATCACTGGGCCCATAACCTGTTGCAGAGTGCAATTGCTGGATGTGGCAGAGTCAGCCAGCCAGCCCGTATCTGATGGACCAGGAGGGGGAAAGACCTAGAGCCACATAGATAGGTCTGTCATTGTGGCAACAATGCAGTAGGACCCATGAAGTAATAGTCAATAGTGTAAGGGATGTCTGCAGATAGGCCCGAGGTGTGCCAGGGGAAGGTGAGGAGCCCCCCTGATGGTTGTGTAGGGGATCGGCACTCCCCTCCCCGACTAGAAGTTATTCCTGGAAGCAAAATGTTCAGGAGTATTGTTGGGTATGCACTGCAGATCCAGGCAAGTGAAGGGGAAATTAGGAGAGCCTGTCTGATTCCAGCCTTAATAATCCCAGGCCTAGGGAACAGTGGAGGAACTGAAACCTGCCAGGAAGTGTTGTACAGGGACAGGGTAGAGGCACAGTGCTGGAGGCCGTGAGTAAGAATAGTGGTGGCCTTCGCAGGGGTTAGTGAGGCAAGTTGTCCCTATTAAAGGCACTTGAAGATGGTCACAGTACCTGCTGGTTGTTAGGCAGGCTACACAGGGAGCAGGATGCAGCCCTCGATGGCATCAAGATGGAGGCCAATTGCCGCAGGCAGTGAGGCACAGCAGTTATGGGTGCCGCAGGTCAATTCTCCTGTGGGGTATTTCACCGGGATGACAGTGCAGTGATTTCACCCATTGTGGATATAGCAGAGGCAGATAAGCCGGTGTATGGTGCGCCTGCCTTCCAAGTTGGTGGATCCTGAAGTCGTGCTGGAGGTGCGGGACCTCACGTTGAGCTACGGGTGCTGCAGGATCAGCAATGTGAAGTGACGGGGGTGCCACTGGAACCACCAGGAATGCAAGTGGGTGACAGATGAAGGTGACCACTCTCTAATCCGGGCAGGGCGATAGTGAGACCTAGTTGCTAAAGATGGGTGCCACGGGCCAGAGATGAAGAAGGCCGCAACCCGGCAGGCCGCTGAAGCTCTCCAAAACGGGCAATACGTCCCTTTGAAGGTAGATTGGAGTCTGGGGGAGAACCCCTATGAAGTGTATCGGGAAAAGGGGCACTGATGGCAGAGATATTTGCCCGATTGTGGTAGTTAGGCCACGGAGCTCTGGAGCAGACATCTGTCCTCAGTGCCGGCTAAACCATGCCCCCTGTTTTTCACATTTTTATTTATTTACTTTTTTTTAATAACACAAAGTGCAATTAAAATATTTGTTTAAATAGCTTTCCCACTTCATTATGGTAATTTTTATGTAGGTGACACATAGTTTTGTGTCACTGGGGAGAGGACTAGAATCTGTGATGTGGGTTTTGAAGTGCCATTCTTTTTTTAATTTAATTTTTTTTTTACAGATTGTGCCACACATAAGGTCCCAATAGATTTAAGGGGGGCATTTAAATAATACATTGACTACATTGATGATTTCCCCTGTACCTGGGAGTAATTTATTAGCCCCAGTAGTAGAAGGAATAAAGCCTGCCTAGATACACTGCAGAGTTGATCTCGGTACTGTAGGACCCAGCAGCTTCTCAGGTTGCCCAATACCTGGCAATAATGTGATCGTCCAACCTAGGAGGAAGTCACATCTCATTGAGCATTGTGTATAGAGAAAGCAGGGACAGTAACAAACGCTATCTGTCTTCTCTTTGAGGAGTCTGGCTTCCACTGTTAGCTGCCTTCCCACTCCTGCATCTCCATGATGCCATGCAGCTGTTTACTGGTACTGTACTTCCTTGCAGAGTTAAATGCCCAGATGTATATATTAAATGGGCAGTTGGCAAGTGGTTAAAGTGAGACACTGTTATATTAATCATGGATTGTTGGATCCATCACAATCAATTGAGTACCATTAACATTTACAAGCAAGGTTGGTAACAATCTGTAAATTCATAGACAATCCATACAAAATAATATTTTTGTTCCAGTGTCCGTAACTAAACTATGAGTTATTTGAGTATTTCTAAAACTGGTGTTGTATTTTGCAGGTTGCTGGTAACTCTAATTTTAGTGTAACAAATATTGGTTGTATGACTGTGATTTTTGGTTTCCAAATAGGAAATAGAAATAGAATAGGTTCACTATCTGGATATGATGCAAAAATAACTTTCTTCATAGTCAATAATCCACCAGACTCCACCAGAAACTAAGTACTTAACTCGCTAGGTAGCAACCAAAGAAGCTGTAGCACTTGGTGGTCCCAGCATTAGGTGACACATGTTGCTCTCCACACTTCAGAGTAGAAGTAGCAGTCCAATACATGGTACCTGCCCTTCCACTTACATTTCATTAAAGGTGGCTTTTTTATTTTTCCTGTTCTGAGGCCGCAATGTTTTTCAAGGGTAATGGAGTTCCAACAGGGAAACATTGCTTCCCTGTGAAATAGATTCTTTACGCAAAATATATGCTGTATGGAAGCAATTAATTAAATGAGAGTTTTGAGTATGTCCTTGAACATGATCTACAGTATATTCCCATTTTCCACTTTGCCAACCTTATTTTATGAGTTTTTGGATCTTTTATTCATAAGCAAAAAAGTTAGCAATTTTATGTTAAATGTATTTGCATGATCACATCAAACCTAAAAAAAAGCTGTTTAAAGATGTTCAGTAATAAGTAATCATGTTATATAGTACTATTTAATTTCTGAAAAAATGAAATCCTGATATCCTTTGGAATGCATTGTGCTGTGGGATGTCTGAGTAAATTAAATTCTCCTTTGCACACTAAAGCATCAATTTCCTTATGGTAATTATCTGCAAGATTGGATCTGTCAGTAGCATGGAAGCAAAGGCTGACACTATACCCTCTTTACGGAAAATGATTACAAAAAATTAAGACGAATGAGTAAAATTAAGGATGCGTCTGCTAAGCTAATATAACGCTCTCATAGATCACTTCATGTAGATACAGTTCTAGTGAATACAAGACTTTTAATGAGTGGATGCATAATGAGGTGAAGTTCATTAGATCACATGGAGGATACTGATTGCCGAGATAAGGGGCGTAAAAATTACTTCTGTAGACAAAAAGCCATCATTTATTTTATGAGGCTATAATGTGCTCACTAAATGTACAGTATATAAGATATTTTAAGTATCCATGCTAAGAAGAGGGATGTACTATTCAGTGTAGTATGGAGATCTATTTTAATAGAAAAAAAAAATCTATTAAAATATTTTGGAGTCTAGGAATTGCATTTATATGATAGACCAATTTTTTTTCTGTATGCTTAGTCCAAATATTTTATGTTTAATCAAAGTTTATTAAAATTTTTAAGTACAGTGAAAAAGAAAACAACATAGTGCGAGCTAACAAATGACCCGAAGGCACGCAGGCCTCGCCTATAAACAAGAAGCTTGGGATAAGACCCAGGCTAACACTGTGAAGCACAGTGCAATACCAGAGAAACTGAAGGCCCAGATATACGGCACCATAAAGCAACATCTTAAAAGTAATGGGAGAAAAACAAACAGACAAAAGAACACACAATGGGGACTACGATCCGGAAAACATATACTAGAGAAAAATAGGGAGAGAGGAACAGAAAGATGGAAGAGCGACCAATAACCTCCTCCAAAGGACGGAAGAGAGAAAAAGGGAAGAAAGAAGCAGCAGGGGATCACTATATCAGGAAAAGAAGGAAGAGAACTCAGACAATTCTGTCGGGAGAATCCTCCGCCACCAGGGCCTCCATTCTCCTTATGAGGAGAAGCTCCTGAAGAAATTCAACCAGGGAGGGCGAAACAGTGCTTCGCCAGTTCCTGGGAATAACGGTTCTAGCAGCTGTGAGAAAGTGTCGCAGGAGGTCTTTTTTCACCAGAGAGATCCTGCCAGGGATAACTGAAAGAAGGGCCAATTGGGGAGTTGCTATGATGGTGCGACCACACACTTTAGCATACAGGGCGAACACAGCGTCCCAGAAGGGCCTGAGAACGTCACACTCCCACCAGATGTGATATAGGGGGCCTTTCTCAGTACCACAGCGCCAACACCGGTCAGTCACAGCAGGGTAAATTCTATGGAGGAAATCAGGCACCGGTACCACCGAGACAGGATCTTGAAATTCTTTTCTTGCGCACTGCAGGGCAACGGAAGCTTATGTGCGAACAGGAAAACCCTATCCCAGTCGGCAGGGGAGAGGCCCGCGCGAAGGTCTGAGTCCCAAGGGCCTGTGTAAGAGGGGGGGTCCCGGGGGTAGCATCTCGGAGAAGGACGCTGTAAACAACTGAGAGTGCGCGTGGGGAAGAGTCAGCGTGGGAAAGGATGGACTCCAGGTCAGTCATAATAGAGGAAAGGAGAGGGGACAAATAGAATTTCCGCAGGAAGGCCGTAAGTTGACCATACTCCAGCCAGGATAAATGAAGGTCCGAGTGAGAAGCGCTCAGCTGGGCCAACGGAGGAAGGGGTGGATCCCCAGCGACCTGTC
Organism: Leptodactylus fallax; assembly: GCA_947044405.1. NCBI lineage: Eukaryota > Metazoa > Chordata > Amphibia > Anura > Leptodactylidae > Leptodactylus > Leptodactylus fallax. The sequence goes on along the minus strand of CAMRHE010000125.1, from coordinate 1,248,594 downwards.
TAAACCTAACGTTGTCACTGCTTCGCCAACAAAGAAATCTGTCTGCGGAGCAGCCCGGTGGAAACATAGGATTGCTAAAGAGAGGAATAAGAGGGCCAGGGACTCTGGCCACTCTCCCGCTGGAACAAACCGAAGCCCAGGTCTTAAGGAAGTGCAAAGAGAGGAACGAGTGCCTGACAGATCTCGGACGGAAATGAGGCGGAATCCATGGCAATGAGGGGAGGGGGACCGATAACAGATCAGCCTCGATAGAAACCCATTGCTTGTCCATGCTGCGGTAGCGCCAATCGAAAAGGCGGAGCAAAACCGCAGAGCGGTAATAAAGTCTAGGATCCGGAAGGCCCGCACCTCCCCTGTCCTTGCAGCGGGTCAATGTCTGGTACTTTATCCTACTCCGCGCCGAACCCCACACAAACCTCCCAAACAGGGACTAGACTTTAGTGAAAAAGGTGCGCGGGAGGTGAATGGGGAGTGCCTGGAATAGATATAAAAGCCGAGGGACCACGTCCATCTTGAGAGCATGAATACGGCCGAACTAAGTAAAGGCCTGTGTACCTCTGCGTGGGGTATCGTGATGTTAAGGGCCTCGCTTTTGAAAAGGTTTACTTTAAAATTACTAAGGTGACCAAATCAGCTAAACTCACGTAATATAGATGGAAAAGATATGCATGGCTGAGAGATGTATAGAAGGAGGTCGTCAGCATACAGTGCCGCCTTAACCTGGCGACTGCCCATCTGAAGGCCATGGATGTCCGGACACCGCCGTATCGCCACCGCCAGATGCTCCATAACTAGGGCATACAGCAGCGGCGACAGAGGGCAGCCCTGCCGAGTGCCGTTCCGTACCGGGAAAGGAACAGAGAGTATCCTGTTAGTCCTAACCCTCGCCGTTGCATCGCCATAGATGGAAAGCACCTTATTCAGGAAAACAGGACCCACACCCACCTGCTGAAGTGTCGCACGCAAGAAGCCCCAGTGTACCCGGCCGAACGCTTTTTCGGCATCTACAGAAAGCAAGCACATAGGAGAGTTGTCGGAACGAGCCAGCGAGATTGCCAAAAGGGTCTTACATACATTATCCCGGGCCTCGTGACCACGGATAAAGCCGACCTGATCGGTGTGAATCAGGCCTGGCATTAGGGGGGAAAAATGATTGGCCAGCAAATTGGAAAATAATTTGATATCGATATTAATGAGGGAGATCGGGCGGTAGCTGGCACAACCGATTGGATCCTTACCCAGCTTGGGAAGCACCGTGATCAGGGCCGAGAGGGACTGCGCCGCCAAGGGGGAAGAGCCATCGACGCTATTAAATACCCGAGCCATTGTGGCTAAAACATTTGTAAACACGAGTAGTAAACCCATCCGGGCCAGGAGACTTATCCGCCTGGGAGGACTGTATGACGAGGGAAACTTCCTCATCAGAAAAAGGTGCTTCGAGAAGGACCCTGTCAGGGTCCGCGATTGTGGGAAGAGACGTGTCTGTTACGTACGCCTGGATTTTAGCATGGAGTGAGTCTGGGGCGAGGTCGGCGTACTGCCCACGGATGTTATATAAGTCGTGGTAGAAAGAGCAGAACGCTGCAGCTATATCAGTAGGATTGTGGACCGTGGTGCCTGACCCGTCACGCAGTCGAGGGATATACGCTAGATTTCCACGTGGGTGGAGGCGACGAGCGAGGGAGCGGCCGCACTTATCCGCAAACTCAGGTCTCACAGAAACGTGGATAACACCCTTTGACACCACCTCCCCTGCTGCCCTCTCCTATGGAGGTCTGCAATTCTCACACACTCCCCGCCCCAACAATAAACCCGGTGGAGGCGTAGGCGTACTCTTGTCTGACAATTGCTCCTTTGCCCCAATCCACCCGCCACCTGCTTTCACCCTCCCCACCTTTGAAGTGCACTCTGTCCACATTTACTCGCCCTCCAACCTTCAACTGGCCGTCATATATCGACCACCAGGACCTACTACTATCTACTACCTACTACCTACACCCATACAAAGGGGCACATGCTGGACCTCATATTCACCCGCCTCTGCCCTCTAGTCAATCTCTCTAACTCTCCGTCCATGCTTTCCGATCACAACCTGCTGACATTCTCGGACCTCTCCTCTGTAAGTGAACTCCCACCCCTTAACCAACACGTCCCCACAGGAACATTAATCACCTTGACATCCACACGCTCTCAGACTCTCTCTGACCGCTCGCTGACATATTCTCATTCCAGGACGCAGATACCGCTGCTGACTTCTACAACACCACCATTACTTCAGCCCTTGACTCTGTGGTCCCTCTCACTAACACCAGAACCCGGCCGATCAATAGGCAGCCCTGGCACACTGATCTGACTAAAAAACTGAGACGTGCCTCACGGGTTGCAGAACGCCTCTGGAAGAAAAGCCACTCCCAGGAGGACTTCATCCGGTATAAAGAGGCAGTTCTCACATTCAAGAACGCGCTCACCTCTGCAAAGCAGGTCTACTTTACCACACTAATATCAGCCCTATCCCGCAACCCCAAACAGCTATTCACTACCTTCAACTCCCTCCTCCGTCCTCCTGCGCCCCCTCCAACATCACTTATCACAGCTGATGACTTTGCCTCTTATTTCAAAAGCAAAATCGACACCATCAGAGACAGTCTCACCCTACACCCCCAACAACCACTCTATCCAACTGCTCGGTGCTCATCATCTTTAACCTGTTTCTCCACCGTCACTGATGAAAAGCTCTCTACCCTAATCTCTAAATCACACCTCACCTCCTGTGCACTCGACCCAATCCAGTCACATCTCATCCCAAAACTCTCGGAAGACATTACTCCTGCCTTAACCCATCTCTTCAACCTATCCCTAACCAATGGATCCTTCCCTTCCGCCTTCAAACATGCTACCGTCACACCTATACTTAAGAAACCCTTCCTGGACCCGTCCTCTCCAGTCAACTATCGCCCCATCTCACTGCTCCCGTATGCCTCAAAACTACTAGAGCAACACGTCCATTCCGAACTATCCTCCTACCTCTCATCCAATATGCTTCTTGACAGACTACAGTCAGGCTTCAGACCCCATCACTCCACAGAAACTGCCCTAACCAAGGTCACTAACGACCTTCTAACCGCCAAAGCCAAACGTCACTATTCTGTCCTCCTCCTCCTCGACCTCTCCTCTGCCTTTGATACAGTCGACCATTCCTTCCTGCTAGAAACTCTCTCATCTCTTGGCATCTCAGACCTAGCCCTTTCCTGGATCTCCTCATATCTCACCAACCGCACATTCAGCATCTCCCACTCACTCACCATCTCCCCGCCACACCCTCTTTCTGTAGGTATCCCCCAAGGCTCCGTCCTAGGACCCCTCCTGTTCTCAATCTACACCCTAGGCCTTGGCCAACTCATAGAATCCCATGGTTTCCATTACCATTGCTATGCTGACGACACCCAAATATATCTCTCTGGACCAGACATTACCTCCCTGTTGTCTAGAGTCCCAGAATGTCTAGCAGCCGTAGCCTCCTTTCTCTCCTCCCGATTTCTCAAACTCAACATGGAGAAAACGGAATTCATAATCTTCACCCCTCCTTGCACGGCCCCCCTACCTGACCCATCTATCAAAATTAATGGAACCACTCTCACCCCAGTCCCACAGGCCCGCTGCCTTGGGATAACCCTAGACTCTGACCTATCCTTCAAGTCGCATATTCAAACCCTCAACACCTCCTGCCGCCTCCAACTCAAGAACATCCACCGAATCCGCTCTTTCCTCACCCCTGAAACTACAAAGATGCTAATCCACGCCCTCATAATCTCCCGCCTAGACTACTGTAACACCCTTCTCTATGGCCTCCTAGCTAGTACCCTCGCCAGTCCACTTTATACTGTGCTGCTCGCCTAATACACCTCTCCCCCCGTTCTTCATCGGCCGCTCCCCTCTGCCAATCCCTTCAGTGGCTCCCCGTCTCCCAGCGAATAGAGTTCAAATTACTAACTCTGACATACAAAACCATCCACAACCTGTCCCCTCCATACATCTCCAACCTAATCTCCCGCTACCTGCCCACACGTAACCTCCAATCCTCCAAAGACCTCCTACTCTGCTCCGCTCCTATCCGCTCTTCACACAATCGACTCCAAGACTTCTCCCGGGCATCCCCCATACTCTGGAACTCATTACCAAGACACATAAGACTGTCCCCCACAGTCACAAGCTTCAAGAAGGCCCTGAAGACTCACCTATTCAAGAAAGCCTACAACCTCCAATAACACTACTGTCACCATACCACCACCTGAGCAGCCTCTATCCCCACCTTCTTCTCTATCCCTCTTCCCTTATAGATTGTAAGCCCTTGCGGGCAGGGCCCTCTATCCCACTGTACCAGTTAGTCTCTGTTAGCATTATCTGTTTTGTATATCTGGTGTACCGTATGTAAATCCGCAAATGTAAAGCACCGTGGAATTAATGGTGCTATATAAATAAACAATAATAATAATAATAAAAACTCGTAGTAATGTTTCCTAATATGGTCTCTAATATGCAGGTACATTTCATCAAGATAGGAACGCAGTTCCTCCCTAGCATTGAGAAGTTCAGTCAACGCCACCTGGGAACGGGTCCGTGTATGAGTCAGCTCGAAAGAATGAATGTGCGCAAGACGCGTAACGACCCAAGCGGCACGCTCTTTTTTAAGGCGTGCTCCGTGTTTGATCAGTACACCGCGGATCACACACTTCAGTGCCTCCCACTGTAGCGGGAGAGGAGTGGGGTCATGAGCTTGGTCTAGGCCGAAGTCTCTAATTGTCGCGCTGATATCCGCCTTGCAAGAGGCATCTTTCAGGAGGCTATCATTCAATCGCCACATAAAAGGACAACGCGCTAACCCCGGAACCTCAAGGGACAGGAACACTGGAGCGTGGTCAGACCAATGAGCCGAGTCAATGCGGGTGGTGGGAGACCAGGTGAGGTCGTGATGACTGACAAGAAAGAAGTCTATACGGCTATAAGAGTTTTGCGCCGGAGAATGGAAGGTATAGTCCCAGTCTCGAGGATGCAGGATGCGCCAAACGTCGACCAGCTGGGAGTTGTGGAGAGTAGTCGTTAGCCTTCACGACTGGAAGTGGGGGGGAAGGTCGGGGAGAGGAGGAGTCAAGTGATGGATCTAAAACAAAGTTAAAGTCGCCCCCATGTACCACCACCCCTTCACTAAATTCCATCAACCTGCCAACTAATTTCTTGCAATACAGTAGCTGCCCCTGGTTCGGGAGATAACAGCCAGCCACAGTAAGCACGGTGCCCGCAATGCGCAATTTAAGAAACACAAATCTGCCCTCAGGGTCAATCAGGGTGTCTAGTACCTCGTGTTGTAGAGAACGATGAAGGGCAACGGAAACGCCTTTGGACTTGGCGACCGGGTTGACACTGTGGTACCAAACTGGGTAGTGGCGGTTGTGAATATCTGGAACATGGTCCTTCTTAAAGTGGGTCTCCTGCAAGATAATAATATGGGAACGTTTCTTGTGAAGCTGATAAAAGATTTGATTAAGCTTCTGAGGGATGTTAAGCCCCCGAGTGTTAAGAGTGCAAATATTAAGGGAGGTCATAGTTGGGGAAAGGGAGGGGAGGGGAGGATGACACAATAAGAACAAACAATAGGAAGGAGAAGACAAGCAAGTACAGGAAAACTAAGACAAATTGATACAGCAACTACAATTAACAAATAATTAACCAAATTGACGGGGTGGAGAAAACAGCCTCCACTCAAGAGGGGTGGGGAAAAGGCAGAAAATAAGTGCCAAAACATGTGCTACACGGCAGCACGGAGACCCCGGGGTGGAACGGGCTTTCTAATAAAGGAGCCATCCCCCCCCCCCGGCCCCCAGGCCACACCAGTGGACAAACAACTATTACGGTTTGCTAGAGCTGACCGGCTAAACAAGCAAACAATGGATATGGAGAAGATCTAAGTAGGAGGAAGGAAGAGACGAAAAAGTGAAAACCAAGAGAAGCGAAAGAGAGAAGAGGAGGGAAGGGAAAGTTAGAGAGAAAAAGAGTAAAGAGGGGGAAGAGGAGGAAAAAGAAAAGGAACAGGGGGAGAAAGAGTGCAGTCCCTGAGGGAGCGCGGGGACCCGACAAACGGACCACACTCATGGCACCTCGCGGCCCCACAGGGAAAACAACCACAGAGGTCGTGAAGAATCAAAGGTCAAACAGCAAAAGGACAAAAAGTTCACGGCATCAAGTCGGAGGGACCGGACTGGAGCTCAGCTGATCATTTGCAGCAAGGGCCCGGTCTCGACGGTGTCTCCTAGGGCGACGCTGGGACTGGGCTGGTGGAACTGGAACGGTGTCGCCATGCAGAGAGGGCCAATCAAAGGCCGACACTGGAGGTAGTCCAAGTGCCACCATGAAAGCCGGGATGTCATCTGGGTGAGTCAAGGCAAGGGTGCGGCCCCTGCGACGAACCTGCAGGCGGAATGGGAAGCCCCAGGGGTATGGCACTTGATACTGAATTAGCGAGTCCAGAAGAGGCTTCAGGGCACAGGGACCCCTGTGGAACCCCCAACAGTGAGTTGAAAATCTGGCATAAGGTAGCGTCCAGTTGCTGGGGTTCAATCGATTCGGCGGAACCTGATGTTGTTCCGCCTGTTTCTGTTTTCAAGGTCGTCGAGGTTGTCCGCCAAATACTGAAGCTGGTGAGTGTGAAAAGAAATGGCAGAATCATTGGCAGAGAGTTGAGATGCAAAGGAGGCGGACGAAGACTCCAGACTATCTACCCTCTCCTCCAGGTGCTGCACGGTGGAGCGGACAGCAGATAGCTCAGACTTGTAAGACTGTTCTAGTCGGGACACGTAAGCCTCCATATCAGACTTAGTTGGAATGGCAGCAAAGTGGGCACTTAAGCGGCGGAGTTCATCCAGGGTATCTGAAGTGGAAGAAGCCCCGGGTCTACCAGTATGAGAAGAGTCCACAGCGCAACCTCCAAGAGGAGCCAGCCCCATGCCAGGAGGAGTTGCCAGAGGGGCACAAAGATATGATGACTGACCTGAAAACAACAGAGGTGCAGGGCCATCCGGTGGAGAGGCAGAATCTTGTAGAGTGGCAGCAAAAGATCTCCTTGTGCCAGGAAGAGCAGTCTGAGGGTCTGGGGACAGAGGAGTCAAGCCAGCTGGAGGTGCTGATGCAGAAGCTGCTGCAGGAGAGCTGAGTTGAGGTGGAGGAGGGCCGGTCCTGTCCAGCAGGGGCCGCGTGGAGGGCTGTGAGGCACCCAGTACAGTGCCCTGATGTAGAGACACTGGGGAGGAGGCAGGAGATGGCGGCAGGGAGGGCCAAGCCCCATCCGATGCTCCCGTAGACAAGGGAGAGGGGGGGCTGAGCGGTACCCAGATCCTCCGGTGGCCCATGGTGCAGGAACTAGCGTCTCTCCAGGGTCATCGAGGGATCCAGGCCCTGGAAGAAAGGCGGCCGCCGGCAGTGAGGAAGCTGGGGAGCCGCAGGAAGAGGCCGTAGTGTCGGGCGCAATCTTGGAGGGCGCCATAGCGGAGTCGGCAGCGTGCGGGCCCCGAAGAAATCAGGCTAGGGAGGCCTCCCGTGAGACCCCTGGAGGGGTTGAAGAGGACCGCTGCAGAGGCCTGTGGGTTCTGCCCATGTCGGAGCAGGGAAGGTAAGTGCCGGTCAGCAGATTTAGCGTGTGCCTAGGCTGCCCGGGGAAGGAGCTGAGGCAAACGCGTCCTCACTCTCCATAGCCAGGCCACGCCCCCCTAGTCCAAATATTTTAAACAACATGTGTTTTTAAAATGATCATGTCCATTTGTCCTATATGACTTTCCAAATTAAGGCTAAAGCCCCACGTTGCGGAAACACAGCGATTTTATTTTTGTTGCAGATTTTGCTATGGTTTTTGAGCCAAAGTCAGGAACGGCTTGAAAAGGAATGGAACATATAAAGGAAGAACTTAGACATTTCCCTTCTATTTAACCCCTTCCCGCCGGTGACATTTTTCGATTTTTGTTTTTGACTCCCCACCTGTCAAACCTCCTAACTTTTTTGTTTTTCTGTTCACAGAGCCTTATTAGGGCTTAATGTTTGCAGGACAAATTGTTCTTCATAATTGTACCATTTATTATTCTGTACCATGTACTGGGAAGCTGGAAAAAAATTCAGAATGAAGTGAAATTGGAGAAAAAGTGCATTTGTGCGATTTTCTTGCAGGTTTTATTTCTACGCCATGCACTCTGCAACCAAAATGACATGTCATCTGTATTCTATGTTTCAGTATGATTCCGGGAATACCAAAACTTTGCAAAAAAATGTTTTATTTCCATGCACGAGGATGCGCAGGGCGTCTTTTTTTTTATCAGAGGCATAATAGTGAAACAGTGGTTCGGCACTTTTGATTTTTTTTCCCACTACAGTGTTCACTGTACAGGAAAAATATTTTTATAGGTTTGTAGACCGGGCGTTTTCGAGCACAGGGATACCTAATTTGTATGTGTTTCACAGTATTGAAGTACCTGTTATATGTGTTCTATAGAAAGGGGGGTGATTTAAATTTTGAATATTTTTGATTTTTTTTTACTTTTTTTTTTTGCACTTATTAGACACCCTAGAGGTCTTGAACCTCGGGGGTCTGATCATTAATGCAATGCATTACAATGTTAATGCATTGCAATGCATTGCAAAATAACGATACTTCTATTGCAGGCAGAAGGTAATGACAGACAGGCCTGGAAGCCTTCAAAAGGCTCTTGGCTGTCCCTGGTAAAATGCCGGTTTTGACAGAGGCCCCAGGGATTTAATGCCCGCGATCAGTGTGGGCACTGATCATGGGCATTATCGCCGGGTCTCTGCTATATAATACAGCAGGCTATTGCGGCCGCTCAGCTCCTGAGCGGCTGCCATATTTAAATACCCAACATCTACCATACGATTATAGCAGATGTCGGGAAAGGGTTAATCCCCTCCTGACTTTGGCTCAAAAAAACGTATCAGAATCTGTAACAAAAAATGTTGCATTTCCACAATGTGGGCCTTAGCCTAACTTGGTTATCTCCACAAGCAGAAACATTATCCCCTTAGACCAGCCGTCCCCAACCTTTTCTTCACCACAGCACGGCAGGGAGCGGGGGGCGGAGTGGGAGGTTTAGGGGTGGGGATTTGGTCATATGGGGGCGGGGTTATACACTAAACAGCGCTGTAGACCAGGGCGTGCTGGCGGGACCTCGGTGTACAGCACTGTAGACCAGGTCCCCACCATTAGCTATACTAGGAGCCACAACACTGTGGCCAGATCGCCGACCCGCCCCATATAATGGGCCGGGAGTCGCGTTTACGGAGGCCAGCCCACCACCCTGCGGACCGGCAAAAGACCCCCAACGGCCCAGTGGCTGGGGACCCCTGCCTTAGACTGATGTCATTGGCCTCTCACCTAACAAAACAGTACTCTTCCGAAGGACAAAAGCCCTCAAACTATTTTCTGCAGATAAGTGGCTTCACTTTATGTAGGAGTTTGATGTTTTGCTTACACTGTATCCTAAACCATGTTGAATGGCCTATTAAGCAGGTTTACATTGAGTTATATGGTAGTTCATCTAATAGTTGGCATTAGTGAGATAACTTTTCTTCATCCTAGAGCAGAGCTGCTTTGCAACCACTATTTACATTGAGAACATTACCTGACCTCCCCACACAACTTCTTTCCCCACACAACTTGTTGGTCTCCACAATGAGAACATTATCCCCCTAAATTTAATATCATGGGGTTTGTATAGTGATAATGTGCTATTGGTGCACAAATCCTTATTTGCAGGAAGGTTGATGCATAAAATACTGAATGTTCCACTGATTATTAAATATTCACCAATGGCACTGTGGCTGCTTTCGGTGGGGGCATGAATTGATAATCCTGGAAAACCCCTTGAAAACACATCATAGGAATGAGCATAACCTAAGCTACGACCCCTTCTCCTTAGGGCCCCATATTAATCACAGGGCGAATCTGAACATCATTAACTATCTTGACATTTGGGCTTTTTTGGGGATGTGGGGTTGAGAGTTAATTCAACTGCACATAACTTTAGTACAACTTCTTTGGTGGAGTTTCTGTTGTGATGCATTAGCTGCAAACAGGGGTGTAGATATAAGGGATTCAGAGATAGGAGTCGTTACTTGGCCCTGGACCCTGAGGGGCCCCAAAGTTCCCTCTGCCACTTAAAATACACTTCAATTCTAAATGGCAAAAGTTAGGTAGGGCCCCCATTACAGATTTTGCATTGGGGCCCAGAAGCTTTAAGTTTCGCCTCTGGCTCCAGGTAGATTTATATAAAACTAGCAGAAGGACCCGGCTTCACACAGGTATATTTCATTTTTTGTTTGTGTTTATGGCTGTGTTGCTATGGAAACCTGGTAAATGAAATGTGAACTTATATTGGCTGATACATGTCATATGACTGAATATTTAAGGACCTGGGAACTGCTATTGACTCATACAGGTCAGAAATAGCTTGGTTGCTATGGAAACCTGGTCTAAAGCTGTGTGTATGTCAAGACTGAAGAACCTGCAATTTTCCACTGGTCCATAAGCGTCGTGTGATCATGTGTATCTCAGTTTGGATATCAGTGAAAAACCTGTGATCGGTTGTTATGGAAAACGTGGAGTAAAGCTGTATGTATGTGACTTTGTGTAACAGTGTCATCCACAGCAACCTGCCCATTTAAAGCTGACCTACAGCAGTGAAAAAAAAATGGCTGGGTTGTTATGGAAACCTGGAGTGCAGTTGTGTGCATGTGGCTGCCAATGCCTTGTCAGATTGGAGACGGGCTTGAGTCTGCTGAGAGTTTTCATTAGCTCAAGCAGTAGCCATACGTTTTGCTGCAGGAAGCATGAGTAGTTTAAAAACGTTTCAATTTATAAGAAGGCTGACATCCAGTATGGCACTCCAGTCAGAGGTGTAAATACCGGGTAGCAGTGGTATATACAGAATATACAGGTAACCAACAGTGATAAGATGCAGGGGTAGAATTGGCATTTTTAGGCTACACCCCATCTTTATAAGAACCATCCCCATTTGCGAATCCAACAATCGGCCCAAACCAAATGCTGCATTATCTTGTCCAGTAAAATGCCAGGCTTGGTGACGTAACTAAAGTCTTGTTGGCCCTGATGCAAACTCTGTCTGGGGCCCCGTATCCCCTCCCTACAGCATATTCTTGATTGTGATGGTTATGGGTGCTGCAGTGGTATCTCAGATGAATGAAAGGGATACAGCTTTAGTACCCGCAACTGCAGTTAACAAGAATATAGATGAGTGAGCAGTCGCAGCACCCAGCATGTAAACAGTACTGGGAGGTGCATGCTGTGGGAAACAGTTGATCTGCAGGGTCCTAACAGTCTAAGAGATTTAAGAGATCAGTGGGGATCTAGCACCCAGGGCCCCTACTGATCAACTCTTTGAAGATACTGTGGTGCTTTTGCGAGCGCCATGACTCCTTCACAGTATCTGTTTTATAATCACTGTGCAATGTAATTACAGCCTGTAATAATAGTGCACGGCTACTATAAAAAAGATGGTGTGTGATGTGAATAGTGAAGGGGCCCCACACAGTATAATATGCTCCACAGTGGCCCCCCACACAGCATAATATGCTCCACAGTAGCCCCCACACCGTATAATATGCTCCACAGTGGCATCTCACATTGTATAATATGCTCCACAGTTGCCCCCACACAGCATAATATGCTGCACAGTGGCCACCACACAGTATAATATGCTCTATAGAGCCACTTCAGGTGAACCCCATATAATTCGACAAATATATTCCTGAGGTTCGGCCCTCCGCCTCTTTCAGTGCTATTATTCTCCTCAGACCCCACAGTATAATAAGTAGAGGAGGTGATTAAAAATAACAAACACTTATACTCACCTTATCTTACCTCTCCTGGGCATCCTCGCTCCATTCAGATCTCTTCAGCAACTACTTCGGTCCTCTTCTGCCTGTAACTGAGGTCACTCGCCCCAGACGTCACTGCTGGGGCCTGTGATTGGGCCTCAGTGGTCACGTGGGGCACACTAACATCATTACATTGGATGACCTTAGTCACAGGCCAGAAGAGCCGCAAAGAGGATGCTGAGGACTGTCAGAAGCCCAGAAGAGGTGAGTATAAGTATATTTTATTTTTAGTCACCTCCATGGACAGGCTACTATTGGAAAGGCCGGTCCCCTTTCCATTAACAATATGTATAGTGATCGGGGAACCTGGCTTTCCCCAGTCGCTATTATGGTGCTGTGGGGCCCTGGCCATCTCCAGCTGGCCGCGGGCCCTGTACCCTTCCGGGCTTGGTCGCACCCCCTGTGAACGCAATTGTTATGCCCCTGGCCAGGCTCCCTATGCCGGTCCCTCCATATTTTACACATGACTGTTCCACATAGTATAAGCACTCCTTTACTGACTCCACTGTATACTACTTTACTGACCACTATACAGCATATTACCCAATTTACTGCCCCCATGCAGTATATTGTCTCCTTTTCTGGCTGCAATACAATATTTTGCCCCTCTACTGACCCCCACTCAGTATATTGCGTCTTTATTGGCACCAGACAGTATATTGCCTCCATTTTTGGTCACCACACAGTATACTGACCCATTGATTGACCCCCCTACTTAGTTAATACCCCTTTACTGGCCCGTAAACAGTATATTTTCCACTTTTCTGACCACCACATAGCATATATTGCCTCCTTTATTGGCCCCACCACAGTGGCATATTAGGACGCTACATATCGGATTATTCCAACAAGTAATGGACAACATTTACTCACTGTTCCCACTCCTTTCCATGCCCGCCTCTGCTTTAGCACCAGCCTTCTACTGCATACTTCATCTGAACGCTGAACAACATCAAGTCAAGATGTCATATCCGGACATTGTACAGCATTGGGACATGATGTGCAGTGCCCTGTGGAGTTGAAGCGGTAGTGGGCTTGTACAGGAGTGAGGATCGCTAGGTATATTGGCTATCTGTTGGAATAATCCAACTAAGCAATGGTGCAACCCACTGCTGCATTTGCTGTGGCCAAATTTGTTCCTTATAAGATGCTAGGTTAGGTTGTCCACCAGACACTAGAAACAGAATGCACCATGGACAACCAAATATTGAATGTTCCATCAACGACCACAAACGAAAAAAGAATGTATGCAATTTGAATAATACATTTAAGCTGCTCCTCCTAGCTAATAAAAGACTCATTATTAACTAGATGATGTACATATCACAGTGCCAACTTTGTCAAACTGAGGTTATTAAACAACTTTTCGTCCATTTCTAATATGTGGTTTGTTAATTAACAGCAATAAAAATTTAATTGGATGGTTTCTACCCAAACTATTCAGCCGTCATCTATGCTGGAACATTTATCTATCAGAGAATGTGTTTGCCAAGAAAATATCATACATGAAAAATTCAGCAACAGAATATGGTCTATATCCTGAAAAATAAACTTTCCCTATAATGTATACTGTACTACACTTTAAAGGGAGTCTATCATTCAAAATATGCATTTTTAAATAAATCCACGTTGGAATAGACTTTAGAAAGGCTATTTTAGCCATACCCTTTCTGTTCTTCTGCTTGCAGCCATTTTTGAATAATATAATTTTTAGATATTATGCTAATTAAGCTCAAGCATTCGCTTGGACATGTCGGGCCAAGCCAACAGCGCATGTGCGGGATTTCGATCTCGCTTTAGAGAGTTGCTACTGATGCAGCGAAGAGGAGGCTGACGTCAACTGATCTACATACAGGTGCATCTCAATAAATTAGAATATTTTTGAAACGTTCATTCATTTCAGTGATTCAGTAATTCAATTCATAATCAGCAGTCTTCCATGATTGTGTGTCCTACTGAACCAGACTGAGGGAAAGGCTTAGGAAACCTTGGCAGGTGACACACTGAATTTACAATACTGAACTTTTTTACAATATTCAAATTTTCTTAGATTTTGGTTTTCATTACCTGTAATCCATAATCAACATTTACAGAAATAAAACACTTGAAATAGAACACTCTGTGTGTAAAGAATCTAGAAAATATAGGAGGTCACTTTTTAAATTTAATTACTGATATAAATAAACGTTTCAAAGATTAATTCTAATTTATTGAGATGCACCTGTAGAAGGGGGTGTGCAGGAAAGATCCAGGAGGCAGAATGAAAGCCAGGGAGGGTATGACGCTGCTGTGCTCGGAGCAAGGGGGAACGCCCCCTGTGCTCTGTGAGTTTAATTAGCATAATATCTAAAAAGTATATAATTCTGCTGCGAGCAGAAGAACAGAAAAGGCTATTTCAACATAGGTTTATTTAAAAATACATATTTTTGATAGACTCCCTTTAACCCCTTAATGACTGGGCCATTTTTTGTTTTTGCATTTTGGTTTTTCCCTCCCCACATTCCAAGAGCCATAACTTTTTCATTTTTCAGTTCACAGAGGTACATGATGGCTTATTGTTTGCGAAACAAATTGTACTTTGTAATGTCACTATTCAATATTCTGTGCAATGTACTGGGAAACTGGAAAAAAAATTCAGAATGAGGTGCAATTGGAGAAAAACTGCATTTGCGCCAAATTCATATGGGTTTAATTTTTACACCATTCACTGTGTGGTAAAAATGACATGTTACCTGTATTCTGTGGGTCAGTATGAACACGGCGATACCAAATTTATATAGTATTTGTAATGTTTTGATACCTTTTAAAAAATTAAAAACTTTGCTAAATAGAAAAAAAAATTTGCATCGCCATATTGTGTCACCTGTAACTTTTTCATATTTACATGTATGGAGCTGGGTAAGGCATCTTTTTATGCGGGACAACATGACGTTTTTATTGATACCACTTGGGGAAAGATCTGATGGTTTGATCACTTTTTATTCAATTTTTTATAGGAGACAAAGTGTTGAAAAAAACGCTATTTGGCCAATTTGATTTTTTTTCCCCGCTACGCCGTTCACCGTATGGGATAAATATTTTAATATTTTAATAGTTCGGGCATTTTGGAGCGTGGGGATACCTAATGTGTTTATATTTACTTTTGTTTATTTACTTTTATATCTGATCTAGGGAAAGGGGGGTGATTTGAACTTTTGTGTTTTTTTTAATTTTTACATACTTTTAAAAACTTTTTTTTTTATACTTTTACTTGTATGATCAGACTCCCTAGGGACCTTGAAACCTAGGGAGTCTGATCGATCATACTATTCACTGCGATACTACTGTATCGCAGTGAATAGCAAAATGCCTTCACTGCTATTAGACGATGCCTCTGGCATCGTGTAATAGCTATACTGAAATGACAGGCCTGGGAGCCTTCAATAGGCTCCCGGCTGTCATGGCAACCAAGCGCCGCCCTCCGATGACCGCGTTTGACCGCGGCATCTAAAGGGTTAACAGCCGCGATCGGTGCAGGCACCAATCGCTGCTGTTAGCTGCGGGCCCTGGCTGTATTATACAGCCGGCACTCGCGGTGTATGGAGAGCGCTCAGCTCCTGAGCGCTCTCCATACATCGTCATGCGACTCAGGACGTACTATTACGCCCTGCGTCGTTAAGGGGTTAAATACATAAACCCTCTCTGTAAGAAAATACAATAGCCATATGACTCACATAGCCACAAAGGGCTAGAATTGGTTCAGCATCTATTCACAATAGAACTTTATCTTTTTTACTTATCAAAAAGATTTTCTTCTTTTTCCTTTTAGTTATTCATATTATCAGTGAACTAAGTCTTAAATGACTTCTAAAGAAACACATTTCCCCTTACGTCCAACAGCAGCACAATATGGGATATCTCTGCCCCTGTGTACTGGTAGGACAGGCGGAATTTTTAATTTACATAATTAATTAAATGATACTCCCCTATAACAGGCCAAGGAGACCTCCCTTTACTGTGTTTTTTTCTGTCCTGTGTGTTGGACAGGTGGAGGGAGGCTCTTTGTCCTCCCATTTTTTCCTAAGGATTTGGGGGTTAACTACATTTTTGTAAGTTTTTTCTCCTCTTTCAGCTGTTCATCTTTTTCCTTGGGAGTTTTTTTTACTCCTAAGGCTTCCTTGTTTCTCCCTGCTGCGCTCTCTGTCTGTGGCCATTCTGGGCTGGGTGTGCCTGCCCTCGTCTGATCTCAGGTGAGATGTTTGCGGCTGGGCAGGCTGTGCATTCAGTATTGTGTCAGTTTCTGAACTTGGAGGCTGTATTGCAGGGTTAAAATAAACCTCTATGCATCTCCTGCCTGGCTGAGCTCTTCTGCAGAGTTTATGCTTCAGGTGCTTGTGCCCAGTTTAAACTGATGACAGCGTCTCAGACACAAATTCCCTACACTGCCTTTCTGTTGCAGTTATGGTTCTATTCCAGTCTGCCACAAAGACACACCGCACTTCCTATAGCAGTGGAATTAAAGCAAAGGGGGAGAGAAAGGTTTTTTAATCTGGGGGATTATGTCACTTCAGGTTCCGGAAACTTTTTTGCAGGTCCTGTTTCCTGGATCCCTTTTTTTCTGTTACACTTCTGTAGCCTTTTCCCAGTAGCGCTGGATTGCGCTGACTGACTAGTTTAGGCCATTCTCTATACCTCTGTAGCGGTATTAAAAACACTGTTGGTAAGTATGGTCTTCTCCCTACTTATTTAAACCTTCTTCCTAAGTTTGTCTCTCTGATAGGCTGTACATTTTTGTTTGATACTGTTCTGACTGCTTTCGGTGGCAGCGGTGACTTAATGAGGGAAAGGTCCTCTAAGCTGAAGCATTTCGCTTATACAGAGTGAGACATCCCTCTGCCTGATGGTACGATTACACTCGCTTTCGCCAATGCCGTGGGACCCCATCTGAGGATTCGTCCATTCGTGACGTAATTGTGTGGGTCAAGGAGCAGGATAGAAATCCGGAACTTGATTTCTCAAGAAGCTTCATACTGAGAGACATCCTCAGGCAGTTCCATCAGAAGAGGAATTTCACATACTCAATGTGATGCACTCATGTGATGAAGACACTTCGCTAAATCCCAGCAGGCCTCTTGGTAAGGATGCCTAGGCTGCTGAAGTCCATCTGGTCAGGCGACCGTGATGTTGAACTTGGGGAAGCCTCTAGTTCCACCTATAGGGGGTCAAGGGCCTTGCAAGTGGACGCGACACTGAATAAAACTTTGACAGGCAATCTCCAGATCTCTATACATAGTCGCTTGGAGTGTACCCTTAGGAAGGCTTAATCCTCGGCTTCTGCTCAGGCTTCTGTGGACATCGCCTCCAATGAGGTAGCGAATAAGAGAGTATCTAGCAGAAGTTTCCGTATACCAGGTCAAGATGCCTGCCAAATCTAGGGCCTTCTCTACAGCTACTAGAAGGCCATTATGGTTGAAACCTCGGAGAGCGGACAATGCCTCCAAGTATAACGTATGCTCCCTACCCTTGAGCTGGGTAAACATTTTAGAAGAGGCCTGGAAGACATCATGGAAGGTCTTGTGATTAAAAGGATAAGTGCCTTCCGCAGTCCTTTAAAGGGAAAGCAGGACCTTCTGGCCGAGGTAGAAGTTATCAGCGCAGCCGCCTCAATCTATGTTCCAATATCAGAGGGGACAGAAAGAAGCCTGGCTTTGACACCAACTTTTCGCCTCCTGTGGTGGCAAGTACTCCTGTTGGGGGATGTCGCTCCCATTTTTTCTATCCTGCTGGCAGGAGAAGATACAAGAACTTTGGTCTTGAACATAAGTACAGCAGGGTTTTGCGGACGAATTCTTCGCCCACCACAAGAGACAGATTCTCGCAACCCGTTCTCTTTCTGCACTGGAGCAGGTTATACTGGAAAATTCCATTCTGGAATACCTGGGCAGGGGGGCCTTGGGAAATGTCCCCCCTCAGAAGAAGGTTTGGGGTCTACTCTCCAGACTTCCCGCTACCAATATATGTTATAGTCCTAATATATCTAAGTCTCTTCATAAGGAAGAGCGTTTCCAAAGGGACACCGGGAAGTTGGTCACATCCTTGCTCCAAAGCAATGTTCTTGTCACTCTCGACCTGTTTCAATTGCCACCCACAGGTGACATTTCCAGTTTGCGGCCCTGACCTTCGGCATTTCCTCGGCTCCCCACACCTTTACCTAGGTGATGGCTCCAGAAACAACCGCACTCAGACTTCAAGGTCTGTTCATAGTGCCATATTTGGATGACTGATAATAAAATCCTAGTCAGAAACCATCCTGCTCCAGCACCTGCAGACAACTGTGTCTTTTTTCCAGCATCCAAGCTAATAACTGGGAGAAGTCAGAGGTGATTCCACATGGAAGAAGGTTCAGTCTGACTCTGTCTGCCTAGATATTTCTTTAACTCCGATAAGGAGAGGAAAGATAATCAGAGCACTTTTGATACGGTGGCTCAGTGGTTAGCGCTGCAGTCTTGGATTCGTAGATGTCAGGGACAGCATCTACAAGGAGGCTGTGTTTTCTCCCCATGTTTGCGTGGGTTTCCTCCGGATTCCTCCCACACTCCTAATACTGATAGGGAATGTAGATTGTAAGTCCTATATGGGACAGTGCTCTGAAATCATAGCCCTCTGAGTCTTGACAAGAGGATCAGACTTTCTCCCAGAACCCGTCTTTCTCTCAATTGGTGATACACCTAAAAGTCGGATGTCCACGGTCCAACCTCTTTGGACCCTGTTGACCGATGCATCCTTTTCAGGATGAGGATCCTATGTGTATGAGAAAACTGTACAAGGAGTCTGGAGCAGGCTAGAAAGGATGACATCATCCATCTGGAGGGAACTCGGAGCAGTTTACCTGGCACTCCTCCATTCTTCTCCTCTTCTCAGAGGAAGAGCTGTCAAGATCTGGTCCGTCAACATGGTGACTGTAATAAACAGGAAGGCATTAGATAATTCTCCTTCCTCAGGGAGGCAGGTCTGATTTTCACCTGGGCAGAGAAAGATCTGACCCATCTCTCCGCAGTTGACATCAAGGGCTCCTTGAACACAGTAGCGGATCAGTTGAGTCGGGGTCTTACCGTATCAGGAGAATGGTCTCTCAATCAAGAGTGTTCCACCAGATCACCCTGAAGTGGGGTCTTCCAGAAGTAGACCTTATGGTGACCAGACTCAATGCCAAGGTAGAGACGTTCTGCTCACTACATCAGGAGGACTATCCCTTGGCAGTGGATACCCTGTCCATCCCTTGGAGATTCAGGCTAGCGTACATCTTCCCTCCTCTTTCCATGATACCAAGGGTATTGATGAAAGTCAGACAGGACCAAGTCTCTGTGATAACCAAAAAGAGCTTGGTGTTCCCAACTTATACTCATGAGTCGAGGGATCTATTAGAGGCTTCCCCCAATCCAGTACCTGGTTTCCCAAGGAACTCAGAAGTGCCAGGATCTGAGCAGATTCAACCTGATGGCTTGAATGTTGCTCAGTCCCTAGTGGACCGTCAAAAGTCGTCCTGAAGACCTTTTTTCTGTGCAAGAGCAGAATCCACCAATAAAAGATACCTAAGGATAGGTATCGTCATCAAGGAGTGGTTCTCCAGACAGGAAGTGAATAGTTTGAATCCTTCTACGAGAATGATTCAGATAAGGGCTTTTTCCTTGCCACACTGAAGGTACAGGTTTCAGCCCTATCCACCTGCATAAGCAAAAGATTGTCTCAGAACCCCTTAATTCCCAGAATTTCTTAAGGGTGCTATGAGACTTAGGTAAGTGGTTGCAGCTCCCGTTCCACTCTGGGATCTATACACAGTTCTTTCTGGCCTTTGCGGCCCGACATTGGAACCATTTGAGAAGGTGGATGTAGCGTCTCTGCCTGTTCGGGTCTCGGCACCACCCTCCGCTCGCACGCTGTGGCGAAGGAGGTGTGTTCGGTTTGATTCCTTGCGTAGGTTTCTTGTTGCTCAGTCTGAACATGGTCCTAGACTATGTAATGGATTTCCGGCCACACCCATGTTCTGAGCATTTCTCTCTGGACTGCATAGAGTTAATCTCTTCCTGGCCTGTGTGATTGACAGCCTGTGTACCTATCAGGTCTGGGGCTGGGCCCAGACTTTCTATATACAAGATGTCATTTTCTCAGCAAGTCGCTGGTTATTGCACTGTCTTTGCCTGCTCTCCTTGTTATATCCCTTACTACTTTGTTACTTTTGTTCTGTTTCTTAAAAAAAATAATGACTATTAAAGGAGTAGAAATTGTGTGACATCAAGAATACAGCAACCGTGTTCCAAATTATTATGCAAAACGGATTTAAGATTTCATTTTTTGTTTTTCAATTAAACTCATAGATGGCATTGTGTCTCAGGGCCCTTTGATTTCAGTGATCCAATCTCAAACACCTGTGATAATTAGTTTGCCAGGTGAGCTCAATTGAAGAAAACCTACTTAAGGCTAAGGCCCCATGTAGGGAAGTGCAGCAAGAAAACGCTGCAGAAAAAACCGTAGTGGAAACATATCATGTTTTTTTCCGCATCGCTTTCCATTGCGTCTTTGCAGTTTTCCCATTATACCTATATGGAAAATGCGAGCGTTTCCACAGGTATAATTGACATGCTGCGATATTCAAAAATGTAAGTGTCCTTGAAAATGCAGGTTTTCCGCTGTGGATATTTTTCGCAGTGTGTGGATGGTTGGTCAATGACCATCATGTCCCAATAAGACTGCGACGTCATCAAGGAGGTCATATTTTGGGCTGGAATCATGGGGAGAGAGCTGGTAGGTCCCTTTTGTGAAAATGACCTCTGCAAAATATATAGAGTTTCTGACTGACCACTTTCTTCCATGGTACAAAATGAAAAACTGAGCCTTCCGTACAGTGTCGGAATGGGATGTCTAGGGCCCACCAGTGGAATTGTTTCTAGGGGCCCACCATCAGAACCCCTGCAGATCAGCAGTACCGAGACAGGGCGGCTAAAGGTAATAACATGCCGGGAGCCATGCTGCTCACCCACTATACCATGTGCACCACTGCACTACCTAAACCTACTGCTACACCTTGTAAGGCAAGTGAACAGCGTGGCTCCTAGAATTGTTACCTTTACCTGTAGCCGCACTGTCCTGGAAAAGCTGATCTGCAGAGGTCCTGGCTGTTGTATCATCGTAGATGTAAGATCTAAGGACAGGCCATCAATATTAGGAAGATGGATAAATCCTTTAAAGAGGTTGTCGAAGGAATTGGAACTATTTTATTATAAAAGTAGAAAAAGTTCACAAACACTGTCACATACTAAAAATACCATACAAAAACCATAAACAGAGACAATACATAAATCCAAACCCTTCTATCTATTTTTCCAAAACAAAAATGACTATGCGCTTTTTTTTTTTTTTTTTTTTTTGACACACCAGCCCTCCACCAGGAAGAGAGCACAGGAGGCCTGTCCCTGTCTACTCACCCTACCACTATGTCCCTATCTATCATTCTGTCCCTACCCTGTCCCTACCTGTCCCTCCCTATCAGAAAATAATAAAACCCACCCCTCGTGCCAACCTTGTCCTACCTGTCCCTATCTGGCCCTAACCTAACTAACCTACTTTGAATCCCTTATTCTAACCCACAGGGAACAGAAAAGGTGAACCCCCTCCAGAGGGTACCAGCCCTCTCTGAACCCAGCCCCTCATACTCCCGAGAGCGCACCCTCACCAGGTTCACCATGATGTTTTTAACCACCTCCACCTCCGGGAGGATTTTGCCTCGCGTCGATACTAGACACCGGGATGACCACAAGTGGAACCTGACCACTGCACTAACTATAAAAAGTGTCTGGCAGTCCCTGCCCTCCGGGTGTTTGAATGCCCCATAGGCCCACTCAGCATAGGAAAGGCCAGCCAGCCGAAGCCAACCGGTGGAGGTCCCCACCAATTTGCAAACCCTTATATTGAAGGGGCACTGAAGCAGGAAGTGCTCCATGCTTTCCAACATGTCGCCACACTCCTCCCGAGGGCAGCCTCGCTCGTTGGAGTTCCGGTACTTCAAGTTCCCCCTCACATATAACTTACCTAGGAGGCAGCGCCAGGTCAGATCCCAAAACTTCTGAGGAAACCTTTTGGAGTTAAGAAAACGCAACCCTCCCTCTAAGGTTTCTCCTGGGCAATCTTTGAGCGCCAGAGGCTTCTGGAAGCGGGTCAACAGGACCTTGTCATCAAGAAAACGTCTTGACTGAGTCCTGATCTCCCACGCCCCCAGACCCCACCGACGAATCACCTTCAAGACCAGGGAAGCATAGGCCGGGAGATATCCATGGGGTGCACGAAGATCTTTCACTTGCCCTCTGCCTCCCATTTCTGGAAGAAGGGCCGAAACCACCCCTGGCAGGAGGCTACCCACGAAGGAGCCCCCTCGGAGGAGAGGTTTGGTAGATTGATCTTAAGAAAGGTGTTCATTAAGAACACCACGGGGTTAACCATATTTAACCCCCCTAACCTCCTTGTGCAGTATGTAACCTCCCTCTTGATTAGGTTGAGCCTGTTCCCCCATAACAGTTGGAAGAACAGGCAACAGATCCTACTCCAACAAGACTCCGGCAAGGCACAGACGCTACCTAGATAGATCACCAACGGAAGCAGGAAGGCTTTGGCAAGGTGAACCCTTTCTCTCAGGGTCAAAGACCAACCCTTCCAGCAATCAACTCTCTGGGCGACATCCTTAAGTCTACCTTCCCAATTTTGGAGTGGGTAATCACCCTGGCCAAAATGGATGCCTAAGATCTTTACAGACCTCTGGGGTTCTGGGAGGGTGTCCGGGAGAGAAAAACCAGGCTCTCCCCCTCCCAGCCAGAGGCTTCCACACTTATTCCTGTTTACAGCTGATCCGGAAGCCTCCGAGTAACTGTCCACTTCAGACATCACCCATTCAAGCTCCTCCCGTGACGAGACAAGAACGGTGACATCATCCGCGTAGGCTACTGTCCTCAAAGGGGAGCCAGTACCTTCCAGGTCCATCCTGACTCCCGCCACTGGCCCACCATTAATCCGCCTAATCAGGGGATCAATGGCGAACACATACAGTAGCGGGCTCAAGGGACATCCCTGTTGGACGCCCGACCCCACCTCAAAAGGACAACCAACCCAACCATTCACAAGTGGGAAAGACTCAGCCCCAGCGTATACGGTCTGCAGCCACTGAATGAACCCCCCAGGCAGGCCATACCTCGAGAGAGTTGACCGCAAATACTCATGATTCACCCTGTGAAAAGCCTTAGCTTGATCTAGGGACAGCAAGTACCCCTTCCACCGACCTGCCCTACTCTGCTCCACAGCCTCCCTGACACTCAGGACCGCACTTAAGGTGCTACGACCGGGAACAGAGCAGTGCTGAGCCGGCGAGAGGAGCCGGGGCGCAAACTGTACCAGCCAGTTGAAAAGTACCTTCGCCAGAATCTTTCGGTCCGTATTGAGAAGTGCTATGGGCCGCCAGTTCTCAATATGGCTCGGATCCTTACCCTTTGACAAAGCTATAAGGGCGGACCTCCTCATTGACTTTGGCAGAGTGCCGAGGATAGACACTCATTAAGCACGTCAGTCAAGAGGGGAGCCAAAGCTCCTTTAAAGGTCCGATAGAACTCAGATGTTAAGCCATCCGGGCCAGGTGACTTCTTGAGGGCAAGACCCTCAATAGCCCTGACGACTTCCTCTTCCCTTATAGGTTCTATCAAAACACCAAGAGAAGGGTCTTCTGCTGACTCAGGAATGGCTTCAGCCAAGAAACCTGAAATCCGATCCCGATTCAGTTCCTTCTTTGCCAAAAGGTTCGAGTAGAAGGACCTGACGACCTCCAAGATCCCTGACCTGGATCTTGTCAGGGATCCTGTACTGTCAATCAGGCCTGTTACTGTCTTACAAGTCACTGACATCTTACAGTTCCTGTAGGGGTCGGGCGAGCGGTATTTCCCGAAATCCCTCTCAAGAACCAAAGATGCGTGCCTATCATACTGACACCTTTTAAGCAAAGCCTTCACACCGGAGATATCCTCCTGGCTACCTCCGGTCTAGACCAGATGTTCAAGTCTCTTCCTCAGTGCACTGTACATGCGGTACATGTCCAGTGACCTGAGGCTTGAGAGCCTGCGGGAAAATCCCGCCACCCTTTTTTTGAATATCTCCCACCACTCTGACCTAGTACCTTCAAGACCCAGTAATAGTACCTGATCCTGAAGAAACTCCTCAAAGGCTTGTCTTACAGCTGCCTCCTCAAGGAGTGACGAATTCAGCCTCCACAAACCTCTTCCTCTCCGGAGGGTATCTGAAATATTCAAAGAAAACAAAATTAGACAGTGATCAGAGAACTCCACCTCCACCACGGACACAGGGGTGGTGACGGAATTCTCCTTCAAAAAAAACCTATCTATCCTGGACCTAACACTACCTCTCTGAAAGGTGAACCCACGGTGACCTGGGGAATGCCTGATGTGGATATCCTCCAGGCGAGCTTCACTCACTATGCTATTTAACGCGGCGCCATCATAGGGCAGTCTATCTCTGGTACCTCCTCGGTCTTGGGGTCTAGTTATGGTATTAAAATCCCCACCAAAGATGACTTGTTTGCCCGTAAAAAGAAAAGGCTTAATGTTCATAAAGAGGCTTTTACGGTCCCACTTTGTCTGGGGACTGTAGATGTTAATGAGGCGCAGGCTTTGCCCCTTCATGAAGACGTCTAAGACTAGGCACCTTCCCATTTCGAGCTCGATCAGTCGCTGGCATTTCACCTCTGCGGTAAAAAGCACCGCCACTCCACTATACGGCTCAGCCGCAAGAGACCAGTAGGAGGGCCCCCTGCGCCACTCCCTCCTTGCTCTGTTTATCTCTGATAGAGTACAGAGCCTGGTCTCCTGCAAAAACAAAATGTCAGCTTCAACCCGGCCAAGAAAATCAAAGGCTGCAAACCTAGCCGTATCAGACTTAATGCTGGCCACATTAATGGTGGCCAGCGTCAGTGGAGAGGGGACTGCCATTAAGACCGATTGAGCTCAATGACCTTCAGCTTCCCACCCCCTTTCCTCCTATCACCACCACCCCTAGATGAGTCTGAAGAGGACCCGCGACTTCTCCTCGTCTTGCGGGTCCTCTTCTTACATTGGGATTGGTCCATCACCTCCCCCGGTGCGGTTTGGCCAGAGGAGGGATGGACCTCCCCCCGCAACTTCTCCCTGAGGAGTTACAGTGGTCGCAGAGACAGTAGCAACTTCGGCCCTGGGTGCATCATCTCCTCCTCCAGGCTCCAGGCCAGCCTCCCCCCCAGAGGGCAGGGGGGCCCCTCCCGGAGGGAGACTCAGCAGCCCCTGACGGCTCCACCTCTCCCTCTGAAGCCTCCCCTGAGGCCGACGCATCCTCACAGAGGGATTGGTACCGGTTGGGACCTACCACTAGAGGGCCGTCGAGTCTGGGTTCCTTTGTCGAGGGGGGGGGGGGCAGATGTTTTTGCCCTCACTTTACTCGGTGACTTTCTCCGCTTGACCGTCTCTCCCTCCCCAGCACTGACGTACTGAGAAGAAGACGACTGGTCAGCCTCTTCCTCCCTCTGCAGTCTCCTCATCTCCTCAACCAGGGTTGTGCCCACTGCTGCCTCGGCATCAGGATCCGGCCCAGCAGAGCCAGGGGCAGAAGGAAGGCACATAACTCCCTCCCTCTGCTCCCTCCTCCTCTCGCACCTCCTTGCCCTTGATGGTGGCTGGGCCTTCTCCCTTTGCCTTGGCATACTAGTCTCTCCTCCCCCACTCACCCTCTCCGCAGCAGGGACAGCCTCCTCAACTGCCCTCGCTTGCCGAAGGGTGGTGTTGGTGAAAGACCGTGGACACGCCCCGATCGGGTGCCCAAGGACACCACACAGTTGGCAACGCACCCTGCCACAGGTCGCCGCGAGATGGCCCACCTCCCCACACATGGCGCACTTCTGCACACGGCAGGAGGCGCTCAAGTGTGAGGGGTCACCGCACCTGTGACAGAGTTTTGGCTGCCCCGGTAGAAGACAAGGATCCTGTCTTTCCCAAGGAAGGTCGAGGACGGGATATGCATCACCGAGTTATCCTCGTGTCGCAATTTGACCATGAAAGTCCAGGCCCCCAACCAGATCCCAAACTCATCCAGGTTTTTCTTGGGGAAGTCTTTGACCTCCCCAAACCTGTTCAGCCAGGTCATGATGTCCATATAAGAAAGTGACTCGTTACGAGTTAAAACGGTCACTTTCTTAATGCTATCCTGGCGTGACACCGCCCACACCATAAAGTCACGCCAGGTGGGCTCGTCCTTCACCAGCCTGTAGTTTCTACAGAAGGTTTCTAGGCCCTCCGGGGTAACAAAGCTGATGTCGAACTCCGAGGAGCTGACAGGATGAATCAGGGCAAAGATGTCGCTCGCCCTGAAACCCATCCCGAGTAGGAGTTCCACGACACCCCTCCTCTGGGGACAAGGGCCGGCTCCCCCCCACACGAGACGAGCCACGTTCCTCCGTGTCGGCCCCCTACGCCCGGGTGTAGGGAGAGTCCATCTGGTCTCATCTCCTTCTTCTCGGAACTTCCCTAGGCCAAAACGCTCGACCCAGAACCTAAGGTCTCTCGACTGCCCATCTATGGTCATTGTGGACTGGCCCGCCCGTAAAGCCTCCAGAAGCTGCCATTGCAAATCGCCGTCCCTGGAGCCCGGCGGAAGACATGATGCACCCCCAGGGGCTCCAGAAGCGACGCTGGCATAGGAGCGTGGGGGCCCGGAGGCCGCAGCAACCTCCGCTGCCAGAGTACCAGCGCCACTCCCAGGAACTCCCGCAGAACTACTTGGCCCAGCCACGGCAACTGGAGCACCAGAGGCGGCAACAGTCCGCCCTGGCATAGCCGCCGCGGACCGGGTCACTCCAACTGCAGCAGAAGGAACAGCGGCAGAGAGGACAACAGGAGCAACAATATCAGGAGCAATAACATCAGGAGTAACAACAGGAGCAACGACAGCATCAGGAACAGCAGCAGAAACAACAGCAGGGACAACAGCAGAAATACCAGAAACAACAGGGGCCACAACAGAAATATTACTAGCAGTAGAAATACTTTTTTTAGCAGCAATGGTAATAGCCCCTCCACCCGCAGCCTCCCCGACTACAGGCTCTTGGACCCCCATGTATACTACACCACCTTCTTCAGGAAGACTACTAATTACCCCTTTTGTCCCAACCGCTTTCCCCTTTACCTTACCCGTCTGCTTAACTAGCTTCTCCACTCGTCCATCATTCACACCTGCAGTCTTCCTTCTTACAGCGGGGCCGGCTGCACCACTCGCTGATGGCTTCCCCGCTTTTACCTCGGCCTCCGCATCCACAGTCACCCCGGCACCTGATGTTGTAGGAGGACACGCCCCCTTAGCCCCGGAAGTGACCTCCGCATCACCGGCTTCATCAGCACTGGAGGAGGATGAGTCACGCCCACCTGCCACTCCCCCTTCCCTACGTCTCACTCTGGGGAAAGCCATCGTCATTTTGAGACCTCCTACCAGGGAGGGGGGTTTCCCCACGCCACTCCCCTCCGCAGGGGGGGCCTCCAATTTCCTTCCTTTGCCCTTGTCCGCAGCTATGAGTGCCTTGTCCGCAACCCTGAGTGCCTTGTCCGCCGCCTCCTGAAAGATACTATCAGGCGCCATTTTGACAGCTGGCACCCCGGGCACCCCCGCCACTTGGCGTGACCCGAGGTGCCTGCGCCTCCCTTTTCTCTCCTGGAGGCATCGCAACCTGGGCCGAAGTCCCGGCGCGATGCTCCCCAGGCAACGATTTGACAAATTTAAATGTCTCTATTTCTCTTTTTTTTTTCTCTTTTCACCTTCTTCCTGGTCTTGGCTCCTTTTCCCTCCTCCTCCCCGTCCAAATCTGACATGCTGAATGCTAATTGGTCCATTCTGGACGGGGACTCCAATTGGCAGATTTGCCTCATCAGCTTCCCACCTTCTCCCGAGGCTCCGCCCTCCTCCTCCTCCGTCTCGGGCAGTGGTTGGTTCTCTGGGAGTGTGGGAGATTGCGTCACTTCCTGTCCTGTCATTCTGACTTCTTGTCTTGTCATTCTGACTTCCTGCTTCACTGCCGGCACTGATGCCTGCGTATACGTGGGTATCAGGCTGCCTCTGCGGTGACCAGATGGAAGGTAACGCTGCAGTTGGGATTGCGGGGGTGCAAACAGCGCAGACTTGTCACGGTCTCTGGGCACGAGGGCGCAGCGCTGGTGCTGTCCCACGTTACCACCACTGGTACCGGTGATGAGGGGGCTGCACAAATGTTGGTGGTGATTGTTCCCCCAGGGCGCTTCCCCTATACTGTGCCGACTGGTGGTGTTTGGGCCGCCCTGATGTTGTCGGTGCAGAGTCAGACACAGAAACGGTTGTAAAGTTGAACTTTTACTTCCATGGGTGTGGAGGCACAAATGCTTAAACAGTTTACTCAATACAAAACAACGGGGTACGCCTGGTGACACAGCAAAGTCCTGGGGTGCAGGGTAGACTTGATGAAAGGTGTTCCTAGCCCCTTATACTTCAGTGTTACAGCCCTAAGGTGCGTCTGGGCTCCTATTTGGCTCATAGGAGGATGCCCACCATGATACTAGTACATAATATTCCCCACTCACGTTATGTGGTCCTGATAGCTCAGAGTTTCGGGGTGCAATAGTCAGGGTGGCAGGATATTCCACAGGTCTGGCCTTGGCCCCTGGATCCTGTGATACTTGCTATGGAGCACGTGTTCCAGAATGTTCTCTCCACAGTCTCAGGCTGACAAGATAATGATGCTTGACTTCCTTCAGGGCGATGGCTAGGCAGACAGGGGACAGGATCTTCTGAATAGCTGGAGTATGTCAGCTCTCCAACCTTCCTGGGCCTGTCTAGGACTTGAGATTCCTGCACTAAACTCACTGCTTTCTTCACAGGACATCACACTTATCTCCTCACCTCCTCCTCCTAACACTCCACACTTCTAACTCCTCACACGCAGGACCTTCCTGCAGGGGTGTTACCATGGGGATCCAGTGATCAGCTGACTCCTCCCCTTTTCCCAGGCGATGTCCTCCCATTGGACATTTGGTTACTATTCAATCCTATGGGAGGTGTAATGCATGTGTGAGGCTCACTAGGTGGCGCTGTGTTGTGTGAGACTCAGGACCCCCTGCTATGTCACACAGGCTATGAAGCAACAGGAAATAATACAATGCACAGAGATCACCCTCAGCCCAGCCATAGCCAGCTCTGGGATGCCACATACTCCCCCTCTTTCACTGAGCCGACCTCGGCGACGGGCTGGGGTGAAGGTGAGAAATGTAACATAACGTTAATAAATACGAATAAAGTGCAAATGTCACTAACAGTTTAGAAAAATATAATACTTAGAAACTTGAGGTAAGACCTCCCGGCATAGTCCTGGAATGTCCATGAGAAGTCTGAAGGGTAATGGAGAGATAATTAAACGTAGACTTATGGAACCTTTTGGCGGTACCATCAGACAGTCCATATAGAAACATCAGTAGTGCAAATGGGTCCAGAGGCTCTCTGGCACAAATTTCGTGAGTGTCCATTATCATGAGAGTCTCTCTGAGAAACAATAAACAGTCCTTTCTGTAAGGAAGAGTAGGCACTCTAGCACCAATGTCCATACCGCAATGGGGTAACAGAACTTCCTTGGCTCGGTGAGCCAGGCACTATGGCTTGGATTGTTGCATATAAGTGTAAATACTATATTACATGGCAAGATATTATATATATACTGTATATACACACAGGAAAAACATTAATGTAATCAGAGCAGGAATAACATATATCCTGAAGCAGAGACAGTTAACCTCTTTTACCCAAGGACAGCCATGGCATCACTATAGCGTGTTGGAGGTATGCCTTTTGTGGTACGCTCAGAACGCCTAAGTGGAACGAGATTTGAATCAGGAACAGAGTCACTGAAATCAATTAAATCATCTGTCGAAGGGTTCTCTTGCACTAGAGCAATTGGTGGATAACAGCTAAATGGTAGTAGTTTAGGTGCCCACATAAGCTCAGTTAACGTTGGGGGTCTCTCTTTCGCTTCAGAAGGTGACAAGATCTCTGTACTCGTTGTCTCAGCTGGGGGCACCTCTGTGGGTAGTCCTTCTTTAAGGCACAGCTTCAGACGGTTTCGGTGTACTACTTGGGGCTGTCTCCCAGGTTTAGAGATCTCATACACGTCGGATTCAGGATATGGTATGGAGATGACACTGTATGGTTCTTTCTCCCAGAATGGATCCAATTTCCCATTCCGATGGTTATTCCTTAACCACACACGGTCGCCAACTTTCAGGGGTGCTGCATGGGCGTGATGGTTGTAATCCTCCTGTTGTCTCCTACGAACCTCATCCATGTGTGTTTCAACTATCTCTTTAGCTTCTTCCATACGTCGGCGGTGTTCAACAACCCAGTCTGTTATGGGTAGTGGATTGATGGTGTCAGGGACCTTCACACCAAGGGTTAAGTCTGAAGGAAGTTGACCTTGTCTTCCAAACATTAGATAAAATGGTGTGTATCCCGTAGATGTTTGGGGTGTGTTGTTGTAAATATAGGCCAAGTCCTTGATACGCTCAGGCCACTCAACACCAGGTGTAACTGCGGCTGTTCTTAGCATGCCGATGATCACTTGATTTGCCTTCTCGCACATACCATTCCCTTGAGGGTGATACGCTGTGGTTCGCAACTTCTTGCAGTCTTGGAACTGACACAGCTCACGGAACAATTGGGATTCAAACGCCGATCCACGGTCGGTGAGGATATGCTCAGGACAACCGTAATGGCGGAAAAACTCTGCGTAGAAGGTCTCAGCCGTAGTTCTTGCTGTAAGATCTCTGACAGGCACGATGACAAGGAACTTGGAGTAATGATCCACCATCGTCAGAGCGTAGCTGTAGCCGGAACGTGTGGGACCCAACTTCACATGGTCCAGAGCAACAATTTCACACGGCTTTTGAGTCTTAATTGGATGTAGAGGGGCCTTCTGATCTCTTCGACCTTCCTTGGTGATACTACAGGCGGGACACTCTCGGCACCAACTCTCAATGTCACTCCTCATCCCAACCCAATAGAAGCGACGACGGATGGTAGCTTCGGTCTTTTGTACCCCGAAGTGACCAGATCTGTCATGATACGCCTCAAGTATCATCTGTGCGTCTCTTCTTGGTACGAGGATCTGATGAAGCCTTTCACCTGTGACAGGATCAAGAGTGTTTCTAAGTAGAAGGCCTCGTTGGACAAACAAGCGCTTCCTCTGTCGCCAAAGGCGTTTTAATTCCACGTCATGAAGACCTCTCTTTACACGGGTTGGTATTCTTCCTGTAAGCAGGAAATCTGACAATTCTCCTAAAACTCTGCTCTCTTCTTGGAACGTTTTCCACAGAGATGGCTCCTGGAGGGATTCGGCAGCTGTTTTCGCCAGAGATTCTCCTTCTACAGGGACACCAATAGCAACCTGTTGGGCAAACTTGTTGTAGAATGGTGGCATCTCCACCTCTTCCCAGATGTCTTCTCGGGGTGGTTCTTCTCCCACAGGCAACCTTGAGAGTGCATCAGCGTTAGCGTTGGACTTGCCACTGCGATACTTGACAGAGAACTTGTAATTCGTGAGTCTTGAGGCCCACCGTTGTTCAAGGGCTCCCAGTCGAGCAGTGTCCAGGTGCGCCAACGGATTGTTATCTGTGTACACGGTAAAGGGTGTGGCAGCCAGGTAGTCTTTAAACTTCTCTGTCACGGCCCAGACAAGCGCCAGAAGTTCGAGTTTGAAAGAACTATAGTTCTGGTCGTTCTTCTCCGCGCCTCTCAGACTCCTGCTGGCGTAGGCGATGACTCGCTCTTTGTTGTCCTGAACCTGGGACAACACTGCACCCAAACCTTGGTGACTTGCATCTGTGTACAAGCGGAATGGCTGACTGTAGTCGGGATAGGCTAGAATTGGTGGTTGCGTCAGAAGTGCTTTAAGCGCTTGAAAGGCTTCCTCTTGACGCGCTGTCCAGTCTACCGGAAGCTTTCGGTTGTAGTTTTCTCTGGGACAACCGCGCAACAACTCGTTCAGAGGCTCGGCTACTTGGGCGAAGTGTGGTATGAAACGCCGGTAGTAACCTGCGAATCCAAGGAAGCTTCGGACTTCTTTGACGGTAGTTGGTCTTCGCCAGTTCTGGACTGCAGTGATCTTTTCAGGATCAGGTTGGACGCCTTGTGCGCTCACGACATGCCCAAGGTAGTGAACTTGGGATTTCAACAGGTAGCACTTGGAGGGCTTCACCTTTAGGCCGTGCTGTATAAGTACCTTGAATACCTCGGACAGGTGACGAAGGTGTTCTTGGTATGTCCGGGAGAATACAATAACATCGTCCAGGTACAGTAGCACACTCTGGAAATTCTCATGGCCGAGGCACCTCTCCATAAGCCGTTGGAATGTGGCTGGGGCATTACATAGCCCAAATGGCATACTATTGAATTCAAAGAGCCCCATCGGGGTCGTAAACGCAGTCTTTTCACGATCTTCAGGCGCCATAGGGACTTGCCAGTATCCACTGGTTAAGTCCAGGGTCGAGAAACAGGTAGCTGATCCCAAAGCCGTTAGAGATTCCTCAATCCGTGGCAATGGGTATGCGTCTTTGTGCGTGACATTGTTGAGTTTACGATAGTCCACACAAAATCGTAGGGTTCCGTCTTTCTTCTTGACAAGGACTAGCGGGGCTGCCCAGGGGCTGTTACTCTCCCGGATGACATCAGCATCTCGCATCTCTTGGATCAACTTTTTCACCGGTTGGTACATTGCTGGTGGTATTGGACGGTGACGCTCCTTGATTGGATGGTGGTCGCCAGTCAGAATGCGATGTTGTATGGTCGTGGTCTTACCAAAGTCCAATGGGTGTTTGCTGAATGCCTGTTGGTAACGCTTGGCCACATTGCGAACCCCATTGATGTGCTCTATAGGGGTATTGGCGTCTCCCACGTTCAATTCATCCCACCAGGACTTCGTGGCTCCATTCTGAATGTTCTCAGCAGCTTGGGTGGAACGCTGTGTGGCGGTAGAATCACCAGAGAGAATGTCTTCTGGTGCTAACCGGTGTAGCAGGGCCACAGAGTGGAACTTGTGGAGGTTCACGGGAGCATCGCCCAAGTTGACTAAGCGGACAGGAACACGTCCATTGGAAACTGTGACAAGGCTGCGGGCAGCCATGACAAGTGGTTGGCCATCTACCTGTATGGGTTGTAGCAAGGCCTCGTAGTCCTGATTTTCTATGCCCGGACGGGCACGGCACCACACCATAGTTTCTGTTCCAGGCTGTAGGGTTACTGGACGGATATCTTGGATCCGGACTCGACCAATTTCACCTTGTTTGTTGGCGAACTTGTGCTGGGCATTGAGTACACGAATGGCCCGCTGAATGGTCTGCTGGTCACTGGGAGAAGCTGTAAGGAGAGAGGCATGCAAGGCATCCAACACTTCTGCAAAGCAATGGCGTAAAACATTCATGCCTAATATTACAACTGCAAACCTATCATCCTCTACATCAGTGACAATTACACCCTGTCTAGGCAGTTTCAAGTCCCCAATCTGGATAGTGGGTTCCCAATAACCCTGCTGTGGTATGGGCTGTCCATTGCTGGCACACAGATTTATCCATGTGTCAGGTGTTCTATTCAACACACCTAAGTCCCAATGTTCAAGGAACACCTGCTTGCGCAGGGTTGTTACCTGAGATCCAGTGTCCACCAACGCTGTCAGTGGGACGCCGTTCACCCGGATTGTGATGTGTGGGCAGGCTGAGATGAAGCGTGACAATGGCACTGAAGATTCACCTGGGCCCTTCTTCTTTCCTCCCGAGGGGCGGCCCGCTGCCTAGGGGGTGGTCCGTTTAACTGGAAACACTGAGGCCTGGTGTGTCCATATCTATGGCAATAGGTACAGTATGGCCTCTCACTCTGTGGAGGTTTCACTGAAGACGGACGTCTGGGTGGCGACTCAGGTGAGATGTTGAGACTTCGCAAAGGATCACTGGACGATGAAGACGGCTGGGTCAGACGATCTAGACGGACGGTGATCTGTTCCATGGCACGGGTCAGATGATCCACTCGGGCCAGAAGGTCATCTCGGGAGTCTGCTGGTGTAGTCTGCGCAGTTTGAGCAGCAGGTGAGGTACCCAGAGGTAGTGGCAGGACAACTGGAGCAATGCTTGTTGATGGTCCAGGTGAGGGAGCACAGATGACTGGGCTCGGCTGGGGCTGCTCCTGTCCCAAGACCTGGATGGCAAGGGCCTTGAAGTCAGCAAACGTGATGCTGGGATGTTGTGCAGCAAGCATTCGCAACTGACTCTGGAGCAATGTGGTACCCGCCCCTTCTATGAAGCGGTCAAGCAAGATTTTATCAGAGTCCACATTTTCACGTGGATCCACTTGCACCACAGCTCTGAACGCCTCTTGGAGGGATAAAGCATAGTCCCGCAGGGTCTCACCAGGTAGTTGTCGTCTGGAAAAGAAGCGCATCTTTACTTCGGAGACAGATCGCACGTCAAAGTTCACCTGGAGTTCTTCCAGAATTTGCCCAGGGGTTCTTTTGTCAGAGGCAGGCCAGGATTTGACCTCCCTAGCTGCAGCACCCTCAAGCTGGCCCAGCAGGATCTGTATCTGCTGTTCTGTATTCAGAGGATAGAACTGGAAGAGAGACAGCATCTTCTCACGAAAGTCCCTGAGGGTATGCGCCTCCCCTTTGTAGCGCGGCAGCCATGGTGTACCAGGGTAAAATAGCATGGAGAATGGTAGGCTGCTCGCCTTGGGCACTGCTGGATCACTAGAAACAGATGGCACAATGTCACTTTGCTCAGTCATGTTGTTTGCAGGTATGACTGGAATTAGGTCGCCGTCTCTTTAAGAAACTCAACTGCTTGCTGGCAGGGAATGGAGACTACAACTTGGAATGCTGTCCCTTTAAGAATGCTGTAGCTATTAACAGAGTCACTGTGATGCAGGCTGACGGTGTGCTCCCCCTCTTTAATGGTGGCACTCCCCACGGACACTGTACACGGAAAACACTCGCTGGGGCCGTGGGAGGACTGAAGACAAGGACAGGGAGGCACAGTACTCACTGACAGCAACTGCAGCGTGGACCAGAGATCAGCGGTGCACAGCAGGGACGGTGATGCGGCACCGGAGAGTCAGAAATGGCGCTGGCACGTTCGCCTTTCACTTTCTTGTATGGGTGCGCTGGAGCATTGCGCTCAGCATTCTGGGCTCTCCTAAGATGGTGGCAGATGGGTCTCCTGGCCTCATGGGCAGTGCTAAAAATCTCCCGCACTTTTGCAAGGTACAGTTAACCCTTTGTGGGCGTTCTTACACAGTGATGTGGCGCAGCAAACAAGTCCTGGGCGTTTTAACTCTTCCAGGGCTGTAACACACTGAGAGGACAGTCTTTAGGGCTTACTTCAGGGGTATAGGGCTCCCCCTCTTTGTGGCAAGCACTCTCAGGGAATAAACTTGATCTTAGCAAAGTCCACAATAAAGACCGATGCTCTGGAGACAATTTGGCGCACTTTTCGTGGCGACTTTCTCAAAATGGCACACACCCGTATCCTGTTTGTGACGCCAGTTTTTCTTGCGGTGACCAGATGGAAGGTAACGCTGCAGTTGGGATTGCGGGGTGCAAACAGCGCAGACTTGTCACGGTCTCTGGGCACGAGGGCGCAGCGCTGGTGCTGTCCCACGTTACCACCACTGGTACCGGTGATGAGGGGGCTGCACAAATGTTGGTGGTGATTGTTCCCCCGGGGCGCTTCCCCTATACTGTGCCGACTGGTGGTGTTTGGGGCGCCCTGTTGTTGTCGGTGCAGAGTCAGACACAGAAACGGTTGTAAAGTTGAACTTTTACTTCCATGGGTGTGGAGGCACAAATGCTTAAACAGTTTCTTCAATACAAAACAACGGGGTACGCCTGGTGACACAGCAAAGTCCTGGGGTGCAGGGTAGACTTGATGAAAGGTGTTCCTAGCCCCTTATACTTCAGTGTTACAGCCCTAAGGTGCGTCTGGGCTCCTATTTGGCTCATAGGAGGATGCCCACCATGATACTAGTACATAATATTCCCCACTCACGTTATGTGGTCCTGATAGCTCAGAGTTTCGGGGTGCAATAGTCAGGGTGGCAGGATATTCCACAGGTCTGGCCTTGGCCCCTGGATCCTGTGATACTTGCTATGGAGCACGTGTTCCAGAATGTTCTCTCCACAGTCTCAGGCTGACAAGATAATGATGCTTGACTTCCTTCAGGGCGATGGCTAGGCAGACAGGGGACAGGATCTTCTGAATAGCTGGAGTATGTCAGCTCTCCAACCTTCCTGGGCCTGTCTAGGACTTGAGATTCCTGCACTAAACTCACTGCTTTCTTCACAGGACATCACACTTCTCTCCTCACCTCCTCCTCCTAACACTCCACACTTCTAACTCCTCACACGCAGGACCTTCCTGCAGGGGTGTTACCATGGGGATCCAGTGATCAGCTGACTCCTCCCCTTTTCCCAGGCGATGTCCTCCCATTGGACATTTGGTTACTATTCAATCCTATGGGAGGTGTAATGCATGTGTGAGGCTCACTAGGTGGCGCTGTGTTGTGTGAGACTCAGGACCCCCTGCTATGTCACACAGGCTATGAAGCAACAGGAAATAATACAATGCACAGAGATCACCCTCAGCCCAGCCATAGCCAGCTCTGGGATGCCACACCTCTACTAGGGACGGCTGCCCGACTATACTGTACCGCCATGCTGTCATCTGATTCCAGGTCTGACTCGCAATAGTCGTCCTCTCCCGAGCTGTCTGAGGACGCGGGGCCATCCTTCAACAACCGCTCCTGCTGTTTGCGGAAAAAGCGGTCATTGTTCAGCAGCTTCTCTCTGAACGGCCCCGCGCCCTCCAGGATCTCCGCACACCTGGCTTCCAGGGTCTTAATCTGCTTTTTGAGGCTCTTTACTTGCCTGCTGAAAACCGGGCGGTCCTTCCTCGAGGCCCTGGCGCTACGGGCACGAGCGCTTTGCAGCTCTCCACCCATAGCGAACAGGGACCTCCGGGCCCGGTCATACTCCTCCAGGACCGCCTCGATCCTCCGGCTGTAGATGGCAACCTCTTCTCCAGCCTTCCGGATGCCCCATCCCGCGGGTGATTGAGGCAGCGATGACGGTAAGGCGTCTTTTCTCCTGCTTGCAGGGACCCTTCCAGAGGAAACCGCATATCCTGTGGCCGTAGCCCCCTTCAGACCGGCTTCACCCGCCACTGCCGCTGATGTTACCACCGTGGCTGATGTCGCCGTCTTCACGGATCCACCTGCCGGGACTGCTGACACCCTGTCGCCACTGCTACCCCTGCTGGCGTCGCCTGCTTCACGGGAGTCGCTACTCCCGATGCTGTTCCTGATGCTGCAGCCGCCAATGTCGCTGCTGCTGCTCCCGATGCTGTTGTCCCGGTCGCCAGTCTCATTGAGGCTTGCTGCCTCAGCGACCTCCGCCTGCCCTGCTCTGCTGGTGCTGTGTCGGCAGACATTCTCCTGCCCCCCGCCTGTAAGGTCCGGGGGGCAGGAGCTCCACGCTCCATGATAAGGCTCCCTTCCGCACGGGGAAGGGAGTCGGAGCTACGGTCTGTAACAAAAAGACCGAAGACCACACACAATAAGCGGTCTCCAAGTGTCCAAAACCACGCAAGCCTCTGAAGCTAGGAGCTCAAACAGACACGTCTGACTCCCACGGTTGCCCCGAAGGAATTGGAACTATTTTTTTTAGAAAAGTAGAAAAAAAATTCACAAACACTGTCACATACAAAAATACAATATAAAACCCATAAACAGAGACAATACATAAATCCAAAACATAGCATAAATAACATCAATAAATAAGATACAAGAAGACGCCGGGACAAAATTAAAGACCAAAAAAAAAACCCAGCCGCAAACCAGCCCCCATCCATTCAGCCTTTCACTCCGCCTTTCACTCTCCAGTCTTTCTTCAATCATCTGCCAGTCAAAACTCTAACTATCTTGGAAACAAAAGAAAATCCAAATAAGTAATATACAATGGAAACATATTACACTAACAGAAAACTAACAAAAACCCCAACTGAAACTTATTAGAAAACTTATTTTATTTTATTTTTTTTCCCTTCACCACACCCTGCCAGCACCACGCCCCATGTCCTCCCATGTCCGCATAGTCCTGGTGCTGGCACCACCCACCACCGAGCCCCTGAAATCCGACCTGGCTCTCCGCCTCATGTCCTCCCATGTCCGCATAGTCCAGAGCCAGGCCGGACACACGAAACCTATATACCCAACCCTCCACCCCCCAAAAGAAACCCCCCTCCCAAACAACCTACCCCCCCTAAGAAAAAAAAAAAACCTTTAACTACTGCATACAATGGGAATATGAAAATGGAAATGGAAAATGGAAACGGACAAAAAAAAATATGATAAGTGACAAATAGCAAATAACAAAGTACCAGACAAGAAAACCAGACAAAATACAATAACAAAACCCACAATCTTATATAAACCGTTGACACCCCCTTCCCTCCCATAAACCTCCCATAGGCCTAGGGTCGGTTATCCTCAAGCCTCTTATCCTTCCATCCTATTTCCAAAACAAAATGCCTATGCGGTGACACACCAGCCCTCCACCAGGAAGAGAGCACAAGAGGCCCATCCCTACCTACTTGCCCTACCACTATGTCCCTATCTATCAATCTATCCCTACTCTATCCCTACCTGTCCCTCCCTACCATTAAAAAATAACAAACCCCACCTCTTGTGCAAAACCTTGCCCTACCTTTCCCTATCTGGCCCTAACCTAGCTAACCTGTTTTAATCCCTTATTCTATCCCTCAGGGAACAGAAAAGGTGAAACCCCTCCAGAGGGTACCAGCCCTTTTTGCGCCCAGCCCCTCATACTCCCGAGAGTGCACCCTCACCAGGTCCACCATGATGTTTTTAACCACCTCCACCTCCGGGAGGATTTTGCCTCGCGTCGATACTAGACACCGGGATGACCACAAGTGGACCTGACCACTGCACTAAAAATAAAAGTGTCTGACAGTCCCTGCCCTCCGGGTGTTTGAATGTCCCATAGGCCCACTCGGCATAGGAAAGGCCAGCCAGCCGCAGCCAACCGGTGGAGGTCCCCACCAATTTGCAAACCCTTATATTGAAGGGGCACTGAAGCAGGAAGTGCTCCATGCTTTCCAGCATGTCGCCACACTCCTCCCGAGGGCAGCCTCGTTCGTCGGAGTTCCGGTACTTCGTTCCCCCTCACATATAACTTACCTAGGAGGCAGCGCCGTCAGATCCCAAAACTTCTGAGGAAACCTTTTGCGTTAAGAAAACACAACCCTCCCTCTAAGGTTTCTCCTGGGCAATTTTTGACGCCAGAGGCTTCTGGAAGCGGGTCAACAGGACCTTGTCGTCAAGAAACGTCTTGACTGAGTCCTGATCTCCCACGCCCCCAGCCCCACCGACGAATCACTTTCAAGACCAGGGAAGCTGGCCGGGGATATCCATGGGGTGCACGAAGATCTTTCACTTGCCCTCTGCCTCCCATTTCTGGAAGAAGGGCCGAAACCCCCCTGGCAGGAGGCTCCCACGAGGAGCCCCCTCAGCGGAGAGGTTTGGTAGATTGATCTTAAGAAGGTGTTCATTAAGAACACCACGGGGTTAACCATATTTAACCCCCCCAGCCTCCTTGTGCGGTATGTAACCTCCCTCTTGATTAGGTTGGCCTGTTCCCCCATAACAATTGGAAGAACAGGCAACAGATCCTACTCCAACAAGACTCCGTCAAGGCACAGCGCTCCTAGATAGATCACCAATGGGAGCAGGAAGGCTTTGGCAAGGTGAACCCTTTCTCTCAGGGTCAAAGACCAACCCTTCCGCAATCAACTCTCTGGGCGCACCTTAAGCCTACCTTCCCAATTTTGGGTGGGTAATCCCCTGGCCAAAATGGATGCCTAAGATCTTTACAGCCCCTGGGGTTCTGGGGGGTGTCCGGGAGAGAAAATCCGGCTCTCCCCTCCCAGCCAGAGGCTCCACACTTGTTCCTGTTCACAGCTGATCCGGAAGCCTCCGGTAACTGTCCCTTCAGACATCACCCATTCAATCTCCTCCCGCGCGAGACAGCGGTGACATCATCCGCGTGGCTACTGTCCTCGGGGAGCGGTGCCCTCCAGGTCCATCCTGACTCCCGCCCCGGCCCACCATTAATCCGCCTAATCGGGGGTCAATGGCGCACATACGTAGCGGGCTCGGGACATCCCTGTCGGACGCCCGACCCCACCTCAAAAGGACGACCAACCCAACCATTCACAAGTGGGAAAGACTCGCCCCAGCGTATAAGGTCTGCACCACTGAATGAACCCCCAGGCAGGCCATCCTCGGGGTTGCCACAAATACTCATGTTCCCCTGTCAAGCCTTAGCCTGATCTAGGGACAGCAGTACCCCTTCCACCGACCTGCCCTCTCTGCTCCCGCCTCCCTGCACTCGGCCGCCTTGGTGCTCCCGGAACAGAGCAGTGCTGAGCCGGCGAGAGGAGCCGGGGCGCAAACTGTACCAGCCGATTGAAAAGTACCTTCGCCAGAATCTTCCGGTCCGCATTGAGAAGTGCTATGGGCCGCCAGTTCTCAATATGGCTCGGATCCTTACCCTTTGACAGAACTATAAGGGCAGACCTCCTCATTGACTTTGGCAGAGTGCCCGAGGATAGACACTCATTAAGCATGTCAGTCAAGAGGGGAGCCAAAGCTCCTTTAAAGGTCCGATAGAACTCAGATGTTAAGCCATCCGGGCCAGGTGACTTCTTGAGGGCAAGACCCTCAATAGCCCTGACGACTTCCTCTTCCCTTATAGGTTCTACCAAAACATCAAGAGAAAGGTCTTCTGCTGACTCAGGAATGGCTTCAGCCAAGAAACCTGAAATCTGATCCCGATTCAGTTCCTTCTTTGCCAAAAGGTTCGAGTAGAAGGACCTGACGACCTCCAAGATCCCTGACCTGGATCTTGTCAGGGATCCTGTACTGTCAATCAGGCCTGTTACTGTCTTACAAGTCACTGACATCTTACAGTTCCTGTAGGGGTCGGGCGAGCGGTATTTCCCGAAATCCCTCTCAAGAACCAAAGATGCGTGCCTATCATACTGACACCTTTTAAGCAAAGCCTTCACACCGGAGATATCCTCCTGGCTACCTCCGGTCTAGACCAGATGTTCAAATCTCTTCCTCAGTGCACTGTACATGCGGTACATGTCCAGTGACCTGAGGCTTGAGAGCCGGCGGAAAAATCCCGCCACCCTTTTTTTGAATATCTCCCACCACTCTGACCTAGTACCTTCAAGACCCAGTAATAGTACCTGATCCTGAAGAAACTTCTCAAAGGCTTGTCTTACAGCTGCCTCCTCAAGGAGTGACGAATTCAGCCTCCACAAACCTCTTCCTCTCCGGAGGGTCTCTGAAATATTCAAAGAAAACAAAATTAGACAGTGATCGGAGAACTCCACCTCCACCACGGACACAAGGGTGGTGACGGAATTCTCCTTCAAAAAAAAACCTATCTATCCTGGACCTAACACTACCTCTCTGAAAGGTGAACCCACGGTGACCTGGGAAATGCCTGATGTGGATATCCTCCAGGCGAGCTTCACTCACTATGCTATTTAACGCGATGCCATCATAGGGCAGTCTATCTCTGGTACCTCCTCGGTCTTGGGGTCTAGTTATGGTATTAAAATCCCCTCCAAAGATGACTTGTTTGCCCGTAAAAAGAAAAGGCTTGATCTTCATAAAGAGGCTTTTACGGTCCCACTTTGTCTGGGGACCGTAGATGTTAATGAGGCGCAGGCTTTGCCCCTTCATGAAGACGTCTAAGACTAGGCACTTTCCCATTTCGAGCTCGATCAGTCGCTGGCATTTCACCTCTGCGGTAAAAAGCACCGCCACTCCACTATACGGCTCAGCTGCAAGAGACCAGTAGGAGTGCCCCCTGCGCCACTCCCTCCTTGCTCTGTTTATCTCCGATAGAGTACAGAGCCTGGTCTCCTGCAAAAACAAAATGTCAGCTTCAACCCGGCCAAGAAAATCAAAGGCTGCAAACCTAGCCGTATCAGACTTAATGCTGGCCACATTAATGGTGGCCAGCGTCAGTGGAGAGGGGA
The DNA here is from genome assembly GCA_947044405.1 of Leptodactylus fallax. Lineage (NCBI taxonomy): Eukaryota > Metazoa > Chordata > Amphibia > Anura > Leptodactylidae > Leptodactylus > Leptodactylus fallax. Next base: position 1,206,418 of record CAMRHE010000125.1, on the reverse strand, counting down.
CTGCCATTAAGACCAATTGAGCTCAATGACCTTCAGTTTCCCACCCCCTTTCCTCCTACCACCTCCACCCCTTGATGAGTCAGAAGAGGACCTGCGACTTTTCCTCGTCTTACGGGTCCTCTTCTTACATTGGGATTGGTCCATCACCTCACCTAGTGCGGTTTGGCCAGGCAAGGGATGGACTTCCCCCGTAGTTTCTCCCTGGAGAGTATTAGTGACATTTTTTACAACAGTTTCCACAATAGCTTGAGGTGCATCGTCCTCCCGGAGGGAGACTCAGCAGCCCCCGACGGTCCCACCTCCCCCTCTGAAGCCTCCCCTGAGTCTGATGCGTCCTCGCAGAGGGTTTGGTACCGGTTAGGGCTGATCACTGAAAGGTCCTCGAGTCTACGTTCCTTTGCCGGGGGGGGGGGGGGGCAGATGTTTTTACCCTCGCTTTACTCGGTGACTTTCTCCGCCTGACCGTCTGTTCCTCCCCAGCACTAACGTACTGGGAAGATGAAGACAGGTCAGCCTCTTCCTCCCTCTGCAGTCTTCTCATCTCCTCAATCAGGGCCGTGCCCGTTGCTACTTCAGCATTAGAATCCAACCCAGCAGGATCAGGGGCAGAGGGGAGACACATAATGCCCTCCCTCTGCTCCCTTCTCGTATCTCTCCTTCCCGCCCTAGATGGTGGCTGGGTTTTCTCCCTCCGCGTCGGCAACCTGGTCTCTCCACCTCCGACCCCCTCCACGGTGACAGGGACAGTCTCCTCACCTGCCCCTGCCCGTCGGAGGGTGACATTAGCGAAATACCTCGGGCACGCGCCGATTGGGTGACCAAGGTCACCACACAGGTGGCACCGAATCCTATCACAGGTTGCAGCTAGATGACCTAATCCCCCACACATGGCACACTTCTGCACCCTGCAGGAGGCACTCAAGTGCGAGGGATCACCACACCTGTGACAGAGCTTCGGCTGCCCCGGGTAGAAGACAAGAATCCTGTCTTTCCCGAGGAAGGTTGAGGACGGGATATGCATCACCGAGTTATCCTCATGCTTCAATTTGACCATAAAGGTCCAGGCCCCCGACCAAATGCCAAACTCATCAAGGTTCTTTCGGGGGAAGTCTTTCACTTCCCCATACCTGTTGAGCCAGGTCATAATGTCCATGTAAGAAAGTGACTCGTTACGAGTCAAAACGGTTACCTTCTTAATTGCATCCTGGCGCGACACCACCCACACATTGAAGTCGCGCCAGCCGGGCTCATTCTTTGCCAACTCATAATTACCCCAGAAGGTTTCTAAGCCCCCCGAGGTAACAAAGCTGACATCAAACTCTGAGGAGCCGACCGGGTGAATGAGGGCAAAGATGTCACTCGCCCTAAAGCCCATCCCGAGCAGAAGTTCGACGACTCTCCTCCTCTGAGGACAAGGGCCTTCTCCCCCCCACCCGAGACGGACTACATTCCTCCAGACCGGCCGCTGCCCGGGTGTCGGGAGAGTCCACCTGGTCTCACCCCCCTCATCTCGGAACTTCCCTAGGCCAAAACGTTCAATCCAAAACCTAAGGTCCCTCGATTGACCATCCACTATCATCGTTCTCTGCCCTGCTCGTAAGGCCGCCAGGAGCTGCTGTTGTAATTCACCGTCCCTGGCCCCCAGTGATGGACACGAGGCACCCCTTGGGACCCCCGAGGCGACACTGGCATAGGAACGTACCGAGCTTGAGGCCACAGTCCCAGCCCCCAACTCCAGTGCCACCTTCGGGTGCCCCCTGAAGCCTGCTCGGCCCGGCCACCACCGCGGCCACTGGGACACCAGAGACAGGAGCGGTCGTTCCCAGCGTCGCAGCCGTGGACCGGGCGACCCCGGGTTCCGGGGCAAACAACATATTAGGTAACACATTTGGCAAAGCTACTGTGGCATCCCCGAGCTGGCTATGGCTGGGCTGAGGGTGATCTCTGTGCATTGTATTATTTCCTGTTGCTTCATAGCCTGTGTGACATAGCAGTGGGTCCTGAGTCTCACACAACACAGCGCCACCTAGTGAGCCTCACACATGCATTACACCTCCCATAGGATTGAATAGTAACCAAATGTCCAATGGGAGGACATCACCTGGGAAAAGGGGAGGAGTCAGCTGATCACTGGGTCCCCATGGTAACACCCCTGCAGGAAGGTCCTGCGTGTGAGGAGTTAGAAGTGTGGAGTGTTAGGAGGAGGAGGTGAGGAGATAAGTGTGATGTCCTGTGAAGAAAGCAGTGAGTTTAGTGCAGGAATCTCAAGTCCTAGACAGGCCCAGGAAGGTTGGAGAGCTGACATACTCCAGCTATTCAGAAGATCCTGTCCCCTGTCTGCCTAGCCATCGCCCTGAAGGAAGTCAAGCATCATCATCTTGTCAGCATGAGACTGTGGAGAGAACATTCTGGAACACGTGCTCCATAGCAAGTATCACAGGATCCAGGGGCCAAGGCCAGACCTGTGGAATATCCTGCCACCCTGACTATTGCACCCCGAAACTCTGAGCTATCAGGACCACATAACGTGAGTGGGGAATATTATGTACTAGTATCATGGTGGGCATCCTCCTATGAGCCAAATAGGAGCCCAGACGCACCTTAGGGCTGTAACACTGAAGTATAAGGGGCTAGGAACACCTTTCATCAAGTCTACCCTGCACCCCAGGACTTTGCTGTGTCACCAGGCGTACCCCGTTGTTTTGTATTGAAGAAACTGTTTAAGCATTTGTGCCTCCACACCCATGGAAGTAAAAGTTCAACTTTACAACCGTTTCTGTGTCTGACTCTGCACCGACAACATCAGGGCGCCCCAAACACCACCAGTCGGCACAGTATAGGGGAAGCGCCCCGGGGGAACAATCACCACCAACATTTGTGCAGCCCCCTCATCACCGGTACCAGTGGTGGTAACGTGGGACAGCACCAGCGCTGCGCCCTCGTGCCCAGAGACCGTGACAAGTCTGCGCTGTTTGCACCCCGCAATCCCAACTGCAGCGTTACCTTCCATCTGGTCACCGCACTACTTCTGCAGCAACCATGCCTACATTTTCCAAATTAGTCCTAGGAACCTCCGCTACCGCATCTTTAACAACAGGGACAGCAGTAGCAGCAACACAAGGGATGAAAACCTCCATAGCCCCCCCTCCCCTTTCCCTCACAAGGAACATCTAAATCACTCTCTGAAACTACAGTTTTTTCCCCCTCCTCCGCCCTCCTCTCCTGACGCCTGCTTTTCCTACTCCCCAGTCTGCTCTTACTCACCGCTTTCTTACCCACACTCACCATTACCTCATTCACACCGGGGCTTGCGGCCTTGGGCGGCTCCACGAGCAGGATTGGCATATTCCGGGCCTCCATTTCACTCTCCTTCCGCTTAGTTGGGGCGACTTGTGCCTCTGCCTCGACCTCCGCATCGTCAGCTGCCACAGCGCTCAATGCTTTAGGAGCGGACTTGCTCCTAGCGCTGACGGCAGCCTCCACATCACCGGTCTCATTGGCTTCCTCGGCACCTGAAACCGGAAGGGAGGGACAAGTCACACGCCCCTTCCCCTTACGATGGACCTGGGGAGGGGCCGGCGCTACTTTGACTCTGCCCACAGGGGCAGGCTTTACTGCTTCTTTACCTCCCTTCGTGGGAGGTGCTTTTCCGACCTTGTCCGCTGCAATTTCGGGCGCCATTTTCAAAACTACACCCAGCTCCCCAGCCACACCGCTACTTAGAGAAAGCGGGGTCTGGGGAGTCTGCGCCCCCTTATCTCACCCGCGGGCAACACCCCAGATTCAGCCTGGGCTAGAGTCAATGGGGGTTGCCATGCGGGAACAGTTTTATCTGCTGCGACACTCACGTATTTCAGGGTGCCGACTTCTTGCGGCTTGGTCTTCTTCTTTTTCCTTTTTTTTAGATTCCTCTTCGTTTGCAAGGTCGTCTACGGAAAAAGCCATCTTCTCCATTCTTGCCGAGGATTCTAGCATGCAGATTTCGTGGATTAACCTCCCTGCAGCAGAACCCATATCGTCTTCTGATGTTGCCGGTAATGGCGGTAGATTCTCCGGTAGCTTAGGTAAACTTGCCGATTTCTCTGGGGGCGTATAGGTCGGAATGCCTGAACTCACTCTCTTAGACTTCCGGCTACTGCCGTACTCTGCCAGCAGGCTCCCCTCTGAGTCAGTATCTGACTCGTATTCTTGATCCGAGCTTTTGGAGGACGCGAGGCCTTCCCACAGCAGCCGCTCCTGCTGCTTGCGGTAAAAACGATCGTCATTCAGGAGTTTCTCCCTGAAAGGCCCCGCGCCCTCCAGGATCTCTCGGCATCTTTGGTCAAGCCCTTTAATTTGCTCCTTCAGCTTTTTGACCTGCTTACTCAGTGCCGGTCTCTCATGCCTTGAGGCCCTGTCACTACGGGCACGGACACTCTGAAGCTCCGCACCCATAGTGAACAGGGACCTCCTGGCTTTATCATACTCTTCAAGGGTAGTGTCAATACGCTTACTATATGCAAGCACATCCTCGCCAGCCTTCCGAATCCCCCAACCTGATGATGGCAAGGAAGGAGGGGGGACCTCACTGGCCTTTTTACTTGTACAGGGCTCAGCCTCCGCCGGGGTCTTCAGACCTAGACGTCCCTTGCTGCGGGTTGCCATACCGCTTTCCACTGGAGCCTGCTGCCTCTCCGATCTTCTCCTGGTGCTGCTGCTACTGCCGTCTATTGAGAGCCTCCTGCCCCCCGCCAAGCTGGCTCGGGGGGCAGGAGCACCTTGCTCCATGGTGAGAAAACCCCAACCTTGGAAAAGGAAAGGGGTTGGAGCCTCCAACTATGACTGGAAAACTGCTACTGTTACACAAAAACACCACACACCAAGCCTCTCTTCTGAGCTGAAAAGCAGACTATAGCCTCTAGACTCAGGAGCTCAGACAGGCGTGTCTGACTCCCACAGCTGCCCCGAAGGAATTGGAACTATTTTATTAGAAAAGTAGAAAAAGTTCACAAACACTGTCACATACGAAAATACAATATAAAAACTATAAACAGAGACAATACATAAATCTAAAACATAGCATAAAACCATCAACAAATAAAATACAAGAAAACCCCGGGACAAAAAAAAAAAAAAAAAAAAAAAAAAAATCGCGAACCAGCCCCATCCATCCTGCCTTTCACTGCGCCTTTCACGCCACCTTTCACTCTTCTCACGTCTTTCTCCAGTCATCCGTCAGTCAAAAACTCTAACAAAAGAAAATCTAAATGAGCAATATACAATGGAAACATATAACGGAAACATATAACGGAAACTTATAACACTAACAAAATCCCCAACTGAAACTTACTAAAAAAAAAAATTTTGTATTTTTTTTTTTCCCCCCTCACCACAACCGGCCAGCACCACGCCCCATGTCATCCCATGTCCGCATAGTCCTGGTGCTGGCACCACCCACCACCAAGCCCCTGAAACCCAACCTGGCTTTCCGCCTCATGTCCTCCCATGTCCGCGTAGTCCAGAGCCAGGCCGGGCACACGAAAACTTATAAACCAAACCCTCCACCCCCAAAAAGAAACCCCCCTCCCAAACAACCTACCCCCCTGAAAAACCCCTTAACTACTAACAAACAAATGGAATTATGGAATGTGGAAAATGAAATATGGGATATGGAAATGGATATGAAAAATGGAAATGGAAATGGAAAATGAATATGGGATATGGAAAAATGGAAAAATGGAAAATGGACACAACATATGAACGACAACAATAACAAATACCAGACAAGTAACAAAAACCCACCATCCTACATAACCTGTTAAATTACCTTCCCTCCCATGAACCTCCCATAGGCCTAGGGTCGGTTATCCTCAAGCCTCTTACCCTTCCATCTGATTTCCAAAACAAAAATGCCTATGTGGTGACACACCAGCCCTCCACCAGGAAGAGAGCACAGGAGGCCCATCCCTGTCTACTCGCCCTACCGCTATATCCCTATCTATCATTTTGTCCCTACCTGTCCCTCCCTATCAGAAAATAATAAACCCCACCCCTCGTGCAAACCTTGCCCTACCTATCCCTATCTGGCCCTAACCTAACTAACCTAATTTAAATCCCTTATCTAACCCTCAGGGAACAGAAAAAGTGAACCCCCTCCAGAGGGTACCAGCCCTTTCTGCGCCCAGCCCCTCGTACTCCCGAGAGCGCACCCTCACCAGGTCCACCATGATGTTTTTAACCACCTCCACCTCCGGGAGGATTTTGCCTCTCGTCGATACTAAACACCGTGCTGACCATAGGTGAAACCTGACCACTGCACTAACTACAAAAAGTGTTTGGCAGTCCCTGCCCTCCGGGTGTTTGAATGCCCCATAGGCCCACTCGGCATAGGAAAGGCCAGCCAGCCGCAGCCAACCGGTGGAGGTCCCCACCAATTTGCAAACCCTTATATTGAAGGGGCACTGAAGCAGGAAGTGCTCCATGCTTTCCAACATGTCGCCACACTCCTCCCGAGGGCAGCCTCGCTCGTCGGAGTTCCGGTACTTCAAGTTGCCCCTCACATATAACTTACCTAGGAGGCAGCGCCAGGTCAGATCCCAAAACTTCCAAGGAAACCTTTTGGAGTTAAGAAAATGCAACCCTCCCTCTAAGGTTTCTCCTGGGCAATCTTTGAGCGCCAGAGGCTTCTGGAAGCGGGTCAACAGGACCTTGTCGTCAAGATAGATCACCAACGGAAGCAGGAAGGCTTTGGCAAGGTGAACCCTTTCTCTCAGGGTCAAAGACCAACCCTTCCAGCAATCAACTCTCTGGGCGACATCCTTAAGCCTACCTTCCCAATTTTGGAGTGGGTAATCACCCTGGCCAAAATGGATGCCTAAGATCTTTATAGACCCCTGGGGTTCTGGGAGGGTGTCCGGGAGAGAAAAAACAGGCTCTCCCCCTCCCAGCCAGAGGCTTCCACACTTATTCCTGTTTACAGCTGATCCGGAAGCCTCCGAGTAACTGTCCACTTCAGACATCACCCATTCAAGCTCCTCCCGTGACGAGACAAGAACGGTGACATCATCCGCGTAGGCTACTGTCCTCAAAGGGGAGCCAGTGCCCTCCAGGTCCATCCTGACTCCCGCCACTGGCCCACCATTAATCCGTCTAATCAGGGGATCAATGGCGAACACATACAGTAGCGGGCTCAAGGGACATCCCTGTCGGACGCCCGACCCCACCTCAAAAGGACGACCAACCCAACCATTCACAAGTGGGAAAGACTCAGCCCCAGCGTATAAGGTCTGCAGCCACTGAATGAACCCCCCAGGCAGGCCATACCTTGAGAGAGTTGACCACAAATACTCATGATTCACCCTGTCAAAAGCCTTAGCCTGATCTAGGGACAGCAAGTACCCCTTCCACCGACCTGCCCTACTCTGCTCCACAGCCTCCCTGACACTCAGGACCGCACTTAAGGTGCTACGACCGGGAACAGAGCAGTGCTGAGCCGGCGAGAGGAGCCGGGGCGCAAACTGTACCAGCCGGTTGAAAAGTACCTTCGCCAGAATCTTTCGGTCCGTATTGAGAAGTGCTACGGGCCGCCAGTTCTCAATATGGCTCGGATCCTTACCCTTTGACAGAACTATAAGGGCGGACCTCCTCATTGACTTCGGCAGAGTGCCCGAGGATAGACACTCATTAAGCATGTCAGTCAAGAGGGGAGCCAAAGCTCCTTTAAAGGTCCGATAGAATTCAGATGTTAAGCCATCTGGGCCAGGTGACTTCTTGAGGGCAAGACCCTCAATAGCCCTGACGACTTCCTCTTCCCTTATAGGTTCTACCAAAACATCAAGAGAAAGGTCTTCTGCTGACTCAGGAATGGCTTCAGCCAAGAAACCTGAAATCTGATCCCGATTCAGTTCCTTCTTTGCCAAAAGGTTCGAGTAGAAGGACCTGACGACCTCCAAGATCCCTGACCTGGATCTTGTCAGGGATCCTGTACTGTCAATCAGGCCTGTTACTGTCTTACAAGTCACTGACATCTTACAGTTCCTGTAGGGGTCGGGCGAGCGGTATTTCCCGAAATCCCTCTCAAGAACCAAAGATGCGTGCCTATCATACTGACACCTTTTAAGCAAAGCCTTCACACCGGAGATATCCTCCTGGCTACCTCCGGTCGAGACCAGATGTTCAAGTCTCTTCCTCAGTGCACTGTACATGCGGTACATGTCCAGTGACCTGAGGCTTGAGAGCCGGCGGAAAAATCCCGCCACCCTTTTTTTGAATATCTCCCACCACTCTGACCTAGTACCTTCAAGACCCAGTAATAGTACCTGATCCTGAAGAAACTCCTCAAAGGCTTGTCTTACAGCTGCCTCCTCAAGGAGTGACGAATTCAGCCTCCACAAACCTCTTCCTCTCCGGAGGGTCTCTGAAATATTCAAAGAAAACAAAATTAGACAGTGATCAGAGAACTCCACCTCCACCACGGACACAGGGGTGGTGACGGAATTCTCACTATGCTATTTAACGCGATGCCATCATAGGGCAGTCTATCTCTGGTACCTCCTCGGTCTTGGGGTCTAGTTATGGTATTAAAATCCCCACCAAAGATGACTTGTTTGCCCGTAAAAAGAAAAGGCTTAATCTTCATAAAGAGGCTTTTACGGTCCCACTTTGTCTGGGGACCGTAGATGTTAATGAGGCGCAGGCTTTGCCCCTTCATGAAGACGTCTAAGACTAGGCACCTTCCCATTTCGAGCTCGATCAGTCGCTGGCATTTCACCTCTGCGGTAAAAAGCACCGCCACTCCACTATACGGCTCAGCCGCAAGAGACCAGTAGGAGGGCCCCCTGCGCCACTCCCTCCTTGCTCTGTTTATCTCTGATAGAGTACAGAGCCTGGTCTCCTGCAAAAACAAAATGTCAGCTTCAACCCGGCCAAGAAAATCAAAGGCTGCAAACCTAGCCGTATCAGACTTAATGCTGGCCACATTAATGGTGGCCAGCGTCAGTGGAGAGGGGACTGCCATTAAGACCGATTGAGCTCAATGACCTTCAGCTTCCCACCCCCTTTCCTCCTATCACCACCACCCCTAGATGAGTCTGAAGAGGACCCGCGACTTCTCCTCGTCTTGCGGGTCCTCTTCTTACATTGGGATTGGTCCATCACCTCCCCCCGGTGCGGTTTGGCCAGAGGAGGGATGGACCTCCCCCGCAACTTCTCCCTGAGGAGTTACAGTGGTCGCAGAGACAGTAGCAACTTCGGCCCTGGGTGCATCATCTCCTCCTCCAGGCCAGCCTCCCCCCCCAGAGGGCAGGGGGGCCCTCCCGGAGGGAGACTCAGCAGCCCCTGACGGCTCCACCTCTCCCTCTGAAGCCTCCCCTGAGGCCGACGCATCCTCACAGAGGGATTGGTACCGGTTGGGACCTACCACTAGAGGGCCGTCGAGTCTGCGTTCCTTCGTCGGGGGGGGGGGGGGGCAGATGTTTTTGCCCTCACTTTACTCGGTGACTTTCTCCGCTTGACAGTCTCTCCCTCCCCAGCACTGACGTACTGAGAAGAAGACGACTGGTCAGCCTCTTCCTCCCTCTGCAGTCTCCTCATCTCCTCAACCAGGGTCGTGCCCACTGCTGCCTCGGCATCAGGATCCGGCCCAGCAGAGCCAGGGGCAGAAGGAAGGCACATAACTCCCTCCCTCTGCTGCCTCCTCCTCTCGCGCCTCCTTGCCCTTGATGGTGGCTGGGCCTTCTCCCTTTGCCTTGGCAAACTAGTCTCTCCTCCCGCACTCACCCCCTCCGCAGCAGGGACAGCCTCCTCAACTGCTCCCGCTTGCCGAAGGGTGGTGTTGGCGAAAGACCGTGGACACGCCCCGATCGGGTGTCCAAGGACACCACACAGGTGGCAACGCACCCTGCCACAGGTCGCCGCGAGATGGCCCACCTCCCCACACATGGCGCACTTCTGCACACGGCAGGAGGCGCTCAAGTGTGAGGGGTCACCGCACCTGTGACAGAGTTTTGGCTGCCCCTGGTAGAAGACAAGGATCCTGTCTTTCCCAAGGAAGGTTGAGGACGGGATATGCATCACCGAGTTATCCTCGTGTCGCAATTTGACCATGAAGGTCCAGGCCCCCGACCATATCCCGAACTCGTCGAGATTTTTCTTTGGGAAGTCCTTGACCTCCCCAAACCTGTTGAGCCAGGTCATGATGTCCATATAAGAAAGTGACTCGTTACGAGTTAAAACGGTCACTTTTTAATGTTATCCTGGCGTGACACCGCCCACACCATAAAGTCACGCCAGGCGGGCTCGTCCTTCACCAGCCTATAGTTTCCCCAGAAGGTTTCTAAGCCCTCCGGGGTAACAAAGCTGATGTCAAACTCCGAGGAGCCGACAGGATGAATCAGGGCAAAGATGTCGCTTGCCCTGAAACCCATCCCGAGTAGGATTTCCACGACCCCCCCTCCTCTGGGGACAAGGGCCGGCTCCCCCCCACACGAGACGGGCCACGTTCCTCCGTGTCGGCCCCCTACGCCCGGGTGTAGGGAGAGTCCATCTGGTTTCACCTCCTTCTTCTCGGAACTTCCCTAGGCAAAAACGTTCGATCCAGAACCTAAGGTCTCTCGACTGCCCATCTATGGTCATTGTGGACTGGCCCACCCGTAAAGCCTACAGGAGCTGCCGTTGCAAATCGCCGTCCCTGGAGCCCGGCGGAAGACATGATGCACCCCCAGGGGCCCCAGAAGCGACGCTGGCATAGGAGCGTGGGGGCCCGGAGGCCGCAGCAACCTCCGCTGCCGGAGTACCAGCGCCACTCCCAGGGACCCCCGCAGAACTACTTAGCCCAGCCACGGCAACCGGAGCACCAGAGGCGGCAACAGTCCGCCCTGGCATAGCCGCCGCCGATCGGGTCACTCCAACTGCAGCAGAAGGAACAGCGGCAGAGAGGACAACAGGAGAAACAATATCAGGAGCAATGACAGGAGTAACAACAGGAGCAACGACAGCATCAGGAACAGCATCAGGAACAGCAGCAGAAACAACAGCAGGGACAACAGCAGGGACAACAGTAGAAATACCAGAAACAACAGGGGCCACAACAGAAATATTACTAGCAGTAGAAATACTTTTTTTTTTTAGCAGCAATGGTAATAGCCCCTCCACCCGCAGCCTCCCCGACTACAGGCTCTTGGACCCCCAATGCATACTACACCACCTTCTTCAGGAATACTACTAATTACTGTTGGTATATACTATATACATATATATGCAACAGATAGACTTATTTGTGTGCAGGAGAAGTTTACATCTATCTGACAGTAGATGGCGATGTTATTAGTGTTATATGCTGAATAGAGTGTAATGGTATGCTATGTGAGACTTGCTGTACCTTGCTTTTTATCTCTCTATTGTAAAAGGTCCTTTTTACTTTCAAGTTTTCCTGTGTTAACGTTTTGATGCTGTTTACCTCATGTTCTAAGAAGTAAATGCTGATTATCCCATATAATCTACTCTCAAGCTTCTTCTGTGACACAACTATGCAATAGGTTATGGGCCCAGGCATAGAAGACAAAAAGACCCAGTGAATGCAAAAGGATTCTTCAGAACAATTCTCTCCAAACAAGTAAGACAAGTTAAAATGACCAGCAATTCAGAACTCAGACTTACAGTAGCTAAGCTGAACAATGAGAACTATCAGTTATGGAAGTTCAAAGTGGAGATGTTATTGTCTAAAGATGATTTATGGGATGTAATCACTACAGATAGACCCAATGATAATAATGAGACATGGGATAAGAAAAACAGACAAGCAAGAGCTACTATCAGCTTATTAGTGGAAGATGATCAGTTAATCCACATAAGGAATGAGAATACAGCAAAGGGAATGTGGGAAGCATTGAGAAAGTTACATGAAAGATCCAGCTTAAATCACAAATTGTTTCTGCTAAGGAAACTTTACAAGATGAGATTAAGTGCACAGGAAGACATGCAGGAGCACATAAACTCCATGATGGAAGTGATAACACAGCTGAGATCAGTTGGTGAAGATATTAAAGAAAGTCATGTAGCAGCAATATTATTGTGTAGCTTGCCGGATTCATACACTGCTTTGATAAATGCACTAGAAACAAGACCTGAAGCAGACATTACACTAGAGTTTGTAAAAACACGACTCATAGATGAATACCAGAGAAGGAAAGAACAAACAAATGATTCCACAGAAAAGGACAGTGTAAATGCTCTTAAAATTACAGATAAGAGGACCTATTTAACAGAAACAAGAGAATGTTTCAGATGCAAGAAAAAGGGACATTTAAAGAAAGACTGTACTATATGGAAAGCAGAACAGAAGTTATACCATAAAGAAAGTAAACAGAAGGTGAAAAGCACAATATCTAACCCACATGCAGATCACTGGAATGGTACATTTAAAGTAACCGATAAAAGGTTATCAATGAGTTGGTATATTGACTCAGGAGCAACAAGTCACATGACAAGTAATAAGAGCTTCTTTACTGAACTTGATCTAAATAAGAAGGAAGCTATTTACCTTGCAGATGGGAGCAAAATAACCGCGGAAGGTACTGGACAAGGAATGCTAATCTATTCTGATAAATTTGGGCATAATTCAAAGATACTAGTAAAGGATGTGTTATATGTTCCAGGACTAGATGGAGGACTATTATCTGTAAAACGTCTAACAGCTAAAGGACTTACTGAAAAATTCAAAGATGATGAATGTACAATCCTAGCAGGAGACAAGATAATAATAAATGTAAAAGCAGGTGAACAATTATATCATCTAGACACATTAAAGGAACAGATGAAGTTATGTACACATGATCACAAGAATTGTATTCACATGTGGCATAGACGCTTAGGACACAGACATCCTGAGAGTATCATGGCATTACAGAACAAAAATTTGACAAAAGATCTGTTGATATCTGATTGCTCAATTATTGTAAGATGTGAATGTTGTATAAAATCTAAAGCTACAAGAGTGTGTATACCTAAAGAGAGTGAAACAAAAGGCACAAAACCACTTGACTTGGTGCATACTGGTGTATGTGGACCCATGAAAGTAACCACATCAGGAGGTAATAGATATATGGTGACTTTTATAGATGACTACTCAAGATACACAGTCACGTACTTAATAAAGAACAAAAGTGAAGTTTTCAGTAAATTAGAAGAATACGTGTCAAAGTCGTATAATAAGTTTCAGAGGAAGCCAATCATCATTAGAAGTGATAATGGAGGTGAATTCACAGGACACCAAATAGAGAACTATTTAAGACAGAATGGAATAGAGCATCACAAAACTGTTCCATACACACCTGAACAAAATGGCGTAGCAGAAAGGAAAAACAGAACTCTGACTGAAATGATAAGATGCATGCTAACAGATTCCAAACTACCAGAGAAATACTGGGGTGAAGCAGCAATGACAGCTACTTATCTGCAAAATAGACTTTTTTCAAGAAAACTGGAAAAAATCCCATATGAACTGTGGCATGGTAAGAAACCAAGTGTGAATCATTTAAGAGTTTTTGGTTGCAAAGCTTTTGTTTTTGTTCCAGAAGAGAAACGCTCCAAACTTCAAAACAGAGCCATAGAAGGAATATTTGTTGGATATAGTGACAACTGCAAAGGATACAGAATCCTAGATCCTAAAAAAAGACAGAGTTACGGTGAGTAACAGTGTAACATTCATTGAAGATCTAAATGATAACATTATGACATCACTGGAAATGAGAAATGAGAGAGACAACAGTGATATAAGTCCAGGAACATCTGATGAAAAAGAAGTTGAAATTGATAAAGTTCAAAATACTGAAAGTGAAGAGATAGAACTACAGACAGACACAGAACCAAGACGTTCAATGAGAGAAAACAAAGGAAAACCACCAGTACGTCTTTCATACAAGGCAAGTACAAATAAAGTATATGAACCTACATCTTGGGAGGATATATCTCAACTTTCAGAAGAAGAGGCCAATAAGTGGATAAAGGCTACAGAAACAGAAATGAAATCCATGCATGATTCAAAGACATGGACACTGACAGAATTACCAAAAGGGAGAAAAACTATAGGATTTAAATGGGTTTTTAAAGTTAAATACCAAACAGATGGCACCGCTGAACAATACCGAGCAAGACTCGTAGCTAAAGGTTATTCTCAAAAATACGGAGAAGACTATGATGAAACATTTGCTCCGGTTGTCAAGCATACTACAATCAGAACTTTGCTTGCGGTTGCAGCTACTAAAGGAATGGAATTGAAACATCTGGATGTAAAGACAGCATTTCTGAATGGAGATTTAACAGAAGAAATTTACATGGAACAACCTCCAGGATTCAAAGATAAAGAGAAACCAAACATGGTTTGTAAGCTACAGAAAAGTATATACGGTTTAAAACAAGCCGCTAAAGCGTGGAATGATAAAATCACTGAAGTGCTCATAAATGAACATTTTCTAAGAAGCAAAGCGGATCCCTGTCTATACACAAAGACACTAGATGACAGATGGATCTATGTACTGATATATGTTGATGATATTTTAGTTTGTTTTGAAAGAGAAAGGGATGAAGCTGAAATACGGAAAATTTTGGATCAACACTTTGAGATCAAAGATCTGGGAAATGTGAAGCATTACCTAGGGATACAGATAGAAAGAGAAGAAGATGGGAGTTTCCAACTTAACCAAAATCACATGATCAAAGATATAATAGAAACATTTGGACTGAAAGATGCGAAACCAGTAAAGTCTCCAATGGAAACTAATTATCTGAAGGAAATTAAAAGTGAACAAAATATGTTACCAGATAATGAGCTATACAGAAAAGCAATGGGAAAATTACTATATTTAGCGACTGTTACAAGGCCAGACATTGCAGCAGCAGTAGGAATTTTGAGCAGAAAAGTGTCAAACCCCAATGAAATGGATTGGAAAGCTGTAAAGAGAGTAATACGTTATCTGAAAGGAACTAGCAACGTTAAACTGAAACTACCTGCAAGTGATGAATGCGTTTTAACTGGATATGTTGATGCAGACTGGGCTGGAGATCCAATTGATAGAAAATCTACCAGTGGCTATCTTTTCTTCCTCTTGGGCGGACCAATTAGTTGGACTAGTAAAAAACAATCTATAGTAACACTATCGTCTACAGAAGCAGAATATGTAGCCGCCGCTCATGCGAGTCAAGAAGTTCTTTGGTTAAGACAACTACTAAGAGACTTAGGACAACAACAGTTAGGACCAACAACGTTACATGAAGACAATCAAGGATGTCTTGTTCTTGCTCAGATGGAAATAGTTAATCCCAGAACTAAACACATTGATGTGAAGTTTCATTTCTTACGGGATCATCAGGAACAAGGAATTCTGAATTTAGAATACTGCCCAACTGAAGATATTAGTATAATGTTGTACCGTATTAGCCATTGAAAGTAGTGGAAGAGTGAAGAAATCAGGCGATACCTTTTAGAGGCTAACTGAGTATATTTATAAGTAAGCTTTCAGGAGTACTCGCTCCCTTCATCAGACATGGTGTGATACAAGAACTGAAAATTAACAGATTTTTATACACATGGTTTTCAAAGCATTTTAGAGTCCTTAAAAAAAATTGCAATCTAAGTAGAGAAGTTATTTACAACAGGTCAAAAAAAACAGTCTGGAAACTTGTGGTGCGTGACGGAGGGATCAGTAATTCTTGCTGTTATCTGTTTGCTATCAGGAGGTGATTTGTTTTTTTTGACCTGTTGTAAATAACTTCTCTACTTAGATTGCAATTTTTTTTAAGGACTCTAAAATGCTTTGAAAACCATGTGTATAAAAATCTGTTAATTTTCAGTTCTTGTATCACACCATGTCTGATGAAGGGAGCGAGTACTCCTGAAAGCTTACTTATAAATATACTCAGTTAGCCTCTAAAAGGTATCGCCTGACAACTGAAGATATGACAGCAGATATTTTCACAAAGGCGTTGAGTGCTGAAAGACACCAGAGACTGATGTAGAGATTATATTTAACTGAATAAGTTCTTACTGTTGAGAAAGGGTGTTGGTATATACTATATACATATATATGCAACAGATAGACTTATTTGTGTGCAGGAGAAGTTTACATCTATCTGACTGTAGATGGCGATGTTATTAGTGTTATATGCTGAATAGAGTGTAATAGTATGCTATGTGAGACTTGCTGTACCTTGCTTTTTATCTCTCTATTGTAAAAGGTCCTTTTTACTTTCAAGTTTTCCTGTGTTAACGTTTTGATGCTGTTTACCTCATGTTCTAAGAAGTAAATGCTGATTATCCCATATAATCTACTCTCAAGCTTCTTCTGTGACACAACTATGCAACAATTACCCCTTTTGTCCCACCCGCTTTCCCCTTTACCTTACCTGTCTGCTTAACTAGCTTCTCCACTCGTCCATCATTCACACCTGCAGTCTTCCTTCTTACAGCGGGGCCGGCTGCACCACTCGCTGATGGCTTCCCCCGCTTTTACCTCGGCCTCCGCATCCACAGTCACCCCGGCACCTGATGTTGTAGGAGGACACGCCCCCTTAGCCCCGGAAGTGACCTCCGCATCACCGGCTTCATCAGCACTGGAGGAGGATGAGCCACGCCCACCTGCCACTCCCCCTTTCCTACACCTTACTCTGGGGGAAGCCATCGATATTTTAAAACCTCCTACCAGGAAGGGAGGTTTCCCTACGCCACTCCCCTCCGCAGGGGGGGGCTTCTTTGCCTTTGCCCTTGTCCGCAACTATGAGCTCCTTGTCCGCAACCATGAGCTCCTTGTCCGCCACCACCTGAAAGGTACTATCAGGCGCCATTTTGACTGCTGGCACCCCGGGCACCCCGCCACTTGGCGTGACCCGAGGTGCCTGCGCCTCCCTTTTCTCTCCTGGAGGCATCGCAACCTGGGCTGAGGTCCCGGCACGATGCTCCCCAGGCAACGACCTGACAAATTTAAATGTCTCTATTTCTCTTTTTTTTTTCCTTCCTTGCCTTCTTCCTGGTCTTGGCTCCTTTTCCCGCCTCCTCCCCGTCCAGATCTGACATGCTGAATGCTAATTGGTCCATTCTGGACGGGGACTCTAATTGGTAGATTTGCCTCATCAGCTTCCCGCCTTCTCCCGAGGCTCCGCCCTCCTCCTCCTCCGTCTCGGGCAGTGGTTGGTTCTCTGGGAGTGTGGGAGATTGCGTCACTTCCTGCCCTGTCATTCTGACTTCCTGTCTTGTCATTCTGACTTCCTGCTTCACTGCCGGCACTGATGCCTGCGTATACGTGGGTATCAGGCTGCCGCTACTAGGGACGGCTGCCCGACTATACTGTACCGCCATGCTGTCATCTGATTCCAGGTCTGACTCACAATAGTCGGCCTTTCCCGAGCTGTCTGAGGACGCGGGGCCATCCTTCAACAACCGCTCCTGCTGTTTGCGGAAGAAGCGGTCATCGTTCAGCAGCTTCTCTCTGAACGGCCCCGCGCCTTCCAGAATCTCCGTGCACCTGGCTTCCAGGGCCTTTATTTGTTTTTTCAGGCTCCTTACCTGCTTACTGAAAACCGGGCGGTCCTTCCTTGAGGCCCTGTCGCTACGGGCGCGAGCGCTCTGAAGCTCCCCACTCATTGCGAACAGGGACCTCCGGGCCCGGTCATACTCCTCCAGGACCACCTCGATCCTCCGGCTGTAAATGGTGACTTCCTCTCCAGCCTTCCTGATGCCCCATCCTGCGGGTGATTGCGGCAGCGATGACGGTAAGCTTGTGTCATTTCTCCTGCTTGCAGGGACCCTTCCAGAGGGAACCGCATATCCTGCGGCCGTAGCCCCCTTCGGGACCGGCTTCACCCGCCACTGCCGCTGATGTTACCGCCGTGGCTGATGTCGCCGTTTTCACGGATCCACCTGCCGGGACTGTTGACACCCCTGTCGCCACTGCTACTCCTGCCGGCGTCGCCCGCTCTATGGACGTCGCTGCTCCCGATGCTGTTCCTGATGCTGCAGCCGCCAATGTCGCTGCTGCTGCTCCCGATGCTGTTGTCCTAGTCGCCAGTCTCATTGAGGCTTGCTGCCTCAGCGACCTCCGCCTGCCCTGCTCTGCTGGTGCTGTGTCGGCAGACATTCTCCTGCCCCCCCGCCTGTAAGGTCCGGGGGGGGGGGCCCCCCCCCCCCCCACAACCCCCCCCCCCCCCCCGGGGGGGGGGGCGCCGCCCCCCCCCCCAAAAAACAAAAAACCAACACCCCCCCCACACAACCCCCCCCCCCACCACCCAACCCCCCCCCCCCCCCCCAACCCCGGGCCCCCCACCCCCCCCCCCCCCCCCCCCCGTTGCCCCGAAGGAATTGGAACTATTTTATTGGAAAAGTAGAAAAAGTTCACAAACACTGTCACATACGAAAATACAATATAAAAACTATAAACAGAGACAATACATAAATCTAAAACATAGCATAAAACCATCAACAAATAAAATACAAGAAAACACCGGGACAAAAAAAAAAAACCAATCGCGAACCAGCCCCATCCATTCTGCCTTTCACCCGCCTTTCACTCCGCCTTTCACTCTTCTCCCGTCTTTCTCCAGTCATCCGTCAGTCAAAAACTCTAACAAAAGAAAATCTAAATGAGCAATATACAATGGAAACATATAACGGAAACTTATAACACTAACAAAATCCCCAACTGAAACTTACTAAAAAAATTTTTTTTTTTTTTTTTTTTTTTTCCCCTCACCACACCCGGCCAGCACCACGCCCCATGTCCTCCCATGTCCGCATAGTCCTGGTGCTGGCACCACCCACCACCAAGCCCCTGAAACCCAACCTGGCTATCCGCCTCATGTCCTCCCATGTCCACGTAGTCCAGAGCCAGGCCGGGCACACAAAAACTTATAAACCAAACCCTCCACCCCCAAAAAGAAACCCCCCTCCCAAACAACCTACCCCCCTGAAAAACCCCTTAACTACTAACAAACAAATGGAATTATGGAATATGGAAAATGAAATATGGGATATGGAAATGGATATGAAAAATGGAAATGGAAAATGAATATGGGATATGGAAAAATGGAAAGGGAAAATGGACACAACATATGAACGACAACAATAACAAATAACAAATACCAGACAAGTAACAAAAACCCACCATCCTACATAACCTGTTAAATTACCTTCCCTCCCATGAACCTCCCATGGGCCTAGGGTCGGTTATCCTCAAGCCTCTTACCCTTCCATCTGATTTCCAAAACAAAAATGCCTATGTGGTGACACGCCAGCCCTCCACCAGGAAGAGAGCACAGGAGGCCCATCCCTGTCTACTCGCCCTACCGCTATATCCCTATCTATCATTCTGTCCCTACCCTGTCCCTACCTGTCCCTCCCTATCAGAAAATAATAAACCCCACCCCTCGTGCAAACCTAGCCCTACCTATCCCTATCTGGCCCTAACCTAACTAACCTACTTTAAATCCCTTATCTAACCCTCAGGGAACAGAAAAAGTGAACCCCCTCCAGAGGGTACCAGCCCTTTCTGCGCCCAGCCCCTCGTACTCCCGAGAGCGCACCCTCACCAGGTCCACCATGATGTTTTTAACCACCTCCACCTCCGGGAGGATTTTGCCTCTCGTCGATACTAAACACCGTGCTGACCATAGGTGAAACCTGACCACTGCACTAACTACAAAAAGTGTTTGGCAGTCCCTGCCCTCCGGGTGTTTGAATGCCCCATAGGCCCACTCGGCGTAGGAAAGGCAAGCCAGCCGCAGCCAACCGGTGGAGGTCCCCACCAATTTGCAAACCCTTATATTGAAGGGGCACTGAAGCAGGAAGTGCTCCATGCTTTCCAGCATGTCGCCACACTCCTCCCGAGGGCAGCCTCGCTCGTCGGAGTTCCGGTACTTCAAGTTCCCCCTCACATATAACTTACCTAGGAGGCAGCGCCAGGTCAGATCCCAAAACTTCCGAGGAAACCTTTTGGAGTTAAGAAAACGCAACCCTCCCTCTAAGGTTTCTCCTGGGCAATCTTTGAGCGCCAGAGGCTTCTGGAAGCGGGTCAACAGGACCTTGTCGTCAAGAAAACGTCTTGACTGAGTCCTGATCTCCCACGCCCCCAGACCCCACCGACGAATCACTTTCAGGACCAGGGAAGCATAGGCCGGGAGATATCCATGGGGTGCACGAAGATCTTTCACTTGCCCTCCTGACTCCCATTTCTGGAAGAAGGGCCGAAACCACCCCTGGCAGGAGGCTACCCACGAAGGAGCCCCCTCGGAGGAGAGGTTTGGTAAATTGATCTTAAGAAAGGTGTTCATTAAGAACACCACGGGGTTAACCATATTTAACCCCCCTAGCCTCCTTGTGCGGTATGTAACCTCCCTCCTGATTAGGTTGAGCCTGTTCCCCCATAACAGTTGGAAGAACAGGCAACAGATCCTACTCCAACAAGACTCTGGCAAGGCACAGACGCTACCTAGATAGATCACCAACGGGAGCAGGAAGGCTTTGGCAAGATGAACCCTTTCTCTCAGGGTCAAAGACCAACCCTTCCAGCAATCAACTCTCTGGGCGACATCCTTAAGCCTACCTTCCCAATTTTGGAGTGGGTAATCACCCTGGCCAAAATGGATGCCTAAGATCTTTACAGACCCCTGGGGTTCTGGGAGGGTGTCCGGGAGAGAAAAACCAGGCTCTCCCCCTCCCAGCCAGAGGCTTCCACACTTATTCCTGTTTACAGCTGATCCGGAAGCCTCCGAGTAACTGTCCACTTCAGACATCACCCATTCAAGCTCCTCCCGTGACGAGACAAGAACGGTGACATCATCCGCGTAGGCTACTGTCCTCAAAGGGGAGCCAGTGCCCTCCAGGTCCATCCTGACTCCCGCCACCGGCCCACCATTAATCCGTCTAATCAGGGGATCAATGGCGAACACATACAGTAGCGGGCTCAAGGGACATCCCTGTCGGACGCCCGACCCCACCTCAAAAGGACGACCAACCCAACCATTCACAAGCGGGAAAGACTCAGCCCCAGCGTATAAGGTCTGCAGCCACTGAATGAACCCCCCAGGCAGGCCATACCTCGAGAGAGTTGACCACAAATACTCATGATTCACCCTGTCAAAAGCCTTAGCCTGATCTAGGGACAGCAAGTACCCCTTCCACCGACCTGCCCTACTCTGCTCCACATCCTCCCTGACACTCAGGACCGCACTTAAGGTGCTACGACCGGGAACAGAGCAGTGCTGAGCTGGCGAGAGGAGCCGGGGCGCAAACTGTACCAGCCGGTTGAAAAGTACCTTCGCCAGAATCTTTCGGTCCGTATTGAGAAGTGCTATGGGCCGCCAGTTCTCAATATGGCTCGGATCCTTACCCTTTGACAGAGCTATAAGGGCGGACTTCCTCATTGACTTTGGCAGAGTGCCCGAGGATAGACACTCATTAAGCACGTCAGTCAAGAGGGGAGCCAAAGCTCCTTTAAAGGTCCGATAGAACTCAGATGTTAAGCCATCTGGGCCAGGTGACTTCTTGAGGGCAAGACCCTCAATAGCCCTGACGACTTCCTCTTCCCTTATAGGTTCTATCAAAACACCAAGAGAAGGGTCTTCTGCTGACTCAGGAATGGCTTCAGCCAAGAAACCTGAAATCCGATCCCGATTCAGTTCCTTCTTTGCCAAAAGGTTCGAGTAGAAGGACCTGACGACCTCCAAGATCCCTGACCTGGATCTTGTCAGGGATCCTGTACTGTCAATCAGGCCCATTACTGTCTTACAAGTCACTGACATCTTACAGTTCCTGTAGGGGTCGGGCGAGCGGTATTTCCCGAAATCCCTCTCAAGAACCAAAGATACGTGCCTATCATACTGACACCTTTTAAGCAAAGCCTTCACACCGGAGATATCCTCCTGGCTACCTCCGGTCGAGACCAGATGTTCAAGTCTCTTCCTCAGTGCACTGTACATGCGGTACATGTCCAGTGACCTGAGGCTTGAGAGCCGGCGGAAAAATCCCGCCACCCTTTTTTGGAATATCTCCCACCACTCTGACCTAGTACCTTCAAGACCCAGTAATAGTACCTGATCCTGAAGAAACTCCTCAAAGGCTTGTCTTACAGCTGCCTCCTCAAGGAGTGACGAATTCAGCCTCCACAAACCTCTTCCTCTCCGGAGGGTCTCTGAAATATTCAAAGAAAACAAAATTAGACAGTGATCAGAGAACTCCACCTCCACCACGGACACAGGGGTGGTGACGGAATTCTCCTTCAAAAAAAACCTATCTATCCTAGACCTAACACTACCTCTCTGAAAGGTGAACCCACGGTGACCTGGGGAATGCCTGATGTGG
Organism: Leptodactylus fallax; assembly: GCA_947044405.1. NCBI lineage: Eukaryota > Metazoa > Chordata > Amphibia > Anura > Leptodactylidae > Leptodactylus > Leptodactylus fallax. Next base: position 1,184,097 of record CAMRHE010000125.1, on the reverse strand, counting down.
ATATCCTCCAGGCGAGCTTCACTCACTATTCTATTTAACGCGGCGCCATCATAGGGCAGTCTATCTCTGGTACCTCCTCGGTCTTGGGGTCTAGTTATGGTATTAAAATCCCCACCAAAGATGACTTGTTTGCCCGTAAAAAGAAAAGGCTTAATCTTCATAAAGAGGCTTTTACGGTCCCACTTTGTCTGGGGACCGTAGATGTTAATGAGGCGCAGGCTTTGCCCCTTCATGAAGACGTCTAAGACTAGGCACCTTCCCATTTCGAGCTCGATCAGTCGCTGGCATTTCACCTCTGCGGTAAAAAGCACCGCCACTCCACTATACGGCTCAGCCGCAAGAGACCAGTAGGAGGGCCCCCTGCGCCACTCCCTCCTTGCTCTGTTTATCTCTGATAGAGTACAGAGCCTGGTCTCCTGCAAAAACAAAATGTCAGCTTCAACCCGGCCAAGAAAATCAAAGGCTGCAAACCTAGCCGTATCAGACTTAATGCTGGCCACATTAATGGTGGCCAGCGTCAGTGGAGAGGGGACTGCCATTAAGACCGATTGAGCTCAATGACCTTCAGCTTCCCACCCCCTTTCCTCCTATCACCACCACCCCTAGATGAGTCTGAAGAGGACCCGCGACTTCTCCTCGTCTTGCGGGTCCTCTTCTTACATTGGGATTGGTCCATCACCTCCCCCGGTGCGGTTTGGCCAGAGGAGGGATGGACCTCCCCCGCAACTTCTCCCTGAGGAGTTACAGTGGTCGCAGAGACAGTAGCAACTTCGGCCCTGGGTGCATCATCTCCTCCTCCAGGCTCCAGGCCAGCCTCCCCCCCCCAGAGGGCAGGGGGCCCCTCCCGGAGGGAGACTCAGCAGCCCCTGACGGCTCCACCTCTCCCTCTGAAGCCTCCCCTGAGGCCGACGCATCCTCACAGAGGGATTGGTACCGGTTGGGACCTACCACTAGAGGGCCGTCGAGTCTGCGTTCCTTCGTCGGGGGGGGGGGCAGATGTTTTTGCCCTCACTTTACTCGGTGACTTTCTCCGCTTGACCGTCTCTCCCTCCCCAGCACTGACGTACTGAGAAGAAGACGACTGGTCAGCCTCTTCCTCCCTCTGCAGTCTCCTCATCTCCTCAACCAGGGTCGTGCCCACTGCTGCCTCGGCATCAGGATCCGGCCCAGCAGAGCCAGGGGCAGAAGGAAGGCACATAACTCCCTCCCTCTGCTCCCTCCTCCTCTCGCGCCTCCTTGCCCTTGATGGTGGCTGGGCCTTCTCCCTTTGCCTTGGCAGACTAGTCTCTCCTCCCCCACTCACCCCCTCCGCAGCAGGGACAGCCTCCTCAACTGCTCCCGCTTGCCGAAGGGTGGTGTTGGCGAAAGACCGTGGACACGCCCCGATCGGGTGCCCAAGGACACCACACAGGTGGCAACGCACCCTGCCACAGGTCGCCGCGAGATGGCCCACCTCCCCACACATGGCGCACTTCTGCACACGGCAGGAGGCGCTCAAGTGTGAGGGGTCACCGCACCTGTGACAGAGTTTTGGCTGCCCCTGGTAGAAGACAAGGATCCTGTCTTTCCCAAGGAAGGTTGAGGACGGGATATGCATCACCGAGTTATCCTCGTGTCGCAATTTGACCATGAAGGTCCAGGCCCCCGACCATATCCCGAACTCGTCGAGATTTTTCTTTGGGAAGTCCTTGACCTCCCCAAACCTGTTCAGCCAGGTCATGATGTCCATATAAGAAAGTGACTCGTTACGAGTTAAAACGGTCACTTTCTTAATGTTATCCTGGCGTGACACCGCCCACACCATAAAGTCACGCCAGGCGGGCTCGTCCTTCACCAGCCTATAGTTTCCCCAGAAGGTTTCTAAGCCCTCCGGGGTAACAAAGCTGATGTCAAACTCCGAGGAGCCGACAGGATGAATCAGGGCAAAGATGTCGCTCGCCCTGAAACCCATCCCGAGTAGGAGTTCCACGACCCCCCTCCTCTGGGGACAAGGGCCGGCTCCCCCCCACACGAGACGGGCCACGTTCCTCCGTGTCGGCCCCCTACGCCCGGGTGTAGGGAGAGTCCATCTGGTCTCACCTCCTTCCTCTCGGAACTTCCCTAGGCCAAAACGCTCGATCCAGAACCTAAGGTCTCTCGACTGCCCATCTATGGTCATTGTGGACTGGCCCGCCCGTAAAGCCTCCAGGAGCTGCCGTTGCAAATCGCCGTCCCTGGAGCCCGGCGGAAGACATGATGCACCCCCAGGGGCCCCAGAAGCGACGCTGGCATAGGAGCGTGGGGGCCCGGAGGCCGCAGCAACCTCCGCTGCCGGAGTACCAGCGCCACTCCCAGGGACCCCCGCAGAACTACTTAGCCCAGCCACGGCAACCGGAGCACCAGAGGCGGCAACAGTCCGCCCTGGCATAGCCGCCGCGGACCGGGTCACTCCAACTGCAGCAGAAGGAACAGCGGCAGAGAGGACAACAGGAGCAACAATATCAGGAGCAATGACAGGAGTAACAACAGGAGCAACGACAGCATCAGGAACAGCATCAGGAACAGCAGCAGAAACAACAGCAGGGACAACAGCAGGGACAACAGCAGAAATACCAGAAACAACAGGGGCCACAACAGAAATATTACCAGCAGTAGAAACACTTTTTTTTAGCAGCAATGGTAATAGCCCCTCCTCCCGCAGCCTCCCCGACTACAGGCTCTTGGACCCCCATGCATACTACACCACCTTCTTCAGGAATACTACTAATTACCCCTTTTGTCCCACCCGCTTTCCCCTTTACCTTACCTGTCTGCTTAACTAGCTTCTCCACTCGTCCATCATTCACACCTGCAGTCTTCCTTCTTACAGCGGGGCCGGCTGCACCACTCGCTGATGGCTTCCCCGCTTTTACCTCGGCCTCCGCATCCACAGTCACCCCGGCACCTGATGTTGTAGGAGGACACGCCCCCTTAGCCCCGGAAGTGACCTCCGCATCACCGGCTTCATCAGCACTGGAGGAGGATGAGCCACGCCCACCTGCCACTCCCCCTTTCCTACACCTTACTCTGGGGGAAGCCATCGATATTTTAAAACCTCCTACCAGGGAGGGAGGTTTCCCTACGCCACTCCCCTCCGCAGGGGGGGCTTCTTTGCCTTTGCCCTTGTCCGCAACTATGAGCTCCCTCCTGTCCGCCACCACCTGAAAGGTACTATCAGGCGCCATTTTGACTGCTGGCACCCCGGGCACCCCGCCACTTGGCGTGACCCGAGGTGCCTGCGCCTCCCTTTTCTCTCCTGGAGGCATCGCAACCTGGGCTGAGGTCCCGGCACGATGCTCCCCAGGCAACGACCTGACAAATTTAAATGTCTCTATCTCTCTTTTTTTTTCCTTCCTTGCCTTCTTCCTGGTCTTGGCTCCTTTTCCCGCCTCCTCCCCGTCCAGATCTGACATGCTGAATGCTAATTGGTCCATTCTGGACGGGGACTCTAATTGGTAGATTTGCCTCATCAGCTTCCCGCCTTCTCCCGAGGCTCCGCCCTCCTCCTCCTCCGTCTCGGGCAGTGGTTGGTTCTCTGGGAGTGTGGGAGATTGCGTCACTTCCTGCCCTGTCATTCTGACTTCCTGTCTTGTCATTCTGACTTCCTGCTTCACTGCCGGCACTGATGCCTGCGTATACGTGGGTATCAGGCTGCCGCTACTAGGGACGGCTGCCCGACTATACTGTACCGCCATGCTGTCATCCGACTCCAGGTCTGACTCACAATAGTCGTCCTCTCCCGAGCTGTCTGAGGACGCGGGGCCATCCTTCAACAACCGCTCCTGCTGTTTGCGGAAGAAGCGGTCATCGTTCAGCAGCTTCTCTCTGAACGGCCCCGCGCCCTCCAGGATCTCCGTGCACCTGGCTTCCAGGGTCTTAATCTGCTTTTTGAGGCTCTTTACTTGCCTGCTGAAAACCGGGCGGTCCTTCCTTGAGGCCCTGTCGCTACGGGCGCGAGCGCTCTGAAGCTCCCCACTCATTGCGAACAGGGACCTCCGGGCCCGGTCACACTCCTCCAGGACCGCCTCGATCCTCCGGCTGTAAATGGCGACTTCCTCTCCAGCCTTCCTGATGCCCCATCCTGCGGGTGATTGCGGCAGCGATGACGGTAAGCTTGTGTCTTTTCTCCTGCTTGCAGGGACCCTTCCAGAGGGAACCGCATATCCTGCGGCCATAGCCCCCTTCGGACCGGCTTCACCCGCCACTGCCGCTGATGTTACCGCCGTGGCTGATGTCGCCGTTTTCACGGATCCACCTGCCGGGACTGCTGACACCCCTGTCGCCACCGCTACTCCTGCCGGCGTCGCCCGCTCTACGGACGTCGCTGCTCCCGATGCTGTTCCTGATGCTGCAGCCGCCAATGTCGCTGCTGCTGCTCCTGATGCTGCTCCCGATGCCGTTGTCCCGGTCGCCAGTCTCATTGAGGCTTGCTGCCTCAGCGACCTCCGCCTGCCCTGCTCTGCTGGTGCTGTGTCGGCAGACATTCTCCTGCCCCCCGCCTGTAAGGTCCGGGGGGCAGGAGCTCCACGCTCCATGATAAGGCTCCCCTCCGCACGGGGAAGGGAGTCGGAGCTACGGTCTGTAACACACAAAAGACCGAAAACCACACCCAATAATCGGTCTCCAAGTATCCAAAAAGCCTCTTAAGCCTCTGGAGCTCAGGAGCTCAAACAGACACGTCTGACTCCCACAGTTGCCCCGAAGGAATTGGAACTATTTTATTAGAAAAGTAGAAAAAGTTCACAAACACTGTCACATACGAAAATACAATATAAAAACTATAAACAGAGACAATACATAAATCTAAAACATAGCATAAAACCATCAACAAATAAAATACAAGAAAACACCGGGACAAAAAAAAAAAAAACCAATCCGCGAACCAGCCCCATCCATTCTGCCTTTCACTCCGCCTTTCACTCTTCTCCCGTCTTTCTCCAGTCATCCGTCAGTCAAAAACTCTAACAAAAGAAAATCTAAATGAGCAATATACAATGGAAACATATAACGGAAACTTATAACGGAAACTTATAACACTAACAAAATCCCCAACTGAAACTTACTAAAAAATTTTTTTTTTTTTTTTTTTCCCCTCACCACACCCGGCCAGCACCACGCCCCATGTCCTCCCATGTCCGCATAGTCCTGGTGCTGGCACCACCCACCACCAAGCCCCTGAAACCCAACCTGGCTCTCCGCCTCATGTCCTCCCATGTCCGCGTAGTCCAGAGCCAGGCCGGGCACACGAAAACTTATAAACCAAACCCTCCACCCCCAAAAAGAAACCCCCCTCCCAAACAACCTACCCCCCTGAAAAAACCCTTAACTACTAACAAACAAATGGAATTATGGAATATGGAAAATGAAATATGGGATATGGAAATGGATATGAAAAATGGAAATGGAAAATGAATATGGGATATGGAAAAATGGAAAATGGGAAAATGGACACAACATATGAACGACAACAATAACAAATAACAAATACCAGACAAGTAACAAAAACCCACCATCCTACATAACCTGTTAAATTACCTTCCCTCCCATGAACCTCCCATGGGCCTAGGGTCGGTTATCCTCAAGCCTCTTACCCTTCCATCTGATTTCCAAAACAAAAATGCCTATGTGGTGACACGCCAGCCCTCCACCAGGAAGAGAGCACAGGAGGCCCATCCCTGTCTACTCGCCCTACCGCTATATCCCTATCTATCATTCTGTCCCTACCCTGTCCCTACCTGTCCCTCCCTATCAGAAAATAATAAACCCCACCCCTCGTGCAAACCTTGCCCTACCTATCCCTATCTGGCCCTAACCTAACTAACCTACTTTAAATCCCTTATCTAACCCTCAGGGAACAGAAAAAGTGAACCCCCTCCAGAGGGTACCAGCCCTTTCTGCGCCCAGCCCCTCGTACTCCCGAGAGCGCACCCTCACCAGGTCCACCATGATGTTTTTAACCACCTCCACCTCCGGGAGGATTTTGCCTCTCGTCGATACTAAACACCGTGCTGACCATAGGTGAAACCTGACCACTGCACTAACTACAAAAAGTGTTTGGCAGTCCCTGCCCTCCGGGTGTTTGAATGCCCCATAGGCCCACTCGGCGTAGGAAAGGCCAGCCAGCCGCAGCCAACCGGTGGAGGTCCCCACCAATTTGCAAACCCTTATATTGAAGGGGCACTGAAGCAGGAAGTGCTCCATGCTTTCCAGCATGTCGCCACACTCCTCCCGAGGGCAGCCTCGCTCGTCGGAGTTCCGGTACTTCAAGTTCCCCCTCACATATAACTTACCTAGGAGGCAGCGCCAGGTCAGATCCCAAAACTTCCGAGGAAACCTTTTGGAGTTAAGAAAACGCAACCCTCCCTCTAAGGTTTCTCCTGGGCAATCTTTGAGCGCCAGAGGCTTCTGGAAGCGGGTCAACAGGACCTTGTCGTCAAGAAAACGTCTTGACTGAGTCCTGATCTCCCACGCCCCCAGACCCCACCGACGAATCACTTTCAGGACCAGGGAAGCATAGGCCGGGAGATATCCATGGGGTGCACGAAGATCTTTCACTTGCCCTCCTGACTCCCATTTCTGGAAGAAGGGCCGAAACCACCCCTGGCAGGAGGCTACCCACGAAGGAGCCCCCTCGGAGGAGAGGTTTGGTAAATTGATCTTAAGAAAGGTGTTCATTAAGAACACCACGGGGTTAACCATATTTAACCCCCCTAGCCTCCTTGTGCGGTATGTAACCTCCCTCCTGATTAGGTTGAGCCTGTTCCCCCATAACAGTTGGAAGAACAGGCAACAGATCCTACTCCAACAAGACTCTGGCAAGGCACAGACGCTACCTAGATAGATCACCAACGGGAGCAGGAAGGCTTTGGCAAGGTGAACCCTTTCTCTCAGGGTCAAAGACCAACCCTTCCAGCAATCAACTCTCTGGGCGACATCCTTAAGCCTACCTTCCCAATTTTGGAGTGGGTAATCACCCTGGCCAAAATGGATGCCTAAGATCTTTACAGACCCCTGGGGTTCTGGGAGGGTGTCCGGGAGAGAAAAACCAGGCTCTCCCCCTCCCAGCCAGAGGCTTCCACACTTATTCCTGTTTACAGCTGATCCGGAAGCCTCCGAGTAACTGTCCACTTCAGACATCACCCATTCAAGCTCCTCCCGTGACGAGACAAGAACGGTGACATCATCCGCGTAGGCTACTGTCCTCAAAGGGGAGCCAGTACCCTCCAGGTCCATCCTGACTCCCGCCACCGGCCCACCATTAATCCGTCTAATCAGGGGATCAATGGCGAACACATACAGTAGCGGGCTCAAGGGACATCCCTGTCGGACGCCCGACCCCACCTCAAAAGGACGACCAACCCAACCATTCACAAGCGGGAAAGACTCAGCCCCAGCGTATAAGGTCTGCAGCCACTGAATGAACCCCCCAGGCAGGCCATACCTCGAGAGAGTTGACCACAAATACTCATGATTCACCCTGTCAAAAGCCTTAGCCTGATCTAGGGACAGCAAGTACCCCTTCCACCGACCTGCCCTACTCTGCTCCACAGCCTCCCTGACACTCAGGACCGCACTTAAGGTGCTACGACCGGGAACAGAGCAGTGCTGAGCCGGCGAGAGGAGCCGGGGCGCAAACTGTACCAGCCGGTTGAAAAGTACCTTCGCCAGAATCTTTCGGTCCGTATTGAGAAGTGCTATGGGCCGCCAGTTCTCAATATGGCTCGGATCCTTACCCTTTGACAGAACTATAAGGGCGGACCTCCTCATTGACTTCGGCAGAGTGCCCGAGGATAGACACTCATTAAGCACGTCAGTCAAGAGGGGAGCCAAAGCTCCTTTAAAGGTCCGATAGAACTCAGATGTTAAGCCATCTGGGCCAGGTGACTTCTTGAGGGCAAGACCCTCAATAGCCCTGACGACTTCCTCTTCCCTTATAGGTTCTATCAAAACACCAAGAGAAGGGTCTTCTGCTGACTCAGGAATGGCTTCAGCCAAGAAACCTGAAATCCGATCCCGATTCAGTTCCTTCTTTGCCAAAAGGTTCGAGTAGAAGGACCTGACGACCTCCAAGATCCCTGACCTGGATCTTGTCAGGGATCCTGTACTGTCAATCAGGCCTGTTACTGTCTTACAAGTCACTGACATCTTACAGTTCCTGTAGGGGTCGGGCGAGCGGTATTTCCCGAAATCCCTCTCAAGAACCAAAGATGCGTGCCTATCGTACTGACACCTTTTGAGCAAAGCCTTCACACCGGAGATATCCTCCTGGCTACCTCCGGTCGAGACCAGATGTCCAAGTCTCTTCCTCAGTGCAGTGTACATGCGGTACATGTCCAGTGACCTGAGGCTTGAGAGCCGGCGGAAAAATCCCGCCACCCTTTTTTTGAATATCTCCCACCACTCTGACCTAGTACCCTCAAGACCCAGTAATAGTACCTGATCCTGAAGAAACTCCTCAAAGGCTTGTCTTACAGCTGCCTCCTCAAGGAGTGACGAATTCAGCCTCCACAAACCTCTTCCTCTCCGGAGGGTCTCTGAAATATTCAAAGAAAACAAAATTAGACAGTGATCAGAGAACTCCACCTCCACCACGGACACAGGGGTGGTGACGGAATTCTCCTTCAAAAAAAAACCTATCTATCCTAGACCTAACACTACCTCTCTGAAAGGTGAACCCACGGTGACCTGGGGAATGCCTGATGTGGATATCCTCCAGGCGAGCTTCACTCACTATTCTATTTAACGCGGCGCCATCATAGGGCAGTCTATCTCTGGTACCTCCTCGGTCTTGGGGTCTAGTTATGGTATTAAAATCCCCACCAAAGATGACTTGTTTGCCCGTAAAAAGAAAAGGCTTAATCTTCATAAAGAGGCTTTTACGGTCCCACTTTGTCTGGGGACCGTAGATGTTAATGAGGCGCAGGCTTTGCCCCTTCATGAAGACGTCTAAGACTAGGCACCTTCCCATTTCGAGCTCGATCAGTCGCTGGCATTTCACCTCTGCGGTAAAAAGCACCGCCACTCCACTATACGGCTCAGCCGCAAGAGACCAGTAGGAGGGCCCCCTGCGCCACTCCCTCCTTGCTCTGTTTATCTCTGATAGAGTACAGAGCCTGGTCTCCTGCAAAAACAAAATGTCAGCTTCAACCCGGCCAAGAAAATCAAAGGCTGCAAACCTAGCCGTATCAGACTTAATGCTGGCCACATTAATGGTGGCCAGCGTCAGTGGAGAGGGGACTGCCATTAAGACCGATTGAGCTCAATGACCTTCAGCTTCCCACCCCCTTTCCTCCTATCACCACCACCCCCCTAGATGAGTCTGAAGAGGACCCGCGACTTCTCCTCGTCTTGCGGGTCCTCTTCTTACATTGGGATTGGTCCATCACCTCCCCCGGTGCGGTTTGGCCAGAGGAGGGATGGACCTCCCCCCGCAACTTCTCCCTGAGGAGTTACAGTGGTCGCAGAGACAGTAGCAACTTCGGCCCTGGGTGCATCATCTCCTCCTCCAGGCTCCAGGCCAGCCTCCCCCCCAGAGGGCAGGGGGCCCCTCCCGGAGGGAGACTCAGCAGCCCCTGACGGCTCCACCTCTCCCTCTGAAGCCTCCCCTGAGGCCGACGCATCCTCACAGAGGGATTGGTACCGGTTGGGACCTACCACTAGAGGGCCGTCGAGTCTGCGTTCCTTCGTCGGGGGGGGGGGGCAGATGTTTTTGCCCTCACTTTACTCGGTGACTTTCTCCGCTTGACCGTCTCTCCCTCCCCAGCACTGACGTACTGAGAAGAAGACGACTGGTCAGCCTCTTCCTCCCTCTGCAGTCTCCTCATCTCCTCAACCAGGGTCGTGCCCACTGCTGCCTCGGCATCAGGATCCGGCCCAGCAGAGCCAGGGGCAGAAGGAAGGCACATAACTCCCTCCCTCTGCTCCCTCCTCCTCTCGCGCCTCCTTGCCCTTGATGGTGGCTGGGCCTTCTCCCTTTGCCTTGGCAGACTAGTCTCTCCTCCCCCACTCACCCCCCTCCGCAGCAGGGACAGCCTCCTCAACTGCTCCCGCTTGCCGAAGGGTGGTGTTGGCGAAAGACCGTGGACACGCCCCGATCGGGTGCCCAAGGACACCACACAGGTGGCAACGCACCCTGCCACAGGTCGCCGCGAGATGGCCCACCTCCCCACACATGGCGCACTTCTGCACACGGCAGGAGGCGCTCAAGTGTGAGGGGTCACCGCACCTGTGACAGAGTTTTGGCTGCCCCTGGTAGAAGACAAGGATCCTGTCTTTCCCAAGGAAGGTTGAGGACGGGATATGCATCACCGAGTTATCCTCGTGTCGCAATTTGACCATGAAGGTCCAGGCCCCCGACCATATCCCGAACTCGTCGAGATTTTTCTTTGGGAAGTCCTTGACCTCCCCAAACCTGTTCAGCCAGGTCATGATGTCCATATAAGAAAGTGACTCGTTACGAGTTAAAACGGTCACTTTCTTAATGTTATCCTGGCGTGACACCGCCCACACCATAAAGTCACGCCAGGCGGGCTCGTCCTTCACCAGCCTATAGTTTCCCCAGAAGGTTTCTAAGCCCTCCGGGGTAACAAAGCTGATGTCAAACTCCGAGGAGCCGACAGGATGAATCAGGGCAAAGATGTCGCTTGCCCTGAAACCCATCCCGAGTAGGAGTTCCACGACCCCCCTCCTCTGGGGACAAGGGCCGGCTCCCCCCCCACACGAGACGGGCCACGTTCCTCCGTGTCGGCCCCCTACGCCCGGGTGTAGGGAGAGTCCATCTGGTCTCACCTCCTTCCTCTCGGAACTTCCCTAGGCCAAAACGCTCGATCCAGAACCTAAGGTCTCTCGACTGCCCATCTATGGTCATTGTGGACTGGCCCGCCCGTAAAGCCTCCAGGAGCTGCCGTTGCAAATCGCCGTCCCTGGAGCCGGGCGGAAGACATGATGCACCCCCAGGGGCCCCAGAAGCGACGCTGGCATAGGAGCGTGGGGGCCCGGAGGCCGCAGCAACCTCCGCTGCCGGAGTACCAGCGCCACTCCCAGGGACCCCCGCAGAACTACTTAGCCCAGCCACGGCAACCGGAGCACCAGAGGCGGCAACAGTCCGCCCTGGCATAGCCGCCGCGGACCGGGTCACTCCAACTGCAGCAGAAGGAACAGCGGCAGAGAGGACAACAGGAGCAACAATATCAGGAGCAGTGACATCAGGAGTAACAACAGGAGCAACGACAGCATCAGGAACAGCATCAGGAACAGCAGCAGAAACAACAGCAGGGACAACAGCAGGGACAACAGCAGAAATACCAGAAACAACAGGGGCCACAACAGAAATATTACCAGCAGTAGAAACACTTTTTTTAGCAGCAATGGTAATAGCCCCTCCTCCCGCAGCCTCCCCGACTACAGGCTCTTGGACCCCCATGCATACTACACCACCTTCTTCAGGAATACTACTAATTACCCCTTTTGTCCCACCCGCTTTCCCCTTTACCTTACCTGTCTGCTTAACTAGCTTCTCCACTCGTCCATCATTCACACCTGCAGTCTTCCTTCTTACAGCGGGGCCGGCTGCACCACTCGCTGATGGCTTCCCCGCTTTTACCTCGGCCTCCGCATCCACAGTCACCCCGGCACCTGATGTTGTAGGAGGACACGCCCCCTTAGCCCCGGAAGTGACCTCCGCATCACCGGCTTCATCAGCACTGGAGGAGGATGAGCCACGCCCACCTGCCACTCCCCCTTTCCTACACCTTACTCTGGGGGAAGCCATCGATATTTTAAAACCTCCTACCAGGGAGGGAGGTTTCCCTACGCCACTCCCCTCCGCAGGGGGGGGCTTCTTTGCCTTTGCCCTTGTCCGCAACTATGAGCGCCTTGTCTGCAACCATGAGCTCCTTGTCCGCCACCACCTGAAAGGTACTATCAGGCGCCATTTTGACTGCTGGCACCCCGGGCACCCCGCCACTTGGCGTGACCCGAGGTGCCTGCGCCTCCCTTTTCTCTCCTGGAGGCATCGCAACCTGGGCTGAGGTCCCGGCACGATGCTCCCCAGGCAACGACCTGACAAATTTAAATGTCTCTATTACTCTTTTTTTTTTCCTTCCTTGCCTTCTTCCTGGTCTTGGTTCCTTTTCCCTCCTCCTCCCCGTCCAAATCTGACAAGCTGAATGCTAATTGGTCCATTCTGGACGGGGACTCCAATTGGCAGATTTGCCTCATCAGCTTCCCGCCTTCTCCCGAGGCTCCACCCTCCTCCTCCTCCGTCTCGGGCAGTGGTTGGTTCTCTGGGAGTGTGGGAGATTGTGTCACTTCCTGTCCTGTCATTCTGACTTCCTGCTTGCATCTGACTTCCAGTTTCACTGCCGGCGCTGATGCCTGTGTATATGTGGGTATCAGGCTGCTGCTACTAGGGATGGCTACTCGACTATACTGTACCGCCATGCTGTCATCTGACTCCAGGTCTGACTCACAATAGTCGTCCTCTCCCGAGCTGTCTGAGGACGCGGGGCCATCCTTCAACAACCGCTCCTGCTGTTTGCGGAAGAAGCGGTCATCGTTCAGCAGCTTCTCTCTGAACGGCCCCGCGCCCTCCAGAATCTCCGTGCACCTGGCTTCCAGGGCCTTTATTTGTTTTTTCAGGCTCCTTACCTGCTTACTGAAAACCGGGCGGTCCTTCCTTGAGGCCCTGTCGCTACGGGCGCGAGCACTCTGAAGCTCCCCACTCATTGCGAACAGGGACCTCCGGGCTCGGTCATACTCCTCCAGGACCGCCTCGATCCTCCGGCTGTAAATGGCGACTTCCTCTCCAGCCTTCCTGATGCCCCATCCTGCGGGTGATTGCGGCAGCGATGACGGTAAGCTTGTGTCTTTTCTACTGCTTGCAGGGACCCTTCCAGAGGGAACCGCATATCCTGCGGCCATAGCCCCCTTCGGACCGGCTTCACCCGCCACTGCCGCTGATGTTACCGCCGTGGCTGATGTTGCCGTTTTCACGGATCCACCTGCCGAGACTGCTGACACCCCTGTCGCCACCGCTACTCCTGCCGGCATCGCCCGCTCTACGGACGTCGCTGCTCCCGATGCTGTTCCTGATGCTGCAGCCGCCAATGTCGCTGCTGCTGCTCCTGATGCTGCTCCCAATGCTGTTGTCCCGGTCGCCATTCTCATTGAGGCTTGCTGCCTCAGCGACCTCCGCCTGCCCTGCTCTGCTGGTGCTGTGTCGGCAGACATTCTCCTGCCCCCCGCCTGTAAGGTCCGGGGGGGCAGGAGCTCCACGCTCCATGATAAGGCTCCCCTCCGCACGGGGAAGGGAGTCGGAGCTACGGTATGTATCACACAAAAGACCGAAAACCACACCCAATAATCGGTCTCCAAGTATCCAAAAAAGCCTCTTAAGCCTCTGGAGCTCAGGAGCTCAAACAAGTGTGTCTGACTCCCACAGTTGCCCCGAAGGAATTGGAACTATTTTTATTAGAAAAGTAAAAATTCACAAACAGTGTCACATACGAAAATACAATATAAAACCCATAAACAGAAACAATACATAAATCCAAAACATAGCATAAACAACATCAATAAATAAGATACAAGAAACCGGGACAAAATTAAAGACCAAAAAGAAAATCCAGCCGCAAATCAGCCCCCATCCATTCTGCCTTTCACTCCGCCTTTCACTCTCCAGTCTTTCTTCAGTCATCCGCCAGTCAAAACTCTACCTATCTTGGAAACAAAAGAAAATCCAAATAAGTAATATACAATGGAAAACATATAACACTAACAGAAAACTAACAAAAAAACCCCAACTGAAACTTATTAGAAATTTTTTTTTTTTTTTTTTTTTTTTTTCCCTTCACCACACCCGGCCAGCACCACGCCCCATGTCCTCCCATGTCCGCATAGTCCTGGTGCTGGCACCACCCGCCACCGAGCCCCTGAAAACCGACCTGGCTCTCCGCCTCATGTCCTCCCATGTCCGCATAGTCCAGAGCCAGGCCGGACACACGAAACCTATATATCAAACCCTCCACCCCCCAAAAGAAACCCCCCTCCCAAACAACCTACCCCCCTAAGAAAAAAAAACCCTTTTAACTACATACAATGGGAAATAGAAAAAAAATGGAAATGAACAAAAAAAATATGTTTAGTGGCAAAAGCAAATAACAAAATACCAGATAAGAAAACCAGACAAAATACAATAACAAAACCCACAATCTTATATAAACCGTTGACACCCCCTTCCCTCCCATAAACCTCCCACAGGCCTAGGGTCGGTTATCCTCAAGCCTCTTACCCTTTCATCCTATTTCCAAAACAAAATGCCTATGTGGTGACACACCAGCCCTCCACCAGGAAGAGAGCACAAGAGGCCCGTCCCTACCTACTTGCCCTACCACTATGTCCCTATCTATCAATCTATCCCTACCCTATCCCTACCTGTCCCTCCCTACCCAAAAAAAACAAAACAAACCCCACCTCTTGTGCAAAACCTTGCCCTCCCTTTCCCTATCTGGCCCTAACCTAACTACCTTTTAATCCCTTATTCTATCCCTCAGGGAACAGAAAAGGTGAAACCCCTCCAGAGGGTACCAGCCCTTTTTGCGCCCAACCCCTCATACTCCCGAGAGCGCACCCTCACCAGGTCCACCATGATGTTTTTAACCACCTCCACCTCCGGGAGGATTTTGCCTCGCGTCGACACTAGACACCGGGATGACCACAAGTGGAACCTAACCACTGCGCTAACTATAAAAAGTGTCTGGCAGTCCCTGCCCTCCGGGTGTTTGAATGCCCCATAGGCCCACTCGGCGTAGGAAAGGCCAGCCAGCCGCAGCCAACCGGTGGAGGTCCCCACCAATTTGCAAACCCTTATATTGAAGGGGCACTGAAGCAGGAAGTGCTCCATGCTTTCCAGCATGTCGCCACACTCCTCCCGAGGGCAGCCTCGCTCGTCGGAGTTCCGGTACTTCAAGTTCCCCCTCACATATAACTTACCTAGGAGGCAGCGCCAGGTCAGATCCCAAAACTTCCGAGGAAACCTTTTGGAGTTAAGAAAATGCAACCCTCCCTCTAAGGTTTCTCCTGGGCAATCTTTGAGCGCCAGAGGCTTCTGGAAGCGGGTCAACAGGACTTTGTCATCAAGAAAACGTCTTGACTGAGTCCTGATCTCCCACGCCCCCAGACCCCACCGACGAATCACTTTCAAGACCAGGGAAGCATAGGCCGGGAGATATCCATGGGGTGCACGAAGATCTTTCACTTGCCCTCCTGCCTCCCATTTCTGGAAGAAGGGCCGAAACCACCCCTGGCAGGAGGCTACCCACGAAGGAGCCCCCTCGGCGGAGAGGTTTGGTAAATTGATCTTAAGAAAGGTGTTCATTAAGAACACCACGGGGTTAACCATATTTAACCCCCCTAGCCTCCTTGTGCGGTATGTAACCTCCCTCTTGATTAGGTTGAGCCTGTTCCCCCATAACAGTTGGAAGAACAGGCAACAGATCCTACTCCAACAAGACTCTGGCAAGGCACAGACGCTACCTAGATAGATCACCAACGGGAGCAGGAAGGCTTTGGCAAGGTGAACCCTTTCTCTCAGGGTCAAGGACCAACCCTTCCAGCAATCAACTCTCTGGGCGACATCCTTAAGCCTACCTTCCCAATTTTGGAGTGGGTAATCACCCTGGCCAAAATGGATGCCTAAGATCTTTACAGACCCCTGGGGTTCTGGGAGGGTGTCCGGGAGAGAAAAACCAGGCTCTCCCCCTCCCAGCCAGAGGCTTCCACACTTGTTCTTGTTCACAGCTGATCCGGAAGCCTCCGAGTAACTGTCCACTTCAGACATCACCCATTCAATCTCCTCCCGCGACGAGACAAGAGCGGTGACATCATCCGCGTAGGCTACTGTCCTCAAAGGGGAGCCGGTGCCCTCCAGGTCCATCCTGACTCCCGCCACCGGCCCACCATTAATCCGTCTAATCAGGGGATCAATGGCGAACACATACAGTAGCGGGCTCAAGGGACATCCCTGTCGGACGCCCGACCCCACCTCAAAAGGACGACCAACCCAACCATTCACAAGTGGGAAAGACTCAGCCCCAGCGTATAAGGTCTGCAGCCACTGAATGAACCCCCCAGGTAGGCCATACCTCGAGAGAGTTGACCACAAATACTCATGATTCACCCTGTCAAAAGCCTTAGCCTGATCTAGGGACAGCAAGTACCCCTTCCACCGACCTGCCCTACTCTGCTCCACAGCCTCCCTGACACTCAGGACCGCACTTAAGGTGCTACGACCGGGAACAGAGCAGTGCTGAGCCGGCGAGAGGAGCCGGGGCGCAAACTGTACCAGCCGGTTGAAAAGTACCTTCGCCAGAATCTTTCGGTCCGTATTGAGAAGTGCTATGGGCCGCCAGTTCTCAATACGGCTCGGATCCTTACCCTTTGACAGAACTATAAGGGCGGACCTCCTCATTGACTTTGGCAGAGTGCCCGAGGATAGACACTCATTAAGCACGTCAGTCAAGAGGGGAGCCAACGCTCCTTTAAAGGTCCGATAGAACTCAGATGTTAAGCCATCTGGGCCAGGTGACTTCTTGAGGGCAAGACCCTCAATAGCCCTGACGACTTCCTCTTCCCTTATAGGTTCTATCAAAACACCAAGAGAAGGGTCTTCTGCTGACTCAGGAATGGCTTCAGCCAAGAAACCTGAAATCCGATCCCGATTCAGTTCCTTCTTTGCCAAAAGGTTCGAGTAGAAAGACCTGACGACCTCCAAGATCCCTGACCTGGATCTTGTCAGGGATCCTGTACTGTCAATCAGGCCTGTTACTGTCTTACAAGTCACTGACATCTTACAGTTCCTGTAGGGGTCGGGCGAGCGGTATTTCCCGAAATCCCTCTCAAGAACCAAGGATGCGTGCCTATCATACTGACACCCTTTAAGCAAAGCCTTCACACCGGAGATATCCTCCTGGCTACCTCCGGTCGAGACCAGATGTTCAAGTCTCTTCCTCAGTGCACTGTACATGCGGTACATGTCCAGTGACCTGAGGCTTGAGAGCCGGCGGAAAAATCCCGCCACCCTTTTTTTGAATATCTCCCACCACTCTGACCTAGTGCCCTCAAGACCCAGTAATAGTACCTGATCCTGAAGAAACTCCTCAAAGGCTTGTCTTACAGCTGCCTCCTCAAGGAGTGACGAATTCAGCCTCCACAAACCTCTTCCTCTCCGGAGGGTTTCTGAAATATTCAAAGAAAATAAAATTAGGCAGTGATCGGAGAACTCCACCTCCACCACGGACACAGGGGTGGTGACGGAATTCTCCTTCAAAAAAAACCTATCTATCCTGGACCTAACACTTCCTCTCTGAAAGGTGAACCCACGGTGACCTGGGGAATGCCTGATGTGGATATCCTCCAGGCGAGCTTCACTCACTATGCTATTTAACGCGACGCCATCATAGGGCAGTCTATCTCTGGTACCTCCTCGGTCTTGGGGTCTAGTTATGGTATTAAAATCCCCACCAAAGATGACTTGTTTGCCCGTAAAAAGAAAAGGCTTGATCTTCATAAAGAGGCTTTTACGGTCCCACTTTGACTGGGGACCGTAGATGTTAATGAGGCGCAGGCTTTGCCCCTTCATGAGGACGTCTAAGACTAGGCACCTTCCCATTTCGAGTTCGATCAGCCGCTGGCATTTCACCTCTGCGGTAAAAAGCACCGCCACTCCACTATACGGCTCAGCCGCAAGAGACCAGTAGGAGGGCCCCCTGCGCCACTCCCTCCTTGCTCTGTTTATCTCTGATAGAGTACAGAGCCTGGTCTCCTGCAAAAACAAAATGTCAGCTTCAACTCGGCCAAGAAAATCAAAGGCTGCAAACCTAGCCGTATCAGACTTAATGCTGGCCACATTAATGGTGGCCAGCGTCAGTGGAGAGGGGACTGCCATTAAGACCGATTGAGCTCAATGACCTTCAGTTTCCCACCCCCTTTCCTCCTACCACCACCACCCCTAGATGAGTCTGAAGAGGACCCGCGACTTTTCCTCGTCTTACGGGTCCTCTTCTTACATTGGGATTGGTCCATCACCTCACCTCGTGCGGTTTGGCCAGGCAAGGGATGGACTTCCCCCGTAGTTTCTCCCTGGGGAGTATTGGTATCATTTTTTTCAACGGTTTCCAAAACAGCTTGAGGTGCATCGTCTCCATCTCTGGGTACCAGGCCAGCCTCCTCCACTGAAGGCAGGGGGCCCTTCCCTGAGGGAGACTCAGCAGCCCCCGACGGTCCCACCTCCCCCTCTGAAGCCTCCCCTGAGGCTGATGCGTCCTCGCAGAGGGTTTGGTACCGGTTAGGGCTGATCACTGAAAGGTCCTCGAGTCTCCGTTCCTTTGCCGGGGGGGGGGGGGCAGATGTTTTTACCCTCGCTTTACTCGGTGACTTTCTCCTCCTGACCGTCTGTTCCTCCCCAGCACTAACGTACTGGGAAGATGAAGACAGGTCAGCCTCTTCCTCCCTCTGCAGTCTTCTCATCTCCTCAATCAGGGCCGTGCCCGTCGCTACTTCAGCATTAGAATCCAACCCAGCGGGATCAGGGGCAGAGGGGAGACACATAATACCCTCCCTCTGCTCCCTTCTCCTATCTCTCCTTCTCGCCCTAGATGGTGGCTGGGTTTTCTCCCTCCGCGTCGGCAACCTGGTCTCTCCACCTCCGACCCCCTCCTCGGTGACAGGGACAGTCTCCTCACCTGCCCCTGCCCGTCGGAGGGTGACATTAGCGAACGACCTCGGGCACGCCCCGATTGGGTGACCAAGGTCACCACACAGGTGGCACCGAATCCTATCACAGGTTGCAGCTAGATGACCTAATCCCCCACACATGGCACACTTCTGCACCCTGCAGGAGGCACTCAAGTGCGAGGGATCACCACACCTGTGACAGAGCTTCGGCTGCCCCTGGTAGAAGACAAGAATCCTGTCTTTCCCGAGGAAGGTTGAGGACGGGATATGCATCACCGAGTTATCCTCATGCTTCAATTTGACCATAAATGTCCAGGCCCCCGACCAAATGCCAAACTCATCAAGGTTCTTCCGGGGGAAGTCTTTCACTTCCCCATACCTGTTGAGCCAGGTCATAATGTCCATGTAAGAAAGTGACTCGTTACGAGTCAAAACGGTCACTTTCTTAATTGCATCCTGGCGCGACACCGCCCACACATTGAAGTCGCGCCAGCCGGGCTCGTTCTTTGCCAACTCATAATTACCCCAGAAGGTTTCTAAGCCCCCCGGGGTAACAAAGCTGACATCAAACTCTGAGGAGCCGACCGGGTGAATGAGGGCAAAGATGTCACTTGCCCTAAAGCCCATCCCGAGCAGAAGTTCGACGACCCTCCTCCTCTGAGGACAAGGGCCTTCTCCCCCCCCCCGAGACGGACTACATTCCTCCGGACCGGCCGCTGCCCGGGTGTCGGGAGAGTCCACCTGGTCTCACCCCCCTCATCTCGGAACTTCCCTAGGCCAAAACGTTCAATCCAAAACCTAAGGTCCCTCGATTGACCATCCACTATCATCGTTCTCTGCCCTGCTCGTAAGGCCGCCAGGAGCTGCTGTTGTAATTCACCGTCCCTGGCCCCCAGTGATGGACACGAGGCACCCCTTGGGACCCCCGAGGCGACACTGGCATAGGAACGTACCAAGCTTGAGGCCGCAGTCCCAGCCCCCGCAACTCCAGTGCCACCTTCGGGCGCCCCCTGAAGCCCGCTCGGCCCGGCCACCACCGCGGCCACCGGGACACCAGAGACAGGAGCGGTCGTTCCCAGCGTCGCAGGCGTGGACCGGGCAAACACATTTGGCAAAGCTACTTCTGCAGCAGCCATGCCTACATTTTCCAAAGTCCTAGGAACCTCCACTACCGCATCTTTAACAAAAGGGACAGCAGTAGCAGCAGCAGCAGCAGCAACACAAGGGGTGACAGCCTCCATAGCCCCCCCTCCCCTTTCCCTCACAAGGAACATCTAAGTCACTCTCTGGAACCACAGTTTTTTCCCCCTCCTCCGCCCTCCTCTCCTGACGCCTGCTTTTCCTACTCCCCAGTCTGCTCTTACTCACCGCTTTCTTACCCACGCTCACCATTACCTCATTCACACCGGGGCTTGCGGCCTTGGGCGGCTCCACGAGCGGGATTGGCCTATTCCGGGCCTCCGCTTCACTCTCCTCCCGCTTAGCTGGGGCGACTTGTGCCTCTGCCTCGACCTCCGCATCGTCAGCTGTCGCAGCGCTCAATGCTTTAGGAGCGGACTTGCTCCTAGCGCTGACGGCAGCCTCCGCATCACCGGTCTCATTGGCTTCCTCGGCACCTGAAACCGGAAGGGAGGGACAAGCCGCATGCCCCTTCCCCTTACGATGGACCTGGGGAGGGGCCGGCGCTATTTGACCCTGCCCACAGGGGCAGGCTTCACCGCTTCTCTACCTCCCTTCGTGGGAGGTGCTTTTCCGACCTTGTCCGCTGCAGTTTCGGGCGCCATTTTCAATACTGCACCCAGCTCCCCAGCCACACCGCTACTTAGAGAAAGCGGGGTCTGGGGAGTCTGCGCCCCCCTTATCTCACCCGCGGGCAACACCCCAGATTCAGCCTGTGCTAGAGTCAATGGGGGTTGCCCTGCGGGAACAGTTATACCTGCTGCGACACTCACATATTTCAGGGTGCCGACTTCTTGCGGCTTAGCCTTCTTCTTTTTCCTTTTTTTTTGATTCCTCCTCGTTTGCAAGGTCGTCTACGGAAAAAGCCATCTTCTCCATTCTTGCCGGGGATTCTAGCATGCATATTTCGTGGATTAGCCTCCCCGCAGCAGAACCCATATCGTCTTCTGATGTTGCCGGTAATGGTGGTAAATTCTCCGGTAGCTGGGGTAAACTTGCCAATTTCTCTGGGGGCGTATAGGTCGGAATACCTGAACTCACCCTCGTAGGCTTCCGGCTACTGCCGTACTCTGCCAGCAGGCTCCCCTCTGAGTCAGTATCTGTCTCATATTCCGGATCCGAGCTTTCGGAGGACGCGAGGTCTTCCCGCAGCAGCCGCCCCTGCTGCTTGCGGTAAAAACGGTCATCATTCAGGAGTTTCTCCCTGAAAGGCCCCGCGCCCTCCAGGATCTCTCGGCATCTTTGGTCAAGCCCTTTAATTTGTTCCTTCAGCTTTTTGACCTGCTTACTCAGTGCCGGTCTCTCATGCCTTGAGGCCCTGTCACTACGGGCACGGACACTCTGAAGCTCCGCACCCATAGCGAACAGGGACCTCCTGGCTTTATCATATTCCTCAAGGGTAGTGTTAATACGCTTACTGTATGCAAGCACATCCTCGCCAGCCTTCCGAATCCCCCAACCTGATGATGGCAAGGAAGGAGGGGGGGCTTCGCTGGCCTTTTTACTTGTACAGGGCTCAGCCTCCGCCGGGGTTTTCTGACCTAGACGTCCCTTGCTGCGGGTTGCCATACCTTTTTCCACTGGAGCCTGCTGCCTCTCCAATCTTCTCCTGCTGCTGCTGCTACTGCCGTCCATTGAGAGCCTCCTGCCCCCCGCCAAGCTGGCTCGGGGGGCAGGAGCACCTTGCTCCATGGTGAAAAAACCCCAACCTTGGAAAAGGAAAGGGGTTGGAGCCTCCAACTATGACTGGAAAAACTGCTGCTGTTGCACAAACACCACACACCAAGCCTCTCTTCTGAGCTGACAAACAGACTATAGCCTCTGGTCTCAGGAGCTCAGACAGGCGTGTCTGATTCCCACAGCTGCCCCGAAGGAATTGGAACTATTTTTATTAGAAAAGTAAAAATTCACAAACAGTGTCACATACGAAAATACAATATAAAACCCATAAACAGAAACAATACATAAATCCAAAACATAGCATAAACAACATCAATAAATAAGATACAAGAAACCGGGACAAAATTAAAGACCAAAAAGAAAAATCCAGCCGCAAATCAGCCCCCATCCATTCTGCCTTTCACTCCGCCTTTCACTCTCCAGTCTTTCTTCAGTCATCCGCCAGTCAAAACTCTACCTATCTTGGAAACAAAAGAAAATCCAAATAAGTAATATACAATGGAAAACATATAACACTAACAGAAAACTAACAAAAAAAACCCCAACTGAAACTTATTAGAAATTTTTTTTTTTTTTTTTTTTTTTTTTTTTTCCCTTCACCACACCCGGCCAGCACCACGCCCCATGTCCTCCCATGTCCGCATAGTCCTGGTGCTGGCACCACCCGCCACCGAGCCCCTGAAAACCGACCTGGCTCTCCGCCTCATGTCCTCCCATGTCCGCATAGTCCAGAGCCAGGCCGGACACACGAAACCTATATATCAAACCCTCCACCCCCAAAAGAAACCCCCCTCCCAAACAACCTACCCCCCTAAGAAAAAAAAACCCTTTTAACTACATACAATGGGAAATAGAAAAAAAATGGAAATGAACAAAAAAAAATATTTTTAGTGGCAAAAGCAAATAACAAAATACCAGACAAGAAAACCAGACAAAATACAATAACAAAACCCACAATCTTATATAAATCGTTGACACCCCCTTCCCTCCCTATAAACCTCCCACAGGCCTAGGGTCGGTTATCCTCAAGCCTCTTACCCTTTCATCCTATTTCCAAAACAAAATGCCTATGTGGTGACACACCAGCCCTCCACCAGGAAGAGAGCACAAGAGGCCCGTCCCTACCTACTTGCCCTACCACTATGTCCCTATCTATCAATCTATCCCTACCCCATCCCTACCTGTCCCTCCCTACCCAAAAAAAACAAACAAACCCCACCTCTTGTGCAAAACCTTGCCCTCCCTTTCCCTATCTGGCCCTAACCTAACTACCTTTTAATCCCTTATTCTATCCCTCAGGGAACAGAAAAGGTGAAACCCCTCCAGAGGGTACCAGCCCTTTTTGCGCCCAACCCCTCATACTCCCGAGAGCGCACCCTCACCAGGTCCACCATGATGTTTTTAACCACCTCCACCTCCGGGAGGATTTTGCCTCGCGTCGACACTAGACACCGGGATGACCACAAGTGGAACCTAACCACTGCGCTAACTATAAAAAGTGTCTGGCAGTCCCTGCCCTCCGGGTGTTTGAATGCCCCATAGGCCCACTCGGCGTAGGAAAGGCCAGCCAGCCGCAGCCAACCGGTGGAGGTCCCCACCAATTTGCAAACCCTTATATTGAAGGGGCACTGAAGCAGGAAGTGCTCCATGCTTTCCAGCATGTCGCCACACTCCTCCCGAGGGCAGCCTCGCTCGTCGGAGTTCCGGTACTTCAAGTTCCCCCTCACATATAACTTACCTAGGAGGCAGCGCCAGGTCAGATCCCAAAACTTCCGAGGAAACCTTTTGGAGTTAAGAAAATGCAACCCTTCCTCTAAGGTTTCTCCTGGGCAATCTTTGAGCGCCAGAGGCTTCTGGAAGCGGGTCAACAGGACTTTGTCATCAAGAAAACGTCTTGACTGAGTCCTGATCTCCCACGCCCCCAGACCCCACCGACGAATCACTTTCAAGACCAGGGAAGCATAGGCCGGGAGATATCCATGGGGTGCACGAAGATCTTTCACTTGCCCTCCTGCCTCCCATTTCTGGAAGAAGGGCCGAAACCACCCCTGGCAGGAGGCTACCCACGAAGGAGCCCCCTCGGCGGAGAGGTTTGGTAAATTGATCTTAAGAAAGGTGTTCATTAAGAACACCACGGGGTTAACCATATTTAACCCCCCTAGCCTCCTTGTGCGGTATGTAACCTCCCTCCTGATTAGGTTGAGCCTGTTCCCCCATAACAGTTGGAAGAACAGGCAACAGATCCTACTCCAACAAGACTCTGGCAAGGCACAGACGCTACCTAGATAGATCACCAACGGGAGCAGGAAGGCTTTGGCAAGGTGAACCCTTTCTCTCAGGGTCAAGGACCAACCCTTCCAGCAATCAACTCTCTGGGCGACATCCTTAAGCCTACCTTCCCAATTTTGGAGTGGGTAATCACCCTGGCCAAAATGGATGCCTAAGATCTTTACAGACCCCTGGGGTTCTGGGAGGGTGTCCGGGAGAGAAAAACCAGGCTCTCCCCCTCCCAGCCAGAGGCTTCCACACTTGTTCTTGTTCACAGCTGATCCGGAAGCCTCCGAGTAACTGTCCACTTCAGACATCACCCATTCAATCTCCTCCCGCGACGAGACAAGAGCGGTGACATCATCCGCGTAGGCTACTGTCCTCAAAGGGGAGCCGGTGCCCTCCAGGTCCATCCTGACTCCCGCCACCGGCCCACCATTAATCCGTCTAATCAGGGGATCAATGGCGAACACATACAGTAGCGGGCTCAAGGGACATCCCTGTCGGACGCCCGACCCCACCTCAAAAGGACGACCAACCCAACCATTCACAAGTGGGAAAGACTCAGCCCCAGCGTATAAGGTCTGCAGCCACTGAATGAACCCCCCAGGTAGGCCATACCTCGAGAGAGTTGACCACAAATACTCATGATTCACCCTGTCAAAAGCCTTAGCCTGATCTAGGGACAGCAAGTACCCCTTCCACCGACCTGCCCTACTCTGCTCCACAGCCTCCCTGACACTCAGGACCGCACTTAAGGTGCTACGACCGGGAACAGAGCAGTGCTGAGCCGGCGAGAGGAGCCGGGGCGCAAACTGTACCAGCCGGTTGAAAAGTACCTTCGCCAGAATCTTTCGGTCCGTATTGAGAAGTGCTATGGGCCGCCAGTTCTCAATACGGCTCGGATCCTTACCCTTTGACAGAACTATAAGGGCGGACCTCCTCATTGACTTTGGCAGAGTGCCCGAGGATAGACACTCATTAAGCACGTCAGTCAAGAGGGGAGCCAACGCTCCTTTAAAGGTCCGATAGAACTCAGATGTTAAGCCATCTGGGCCAGGTGACTTCTTGAGGGCAAGACCCTCAATAGCCCTGACGACTTCCTCTTCCCTTATAGGTTCTATCAAAACACCAAGAGAAGGGTCTTCTGCTGACTCAGGAATGGCTTCAGCCAAGAAACCTGAAATCCGATCCCGATTCAGTTCCTTCTTTGCCAAAAGGTTCGAGTAGAAAGACCTGACGACCTCCAAGATCCCTGACCTGGATCTTGTCAGGGATCCTGTACTGTCAATCAGGCCTGTTACTGTCTTACAAGTCACTGACATCTTACAGTTCCTGTAGGGGTCGGGCGAGCGGTATTTCCCGAAATCCCTCTCAAGAACCAAGGATGCGTGCCTATCATACTGACACCCTTTAAGCAAAGCCTTCACACCGGAGATATCCTCCTGGCTACCTCCGGTCGAGACCAGATGTTCAAGTCTCTTCCTCAGTGCACTGTACATGCGGTACATGTCCAGTGACCTGAGGCTTGAGAGCCGGCGGAAAAATCCCGCCACCCTTTTTTTGAATATCTCCCACCACTCTGACCTAGTGCCCTCAAGACCCAGTAATAGTACCTGATCCTGAAGAAACTCCTCAAAGGCTTGTCTTACAGCTGCCTCCTCAAGGAGTGACGAATTCAGCCTCCACAAACCTCTTCCTCTCCGGAGGGTTTCTGAAATATTCAAAGAAAATAAAATTAGGCAGTGATCGGAGAACTCCACCTCCACCACGGACACAGGGGTGGTGACGGAATTCTCCTTCAAAAAAAACCTATCTATCCTGGACCTAACACTTCCTCTCTGAAAGGTGAACCCACGGTGACCTGGGGAATGCCTGATGTGGATATCCTCCAGGCGAGCTTCACTCACTATGCTATTTAACGCGACGCCATCATAGGGCAGTCTATCTCTGGTACCTCCTCGGTCTTGGGGTCTAGTTATGGTATTAAAATCCCCACCAAAGATGACTTGTTTGCCCGTAAAAAGAAAAGGCTTGATCTTCATAAAGAGGCTTTTACGGTCCCACTTTGACTGGGGACCGTAGATGTTAATGAGGCGCAGGCTTTGCCCCTTCATGAGGACGTCTAAGACTAGGCACCTTCCCATTTCGAGTTCGATCAGCCGCTGGCATTTCACCTCTGCGGTAAAAAGCACCGCCACTCCACTATACGGCTCAGCCGCAAGAGACCAGTAGGAGGGCCCCCTGCGCCACTCCCTCCTTGCTCTGTTTATCTCTGATAGAGTACAGAGCCTGGTCTCCTGCAAAAACAAAATGTCAGCTTCAACTCGGCCAAGAAAATCAAAGGCTGCAAACCTAGCCGTATCAGACTTAATGCTGGCCACATTAATGGTGGCCAGCGTCAGTGGAGAGGGGACTGCCATTAAGACCGATTGAGCTCAATGACCTTCAGTTTCCCACCCCCTTTCCTCCTACCACCTCCACCCCTTGATGAGTCAGAAGAGGACCCGCGACTTTTCCTCGTCTTACGGGTCCTCTTCTTACATTGGGATTGGTCCATCACCTCACCTCGTGCGGTTTGGCCAGGCAAGGGATGGACTTCCCCCGTAGTTTCTCCCTGGGGAGTATTGGTAACATTTTTTTCTACGGTTTCCAAAACAGCTTGAGGTGCATCGTCTCCATCTCTGGGTACCAGGCCAGCCTCCTCCACTGAAGGCAGGGGGCCCTTCCCTGAGGGAGACTCAGCAGCCCCCGACGGTCCCACCTCCCCCTCTGAAGCCTCCCCTGAGGCTGATGCGTCCTCGCAGAGGGTTTGGTACCGGTTAGGGCTGATCACTGAAAGGTCCTCGAGTCTCCGTTCCTTTGCCGGGGGGGGGGGGCAGATGTTTTTACCCTCGCTTTACTCGGTGACTTTCTCCTCCTGACCGTCTGTTCCTCCCCAGCACTAACGTACTGGGAAGATGAAGACAGGTCAGCCTCTTCCTCCCTCTGCAGTCTTCTCATCTCCTCAATCAGGGCCGTGCCCGTCGCTACTTCAGCATTAGAATCCAACCCAGCGGGATCAGGGGCAGAGGGGAGACACATAATACCTTCCCTCTGCTCCCTTCTCCTATCTCTCCTTCTCGCCCTTGATGGTGGCTGGGTTTTCTCCCTCCGCGTCGGCAACCTGGTCTCTCCACCTCCGACCCCCTCCTCGGTGACAGGGACAGTCTCCTCACCTGCCCCTGCCTGTCGGAGGGTGACATTAGCGAACGACCTCGGACACGCCCCGATTGGGTGACCAAGGTCACCACACAGGTGGCACCGAATCCTATCACAGGTTGCAGCTAGATGACCTAATCCCCCACACATGGCACACTTCTGCACCCTGCAGGAGGCACTCAAGTGCGAGGGATCACCACACCTGTGACAGAGCTTCGGCTGCCCCTGGTAGAAGACAAGAATCCTGTCTTTCCCGAGGAAGGTTGAGGACGGGATATGCATCACCGAGTTATCCTCATGCTTCAATTTGACCATAAATGTCCAGGCCCCCGACCAAATGCCAAACTCATCAAGGTTCTTCCGGGGGAAGTCTTTCACTTCCCCATACCTGTTGAGCCAGGTCATAATGTCCATGTAAGAAAGTGACTCGTTACGAGTCAAAACGGTCACTTTCTTAATTGCATCCTGGCGCGACACCGCCCACACATTGAAGTCGCGCCAGCCGGGCTCGTTCTTTGCCAACTCATAATTACCCCAGAAGGTTTCTAAGCCCCCCGGGGTAACAAAGCTGACATCAAACTCTGAGGAGCCGACCGGGTGAATGAGGGCAAAGATGTCACTTGCCCTAAAGCCCATCCCGAGCAGAAGTTCGACGACCCTCCTCCTCTGAGGACAAGGGCCTTCTCCCCCCCCACCCGAGACGGACTACATTCCTCCGGACCGGCCGCTGCCCGGGTGTCGGGAGAGTCCACCTGGTCTCACCCCCCTCATCTCGGAACTTCCCTAGGCCAAAACGTTCAATCCAAAACCTAAGGTCCCTCGATTGACCATCCACTATCATCGTTCTCTGCCCTGCTCGTAAGGCCGCCAGGAGCTGCTGTTGTAATTCACCGTCCCTGGCCCCCAGTGATGGACACGAGGCACCCCTTGGGACCCCCGAGGCGACACTGGCATAGGAACGTACCAAGCTTGAGGCCGCAGTCCCAGCCCCCGCAACTCCAGTGCCACCTTCGGGCGCCCCCTGAAGCCCGCTCGGCCCGGCCACCACCGCGGCCACCGGGACACCAGAGACAGGAGCGGTCGTTCCCAGCGTCGCAGGCGTGGACCGGGCAAACACATTTGGCAAAGCTACTTCTGCAGCAGCCATGCCTACATTTTCCAAAGTCCTAGGAACCTCCACTACCGCATCTTTAACAAAAGGGACAGCAGTAGCAGCAGCAGCAGCAGCAACACAAGGGGTGACAGCCTCCATAGCCCCCCCTCCCCTTTCCCTCACAAGGAACATCTAAGTCACTCTCTGGAACCACAGTTTTTTCCCCCTCCTCCGCCCTCCTCTCCTGACGCCTGCTTTTCCTACTCCCCAGTCTGCTCTTACTCACCGCTTTCTTACCCACGCTCACCATTACCTCATTCACACCGGGGCTTGCGGCCTTGGGCGGCTCCACGAGCGGGATTGGCCTATTCCGGGCCTCCGCTTCACTCTCCTCCCGCTTAGCTGGGGCGACTTGTGCCTCTGCCTCGACCTCCGCATCGTCAGCTGTCGCAGCGCTCAATGCTTTAGGAGCGGACTTGCTCCTAGCGCTGACGGCAGCCTCCGCATCACTGGTCTCATTGGCTTCCTCGGCACCTGAAACCGGAAGGGAGGGACAAGCCGCACGCCCCTTCCCCTTACGATGGACCTGGGGAGGGGCCGGCGCTACTTTGACCCTGCCCACAGGGGCAGGCTTCACCGCTTCTCTACCTCCCTTCGTGGGAGGTGCTTTTCCGACCTTGTCCGCTGCAGTTTCGGGCGCCATTTTCAATACTGCACCCAGCTCCCCAGCCACACCGCTACTTAGAGAAAGCGGGGTCTGGGGAGTCTGCGCCCCCCTTATCTCACCCGCGGGCAACACCCCAGATTCAGCCTGTGCTAGAGTCAATGGGGGTTGCCCTGCGGGAACAGTTATACCTGCTGCGACACTCACATATTTCAGGGTGCCGACTTCTTGCGGCTTAGCCTTCTTCTTTTTCCTTTTTTTTGATTCCTCCTCGTTTGCAAGGTCGTCTACGGAAAAAGCCATCTTCTCCATTCTTGCCGGGGATTCTAGCATGCATATTTCGTGGATTAGCCTCCCCGCAGCAGAACCCATATCGTCTTCTGATGTTGCCGGTAATGGTGGTAAATTCTCCGGTAGCTGGGGTAAACTTGCCAATTTCTCTGGGGGCGTATAGGTCGGAATACCTGAACTCACCCTCGTAGGCTTCCGGCTACTGCCGTACTCTGCCAGCAGGCTCCCCTCTGAGTCAGTATCTGTCTCATATTCCGGATCCGAGCTTTCGGAGGACGCGAGGTCTTCCCGCAGCAGCCGCCCCTGCTGCTTGCGGTAAAAACGGTCATCATTCAGGAGTTTCTCCCTGAAAGGCCCCGCGCCCTCCAGGATCTCTCGGCATCTTTGGTCAAGCCCTTTAATTTGTTCCTTCAGCTTTTTGACCTGCTTACTCAGTGCCGGTCTCTCATGCCTTGAGGCCCTGTCACTACGGGCACGGACACTCTGAAGCTCCGCACCCATAGCGAACAGGGACCTCCTGGCTTTATCATATTCCTCAAGGGTAGTGTTAATACGCTTACTGTATGCAAGCACATCCTCGCCAGCCTTCCGAATCCCCCAACCTGATGATGGCAAGGAAGGAGGGGGGGCTTCGCTGGCCTTTTTACTTGTACAGGGCTCAGCCTCCGCCGGGGGTTTTCTGACCTAGACGTCCCTTGCTGCGGGTTGCCATACCTTTTTCCACTGGAGCCTGCTGCCTCTCCAATCTTCTCCTGCTGCTGCTGCTACTGCCGTCCATTGAGAGCCTCCTGCCCCCCGCCAAGCTGGCTCGGGGGGCAGGAGCACCTTGCTCCATGGTGAAAAAACCCCAACCTTGGAAAAGGAAAGGGGTTGGAGCCTCCAACTATGACTGGAAAAACTGCTGCTGTTGCACAAACACCACACACCAAGCCTCTCTTCTGAGCTGACAAACAGACTAGAGCCTCTGGTCTCAGGAGCTCAGACAGGCGTGTCTGATTCCCACAGCTGCCCCGAAGGAATTGGAACTATTTTTATTAGAAAAGTAAAAATTCACAAACAGTGTCACATACGAAAATACAATATAAAACCCATAAACAGAAACAATACATAAATCCAAAACATAGCATAAACAACATCAATAAATAAGATACAAGAAACCGGGACAAAATTAAAGACCAAAAAAGAAAATCCAGCCGCAAATCAGCCCCCATCCATTCTGCCTTTCACTCCGCCTTTCACTCTCCAGTCTTTCTTCAGTCATCCGCCAGTCAAAACTCTACCTATCTTGGAAACAAAAGAAAATCCAAATAAGTAATATACAATGGAAAACATATAACACTAACAGAAAACTAACAAAAAAAAACCCCAACTGAAACTTATTAGAAAATTTTTTTTTTTTTTTTTTTTTTTTTTTCCCTTCACCACACCCGGCCAGCACCACGCCCCATGTCCTCCCATGTCCGCATAGTCCTGGTGCTGGCACCACCCGCCACCGAGCCCCTGAAAACCGACCTGGCTCTCCGCCTCATGTCCTCCCATGTCCGCATAGTCCAGAGCCAGGCCGGACACACGAAACCTATATATCAAACCCTCCACCCCCAAAAGAAACCCCCCTCCCAAACAACCTACCCCCCTAAGAAAAAAAACCCTTTTAACTACATACAATGGGAAATAGAAAAAAAATGGAAATGAACAAAAAAAATATTTTTAGTGGCAAAAGCAAATAACAAAATACCAGACAAGAAAACCAGACAAAATACAATAACAAAACCCACAATCTTATATAAATCGTTGACACCCCCTTCCCTCCCTATAAACCTCCCACAGGCCTAGGGTCGGTTATCCTCAAGCCTCTTACCCTTTCATCCTATTTCCAAAACAAAATGCCTATGTGGTGACACACCAGCCCTCCACCAGGAAGAGAGCACAAGAGGCCCGTCCCTACCTACTTGCCCTACCACTATGTCCCTATCTATCAATCTATCCCTACCCCATCCCTACCTGTCCCTCCCTACCCAAAAAAAACAAACAAACCCCACCTCTTGTGCAAAACCTTGCCCTCCCTTTCCCTATCTGGCCCTAACCTAACTACCTTTTAATCCCTTATTCTATCCCTCAGGGAACAGAAAAGGTGAAACCCCTCCAGAGGGTACCAGCCCTTTTTGCGCCCAACCCCTCATACTCCCGAGAGCGCACCCTCACCAGGTCCACCATGATGTTTTTAACCACCTCCACCTCCGGGAGGATTTTGCCTCGCGTCGACACTAGACACCGGGATGACCACAAGTGGAACCTAACCACTGCGCTAACTATAAAAAGTGTCTGGCAGTCCCTGCCCTCCGGGTGTTTGAATGCCCCATAGGCCCACTCGGCGTAGGAAAGGCCAGCCAGCCGCAGCCAACCGGTGGAGGTCCCCACCAATTTGCAAACCCTTATATTGAAGGGGCACTGAAGCAGGAAGTGCTCCATGCTTTCCAGCATGTCGCCACACTCCTCCCGAGGGCAGCCTCGCTCGTCGGAGTTCCGGTACTTCAAGTTCCCCCTCACATATAACTTACCTAGGAGGCAGCGCCAGGTCAGATCCCAAAACTTCCGAGGAAACCTTTTGGAGTTAAGAAAATGCAACCCTTCCTCTAAGGTTTCTCCTGGGCAATCTTTGAGCGCCAGAGGCTTCTGGAAGCGGGTCAACAGGACTTTGTCATCAAGAAAACGTCTTGACTGAGTCCTGATCTCCCACGCCCCCAGACCCCACCGACGAATCACTTTCAAGACCAGGGAAGCATAGGCCGGGAGATATCCATGGGGTGCACGAAGATCTTTCACTTGCCCTCCTGACTCCCATTTCTGGAAGAAGGGCCGAAACCACCCCTGGCAGGAGGCTACCCACGAAGGAGCCCCCTCGGCGGAGAGGTTTGGTAAATTGATCTTAAGAAAGGTGTTCATTAAGAACACCACGGGGTTAACCATATTTAACCCCCCTAGCCTCCTTGTGCGGTATGTAACCTCCCTCCTGATTAGGTTGAGCCTGTTCCCCCATAACAGTTGGAAGAACAGGCAACAGATCCTACTCCAACAAGACTCTGGCAAGGCACAGACGCTACCTAGATAGATCACCAACGGGAGCAGGAAGGCTTTGGCAAGGTGAACCCTTTCTCTCAGGGTCAAGGACCAACCCTTCCAGCAATCAACTCTCTGGGCGACATCCTTAAGCCTACCTTCCCAATTTTGGAGTGGGTAATCACCCTGGCCAAAATGGATGCCTAAGATCTTTACAGACCCCTGGGGTTCTGGGAGGGTGTCCGGGAGAGAAAAACCAGGCTCTCCCCCTCCCAGCCAGAGGCTTCCACACTTGTTCTTGTTTACAGCTGATCCGGAAGCCTCCGAGTAACTGTCCACTTCAGACATCACCCATTCAATCTCCTCCCGCGACGAGACAAGAGCGGTGACATCATCCGCGTAGGCTACTGTCCTCAAAGGGGAGCCGGTGCCCTCCAGGTCCATCCTGACTCCCGCCACCGGCCCACCATTAATCCGTCTAATCAGGGGATCAATGGCGAACACATACAGTAGCGGGCTCAAGGGACATCCCTGTCGGACGCCCGACCCCACCTCAAAAGGACGACCAACCCAACCATTCACAAGTGGGAAAGACTCAGCCCCAGCGTATAAGGTCTGCAGCCACTGAATGAACCCCCCAGGTAGGCCATACCTCGAGAGAGTTGACCACAAATACTCATGATTCACCCTGTCAAAAGCCTTAGCCTGATCTAGGGACAGCAAGTACCCCTTCCACCGACCTGCCCTACTCTGCTCCACAGCCTCCCTGACACTCAGGACCGCACTTAAGGTGCTACGACCGGGAACAGAGCAGTGCTGAGCCGGCGAGAGGAGCCGGGGCGCAAACTGTACCAGCCGGTTGAAAAGTACCTTCGCCAGAATCTTTCGGTCCGTATTGAGAAGTGCTATGGGCCGCCAGTTCTCAATACGGCTCGGATCCTTACCCTTTGACAGAACTATAAGGGCGGACCTCCTCATTGACTTAGGCAGAGTGCCCGAGGATAGACACTCATTAAGCACGTCAGTCAAGAGGGGAGCCAACGCTCCTTTAAAGGTCCGATAGAACTCAGATGTTAAGCCATCTGGGCCAGGTGACTTCTTGAGGGCAAGACCCTCAATAGCCCTGACGACTTCCTCTTCCCTTATAGGTTCTATCAAAACACCAAGAGAAGGGTCTTCTGCTGACTCAGGAATGGCTTCAGCCAAGAAACCTGAAATCCGATCCCGATTCAGTTCCTTCTTTGCCAAAAGGTTCGAGTAGAAAGACCTGACGACCTCCAAGATCCCTGACCTGGATCTTGTCAGGGATCCTGTACTGTCAATCAGGCCTGTTACTGTCTTACAAGTCACTGACATCTTACAGTTCCTGTAGGGGTCGGGCGAGCGGTATTTCCCGAAATCCCTCTCAAGAACCAAGGATGCGTGCCTATCATACTGACACCCTTTAAGCAAAGCCTTCACACCGGAGATATCCTCCTGGCTACCTCCGGTCGAGACCAGATGTTCAAGTCTCTTCCTCAGTGCACTGTACATGCGGTACATGTCCAGTGACCTGAGGCTTGAGAGCCGGCGGAAAAATCCCGCCACCCTTTTTTTGAATATCTCCCACCACTCTGACCTAGTGCCCTCAAGACCCAGTAATAGTACCTGATCCTGAAGAAACTCCTCAAAGGCTTGTCTTACAGCTGCCTCCTCAAGGAGTGACGAATTCAGCCTCCACAAACCTCTTCCTCTCCGGAGGGTTTCTGAAATATTCAAAGAAAATAAAATTAGGCAGTGATCGGAGAACTCCACCTCCACCACGGACACAGGGGTGGTGACGGAATTCTCCTTCAAAAAAAAACCTATCTATCCTGGACCTAACACTTCCTCTCTGAAAGGTGAACCCACGGTGACCTGGGGAATGCCTGATGTGGATATCCTCCAGGCGAGCTTCACTCACTATGCTATTTAACGCGACGCCATCATAGGGCAGTCTATCTCTGGTACCTCCTCGGTCTTGGGGTCTAGTTATGGTATTAAAATCCCCACCAAAGATGACTTGTTTGCCCGTAAAAAGAAAAGGCTTGATCTTCATAAAGAGGCTTTTACGGTCCCACTTTGACTGGGGACCGTAGATGTTAATGAGGCGCAGGCTTTGCCCCTTCATGAGGACGTCTAAGACTAGGCACCTTCCCATTTCGAGTTCGATCAGCCGCTGGCATTTCACCTCTGCGGTAAAAAGCACCGCCACTCCACTATACGGCTCAGCCGCAAGAGACCAGTAGGAGGGCCCCCTGCGCCACTCCCTCCTTGCTCTGTTTATCTCTGATAGAGTACAGAGCCTGGTCTCCTGCAAAAACAAAATGTCAGCTTCAACTCGGCCAAGAAAATCAAAGGCTGCAAACCTAGCCGTATCAGACTTAATGCTGGCCACATTAATGGTGGCCAGCGTCAGTGGAGAGGGGACTGCCATTAAGACCGATTGAGCTCAATGACCTTCAGTTTCCCACCCCCTTTCCTCCTACCACCTCCACCCCTTGATGAGTCAGAAGAGGACCCGCGACTTTTCCTCGTCTTACGGGTCCTCTTCTTACATTGGGATTGGTCCATCACCTCACCTCGTGCGGTTTGGCCAGGCAAGGGATGGACTTCCCCCGTAGTTTCTCCCTGGGGAGTATTGGTAACATTTTTTACTACGGTTTCCAAAACAGCTTGAGGTGCATCGTCTCCATCTCTGGGTACCAGGCCAGCCTCCTCCACTGAAGGCAGGGGGCCCTTCCCTGAGGGAGACTCAGCAGCCCCCGACGGTCCCACCTCCCCCTCTGAAGCCTCCCCTGAGGCTGATGCGTCCTCGCAGAGGGTTTGGTACCGGTTAGGGCTGATCACTGAAAGGTCCTCGAGTCTCCGTTCCTTTGCCGGGGGGGGGGGGCAGATGTTTTTACCCTCGCTTTACTCGGTGACTTTCTCCTCCTGACCGTCTGTTCCTCCCCAGCACTAACGTACTGGGAAGATGAAGACAGGTCAGCCTCTTCCTCCCTCTGCAGTCTTCTCATCTCCTCAATCAGGGCCGTGCCCGTCGCTACTTCAGCATTAGAATCCAACCCAGCGGGATCAGGGGCAGAGGGGAGACACATAATACCTTCCCTCTGCTCCCTTCTCCTATCTCTCCTTCTCGCCCTTGATGGTGGCTGGGTTTTCTCCCTCCGCGTCGGCAACCTGGTCTCTCCACCTCCGACCCCCTCCTCGGTGACAGGGACAGTCTCCTCACCTGCCCCTGCCTGTCGGAGGGTGACATTAGCGAACGACCTCGGACACGCCCCGATTGGGTGACCAAGGTCACCACACAGGTGGCACCGAATCCTATCACAGGTTGCAGCTAGATGACCTAATCCCCCACACATGGCACACTTCTGCACCCTGCAGGAGGCACTCAAGTGCGAGGGATCACCACACCTGTGACAGAGCTTCGGCTGCCCCTGGTAGAAGACAAGAATCCTGTCTTTCCCGAGGAAGGTTGAGGACGGGATATGCATCACCGAGTTATCCTCATGCTTCAATTTGACCATAAATGTCCAGGCCCCCGACCAAATGCCAAACTCATCAAGGTTCTTCCGGGGGAAGTCTTTCACTTCCCCATACCTGTTGAGCCAGGTCATAATGTCCATGTAAGAAAGCGACTCGTTACGAGTCAAAACGGTCACTTTCTTAATTGCATCCTGGCGCGACACCGCCCACACATTGAAGTCGCGCCAGCCGGGCTCGTTCTTTGCCAACTCATAATTACCCCAGAAGGTTTCTAAGCCCCCCGGGGTAACAAAGCTGACATCAAACTCTGAGGAGCCGACCGGGTGAATGAGGGCAAAGATGTCACTTGCCCTAAAGCCCATCCCGAGCAGAAGTTCGACGACCCTCCTCCTCTGAGGACAAGGGCCTTCTCCCCCCCCACCCGAGACGGACTACATTCCTCCGGACCGGCCGCTGCCCGGGTGTCGGGAGAGTCCACCTGGTCTCACCCCCCTCATCTCGGAACTTCCCTAGGCCAAAACGTTCAATCCAAAACCTAAGGTCCCTCGATTGACCATCCACTATCATCGTTCTCTGCCCTGCTCGTAAGGCCGCCAGGAGCTGCTGTTGTAATTCACCGTCCCTGGCCCCCAGTGATGGACACGAGGCACCCCTTGGGACCCCCGAGGCGACACTGGCATAGGAACGTACCAAGCTTGAGGCCGCAGTCCCAGCCCCCGCAACTCCAGTGCCACCTTCGGGCGCCCCCTGAAGCCCGCTCGGCCCGGCCACCACCGCGGCCACCGGGACACCAGAGACAGGAGCGGTCGTTCCCAGCGTCGCAGGCGTGGACCGGGCAAACACATTTGGCAAAGCTACTTCTGCAGCAGCCATGCCTACATTTTCCAAAGTCCTAGGAACCTCCACTACCGCATCTTTAACAAAAGGGACAGCAGTAGCAGCAGCAGCAGCAGCAACACAAGGGGTGACAGCCTCCATAGCCCCCCCTCCCCTTTCCCTCACAAGGAACATCTAAGTCACTCTCTGGAACCACAGTTTTTTCCCCCTCCTCCGCCCTCCTCTCCTGACGCCTGCTTTTCCTACTCCCCAGTCTGCTCTTACTCACCGCTTTCTTACCCACGCTCACCATTACCTCATTCACACCGGGGCTTGCGGCCTTGGGCGGCTCCACGAGCGGGATTGGCCTATTCCGGGCCTCCGCTTCACTCTCCTCCCGCTTAGCTGGGGCGACTTGTGCCTCTGCCTCGACCTCCGCATCGTCAGCTGTCGCAGCGCTCAATGCTTTAGGAGCGGACTTGCTCCTAGCGCTGACGGCAGCCTCCGCATCACTGGTCTCATTGGCTTCCTCGGCACCTGAAACCGGAAGGGAGGGACAAGCCGCACGCCCCTTCCCCTTACGATGGACCTGGGGAGGGGCCGGCGCTACTTTGACCCTGCCCACAGGGGCAGGCTTCACCGCTTCTCTACCTCCCTTCGTGGGAGGTGCTTTTCCGACCTTGTCCGCTGCAGTTTCGGGCGCCATTTTCAATACTGCACCCAGCTCCCCAGCCACACCGCTACTTAGAGAAAGCGGGGTCTGGGGAGTCTGCGCCCCCTTATCTCACCCGCGGGCAACACCCCAGATTCAGCCTGTGCTAGAGTCAATGGGGGTTGCCCTGCGGGAACAGTTATACCTGCTGCGACACTCACATATTTCAGGGTGCCGACTTCTTGCGGCTTAGCCTTCTTCTTTTTCCTTTTTTTTGATTCCTCCTCGTTTGCAAGGTCGTCTACGGAAAAAGCCATCTTCTCCATTCTTGCCGGGGATTCTAGCATGCATATTTCGTGGATTAGCCTCCCCGCAGCAGAACCCATATCATCTTCTGATGTTGCCGGTAATGGTGGTAAATTCTCCGGTAGCTGGGGTAAACTTGCCAATTTCTCTGGGGGCGTATAGGTCGGAATACCTGAACTCACCCTCGTAGGCTTCCGGCTACTGCCGTACTCTGCCAGCAGGCTCCCCTCTGAGTCAGTATCTGTCTCATATTCTGGATCCGAGCTTTCGGAGGACGCGAGGTCTTCCCGCAGCAGCCGCCCCTGCTGCTTGCGGTAAAAACGGTCATCATTCAGGAGTTTCTCCCTGAAAGGCCCCGCGCCCTCCAGGATCTCCCGGCATCTTTGGTCAAGCCCTTTAATTTGTTCCTTCAGCTTTTTGACCTGCTTACTCAGTGCCGGTCTCTCATGCCTTGAGGCCCTGTCACTACGGGCACGGACACTCTGAAGCTCCGCACCCATAGCGAACAGGGACCTCCTGGCTTTATCATATTCCTCAAGGGTAGTGTTAATACGCTTACTGTATGCAAGCACATCCTCGCCAGCCTTCCGAATCCCCCAACCTGATGATGGCAAGGAAGGAGGGGGGGCTTCGCTGGCCTTTTTACTTGTACAGGGCTCAGCCTCCGCCGGGGTTTTCTGACCTAGACGTCCCTTGCTGCGGGTTGCCATACCTTTTTCCACTGGAGCCTGCTGCCTCTCCAATCTTCTCCTGCTGCTGCTGCTACTGCCGTCCATTGAGAGCCTCCTGCCCCCCGCCAAGCTGGCTCGGGGGGCAGGAGCACCTTGCTCCATGGTGAAAAAACCCCAACCTTGGAAAAGGAAAGGGGTTGGAGCCTCCAACTATGACTGGAAAAACTGCTGCTGTTGCACAAACACCACACACCAAGCCTCTCTTCTGAGCTGACAAACAGACTATAGCCTCTGGTCTCAGGAGCTCAGACAGGCGTGTCTGATTCCCACAGCTGCCCCGAAGGAATTGGAGCAACCCATGTAGCTGGCGGGAGGTGTAAAGTAAAAAATAAGTAAATTAAAAAGCATACTCACCTGTCCCCGGCGCTCCGTTGTCTGCTGCCAGTGTCCATTCAGTCTCATGCCGGCGACTCCTTGCTGGGAGTCCTGCACCTCATGTGATCGCTAAGACCAATTAGGTACAGGATTTCCAGAAATGAGGCGCCGCCATGAGACCGAACAGACACAGGCAGGGGACAACGGGGTGCTGGGGACAGGTGAGTATGCTTTTTTAAAAATTTTCTTATTTTTACACCTCCCTGGCGGCCGACACAGTGGTCGCTCCAGTTTATGGACAACCTCTTTTAAGGGGTTGTCTGGGCCAAATTTTTCTATGGTCACTTCACTGGTCCCCCCACATAGTGGCCTCTTCACTGGTCCCCCATACTGTATGGGGAATAGTGATGGGGTCATTATATTGTGTGGGAGCAGTGATGGGGGCTAACATCCTGTGGGGGGGGACATTAAACTGTGTGGGGCATATTAAAGGGGTTGTCCAGGGTTAATCTTTTTTATGGCCTATGCTCTGGATAGGCCATAAATACCTGATCGGTAGAGGGCTGACACATGGCCCCATCAGCTGTTCGGAGCCACTTCCGGCACCTGTTCTGTACACAACACAGGGCCGGAAGCAGAAAGCTCCATCCGCTGTATAGCAGCCCGGCGCCTTCACTGCAGCTCAGCTCCTACTGACTTCAATAAGTGCTGAAATACAGTGAAGGTGCCCGGCCCCTATACAGTGGACAGAGCTTTCTGCTTCTGGCCCTGTATTGTGTACAGTACGGGCATCAGAAGTGGCTCCATACAGCTGATCGGTCCGGGGTCAGCCCCCTACAGATCAGGTATCTGTGGCCTATCCTGAAGATAAACCATAACAAATTATGCCTGGACAACCCCTTTAATATACCCCCTAGGGCCCCCTAATGCACCACACTTTAAAGAGATTGTCCAGTATAATTTTTTTCTTTTTTATAATTAGTCTGGGGGAGGTGAATCCCCCCCTACCCCCCCCCCCCCCCCAAAAAAAACATAACATGCTAAACATACTCACCTGTCTCCGGTGCTCTGGTGTCCTCCCAGCACGGTCCGGTCCTGCAGCTCCGCTGTCTTCTTTTTGCCGGAATTCCTCACTGGCTGTGACGTCCCAGGTCCCTTCCCTTAGGCCACTGATTGGCCTCAGGGGTCACGTGACGTCACAGGTAGTCACGTGCAGAGGGAACGTCAGCTGGAAGAAAACAACAGAACTGCAGGACCGAACTGCTCTGGGAGACACTGGGGACAGGAAAGAAAGTTTGTGGGGGGGGGGGGGGTTTTGTTTTTTTCACCTGCCCCTGCGTAATTAAAAAAAAAAATGAAGGAGCCACTGTATGGAGTATAAGCTCCACAGTGGCCCCCACCCTGTATTATAAGCTCCACAGTGGCCCCCACCCAGTATTATAAGCTCCACAGTGGGCCCCACCCAGTATTATACGCTCCACAGTGGCCCCCACCCAGTATTATAAGCTCCACAGTGGCCCCCACCCTGTATTATAAGCTCCACAGTGGCCCCCACCCTGTATTATAAGCTCCACAGTGGCCCCCACCCAGTATTATAAGCTCCACAGTGGCCCCCACCCAGTATTATAAGCTCCACAGTGGCCCCCACCCAGTATTATAAGCTCCACAGTGGCCCCCACCCAGTATTATAAGCTCCACAGTGGCCCCCACCCAGTATTATAAGCTCCACAGTGGCCCCCACCCAGTATTATAAGCTCCACAGTGGCCCCCACCCAGTATTATAAGCTCCACAGTGGCCCCCACCCAGTATTATAAGCTCCACAGTGGCCCCCACCCAGTATTATAAGCTCCACAGTGGCCCCCACCCAGTATTATAAGCTCCACAGTGGCCCCCACCCAGTATTATAAGCTCCACAGTGGCCCCCACCCAGTATTATAAGCTCCACAGTGGCCCCCACCCAGTATTATAAGCTCCACAGTGGCCCCCACCCAGTATTATAAGCTCCACAGTGGCCCCCACCCAGTATTATAAGCTCCACAGTGGCCCCCACCCAGTATTATAAGCTCCATAGTGGCCCCCTCCTAGTATTATAAGCTCCACAGTGGCCCCCACTCAGTATTATATGCGCCCAATAGCCCCCTCCGCTCCGCTTCAGTGCTATTATTATACTCTGGGGTCTCCTCAGACCCCAGAGTATAATAATCGGAGGCCCAGGGGAAGTGATTAAAAATATCAAACTCTCATACTCACCTTGTCTTACCTTTCCTTGGCATCCTCGCTCCATCCTGCCGTCTTCAGCGTCTTCAGGCCCTTTTCCGACGACGCTGCTGAGGCCTGTGATTGGGCCTCAGCGGTCACGTGGGGGCGCACTGACGTCATTACGCGGTCGCGCCCCATGTGACCGCCGGGGCCTAATCACAGGCCTCAGTCACATGACAGAAGAGCGCCGGAGAGGACGCTCCGCCCAGGAGAGGTGAGAATATATATTTATTATTTTCAGTCACCTCCCCTGGGTGCCCTGCTCTGCCATCTATTGGAAAGGGGCCTGCAATATGCCAGGGTCCCTTTCCAATAACAGTATGTATAGCGGTCGGGGAACCAGGCTTTCCCCGACCGCTATCATAGTGGTCCGGGGCCCCGGCCATCTCCAGCTGGCCGCGGGCCCCGTACCCTGCTGGGTCCGGTCGCGGTCGCGCCCCCTGCGACCACGATCGTAACGCCACTGGTCAGGGGCCCGATCGGGATGGTCAGGATCCCGATCGGGCCCCCAGACATGACATGAGGGGGCCGCCGCCCGGCGCGGCCCCCGCCCCCCCCCCCCCCCCCCCCCCGCGGCCCCCCCCCCCCCCCCCCCCCCACCCACCACCCCCCCCCCCCCAACCACAACACCCCACCACACACAACAAAGAACACCCGCGCGCCCCCGGGCGCCGAAAAAAAAAAAGAAAAAAAAACCGGGGCAAACCCCCCCCCCCCCACCCACCACCAAAAAAAACAAAAAAAAAACCCCCCACACACACCACCAAAGGGGGGGGGGGGGGGGCACACAACAAAACAACAGCCCCGGGGGGCTATTTTAACAACTTAAAAAAAAAAACAAAAAAAAATTTAATTATTTTAATTATTATTATTTTTTTATAAAACAAAATTAACAAAATTTCCATTTTTCTTTTCTTTTTTATATAAAAAATTTTAAAAATCTTTTTTGTAAAAAAAAATTGGGAAATTGGATTTAAATTTTTTAATTTTAAAAAAAATTTTAGCATTGGGGGGTTTGTTCAATAAAATTTGATTTATACTCTAATGATTGAAGATTAGAATATTATACTGACTGTCATTTGCATCGACCATTTAGGAGAATCAGAGAAAAATACAATTTGCATAATAATTTGGAATGCAGTATATACAGTGCTGGCCAAAAGTATTGGCACCCATGCAATTCTGTCAGATAACACTCAATTTCTTCCAGAAAATGATTGCAATCACAAATGCTTTGGTAATAATATCTTCATTTATTTTGCTTGCAATGAAAAAACACAAAAGAGAATGAAAAAAAAGTCAAATCATTGATCATTTTACACAAAACTCCAAAAATGGGCTGGACAAAAGTATTGGCACCCTCAGCCTAGTACTTGGTAGCACAACCTGTAGACAAAATAACTGCGAACAACCGCTTCCGGTAACCATCAATGAGTTTCTTACAATGCTCTGCTGGAATTTTAGACCATTCTTCTTTGGCAAATTTCTCCAGGTCCCTGAGATTTGAAGGGTGCTTTCTCCAAACTGCCATTTTGAGATCTCTCCACAGGTGTTCTATGGGATTCAGGTCTGGACTCATTGCTGGCCACTTTAGAAGTCTCCAGTGCTTTCTCTCAAACCATTTTCTAGTGCTTTTTGAAGTGTGTTTTGGGTCATTGTCCTGCTGGAAGACCCATGACCTCTGAGGGAGACCCAGCTTTCTCACACTGGGCCCTACATTATGCTGCAAAATTTGTTGGTAGTCTTCAGACTTCATAATGCCATGTACACGGTCAAGCAGTCCAGTGCCAGAGGCAGCAAAGCAACCCCAAAACATCAGGGAACCTCCGCCATGTTTGACTGTAGGGACCGTGTTCTTTTCTTTGAAGGCCTCTTTTTTTTTCCTGTAAACTCTATGTTGATGCCTTTTCCCAAAAAGCTCTACTTTTGTCTCATCTGACCAGAGAACATTCTTCCAAAAAGTTTTTGGCTTTCTCAGGTAAGTTTTGGCAAACTCCAGCCTGGCTTTTTTATGTCTCTGGGTCAGAAGTGGGGTCTTCCTGGGTATCCTACCATAGAGTCTCTTTTCATTCAGACGCCGACGGATAGTACGGGTTGACCCTGTTGTACCCTCGGACTGCAGGGCAGCTAGAACTTGTTTGGATGTTAGTCGAGGTTCTTTAGCCACCATCCGCACAATCTTTCGTTGAAATCTCTCGTCAATTTTTCTTTTCCGTCCACATCTAGGGAGGTTAGCCACAGTGCCATGGGCTTTAAACTTCTTGATGACACTGCACACGGTAGACACAGGAACATTCAGGTCTTTGGAGATGGACTTGTAGCCTTGAGATTGCTCATGCTTCCTCACAATTTTGCTTCTCAAGTCCTCAGACAGTTCTTTGGTCTTCTTTCTTTTCTCCATGCTCAATGTGGTACACACAAGGACACAGAACAGAGGTTGAGTCAACTTTAATCCATTTCAACTGGCTGCAAGTGTGATTTAGTTATTGCCACCACCTGTTATGTGCCACAGGTAAGTAACAGGTGCTGTTAATTACACAAATTAGAGAAGCATCACATGATTTTTCAAAGGGTGCCAATACTTTTGTCCACCCCCTTTTTATGTTTGGTGTGGAATTATATCCAATTTGGCTTTTTGACAATTCTTTTTGTGGTTTTCCATTGACGACAAATTAAATGAAGATATTCTTACCAAAGCATTTGTGATTGCAATCATTTTCTGGAAGAAATTGAGTATTATCTGACAGAATTGCAGGGGTGCCAATACTTTTGGCCAGCACTGTATGCACAATGGTCAACAGAGTGCCTTGCTTAATGGGGCAAATTTTAACCCCTGCTTCAATACTATAGGGTGCTGTAGGGATTTAATTTGATGCTACATTATTACAGGATATTCAATTTTCATAGTTTTAGAATATGGATTCCACCCCCATATCTGCTGCAGATTCCGCCCAGATTCTGCCTCCCATTGTTTAAAAAAAAAAAAAAAATAAGCGTTTTGCTTGATGTAGCCGCAGATTCTGTGGCTCGAGACTCCCATTCATTTATTCATTTTGACCAATCTCATGACTGGTTTTATGAATTCCTTGACGTGGTTTACATAGAATATACAGCTTATGTATTTGCATATATTTTGAAATACTTTTGTGTGTATGTTTTTAATTGTAGCATAATATACAATAAATTTATGAATAAGGACAAAGAGACTGAAATACGTAGACATTAAATGACACTCCCTTTGCTTTTGTTATCAATATTTACTGAATAAAATTAAACATTTTATACTTACCTGAGTACTGGATGAATTGTTCTCCTATGGTTTCATGAAAATTAACTGCGAGAATCTAGACATTAGTCACTAACACACTTTGCTATGTTCAGATGAAACATCAAGCATAGCTTCCTTGACAAAACAGAGTGTGATCCAGAATGTGTTACTTTTTATGGCCATTTGTGGCAAATGTGGTCAGTCACTAGAAATAGCACTTTATTCTGTCACATTACTCACCTATGATAAAATGACACCAATAGACAACCATTC
Organism: Leptodactylus fallax; assembly: GCA_947044405.1. NCBI lineage: Eukaryota > Metazoa > Chordata > Amphibia > Anura > Leptodactylidae > Leptodactylus > Leptodactylus fallax. The sequence goes on along the minus strand of CAMRHE010000125.1, from coordinate 1,139,786 downwards.
TAGGTCTATACTGAAGCGACTACGAGACCACTTAACTGAATTGCCAAATTTTGTATGCCTGAAAACAAAATACCTTGTCTTCATCCAGTTCAACCAGGGAAGAGAACACTGATGTAATTAATAAGCATAAAGTGTGGCTCATGTCATGAATGTAAGGATTCACAAAGGGTTAAGGGCTATGTTTACTTAATTTGAAAAGTTGTAATTATGGTGTTTATACTCCTTCATAAATGTTTGACAGCCATGATCAATCAATAGCATTAACCCCTTGGCGTCACAGACAGTTTTGGACTTTATGACACAGCCCCATTTTTTAAATATGACATGTGTGACTTTTTGTGGTAATAACTTTGGAACGCTTTAACTTTTCTAGTTGATTTTGTATGTTTTTTCGTGACACATTGTACTTCATGTTTGTTGTAAATTTGGGTCAATATGTTTTGTGTTTATTTATGAAAAAATAGGAAATTTGGTGAAAATTTTGAAAAATATTCAATTTTCAAAGTTTTAAATTATCCTCTTTTCATACCACTCAAATTAGTTAATAAACATAATTTACCATATCTCTACTTTATGTTGACATCAAATTTTAAACGTTCATTTAATTTTTTTGGACGTTATAAGGCCTACAGTCTAGCAGGAATTTTCAAGAGAATTTACAAAACAAATTTTTAAGGTACTATTTCAATTCCAAAGAGGCTTTGAAAGGTCTTTGTATTAGAAACCCCCATCAATTAACCCGTTTTCAAAACTGTACCACCAAAACAATTAAAGACAGCATTTGAGAAGTTTGTTAACCCTTTAAGAGCTTCACAGGAATTAAAACAAAATAAAGGTGAAAAATATACATTTCAATTTTTTTCAATGCAATATTCATATAACCCTAAAATTTGGACATTCACAAGTGGTTAAAAGAGAAAATGCCTCCCATACAATTTCTCTCAAGCACAAAAATACCACATGTGTTGATGTAACCTGCTCTATGGGCACACGACAGGATGCATAAAGGGAAGGAGCAACATTGAGCTTTCGGAGGGCAGATTTTACTTGAATCGTTTTCAGATACCATGTTGCAAATGAGGTACCAGAACAATAAAACCCCCATTAAATTATCCCATTTGAGAAAATACACCCCTCGAGGAATTTATCAAGGGGTATAATGAGCACTTTGACCCTACAGCTATTTCACAGTATTTACTACCATTGGGACATGAAAAGGAAAAATTACTCTCTTTCCAGTAAAATGTCTCTTTAGCCCCAAATTTCTCATTTTCACAAGGGGTTAAGAGAGAAAAAGCACCACACAGTTCATTACACAATTTCTCTTGAACGTTGCAATACCCCATATGTGGTCATAAACTGCTGTATTGGTAGATGCAGGGACACACCGCTAATGAGGCAAAGTGAGGCGGCCGCCTCAGGCGGCATTGTCCGTCACTGTCTGGAGGGGCGGCATTTTTTATTCTATTTACCGTAAACCAGTCCACGACAGGCCGCTTAAAAAAAAAACCCAAAAAAAACAAAGCTGTGCGATACCTGTCCTGGGCTGGCTTACGAGACATCGCATCTCAGCGCAGGCGGCGATACAATGACGTCATCGCGCCTCCTACGCTGAGACGCGGACGCGGGTGAAGAAGAAGACGCGTCGGCGGCTGCATCAAGTGATTGCAGGTGAGGATACCTTTTTTATATATATATATAAATAGTCCGTAACCTGCTGGAGTATCCCCAGAAGGTAACAGTCTATTTACTTATCGATCCCCACGCCTGCTGTGGCCGCCCCGCTTCCCCTTCTGTTATCGGATGCAGAAAGGGGAAGCAGAAGCGGCTGTGAGCGGCAGCGGGGATCAGTAAGTGAGGCCAAATACTACATAAACATAAAAACCAGTGTTACCTCTTCAGCGATCCGATGTTACTCCCAGCAGGCTTCGGCCTTCTTTGGTGACGTCCCAGGCGTCACGTGAGCCAGGCCGACGTCATTATGTGGCGACACCAGTCTGTGTGACATTGAAGAGGGCCAAAAGCAGGGAGTTCATCGGAGCCCAGGTAAGTAACACTGGTTTTATGTTTGTCACCACCTGGGTCTCCGATCATTATACTCTGGGGTCTGAAAACAACCCAGATTATAATAATAGTTCATGGGTGTGTCACTATGGAGCAGAATACTGTGTGCAGGGTCCACTATGGGGCATAATACCGTGTGCAGAGGCCACTATGGAGTATAATACCGAGTGTAGGGGCCACTATGGAGTATAATACCGACTGCAGGGGCCAATATGGAGCATAATACCGAGTGCAAGGACCTCTATGGAGCATAATACTGTGTGCAGGGGCCACTATGGAGTATAATACCGAGTGCAGGGGCCACTATGAGACATAATACCCTGTGCAGGGGCCACTATGGAGTATAATACCGAGTGCAGGGGCCACTTTGAGACATAATACCGTGTGCAGGGGCCACTATGAAGAATAATACCGTGTGCAAGGGCCGCTGGGGGCATAATACCGTGTGCAGGGGCCACTATGGAGCATAATACCGTGTGTAGGGGCTGCTGCGGGGCATAATACCGTGTGCAGGGGCCGCTGCAGGGCATAATACCTTGTGCAGGGGCCGCTGCAGAGCATAATACCGTGTGCAGGCGCCGCTGCGGGACATAATACTGTGTGCAGGGGCCACTATGGGGCATAATACCGTGTGCAGGGGCCACTATGAGGCATAATACCGTGTGCAGGGGCCGCTGCATGGCATAATACAGTGTGCAGGGGCCGCTGTGCGGCATAATACAGTGTGCAGGGGCCGCTGCGTGGCATAATACTTTGTGCATGGCCACTGCGGGGCATAATACTGTGTGCAGGGGCCACTATGGGGCATAATACCGTGTGCAGGGGCCACTATGAGGCATAATACCGTGTGCAGGTGCCACTATGGAGCATAATACTGTGTGCAGGGACCGCTGCAGGGCATAATACCATGTAATACTGTGTGCAGGGACCGCTGTGGGCCATAATACCGTGTAATACTGTATTAAAAAAAAACACCTACTCACCTGTCCCTTGTGCTCCGATGTCTCCTACCGCAGTCTGGTTCTGCTGCTCTGGTGTTTTCTTCTGGCGGAAGTCCCCACTGCACATGACCGCTGAGGTCGCTGACATCACAGTGCTGTGGGGAAGAAAACACCGGAGCAGCAGGACTGGAAACGCACTGGGAGACAACGGAGCACCTTCCCCAGCCTCATATTAAAAAAGTGGTTATCCTGGATGTGAAAGATCCTCCGTGCGCCAACATCGCTTTGGCTCACACCTGAGTCTTCTTTCATATAAAACCACACTCACCGCCAGTGAGTGCCGGGTTCACAAGATAAATACAAGACAAGCTTTCTAAATTTTATATATTTATTAACCCCTAAATGGGTCGGTATTAACATCTAACACATGCAGTTCAGAACAGATATGCAGATATATGCAAGCATTAACAGTTACTAGTTACAAGATACAGTGCAATGAAATAAAAAGGGCATAAAAGTGAAATAGTTACTTTACCACACATCTCCTGGATGTGGCTCTATAGTCCAACACTCACACATGGCATGTGGAGATCACCAGTGGAGGCAGCGGCATTAACTCCTAGCATGTGGCATCACAGTATATTCCAGCCTGCATGCTCTCATCACAGTCTCTCAGTAAACTCTTGTAGTCTGTCTGTAAAAATCTGTAGTCTGTGATGGTCTTCGTATTCTCTTGTAGTCTCAGCCCAATCTCCCCCCACTGACCTCTTACCTCATCTTATATACCCTTTATGCCACCTCCCAGAATGAGGTCACCGGCAACAGCAAGTCTGATGGATTAATGCACTCAAGTCCAGATTCTTTGTAAAGAGCTGAGACCAAGTGAAATGATACAATGTTATCAGCCATATCTGATCTACCAGTGCAGGCTGCACCATGCATGTTTCTTTGATCACTCAGGGCTGTGTATGAATTCAATGGAGCCCTGCTGGGATGAATACAAAGCCCTATTGTTCCAGTCCGGCCACTATTGGCAATATACCTATGAGTAGGCTGTGCACATTATGAGTAAAGAGAACTGAGAGAGAAATACGCTACCCAGAGACCAAAATACAGCTCTGAATTATAGCCATATTTAAGCAGAATCATCACACCTACTCCTTTAGATGGGGCTTGCAGGAAGTAGGGGCCTACTCCCCTCTTCTGAAAGCACCTCCACCTCCAGCTTCTCAGGCTCTGGCCCCAAAGGCTCCCTCACCTTCCCCCGGGGTCCCAGCAGACTCGGGCCTTGTCAGACTCCGAGGGTGGTTGAGTGCCACGCACCTTCAATATGTCCAGACTAGGGTCAGCTTGGACAGCATCTCTGAACTCTTGGCTGGAGTGAGACAAAAGAGAGGTGCATGTTACATAGCTGCCGGACCCTTCTGGCTCTCTAGTCTGACTAGGGACACTTCTAAGGCTCAGTCCCTGATCCACGTACACTTGGCTACCTTCTGCCTGTTCTGGGTCTGCTTTCTGAGTGCGGGCATCCCGTAGCTTTACACTCATGACCCCAGGTCTTTGGGATACCAGTTCAGAGACCCCATCCCGGCGGTCTCTCAGGGTCTCTCTCACACTAGCCACTAGTTGGGAGAGTTCTAGGGGATTATGCACCTCCCCCTTTGCTTCCAAGCCTACATCCTGTCCCTCCTGTTCTTGGGTGGGTGATGGTGATACCTTGGGCAAATGACTGAGATCATGCTTCCCCAAAACATCCCCCCCACAATACATTGACAGGTAATACATTGGACATACCCCCTTCTTGGATCACACCTCCAGTATCCCTTGGGCCATGGGCACTCCTGGAATAGAACTGGACAGAAGAGACGTGTATGTCTCATACCGGCCGGACTCCTCCGGCTTCAAGGGAGTGAGGCTTTTCATGGCGGTCTCAGCCCCGACTCCAGGTGGTGTAGGCAACGGTTCAAGGGTCGGAACGCCCTCCACCCTTGTAGCACTCTGGCTGCGGGCTAACACCGCACTACCAGCAGTCCGTCCCTCACCTGGATCGGCCATAAGATCCCCATAGCCTACCTGACCACCTGGCACATGGTCAGCAGTTGGGTGCTCATCGGATGCACTGGGCGAAATAGTAGAAGTCACTTCCAGTGACTCAGAAGAGCTACCCTGTACACTTTCACAACAAGCATTGGCAATTACATTGACAGGACCTTCATTAGCAATTGTTAATTCACACCGCGCCTCAATGAGATTTGTGGTAGACATATTAACAAGCTGAGAGGGAGACACCCCCGCAGATGTGGGTGTGTCTACAGACAAAGTTTCATTGGCTCCTAGCACAGGGATGAACAAAGCATCAATAACATTTTTGCTGAGCTGGGTTGCAGGAAGCTCATTGGCATCTTCCCTGCTCTCAGCTGAAGGCAACGCATTAGCATTTACATTGACTGGCATGGGAAGTATCTCAGAGAGGGGGTTACGGGCCCTTTCTGCAGATATGACAGACACATTATCAGCATTAATCATAGACAGTTTATCACAGTAAATTTGTAGTCTGTGATGGTCTTAGTATTCTCTTGTAGTCTCAGCCCAATCTCCCCCCACTGACCTCTTACCTCATTTTATATATCCTTTATGCCACCTCCCAGAATGAGGTCACCGGCAACAGCAAGTCTGATGGATTAATGCACTCAAGTCCAGATTCTTTGTAAAGAGCTGAGACCAAGTGAAATGATACAATGTTATCAGCCATATCTGATCTACCAGTGCAGGCTGCACCATGCATGTTTCTTTGATCACTCAGGGCTGTGTATGAATTCAATGGAGCCCTGCTGGGATGAATACAAAGCCCTATTGTTCCAGTCCGGCCACTATTGGCAATATACCTATGAGTAGGCTGTGCACATTATGAGTAAAGAGAATTGAGAGAGAAATACGCTACCCAGAGACCAAAATACAGCTCTGAATTATAGCCATATTTAAGCAGAATCATCACACCTACTCCTTTAGATGGGGCTTGCAGGAAGTAGGGGCCTACTCCCCTCTTCTGAAAGCACCTCCACCTCCAGCTTCTCAGGCTCTGGCCCCAAAGGCTCCCTCACCTTCCCCCGGGGTCCCAGCAGACTCGGGCCTTGTCAGACTCCGAGGGTGGTTGAGCGCCACGCGCCTTCAATATGTCCAGACTAGGGTCAGCTTGGACAGCATCTCTGAACTCTTGGCTGGAGTGAGACAAAAGAGAGGTGCATGTTACATAGCTGCCGGACCCTTCTGGCTCTCTAGTCTGACTAGGGACACTTCTAAGGCTCAGTCCCTGATCCACGTACACTTGGCTACCTCCTGCCTGTTCTGGGTCTGCTTTCTGAGTGTGGGCATCCCGTAGCTTTACACTCATGACCCCAGGTCTTTAGGATACCAGTTCAGAGACCCCATCCCGGCGGTCTCTCAGGGTCTCTCTCACACTAGCCACTAGTTGGGAGAGTTCTAGGGGATTATGCACCTCCCCCTTTGCTTCCAAGCCTACATCCTGTCCCTCCTGTTCTTGGGTGGGTGATGGTGATACCTTGGTCAAATGACTGAGATCATGCTTCCCCAAAACATCCCCGCACAATACATTGACAGGTAATACATTGGACATACCCCCTTCTTGGATCACACCTCCAGTACCCCATGCCATCTGCACTTGGGCCATGGGCACTCCTGGAATAGAACTGGACAGAAGAGACGTGTATGTCTCATACCGGCCGGACTCCTCCGGCTTCAAGGGAGTGAGGCTTTTCATGGCGGTCTCAGCCCCGACTCCAGGTGGTGTAGGCAACGGTTCAAGGGTCGGAACGCCCTCCACCCTTGTAGCACTCTGGCTGCGGGCTAACACCGCACTACCAGCAGTCCGTCCCTCACCTGGATCGGCCATAAGATCCCCATAGCCTACCTGACCACCTGGCACATGGTCAGCAGTTGGGTGCTCATCAGATGCACTGGGCGAAATAGTAGAAGTCGCTTATATATCCTTTATGCCACCTCCCAGAATGAGGTCACCGGCAACAGCAAGTCTGATGGATTAATGCACTCAAGTCCAGATTCTTTGTAAAGAGCTGAGACCAAGTGAAATGATACAATGTTATCAGCCATATCTGATCTACCAGTGCAGGCTGCACCATGCATGTTTCTTTGATCACTCAGGGCTGTGTATGAATTCAATGGAGTCCTGCTGGGATGGATACAAAGCCCTATTGTTCCAGTCCGGCCACTATTGGCAATATACCTATGAGTAGGCTGTGCACATTATGAGTAAAGAGAACTGAGAGAGAAATACGCTACCCAGAGACCAAAATACAGCTCTGAATTATAGCCATATTTAAGCAGAATCATCACACTGGACAACCCCTTTAAGGTGGCACTTGGGCTTTATTAAAGGGTCTTTCCAACTCATTTTTATTGATGTTCTATCCTTAGGACAGATTATCAATAAGAGATCAGTGGACCCCGCCTCTGATCAGTTGTATGGGGGGCTATGGCGCCTGTTTATATCATACACTGTCTGATTATAGTGACCGTGTGATGTAATTACAGCCTTGTCACATAGACGTGTATAGTACGAGGCTGTAGTTACATTACATGGCCGCTATGAGATGAATGACACTATGTATACAGAGAAGGGATCACAGCGCTTACACAGGTACCACGGTTCATTCAAAAAGCTGATCAGTGGGAGTCCTGGGTTTTTAAGCCCCACTGATTAGTTTATTAATGACCTGGAAAACCTTTTAATTAGTTAACACCTGGGGCATTATTAATAAGGGGCACTATTTATACAGGGTACACATGGACATTATTAATATAAATAAATTCATTATGGGGGGTTATATCATATATTTTATAACTGGGGAAGCAGCAAGATGGGGGCTTTGTGCAGGTGAGGACAATGTGGGTCGGATGTGAGGAGCCAAAGATGTCTGTGTTGTAAACTTTATAGAGACAAGTCACAACTGGAAGAAGTGGTCATGGCGGTCCAAAGGGAAGAGAAGGGAAATGTGAAGGATTAGTCAGAGACGTCAACTGTAAGTCACAAAATGTTACTGCCCTGTATTCACCTAAATGATAGAGGATAAATACCTGATTGATGGGAGTCTGTCAGCTGAGACCTCCACTGAGCCTGAGAATTGTTTTTTTTTTTTCCACCACTGGGTGGGAATTCAGCCTGACCGCAGCCATATATATTGGTGTGTCACTTGGTGGATGGACGAACCCGTGTGGCTCTCATTCACTTCAATGGGAGTGCCAAAGATACCCGAAGTACTGTACTCAGCTATCTGCGGGGCTCCTATTATAGAGAATGGGGGCCACGTGGGCTTGTCTATCCACCAAGCAGAAGATGTGTGAAGTTATTGTCATTGTTAATGCTGTGTTGTTGATCTGATACTGAAGTAATGTAGTAAGAAGAATTCTTAAAAACTGTTTCATAAGTTTATGTATGTTTATTGTACGACAATAACAGCGTGTGATGCTAACAGCATGTAAACGCAATTTTATTTATTTTTTTTTTGGGGGGGGGGTCGTTTTCGATAGTCCGCCTAAGGCAGCAAAGAGGCTAGGTTCACCACTGGGTAGATGGCAGAGCTTGGAACAGAGAGAGAGCTATTTGGCTGTTGGAGGGCAGATTTGGATGTAATTGTTTTCAGGTACCATGTCACATTTGCAGAGCCCCTGAGGTACCAGTATAGTGGAAACCCCCGAAATGTGACCCCATTTTGGAAACTAGACCCCTCAAGAAATTTATCAAGGGGTATAGTGAGTATTTTGACCCTACAGATGTTTCACTGAATTGGGCTGTGAAAATTGAAGACTAATTTTTTTTCCTTTAAAATGTTGTTTTAACTCCAGACAACTGGAAGTCCAGGTGCTTTGTTTGTACTGTGGGTTCCTTAAAAAAAACAAAAACAAAAAAACACCCACTATTATACCCATCTGAAAAATGCCAAAAACATGGATTTTATATTGTGACATTAAATGGGTGAAAATGTGTTATCTGAGTGGAACTTTTCCACCTGTCAGAAATGTTTTATACGTTCATCTCTAGTAATAGTCATTGCTATTATTTTAGTGTGTAACGGATATCGCTAGAGAGGCGGTCACGTATTTTACTCTATAAAGATCAGGTATGGACAGGACAGTGAAAAAGTGTAAACTTTATTGATGACTTTGTGTATGTGTTGTGTGTTTGGGGCAACTCTTTTGGTGTTGCGACCTGGACGATGGTAAATGTCTGGGTCAGAGTGCCAATAACTTCCTGGTTATGTTATGTTCAAAGGGGTATTACCGAAGAATACCCCTGTGATTAGGCTCAGAGTGGTATTACACTATCCCTCTATGTGACAATCAGAGAGCAAAAGTAAAGTATGCTCTCTGATTGATAGGAGAGGGGATAACATGGACAGAAGTCCATGCTACCCCCCCTGGGGTCACATACAGTTTATGCACAGATAATGATGAGTTATCATTGTCTCTGCAGTCTGCAGCTCCATTCTTTCCCCCCTCCTTCCTCAGCTCTAAGATGCTGCCTGAGGCAGCGGGGGGGGGGGGGGGGTCACTTTAGAGCTGCATATCTCAGGATCCATTAGAGCTATGAAGATTCTCATCTTTAAAATGATACCAAGATCATTATGATAGCCCTTACAGATTCAGAGTGATTCGCTGTTAAAAATGCTGTCAGGAATTGAGATCTGCATTAGAATCTCAATACCCAATAGCGTTTTTCAACAGCAAATTGCTCCGGATCTGTAAGGGTTATCAGAATGATCTTGGTATCATATTAAGGAGGAGAATCTCATCTTCAAAATGAATCCAATATCATCTTCTAACATATCCTGAGAGAATAAGAAAACAAACAAAACTAATACTCACCTCTCCTCTCCCCTGCTGTCTGGCTGCACTGTGAATGGCGATTGCCGGCAAGTGGAGGCTGCGACAGGTCCCTCACTGGTCAGATCGGAGTATCAGCTGTTTCATACAGCTGATACTCTGATCTCCCTGTGAACTGTCAGTTATGACAGTCCCCCGGGATCAGTACTATGCATAGCTGCACTGTGAATGGTGGGTCTGTACAGACCCACCAATCACAGTGATCGCTGGAGAGGGGAGACTTGTAGTGGTCCCTCATTGGTCAAATGGGAGTCTCAGCTGCTGGCAACAGCTGAGCTCCCAATACCCAGCCATTCTCCCTGCTAAATAAAAGCCCCAGGAGCTGCGACGTAATTGTACATCCCGGTACATTAATGAAGATCTCTACAGGACGTACAGTTACGTCGTGGTGCGCCTAGGGGTTAAAGACCCTCTGATTCATTAGAAAGCTTGTGATCAAATTCTTATAAAAGTAAATATACTGAAACTATGTCAAATTGTACAATATAATTAAAATAATTAAAATAATCATTTTAATTTGAAGCCGGATTCTGTAACTATTTCCACCCAAAATTGTTCCCAATTTTGACTCCAGAGCCCTGAATAATAGTCTCATCACATCCACACACATGTCCATTTTGCATCTGATCTGCATTTGATCCATTACGTTTTTTTTTATTTTTGATGACTGAGTTTCATCCGTTTTGCATCAGTTTTTGACTGTTAGTGAAAAAATGAATACATTTCATTGGTCTTTATTTTTTGACCCAACCTACTGATCCGTTTCTAATGAACTTAAACAGACAAAATCCATTTTACATCAGTTAAAAATGGATCCATTGATTTCTATTGAGTCCATGAAAACGGACAAAGAGCTTGTCAGGTTTTTGACAGTAGTAAAAAAATGGTCAGTCACTGTAATCAATGTGTTCTCAAAACTAAAATAATGACATTGGTCATTGGTGTTTGTGCCACCTAGGAAGAGATTTTGTGTGGAACAGGAAATGTAAGCATTAAATTGAACCACAATTCATTATGTCCACATATACCATATACACACGTGGACAAAATTGTTGGTACCCCTCGTTTAATGAAAGAAAAACCCACAATGGTCACAGAAATAACTTAAAAAAGCCAGACTGGAATTTGCCAAACTACATGTTGACAAGCCACAAAGCTTTTGGGAGAATGTCCTATGGAGATATGAGACAAAAATCGAAATTTTTGGCAAGGCACATCAGCTCTGTGTTAAAAGACGGAAAAATGAAGCATATCTTGAAAAGAACACTGTCCCTACTGTGAAACATGGAGAAGGCTCAGTTATGTTCTGGGGCTTCTTTGCTGCATCTGGCACAGGGTGTCTTGAATCTGTGCAGGGTACAATGAAATCTCAAGACTATCAAGGGATTCTAGAGAGAAAAGTGCTGCCCAGTGTCAAAAAGCTTGGTCTCAGTCGCAGGTCATGGGTCTTGCAACAGGATAATGACCCCAAACACACAGCTAAAAACACCCAAGAATGGCTCAGAGGAAAACATTAGACTATTCTGAAGTGGCCTTCAATGAGCCCTGACCTAAATCCTATTGAGCATCTTTGGAAGGAGCTGAAACATGCAATCTGGAAAAGGCACCCTTCAAACCCGAGACAACTGGAGCAGTTTGCTCAGGAGGAATTGGCCAAAATACCTGTTGAGAGGTGCAGAAGTCTCACTGACAGTTAAAGGAATTGTTTGATTGCAGTGATTGCCTCAAAAGGTTGTGCAACAAAATATTAAGGTAAGGGTACCATCATTTCTGTCCAGGCCTGTTTCATGAGTTTTCTTTTATTTTAAATTCTGTTGAAGCATGGTTGAAAAGCAATGTCTGACTTTCATTTGTTCATTTCCATAGAATTTTTATATATTACTTTTGTCAGATTCAAGTTATTTCTGTGACCATTGTGGGTTTTTCTTTCATTAAACGAGGGGTAACAAGAATTTTGTCCACGTGTGTAAATTTCTATTGTACTGTAATGAGTTAATTTATTAGGAACCCAAAAGCCATTACAGGCATAAAAATTAACACAGACAGGATACATATCCACATCAGGATCACATATCCCAGGTACTTCAACTATTAAAATCTGTGGACTCATATTGTACCAACAGGTACCTGTGATTTAAAATAAAATGTGGCATGCTGCATCACAGTCATATTATAAAAGTATTTTCGGCAGAAAATATTACATGTATTCATAGTATGGTACCTTCTAAAGTTCAAAAATTCATCCCATAGAAACTGCATGTGTGCTCATAGCATTACTATATCTATAAGCCCTCAGGCACTCTTCTGGTATGTACTGTGTATTGGTACTAGAGATAGGTGGACCAATTCCTTCCGTGCCGGATTCCCATATATTCCAAATTGTTCAGTTTTTAATTAAACCGAATACTTTACGTTTCCTCTCAGGCAAACAAAAATGGCTGCTACAACATGCACTTTGCAGTGAAAATACAAAAGAGACCCGTGTGACGTTGGCTGATATCACAGATGTAAGATTTTATTTGAGGAAGATAGAGCCTGATTGCTGCTGTTGCACATGCTGCTGTTTTTGTAATACAGTGTCAAATTGATCTGCAGCTGTCCACAAATTGTCTTACATTTCCACCACTATGCCAGATATGTCTTGCGGCCTGGTCCATCACATTCTACTATACCTCACTGTTGGTGCTACAGTGTTGGCATAAAAAAACAAAGTTATATTGAAACAGGATCCCATGTAGAAAAAAAACTGCCATTGCATCTTACAATGTCAACGCCATTTTGATTTCACATCTGTTCCAATGAAGGGATAATTTTTGACAACTTCTTGTTTTGGAAAAAGCGACTTCTTCATCACTTTTCAATTAGGCACACAGCCACAAACATTTCTCAAAAATAAAAAGCCTTTAGCACTTATAAGTCATCAAAACAGACTAATGTTTATATAAAACCATTGATTTTTGCAATATAACCACCACGTGTGTGCCAAAAAAGGTAATTTTGGGAATGTTTTACATATTAAAATGTTTAAAAGCAAGTGGTAGCACAGTGTATGGTAAAACTAGGAGTTTGTATCCACTGCTTGCCATCCATTTTTCCATAGACATACAAGTCCCTTTCATTTTGACATATCTTCTGTGTTTGCCTTACGCGAAGTTCACATCAGCGCTTGAGTTTCCGTTCTTCGGGTCCGCTTGGGGACCCAAAAAACGGAAACCCAATCCGCTTAAAAAGCGGTTACCCACAGAAACCCATAGACTATAATGGGGTATGCCTGCTTGCAGGACTTTTCTCTCCGCATTTTTAAAGCGAAATGGGGAACGGAATCTCTGAGCGCATCAGAACAGTTGTTTGAAATAATGTAATGGTTTTATTTATGGTGAATGCTGGATTTTAGCCATACTTGAAGATCTGCACCATAACCAACACTGTTCTTTTTCCTATCCAACCACCATTCAGACTCTTTTTTTTCTTTTTTTGTATGTGCATGCAGTATAAATTAAGTGTAAAATTAGATATTACTCCATTCATCCAAATGATGGTCTTCCTACTAGTATTAGCCAGATACAATAACTAAACCTATATTATTTGCTTCTGTAATTAATTGTATTATTTTTGCTAGCTCCTCTGGTGACATCCAAATAATCAATGCTATTTTAAGTCTGGTATATCTGCCTTCAGATAGTCATAGTGTTTCTAAATTCCAAAACTGACAGGTTAGATTTAAGATAGGAAATGCTGTATGTAGATAAAGGGAAGTAAAGGTAGAGAAGATATAGAGAATGATTGAATAGGGAAGTCTATGACTGGAATAGCAGGGGATCTATCTTTCCTTTATTAGTCAGTAGATCAAATATGGAAACATTTTAGATCATAAAAAATTACAAATTCAATAAATAAATAAATAAATATACACTGATGAGCAAAAGGGTAACAATGTTTGAACATGAGACTACCATCATTTTATAGACAATCATCTTGGCTATCTCATAGATAAATTTGACTATTTAGCATATGATTAGTTATGCAGATTCTTGTCATGTAACTGCATTGTTACTGTTTTACTCCTGGTGGTGGAAAAATATTTTTCTTCTTGTATACTACAAATTACAACCTGTTTTCACATTTCCTAATAGCTCAGTGTGTTATTAGGTTGATTCCCAAGCAAAACGTCACTGGTTCAAATAGAGGATCAGCCATGAAGATTTCCCAAGAAAAGAAAAACAGCATCATCCAGCTCATCAATAGTGGTCTCTTGGCCAAGAAAATTGTCAAACTGCATCATGTGAGTGCCATGACAGTTGGAAGTATACAAAATGAAGTCTGTCCATTCAAAAGCCAAGAGGTGGAAGTCCAAGCATAATATCGAAGTCAATAAGTCGGCTCATCACAAGGTCTATCACTTCTGGCACGACAAACACAACAGTGGAGATGGCTCGTATGTTTCATAATAGTGAGATCACAGTTGTCCATGCCAGCACTGTGCGACACACATTACACAAGTCTGGAATGGTGGCCCAAAGAAAGGTGAAGAAGCTTCGACTTCAATATTATCATAAGAAGCGCCAGCTTGAGTTTGCAAAAAAGTATGAAAAGTGGACAGTACAAGATGGAAAACGGGTGATTTGGAGAGATAAGTCAATATACTGGGCTCTGATGGGTGCAAATGGGTCTGGGAAAAAAACAAGGGAAAAGGGAGCTAATGGATCGAGAAATTGAAGGAACTGTCAAGTTTGGTGGAGGAAGCCTGATGATATAATAATAATAATAATAATAATAATAATAATAAGTCCTTTAATAGTCCCACAATGGGGAAATTCAGTGTGTTACAGCAGCAAAGATAAGCAGATACAAATACAAATACAACATGTACAGGAATGTTCCAAGGTAAGAGGCATTACTTTGATAGCCGACAGACAGATAGGAAGTAGCGGGGGGGGGGGGGGGATGGATTTAACAGGCAGAGAGATATTTCAGTTCTCTGTGTGTAATGATCTCCGCTTAGGTCGGTGTTGGTTGTACAGCCTAACCGCGGTGGGGAGGAAAGACTTCCGATAGCGCTCCTTCTCACACCTAGGGTGGAGCAGTCGGTCACTGACAGTACTGCTCAGCGCGATCACAGTCTCATGCATGGGATGGGACTTCTTCTTCTGCATGGAGCTCACCACGGACAGTATCCTTCTGTCACCCACCACCTGCACTGGGTCCAGGGGGGCTCCCCAGGACAGAGCTGGCCCTTCTAATCAGCTTGTCAAGTTTATTTCTGTCCCTGGTTGATATACTGCTCCCCCAGCAGGCCACTCCAAAGAATATGGCTGATGCCACTACTGAGTTGAAGAAAGTTCTAAGAAGTGCCCCCCGGATTCCAAAGGCTCTCAGTTTCCTAAGCAGGTAGAGCCTGCTGTGGCCCTTCCTGTACAGGGCCTCCATATGATCTGCCCAGTCCAGCTTATTATTAAGGAGCAAACCCAGGTACTTATAGGTGTTCACAATCTCGATGCCCGTCCCCAGGATGACCACTGGTTTAGGAGGGCTTCTGCCTTTGCAGAAGTCCACCACCATCTCCTTGGTCTTCCCCGCGTTAATCTTCAGGTGGTTCCGGTGGCACCAGTCCACAAAATCCTGGTTCAGTTCTCTGTACTCCCTGTCATCATCATCTGTGATGAGACCCACTATTGCAGAGTCATCAGAATACTTCTGTAGGTAGCAGCTGGATGAGTTGCACATAAAATCTGCAGTGTACAGTGTGAAGAGGAAAGGGGCGAGAACCGTACCCTGAGGTGCCCCCGTATTACAGATCACGGTACCTGACACACAGTCTTGGGCTCTCACGTATTGAGGTCGATTTGTGAGGTAGTCTAGGATCCAGTTGGAGAGGTGGTGGTCCACTCCAGCAAGGCCCAGCTTGTCCCTCAATAACCTGGGCTGTATGGTGTTAAAAGCACTGGAGAAGTCAATATAGTGATATGGGGATTCTTTGACAGCCAAAAGCTTTGGATACTTGACCATGATCGTTGGTGGTCTCAATTCTGAGCTATATATGAGTATACTACAAGACGAGTTACTTTGTACACTTGAGTACTATGGGAATGAAAAGGATGACATAGTGTTCCATTAGGACAACGATCTGAATCATATGTGAAGATTAGCAAAGAAATGGTTCAATGACAATGAAATAGAGGTGCTGGATTGGCTCCCACAGTCCCTAGACCTCGATCCAAACGTACACTTGTGAGCAGAGTTGATAAGAAAGCTGTAGAGTCCCATAGTGTCTCAATAATAATAATGCTTCCCAAGTTTGCTCCATTAGTAATAGTGCTCCCATTTGGGCTTATTCTTATGACTAATATTGTTAGATAAGATTTTAGGAGTCCCTGTTTCCCTTTGAAATACTGTTCAATATGGACACCCATGGACAGAGTTTCACAGCCAAGACTAGGTCATGTGAATAACCCATGTAGTGCTCCCAACTGTATTAATCCTCCACCAATGTACCTCATTAGTAATAGTGCCCCCCTTAGCAATAATACATTCATAGTGCCCCCAGTAGTATTAGTTCTCCCCAAGCATTCCCTATTAATGGTGTTCACATAGTCCTTCTCATTCCCATTGCAGTCACTGTCTACTATGTGGTGTAGGCCACAAGCTTCTTTTGACCTGAGCTGACATGACCTGGCCCAGGTGGCATGATGATTATTGTGCTGTGCCCATTGGCCTTGAAGACTACAGGTCATCTGAGGCTGAATGTCAGGCCACGGGGCCATAAGGTACCCTTTGCTCCAACTGGGAAATTTGGAGACCAAGTTCACACCTCTAAGTCTTTTATCATCTTTCTTAAAGTGTAACTAAACTTACAAATGCTACCAGAAAATTAAGTCGTTTGAGTCATTAATACATTTTGTAATTTACTTTATTAACAAATTTTGTCCCCTTTCTGTGAAATCCTGCATTTCCTTTTTCTTGCTTCTCTATTGAGAGCTATGTCCTGATTCTCACTGTGTATGGTGTATGGGCTTGTATGTGTAATGGAAAGAAAATGAGGGTGGGGGAGGGTCACTAAAATAGTTATATCTCAAGACTATAAAACAGAGAAACACCTACAGATTACATATGAAAGATAAGATTGCAGGAGGTTGCAGTTTTACCTATATTATTTCCAGAGATGACTGGTAAAAAATTTACTGAGATTGGGATATTTAGATGTAGCTGTAGGTAATGAGAGGAGGAGAGAGGAGAAGCCCCAGCACTAGGGGTGGGTTAGGGGATTTTTTCAAACGCTTTTTTACATCCTTATGCTGAATTGGTTTGACAAGTAGGATGTTAAACGGCAGGGCAGTGGTGGAAAGTGGTTAATGTCCTCACTTGTCATTAAGGCTGATAGACAAGTTCTGATAGACAGTGCAAACGCAGACTAGGAAGTCTTAAAATATGCCCATATTTATCACAGTAACTGATGATAAATGATAGACCTGTTGCATCTTTACACTGTGCAATAAAAAATGATCAGTTTCCACAGGACAGAAAACTAGAGCATACAACACTTTTGTGCGCCACAAATAACATTAACATTGACTCTATGTAAATGGATGTTCATCAGCTTACATCTGTATTCATCCATTTGTTTTTAATATCATTTTTTTTTTCTTCCTTTATCTGATTAGTTAAACTGATTTTTAACCTACCTACCTACTATTACGGTAGATGTTGGGTATTTAAATACTGTATTATACAGAAAAGACCCGGCGCTAATGCCCATGATCAGTGCCCGAACTGATCGCGGGCATTAAGGTCCATGGCGCCTCAGTCAAAGCTGACCAAGGCGCCATTTTCCAGGTGGTGCCCGGAACGAGATCCAAGGCCAGTGATCCATTGTCATGACCAGGGCCGTTTTAACACATTGGTGGGTCCAGTGCAAAGGTTTCATAAGTGGGCCCCCCCATCACCACCTGCTATTATACCCATCTGAAAGCTGCCAAAAACTGGGATTTTATATGGTTACATTCAATGGGTGACAATGTGTTATCTGACTGACTTTCCGCCTGTCAGAAATGTTTTATATTTTCATCTTTAGTAATAATCATTATTGCTATTATTTTAGCGTGTAACGGATATTGCTAGAGAGGCGGACGGCGTATTTTACTCTATAAAGATCAGGTATGGACAGGACAGGGTCAAATGTAAACTTTATCGATGACATTGTTTGTGTTGTGTAAGTGTTTGGTGCAACTCTTTTGGTGCCTCAACCTAGACGATGGTAAACGTCTGTGTCACAGCGCCAATAACTTCCTGGTTATGTTATGTTCAGAGGGGCATTACATAAAATACCCCTGTGATTAGGCTATGTGCGTCGAAGCAAATTTAGCCCCACCCACTTCTACATTGACTCCGCCCATTCTCATCCATTTTTCTATGTGCCCCCACACGGTATAATCCTCCTACAGTAACCCTAACATTATATGCCCCCACATTATAATGTTCCTCTACAATTGCCCCACAGTATGAAGTCTCCTCTCCTGGTGCCCCAGTTTAAACTGGGGGAAACTAGAGGGACACATTAAACTTGGGTAGCTGGAGGGGGACATTAAACCGTGGGGTTAGTTGGATGGGAATTGGCTCCTGACTGGGATCTGAAAGCTCACTCAACCCCACCTCCTTAATAGCTAACCCTGTCCTATATGTGGCTAACCTAATATTATGATGTCCTGTCTTACCACTAGCTTAAAAAGAGGAGTGTAGACAGAAATAATTTATAAGGAGCGGTTCCAAATGATCCAGCTCACTAAAAAGAGCCAAAGATACCATCACTACTCTGGAGACTTCCAGCCTCGTTCCCTAAACCCTATCCAGGGAGAATTTCCCTCAAAAGGAGGGGTGTTTCAGATTCACACTGGATTGCTCCAAAAGGGTGAAAATTAGCAGATGGGTAGATGCAAAACTTAGAATAAAAAAATCATGGTCTAACTTATGCTAGGTTCACACCTGCTTTCAGGTTTCTGTTCGTGGGGTCCGCTGGGTTTCTGCCCAGTTTCCTCCCGAAAAGGGTGGAAAAATGCAGAAAGAAAAGTCCTGCTGGACGTTTCTCTCCACATTTTTAAATCGGAATGGAGAACGGAATCCCTGAGCGGAAAAAGGGCGAAGGTGTGAACCTAGCCTTAAAAGTTTTTTCTCATCTCCTTGTCTCAGCAGTTTGCCTGCTATCTCTTCTTCTCACTTCCTGTATTCTTCACCAAGCTGGTGGAAGGACTTTGAATGTTTGATGAAGGAAGTGTCTCAATAGATATAGACATTATATTTACCATGAGAGATTATTATGATTACTAGAAATTAAAAATAAATGTAGATTAAATATTATGCACAGTAACACTGGGGCCCCACTTTGCGAAAATGCAGTGTTTTGGCCATGGTGTTTCCGCTACATTTTACAGTACCTGGAAAGTCGATGGCATTCTGGCTAATCCCATCCACACATTGAAGAAAAAAAAAAAAACACACTGGAAAAACTGCGTTTTCAAAAACACTCACATTTGGGAAAATCACAGCATGTCAATTATACCTGCAGAAATACTTTTTGACATTTGCCGTATAGGTATAATAGGGGCAGAAAGTCCGCAGAGGAAAATTCTGCGAAAATGCAAAGAAAAATGCTGTGGAAAAAATTGTGATGTGTTTCCGTTGCATTTTTTTCCACAGCGTTTTTTTTGCTGCAATTCGCTACATGTGGCCTTAGCCTCAATGTATATTACATTACATAGGGTTGGAGAGAAAAAAACTTACATGCTCCAAGACGGAGAGTCAGCTTGCAATAAACTCATGGTTAGGTATCTGTTTACATAGAGAGATAATAGACAATGAACAAACCCCTGTCTGTGCCCTTATCAACAAAATTCAATTAGATGACCTGATTACTGGAAGAGCAGGAGATAACCGCTCTGAAATACAAGCTCACTCCCGAGAACTCAGCTCCCCCTGCCTTCCTGGGTCACCAGTCCTATATCGAGAGATAAAATCAGCTACAGGTCATGTACCAAGGAAACACTGTGCAAACAATGGGAGGAATAATCTCATATAGAAGGCAAATGAGCAGCATTGCTAAAGCAATGTATTTAGGAAAAGTCTTGAATTTACATAAACTAGAAAATTAGATAGAATCCTTGAGATAGGAATACCCCCTCCTTTTTTTAACCCCTAGGTGCACCACAATGTAACTGCACATCTTGGAGAGAGCTTCATTAATGCTCCAGGACATACAATTATTCAGTTCCCGGGGCTTTAATTTAGCAGGGAGTATGACTGAGTATCGGGAGCTCAGCTGTTGCCGGCAGCTGAGACTCCCATGTGACCGATCAGGGATCATTACAAGCCTCCCCTCACCAGCGATCGCTGTGATTGGTGGGTCTGTACACCCACCATTCACAGTGCAGCTATGCACAGTACTGATCCCTGGACTTACTGTCAAAACTGACAGTGCCCCGGAACAGGGAGATCGGAGAATCAGCTTGCCAGGGATCACCATTCACAGTGCAGCCAGACAGGGGAGAGGAGAGGTGAGTATTAGGGTTGTTTATTCTCTCAGGAACCCGTTAGGTTTATGAAGAGATTGGATTCAGTTTAAAGATGAGATTCTCCTCATTCCCAATGGCATATTTAACAGCAAATCACTCTGAATCTGTAAGGGCTATCATGATTATCTTGGTATTATTTTAAAGATGAGAATCCCATCTTTAAAATGAATCCAGGCCATCTTCATAGCCCTAATGGATCTTGAGAGCTGAGGAAGGAGGGGGGTGGAGTGGAGCTGCAGACTGCAGAGACAATGATAACTCATCATTGTCTTTGCATAACCTGGATGTGACCCCAGGGGGGGTACCATGGACTTCTTTCCATGTTATACCCTCTCCTATGAATCAGAGGGCATGCTATACTTTTGATCTCTGCTTGTCACATAGAGGAATAATGTAATAATCCTCTGAGCCTAATCACAGCGGTATTCTTATGTAATACCCCTCTGTACATAACATAACCAGGAAGTTATTGACGTTTACCATCGTCCAGGTCGCAGGGCCAAAAGAGTTGCACCAAACACACAACATATACACAAAGTCATCAATAAAGTTTACACTTTTTCACTGTCCCTGTCCTGTCCATACCTGATCTTCATAGAATAAAATATCCCCATCTCTAGCGATATCCGTTACATGCTAAAATAATAGCAATAACAATTATTATTAGAGATGAAAGTATAAAACACCTGTGACAGGTGGAAAAGTTCCGTCAGTCAAATAACACATTTTCACCCATTTAAAGTCACAATATAAAATCCCTGTTTTTGGCAGTTATCAGATGGGTATAATAGTGGGTGTTTTTTTTTTTGTTTTGTTTTTTTTAACCCACAGTACAAACTAAGCACCTGGACTTCCAGTAGTTTGGGGTTAAAACAACATTTTAACAGAAAAAAAATTACATCTTCTATTTTCACGGCCCAATTCTGTGAAACATCTGTAGAGTCAAAATACTCACTATACCCCTTGATAAATTTCTTGAGGAGTCTAGTTTCCAAAATGGGGTCACATTTCAGGGGTTTCCATTGTTCTCGAATATCAGGGGCTCTGCAAATGCGACATGGCACCTGAAAACAATTCCATCCAAATCTGCCCTCCAACAGCCAAATAGCGCTCTCTCTGTTCCAAGCTCTACTATGTACCCATACAACAGTTTACGGCCACATATGGGGTACTGCTACATTCAGAAGAAATTGTGTAATGAACTGTGGGGTGCTTTTTCTCTCTTAACCCCTTGTGAAAATGAGAAATTTTACTGGAAAGAGAGTAATTTTTCCTTTTCATGTCCCAATGGTAGTAAATACTGTGAAACAGCTGTAGAATCAAAGTGCTCATTATACCCCTTGATAAATTCCTTAAGGGGTGTCTTTTCTTAAATGGGATAATTTAATGGGGGATTTTATTGTTCTGGTAGCTCATTTGCTCTGCAAATGCAACATGGCACCTGAAAACGATTCAAGTAAAATCTGCCTTCCGAAAGCTCAATGTTGCTTCTTCCTTTGTGCATCCTGTCGTGTGCTCATAGAGCAGGTTACATGAACACACGGTATTTATGTGCTTGAGAGAAATTGTGCAACAAACTATGGGATGCATTTTCTCCTTTAACCCCTTGTGAATGTCCAAAATTTAAGGTTATATGAATATTGCATTGAAGAAAATTGAAATGTATATTTTACACCTTTATTTTGTTTTAATTCCTGTTAAACTCTTAGAGGGTTAACAAACTTCTCAAATGCTGTCTTTAATTGTTTTGGTGGTACAGTGTTGAAAATGGGTTGATTGATGGGGGGTTTCTAATACAAAGACCTTTCAAAGCCTCTTTGGAACTGAATTAGTACCTTAAAAAAATTGTTTTGTAAATTATCTTGAAAATTTCTGTTAGACTGTAAGCCTTATAACGTCCAAATAAATTAAATGAATGTTTAAAATTTGATGTCAACATAAAGCAGAGATATGGTAAATTATGTTTATTAACTAATTTTGAGTGGTATGACTCTATATGAAAAGAGGATAATTTCAAACTTTGAAAATTGCATATTTTTCTAAATTTTCACCAAATTTCCTATTTTTCATAAATAAACACAAAACATATTGACCCAAATTTATAACAAACACGAAGTACAATGTGTCACAAAAAAAACATTCAAAATCAACTAGAAAAGTTAAAGCGTTCCAAAGTTATTACCACAAAGTCACACATGTCATACCGTGTTTCCCCGAAAATAAGACACCCCCGAAAGTAAGACATAGGAGAGGTTTTGTAGAATTGCCCAATATAAGGCATCCCCCGAAAGTAAGACGTACCGTAGGAGACGTTTCGTTTCGCAGCATTCCCGAACAGAACATACCGGTACGGTATATGGTATACTGTAACACTGCTGTCGTCCCCTACCTTCACCATTCAGTATCCTGAGCCTGTTGCTTTCCTTGTTGTCCCCCTTTGTCCCGCTGCCGTTATCCTGTACAGTACGATGTCCCTGCTGCGTTGTACCGCATGAGTGTGCAGTGGTGAGCGTTCTCCTGGTGTCGGGAAGCGGAGCCTGTCCTTGCTGCGCGATTCTGCTGTAACGATTCTGCTGGGGACGTCACTTTGCGTCGCGACGCCGGCCCACATCACGTGACGCCAGCCTGGTCCAGCATTGAAGAAGGCCGAAGCAGCAGAGAGTGGACCGGATCGAGGAACAGGTAAGCAACGTTGTTTTTTTATGTTTCTATCCTCCCCTGGGTCTCCGATCATTATACTCTGGGGTCTGAAAAGACCCCGGAGTATAATAATTGTGCATGGGTGGTCCACAATGGGACATACCGTTATAATACTGTGTGCAGGGGCCACTATGGGAGATGATACTGTGTGCAGGGGCCACTATGGGAGATGATACTGTGTGCAGGGGCCACTATGGGAGATGATACTGTGTGCAGGGGCCGCTATGGGAGATGATACTGTGTGCAGGGGCCGCTATGGGAGATGATACTGTGTGCAGGGAAATTAATGGTTTGGATTGTTATGATGATGTCCTAGAAGATGATGACATAACTGTCATTGAATAAATTTTACTTTCTATGCATACTGTAAATATTGGTAAATGTACCATACTGTTAATTGTTGTTCATGGAAATATTGGTACGGTAGTAAGAAATTCTTGATAGGATTCACAGTTTGTCTGGTTATGCTGGTTTGTGATGACAACTACTGTACAGTACCGTATATAATAAATGTTCATTTTTTGTTCATCAATAAATGTGAATTCTTCTTCATTGAAAAAAAATAAGACATCCCCTGAAAATAAGACACAGCACATCTTTGGGAGCAAAAATTTATATAAGACGCTGTCTTATTTTCGGGGAAACAGGGTATTTAAAAAATGGGGCTGTGTCATAAAGTCCAAAACTGGCTGTGACGCCAAGGGGTTAATAGAAGGATGATGTAGCTGCATTCTCTGTTGTGTTTTCTTTCTTTCTTTCTTTCTTTCTTTCTTTCTTATTTCTTTCTTTCTTTCTTTCTTTCTTTTTTTTGGGTAAAAAATGTATTTGGCTGCAGTTCAGCAAGATTTTTAGCACCTAGCCTCCACTATTGGTTGGTTATTTGCTGTGGTGGCTCATAATACACGCATTGCCAACCTGCCAGTCATTGACCGTAATATATTTAGTGTTTAATCTGTATTGACTTGACTTTGTTGTTTTTTGTGTCTTTTCTGCATTCCATCTGGATTGTTGACTTTCTACACTTTATGACCACAGCAAATTTGAGTTCCTTCATAGGTTGGGCATCCTTGTGCTGTGTTTTTCGCACCCTTCTTTACAGATCACAAGTAGTTAAAGAATATTTTATTCTGTCAATGATAGTATGGGCAGCACAAACGTATGACGGTCACTGCCCGATGTATCAAAATAAGTCCAGTATCCTTCCGCAGACTCTACATTATACAAATGAATAAAAACATTTGCCAACATCCAATGTGGTGTGCATTGGGATCAATATACATAGGTGTCAGTACTGGGTCAATATGCACATTATATACATACCTTAAAGGGTTTTTGCCAACATACAATTAAAAAAAACAAAAAAAACATGTGGATAAACCATCTACATAGTAAATGTTTCTTTACCCACCTCTTATGTGCCCTCTCTCTCAAGATCTGCACCCCCTCGGCTCCATTGCATATTCTGCCTACAATGGCCCGATTGAGCAGTCATTATCATGGGGCATGTGATGTCTACCTTACTGGTGAAAACTAAATTTCCCTGGTGCACCCAGCTCTGTGCACTTCCTAACTGCCACACTAGCCATTCCTCCTGACAGAAATAATTCATTCACTGCATATGCTCCATCAGTTATAATGGTGCAAGCATGGTTATGTTGCAATGATCTAATAAGTAGCTATAAGGAAGAAAAAGAGAAACTGAGCATACTTGTTCTGTATGAAGCAAAACAACAGGAAGTAGCCAGCGGCAGCTTTGGTCAAACAGTGTTAATGAAAAGGGGATTACATTGGGCTTTATCTAGTGACATATGCAATTTGGCTAATTACTTTCAATGGGTGACAATGATATTTTGCAAAGTCCTTGTATATGAAATATGATTGTTACATACAGTAGTTAAATAGTTATTACGGTTGAAAAAAGACATATGTCCATCAAGTTCAACCAGGGGATGGAAAAGGGAATGACATTAAATATTTCCATAAACATTTCCATAAATATCAATGCTATTTTTCTCTAAAAAGGCATCTAAGCCTTTTTTGAAGCTGACATCAGTTGATCCTGTGCCCAGGTCCTGGGGTAGTCTATTCCACAGATTCCCACTCTAGTACATCCTTTCTATGAGCGGGTGCCCAGAACTGAATTGCAAAATCGAGATGGGGCTGCACCAATGATTTATAAAGTGGTAATATTACATCCCTGTCCCGTGAGTCCATACTCTTTTTAATACAAGACAGTTTCCTGCCAGCCTTAGAAGCAGCTGAGTGACATTGCATGCTGTAATTTAACCTATGATCTACAAGTACACCCAATTCCTTCTCCACCAGTGACTCTCCCAGCTTTACTCCCCCTAGGACATACAGTATGTTGCAAACAGATTATTTTTACCCAGATTCATAACTTCACATTTATCCACACTGAACCTCATTTGCCATGTGGATGCCCAAACATTCAGTCTGTCCAAATCTGCTTGTAACCTATGTACATCCTACATAGACTGCACTGAACTATATAGCTTGGTGTCATCTGCAAAAATAGAGACAGTGCTATTAATCCCATCTTCTATATCATTAATAAATAAGTTAAATAACAGCGGACCTAGCACTGAACCCTGGGGTACACCACTTATAACAGAGGACGAGTCTGAGCTATATTTTCCAAGCCAATGGACCTGATTTTACTCATTAAACGTCTTTGAGGGACAGTGTCAAATGCCTTTGCAAAGTCCAAGAACACAATATCCACAGCCTCCCCTCTGTCCAGACTTCTACTCACCTCTTCATAAAAGCAAATCAAGTTAGTCTGAAAACTTCTGTCCATAGTGAAACCATTGCTGTCTGTCAATTGTAATATTATGTATAGTCGCATACTCCTGTATATATCGCTTAAGAGTCCCTCAAACTGTTTCTCCACAATGAATGTTAAACTCACCGGTCTGTAACACTGGTCATGTTGGTCTGTGGCCTACATGCTCTACCATCAGCAGAACCGGATCGGCAGAACCAGGGAGAATCAGGCTACATTCACTTACCGCTCCCCGCTCATGCTAGTGGCCTCATCCTCCCTCTTCATCCTTCAATGGGACATGTGCGCTGCAGATCAGGTTGCGATGATGTAATGTGTGGCACATGGGTGCCCCTTGGTGGATGAAGAGGGAAGAGAAGGCCGCAAGCAGGAACGGGGATAGGTAAGTTAACAGGGGCTGTTACCGAACCTCTACTGCCTATTAAAAAAGCAGTGTAGTGGGGCGTGACCTGACTCTGAACCTGGCCAAACGCACATTGTGGTGTCTCCTGCATCTCACCGCAAATTGTGGTGTCTCCTTCACTTTGTGGACACTATTTGGGGGTCCCCCCTGGCTCTCCTGGACTCATGGGTGCTGCTGATCCCCCTCCTGTCCTCCCAGGCACCTGTTGTCCGGGTCTCCAGGCCCCGAGCCTTGATTCCTCCGTCCTCCTGGGTTGTTTAGCGGCTTCCCACCTGCATCGCCACCATCTTCCTCACTCTGGACCTCGCTGCCGCCAGCTCATCGTGCTTCCTGTGAGTGAGCGGAGATCTCCTGCGGCGTAATCCTCCTGCTTCACTGCCCTGTCAGCATGCTCCTGTGCCCTCCTCCCTGCCGATGATCTCAGCTGCGATCCCTGATGGAGCTGCCTGTGCTCGCCTGCCCTCTTAAGTTCAGCTCTGCTCGCTGAGCAGCAGCCATTATCCCTTCCCTGCAGCACCATTGCTTTCTCCTCTACAATGTTCCTGTGACTCCTCCTGGCAGTGGGGCCCCAGGCAAGTACTTTTTACCTGCTCAACCTCCATGAGCAAGTTCATAGCAGCGCCTCCCTGGACTCCTGAGCATACTCTTCTTGTGACCCTCCTATGACACCTCTTGGCACCCTATCTCATAGGCCTGTGAGCATCTGCAACCAAATACTATACTTGGAGGGCATCTTGGACTTTTTGCTTTTATACTTGGAGAACCCCCTCCCCTATATAGAGTTTGTTGCCGGCTACTTCCTATACTGCATAAAACTTGTGCTGTACTCTTATCTTCCATGCTACCTGCTTCAACTCCAAGGGGCGCACTCCCTACCCTCCTGATGTCTGACGTCTAGTTCTACAGCTATCTGCCAAAGCACTTTTGGTCTGATACCTCTGACTGGGCCGCCATCACACCTGAATCCTGATTACTATGTCCACCAGATCTCAGAAGCCGAAATCTCGCAATGTACAGGACGACGTGTCTGCTGGCATACTTTACTTGAACTCTTCCGGACCCCTGGCCCATCTGGCCTTGCTGAGGGAGGATCCCCACAGGGTAGCATTTCTTCCCTAGCAGCTTCTGACATTGACCTGGACCCCTCCACCCAGTTTGCGAGAATCCAACAGCTCTTCTCCACCAAGCTCTCTAAAGCTGTCACTGCATTTTCCAAACAAATTCAATACCTCGGCTCCAGAGTTGCTGAGGTGGAGGATAAAATGGATGAAGTTGCCGATGCCTTGGAGGAAGATAAAGCTCACCTTGATGATCAGGCGTCCAAACTTGAGACATTTGAATTAAAACTGGAGGACTTCGTATTAGAGTTCTGCCTGAATCTATTACTACGCTACGTGAAAGTGTCACTCTGTGTCATTTTCTAAACTGCTGCCACAGGTGGATCCCTCACTACTACGTATGGACTGCATTCATCATGCCTTGGGTCGTCCCAAAAATCAGAGTATTCCTAGGGACCTGATTCTTAAGCTCCATTACTCTGAATTCCGTGATCAGATCCTTTCAGTGGCTAGAATTGTCCGATATTGTTCCATCGATTCAACTGTTTGCAGACTTGGCTCCAGCCACTCTGGATAGGCGCAAGGCCATGCTTCCTATTACTCTGGCACTGCAAAAGTTCCAGATACGCTATGGCTGGGGCTTCCCGTTCCACATCACTTTTACCCTCAACGGCAAGGAATTCCTCATCCGCTCCTTGACAGAAGGTATACAGTGGGGAAAAAAAGTATTTAGTCAGCCACCAATTGTGCAAGTTCTCCCACTTAAAAAGATGAGAGAGGCCTGTAATTGACATCGTAGGTAGACCTCAACTATGAGAGACAAAGTGAGAAAACATATCTAGAAAATCACATTGTCTGATTTTTTAAGAATTTATTTGCAAATTATGGTGGAAAATAAGTATTTGGTCACCTACAAACAAGCAAGATTTCTGGCTCTCATAGACCTGTAACTTCTTCTTTAAGAGGCTCCTCTGTCCTCCACTCATTACCTGTAGCAATGGCACCTGTTTGAAATTGTTATCAGTATAAAAGACACCTGTCCACAACCTCAAACAGTCACACTCCAAACTCCACTATGGTGAAGACCAAAGAGCTGTGGAAGGACACCAGAAACAAAATTGTAGACCTGCACCAGGCTGGGAAGACTGAATCTGCAATAGGCAAGCAGCTTGTTGTGAAGAAATCAACTGTGGGAGCAATAATTAGAAAATGGAAGACATACAAGACCACTGATAATCTCCCTTGATCAGGGGCTCCACGCAAGATTTCACCCCGTGGGGTCAAAATGATCACAAGAACGGTGAGCAAAAATCCCAGAACCACACGGGGGGACATAGTGAATGACCTGCAGAAAGCTGTGACTAACGTAACAAAGGCTACCATCAGTAACACACTACGTCGCCAGGGACTCAGATCCTGCAGTGCCAGACATGTCCCCCTGCTTAAGCCAGTACATATCCGGGCCCGTCTGAAGTTTGCTAGAGAGCACTGGATGTTCCAGAAGAGTATTGGGAGAATGTCATATGGTCAGATGAAACCAAAGTAGAACTGTTTGGTAGAAACACAACTCGTCGTGTTTGGAGGAGAGTGAATGTTGAGTTGCATCCAAAGAACACCATACCTACTGTGAAGCATGGGGGTGGCAACATCATGCTTTGGGGCTGTTTCTCTGCAAAGGGACCAGGACGAGTGATCCATGTACATGAAAGAATGAATGGGGCCATGTATCGTGAGATTTTGAGTGCAAACCTCCTTCCATCAGCAAGGGCATTGAAGATGAAACATGGCTGGGTCTTTCAGCATGACAATGATCCCAAGCACATCGCCAGGGCAACGAAGTAGTGGCTTTGTAAGAAGCATTTCAAGGTCCTGGAGTGGCCTAACCAATCTCCAGATCTCAACCCCATACAAAACCTTTGCAGGGAGTTGAAAGTCCATGTTGCCCAGTGACAGCCCCAAAACATCACTGCTCTACAGGAGATCTGCATGGAGGAATGGACCAACATACCAGCAACAGTGTATGCCAACCTTGTGAAGACTTACAGAAAACGTTTGACCTCTGTCATTGCCAACAAAGGATATATAACAAAGTATTGAGATGAACTTTTGTTATTGACCAAATACTTATTTTCCACCATAATTTGCAAATAAATTCTTTAAAAATCAGACAATGTGATTTTCTAGATGTTTTCTCATTTTGTATCTTATAGTTGAGGTCTACCTATGATGTCAATTACAGGCCTCTCTCATCTTTTTAAGTGGGAGAACTTGCACAATTGGTGACTAAATACTTTTTTTCCCCACTGTATAAGTCTTGCGACATGAGGGACTACCAGTGGAAGACCCAGAACCAGCTGACCCGCAGCCACAAAGACCTTCCCGTTCCTGGTTGCCAATCTCCTGACCCCCCTGGAGCTGTCGGCCTGGCAACTACTTGATGAGCATCTGATTTGCTAACTGTGTTTTTGTTGCAGGTTGCCAGTTACAGACTTTATTTTATATTGAGACTTTGGCGCTGATCTGTTCCGTATACTGACTTTACCTTCTCTATTCTACCTCTTAGAATAACCTTTTGCCTTACTGGGACTAGATCATTCACTGCAATTCTTTTCCCTTGTTGTAGGTGTTCCTGATATTACCTTTTTATCTATGTTCCAGGGCGGCCCCTGGATTTGATTTAATAGAATTTTTCAGTTCAAGTTTTTGACCATAGCAATCCACTTCGCTACTGTTTGGGGGTTGACTGTGGCGGTCATGTCCCCCAGCGCCATGGGCGCACCAGGGTTTGCTGCCCTCCACCTCACCCCAGAGCGTGCACCCTGTTTCTCAGTTTAATGTTCTGGTTGCCTCAAGTTCTTGTTCTTTTTCCCCTGCTCTCAGCACCCATCTTATGTGCCAATTTATTGCTTAACCTGTGCAGTTCTTTATTTGAGCATATTCTTTAGCTTTATTTTTCTCATCTATCATGTTTAAGATTATCTCACATAATGTACGGGTATTCAATTCCCCTTTAGAAATATCAGAAGGCATTCCACCAATATGAAAAGCTGAAACCTGACATTCTGTGTATACAAGAATCTCATTTCACCCCCACCTCCTTCCCCAAATATTTTCATTCTCGCTATATCCTTTGAGGCCAGGCCCCGAATCAGTCCAAAGGTGGAGGTGTAGCAGGTAGTTGATATGATAGCAGACCCCCAGGGCCGCTATATTATTCTCCACTGAAGACTCTATGGCCAACAATTCTGTCTTGTTAATTCCTATGCCACCACCGAGTCATCTATAGCTTTCTTTTATGATCTTTTTAATCATTTAGGGCCACTAGATTTTTCCACATTTTGATCTAGTGTGGGGACTTTAATGTTACTGTTAATGCCATGAATATAAACTCTCGAAGCTTGAAACAGCCAACCAGCTTGAGCCTAGTCTATTCCTCGCTAAATGTATTAGAGATACGAAACTGCATCTTGACGCTATTCTGACGCAACAGTCTGAAAAGGCCGTGCGTTGGACTCAGACATGTTTTTAAAGATATTCTAACAAACCTGATAAACTACTGGCCTCTAAATTGCGAGCATGTTAGAGGCAGAATGCCATCTACCATATCCGTGAGCCAGGTTGTACCATGACCTCCAATACTAACTCTATGTATGCTCATTTTCACCAATTCTTTGAGAAACTATACTTGGACCCAGCCGCGGCCAGTCCAGCTGAGATCTCCCCTCTCTCTCCCTTTCCCAGGCATCTTCCCTAAGTGACCCCATCACTTATGAGGAACTAGATGCTGCTATTGATAACCTTAAAAATGGAAAAGCCCTGGGTCCGGTTGGCTTCTCCTCCCTCTATATAAGAAATTTAAAGGGATCCTCTCTCCTCACCTCCTTTTGATATTTAATCATATTCTTCAAGGTGGAAAATTTCCCCAGGATATGCTGTGTGCATCCAATACAGTTATCCCCAAACCTGAGAAGGACGCTACCACCCCTGCTAATTACAGGTCTATTTCCCTCCTAAATGTAGATATAAAGTTGTTTTCCTCTATTCTTGCCTCACGCTTGAATCGGCTTTTGCCATTCCTTGTCCATTAAGTTTCATACCTGGCAGACAGGCCTCCGATAATGTACGGAAGCTTTGTAATATAGTTCATTGAGCCAATAGTCATCGCAAACCTGTTTCCCTCTTAGCACTTGATATAGAAAAAGCCTTCGATAGTTTATCCTGGTCATTCCTAGCCCATGTTCTAAGATTCATGGGCATAACCAGTCATTTTCAGAGAGCCTTTCGGGCTCTCTACTGTGACTCAGTTCATTAGTCTATCGGGTCTTAGGCTTAATACATCTGAATCTGAAATTACGCACTGTAACGTCCCTCCATATACTGCCAAACTGATCTCCCTGAACTTTGGTTTTCAAACTAGAGAAAATACTATCTAGGCATTAACCTCTGTAAATCCCTGGATGCACACTTTAAATGGTATTATGCCATTTTGATACTGAAATTTTTGAAGGACCTGGTTGCATGGCATTGCCCCACCGTTTCATGGATAGGACATGTCCATTCGTATCCTATATTTTTTCCTACCCTCCCAACCCAGGTGTCCTCTGTTTCTCTAACTTCCCTGCAAACTGAGATATTTAACTTTATATGGGCCTATAAAAGACTGCGTATATGACGCCGTGTCATGTATTGTCATAAGAGATTGGGAGGCCTCTGGGTTCCTCATCTATATAAATATTATATAGCCGCCCGACTATCTCAACTAAGTACTATCCATAATGAACACAACGTTTCTTATTTCTCTGATCAGTGTCAGAGGCAAGTAAGGCATATGCTTCCTCTGTGACATTTTGTAGTTGTGTTGTTCTTTAACATGTGTATTGAAACTTTATTGAAATTTTATTTATTGAACCTTTATTGAATATGTGGGGTGTATGTTATGCTTCCACATGTTGCGACAACTTGGGGAATTAGACTCAAAATGGCGGCAGACTCCTGGTCTGGACAGCGGTGGTTCGTGGTACTGGGCGCCGGAAAGATAGCTTTCAGACGGTCCAAGTGTAAAATAAAAGTGGCTTTATTCAGCTTAACTGCAACATAGCAAAACAACAAAAAACCTAGGCCACAGTTAGGGTCCTAACTCACTCCTTGAGCCCCTAACTGTCCTGACTATTGCTCAGTTCCAGCAACAGTCCCCTGTGGACCCCAGCACTTCTGGCACAGACTGTCTATCTGTCCAGCTGGGTCCACCATCTCCTGCTCCCTGCAGGATACCCCAGACTACTGGAGTTACACGCCCCCACCCAAAGGTGTGGCTGAAGGCCTTTTCAGGGCTGGGCCTGGGTCTCTCCACAGCGCCCTCTGGCTCACATACTCACATACCCTCCCCCTCAGCTCACTACCCATGGGGTGAGCTACAATGGGACGAGACATCCTATGAGGAAGTCCCTCTTCAATCAAGTATGCCTGTCCAGTGTCTTTCCAGAAGTCCCAATCTGGCGGTCTCTTCTTCCATATACCGCTCCGTCGAGTTCTCAGTTTTCTCCTCCCTTTAAATGCCACGCCAAGATCCTGGCCATTCTGTGCAAAGGCAAGTTTTGATTCATCATCTTCACAATTCGCCATACAGTGGATCACATCATTTTCATCACATTTCTTGCCATAGTCTTCAGCCATCCCATTGCATGACTTTGATTCGTTTAGTGAATAGCCGTAAGATTCTTCATCTTCTCCTATCACGAATCCACAGGAGCTCAGATACCAGCTAACACGTACTTCATGCACATCAATGTCTTTAGAGTATAAATATTTCACGGGTACCTTTTCTGTAACCTTCATCTCAAAGCAAACTTTGCCATCACCATCAAGGCTTAGAAGTTTAGGAGACATAGGCCGCTTGCTCTCCACTTTGTTTGAGATACACAAGCTCTGTACCGCAATATCTTCTCCTTCTGCACAAGGGCCATACAGTACACCCTCACAAAATAGCTCACGCTGAACTACATTTTCTGGTATGTCTTTAACAACTGCCACATCATATATTGGAATGGTTTCTGTATAATGCTTCCACACCTGTACGGCAGCAGGAGGAACACTTCCATACTCTAGTCTTATCTCCTCTCTCTCATACGCACAACTTTTTGGAGGCATGTTGCGATACTGTGATAGATTGCAAGAATTTTCGTGCCAACCCCTTTCTGACAGTACAGGAGCTGGTGATATCGTCATCTCAACATTCTTCAAGTTATTTTCATTCCCTGTGCTAACACCGGAGGACTGGGATTCCAAGTTTTCACCATCACAGTTTTTTCTGTCAGTACCCAGATGCTTTTTGGTTACATGTTCTGGCTGCCTTAATGGCTCTGCTTTCTCTGCCTCTATGCTGGCAGCTTTCTCCAATTCTACCGCCTTCTGTAGCGCACAAATCTCTGATTCCAGTTCCGGAACTTTCTTTATTGCCACATTTTCCTGAGCAGCCTCCATCTCAGTTTTTACTATTGCAACTTGCAGATCTTCCTCAGTCTGTCGCACTGCATCTTCTATGGCAGCAGATGTAGATGCCATCTCTTTATCCACCATGTCTCCCAATTCAAGGATATTCTGCCGTGTTCTTCTAACATTTGTCAGGTCAGCATCTATCAAAGACTGCTTATCCTTCAGATCATTCAGATACAGCTTCTGCTCATCTGCAGACTTTTTGTCAAGTCTTTCATTCAAGTCCCGTATCTCAGTGGCTCTCTTATCTTGCTCTTGGTTGAATACAGACTCTCTCTCTTGAGTCACGTTTCTCATGGATAACAGCTCTGATTCTTTAGAGGTTAATAGGCTCTGCAGCGAATCCTTCTCAGCTTCTAGTGCTGCCAGCTTTGAAGATAGGGCAGATGCCGACTGTTCAGTATTGGATAGAGACTGCTGCAATCGATCCAATTCTTCTCTTTTAGATTCCACTTCGGTTTTTAACTGTTCAATCTGCAAAGTGCGCTCTTCCAACTTTATTTCTGACTCGCGCTTCACTTGATTCATCTGAAACTCCAGCTGTTCCTTGATGCGTGCAATTTCCTCCCGCTTGTTCACTTGCACCTTTAGTTTAGCAACAAGCATTTTTAGATCTACAATCTCAGCAGATAAATTAGACCTTTTTTCCTCAAACTAAATCCTCATGTCTTCTACCTGGAGGTCCAATTCTCTTTTGGCCTTTTCCAGCTTGTCATAAGCATTAGCTTTGTTCTCATACAATATCTGCACAGATTCCAGGTTTTTCTCAACTTCATCCTTGGAGCTAACCAAATCCTCCATTTCAGTGTGCAGTTGCTTGTTGAGCCTCTTTAACTCGGCCTTCAATTCAAGGGCCTCTGCTTCAGCACGGTCACATTCTTTTGTATATCTAGCAGAGAGAGTCTTCTCTTCACCAAGCCGCTGATCAAACTTTTTCTGCTTCCTTTCCAAATTTGACACCATCCAATGTTGATGATCAAGATCTACACCTACATCTTCTAGTTCCTGCTGCAGTCTAATTTTCATCTTCTCAAGTTTGTCATAAGCAGCAGCCTTCTCCTCAAACCGTTGATTTGTAGATTCTAGCTCCTTTTGCAACTTTTCCTTTAGTTCTTCAACAGAGTCCAAGGACCCAATACTATCTCCATTTTTTTCTTCATATCAGTCGCCTGAGCCTGTAGTGTTGAAATCTGCTTTGTCAAATCTCTTTTTGCTATCTCCTCTTCCTCTAGTTGCTCAAGGAAACCATTTTTCTCATCTTCCATGTGTTTTAGTTTTGTACTAAGGTCAAGCTTCTGACGAGTTTCTTTTTGCAAAAGTTCCTGAGTGTCCTGAAGCTGAGATTCTAGTGTAGACAACTCTTTGGAAAGTTTGATAAACTTGCTGTCTGCTTGAGACAGAAGCCCTGTGACATTATTCAATTCCACCTGCAGTCCATTTGCCTTGTCTAGCAGCTCTGCTTGAAATCTGTCCCCTTCTGTGACTTTTAGTTGCAGCTCTTGAAGTTGAGTCTCTATTTTTTTATGACTCTCCTGTAAGGTTTGCACTTTCTGAGCATGGACAGACGACATCTCCATCAAATCTTTGTCTTTATTTTGCACCAAAACAGACTTCTCATTATCTTCACAAGATCCTGACAGCGCCCTCTCCAGGCTACAGATTCTAGCTTTGAGTTCCATTTCTCTTTGTTCCAGAACTCCAGCTCTGCTTCGCCATTCGTGGATTTCACTATTTAGGCGAACATGCTTTAGTTCATGCAAGTTTTGCTCTGACTGCAATGTCTGCACCACAGATTCTAAATCAATCTCTCGATCAGACACATGCTTCCTCAGCTCTGCAATTTCATTTTCTTTGTCAGTTAATACAGCCAAAAATTTTTCACACATCCTGACTTGTTCATCCAAATATTCCGACTGACACTGCAAAAATTCACTTCTCTCACGTTTAGCAGTTTCAAGGTCATCTCTTAATTTTTCAATGACACTCTCTTTGGCAATGGAGTCTTGGACATGCTGCTCCTTTAAATCCTGCAATTGCTTCTCAAGCACTTGCTTTTGCTCTACACTCTGTACAACTTTATTAGCTAGAGCACATTTCATATCAGCAAACTCCTTCTTAGTGACACAGTCCATTCCAGGCAAACCCAGTACCACATTTTCATAATGACTAGGATATGAACTCTTTATAGTTTCAAGCTCTTGCTTTAACTTAGGGTTCTCTTTTTCTGATATCTCAAGTTGCCATTTCCAATCAGATATTTCATCTTCATAAATGAACCTGATGGTTTTAATCTCATCTTGAAGCTGCTGCACCATAATATTTTCATCTTTGGTGCTTTCATGCACTCCCGTACAGTCAACAGGGACATATTCATTCATAGAACAGAGGTGCTTTAGAAAAATTGAGTCACCATCATGCAACACATTATCTTTACTTGCATTCCACATGATCTGTTCCGGGTTTTGTATCTCTCTGCATTCAGACTACTGCACTAATAAACCTGGGCATAACTTCTCTGCTTTTTTACAAGCTGAAATTCTCTTTTTCTTGCCCATGGTTTACTAACAAGATTACACAATATTCCACAGCAACCTTGGGTTCAACCAGCAGCAACTTTTTTGCTATTTCAGCAGTCACATGTATTCAAACAGTTAACTTATGTGGCACTACAACGACCAGCATTTTCGTCTGTCTTCCACAGAAAACACCAACATGGCACCATAGCCTTTCACATAGACTGTTTGCAATATCCAGCTTCTACACACATTGCATACTTTCTTGCCATCAGCAAACACTTCACAGACTTCTGTGCCACAGTATACACATTCCCTGGATTCCTCTTCCAGAGTTTTACTTTCACCAGTTTTGCACACACTTTTCTATGTTGCAATTCACTCACCCCTTCCTGGGTTTCTTCAGTTGAAATCACAGATTTCTTCTAGCTGTAGGCCACAATGCACACTTAGCAGTACTGCAGTCACCAACCACTCGTCTTCCAGGACTTGCGTGGATCTCTTTATGCGCGCATTCTCCACCATATGCGACAACTTGGGGAATTAGACTCAAAATGGCGGCAGACTCCTAGTCCGGACAGCGGTGGTTCGTGGTACTGGGCGCCGGAAAGATAGCTTTCAGATGGTCCAAGTGTAAAATAAAAGTGGCTTTATTCAGCTTAACTGCAACATAGCAAAACAACAAAAAACCTAGGCCACAGTTAGGGTCCTAACTCACTGCTTGAGCCCCTAACTGTCCTGACTTTTGCTCAGCTCCAGCAACAGTCCCCTGTGGACCCCAGCACTTCTGGCACAGACTGTCTATCTGTCCAGCTCGGTCCACCATCTCCTGCTCCCTGCAGGATACTCCAGACTACTGGAGTTACACGCCCCCACCCAAAGGTGTGGCTGAAGGCCTTTTCAGGGCTGGGCCTGGGTCTCTCCACAGCACCCTCTGGCTCACATACTCACAATGTGTATATATGTAAAAAATTTATTAATCAGAAAAAAATAGAGATAGAAAAGAACTACAAAAAATTTACTTATATATAAGACTCTGTCCTAAAAGCTACCTAAAATTTTTCTATAGATGAAGACCTATCTATATATAGAAATTCTAACTAAATTTAGATTATTACAAAAAAAAACAAGTCTCTATCTATAAAAATTCTAGCTACAATTTAGTTTATTAGGAAAAAAAAAAAACGCAGCTAAAAATTGAGCAGATGTCAGTAAGTAATGTATGTCACTGACCAGCACTCAATGCCGCAGAATGCACGTAAGGAGATGGCTTGTGTGCTAAAAAATGTAACTGTAATATAAAAATGTACTACATTAAAAAAAGGCCCTGTCCTAAAAGCCATCTAAAATTTTTCTATATATAGATAGATTTCTATCTATATATAGCAATTCTGATAGGTGGCGACTTTAATATATCCTTTGCGGATACCATAGATCGCCAAAGTCTCTCTGGAAGCCCCCAAAATCCCGTCCAGAGAAGGCAACCTGCTAACCTCAAGCGTATTATTAGAGGGTACGGTTTATATGATCTCTGGCGGATTAATCATTCACTTTCTACTCTTCCTCTCGACAGCACTCATATCCGAATAGACTATTTTTTTGGGAATGCTCAAGCTCTGTGTCTTCTTAGAGGGTCCAATATGGGCTCTATTATATGGTCAGACCATGCAGCTGAAATGATAGATCTGAATGCCCGTAATGTGTGCACCAGAGTCGGTCATTGGTGGTTTAATGATGGGCTCCTCAGGAGGGCGCAACCCAAAGAGGAACTCCCATCCCACTTCAAGTCGTTTTTTTAAACTAAATGAGGCTAAACAAGGGCTCGGTCTCATCAGAAGCAGTGTTCTGGGAGTCTCAAAAGGCCGTAATGAGGGGTCATTGCATAGTACTGAGGTCTAAATTGAAACGCCATTCCAACTTGCGCTTAATAGATCTTTGCTCCCCACTCCAACACACTAAACATTGCATGTCAACCTATCCAGTGAGGCATCTACTCAAAACATTGATTGATATTAGGGCCCAAATGAAGTACATCTTACTCTAAAAGGTGGACAAATTGCAACTATATACCATACCATACCTCTTGGTTCAAGAGCTACGAGACCGGGTGGTGAGGGATACAGCGTTTGCTCTCCGATGCATCGACAGTGCTGTAATTTATGACCCTAATGAGATTGCTTATATGTCCCATGAATACTATTCTGGGTTGTACTCCTTACCGTCAGGTAAGGGACAATAAGCTACATACCTATCTCCACCTGTGCTATCTCCCTTCCTTTACCCTTGATGTGATTACCCTACTCAATGAGCCTATTGCGATGGATGAGTGGCAAACAAACCTCCAGAGTGGCAAGTCACCTGGCCCTGACGGCCTTACATATCTATATTATAAAGTTTTTCATGTAGAGCATGTTCTCTGCTTTACTTCCCTCTTTATGCCTTTATGTAGGGGTATGGACAATTCCTGGCTCCATTCTCCATTCATTTATTACTCTTATCCACAAACTGGGCAAGGGAGACTGTGAAGGATCTCGTCCTACCGAAACCTGCGTCCGGCACACCTGAGATCGCTTCAATTACCTCACACCCACCTCCAGTGAGTGTTCTGGGCCCATAGGATAATATGAAATGAGCTTTCTAAATTTTATATATTTATTAACCCCTAAAAGGGTCGGTACTAGATGCTTAACACATATAGAGAATACATGTAGAAATTAACAAGCATATACAAGTGGAAAGCAACATGACATGGTGCACAAAATAAAAATGGGAATAAACAGAAGAAAAGGAAATATTACCAACACAAGCCTGTGATTGGTTCTCTGGGCTCCGGATGTTGAGCTCAGGGCGCGTACCTAGATTAAGTCTAAAAGCATGCGTCCGGCATGCTATTCAGATGGCTTTCAGCAGAAGAAGACCATATAGAAAATCACCGGAACAAGTAGATAGTCCATTTCTCTGAGCCCATGTGGTAGGCTTCAGGGTTCTTCCTTAAGCAAGTTACAGAGCATGTGTTTCCTACATGCTGTCCAGAACAAAGAGTTTCAGGCCTCAATGCTAGGCTGCATGGCAGGCCACATGATTGAAGTCTCCACCATGACCTGCTCTCACACTTCTTTCAGGAACAACAAAGACCAAAAGACAAAAGACACCCCTCTTCCGGTGTCAGAACTTTTAACTAAAAAGGTCTCCGCACTAAGTGATGTCACCAGGAGGAGGAGTCCCACCCTCCTTTCTAAATCTCTCAGAATCATCTTTCTTTATATTTTCTCACCCAATGACTGTAGACTCGGGCAGGAGGTAAGATAGGGTTCGTGGCGAGACCCCCATCATATAGACCCAAAGGATGACACCCTAATCCCCTTTGGGTAAGGAGATCAGTGTCTAGACTTTTTCCAGGCTTTGAACCATGACATTTGTGGGCTTCAAACGTGCCTCTTGAATGGGCGCATCTGGGGAACTTATCTGGGTGCCTGTAAGAGGTCCCCCGGGGAAGATATGGTCATAAAAACATATCACTTTTGATCTGTAGCTGGCTGCAGACCAGGAGTCTGGTTTGAGTTTGCTTACAGCCTTACAATACACATCTCTAGGCTGCCCCCCTCCCCCCCATGGTGATAACAAGTTTAGCACAGGTATGCTAATTGCGTCAGGGACAGAACAATGGGATTTGGTTATAGAGTAGAATGATCGCATTCCAGCAGCCACACTATTTTTGATACTAGGCCCCAATTCCCCCTGTGTAGTAATATGGACCGGTAGTAATACATTACAGCAGAAATACTTAACTGGAGGTCTCTTATCATCACAAAGACCTTAGGTCCTTAACATTATTAAATACTGACCTTAAGCTGTTTACTAAAATTCTGGCATCATATCTTAACACCAGCCTCCCCTCCCTGATACAGAAAGATCAGCTTGGGTTTGTTCCCTGTAAACAAAGTGGTGATAATATGAGGAGGACTACTGATCCTATAGACATCGCCTCCAAGTCTGATTCAGAGATGTTGGTGCTCAGCTTAGATGTGGAAAAGTCCTTTGATTACCTAGGTTGGCCCTTTTTGTTTGCCACTTTGGAGACTTTTGGAGTGAAAGGCCCATTTCTAACACCTCCTCCACACCATGCTCCCTTCATAACAGAACTCGACAGGGCTGTCCACTATCTCCCTTTTTTGTACTATATATTGAACCCCTAGCAGCTTTTGTATGCTTTGCAATTTAAACTCTCATTGTTTGCTAATGACGTCCTGCTAACCCTGACAAACCTCCACATAACATTGCCCAATCTACATGCTCTGTTAGATGCATTGCTTACAGGCCTTCTTCCTGTATAGATGGCAGGACACCACTTTAAAATACTTGTGTATTAACCTTACCAAATCCTCCACCCTCTCTTCTCTCCCAGACAAGCTTTCCTCTACCTTATAGGCATATACGTACCTTCCTCATTAGAAGATTAGCTTTATCCCTGTCTCTCTTCGGTCAGATATCTACAATAAGGATGACTGTATTACTTAAGTTGCTATACTTATTTGAGACCGTTCCGATCCCTGTCCCTTTAAGGGACCTCCATTCCTTATAGAGATCTATCTTGCGCTTCTAATGGGCTAGAGGGAGACTCAGGATTTCTGGTATGGTCACGATAACTCCAAGAGATAAGGGAGGCCTCTCACTTCCTAATTTGACTTTATATTACTGGGCAGCGCAGGTAAGAAGAATACCGGCGTGGTCCACTTTATTGGCACATTCCAAATGGCTGGAAATAAAAAAGTTATGGTGTAAGCCGTGTACCGGGGTGGGCTCCCCAGGATACAGCGAAGTCACGAACAAAGGAAGCGACTCCAAATCAATTTAGTAAAAAACAAGATTTTACTTTGTGTAGTAACACCTCTTTTCCAAAAAAACACTCCCAATTATTTACATACACTCAGCCAGGAAGCTGAGGCCCTGGTGTTGTACAGCACGCTGCCCTCTCATGTGCAGCTTCAAAACACTCCAAGCTTTTACCTATCTGCAGGCTGCAACTAACCAGCCACTTGTTACCTTTTTATCACCCTAGTCACAGGAACAATTCAGTGAGTGCGATAGGGGCACCGGCGGTATAACACAAGAGCTTACAAACTTATCAAAATACCCCTATTCCCCGCAAAGTACAACCAAGTAAATAGTAGGTCAGCTTGCAAGCCAAAGAAAAGTGACCATGTATAAAATGTCGCTTCTAGGCTTCCTTAGAAGCTCCTCTCTGGGAGTTAGAAGTCTATAGAATTCTCTGATTCTTAGTCCTTACTACCGAATAGGTAGATAATTCACCAGTAGTGTAGCCTGCGAAGATGAGGATGCCTAACTAGTCTAACTACAGGCCCTTACTCAGTCCCAAGCAATTTGCGCCAAAAATGTAAAGCGGTGCGTACACAATTACTCCTCTTACTAACCCGGGTCTCTTGTACCTTTAGCCTTTGTCTGGAACAGCTGAAAGCAGGGCTCATCCAGAAAACATGCGATCTCACTGACAGGGCCACTTCTCAGCCGGGTCCTTGATAGCAATCTTCAACTTAGGATGCTGTCTGAACAAACCCTAGAATAGTCTCTGCTTCAGCTTCACCTTGCTATATTTCGGATTCCTTAGCAATCCTCCTTCTCTCACTTCAGTCCTTCTTCTTCTAAAAGCTCAAAGCACACTCCTAAGATGGCTGCCACACACACTCTGCTCCTTCTTGTACCACCTCTGCAGAACAGGGTCTCCATGTCACTACTCCAGGGAATTACAGAATTACAATCCTTCCCATTTCTGAGGTAACAGTGGCCTCTTGTGGTCAAACAAACAAATGTCAGTTTATAAAAAAAAAAAAAACTTATTTATAGAAACAGGTACATTCATAACATGAGGGCTGTTTCCCCATCTTACAATGGTTAGAACCGAATCACCCTAACTCCCTCCTCTGTACAAATTCCTACCTTCCACCTCTGGGTGACCTGTTGGCCCTATGGCATTAATGCATTATGTTTAGCACATTTGCTCTGCCTGCTTTTGCCTGTCGTCACCTCAATCCTCTATGACATCCTTCCTTTTTCACCCACAGTATGAGCCTGGCCTCACGGCAGCTGTTTCAGGCCCTTGGTCTTTTTTGTTTCACGGATGTCATGTACTATAGAACCTGCTCTATCCTTCACTTTGCCGAACTCCAATCCATATTTAATCTTCCATCTAGTAGTGAGTTATCCTCATATTTGCAAATTCGCTATCTTGCTTCCTCTATTTTCCAGGTCCCTCAGATCCCCATCCCCATGAGTTTCAAGAGGCTATGTAAATCTGAGAGTTCCACAGCCAGCCTTATTTCAGAGATCTATAGGATTCTAGTTGATCCATTCCCAAATGGAATCCCTAGATATCAATATATGTGAAAATGGGAGCACTCCTTGGGGAAGACGTTATTGGAGGTGTCCTTGCTTATGATTTGGCAGTGGGCAGTGAAAACCTTATGATGTTCCGTTATATATAGAGAGAATTTACATAAGATATTGCTGCACTGGTACCATACCCCAGCACTGCTTCATTCTTTTAACGCTACGATTCCAGATACTTGCTGATGGTGTGATGCCCATTCAGCCAATCTATTCCATCTGTTCTGGTTTTATCCTCTGGTGCAACCTTTTTGGAGGCAAGGCAAGAACTTGATAGATCGTGTCTTGGGGCTCCGCCTTTCTCTATCCCCTAAAACATATTTTCTTAATTTACCATCAGAGCGTCTTAACAAAAATACCCTCCAGTTGATCCTACATATTTTGACCTCAGCCAGGTATCTCATTGCAAAAAATTGGAAATGAACTGTACAGTAGACTTAGGGAGTCTAGGACTGTGAAGTACCTAACAGCCCTGAGGAAGAGAGATTTAAGGCTGTCTGGGGACCCCGAATATGTTCTGGGTGCTTCATGAATTATAGATTGATGAGGATTACTTATACTAGCTCATTAGAAGGATAATACTCTACTAAATTCCCTACCCTTCCCGCTTCCCCTGTTTTGTCTGTCTGTTTTGTCTTGTGTAATTCCCTTAGTATTGTTTATACTCTGGTTCTTTATCACTGCAAGGTTAGAGATAATAAGGTAGATCCTCATGACCACAAATTTTCACTGAACCAGATCATAACCTGATCAATATATTAACATATAATACAAAACAAAATATAACCTTTATTAATACTAATGATAAAATAGCCACTTAAAAAACAACCCCACCAGCCAGAAGGGACTAGGAAGGCTCAGTCAGATGGTATGGTACCAAAATATCATCTAACCAGTCCCACTAGGTAGTAATTAAAAACAGAGCATCCTGATGTGTTTCCCCAGCAAATCTAATTGTGGTTCATCAGGGGACAAAATATCACCAATACACAATCACAGCAAATCAACAAAAGCAGCTCTGGGAGACCTAAGCTCATATCAAAATGTAGTGTATATAAATGTAGTGTATTAAGTTGATAAAGAGCTCAATGCATAAAATAAGGCCTAGTTATTATATCATCAGTCCTCATAAAGTGGCAGATATGTAATAGTATATATCCAGCGTCACATATTCAGTTTCCATATAAAGTGGCCATGGTGCTAAGTGCTCATATGATATACTCACGGCTCCATACAGGAACAATAAACATCGCATGAAGTACAAACCGTTATGGTGTAGTCATAGAAAATGCTGTCCATCCAATAAAAGTCAGATGAACCCATAACTGGAAATCCCTGATATTAGATGCAGTGACCAAAAGGAAAGAAACCAATCCGGTTATGATGCTTTTCACAGTTTCCTGTTTTTTTACTGCAATTGTATTTTTTCTTTCCTTCCTTATGCAGCCATCTTTTGGCTATATACAGTACAGACCAAACGTTTGGACACACCTTCTCATTCCAAGAGTTTTCTGTATTTTCATGACTATAAAAATTGTAGATTCACACTGAAGGCATCAAAACTATGAATTAACACATGTGGAATTATATACTTAACAAAAAAGTGTGAAACAACTGAAAATATGTCTTATATTCTAGGTTCTTCAAAGTAGCCACCTTTTGCTTTGATTACAGCTTTGCAC
The DNA here is from genome assembly GCA_947044405.1 of Leptodactylus fallax. Classification (NCBI taxonomy): domain Eukaryota; kingdom Metazoa; phylum Chordata; class Amphibia; order Anura; family Leptodactylidae; genus Leptodactylus; species Leptodactylus fallax. Next base: position 1,095,251 of record CAMRHE010000125.1, on the reverse strand, counting down.
ACTCTTGGCATTCTCTTGATGAGCTTCAAGAGGTAATCACCTGAAATGGTTTTCGCTTCACAGGTGTGCCCTGTCAGGTTTAATAAGTGGGATTTCTTGCCTTATAAATGGGGTTGGGACCATCAGTTGTGTTGTTCAGAAGTCAGGTGGATGCACAGCTGATAGTCCTACTGAATGGAGTGTTAGAATTTGTATTATGGCAAGAAAAAAAGCAGCTAAGTAAAGAAAAACGAGTGGCCATCATTACGTTAAGAAATGAAGGTCAGTCAGTTTGAAAAATTGGGAAAACTGTGAAAGTGTTCCCAAGTGCAGTGGTCAAAACCATCAAGCGCTACAAAGAAACTGGCTCACATGAGGACCGCCCAAGGAAAGGAAGACCAAGAGTCACCTCTGCTGCGGAGGATAAGTTCATCCGAGTCACCAGCCTCAGAAATCGCAGGTTAACAGCAGCTCAGATTAGAGACCAGGTCAATGCCACACAGAGTTCTAGCAGCAGACACATCTCTACAACAACTGTTAAGAGGAGACTGTGTGCAGCAGGCCTTCATGGTAAAATAAGTGCTAGGAAACCACTGCTAAGGACAGGCAACAAGCACAAGAGACTTGTTTGGGCTAAAGAACACAAGGAATGGACATTAGACCTGTGGAAATCTGTGCTTTGGTCTGATGAGTCCAAATTTGAGATCTTTGGTTCCAACTACCGTGTCTTTGTGCGACGCAGAAAAGGTGAACGAATGGACTCTACATGCCTGAGTATTTAGGGAAGGGGAAATAAAGATAGTTTATTTTTTTCATTTAGTAGTAACTGTCTTTTCCTTTTGCTAATCCAACTATTTCAGTTGAATTGAAGGAGTTAAGTTATTTTCCGGCAACAAGTGCATGGAGGAGTAGCTAAAACCCACAAAGAAGCTAGGGAACCGTTTTTTTTTCTCTAGGTTAACATAGATAGGGAAACCACAAAAAAAAAAAAAAAAATCGACCTACATGAGAAAAAAGCAAAATCGCATTTTAATCTCAAGCATAATCTACTTAAGATAAAATAGAAAAGAGCTGCCTAAGTCATTTTTACTGGCCTGTTCCACGAAGGTTTAGCTGAGTTAAAAAATTTAATTTGAAATTGTTTCTTAAAAGTCAAGAAATAGCTTTTTAACTCAGAGGAACAGTATTGGGATGAAAGGACCACTAACCAATTGTACCATACAATAAATAATTAAATCATTGTTTTCAGGACAGAAAGGTACTGTATCACAAAAATGCAGTTGGTGGCAACTTTTCATTCATCAAAATTTAACATTTTGGCTCTTGTAAGACTAGACCGCAACCAAAGTGAAGTTTTGCATCTTCTCTTTCTTGTATATACAATAAAATACAATGTTTTATGAAAAAAAACTGGGGGCCCTGATATTCTATAGCAGGAGTGGTCAAACTTTTTCAGTACTTTTTCAGGATTTTTGTGGAACCTGATTCCAGTGATTTAATTGGCGACAGGTACATGTGGTATGTGCAAAATGCAGCTGTAGTTTCTTTGCATGCCCCTTTTTCAGATGCCCCAGTGTTTCCATAATAGAGGTAGCCACTGCACTTAATTACCTTTGCTTCTGTATAGAGAACCATTTATTTTCTATACCTGATTGTACTGCTCCTCCTCTATGCCCTGCTTTGTGCTACAATATATATGAGATGTTGAGAAGTATTTTAGATCTACAAAAGTGACCAAACTCCAAAGGCCTATATTATTCCTTTATAAATATTTTAACAGAGACAATTGGTGATAGGTACACTGACACATATCCTATAACACAATGTTCCCACTATCTATTATATACACTGTATACATAATGTAAGTATATATCAAAATATATAGCTGACTATTCATAAGAGAAATGAGAAGTGAAAAATATTTAGAGAATACTCATGAAATGGATAAAATAGATAGATATTCTTTTTGTTATTATAAAATAACATGTAGGCTAATATCCCTCTAACTTACTGTATTTGAAGCCAAATGTGTTCAGTAATGAAATAACAAACTGAACGGAAGCGCACACACTGTTTATAAAAACACTGCAGAAATAACTCAGACTTGATAAATCTAGATCATTTAAGGCCCAATTACTGGTTTATTCAATTCTGTAATTAAAATCTCTGATTGCCATTTCTTAATATGGTATATGGCATTTTACATTTCTAATGCGACAGTGAACACGGCATTTCATATTTATTGTCTGCTCTAGATAGATTGTTGCATTACATGTGAATTTCACTGCCTGAGTGTTCTACCACAGAAAATGGTGGTGAACTTACTGCAGCTGCAATGTGGAGCCGCATGGCAGGCCAGCCAGGTTAATAGCTGTTCCCTGCATATGATGACATTGATGAAATCTGTGTCATCATTAGAACCTGGGTTTCCTTAATATCACAATTGTGAAGTTTATTAGCCATGTAATTACTTGTATAGCAGTTACTTATCGTGTCTAATTTTCTTTAAAGGTGTATGCTTAATGAATTGAATCTGTTGAATAACAACTTTAATTGGGAATCATTTATTTACATTTGTCATATTTTCAATGATTGCACGGGAACTAGGTTTTCATTTCATGTGATTATGGGAAAAGGTTTAAGAAATTAATCTGGTGCTTTAAAATAGGAATAATTATATCTATTTAGTCTGATACACTTATATATTACAAGGGTAGTCTGGGATTTCATTATTTTTTATTCCTTTCTTTTCAGGCACCAACTATGGTTGTGAACAGCTGTAGTTTCTATATAATTGCAGCAAAATGGCTCATATTATATGCCGAGGCATATGTACAGTGCCTTGTGAAAGTATTCGGCCCCCTTGAACTTTTCAACCTTTTGCCACATTTCAGGCTTCAAACATAAGGATATAAAATTTTAATTTTTTGGTGAAGAATCAACAACAAGTGGGACACAATTGTGAAGTGGAACGAAATTTATTGGTTATTTTAAACTTTTGTAAAAAATAAAAAACTGAAAAGTGGGGCATGCAATATTATTTGGCCACTTTACTTTCAGTGCAGCAAACTCACTCCAGAAGTTTATTGAGAATCTCTGAATGATCCAATGTTGTCCTAAATGACTGATGATGATAAATATAATCCACCTGTGTGTAATCAAGTCTCCGTATAAATGCACCTGCTCTGTGATAGTCTCAGGGTTCTGTTTAAAGCACAGAGAGCATCATGAAGACCAAGGAACACACCAGGCAGGTCCGTGATACTGTTGTGGAGAAGTTTAAAGCCGGATTTGGATACAAAAAGATTTCCCAAACTTTAAACATCCCAAGGAGCACTGTGCAAGCGATCATATTGAAATGGAAGGAGTATCAGACCACTGCAAATCTACCAAGACCCGGCCTTCCCTCTAAACTTTCATCTCAAACAAGGAGAAGACTGATCAGAGATGCAGCCAAGAGGCCCATGATCACTCTGAATGATCTGCAGAGATCTACAGCTGAGGTGGGAGAATCTGTCCATAGGACAACAATCAGTCGTACACTGCACAAATCTGGCCTTTATGGAAGAGTGGCAAGAAGAAAGCCATTTCTCAAAGATATCCATAAAAAGTCTCATTTAAAGTTTGCCACAAGCCACCTGGGAGACACACCAAACATATGGAAGAAGGTGCTCTGGTCAGATGAAACCAAAATCGAACTTTTTGGCCACAATGCAAAACGATATGTTTGGCGTAAAAGCAACACAGCTCATCACCCTGAAAACACCATCCCCACTGTCAAACATGGTGGTGGCAGCATCATGGTTTGGGCCTGCTTTTCTTCAGCAGGGACAGGGAAGATGGGAAGATGGATGGAGCCAAATACAGGACCATTCTGGAAGAAAACCTGTTGGAGTCTGCAAAATACCTGAGACTGAGACGGAGATTTATCTTCCAACAAGACAATAATCCCAAACATAAAGCAAAATCTACAATGGAATGGTTCACAAATAAATGTATCCAGGTGTTAGAATGGCCAAGTCAAAGTCCAGACCTGAATCCAATCGAGAATCTGTGGAAAGAGCTGAAAACTGCTGTTCACAAACGCTCTCCATCCAACCTCACTGAGCTCGAGCTGTTTTCCAAGGAAGAATGGGCAACAATTTCAGTCTCTCCATGTGCAAAACTGATAGAGACATACCCCAAGCGACTTGCAGCTGTAATCGCAGCAAAAGGTGGCGATACAAAGTATTAACTTAAGGAGGCCGAATAATTTGGCACACCCCACTTAAAATATAAAATATAGAATAAAATATAAATATAGTTTAAAATATCCAATAAATTTCGTTCCACTTCACGATTGTGTCCCACTTGTTGTTGCTCCTTCACCAAAAAATTAAAATTTTATATCCTTATGTTTGAAGCCTGAAATGTGGCAAAAGGTTGAAAAGTTAAAGGGGGCCAAATACTTTCGCAAGGCACTGTATATGCACTGTGGCAAACATATCTATGTAATGGCTGATGCCATGCATGGGCTAAGATTTATGTTATGCAAGGACCAAGATGAAGGGTAGTAAAAGTATGCATTAGCTTAGGGCACCACGGAGAGAGCAATTGTCTCTAAAGTTGGCCAAATAAATTATATATTTATTTCCCAGAAACTAGGTTCTATTTTCATGTGATTATGGGAAAAAGGTTTAAGAATTAATGTGATACCCAACCCATCAGGCTCCTGACAATATCCCCTGGAACTTAAACCTTAAACACGCCACCAGCTTTTCCTCGGCATTTCCCCCTGCAGTGTTCAAAACCTAGCCTTGGTTTAGCCCTGGCCTATCACAGGCCACTGGATGGGGTTGTAGGGAGACCTTGTCTCCCCGGTGACGGTTGGTCTTTAGTCTAGTGTGTGCAGTTAGCTGGAGAAGGTGTGCAGAGTTTCCTTGCCGCCAGCTTCTGGACTGAGGCCGGAAACGGAACGGTCACCCTACAGCCTCAAGGAGGAATCAGCCCCAGGCTCATCCAGAGGCAGCCCTGAGCAAGGGAGAGAAGCTGTCTAAGCTGTTGGACATTTTCGGTGCTGTGTCAGGAGGAGCAGGAGAGGACCCTGACAGAAGTAACATGTTCGGGCCTAGTCTACAGGTAACCAGATCCCTGTCAGGACTCCCTGTGACTCCATTCCCGGTATACTTGGCTGGGAGAGGCATGAGAGGAGGCGTAGTGGTGGACTATATCACAGAGCCTGTAACATCCCTGGGCACCCTCCTAGATCCAAGGCTGGGGGATTGGACACTGTACTACTACCCCCATTTGGAAGCTGCCGTTTACCTTTGTGCCAGTTGCTATAATAAAAACTGTTCCTGGTTCAACTGCACTGCTGACTCCTGTCGTGCCTACATCACCATCATGGCCCTTCCGACTTCCACCACACCGGTTCAGAGAGGAGAGTTGCCCTCTCCAACTGGAAGCGCCCCGGGGGAAACAACTACTACCACCACCATCCGGTAGTGCTGCAGGACCCCCCTCGATTCTGTCCGGCCCAGGAGTGGGGTTGAAGTGGTTGGTGAGTGTGCTTGGCCTAATAGGTGGCACATCCTCAGCCACTACAACTCCTGTCCTCCGGTCTTCTCCCTCTGGGTTGCGGCAATAAGACATCAATTTACAAGCAAAAACTGAAAAACTGACAAGTCCCCATTGGAGACGCTATGCACTGGGACCGGGATAATGCAACACAGTCTTTCAGCAGAATACACTCTACTCATAGTACCCCTATACGAACCACCACCCCCTTTCATGATTTAGCGGGAATCAAATCTCAGAATAACCTTTACTGCAGAGATCACATATTTCAACTCATGCACAAGGCATCCATTAGTTCACACTTCCTGGAAGCTAGCTATAATTTACTAATGCGAAGGTATCAGGTACCGTCCCAACTACAAGCACTCATCCCGCAGATTGACCCAAGGTGCTAGAGATGCAGAGAGGAAGAGGGGACCTTACGCCATATCTTTTGGTCCTGTAGAAAATTGACTTTGTTCTGGAATGAGGTGCAGCAATTTATCTGACAAGTGATAGACCCGCCCCTTCAGACTTGAGCTGATCCTGCTCCATCATTACAAAACACCACTTAGTCAGTGTAAAAGTTCCGTGCTTTGATTTCTCATTACGGCGGCACAAACTTGCATTCCCGTCTTCTGGAAGCCGCATACCCCTCTCCCAGTGTCCGTCTGAATGTCGAAGATCAATGATGTGATGCACATGGAAAACCTGACTGTCTCACTCACTGATTCCCATGACAAATTTAACAAAATGTGGTACTGTTTGATGGAATTCCAATCTTCTGCCGAATACTGCAATCTTCTGGGCTCTATGACATAAGCCTGGATGCTATAGTGGCTCCCCTGCCACTCTGACTCCCTATTAGCTATCATCACAGACTTCCTCGGGATCCTCCCCTTTCCTACCCCCTCCCAACACACCTTGACCTTTCCATAACCTACTCCCTTTTATTTTTATTTTTTTTTCTTTCCATATTTCACTTCATCAGGCAAACTCATGCCTTCATGTTAGGCTCCAACCCTTGACCCCCACTGACATTGGGCATTACTTTTGTGTTTTGTATTTCTATGTTATTAAAGTGACAACATTAAAAATGAAAAACAAAACAGCAGTTTATATGAAAATGGGGTTCCAAACAGAGACATATTTGTAAACTGTGGAATCACCTCTCAAGGTACTGTGATTAGGCTTATAACCAATTTACTATTGATTTGAGATTTCTCATGACACTTATAACAAGTTTGTTTCCAGACAACTTTTTATTATTCATCTTGCAATCTACAGCCTCCCTGCCTTATCTTCTTGCACTATTTCACAGGTATGAAAAGGTGTCAGGACTAAATGTAAATGGAGATTTGTCTACAGTGTTGTTCTCCATATACTTCAGGTGGAACATGAACATATCACTTCCCAATTTTCTTTTCAAAAGAGAACATTATCTCACTTATCTAGGAGTAAATCTGACCTTTCAGGGCTACTAATCATTAGGAATTATATGACACTGTTTTGGAGGCTTTCTTCTGATCAAATAGGTTACCACCTCATTATCATCGCTAGGGCGACTTCACAATATTCTCAATATTTCTCAATACAGTAGTGGCAAAAATCAATAATTCTTAGCCACTGATCTCTGCAGTTAGCTGTTATTCTAACACTTATTTAAAGGTGTTTATTAGTGGGGAAACAAATAAGAGCCATATTCACGTTCTGTTTCAAGTATAAAATTACAGGCCATTTAGCAGTACATTACTGCCAAAAAAAAATCATAATTCTTATCCAATAATCTCTGCCTTTATCACGCTTTTTTTTAAAGGTGTTCATTAGTGGGGAAACAAATAAGGGCCATATTCGCCATTTTGTTCCCAGTATAAAATTACATGACATTTCTCAATACAGTAGTGGCAAAAATCCATAATTCTTAGCCAATGATCCTTGCAGTTAGCTGTTATTCTAACACTTATTTAAAGGTGTTTATTAGTGGGGAAACAAATAAGGGCCATATTCGCTGTTCTGGTCCAAGTATAAAATTACAGGCCATTTTGCAGTACAGTACTGCCAAAAAATCATAATTCTTATCCACTAATCTCTGCCTTTATCATGCTTTTTTTAAAGGTGTTCATTAGTGGGGAAAGAAATAAGGGGCATATTCGCCGTTCTCTTCAAAGTACAAAATTACAGGCCTTTTTGTCCTCTATTTATTTCCTTTGCAATTACGTTTTTTCATCTAACAGTATGTCAGACAGAGAAGCGACAGGCCATGCACAGGGGAGGGCCACAGGCCTAAATGTTTCTGGCTCAGGAATAGGGTGCAGCAGAGTAAGGGGGCGTGGCAGCAGGGGTCACTTACAGAGGCTTGAGCTCCCAGTGTCAGGTAGCGGTCGTGTCTCGACCAGCAACCCAACGGTTGTAAAATGGTTGACTCGGTCATCCACTTTATCCCAAGTCACCTCAGACACCCTCAGCCAAGAGTCGGTGGGTTCGTCAGACACAACCCTTAGTTGGCACAGCCTGATAGCAGGACCTGTACCCTTAGGTGTGCTGAACCTACCTCTGTCCTTTTCTGTTCCCTCAGCTAGAGAAGTACTCTATGCTGTGGGCTCAGATCCACTATACAGTGAGGATGAGCTACTAGAGATCAGTCAGCAGCTACTGCCCAAGATCTGGAGGAGACATCCGCAGCTTCCTCCAGTAGGCGGGCAAGTAGTGATGAGGAGAGTGGCGTGAGAGCTGGTGTTGCGAGCGGTCAGGCTCCTGGCTCAAAGACCGTTGAGGAGGACATCAGTGACGTGCAGACATACAGTGGGGAAAAAAAATATTTAGTCATCCACCAATTGTGCAAGTTCTCCCACTTAAAAAGATGAGAGAGGCCTGTAATTGAATTCATAGGTAGACCTCAACTATGAGAGACAAAATGAGAAAACAAATCCAGAAAATCACATTGTCTGATTTTTAAAGAATTTATTTGCAAATTATGGTGGAAAATAAGTATTTGGTCAATAACAAAAGTTCATCTCAATACTTTGTTATATATCCTTTGTTGGCAATGACAGAGGTCAAACGTTTTCTGTAAGTCTTCACAAGGTTGGCACACACTGTTGCTGGTATGTTGGCCCATTCCTCCATGCAGATCTCCTCTAGAGCAATGATGTTTTGGGGCTGTCGCTGGGCAACATGGACTTTCAACTCCCTCCAAAGGTTTTCTATGGGGTTGAGATCTGGAGACTGGCTAGGCCACTCCAGGACCCTGCAATGCTTCTTACGAATCCACTCCTTCATTGCCCTGGAGGTGTGCTTGGGATCATTGTCATGCTGAAAGACCCAGCCACGTTACATCTTCAATGCCCTTGCTGATGGAAGGAGGTTTGCACTCAAAATCTCACGATACATGGCCCTATTCATTCTTTCATGTACACGGATCAGTTGTCCTGGTCCCTTTGCAGAGAAACAGCCCCAAAGCATGATGCTGCCTCCCCCATGCTTCACAGTAGGTATGGTGTTCTTTGGATGCAACTCAACATTCACTCTCCTCCAAACACGACGAGTTGTGTTTCTACGAAACAATTCTACTTTGGTTTCATCTGACCATATGACATTCTCCCAATACTCTTCTGGAACATCCAAATGCTCTCTAGCAAACTTCAGATGGGCCCAGAAATGTACTGGCTTAAGCAGGGGGACATGTCTGGCACTGCAGGATCTGAGTCCCTGGCGGCGTAGTGTGTTACTGACGGTAGCCTTTGTTATGTTAGTCCCAGCTTTCTGCAGGTCATTCACTAGGTCCTCCCGTGTGGTTCTGGGATTCTTGCTCACCGTTCTTGTGATCATTTTGACCCCACGGGGTGAGATCTTGCGTGGAGCCCCTGATCGAGAGAGATTATCAGTGGTCTTGTATGTCTTCCTTTTTCTAATTATTGCTCCCACAGTTGATTTCTTCACACCAAGCTGCTTGCTTATTGCAGATTCAGTCTTCCCAACCTGGTGTAGGTCTACAGTTTTGTTTCTGGTGTCCTTCTACAGCTCTTTGGTCTTCACCATAGTGGAGTTTGGAGTGTGACTGTTTGAGGACAGGTGTCTTTTACACTGGTAACAATTTCAAACTGGTACCATTACTACAGGTAATGAGTGGAGGACAGAGGAGCCTCTTAAAGAAGAAGTTACAGGTCTGTGAGAGCCAGAAATCTTGCTTGTTTATAGGTGACCAAATACTTATTTTCCACCATAATTTGCAAATAAATTCTTAAAAAATCATACATTGTGATTTTCTAGATATGTTTTCTCATTTTGTCTCTCATAGTTGAGGTCTACCTATGATGTCAATTACAGGCCTCTGTCATCTTTTTAAGTGGGAGAACTTGCACAATTCGTGGGTGACTAAATACTTTTTTTCCCCACTGTAAGTAGATAGCTGATCGCAATTGGGAGCCGGGTGATCAAGGGGCTTCATTGTCATTGGGAGAAGAGGGTGGCAGCTTGCGCACGAGGCAGCGGCGGAGTCATCAGGGTGGCAGCAGTGGGAGGTCAGGAGTCAAACGTGCCAGGTGTAGAGTACCCGCTTTGCAGCAGCCTACCTTCCCGGATAGTAGTGGTGCAGGAGTTCGCGGAGGCAGTGGCAGTAGCAGTCAGTTAGTGCGGAGTGTTGGGGGTAAAATCACCTACTCGGCAGTGTGGCAGTTTTTTGTTAAGCCACCAGGGTAGGTTAACATGAACGTATGTTCAATCTGTGGACAGAAGGTGAAGTGTGGCCACGGTGCCAATATTGGCACCACAGTCCAGCGTCAACATATGCAGCGTCACCATAAAGTGGCCTGGGAGAGCTGTGGCTCCAATGTGGTGGTCCAGCCTGCTGCAGGAACCGTTGCATCACCCAGTGGCACTCACCCCATTTCAGGCAGTCAAGGCTCTACCACCTCAGCTGAAGGAAGCTGTGTGTCCTTCTCATCATCTGCTGGTCGTGATACTCCTGTTCCTCCTCCTCCTCTTAGTCAGTCATTGCATCAGCAATCGATCAGAGAATCTATTTTTTTTTTTTTTAAACTGTAATCTTTATTGAATTTTTACAAAAAGTTAAAATTACAAACAGAGAGGCAGTGCAAACCAAGCACAATAACTTTCAGAATGAGCAACTTACAAAGTGCACGGCCAAAGAAATATTATAAACAAGGACATACAGAATACAAGACACCACATACACAGGACGAGGAAACGAGGAAGGGAGGGAGATCAGAGACCATGGAATGTGCAATATGCGTCCCATGGAGGCCAGACAGATTGGAAGGCCTCTGTTGTGTTGTTAAGTGTAGCAGTAAGATACTCAAGACTGCGCACGTCCTTGACACATGCCACTAGGGCAGGGCCAGTAGGAGGATGTATGCTCCTCCAGTGTAGGGCCACAAGTGTTTTAGCAGCTGTACACAGATACAGGAAGTGTTTAGAAGTCTTTCTACCAAGGTGTCGAGGAGGCAAGTTGAGTAGATCAATAAGGGGATCCAGCGGGACACCCTGGAGAAAGAGCTCATCAGTTGGAACATTGACCTCTGTCCAGAAAGCACGAATCAAGGGGCAGTTCCAAAAAATGTGGTATAATGTACCCTACCCGGAGAGACATCTCCAACAGGTCGTAGGGAAACTCGGGTTGAGGGTATGTAAGAGGAGCGGAGTATGATACCAGAACATCAACAGCTTATATTGAGTTTCACGAAATGTAATACATGTGGACGATTTGGCCGCCTGGGACCATATGATCTGCCATTGCGCTGGGGAGATCTGCCTACTCAAAGCCTCTGTCCACTGACCATGTATTTGTGGATGGGGGGGGGGGTATGTCCCTCCGGAGAAGAAAGTATGCGCTAGATGCTTGATATCAGGCCCCTCATAAAGGTACCAGCATGACAAATCTTCTCAAAGGGCATAGGGAAAGACACCCACGGGGCCCCAAACAGAGTGGCCATAAAGTGGGATATCTGCCTATAGTGAAGCCACTCAGTAGATGGCAAATTCAAACTGGAGGTAAAATAAGCAAAGGGCCTGAGCCCCAAGGTTGCTGGTGCAATCAAGTCAGCAACATGGAACAGGCCCAGCCTGCTCCAAGGATGCACCATAGCAAGACCCAGCCCCCCTGGGAGGAGAGGATTAAAGAGGAAAGAGACCATAGAGGAATGGCAGGAGGTGAGTGGGAAAAGCTTGTGGCAGGTAATCCAGATAGCCCTGGGAAAGCGGATGTGACCCAAAAGAGGGCTGGGTGGCAGAGGGGGAAAACGGGACCACAGGAATGCATTTGGATGGACATGAGCCAACCATAGTTTTTCTATCTCCACCCATTTAGTATAGGCCCAGGTTGATGCCCAAAACGGATCACAACATAAATGGGTCGCCCAATAGTAGTGAGGCAAGTGTGGGACCGCTAGACCCCTTTCTGTCTTACCAGCCAACATAACTGAGCGAGGAATACGATGTCGCTTGCCGTTCCAAATAAATTGAAAAATAGCTTTTTGGAGGGAGTGCAGCTCAGAGCGGAACAGCCACTTGGTAGGGTTTCGAAAAAATAAAGGAGTTTAGGGAGAAGCGTCATCTTAACAGCAGTAATTCGCCCTATCAAAGAAATATGCAAGGGATGCCATTTATCCAGGAGGGATCGAAGATCACGGAACAGTCGGGGATAGTTGACCGAGTACAGAGTGGCATAAGATGATGACAGTTGGACGCCTAGGTAGCGGAGAGAACAGTCCCTCCATTGGAAATTATAGTTGTGACGGAAGAGATAAAGGGCAGATTCAGGGAGGTCCTCAGTCTTTGAGGAGTTAACTTTATATCCAGAGAAGTGGCCATACTCACGCAAAGACAACATAAGATTTGGGAGGGAAATATGAGGGTTGGTGAGGTTAAGCAGGACATCATCAGCGAAGAGACGAATTTTAAAGTCTCGATCTCACATCAGAAATCCCAGTAATATTAGGGTTGGAGCGGATTTTGGACGCCAGGGGTTCAATTCAGAGGGCAAAAATAAGGGGAGATTGGGGCATCCCTGGCGGGTCCCGTTACGGATAGGGAAGAAGGATGAGGTGGTATGAGGGAGTTTAATGACAGCTGAAGTGGAGGAGTAAAGTGCCTGAACCACTGAGAGGAAGGCCCCTGAAAAACTAAACCTTCTAAGAGTAGAAAACATAAAATACCAATCAAGGCAATCAAAGGCCTTCTCAGTGTCCAAACTCAGGAGGTAGCAGAATGGTTGGCGACATCTATCAGATCCACAGCGCTTCTGGTATTGTCTCCCCTCTGACGACAGGGGATAAAACCCACCTGGTCCTTGTGGATAAGAGAGGGGAGCCAAGCACTCAGTCTAGTAGCTAAAATTTCTGTGAAAAGTTTAAGATCAGAGTTGAGGAGAGCTATAGGACGATAATTAGAGCACTCTTGCAGATCTTTATTTGGTTTAGAAACTAAGGTGATTTGGGAGTGGAGCATCGACTGGGGTATGGGGGCACCGTCTAGGAAAGAATTAAATAGAGTACGCAGGTGGGGCAAGAGAGTAGATTGAAAGGTCTTGTAATATAAATAGGTGAATCCGTCAGGGCCTGGGGCCTTACCATTTGGGAGGCTTTTTAGGGTGTCAGTAAGCTCCTCGTCCGTAACCGGAGTGTTAAGGGAAAAGAGGGCTGAGGGAGACAAAGAGGGAAGACTGCAAGAGTCAAGTTAATCCCGCAGGCCCTGACGGGAGGAGGGGAGGTCAGGGTGGGCTCTCGATGGGAGGTTGTACAGGTGGGAGTAATAAGATTGAAATGCGGTAGCAATATCATCTGGGTGATGTAAAAGCGAGCCAGAGGAGCAGCGAATTACATGGGGGGTAGAAGACGCCCGGTGGTCCCGCAGAGTCTTAGCTAATAGAGTATCGGCCTTGTTACCGCGCTCATAATAGAGTTGGCGACTGTAGAGGAGAAGTTGCTGGGTAGCATGCATAACTAAATAGCGCAGGTCAGCCCGAGTATCAACCAGCTGGCGAAGCGTGGACAGAGAGGGATGTACTGCTAAACTGTCAGTGAGGGTTTTTATCTTAGCGCGCCTTAGCACCTTCCGTGCCCCCCTATCCTTTTTCAGTCGCATAGCTATAGCAATGCAATGCCCCCACATAACCGCCTTATGGGCCTCGCAGAGGGTTGAGACAGAGGGGACTGAGGTCTCGTTGTCTCGAAAGTAGTCAGTCAGATGTGTATGTAAATCGTTACGGGTGGTTTCTGAGTGTAAAAGGGATTCATTAAGGCGCCAATGGCAACGTTTAGTTGGGGTCAATGCAGGAGAGAGGGTGACCGTGACCGGGGCAAGGTCTGACCACGAGATAGGCCCAACATCAGCGTCAATAAGCAAGTGGAGCGTTAGTATATTACCGAAAAAATAATCTATCCTCGTGTGTATGCTATGGGGATAACAGAAGAATGTGTAAGAACGGTTAGTGGGGTTGTTAACCCTCCACAAGTCATATAGGGCAGAGGATCTAATCAGACGGCAGAACTCTCTGGCGAGGCGAGACTGAGAGGCAGCAACTGCGCTATCACATAGGGACAATCTATCTGCATGTTCAGAGAAGAACATATTAAAATCCCCGCAAAGGAGCCAAGCCGCACCAGAGAGACCCCGCAGGCGACCCAGTACTCCGCGGAGAAAAGCTAATTGAGAAGAGTTAGGGGCATAAACATTGCAGAGGACAATAGGTTGTCCATGCAAAAGGCCTTCTAAGATAATATAGCGGCCCTGAGGATCCAAATGGGAGGTCGTGAGAGAATCTATATCTAAGAGACAACAATATGCGTGCACTCATTCAATGGTGCAGAAGCTGAACTTGCTCCTGTCCAAGTTGCTGGTGCTGTAGTCACTCCCTTTCCAATTGGTGGACTCTGCTCCTTTCAGAGAACTGATGGCCTACGCTGAGCTGAGGTGGAGAGTCCCAAGCTGTCATTTCTTTCCCAAGAAGGCAGTACCAGCCCTGCACAAATATGTAGAACTGAAGGTGGGCCAGTCCTTGAGCTTGTCGGTGTCTGCCAAACTGCAAGGCAGCGCCTACGTGTGGAGCTGTAACTATGGTCAAAAACAATATATATCATTTACGGCCCACTGGATTAATGTAGTGCCTGCCCAGACACACCAGCAACTTGGACAGGTGACGCAGCTTCTGTCTCCACACTCTCACGCCGTTGGTCCTGCAACAATGTCTGCCTCATCCTCCACTGTGTCCTCAGCCTCCACTGCAGGGACAATTACCAGTGTTTCTCCAGCATACCACATTTGCAGGACACAGCAGTGTCACGCTGTTCTACACCTTGTTTGCCTGGGCGAACGAATTCACACAGGGAAGGAACTGCTCCGTGGTCTCAATCAAGAAATCGAATCCTTTCTCCAAGACAACTTAAAATCGGAACCATGGTGACCAACAACGGGAAAGAAAATGGTATTGGCACTGTGTCAAGGAGGGCTGAGTCATGCGCCCTGCATGGCGCAAGTGTTCAATTTGGTTGTCAAGCGTTTCCTGTGTTCTACCCATCTGCAAGACATCCTAAAAATGTCAAGGAAACTTTGCATGCACTTCAGCAACTCGTACACCACCAAGCACACCCTCCTTGAGCTGCAGTGGCAGAACGGCCACCCACAACATAGGCTGATATGCGATATTTCCCCATTGGACTTCAACCGTCCATATGTTGGATCGACTATATGAACAGAGAAAAGCCATAAACAATTTCTTGATGATCCAAGCAGACAGAGGTACCCCCCTTTGTAACTTTAACTTAAGCCAGTGGCAGCTCATGTGTGACACCTGCCGTTTGCTTGTTCCCTTTGAGGAGGCCACTTTGTTAGTCAGTCGCTAAGACTACGGGATGAACAATGTCATTCCACTGATTCACATCCTGGAAAAGATGCTTTTCAATCTTGCTGGTCAGACGACTGGAGATGTGGCGCTTACATCTCACGGCCACATGAGCCCTATGGGGGCTGAACTGGAGGAGGAGGAGGAGGAGGAGGACAAGCAATGTGTAGCCAAATGGGTGGAGAGGAGGAGCAGGAGCAACCAGAACAGCAAGAGGGAGATGAGAAGGATGAGGTAGATGACCCAGACACACCGTGGCAGTATGCAGTGGAGATGGATGCAGGGAGTCCCTCGGTGTCACTTGCGCAAATGGCCTGATGCATGCTCACTTCCTTGCGTCAGTGACAGCCGAATTGTCACCATTTGGCAGAGGAATGACTACTAGCTCTCCACCATGTTAGACCCTTCACTACTGGGGAAAAATTGGGGCCTTTTTTACACCAGCTGAGAGGGAGGACAAACTGAACTACTATAGAGACATGCTATGTAGCAAGTTGGCTGCTGCCTATCTGCGCCATCCTCTCGCATGTCCGACCGGGGGGCCCTGAGCGCTCAACTTGCACTGGCATGATAGCTGTGGGAGGGGGTGGGGGTGGCAGGAGCAGTATCAGCTCCATCAGCAGCAGCCTGAGCCTAGAGTCGCTGATGAGCAGCTTTCTTCAGCCACATAGTAAAGAAGCTTCTCATCAGCAGCTAGACACAGAGCAGAACTTGAACCAGCAGGTGGTGACATACTTAGAGTGCACCCTGCCCCCCGTCATCGAAGATCCGTTGAAATACTGGGCAGCCAAAATGGATTTGTGGCTGCAACTGGCCAAGTTTGGAAAAGCTGTCCTGCCCGGCCAGTAGTGTGGCATCAGAATGGGTGTTTAGTGTGTCGGGGGCCATAGTTACCCCAAGGAGAACTCGCCTGTCCACCCAAAATTTGGAGAGACTGTCCTTTGTGAAGATGAATCAGGCGTGGACCAGCCAGGATTTCCACCCATCAATGCCTGATGCAGCAGATTAAATGATCCATGTTGCCTCACCATACTCTGTCACCGGGTCACTCTATTGCCTCCTAAGGCTGCTGCTACCTCCACATTATATCACCTTGCCATTCTGTGGCCTACTCACGCTGCTGCCATCTCCACACTCTGCCACTGGATGTCTGTATGGCCTCCTCACGCTGCTGCCACCTCCTCACACTGCCACTGGGTGACTGTATGGTCTACTCACACTGCTACCACCTCCACAGTCTGCCACTGGGTCACTGTATGGCCTCCTAAGGCTGTTGCTACCTCCACATTATATCACCTTGCCACTCTGTGTCCTCCTCATGCTTCTTACACTGGGTCACTCTGTGTCCTCCTCATGCTGCTGCCACCGGGTCACTGTACGGCCTCCTCATGCTGCTGCCACTGCTGGGTCACTCAATGGCCTCCTCATGCCACTGCCACTGTGTCACTGTATGCCCTCCTCATGCTGCTGCGACTGGGTCACTGTATTCCCTCCTCATGCTGCTGACACTGCTGGGTCACTGTATGGCCTCCTCATGCTGCTGCCACTAGGTCACTCTATGTCCTCCTCATGCTGCTGCCACTGGGTCACTCTATGTCCTCCTCATGCTGCTGCCACTGGGTCACTGTATGCCCTCCTCATGCTGCTGCCACTGCTGGGTCACTGTATGTCCTCCTCATGCCGCTGCCCCTAGGTCATTGTATGGCCTCCTCATGCCACTGCCACTGGGTTACTGTATGGCCTCATCATGCTGCTGCCACTGGGTCACTGTATGGCCTCCTCATGCTGCTGCCACTGGGTCACTGTATGGCTTCCTCATGCTGCTGTCACCTCCACATTATGTCGCCTTGCCACTCTGTGGCCTCCTCATGCTGCTGCCACATCCACATTATGTCGCCTTGCCACTCTGTGGCCTCCTCATGCTGCTGCCTACTCCACATTATCTTGCCTTGCCACTTTGTAGACATCTATGTGGAATCAGCAGATGACGGTGTAAAAGGAGTGCTACAGTAGGATGTTGGGCCTCTGCAAGGTTCTTTCTACCTGCCACTAACATGGACCTGTAAGGCTGAGTTCACACTTGAGTTAGTTGGTCAGTTTTGGCCCCATAACTGGCCAGATATGTGAAGTGTGCAGTGGTTCTAAGAGCGAGGCCTGTCATGTGCGTGTCATACTGACTCACAGTATTGTTTCACTACCACAGTAGGCTCCCTATGCGTGTTACTGCAAGGCACAGTATTCTACACCAAGATACAGGCTCTCTGATGCCAGGAAATAGATGTTTTTTAACGATATTCGCTGCGAATTAATTCGGATCGAAGCAAATTTTTTTGAAAATTCGAATCGAACTGCAGAATCGAACTTTTGAGAAATTCGCTCATCTCTAGTAGTGAGCATTAGTTTTTCAGATTTGAATGTACAACGGATTGTGAAAAGTGATTATGTAAGCTGTGCAGAGTACGTTGAGTATATCAAATTTTGTATAAAAATCTGGTGTCTTTTTCCTTCTGTGAGAGTGTGAACCTAGAGGGCGCTGGTGTGCAACCAAAAACCAGGGTTAAAAAGGTCCTCAACTACACCCATAGGTGGGGCTTCAATCCAGAGGGAGTACATACAGCAGAGGAGTGCTGCTGAGAACCTGCAGGGAGCAGGTAAATGGTGGAGCAGTGGAGACAGACAAGGGGGTCTGTCCAGTGGTGAACCTAGCCTCTTTGCTGCCTGAGGCGGACTATAGAATGACGCCCCCCCCAAAAAAAAAATTGAGTTTCCATGCTACTAGCTTCACACACTGTTATCGTCGCACAACATACACAATATGCAAAGTTATGAAACAGTTTTTAAGAATTCTTCTTACTGCATTACTTCAGATCAACAACACGGCATTAACAATGAAAGTAACTTCACACATCTTCTGCTTGGTGGATGGACGAGCCCACGTGGCCCCCATTCTCTATAATAGGAGCTCCGCAGATAGCTGAGTACTGTACTTTGGGTATCTTCGGCGCTCCCATTGAAGTGAATGAGAGCCACGCGGGTTCGTCCATCCAGCAAGCGACATACCTATATATATGGCTGCGGTCAGGCTGAATTCCTACCCAGTGGGGGGAAAAACCCCTATTCTCAGGCTCAGTGGGGGTCTCAGCAGACGGACCCCCATCAATCAGGGATTTATCCTCTATCATTTAGGTGAATACAGGGCAGTAACATTTTGTGACTTACAGGTGAAGTCTCTGACTAATCCTTCACATTTCCCTTCTCTTCCCTCTGGACCGCCATGACCACTTCTTCCAGCTGTGACTTGTCTCTGTAAAGGTTGCAACACAGACATCTTTGGCTCCTCACTTTTCCAGGCACCCAACCAACATTGTCCTCAACTACACACCCATCCTGCTGCTACCCCCAATTATAAAATATATGATATAACTCCCCATAATGAATAATACTCCGAAGTGCATCTTTATATTAATAATGTCCGTGTGTACCTGGTATAAATAGTGCCCCTTATTAATAATGCCCCAGGTGTTAACTAATTAAAAGGTTTTCCAGGTCATTAATAAACTAATCAGTGGGGCTCAAAAACCCAGGACCCCCACTGATCAGCTGTTTGAATGAACTGTGGTACCCGTGTAAGCACCGTGACCGCTTCTCTGTTTACATAGTGTCATTCATCTCATAGCGGACATGTAATGTAACTACAGCCTCGTCCTATACACATAACTATAAACAGACAGCATATGATATAAACAGGCGCCATAGCCCCTGTTTATAGCGCCCCATTTACACACCCTATAATGTTCCACAGCAGCCCCTGCACACAGTATTACGGCCTGCAGCGGCCCCTGCACACGGTATTATGCCCGCAGTGGCCCCTGCACATGCTATTATGCTCCATAGTGGCCCCTGCACACTGTATTATGCCTCGCAGCGGCCCCTGCACACGGTATTATGCTCCATAGTGGCCCCTGCACACGGTATTATGTTCCATAGTGGCCCCTGCTCATGGTATTATGCCACGCATTGGCCACTGCACACGGTATTATGTTCCATAACAACCCTGCACACAGTATTATGCTCCCTAGTGGCCCCTGCACACGGTATTATGCCCCATATTGGCCCCTGCACACGGTATTATGCTCCATAGTGGCACCTGCACTGGTATTATGTTCCATAGTGACCCCTGCACAGGGTATTATGCCCCATAGTGTCCCCAGCACAAGGTATTATGCTCCATAGCAGCCCCAGCACACGATATTATGCTCCATAGCGGCCCCAGCACACGGTATTATGCTCTATAGTGGCCCCTGCACTCGGTATTGTCCTGTGTGTGGGCTAGGCTGTTTTTTGTTTTTGTTCCTATTATCACTTACTAGCTGAATAAAGTCATTTCTTTTGGATTTCCTTTACCTGATATGCTGTTTACTTGGCACCCAGCTCCACTAACACCTCTGTCAAGTTCAGGAAGCTGCTACCTTTGATGCTAAACTACCCCCAATTGTCACACCTCGTAAGCTCTATACTTGGGGTATATCCTGATATATGCATGCACAGCTTATAAATTTCCCTTGCTGCCACTACCAGTTTTGTCCTAACGGAGGTGTTGATTTAGTTTTTTTTGCTACTGTTTTGTACAAGCTGTAATTTTGTTTACAGTAGCCATATCATGGCTTGTTTTTTGTAACATGGTATCTTTTTTTTCAGTAACATCAGTTTGGGTTATCTATAACTTATTCACTAAATGTTATTAACTCTATCCTAGTGGAATAAAAAAATAAGACCCCATCAATTCTAGCATTGCTTTTTAACGTTTAAAATATTTTTCTGTTCATCATATAGCATAAGTAACATGTTATCTTTATTCTATAGCTTAGTACAATCACAATGATATCTAATGTATGTAGTTTTTGTTATATTTTAATATGGAGAATAAAAATTTATTTTGGTGAAAAATTCTATTGTTTTTGCGTTGCCATCTTCTGAGAGGAGTAACATTTTTATTTTATCTCTGTATGGAACTGGCTGAGAGTTTGTTTTTTGCGGGATGAAAAGTATAGTGATATGTATATATGCATATTGGTACCATTTTTTTGATCAATTTTACGTGAGATAAAAATCATTATTTCTTCTTTTTTTTTTTTGCAAGAGTTCATAGCATGGATTAAATAACAATTTCTTTTTAGTCCCACTAGGAGACTTAAACAGCGATCCTCTGACCCAGCGATCCACTATTATAAACTCTAACACAGAAGTATTGGTGTGTATAATGGTTGGCAGGATTGAGGCCAGAAAAGCAGAAGATAGACATATGGTCACCAATCAGACTCCTGGATGTCAAGGGAACACCATGGCCCCCCTGAAGTTGGAGTAGAGGAGCTGATGAGGTCAGTCACAGTTGTAAGTAGCCTTTAGATGCCATAGTCACGATTGATTGCAGCATCTGAAGTGTTAACACCCACAATCAGCGTTATCTGCAACTGTGGGTGTTACAGGAGGGTGTCAGCTGTACGTTATAGTTCAGAAGCTGAATAGCAGGTTCCATTTTCATGCTGTAATAGTATAACATGATGGAATAAGTAAAAACTTTCCATGCCATACTATTAGGGGATGGTGTAGCAAGGGATTAATTACAGGTGCATCTCAATAAATTAGAATATATTTGAAACGTTTATTATTTCAGTAACTAAATTAAAAAAGTGACCTCCTATATTTTCTAGATTCTTTACACACAGAGTGTTCTATTTCAAGTGTTTTATTTCTGTAAATGTTAATTATGGATTACAGGTAATGAAAACCCAAATCTAAGAAAATTTGAATATTGTAAAAAAGTTCAGTATTGTAAATTCATTGTGTCACCTGCCAAGGTTTCCTAAGCCTTTAAATGGTCCCTCAGTCTGGTTCAGTAGGACACACAATCATGGAAGACGCTGATTATGAATTGAATTACTGAATTACTGAAATGAATGAACGTTTCAAAGATATTCTAATTTATTGAGATGCACCTGTACATTTAAGCATTTTGTATGTGTGGCATCCCAGAGCTGGCTATGGCTGGGCTGAGGGTGATCTCTGTGCATTGTATTATTTCCTGTTGCTTCATAGCCTGTGTGACATAGCAGGGGGTCCTGAGTCTCACACAACACAGCGCCACCTAGTGAGCCTCACACATGCATTACACCTCCCATAGGATTGAATAGTAACCAAATGTCCAATGGGAGGACATCGCCTGGGAAAAGGGGAGGAGTCAGCTGATCACTGGGTCCCCATGGTAACACCCCTGCAGGAAGGTCCTGCGTGTGAGGAGTTAGAAGTGTGGAGTGTTAGGAGGAGGAGGTGAGGAGAGAAGTGTGATGTCCTGTGAAGAAAGCAGTGAGTTTAGTGCAGGAATCTCAAGTCCTAGACAGGCCCAGGAAGGTTGGAGAGCTGACATACTCCAGCTATTCAGAAGATCCTGTCCCCTGTCTGCCTAGCCATCGCCCTGAAGGAAGTCAAGCATCATTATCTTGTCAGCCTGAGACTGTGGAGAGAACATTCTGGAACACGTGCTCCATAGCAAGTATCACAGGATCCAGGGGCCAAGGCCAGACCTGTGGAATATCCTGCCACCCTGACTATTGCACCCCGAAACTCTGAGCTATCAGGACCACATAACGTGAGTGGGGAATATTATGTACTAGTATCATGGTGGGCATCCTCCTATGTGCCAAATAGGAGCCCAGACGCACCTCAGGGCTGTAACACTGAAGTATAAGGGGCTAGGAACACCTTTCATCAAGTCTACCCTGCACCCCAGGACTTTGCTGTGTCACCAGGCGTACCCCGTTGTTTTGTATTGAAGAAACTGTTTAAGCATTTGTGCCTCCACACCCATGGAAGTAAAAGTTCAACTTTACAACCGTTTCTGTGTCTGACTCTGCACCGACAACATCAGGGCGCCCCAAACACCACCAGTCGGCACAGTATAGGGGAAGCGCCCCGGGGGAACAATCACCACCAACATTTGTGCAGCCCCCTCATCACCAGTACCAGTGGTGGTAACGTGGGACAGCACCAGCGCTGCGCCCTCGTGCCCAGAGACCGTGACAAGTCTGCGCTGTTTGCACCCCCGCAATCCCAACTGCAGCGTTACCTTCCATCTGGTCACTGCAAGAAAAACTGGCGTCACGAACAGGATACGGGTGTGTGCCATTTTGAGAAAGTCGCCATGAAAAGTGCGCCAAATTGTCTCCAGAGCATCGGTCTTTATTGTGGACTTTGCTAAGATCAAGTTTATTCCCTGAGAGTGCTTGCCACAAAGAGGGGGAGCCCTAAACCCCTGAAGTAAGCCCTAAAGACTGTCCTCTCAGTGTGTTACAGCCCTGGAAGAGTTAAAACGCCCAGGACTTGTTTGCTGCGCCACATCGCTGTGTAAGAACGCCCACAAAGGGTTAACTGTATCTTGCAAAAGTGCGGGAGATTTTTAGCACTGCCCATGAGGCCAGGAGACCCATCTGCCGCCATCTTAGGAGAGCCCAGAATGCTGAGCGCAATGCTCCAGCGCACCCATACAAGAAAGTGAAAGGCGAACGTGCCAGCGCCATTTCTGACTCTCCGGTGCCGCATCACCGTCCCTGCTGTGCACCGCTGATCTCTGGTCCACGCTGCAGTTGCTGTCAGTGAGTACTGTGCCTCCCTGTCCTTGTCTTCAGTCCTCCCACGGCCCCAGCGAGTGTTTTCCGTGTACAGTGTCCGTGGGGAGTGCCATCATTAAAGAGGGGGAGCACACCGTCAGCCTGCATCACAGTGACTCTGTTAATAGCTACAGCATTCTTAAAGGGACAGCATTCCAAGTTGTAGTCTCCATTCCCTGCCAGCAAGCAGTTGAGTTTCTTAAAGAGACGGCGACCTAATTCCAGTCATACCTGCAAACAACATGACTGAGCAAAGTGACATTGTGCCATCTGTTTCTAGTGATCCAGCAGTGCCCATGGCGAGCAGCCTACCATTTTCCATGCCATTTTACCCTGGCGCACCATGGCTGCCGTGCTACAAAGGGGAGGCGCATACCCTCAGGGACTTTCGTGAGAAGATGCTGTCTCTCTTCCAGTTCTATCCTCTGAATACAGAACAGCAGATACAGATCCTGCTGGGCCAGCTTGAGGGTGCTGCAGCTAGGGAGGTCAAATCCTGGCCTGCCTCTGACAAAAGAACCCCTGGGCAAATTCTGGACAAACTCCAGGTGAACTTTGACGTGCGATCTGTCTCCGAGGTAAAGATGCGCTTCTTTTCCAGACGACAACTACCTGGTGAGACCCTGCGGGACTATGCTTTATCCCTCCAAGAGGTGTTCAGAGCTGTGGTGCAAGTGGATCCACGTGAAAATGTGGACTCTGATAAAATCTTGCTTGACCGCTTCATAGAAGGGGCGGGTACCACATTGCTCCAGAGTCAGTTGCGAATGCTTGCTGCACAACATCCCAGCATCACGTTTGCTGACTTCAAGGCCCTTGCCATCCAGGTCTTGGGACAGGAGCAGCCCCAGCCGAGCCCAGTCATCTGTGCTCCCTCACCTGGACCCTCAACAAGCATTGCTCCAGTTGTCCTGCCACTACCTCTGGGTACCTCACCTGCTGCCCAAACTGCGCAGACTACACCAGCAGACTCCAGAGATGACCTTCTGGCCCGAGTGGATCATCTGACCCGTGCCATGGAACAGATCACCGTCCGTCTAGATCGTCTGACCCAGCCGTCTTCATCATCCAGTGATCCTTTGCGAAGTCTCAACATCTCACCTGAGTCTCCACCCAGACGTCCGTCTTCAGTGAAACCTCCGCAGAGTGAGAGGCCATACTGTACCTATTGCCATAGATATGGACACAACAGGCCTCAGTGTTTTCAGTTAAACGGGCCACCCCCGAGGCAGCGGGCCGCCCCTCGGGAGGAAAGAAGAAGGGCCCAGGTGAATCTTCAGTGCCATTGTCACGCTTCGTCTCAGCCTGCCCACACATCACAATCCGGGTGAACGGCGTCCCTCTGACAGCGTTGGTGGACACTGGATCTCAGGTAACAACCCTGCGCAAGCAGGTGTTCCTTGAACATTGGGACTTAGGTGTGTTGAATAGAACACCTGACACATGGATAAATCTGTGTGCCAGCAATGGACAGCCCATACCACAGCAGGGTTATTGGGAACCCACTATCCAGATTGGGGACTTGAAACTGCCTAGACAGGGTGTAATTGTCACTGATGTAGAGGATGATAGGTTTGCAGTTGTAATATTAGGCATGAATGTTTTACGCCATTGCTTTGCAGAAGTGTTGGATGCCTTGCATGCCTCTCTCCTTACAGCTTCTCCCAGTGACCAGCAGACCATTCAGCGGGCCATTCGTGTACTCAATGCCCAGCACAAGTTCGCCAACAAACAAGGTGAAATTGGTCGAGTCCGGATCCAAGATACCCGTCCAGTAACCCTACAGCCTGGAACAGAAACTATGGTGTGGTGCCGTGCCCGTCCGGGCATAGAAAATCAGGACTACGAGGCCTTGCTACAACCCATACAGGTAGATGGCCAACCACTTGTCATGGCTGCCCGCAGCCTTGTCACAGTTTCCAATGGACGTGTTCCTGTCCGCTTAGTCAACTTGGGCGATGCTCCCGTGAACCTCCACAAGTTCCACTCTGTGGCCCTGCTACACCGGTTAGCACCAGAAGACATTCTCTCTGGTGATGCTACCGCCACACAGCGTTCCACCCAAGCTGCTGAGAACATTCAGAATGGAGCCACGAAGTCCTGGTGGGATGAATTGAATGTGGGAGACACCAATACCCCTATAGAGCACATCAATGGGGTTCGCAATGTGGCCAAGCGTTACCAACAGGCATTCAGCAAACACCCATTGGACTTTGGTAAGACCACGACCATACAACATCGCATTCTGACTGGCGACCACCATCCAATCAAGGAGCGTCACCGTCCAATACCACCAGCGATGTACCAACCGGTGAAAAAGTTGATCCAAGAGATGCGAGATGCTGATGTCATCCGGGAGAGTAACAGCCCCTGGGCAGCCCCGCTAGTCCTTGTCAAGAAGAAAGACGGAACCCTACGATTTTGTGTGGACTATCGTAAACTCAACAACGTCACGCACAAAGACGCATACCCATTGCCGCGGATTGAGGAATCTCTAACGGCTTTGGGATCAGCTACCTGTTTCTCGACCCTGGACTTAACCAGTGGATACTGGCAAGTCCCTATGGCGCCTGAAGATCGTGAAAAGACTGCGTTTACGACCCCGATGGGACTCTTTGAATTTAATAGTATGCCATTTGGGCTATGTAATGCCCCAGCCACATTCCAACGGCTTATGGAGAGGTGCCTCGGCCATGAGAATTTCCAGAGTGTGCTACTGTACCTGGACGATGTTATTGTATTCTCCCGGACATACCAAGAACACCTTCGTCACCTGTCCGAGGTATTCAAGGTACTTATACAGCACGGCCTAAAGTTGAAGCCCTCCAAGTGCTACCTGTTGAAACCCCAAGTTCACTACCTTGGGCATGTCGTGAGCGCACAAGGCGTCCAACCTGATCCTGAAAAGATCACTGCAGTCCAGAACTGGCGAAGACCAACTACCGTCAAAGAAGTCCGAAGCTTCCTTGGATTCGCAGGTTACTACCGGCGTTTCATACCACACTTCGCCCAAGTAGCCGAGCCTCTGAATGAGTTGGTGCGCGGTTGTCCCAGAGAAAACTACAACCGAAAGCTTCCGGTAGACTGGACAGCGCGTCAAGAGGAAGCCTTTCAAGCGCTTAAAGCACTTCTGACGCAACCACCAATTCTAGCCTATCCCGACTACAGTCAGCCATTCCGCTTGTACACAGATGCAAGTCACCAAGGTTTGGGTGCAGTGTTGTCCCAGGTTCAGGACAACAAAGAGCGAGTCATCGCCTACGCCAGCAGGAGTCTGAGAGGTGCGGAGAAGAACGACCAGAACTATAGTTCTTTCAAACTCGAACTTCTGGCGCTTGTCTGGGCCGTGACAGAGAAGTTTAAAGACTACCTGGCTGCCACACCCTTTACCGTGTACACAGATAACAATCCGTTGGCGCATCTGGACACTGCTCGACTGGGAGCCCTTGAACAACGGTGGGCCTCAAGACTCGCGAATTACAAGTTCTCTGTCAAGTATCGCAGTGGCAAGTCCAACGCTAACGCTGATGCACTCTCAAGGTTGCCTGTGGGAGAAGAACCACCCCGAGAAGACATCTGGGAAGAGGTGGAGATGCCACCATTCTACAACAAGTTTGCCCAACAGGTTGCTATTGGTGTTCCTTTAGAAGGAGAATCTCTGACGAAAACAGCTGCCGAATCCCTCCAGGAGCCATCTCTGTGGAAAACGTTCCAAGAAGAGAGCAGAGTTTTAGGAGAATTGTCAGATTTCCTGCTTACAGGAAGAATACCAACCCGTGTAAAGAGAGGTCTTCATGACGTGGAATTAAAACGCCTTTGGCGACAGAGGAAGCGCCTGTTTGTCCAACGAGGCCTTCTACATAGAAACACTCTTGATCCTGTCACAGGTGAAAGGCTTCATCAGATCCTCGTACCAAGAAGAGACGCACAGATGATACTTGAGGCGTATCATGACAGATCCGGTCACTTCGGGGTACAAAAGACCGAAGCTACCATCCGTCGTCGCTTCTATTGGGTTGGGATGAGGAGTGACATTGAGAGTTGGTGCCGAGAGTGTCCCGCCTGTAGTATCACCAAGGAAGGTCGAAGAGATCAGAAGGCCCCTCTACATCCAATTAAGACTCAAAAGCCGTGTGAAATTGTTGCCCCCCCCCCCCCCCCCCCCCCCCCCCCCCCCCCCCCCCCCCCCCCCGGGGGGGGGGGGGGGCCCCCGGGGGGGGGCCGCCCCCCCCCCCCCCCCCCCCCCCCCCCCCCCGCCCCTTTTTTTGTTTGGGGGGCGGGGCCCCCCCCCCCCCCCCCCCCCCCTTGGGGGGGGGGCCCCCCCCCCCCCCCCCCCCCCCCCCCCCCGCTGGGTTGTTGCCCCCGCCGCGTTGGAGGAAGCTAAAGAGATAGTTGAAACGCGCATGGATGAGGTTCGTAGGAGACAACAGGAGGATTACAACCATCACGCCCATGCAGCGCCCCTGAAAGTTGGCGACCGTGTATGGTTAAGGAATAACCATCGGAATGGGAAATTGGATCCATTCTGGGAGAAAGAACCATACAGTGTCATCTCCATACCATATCCTGAATCCGACGTGTATGAGATCTCTAAACCTGGGAGACAGCCCCAAGTAGTACACCGAAACCGTCTGAAGCTGTGCCTTAAAGAAGGACTACCCACAGAGGTGCCCCCAGCTGAGACAACGAGTACAGAGATCTTGTCACCTTCTCAAGCGAAAGAGAGACCCCCCAACGTTAACTGAGCTTATGTGGGCGCCTAAACTACTACCATTTAGCTGTTATCCACCAATTGCTCTAGTGCAAGAGAACCCTTCGACAGATGATTTAATTGATTTCAGTGACTCTGTTCCTGATTCAAATCTCGTTCCACTTAGGCGTTCTGAGCGTACCACAAAAGGCATACCTCCAACACGCTATAGTGATGCCATGGCTGTCCTTGGGTAAAAGAGGTTAACTGTCTCTGCTTCTGTATATATGTTATTCCTGCTCTGATTACATTAATGTTTTTCCTGTGTGTATATACAGTATATATATAATATCTTGCCATGTAATATAGTATTTACATTTATATGCAACAATCCAAGCCATAGTGCCTGGCTCACCGAGCCAAGGAAGTTCTGTTACCCCATTGCGGTATGGACATTGGTGCTAGAGTGCCTACTCTTCCTTACAGAAAGGACTGTTTATTGTTTCTCAGAGAGACTCTCATGATAATGGACACTCACGAAATTTGTGCCAGAGAGCCTCTGGACCCATTTGCACTACTGTTGTTTCTATATGGACTGTCTGATGGTACCGCCAAAAGGTTCCATAAGTCTACGTTTAATTATCTCTCCGTTACCCTTCAGACTTCTCATGGACATTCCAGGACTATGCCGGGAGGTCTTACCTCAAGTTTCTAAGTATTATATTTTTCTAAACTGTTAGTGACATTTGCACTTTATTCGTATTTATTAACGTTATGTTACATTTCTCACCTTCACCCCAGCCCGTCGCCGAGGTCGGCTCAGTGAAAGAGGGGGAGTATGTGGCATCCCAGAGCTGGCTATGGCTGGGCTGAGGGTGATCTCTGTGCATTGTATTATTTCCTGTTGCTTCATAGCCTGTGTGACATAGCAGGGGGTCCTGAGTCTCACACAACACAGCGCCACCTAGTGAGCCTCACACATGCATTACACCTCCCATAGGATTGAATAGTAACCAAATGTCCAATGGGAGGACATCGCCTGGGAAAAGGGGAGGAGTCAGCTGATCACTGGGTCCCCATGGTAACACCCCTGCAGGAAGGTCCTGCGTGTGAGGAGTTAGAAGTGTGGAGTGTTAGGAGGAGGAGGTGAGGAGAGAAGTGTGATGTCCTGTGAAGAAAGCAGTGAGTTTAGTGCAGGAATCTCAAGTCCTAGACAGGCCCAGGAAGGTTGGAGAGCTGACATACTCCAGCTATTCAGAAGATCCTGTCCCCTGTCTGCCTAGCCATCGCCCTGAAGGAAGTCAAGCATCATTATCTTGTCAGCCTGAGACTGTGGAGAGAACATTCTGGAACACGTGCTCCATAGCAAGTATCACAGGATCCAGGGGCCAAGGCCAGACCTGTGGAATATCCTGCCACCCTGACTATTGCACCCCGAAACTCTGAGCTATCAGGACCACATAACGTGAGTGGGGAATATTATGTACTAGTATCATGGTGGGCATCCTCCTATGTGCCAAATAGGAGCCCAGACGCACCTCAGGGCTGTAACACTGAAGTATAAGGGGCTAGGAACACCTTTCATCAAGTCTACCCTGCACCCCAGGACTTTGCTGTGTCACCAGGCGTACCCCGTTGTTTTGTATTGAAGAAACTGTTTAAGCATTTGTGCCTCCACACCCATGGAAGTAAAAGTTCAACTTTACAACCGTTTCTGTGTCTGACTCTGCACCGACAACATCAGGGCGCCCCAAACACCACCAGTCGGCACAGTATAGGGGAAGCGCCCCGGGGGAACAATCACCACCAACATGTGTGCAGCCCCCTCATCACCAGTACCAGTGGTGGTAACGTGGGACAGCACCAGCGCTGCGCCCTCGTGCCCAGAGACCGTGACAAGTCTGCGCTGTTTGCACCCCCGCAATCCCAACTGCAGCGTTACCTTCCATCTGGTCACTGCATATGCAGGTAACTACATTTTGTATTGCATTTAAATAATTAAAAGTAAAATACTACAAACTGGATTCCCCTGTGCTGGATTTTTGAAGTACTGTTTCTCCTTGGAGATCAAACTACTTTAAGAGTTATTTCCATACCAAGGATCCTATCTATACTGCTAGCTTCATTTGCCTGCTGTTTGAGATTATTCCTCTCATTGTTTACACATAGTTAAGACACCCATCCTATATCTGATCACACAGGTAGGAGGATGAGTCACTGCTCTCTAGGGGTGGGGTGACTGAGTTCTCAGCTGTTATCTACAGCTCTGCAGTCAGGACAATCAGGTCAACTAATTTCAGTTTTGGACAGTGACTTTTATCTCTCTGTGTAAACACGAAGATAACATTGAGTTTACTGCAGTCTGTTCTCTGTAGAAGCATGGTAAGCGTTCTGTGCAAACCTCTGCAATGTAATATACATTTACTGTACATGTTTTTTGATCTGCATTTACATTCAATGTCTAGTAATCATAATAAATAATCTTCCATGGTAAAGGCAATGTCTATATCTATTGTGATACTTCATAGTGTCCTGTTCATCAAACAGTCAAAGCCCAGCGAACAGCTTGCTGAAGAATATAGAAAGTGATAAGAAGAGAAAGCAGGAAAAACTGCTGAGAGAGGGAGATGGGAAAACCCCTTTAATATAAGGAAAAACAATTGCATTAACTATCATTAATCTCCATGCAGATTGCACACTCACAAAGATTGTGAAATTATATAAATGATAGTTAAATAAGCAATGACTTGCTACATCATCGATTTGCACTCTTAACTAGCAAGAAATCTACCCGTATGCAAAGACCATTATAGCGTGTTCACGTTTATTTATATATCAGTTCCATTTATCTGATTGAAAGTGATTTTCAGGCACAGAAATTTCTTCAACAAAATCTAATGTGTGAACACACCAACAGTCTTCTGAGACTCACATGACACTTTTACTCTAGTTTTATAGCTACACATACAAATGCACCATGCACCTATGATGTACTGACATATCTGTCCTGGTATAAATAAGCAACTGTATAATCACTGTATCAGTGTTCACAGTGAAATACTATAAAAATAAGATGACATTTCTATCAATGTGAGATAGCAATCCATGTTATTTTCCATACATTTATATATAGCTTAAAAGCCTATTGTTGGTTTTCAATAGGATGTGAGTGAAAACAATACTGACATCTTTAGTCTGACTAAAAGACTTTTGAAATTTTACTTTCCTATAGTCCTTTGCTAACATTTATTTTTACTATTGTCTTATTCTTTTTGTGTAGGGAATTAATGTGTCAGATTTGTTGTTTTTGCAGTATGGGTGTGATTTTCTACAGGTCATATAAAGATGAAAGGGATGGTTGCAAAAATATCTGCAACAAATATTCTACATGTTAACATAAAGGCCAGTTTCATATGGCTGTATTTTGCATTGGTATTTGTAAGCCAAAATTTGTAAGTCAAAAGTGGAACCTAAACATAAAAAGTATAATGTTAAAATTTTTACCTCTTCTGTATTTTGTACCCACTTCCAGTTTTGGCTCATGATGCAAAGGCTTTATTCACATGACAGTGATGTTTTTGACGGATCTAACAGCCATTAAAAATGGACGTAAATGTCAGTTTTTAACTATTATTTTGCACGTTCATTTTAACTGCTGTTTGCATCCGTTCCATTTTTCCACTTTTGATGGCCAAGTGTGTATTTTGTCATCTGTTTTGTATTAGCTTTTAACAGATATAACATGGACATCAATCCATTTTACATCCGTTAAAAATGGATCCATTAACTTCTATTGGGACTGAGTGTCCGTGCAAATGGGACAAAGATAGAGTATTTGACAAAAAAAAAAAATATGGACACACATTGAAATCAAGGTGTTCTCGAAACGGCCGGGTGACGGCCATTACAAAAAATTTTTTACTGTTCTGTGTGAATAAGCCTTTAATGGGAATCTGTCAGGGCAATTTGGGACACTAAACCACCCACAGGTCCTTATGGACCGGGGAATGTCTGAAATCACCCTGTAATAAAGCCATTTAATAAAAGTAAAAAAAGCTTTATACTTACCATGTTGCTGTACTCCCCACATCAGCGCAGTTCTTCACTGAAGCCAGAGGAGTACACTTTGGCTTTAG
This sequence comes from Leptodactylus fallax, assembly GCA_947044405.1. Lineage (NCBI taxonomy): Eukaryota > Metazoa > Chordata > Amphibia > Anura > Leptodactylidae > Leptodactylus > Leptodactylus fallax. The sequence continues at coordinate 1,063,391 of CAMRHE010000125.1, read as the reverse complement.
TGCACATGCCCCATACCTCCAGCACATGCGCAGTGAAGACAGGGTGTTCATCCTCAGCTTTACTGAAGAACTGCACAGATGCCAGGAGCACCAGAGAGTAGTCCAATGAGTCTCTAGGTAAGTATAAAAGTTTATTTTTTTTTTAATTGCGCGCACAGATGGAATTAAAAAAGGGTGATTTGGGACACTCAGCCCCTGGTCTATAAGGATCTGTGGGTTATTTATTGTCCCAAATTGACCTGAAAGGTTCTCTTTAAAGAGAGCTTGTCAGTTCCACTTCACCATTCGAATTGTTATTATTACCTCACAACTCCTCATGAGTGTTATTCTCTTCTGAAGTCAAGAGGCAGATTTACTATCAGAAATTAAGCTCTCCATTCTCCTATGCCCCTATGGATGTCCCCCTACATTTTCGCTGGGCTAGAGACAGCTACGAAAACAGGCTGGAGAATGAAAATCAGAACAGAGGGGCCAGACAATGACTGCTGACTTTAGGTCTCCTCCCCTTGACTCCAAAGGAACTTATTATAGCATATTGAATAAAAGTTATTTTTATATGAATTGTGGTATTGTTATGGCATTATAAAGATAGCATAGAAGACCTCATAAGCAAGTTGAATGGTGAAATAGAGCTGACAGGTTCCCTTTAAATACTGCTTTTTGAATAAGGCCTTTTGTAGAGAAAGGGTAAAGTCACACTGGCCCAGTTTTACTAATAGTTAGACAGTGCAAAGTCATTCTGTTCATCTCATCTATGTATTGTGTCTATTTTTATCCATTTATATTAAAATATAATCTTTTACCATATGTGGTTATTTGACTGATAGTGCCATTCCCATAAAATCTTTTTGTCTTTGCTAATATCGGTTCTATGCATAACAAAGGACAGCAGGTTCATAAAGTATAATAGGATCTATAGCAAATCATATACTATAAAATAAATATAGGCTATAGTCACAACTATGTATAACTAGTTGTCACACTATCAACACACTGTCACACTGTCACACTATTCCACTGTCTGGAATACCCCAGAGGCACTAGTACCACCACAATTCTCACAAAACCTCCACCTCTTGAGGATCATAATGAACTTTTTATAATTTTATACTTTTATATCTGTTTTATATTTTCACATCTGCTTAAGGTGTATTGTGTGTAAAAACATTGTTATCCTTAAAACTGAATATTAGATGTGGTTGTTTATGCTTGAAACTGAGTGTAATGTAATGTTACACTACCAGATAGTGTCTGCATACCAAAGTGAGAATCCTTTGTGTCCAAGAAGACATGTGCTTGGCTTGCTGCCAGAAGACACCTCCCTGGATCACTCCAAGACAGGAGATGGCTGACCATATATGGAACTGCTTATATCTGTTATCTATGCATTCAAGATATACTACACCAATTAGGATTGAACATGAGGACTATGTTAACCCTTTCCTATACTTGCTGCTATATGAATTTATGTCGCCTTAATAAAGTATGTCAGTGCGACCCTGTATTCGGCTAAGAAAGAGGGTTCATACCAACACTCTTTGTCTGATGTTAATGCCTCGCCGCTAGCACTTAGCTCATATCAATTAGGACAATGACAGTTACCTGGGGAACCTGGTCATCTGGCCCACAAAGGGTCTTGACCTTATCAATTGGCACATCAACGTGGGGCTACACTCGAGGGGACAAGAGACCATTCTGGCCGACACCGAGCCCACCCAGATGACCCTGGACCGTCTAAATCCGGAGACTGATCACCTCCACTGAAACACGGTAAGTCTGCTGATACTCTGAATCTGTAGCTTATCTTTGTATTAGACGGTCCTGTGAGTTTGGGGACGCTTTGTCGGCCCTTGTGGCCTGCCCGAGTGACTGGGAGTATCCCTGCTGTGTAGTCCCAAGCACCCGGTTTATTTGTAAGTCGCGACCGGCTAACTGTCTGTTGGTTATTCTGACTGTGCATGACTGACGGAGGAGATCCGAGGGAAGACACATATTGGTGTATGTGTTGTGAGTAGGAATTTTGGGACACTTATATAGTTGCAGAGACCAGTAATTTCTCCTTTGTGGAGGGGGTGCGGGACGCTATATTTATTTGCCCTTTGCTGCGAGACCCCAGGACTTAGAGGGTTTTGGGATAGTGGTGGTGCTGGTCTCTGGGAGTGCCCCGGCTGTGCCTCAGTAGAAGACACAGGTTGTGCCTCAGTAGAAGACACAGGAACTCATTGCGTCTCAGTAGAAGACGCGCATACTCGGATCTCGGACGTTGTCAGTGTTCAGTCCTCACTGTAGAAACCCCGTAATGCAATAGAAAGCTTACTTTCTATGTTTAAGTCTAAGGAGCCTGTCCCTGAGGGACATGAGAACCCTCATGATTTAGTTGCGAGGAGATACGGAAAACAGCATGTAGGGAACATGAAATGTTTGATGGAAGTGTGTAAGATGCCTAAGAAGGGGAAATTGCAGTCAGCCGAATGGGCAGCTGCCATTAAGGAGACTATAGGTGTTTTGGCGGATAAAGGAATGTTATGAAGTGCACAAGCGTGGTTTAGAGCTGCATGTGCTATAGCCAAAGAAGGATTTATAGAAGTTGAATGTAAGGATAAAAAAAGGCAACAGTTGTGGGTTTATGTATGTTAAACAAAGGGGACCTCTACCACCCTATAATGGCCGCGATCTTTTTTTATGCCTTTTGTAAGGATATTGTAATGTTCCACAGGGGTTCAACTTTTAGTTGGAGTCCAGTGAAGAAAATTTTAAAGTTTGGCAGTTTGCCCTTAAGGTAACCTGAAGTGCAGCTCAGGGGTTCTGAACACCTGTGGTAATTACAAAAAGTGGGGTTTTGCCATGAAAAATATCTGAAAATTGCACAAAAATATTAATATGTAACTTTGGTGTCAGTATTAACTGCTATCTGCTTGAATTGTATTCCTGTATTCTGTATGTAGTGCTCTGCAGATGTTCTGCAAGGAATAACAAAACATTGTTGATTGCCAAGCAGCCTTCAAGGACACAGAAAATCACAGAAGCGTAGCTTGGCTCTGGGCTACCAGGGTACGCAGCTTATATATGTGATATCTGTTTGTGCCCTAAAGAAAATGTTTCGTTAAAAGTGTTAACCTATGGTTAAATAAAGAAATAAGGTACAATGATAATGTGTATGGGAAGATATTCAAAAATATGACGTTATGTCTTGTACTATGTAATGTGAATTTACTGTTTTGCCTGTTATTATCACCTGAAATAATGTATTCACTAAAAGAGCAAAAAGGTGACAGTAAAAGATTCTGGATCTCCACTGCGTGGGGTAGATGGCCACGGACTCACTCTCAGTCGCCAAGAACAAACCACGCCGGGGTTTGAAAATCTTTATTTTAACGTGAAATCCCTGGTGCAAGAATTTAAGGCACAAGGGATTCGATAGATATTTTATGGGAAATGTGAAGGATGCAGCTTTTCTGTCTCCATCTTACTTTCCATTCTCGGGCACTGTCCAGAGCTCATCCCCTCCTTTACTGAAAACTGTTATCTATAATGGGATGAAACTTCTTCTTCATGTTCTATCCAATAGTTATGTGTTAAAACTTATGTTATAACTTTATACCCAATCATGTTATGTTAATTATATTAATCGCACCTTCTTCTTTGTTTCAGAAATGTATAACCACACCAATTTGTGTGTGTTTTTGGCATGTATCCCATTTGGTTTGTTAATGTGCTGGATAATGTGAAAAGTTTGGAGGATACGTTGCTCCACCATCCGTCTTCTCTAAATTGTGGTGGAGGAAAATGTAGCAACCCAGGGCTACTGTGTACGCCCGGGATATATCTTTCCTTGTTCTAAACAAGAAGCTGCACTCAATTAACACTTAGTGTGCTGAAGGTAAGTGCTTGAGGCAGAAGTTAGGCAAATCATGGAGAATTTGCCTGGGCGGTGTGGAGCTGATCCCAAGAATAGAGAAATTCCAGCTACAGAGATTGTAAGAGCAAAAGAGGATGCTGATGCAGTGAAGGAAAGCCTGAAAATGTTCAGAAAGTCTGGTTATGCTGCGCTTATAGTTCTACAAGAAATAGGGTGAGATGCAGGGGGGGAGAGCGCAGCTATGTGTGGGATGAGTAGCTGTGTGCAAGAAAAAAAAAAGACACTGTTAACAAGGGGTAATAAATCTAGCATTAGAAACACAGATGGGAATGGCTGGACAACTCAGACTACAATGTGCCTTACATATGCCTCATGTCACCTTTGCACGCTGCATGTCACTAAAATCCCTTTGACCTGTTAGCAATAGGTTCAGGGGGGGTGAGAAAGGAAAGTCAGACAACTTATACACATGAGTATTTTCTGCTGACAATATGTTTTATGCCAGAAGAAATTGTTGGTTTTGGTTATGTAAATGATGAATCTATTGCTAACCCTGATTTTGAGTTATGTTATGGATGGCTCTCGATTTGGGAATGTGACAGATTCTACACTGGATATGCCATGGTTACTGGAAACGAGGTAAAACAAGCAGAATCCCCCTAAAAGCACTCACTGAAACAGTGTAAAATGGTTGAGGGTAAGCCCACTGTGCTTTTGGTATAGCAGGACTATGGTCCGATCTTTGCGTTTAATGTTAAGCCTAAAAGGATTTCCAGGCTATTCAGGAGGTGATGGAGACCCTGCAGCTGTAGTCAAAGTCAAGGCGCACACCAAGGCTAATACAAAGGAAAGTAGAGGTAACATGTAGGCAGATGCTGTCACTAAACTAGCTGCAGAAAAGCCTAGGGAACATGCCTCAATACAGGTGGTCACCATATTGGACCAAAACTGTCAGCTCTCTTTTCAGGTTCTAAAAACACTGCAGGACCAAAACGGCCCAGAAGAAAAAGAAGATTTGGAAACTACAAGGAGTATGAACAAGTCCTTATGGCCAGTGGTAAGAGAGTACAGTCATATGAAAAAGTTTGGTCACCCCTATTAATCTTAATCATTTTTAGTTCTAAATATTTGGGTGTTTGCAACAGCCATTTCAATTTGATATATCTAATAACTGATGGACACAGTAATATTTCAGGATTGAAATGAGGTTTATTGTACTAACAGAAAATGTGCAATATGCATTAAACCAAAATTTGACCGGTGCAAAAATTTGGGTACCCTTATCATTTTATTGATTTGAATACTCCTAACTACTTTTTACTGACTTACTGAAGCACAAAATTGGTTTTGTAACCTCACTGAGCTTTGAACTTCATAGCCAGGTGTATCCAATCATGAGAAAAGGTATTTAAGGTGGCCAATTGCAAGTTGTTCTCCTATTTGAATCTCCTCTGAAGAGTGGCATCATGGGCTCCTCAAAACAACTCTCAAATGATCTGAAAACAAAGATTGTTCAACATAGTTGTTCAGGGGAAGGATACAAAAAGTTGTCTCAGAGATTTAACCTGTCAGTTTCCACTGTGAGGAACATAATAAGGAAATGGAAGACCACAGGGACAGTTCTTGTTAAGCCCAGAAGTGGCAGGCCAAGAAAAATATCAGAAAGGCAGAGAAGAAGAATGGTGAGAACAGTCAAGGACAATCCACAGACCACCTCCAAAGAGCTGCAGCATCATCTTGCTGCAGATGGTGTCACTGTGCATCGGTCAACAATACAGCACACTTTGCACAAGGAGAAGCTGTATGGGAGAGTGATGCGAAAGAAGCCGTTTCTGAAAGCACGCCACAAACAGAGTAGCCTGAGGTATGCAAAAGCACATTTGGACAAGCCAGCTTCATTTTGGAAGAAGGTCCTGTGGACTGATGAAACAAAGATTGAGTTGTTTGGTCATACAAAAAGGCGTTATGCATGGCGTCAAAAAAACACAGCATTCCAAGAAAAACACTTGCTACCCACTGTAAAATTTGGTGGAGGTTCCATCATGCTTTGGGGCTGTGTGGCCAATGCCGGCACCGGGAATCTTGTTAAAGTTGAGAGTCGCATGGATTCAACTCAGTATCAGCAGATTCTTGAGAATAATGTACAAGAATCAGTGACGAATTTGAAGTTACGCCGGGGATGGATATTTCAGCAAGACAATGATCCAAAACACAGCTCCAAATCTACTCAGGCATTCATGCAGAGGAACAATTACAATGTTCTGGAATGGCCATCCCAGTCCCCAGACCTGAATATCATTGAACATCTGTGGGATAATTTGAAGCGGGCTGTCCATGCTCGGCGACCATCAAACTTAACTGAACTGGAATTGTTTTGTAAAGAGGAATGGTCAAAAATACCTTCATCCAGGATCCAGGAACTGATTAAAAGCTACAGGAAGCGACTAGAGGCTGTTATTTTTGCAAAAGGAGGATCTACTAAATATTAATGTCACTTTTCTGTTGAGGTGCCCATACTTTTGCACCGGACAAATTTTGGTTTAATGCATATTGCACATTTTCTGTTAGTACAATAAACCTCATTTCAATCCTGAAATATTACTGTGTCCATCAGTTATTAGATATATCAAATTGAAATGGCTGTTGCAAACACCCAAATATTTAGAACTAAAAATGATTAAGATTAATAGGGGTGCCCAAACTTTTTCATATGACTGTATGTTTACCGAGAGCATTGTTCTCCATGATGGCACAAGCAGCTCATTCTCAAGTGCACCACTCGGAAGTAGCCATGTGTGACCTGGTGAACAGGTGATGGCTAGCTGCAGGTTTTAGCATCACTGCAGACAGATACGTGTGTAAGCCTGCATAACATGTGTCAAACACAATGTAGGCCAAAAAGTGAAAGGTTTCTCAGAAACACACCTCGAAGCCCTTCTACCTGTTTTGGAGATTGCGGGTTAACTATATACAGTTACCAAAGGTGGAAAGGTACGAGTATGTGCTTGTGTGTATTGATCTCTTTTCAGGATGACCTGAGGCATTTCTGGTGCAGAAAGCCACCACAAAAGGAACTGCAGATAAACTACTGAAATAAGCAGTGTGCAGGTATGGGATCCCCGAGACCATCAAAGAGATAATGGAACTCACTATACAGGACAGGTAATGAGAGAAATAATAATGGAGGTTGTGGGGATATATCAAGTGTTCCATACCCTGTACCATCCCCAGAGTAGTGGAGAGTATTTATCACTTGTATATGTATTTTCCGTAATGTACACTCCTGACAGAAGAATTGGCCTCAGCCCCTAGATTTGGATTGTATTTTTCACAATTGTTCCAGATGTAGTATGGTGTGCTGACTATTATTATTATTATTTATTTATTATTATTTATTTATATAGCACCATTAATTCCATGGTGCTTTACATTTGAGGATTTACATACAGTACACAAGATATACAAAACAGATAATGCTAACAGAGACCAACTGGTACCGTGGGATAGAGGGCCTTGCCCGCAAGGGCTTACAATCTATGACTTTGTGATGGATTGTTCAAAACATGTGACTAATGTACAATTTTTGAGTTTTCTCCTTCCTCCAGAACCTGAGTCAGTGGAAGGAACCCATAAGATACACTTTCATCAGCGAGCTCCCCTATACGGAGCCAGGCTGACCCAGCACCCCAGGAGACCTCAGCAGCTGCCTCTCACCCCCACAAGTTGCCACCTGACTCTGGGTGGCCTCTTGGCCCTGTGGGGGAACTCTCCACACTCCAACAGTCCCCACAACCTCCTAACCTCGTGCCCTCACAGCAGCCTCCACCCCTTCTCAGAGATGAGGAGGCGGACTTGGGGGCAACTCCATCCTTGTCCCCCTTTGCTGTTCGTACCCAACCTTCTCCTCCATCTGCCCCGCCACCCCGACCTCCGCCTCACTCTGCTCTGACAGCTTCCTCTGACCCTCCACCGTGGCAAAGTCACAGAGGCATGTCGTTCGGAGATACGCAAAGAAATCGCAGTCCTGCGGCAAGATCTCCAGCATATTGCAAACCGGGTTGATACCCTTGAAGACGATCATGATCAGACCCGATCCTATGTGTCTCACCTCCAGGATACTGTCCTCTCCCAATGCCAGGTGGTTGATGACATGCAGCGCCACTTGGAGGACTTGGATAACCGGGGCAGACGCAACAATATTAGAGTCAAGGGGCTGCCTGAAGCTAACCACCAGGAGAATTTACACGCTACCTTGGGGGAGGTTTTCAACTTCATTTTTCAGGAACCATCTACACACAAAATCAAGCTAGATAGAGCTCACAGGGCCCTGTGCCCCAAGGGATCTGGCCCCACCCCACGTGATGTTATGTGCTACGTGCACGACTTTGCACTGAAAGAAGCCATCCTTTTCAAGGCCCGTCGTCTTAAAGACTTCGAATTTGAAGGAGCCAAGATTCAACTTTACCAGGACCTCTCCTGGATTACACTACAGAAAAGGAGATACCTGCGCCCTCTGCTGCAGCTCTTGTGCGACCGACAGATACCGTATCGCTGGGGATTTCCCTTCTCCTTAACGGCTAGGCTCAGTGGACGCTCTGCTACCCTACGGTTCTATGCAGACCTGGAGCTATGGATAATCCTCCTCCTGATCTGCAGAACTGGGAGTTGATTGCTCCGCCACCACCGCCTCCCCTGGTCTGGACGGCCCAGAACCCAGCTAGACGCCAGCTACATTCTTCCAGCACTTTTTCCAGAAGATCGAGGGTGGAACCCCCTCCTCCATGACTGTATCTTTTTTTCTCGGGCCTCCTAGGCCTTGGGAGGGATACGTTTACTATGATCACTAGGGGTGTTCTGTTACCATTGTCGCTTATATTTACACGCAGTTTTTTATGGTCCCACAACTGTTTTTCATCATACTTATGTTTCTTTTGGTCCCCAATTGTTTATTTGGATCTGCTTATTGCTGGTCCCCGCCGCCTCCCACCCTCTCTATGGGGGCTTCGTCCAGCTGTGGACCCACTGGTTGGGCACCGGTAGGGTCACTTGCGGCTCTAACTTGGACATTTCTTTTTTGCCCCCGGCTAGGAGATTTAGTCCTGACCATTAGATATGGTTAACTGTTACTTATGTATTTTTGTTCTTTATTTGTTATGCCTCGTCTTTTTGTGTGTCTTCCGTCTCTTCCCCCTCCCCCTCTGCCCCCTCCCTCTCCCCCCCCCCTTTTCAGGTTCGAAGACCCATCTGACCACAGTGGCCCGGATCCTCCGCCTCTACCTTTTCAAGGATTTGGACCCTCTATGGATTGGGTGAGATCAACAAACCCACTCTGTATCCCTCATGTTTAAATGTATTACATTAAATGTCAAGGGCCTGGGCTCCAATTCTAAACAGCGCATGGTCTTGCGGAAGCTTCGCTCTCTCTCCAGGTGGATGTAGCCTTCCTCCAGGAGACCCACTTTGACCATACTGGCACGATCAATTTTACCCGTCATTACTTCCCCTCTGCCTACTCTGCATATTGTAGTCGCAGGAAGGGAGGGGTGGTCATTTTGCTTTCCCGTACCTGTTCTATCACTGATTCAGCCTCTCACCTAGACCCCCAGGGTCGATATTTTATTTTGGAGGGGCTTCTATATGGTCAGCCCATCACTCTGTGCAACATATACACCCCTAACTCCTCTCAGATCCCCTTCCTTAAATGGGTCCTGGGGAAATTGCAAGTGTTTGAGGGATCTGCACTACTACTGGGTGGAGACTTTAATATGGCTTTCTCTGAATGTATGGATAGATTCACCCTCACTAATCGGCCTCCTGGACCCTCACAGACGAGACTGGCAAGAGAGTTTCGCTGCCTTGTAAGGTCAGCGGCCCTCTATGACCTTTGGCTGGTGGATAATCCCTCTGCCCACTCCTTTACATTTTACTCCCACCCCCACAGAACCCACTCCAGAATAGACTATTTTTTCGGTAATACATTGGCCTTTCGCTTATTAAAGTCTGCTGACATAGGCCCTATATCCTGGTCCGACCATGCCCCTGTAATGCTCACACTGTCCTCCACCCCCCTTCCGACAAAACGTTGCCACTGGCGACTTAATGAATTCCTCCTCCACTCACAAGAGACCCAAGCTAAACTTTGTTCTCACCTTCAAGAATACTTTCGAGTTAATTCTGACTCGATCCCCGCTGTGTCAACACTGTGGGAAGCCCAATAAGGCTGTAATGAGAGGTCACTGTATTGCGTTCGGAACACAGATTAAGAGAGACAGGAGGGTCAGGGAGGAGGCTTTAACTAGTAAGATCAGATCCCTGACCGAGCGATTAACGCCGCTCCCCACGTTATCTCTGCTACGTCAATTAGTGACTGCTAGGCCAGACCTCTGGGACCTCGCCACCCAGGCCACCCGACGCCTCCTCCTCTACAGCCGCCAGAGATACTATGAGAGGGGAAATAAAGCCCACACACTTCTAGCTAAAACCCTGAGAGACCATCGGGTTTTGTCTACACCCCATGCTGTCCGAGATTCCTAGGGCACTCTTCAACACCATCCTGATACCATAGCAGCCTTGTTTCGGGATTATTACACTACATTGTATAACCTTCCCTCGACTGCTGGGGGAGACCCCACCACTACAGAGACAGGCCTACATTCTTACATGGCCTTGTGTCGACTCTCAGTCCTCCTGACCTCGGCTCTCTCTTTGCTTAATGCTCCAGTATCGAGTTAGGAATTGACTGCCGTCCTGGAGGGCCTGCCTAATGGTAAGGCTCCGGGCCCTGACGGGTTCACCTATGCCTACTACAAAACTTTTCATTCTGACCTCCTCCCTCATATGTGTCAACTTTTCAACTCCTTCCTGGATAGGGCTCCGATCCCGCACACAATGCTGCATTCTTACATTTCCCTAGTCCCAAAGCCACACAAGGATCATCAGGAGTGTTCTAACTACCGTCCCATCTCCCTCCTGAATACAGACCTCAAACTCTTCACAAAAATTTTGGCAAACAGGCTTAACTTTTGGCTCCCCTCTCTTATCCACAAAGACCAGGTGGGATTTGTCCCTTATCGTCAGGGGGGAGATAACACTAGAAGGGCAGTGGACTTGGTTGACACGGTCATCCGTTACTCCACCCCTACCTTGCTTCTGAGTCTGGATGCTGAGAAGGCCTTCGATCGCCTTGATTGGTCATTTATGATAGCCACCCTCGAAAAATACGGGTTCTCGGGGGCCTTTCTCACAGCCATAAGGGATCTTTATTCTCACCCCTCGGCAGTTGTTAAGCTCCCTAATGCTTCCTCCCTTCCCTTGTCCATTCGTAATGGAACCTGTCAGGGATGCCCCTTGTCACCTCAAATATTCACACTGTGTATTGAACCCCTGGCGGCCCAAATTAGATCCGCCCCAAATGTTTCTGGAGTGTTTGTGAAGGATAGGGAATTTAAGATTAGCTTGTTTGCAGACGATGTTCTGTTGACCCTCACTAAACCCCACACCTCCCTTCCAAACCTTCTCCGTGTTTTAAAGGATTATGGAGATCTCTCGGGCTATAAGGTCAACCCTGGTAAGACGGAAGCCCTGTCTCTGAATATTCCAAGCGAGGCCTTGCAGTTGCTTAAGTCCAACTTTGACTTCCAATGGAGAGACCGCTCCCTGCGCTATCTGGGCGTTCAAATATCCTCTTCGTATCCCACGCTTTACTCGGCCAACTATCCCCACCTGTTTCATGAGCTCCGCTCTCTCCTGGATAAGTGGCGCCCACTCCATATCTCTCTCATAGGCTGTATAACTGCGGTTAAAATGGACCTCCTCCCGAAGCTCCTCTACTTCTTTGAGACCCTCCCAGTGGCGGTCCCTAGGACCGAATTGAGATCCCTACAAAAAGCAATATTCCAATTTATATGGAATAGCAAACGCCATCGCATTCCCCGATCGGTGATGCTGGCGGGTAAGTTGGAGGGGGGTCTGGGGGTTCCACACATATTGCACTATTACTGGGCTGCCCATCTACGTAGTATACCATTTTGGGCGGCACCCCAGGCACATACGAAATGGGTTGAGATAGAGAAGCTTTGGTTGACTCCTGTTCATCCCAATGCGTTTCCATGGTCCCCCTCCCCCCTTGCCCACTGCCCCGTTGCTTGGTCCCATCGGCTTTACTCGCGCTATCTGGAACACCTGTTCTAAGTTGTTTCGGTTGGCCTCCCCGCACTCATCTATGATCTCCTTTTTATATAACCCACTTTTCCCAAGTGGACTCACAGCTGCTATGGTCAGGCCCTGGAGCAGGCTGGGTCTCTTTCACGTAGCTGATTTGGTGGACCCGTCGACCTTGGAGCTCAGGCCCTTTGACTACCTCACCTCCACACAGCACTTGCCTACCTCAGAGTGGTTTCACTATCAACAGATAGTTAATTTTGTTGTCTCTCAGTTTGGATCCACTCGAGTCTCCCTCCCTACGGCCTTTGAACGACTATGTTGGGCGGGTACCTCCACTAGAGGCCTGATTTCTAATATTTAAAGGCTTTTGTCCTCTCAAGGGGGGCAGATTCCGGTGGTCCACAAATATATGACCCGGTGGTCTGGAGCCCTGGGCAAGCACATCTCACAAAACCAGTGGCGGGTTATTTGGTCCCGAGCAGCTAAATCCTCTTCCTGTGTAACGTTTAGGGAAACGCAATACAAAATACTTATGCACTGGTATCATACTCCAGCTTTACTTCATTATCTCAATCCCACTATTCCTCCCAGTTGCTGGCAATGTCAAACAGCGCCAGGAACACTGTTCCATATCTTTTGGGAATGCCCTCTAGTCCGCCCTTTCTGGTTCAAGGTTAGGAAGCTGACTAACATTATTTTCATCCAAGGCATACCCCTGGATCCCATGGTTTATCTCCTGAATCTCCCCCCAAAAGGTCTTAGTAAAAATACATCTAAGCTATTCCTTTACCTGTGCACCGCGGCCAAAACGCTCATAGCCCGCCGTTGGAGGGAAGTTCTTCCTCCAGCGATCTCAGAATTGATCGCCCGATTGAAGGATATCCGCAGCCTGGAGTACTTGACCGCCTCCCTTAACCATATGGTGGAGGCATTCGAAGCAATTTGGTCCCACTGGGATACCTACTGTGCCACACAAGGTGTCTGAGATCCGACCCCCCCCCCCCCTTTCTCCTTATTGTACCTTGCCTTTGTCTTGTCTTATGTACTTCCTAAACCTTTTCTCTGTACTACTGTTTTTTTTTCTAACGGATTATTTGCTATGAAGAATTTTTCTGTATTCGATTTGTATCTATTTCAAAACTTTAATAAAAATTACAGTTTAAAAAAAAAAAAGAATATAGCGTGGATGATGTAAGCTTGTATATGCCTCTTTGTCTCATAAGAGTGCTCATCCACCCCCCCTTGGAAGTTCTAATGAGATACAGCTCCTATTGTGCCTTATCCTATAGCCATGTTCGTGGGTGTGTAGCCACAGTGTTCTTGTATGAGATGTTGCTTGTTGCTGTGAAGGCCGCACCTGGTGGCTAGCGCATTTTCACATGTTTTTATGTTTAATATAAATTTAGCTTATGCGTATTAATCTTGTAATGTCTGGGCCCCCCGCCACAGAACTGCGGATGTCCTACATGGCGATAAGCGCTGGATCTCATTAAAAAATGTTTTATGAGATTTCCAAGGTCTACTGACAAGGAATAGCCAATGTGGTCAGACGCTTAATTACGCATCTAAGATGGTGGATACCAGAAGTGCACGTGATGTCCACGTGCTAGTCATGCAGAATGTCCATTCTATTTTTAACCAATTGTATTGCATGCTTTATATGACATATTTAGTGATGTGTAAGCTGGCACAAATTCATTATTTTCTTATAAAGATACCCACAATCACTGTGAACAAAAATGTAGACTGGATCAACTATATCTATTACAACCAGGTTTGTTGATAAGTCCAAGTACAAAGGGGGTGATCTACAAGGGGTCACTTAAATTGGGGAAGAAATCCCCTACTCTTTCCCCATCCTGGTTTAGAGTAAGCCTATAGGCCCCTAGGGATTTACGGAAAGTATAACAATGTTTTTAAGGGGGACTGTGAAGGATCATAATGAACTGTTTTATATTTTGATATCTGCTTAAGTTGTATTGTGTGTAAAAACATTGTTATCCTTAAAACTGAATATTAGATGTGGTTGTTTATGCTTGAAACTGAGTGTAATGTAATGTTACACTACCAGATAGTGTCTGCATACCAAAGTGAGAATCCTTTGTGTCCAAGAAGACATGTTCTTGGTTTGCTTCCTGAGGACATCTCCCTGGATCACTGCGCAAGACCAGGATATTCTATTCAATATTTTATTAGACAACTACTTATTTACTACATATATTGATTATATTGATCAGATTTATGACAATGGCTGATGTCGGATGATAAATTTGGAAACTCTTTAAACTTGTCTTGTCTATGTTTATACCACCTTTTGGCTTATTTTGAGCCAGAATTTTTTCGACATGGTTTTGGCACGTTTTTGGTGTATCATGGTGCATTTAAGCCACATACCCCTTTTTCTGAGAATCCACACCCACATCTAGCATGTTAAAACATTTTACCCAAACTAGATGTGCCAAGATGTGTCAAAGGTGCTCCATGTTTGCGCCAGTGTCTAGTTGTAACCACAATAGTAAATCTGGGCCACTATGCACCTGAATGTAACCACACACAATTCTGGGCTCACAGGTGCCATCACTAATAAACACTGTGAAGTGAATTGAAACACTGATGAATTCCAGGCTATTTCTCATTACTGGCCTCGTTAATAGCAAAACTTCACAGTCAGTAATAAGAAATAGCCTGGAATTAATCAGTGTTGCAATTCTTATAGCAGTTTTAATGGATTCCCCGACAGGTGCACGACTCGCCATAATTACTAAGAGACTCCAGTCTTTTAGTAATTCTAGAGCATGTAGGTGCACTTAATCGCAAATCTACATCAGTCAGGAACTGGTGTAGATTTATAGTATAACTCATGCTCATTTTCTGGGGTGAGTTATAGTAAATCTGGAGGACCCTGAACCTAATGTAGGCCTGGAAGGGAGACTTCTACTCTCTATCAGGAGCTGTGCCAGTGCCCAGAGAAATTTCACACGTTCTGCTCGATGTTCATTCTGACGTTTGACAGGCTGCTGTAGTTGCTGTGTGCTGTTTTCACTTGCCAGGACACCAATATGAGATGTATAATTTCATCCAAAGAATTGTTCATTGTCACCTTGAGGCAAGCCACAAAAAATGCTCTCTTTTTACCACTCACGCATTTATTTTTTCACCTATGCCCCCTTTTTTTCCTTTCCAATCCCAAGCACATACTTTATAGCCCCATACAGTATAAATGTGTTGCACAAACATTATAATTTTGCCCTAGTGATTCCCCCACACTATAGTGTTCAACTTGTAATGTTGTGCACATATTATAATGGTCCCGTAGTGGTTCCACAGTATGTGATGTGTTGATTTACAAATATATCAAGTAAGTACATTTTTTAATGGCTATGTCACAAAAAAAATATACACATAATTTGACAATACAAAAAAATCAAGCATTTTATTCTTAAATTTTTTTTTAAACAATATAAAAGTCAATAAAAGAAACTGTTATAATAAAATAACATGATACATGTTTACTTAAGAAATAGAGACAAGGGCATTGTCCTAATGTAATAACAGAAACTTTTTTTCCCTTTTTGTTATAGGACAAATTAAGTTTACAATGCAACAACAGGTTAAGTCAACATAATAAATGCAATGAGAATAACTAATGTAACTAATGTCCTAATGTAAGAACAGAAACTTTTTTCCCTTTTTGTTATAGGATAAATTAACTTTACAATGCAACAATATGTTACGTCAACATAATAAAGGCAATGAGAATAACTATATCACTAAAAGTGAAGGATCTGAAACAAGAGAAGGACCAGCATCTGTATCAAGCTGTAAAACCAGATGAATATCTGGCATAACCCTGGGTACTTTGCTGACCTGACTGTGAATAGCAATGGCTTTGGAATTGTTGATGCTGCTACAGTGGGGTAAAAAAGTATTTAGTTAGCCACCAATTGTGTAAGTTCTCCCACTTAAAAAAGATGAGAGAGGCCTGTAATTAACATCATAGGTAGACCTCAACTATGAGAGACAAAATGAGAAAACAAATCCAGAAAATCACATTGTCTGATTTTTAAAGAATTTATTTGCAAATTCTGGTGGAAAATAAGTATTTGGTCAATAACAAAAGTTCATCTCAATACTTTGTTATATATCCTTTGTTGGCAATGACAGAGGTCAAACGTTTTCTGTAAGGCTTCACAAGGTTGGCACACACTGTTGCTGGTATGTTGTCCCATTCCTCCATGCAGATCTCCTCTAGAGCAGTGATGTTTTGGGGCTGTCGCTGGGTAACACGGACTTTCAACTCCCTCCAAAGGTTTTCTATGGGGTTGAGATCTGGAGACTAGCTAGGCCACTCCAGGACCTTGAAATGCTTCTTACGAAGCCACTCCTTCGTTGCCCTGGTGGTATGCTTGGGATCATTGTCATGCTGAAAGACCCAGCCACGTTTTATCTTCAATGCCCTTGCTGATGGAAGGAGGTTTGCACTCAAAAACTCACGATACATGGCCC
Organism: Leptodactylus fallax; assembly: GCA_947044405.1. NCBI lineage: Eukaryota > Metazoa > Chordata > Amphibia > Anura > Leptodactylidae > Leptodactylus > Leptodactylus fallax. Next base: position 1,046,863 of record CAMRHE010000125.1, on the reverse strand, counting down.
TATTCATTCTTTCATGTACAAGGATCAGTCGTCCTGGTCCCTTTGCAGAGAAACAGCCCCAAAGCATGATGTTGCCACCCCCATGCTTCACAGTATGTATGGTGTTCTTTGGAGGCAACTCAGCATTCACTCTCCTCCAAACACGACGAATAGTGTTTCTACCAAACAGTTCTACTTTGGTTTCATCTGACCATATGACATTCTCTCAATACTCTTCTGGAACATCCAAAAGCTCTCTATCAAACTTCAGAAGAGCCCGGATATGTACTGGCTTAAACAGGGGGACACGTTTGGCACTGCAGGAGTCCCTGGCGGCATAGTGTGTTACTGACGGTAGCCTTTGTTACGTTAGTCCCAGCTTTCTGCAGGTCATTCACAAGGTCCTCCCGTGTGGTTCTGGGATTTTTGCTCACCGTTCTTGTGATCACTTTGACCCCACAGGGTGAGATCTTGCATGGAGCCCCTGATCGAGGGAGATTATCAGTGGTCTTGTATGTCTTCCACTTTCTAATTATTGCTCCCACAGTTGATTTCTTCACACCAAGCTACTTGCCTATTGCAGATTCAATCTTCCCAGCCTGGTGCAGGTCTACAATTTTGTTTCTGGTGTCCTTCCATAGCTCTTTGGTCTTCACCATAGTGGAGTTTGGAGTGTGACTGTTTGAGGTTGTGGACAGGTGTGTTTTATACTGATAAAAATTTCAAACAGGTGCCATTACTACAGATAATGAGAGGAGGACAGAGGAGCCTCCTAAAGAAGAAGTCTTTCACAGGTCTGTGAAAGCCAGAAATCTTGCTTGTTTGTAGGTGAAAAATGCTTATTTTCCACCATAATTTGCAAATAAATTCTTAAAAAATCAGACAATGTGATTTTCTAGATATGTTTTCTCATTTTGTCTCTCATAGTTGAGGCCTACCTATGATGTCAATTACAGGCCTCTCTCATCTTTTTAAGTGGGAGAACTTGCACAATTGGTAGCTGACTAAATACTTTTTTTCCCCACTGTAACTAGTTTGGGTAGTTGGTGGAGGTGTCTGACCAAATGAATTTGCAGTTAATGGACCAGGCCACCCAATAATGGCCAGGCACTGGGCCAGGCTGCTGAGATGTTGAAGCTGGAGGATAATGTGATTGTCCATATCCAGATGCTGCAAGGTGATGTGAATAGTAGCTACGATTTTAGGAAAAAAAGCTCTGAGAGCTGTCCCAAGGCCGTGCTGTAGAAGTTGATGGCCCAGAATACTGTAGCTGGTCAGCCTATAGTTGTCCTTCACTTAGTGCTCGAAAACTTGACCTTGGTTGTTGAGTGAGATAGCTGCATTAATCAGCTTGGACATTGCCACCTGAAATCAAGGCATGGTTTCAGGGCCCTTTTAACACATTGGTGGGCTCAGTGCAAAGGTTTCATAAGTTCCACCCCCCCCCCCCCAAATCACCACCACTTTGACATACCTCACAACTTTCAGAGGACAAAAAAGACAGGTTATTGTGACAGTTAAATAACAATTGTGTACAATTGTATAACAAGTGTGTACAACACTTCAATTAGATCATTATACTGTGTGGGAACCACAAGGAGAACATTATAATATGTTAACAACAGAAAAAGAAATGCCACTTTTAAACTTATGAGGCATGTACACCTATGATAAATATGTATTCAGTATGTTGGGGCAAAAAAAAAAAACCATTATGACAACAATTAAAAAGAACTTGCAGAGAAGGTATGTGGCTGCAAACGGGTAAAGAACGGTAAACAATGCTATAAAAACATGGATGACAAATTATAAATAAATAACTAAAAAAAGATCCATGGTCTATAGTACTTACAAATAACTCCACGAGATTTGAATCTATGACCACTCCTCCGTAAGCATCTATTCACGAATCTCCTCTCATGTATTTTCTTTACAGTACTTATCGCGATACACTCTTGGACTGACCCACAGGTGAACAATTGTATTCCTTTGGTGGGCACCTGAGCCAGCTGGGCCCCCAGCTTACCATGGCATGGCACTGTACTTCATACAGATACTCAGACCATCACATAGCCTGTTTGAGATGTGAATAAGATACTTGGTAGATTATTTAAGAAGCTACTCAGTTTATTTTTATACACTGTAAACACATTAGGCAGCAGAAATAAAATCTAGGTGCAGACTCAAGCAACCAGTCTCCTTCCTCCCTGGGTCCCATCTGCTAAATCACAGTGCAGCTGCCCCAATCAGCAGACTACTGTCAGGACAGAAGCAATCAGAGGCAAGCTACTACTAAAAAATAAATTTATGTCAAAGACATTTTAGGATCAATGTAACATGGCTTTTTCCAAATTTCAAAAGCACCTTAAGACATTGCTGGGACTGTCTTCAAATTAACTGATTCATTCTGTTTTCCTGCATACCAGAAGGCTTGGGTGCTTGATTCCACATCGTATGACATCTTCTAGCAACCAATCCTTTTTTAATGGATGTCAAACTCGACAATCCATTTCACGTCCATTAAAAACTGATTCGTAGACTTGTATTGAGTCCACCTGACAGTCAAAACAGCCAAAGATGAACAAATATCCATTAAAAGAACAGACATGCAAATAGGTTCATTCACTCTCTTTATAAAATAGCCATGTGATGGCTGTTACAGAAACAGCTGCCACACAGTTGTTTTTCACTGTTGTGTGAATAAGGCTGAAGGCCTCTTGAACACAATCATTGACAAAACTGGCTGTGGAAAGCAGTTGCATTGCCTGTTTATTCCGTAGCCGTTTTCCATCCATGGGGCATCTATTTTCATGGATCCCTCACAGACTTCAGTCTATTGATAGATCTGTGAAAATGGACTGTCAAAAAAACAGACATGTGAATACCTGCATTGAAATCCATGTGTTCTAAAAATGGCTGTGATAAGGTGGGTTTTTATTGTGTGCATAATGACCTGAATCATTAATTTTATGTACCTCCAAAATGAAACTATTTAAATAAAATACTTTATAGCTCTTGCACAACTTCTTCCAGAGGAAAAAATGTAAAAAGTTATGGCTCTCAGATATCAGCAATGCATACATGAAATAAACCGTGTGCTACTAAACTCCATAATAGGGCCAGAACTGGAAGGGCATAACAAGTGCTCAAATCCAAGGGCAATCAGAAAAAAAAAATCAAAAAAAATCTGGGCATTATGTTAACAAAAATACCTGTCAAAGCTCAAAAAATGTAACACAGGGTCATATCCATACTATTTTACATCTCCCATTGATATAAATAATGGTTAGGATTCCATCAATGTATTATCTGTTGCTAACAGTAAAATATATACCCACTTTTCATAAATTGTCTAAAAAACCATGGCTATGCTGGAATTAATTTTTTTTATAACGAATAAAATATATATCCTACATTTAGTAAATCAAATATTTATTACACTTTTAAATAAATACCCATTTTTGTATTTTCATCCATTCATTGTTTTGTTAAAACATTTTATTCAACAAAATATCCACAGTTCTTAGAAACCGATCGAAGAAAAATAAACAAATATTACATTTTCAAACATCTTGCATGGGAATTTTGCACTTATACAGTGCTTGTCGCAATTCTGTCTAGTGTAAAGCATCCCATTTTATGGTAAAGCTCATCAGTCCCCTTATTGCCCTGGTTTGCCCTATTTAAAATTCATGATGAAAAATATATTAAAAAGAAAAATCTTACAGCGAGTCATCTGCCTTGTTCCCTTTAATATGAAGAAAACACAGCTTGTTTTTTTACCATCAGTAACCTGTACTACACAAGAGTTCTGACACATGCATTTCAGGATAGATTAGGAATTGCCTGCTACATTAGCATAACATTAACATCACTGTCTCGATACGCAAAATCAAATGAATACCTTCCTGATTCACTGGCATGGACTTAAATTAAAAAGGAGAAAAAAAATCATTTTACATTTGTATTCCTTATTTCAAATCTTATGCTTTTTTTCGGCTTCTTAATAGCTGAACCTTTGAAGTTCATTATTCAAGTATTAACCCTTCCATACTTAATAACTTAAATAAAACTTGCCATATGTACACTAGTCAGTAAAGACAAATGACAACAAGGAAAATAAAGAATGTGTTATGTGAGCTAGTTACAATTCTAAAATTCAGGGCAAGTTAAGCTTTTAAAAACTATGGAGGGAATGAATTATGAATGAAATGAATGAAAACTGGCAAAAGTCATACATTTTATGACAAATCTCATTTTGCACTACTCTTGGTTTATCGGGAGGGGAGGCCTTCTTTGGACTAACAAACTCAGGCGCAGACATATTATCGGTGCAGAAAATGGAGATATACAGAGGCTCAGTAGGTATGGGGCCCACTATCACTCGAAAGTAGCTTCCTATTGTCTATTAGATTGCAGCTAAAAGCCTTAGAGTTATTGAACTGCATGGTTAAAAATTGCAATGTTAGAGAGAGGTGATGCTCTGTAATAACATATGTGAAATATATGGGCCAGTGGGATGGGGAGGGGGGGAATTTGGACAAATATTCATCACCCCAGGCTGCATAGCTTTTGGACATGAGGCAATGGCCAGATGGTGCTTCTTCCACAGAGCCTTGGGGAGTGTGGGGCCCAAATTACTGTGTTTTTTTTTTTTTTATAAACTGTAATTTTTATTAACATTTTGATAAAAGGACAGGAGGTAGCAAGACTTCAGTCGAAAGATAAACAAGAGAGAGATAATTGCTACCCCCCCCCCCATCAATTAACAAGGAACAATAATCTGGCAAATACAATAAAATGCAACAAGGAGAAAAGAAAAAAAAAAGAAAAAGGAGAAAACAGGGGGAAGACAGACAAGTAGGGAAAAACAAGAGGGAATAATACCGAAAGGGAGAGGAGTAGATGACCTGTCAGCAACCTAAAGACCCCGAAGAGTGCAATACGTATCCTATTGCGACCAGATAGACTGGAACGCCTCCACAGTGTTATTAATGCTCGCCATTAGGTGTTCAAGGGTGCGAATGTCCTTCATTCTGCCAAGTAAATCCGGCCCTGAAGGCGGGGACACCGACCTCCAATTACACGCTATAAGAGTCTTCGCAGCTGCACAGAGATGGAGGAAAAGGCGGCACGGTGCCCTGCTAAAGTGTTTAGCAGGGAGGCCAAGGAGGTAAATCAGCGGGTCTAACTGTACCCTCTGGAGAAAGAGAGCCTCTGTTACTGCCCCGACCTCCCTCCAAAAACCCAATATGAGTGGGCAAGTCCAAAATATATGATACAAAGAGCCATGACCTGAAAGGCACCGCCAGCACACTGGTAGTATAGTAGGGTTGAGGGAGTGGAGGAGAGCGGGGGTATGGTACCAGTGCATAAGTAGTTTGTATTGGGTCTCCCTATGAGTTATGTACATAGGGGAATTCACCGCTCGTGACCAAATCACCTGCCATTGACCTATAGTAATCGTATGACCCAGAGCCTCCTCCCATTTAGTCATGTATCGATGAACCACCGGTGTATTATCCCCTGGGGCAGAGAGGAGTTGGTATACATATGAGATAAAACTCCTTGTATATACGCCAGCTCAGCAAAGTTCCTCAAACGGGGAAGGTTGGGAGACCGTGAGTGAGTCAAATAATGAACGGACTAGATAAACAAACTGGTGATAGTGAAGCCACTCCGTTGACGGGAGGCCAAGGGTAGAGGTGGGAAAAGCAAAGGGCCTGAGCTCCAATGTAGGAGGGTCAAACATGTCCGCAATACGATAGAGACCCGCCTCCGAACACATCCGGACCATGCTAGAGGTCATGCCTTCCGGAAGCAGGGGGTTGTACAGAATAGTGACCATAGAGGACCTCTCAGAGGTCAAAGGGAAACGGCGGGAACACTCCAGCCATATCACTCTTGTAAACCTAATAGGGCCCAATAAGTCAGGGGGGGAGCCGACCCATACGAGGAAATTAGGATGCACAGGTGTCATCCACAACTTCTCTATTTCCATCCACTTTGTGTAAGCTGGGATAGTCGCCCAAAAGGGAATAAAACGCAGATGCATCGCCCACTAGTAATGGAGCAGATGGGGGAAGGCCAGACCCCCACACCCCCTCCCCGCCAACATGACAGAGCGGGGTATACAGTGGCGTCTGGCATTCCAGATGAACTGGAATATGGCTTTCTGTAGGTTTCTGAGCTCACTCCAAGGGACCGCCACTGGTAATGTCTGGAAAAAATACAACAATTTAGAGAGCAGGGTCATCTTGACCGCTGTAATGGATCCGAGGAGGGAAACTGGAAGAGACTTCCAGGAATCCGGCAGAGATCGAAGTTCCCGAAAAAGGCGCGGGTAATTTGCAGTGTAGAGTGTCGCATAGGATGGAGTAATACGGACACCTAGATAATTAATAGAGCCCGAGCGCCACTGGAAGTTATAGTTATTGCAGAGTAGAGCTAAAAGATCATTCGGGATATTAAGGGGAAGGGCCTCAGTCTTGGAGGAGTTAACCTTGTATCCCGAGAGGTTCCCATATAACTTCAGAACACGCAGAAGGTTAGGCAGAGTAGTGTGGAGGGAAGTCAGAGTAAGAAGCACATCATCTGCGAAAAGCGATATTTTAAACTCCTTATCCCGAACTGCAACTCCCCTTATGTTAGGATATTGGTGAATCATGGCTGCTAATGGCTCAATGCAAAGAGCAAAAATAAGAGGGGAGAGGGGGAAACCCTGCCGTGTCCCGTTGCTAATAGGGAAGGGAGTGGAGTTTGAATGGGGGAGTTTTATCTCCGCTGTGGGCTTAGAATACAAAAACCTGATTGCTGTTAGGAACAGCCCTGAGAAGCCAAAAGTCTGGAGAGTGACCAGCATAAATGACCAGTCTAAGCAGTCAAAGGCCTTCTCAGCATCCAAGCCCAGTAACAGAGTCGGAGTGGAATAATGATTGGCAACATCCACCAAGTCCACAGCTCTTCTGGTATTGTTGCACCCCTGCCTGCAGGGGACGAATCCCACCTGATCCTTATGAACAAGGGAAGGAAGGCAAGTATTAAGGCATTTGGACAAAATTTTGGTAAACAGCTTCAGGTCAGTATTTAGCAAAGCAATTGGACGATAATTGGAGCAATCCTGCAGGTTCTTCCCTGCTTTGGGGACTAGGGTGATATGGGAATGAAGCATAGTGGTAGGAATAGGGGAGCCCGAAAGGAAGGAATTAAATAAATCAACTAGGTAACCCGAGAGTTCCCCCTGAAAAGATTTATAATACAAGCATGTAAAGCCGCCAGGGCCAGAGGCCTTACCATTAGGTAAATCTTTCAAAACCCCCTCCAACTCCTCTGCAGTAACAAGGGCATTGAGCGAGGAGACGGCCTCCAGGGAAAGGGTAGGGAGGTGGCAATCGCCTAGGTATGTAGCCAAAGGGGGGAGGGGATCAGAAGATGACCATGTGCCAGGTTTAGGGAGGTTATACAACTTCATATAATATGATCTAAAGGTAGAGGCGATAACCTCGGGGTGGTGTTGAAGGATGCCGGCGGGGTCACGAACAGCATGAGGGGTCGAGGAAGCCCAATGGTCCCTGAGAGTCTTCGCCAAGAGGGAATGCGCCTTGTTTCCTCGTTCATAGTACCTCTGACGAGTGTACAAGAGGAGGCGTTGGACTTGGTGTGTCTCCAGAGATCGGAGATCAGCACGTGCCACTACTAGTTGATGAAGGACCCTGAGGGAGGGGCGAGCAGATAGAGTATCTGATAACAAGCGAATCCGGGCCAAAAGGCGCCGTCTCTGAGCCTGTCTATCAATTTTTAAACGCGAAGCCAAGGCAATGCAATGACCGCGCATAACCGCCTTGTGGGCCTCCCATAACACCGCAGACGAGGACACCAAACCTACGTTATCCTGGAAATATGTCACTAAATGTGGCCACAGGGTAGAGAGCATGGCAGGATTGCGAAATAGGGATTCGTTAAGGCGCCAGTGGCATTTTCTGGTGGGGACCGGAGCAGGAGACAACGTTACAATAACTGGGGCATGGTCAGACCAGGAGAGGTTCCCAATGTCAGTGTCCACCAGCAACCTAAGGGAGGGGGCGCTCCCAAAAAAATAATAAATGCACGTGTGAGTGTTATGAGGGTGGGAAAAGAAGGTATAAGAGCGTGCCGTGGGGTTATCGACCCGCCACAAGTCATAGAGAGCATACGAGCGCAATAGACGACGGAACTCCCGTGCCAATTGAGCCTGAGCATGGGACAGGGCCTTTGGGGTGGCTGCAAGTCTATCGGCATATTGAAATCCCCCCCCCCCACTAACCATGTAGCCGAGGGACAGGAGCGGAGGCGAGACAGCACCTGTCTCAGAAAGCGAATTTGGGAAGAGTTAGGGTCGTAAAGATTACAAAGGACAATAGGAGTATCATGGAGGGAGCCCTCAAGTATAATATAGCAGCCCTGCGGGTCGATATGAGAAGTCGAAACCGTAATCGGGCATGACCGGAAGAGGAGAATAGCCACTCCAGCCCTGCGCCGATCACCGGTAGCGGAGTATGCTACCAGGTAGTGGTGTCTAGCAAAGTTAAACGATCTAGCGTGATCAAAGTGGGTCTCCTGAAGAAAGGCAACATCAGCGCGAAGGGAGCGCAACTCTACCCTATTGATGTGAGGCAGCTCAAATAGTGATTCAGGGGGTGTAGGGGGAACTGCAACCAAACTTTGAGACTACTTCCTGGGATGTGTTCCTTGAGGGGGCTAGGGAGGAGGATCAGGCTACTAGGCTGGTAACTGACTACATAAACTTCTGTATGGACAACATTGTGTCAATCAAGTGCTACCCTAACAACAAGCCATGATTCACAAGGGAGCTGACAAGCCTCTTAAAAGAGAAGAGGAGAGCATTTGCAAGTGGAGACAGAGATGTATTGAAGATGGCACAGAAAGAACTCAGGGCTAAAGTGAGGGACTTCAAACTATCATACAAGGGAAGGGTGGAGAGTAAACTACCTAGGAACAGTATGAAGGAGGTATGAAAAACTTGGTGGACTATAAAACTGTGGAGTATAAGGCTATGGACGACAAGGAATACTCAGATTGGATGATCAGTTACTTAGGTTCAGTGATGGGGCTCTAGGACCAGGTGTAGGAGAGAATAAGACAGAGGTAACCTGAAACAGATGCTTTGGTCAATACAGCCAGATGAGGTGAGGGCTCAGCTGGGGAAGGTGAGAATTTGCAAGGCGGCTGCTCAGATAACATTGTTCTTAGAGTCTTGAGGGTGTGTAGCTCTATTTCCATTTGCTATTTGCTTACTGTGCTAAAGTGGGGGTCAAGAATGCTCTAATTCACCTTCTGCACAGAGTATACTCCCATCAAGGATGTCAGTGTCTAAATTACTTTCTTTGACTTCAATTGGCTTTTAACTCTACCTGGCCTGGGCTGCTAGAGTGGAAGCCAGGTCAGATGGAAGTGGGCAAATTTCTAGTCAATTGGATTAAAGACTCACAAAGAGAACACAGCAGGTCAGTTTAGGATCAATTTTCTGTAGTAGACTCATCAGTGGTATTGGGGTGCTGCGGGGCACGGTTTTGGTGCCATTCCTCTTCACTGTCTGCACATCCAACTTCCAGTAAGACTCTGGTCCATGCCTCTTGCAGAATTTTTCAGATGACTCAGCTATTGTTGGTTGTGTGACCAGAGGTGATGACAAATAATACAGGGATGTATTCTCATCTTGGAGCAGGGAAAATGGCACGTGACTAGAACCAGGAAAATGATAATTGACTTTGGGAATGTGAGGTCAGATATTACTCCAATTTGCATTGAGGGCTGCTATGATTAGACTGTAGACGCAGGGCCACAATAAAAGCAATAGCAGAGCATTGGCTGATAATTGCGAGCAGTAGAGACAGCTATATAAAACTAGCACACTTCTGTGATCCAAGATAGACCCACAGATGCCTTCACCAGAGCTGACTCCAAGGAGACATGGACTTGCACTGGATCTGGGAATCTGAATGGTCACCAAACAGATAAATGTACTAATAATAAATGCACTGCTGCAGAAACCAACAAAGAAGTTGTACCAGCAGGGTCAAAACCAGGAGAGGACCTAAGAAGCAGATACAGGAGACAAAAGCAATACCCGGAAAACAAACCAAGGGTCAAAAATCCAACCAGGAACATCAAAGAAGAATCAGGAGGAAAATTGGGAATCCAGGAAGCAAGCCAGAGGTCAGTAAGCAAACAGGTATTCACAGACAAAATTGAGACCAAACTAGGAGTAGCAAACTAAATTAGTCGGCACTAGTGTCAGGAGGGCGTGGTTTTATATAGGCATCTTCAGCTGCTAACTGGACCAAGCAAGGAAACCTCTGAAACTGCAAAAACTTCCCAGGTTGGCATGGTAATGTTAAAGAATCAGCAGCTGCATATAGAATCCTGACAAGGGCCAGGAGCTCATAAGGGCAAGGTCCTATAAATACTTGGAGTATATCTGGATGACAAACTTGACTGAACACTGACAAATTGTACTAGAGGGGGGCTAGCAAGCAGTTTTTATTTTGATATCTATAGTCCTTTGATTTCTGTAATAAGCCTTGTTTTATGTGGCTTCAGCGTGGGGGAGGCAATAATAGGACAGGGGACATAAAAAAGATTGATAACCTTCTCAAAACAGTGGGATCGATAGCAGGGTGACAATTCGACTACTGAGAGAACATCGTGAGGCAGAGGACTCAGATAAATTTAAATCAATTAACGAAAACCTCTCACACACTCTCCATTGAGTCCTTTTTGGGCAATAAGGCTCCTTCAGTGGAAGATTCGTACAACTTTGTTGCAGTATTGGAATATTCAAAAGGTCAATCATCTCCATGACTATTTCACTTTTCAATAGCACTAATTTCTCATTAGGTGAGTAACCCTACTGAGGGGGTTGGGGTGTATTAACCCCTTCATGCCACAGCCAATTTTCATTTTTGCATTTCCATTTTTCCCTCCCCCCATTCCAAGAGCTTATTGTTTGCGAAACAAATTGTACTTTGTAATGGCACCATTCAATATCCTGTACAATGTACTGTAAAGCTGGAAAAAAATTCAGAATGAGATGGAATTGGAAAAAAAACGCACATGCGCCAATTTCTTATGGGTTTAATTTTTACGGCATTCACTATGTGGTAAAAATGACATGTTACCTGTATTCTGCGGGTCAGTACAATCACGGCAATACCAAATTATATAGTATTTGTAATGTTTTGATACCTTTTAAAAAATTTAAAACTTTGCAAAATAGAAAAAAAAAATTGTGTTGCCATATTGTGACACCTGTAACTTTTATATATTTATGTTTATGGAGCTGTGTATGGCATTTTTTTTATATGGGACAAGATGGTGTTTTTATTTATACCATTTTGGGGAAGGTCTGATGGTTTGATCACTTTTTATTCCATTTTTTATAGGAGGCAAAAAGTTGAAAAAACAGCTATTTGGCCATTTTGATTTTTTTTCCCTGTTACTCCTTTCACCGTATGGGATAAATAATTTAATAGTTTGGGCATTTTGGCGCGGGGACAACCTCAGTGTTTATGTTTACTTTTGTTTATTCATTTTTATATGTGATCTAGGGAAAGGAGGTGATTTAAATTTTTATATTTTTGTGTTTTTTTTTTATACTTTAAAACACTTTTTTTTTCCTTTATTTTTATTTTCAGACCCCTTAGGGACCTTGAAACCTTGGGGGTGTGATCGCTCATACTATTTACTGCTATACTAATGTATTGCAGTGAATAGTAAAATCCCCTGCCTTCTATTACAGGCTGCCTATGGCCTTCAATAGGCTCCCAGCTGTCATGACAGCCAATTGCCGCCCTCCAATGACGCTCTGGAGGGTGGCATCGACTAAAGATGGTGGCGCCCATGGTGCCTGCACACTTTAGATGCTGTGGTCGTGTTTGACCACATCATCTAAAATGTTAACAGATGCAATCGGTGTTGGCACCGATTGCAGATGTTAGCAGCAGTGGCCGGCTGTATTATACAGCCGGCATCCGCCGTGTATGGAGAGAGCTCAGCTCCTGAGCTCTCTCCATACACCCCTTCACATCCAATCACGTACATGTACATCATTTTGGAGTTAAGTGTGTTATTGCTGACATATCGTACGAGGGACTCTCCCTCCCTGTACATGCACAGGGGCCTTCTCTTGTTTATGTCCTCCACTGGACAGACTTACTACAGTATATAGAGAAAATTATAGCATAAATTTATGCATAGATCTACTTTTCTGTGACTTGGACTGCCAAAAGATGAACCAAATTTATTTAGAGCTTTGTGCAATAGAAATGTTGTAATATATCACTCAACTTTTTTGCAGTGAAACTAAACAATGTTTAGGATACATACCACAAAAAAATGTATCACTAGAGTGCCACAAAGTGTACATCAATAAACCATGTTTAACCCCTTTTCAACAATCGCTGTACTATTACAGAAAATGGGGAGGATCGCCATCCTCCGGAATAAGATTTGGGGTGGCAATCCATTACCATCAGCGGTGAGCCTATTGAAGGTTGTTAGGCTTGTCTTCTATATGATTCTATTACAGGCTGTGCTAGGCAGCCTGTAATGCAGGGGAGATAAAAATAAAATAAAAAAAAAAAACATTTTTATTGAGTACCATCAAACATATGATGATAAATAACAAAAAGAGTGAATCACAAGTCAGCAATAATAATGCTGACTTACCTGCAGTAGCAAGTAAATATAATTAAGGGACATACCAACATAAGAGAAAAAAGAATAAACAACCAAATATTAAATAAAGAAAAATATAGTTTCAACCTACATTCCTGTACCTGGTATCAACTATCGTACAAAAATACACAAGATCGTATCCCAAGACCAGTGGTGCAGCTAGGGGTTCGGCACAGGGGGCAAGATGGGCAAACACATTAGTGGATCCCCTACCCAGTTATATACAGTGACCATATGCAGCATTCCAGTGGACAGTGTTTAAATTGTTTATCTTTTATTTTGTTCTTTTCTGTGGAACTGGTTGTATATATTGTGTTTGCATTGTATGTTATATGTGTTTTACCCCTTTTTGTATGTTAGCAGCTTCCCTTATGTGTACCCTTTTTGAGTTTATTCCATTGTGTTTGGCTACCCCTCTAATTTAGAGGGCTTGGTAGAGCCCTGGCCAATCACAGGCCTTCGTTGGGGGTGAAGACTATAAGTCTCCAGGGGACCTTTAGTCAGTCAGTGGTCAATTTAGTGTGTGCTAGCAACCCAGTCAGACATGCTGAGAGTCCTCTGCAGCTCTTGCGGCAAGAAGTAATTCCACAGCCCTACAGCAACATTATACATCCCTGAGACAGGGAAGAAACCACTGTCAGCCTCAAAGAGGCAAAAGTATGCCAATATTGTGGAAGAAGTTGTGGATCACAGATCCCACCAGCCAGAACCCATTCACATCCAGGTATCTGGGCCCCTGGGACTTCAGTTAACTCAGCCCCCATAGCCATAGTGGGAGAGGCAGAGACTTATATTTTGTTTGGGTTGACTTATTAATAATGTCCCTTAATTAAAGGGATTGTCTAGTTTCTATCTATTGATGATCTATCCTCGCGACGTTAGCCCAACACATACTCAAACTTTTAAAGGGGCGTCACCTAAATAATTGCCATTAATCATAATCGAGGTAAAATCTAAATCACAATTTTGATTTAGGTCATAAACCGCTCAGCTCTACTACCTGTGTTTCTCCGAAAATAAGACAGGGTCTTACAGTATATTATTTTTGGGTCCGAAAGATGGGTTAGGTACTTCTTTTCAGGGGATGTCTTATTTTTGTCCATGAACAACAATCCACTCACCAGTACCCCTTACACCCAAAACAATTAGAGTCTGCAAGTGCAAATGGTGGACGGGCCCCCACACACAGATCTGTGTCACTCCTGTCAAAAGCCTGTCACTGTTGTCCCTTGCCATTGCAGCAGCGTTCCACTGCAGCCAGGTGTAGCAGTTGGCTCCCCTTGATGACTGGAAGCAGCCACAATGGAGTGATGCTAGAGTGACTACCCGATCTGTGTGTGAGAGCCCGACGCTAATGGTAGTCAACTCTTATTGTTGTGGAGCACTATCTCACTAGTGCCAACTTGTACAGATAGCTCCCTTAAGATCAATGTCCAATTCTTTTTGGGGTGTGATTCTTTTGGGGGTGTCTGCTTTCCTTGAAAAAGGGTCTCCTGTATCTGTCCTACTGTATTCTATATACTTTTTTTACATATATAGCTGCCTGGACACTTTTTTTTTTAATGAACTGTAACTAGGGCTTATTTTCGGAGTAGCGCTTTTATTTCAAGCATACTCCAAAATTTCAAAAAAATCATGCTAGGGCTTATTTTTGGGTAGGTCTTATTTTTGGAGAAACGCAGTAAGGCCCCTTTCACATCATGTTTGTTACATCAGTTTAACTGATCAGTTTAACAGATCTGTTATTTTAATGAAAAAAATGATGTCAATTCATGCATCAAAAAAACTGATCCGTTAACAGATGTGCATCTGTTTGCATCAGTTTTTATGTGCTTCACCTAATACCATCAGGGGTAGCACACGTGGGGGAGGGGCATCCATTAGGGATTGATTGCCCCCCCCCCCCAAATTTGCTACCCATGATGGTATTAGGTGCATCCTCATGTCTGCTACACCCACATGTGCGATACCCCTAATCGTATTGGGTGAAGCACATGTAGGGGTGGCAGAGGAGCTGTCCCCATGCTCTCCAAGTTACAGCACAAATAACAAAAAAAAATTGTGCTGTGACTTGTAGTGCTTGGGGGAACAGCTCTTCTGCTACCCCCCACATGTGCTTCATCTAATACCTTTAGGGGTAGCACACGTGGGGGGGTTCAGCCATAAGGGATTGTTTGCCCCCCCACGTGTGCTACCCCTAAAGGCTGCTACCCCTTCCCTCAGCATGAATGATACTGCCATTTATGACCCCCTTAGAGAAATGGCTGCCGCCCCTCCCCCCTCCCCACTCCATGTCTCCAGCGCCACCCCAGTCCTGTCTTCTCCTCCTCCGCCACGAGTGCCACTCGTGTGTCGCGGCTCCGGAATGAGGTGGGGGAGGGGCGGCACTCCTGGCAGGGGAGGAGAAGACAGGACTGGGCTGGAGACATGGAGTGGTGAGAGGGGAGGGGTGCAGCCATTTCTCTAAGGGGGTCACAATCGCATGATCATTCATGCTGGGAGCAGGTAAGGGAGGGGCGGCCCGGGTGGCCCCTTCAAATGGCTGTATCTTCAGTTTTATACCACCTAGAAAAATGGTTCTCAGCTTTCATATGATGCCAAGATTTAAGAACTAGCTACAGTGCCTTGCGAAAGTATTCGGCCCCCTTGAACTTTTCAACCTTTTGCCACATTTCAGGCTTCAAACATAAAGATATAAAATTAAAATTTTTTGGTGAAGAATCAACAACAAGTGGGACACAATTGTGAAGTGGAACGAAATTTATTGGTTATTTTAAACTTTTGTAAAAAATAAAAAACTGAAAAGTGGGGCGTGCAATATTATTCGGCCCCCTTAAGTTAATACTTTGTAGCGCCACCTTTTGCTGCGATTACAGCTGCAAGTCGCTTGGGGTATGTCTCTATCAGTTTTGCACATCGAGAAACTGAAATTCTTGCTCATTCGTCCTTCGTCCGACCTCAGTGAGGTTGGATGGAGAGCGTTTGTGAACAGCAGTTTTCAGCTCTTTCCACAGATTCTCGATTGGATTCAGGTCTGGACTTTGACTTGGCCATTCTAACACCTGCATACGTTTATTTGTGAACCATTCCATTATAGATTTTGCTTTATGTTTGGGATCATTGTCTTGTTGGAAGATAAATCTCTGTTCCAGTCTCAGGTCTTTTGCAGACTCCAACAGGTTTTCTTCCAGAATGGTCCTGTATTTGGCTCCATACATCTTCCCATCAATTTTAACCATCTTCCCTGTCCCTGCTGAAGAAAAGCAGGCCCAAATCATGATGCTGCCACCACCATGTTTGACAGTGGGGATGGTGTGTTCAGGGTGATGAGCTGTGTTGCTTTTACGCCAAACATATCGTTTTGCATTGTGGCCAAAAAGTTTGATTTTGGTTTCATCTGACCAGAGCACCTTCTTCCACATGTTTGGTGTGTCTCCCAGGTGGCTTGTGGCAAACTTTAAACAAGACTTTTTATGGATATCTTTGAGAAATGGCTTTCTTCTTGCCACTCTTCCATAAAGGCCAGATGTGTGCAGTGTACGACTGATTGTTGTCCTATGGACAGACTCTCCCACCTCAGCTGTAGATCTCTGCAGTTCATCCAGAGTGATCATGGGCCTCTTGGCTGCATCTCTGATCAGTCTTCTCCTTGTTTGAGATGAAAGTTTAGAGGGACGGCCGGCTCTTGGTAGATTTGCAGTGCTCCTTCCATTTCAATATGATCGCTTGTACAGTGCTCCTTGGGATGTTTAAAGTTTGGGAAATCTTTTTGTATCCAAATCCAGCTTTAAACTTCTCCACAACAGTATTATGGACCTGCCTGGTGTGTTCCTTGGTCTTCATGATGCTCTCTGTGCTTTAAACAGAACCCTGAGACTATCACAGAGCAGGGGGATTTATACGGAGACTTGATTACACACAGGTGGATTATATTTATCATCATCAGTCATTTAGGACAACATTGGATCATTCAGAGATCCTCACTGAACTTCTGGAGTGAATTTGCTGCACTGAAAGTAAAGGGGCCGAATAATATTGCACGCCCCACTTTTAATTTTTTTATTTTTTACAAAAGTTTAAAATAACCAATAAATTTCGTTCCACTTCACAATTGTGTCCCACTTGTTGTTGATTCTTCACCAAAAAATTAAAATTTTATATCTTTGTGTTTGAAGCCTGAAATGTGCCAAAAGGTTGAAAAGTTCAAGGGGGCCGAATACTTTCACAAGGCACTGTATAACATAATCTGAGATATCATTAGTGCAGCATCCCAAAGTGCTCCTGCTTATTATGTTTGTCTTTGTGCCTCTGTGTTATGTTTGTACGTCTTGTCTATATGTTCTGTGTCACTGTTCTGCAGCTCTCCCTTGTACATATTCCGTTAGTTTCTCCATTGTTCACCTCTTCCATTTGGTACAGCCCTGGCCTATCAGCGGCCATTGGACAGGGTCTGATAAGACTTTTGTTAGGGCTTGAGTTTGGAGTTTGAGTTCTGGCAGTGAGTAGCAGAGGAGACAGTGAATGCCAACACTGTAGACTGAGGACTAACAGTTTCCAACACAGCCTCTGAGGAGGAGGAGGATACAGCTCTAGGCTCTTATAGAGATCAACTGTCTGACTTTTGGACATTGTGCCAGGAGCAGTAGAGGAGTCCTATGACAGGAGATGTTATCCAGGACCTACTAAAAGGTAACCAGACTCGTGCTAGGACTACCCCTGGAGTACAGCCCCCCAGTATCTGTTGCTTGAGGCCGAAGTGTGGAGTTAATCTTGGAGAGGAGTATGGCACTAGAGCCTGAACATCACTGGGCATCCCCTCAAGGCTGGGGAAATTGAATAGTGGGAGACTACTACCCCCATTTGGAAGATGCATGTTTCATTATTCAGTTGGGAATGTAATTTTGTAAGGAACTGCTGCATATTGTGGCATCCCAGAGCTGGCTATGGCTGGGCTGAGGGTGATCTCTGTGCATTGTATTATTTCCTGTTGCTTCATAGCCTGTGTGACATAGCAGGGGGTCCTGAGTCTCACACAACACAGCGCCACCTAGTGAGCCTCACACATGCATTACACCTCCCATAGGATTGAATAGTAACCAAATGTCCAATGGGAGGACATCGCCTGGGAAAAGGGGAGGAGTCAGCTGATCACTGGGTCCCCATGGTAACACCCCTGAAGGAAGGTCCTGCGTGTGAGGAGTTAGAATTGTGGAGTGTTAGGAGGAGGAGGTGAGGAGATAAGTGTGATGTCCTGTGAAGAAAGCAGTGAGTTTAGTGCAGGAATCTCAAGTCCTAGACAGGCCCAGGAAGGTTGGAGAGCTGACAAACTCCAGCTATTCAGAAGATCCTGTCCCCTGTCTGCCTAGCCATCGCCCTGAAGGAAGTCAAGCATCACTATCTTGTCAGCATGAGACTGTGGAGAGAACATTCTGGAACACGTGCTCCATAGCAAGTATCACAGGATCCAGGGGCCAAGGCCAGACCTGTGGAATATCCTGCCACCCTGACTATTGCACCCCGAAACTCTGAGCTATCAGGACCACATAACGTGAGTGGGGAATATTATGTACTAGTATCATGGTGGGCATCCTCCTATGAGCCAAATAGGAGCCCAGACGCACCTTAGGGCTGTAACACTGAAGTATAAGGGGCTAGGAACACCTTTCATCAAGTCTACCCTGCACCCCAGGACTTTGCTGTGTCACCAGGCGTACCCCGTTGTTTTGTATTGAAGAAACTGTTTAAGCATTTGTGCCTCCACACCCATGGAAGTAAAAGTTCAACTTTACAACCGTTTCTGTGTCTGACTCTGCACCGACAACATCAGGGCGCCCCAAACACCACCAGTCGGCACAGTATAGGGGAAGCGCCCCGGGGGAACAATCACCACCAACATTTGTGCAGCCCCCTCATCACCGGTACCAGTGGTGGTAACGTGGGACAGCACCAGCGCTGCGCCCTCGTGCCCAGAGACCGTGACAAGTCTGTGCTGTTTGTACCCCGCAATCCCAACTGCAGCGTTACCTTCCATCTGGTCACCGCAAGAAAAACTGGCGTCACGAACAGGATACGGGTGTGTGCCATTTTGAGAAAGTCGCCACGAAAAGTGCGCCAAATTGTCTCCAGAGCATCGGTCTTTATTGTGGACTTTGCTAAGATCAAGTTTATTCCCTGAGAGTGCTTGCCACAAAGAGGGGGGAGCCCTATACCCCTGAAGTAAGCCCTAAAGACTGTCCTCTCAGTGTGTTACAGCCCTGGAAGAGTTAAAACGCCCAGGACTTGTTTGCTGCGCCACATCGCTGTGTAAGAACGCCCACAAAGGGTTAACTGTATCTTGCAAAAGTGCGGGAGATTTTTAGCACTGCCCATGAGGCCAGGAGACCCATCTGCCGCCATCTTAGGAGAGCCCAGAATGCTGAGCGCAATGCTCCAGCGCACCCATACAAGAAAGGGAAAGGCGAACGTGCCGGCGCCATTTCTGACTCTCCGGTGCCACATCACCGTCCCTGCTGTGCACCGCTGATCTCTGGTCCACGCTGCAGTTGCTGTCAGTGAGTACTGTGCCTCCCTGTCCTTGTCTTCAGTCCTCCCACGGCCCCAGCGAGTGTTTTCCGTGTACCGTGTCCGTGGGGAGTGCCACCATTAAAGAGGGGGAGCACACCGTCAGCCTGCATCACAGTGACTCTGTTAATAGCTACAGCATTTTTAAAGGGACAGCATTCCAAGTTGTAGTCTCCATTCCCTGCCAGCAAGCAGTTGAGTTTCTTAAAGAGACGGCGACCTAATTTCAGTCATACCTGCAAACAACATGACTGAGCAAAGTGACATTGTGCCATCTGTTTCTAGTGATCCAGCAGTGCCCATGGCGAGCAGCCTACCATTCTCCATGCCATTTTACCCTGGCGCACCATGGCTGCCGCGCTACAAAGGGGAGGCGCATACCCTCAGGGACTTTCGTGAGAAGATGCTGTCTCTCTTCCAGTTCTATCCTCTGAATACAGAACAGCAGATACAGATCCTGCTGGGCCAGCTTGAGGGTGCTGCAGCTAGGGAGGTCAAATCCTGGCCTGCCTCTGACAAAAGAACCCCTGGGCAAATTCTGGACAAACTCCAGGTGAACTTTGACGTGCGATCTGTCTCCGAGGTAAAGATGCGCTTCTTTTCCAGACGACAACTACCTGGGTGAGACCCTGCGGGACTATGCTTTATCCCTCCAAGAGGCGTTCAGAGCTGTGGTGCAAGTGGATCCACGTGAAAATGTGGACTCTGATAAAATCTTGCTTGACCGCTTCATAGAAGGGGCGGGTACCACATTGCTCCAGAGTCAGTTGCGAATGCTTGCTGCACAACATCCCAGCATCACATTTGCTGACTTCAAGGCCCTTGCCATCCAGGTCTTGGGACAGGAGCAGCCCCAGCCGAGCCCAGTCATCTGTGCTCCCTCACCTGGACCCTCAACAAGCATTGCTCCAGTTGTCCTGCCACTACCTCTGGGTACCTCACCTGCCGCCCAAACCGCGCAGACTACACCAGCAGACTCCAGAGATGACCTCCTGGACCGAGTGGATCATCTGACCCGTGCCATGGAACAGATCACCGTCCGTCTAGATCGTCTGACCCAGCCGTCTTCATCGTCCAGTGATCCTTTGCGAAGTCTCAACATCTCACCTGAGTCGCCACCCAGACGTCCGTCTTCAGTGAAACCTCCGCAGAGTGAGAGGCCATACTGTACCTATTGCCATAGATATGGACACACCAGGCCTCAGTGTTTTCAGTTAAACGGGCCACCCCCGAGGCAGCGGGCCGCCCCTCGGGAGGAAAGAAGAAGGGCCCAGGTGAATCTTCAGTGCCATTGTCACGCTTCGTCTCAGCCTGCCCACACATCACAATCCGGGTGAACGGCGTCCCTCTGACAGCGTTGGTGGACACTGGATCTCAGGTAACAACCCTGCGCAAGCAGGTGTTCCTTAAACATTGGGACTTAGATGTGTTGAATAGAACACCTGACACATGGATAATTCTGTGTGCCAGCAATGGACAGCCCATACCACAGCAGGGTTATTGGGAACCCACTATCCAGATTGGGGACTTGAAACTGCCTAGACAGGGTGTAATTGTCACTGATGTAGAGGATGATAGGTTTGCAGTTGTAATATTAGGCATGAATGTTTTACGCCATTGCTTTGCAGAAGTGTTGGATGCCTTGCATGCCTCTCTCCTTACAGCTTCTCCCAGTGACCAGCAGACCATTCAGCGGGCCATTCGTGTACTCAATGCCCAGCACAAGTTCGCCAACAAACAAGGTGAAATTGGTCGAGTCCGGATCCAAGATACCCGTCCAGTAACCCTACAGCCTGGAACAGAAACTATGGTGTGGTGCCGTGCCCGTCCGGGCATAGAAAATCAGGACTACGAGGCCTTGCTACAACCCATACAGGTAGATGGCCAACCACTTGTCATGGCTGCCCGCAGCCTTGTCACAGTTTCCAATGGACGTGTTCCTGTCCGCTTAGTCAACTTGGGCGATGCTCCCGTGAACCTCCACAAGTTCCACTCTGTGGCCCTGCTACACCGGTTAGAACCAGAAGACATTCTCTCTGGTGATTCTACCGCCACACAGCATTCCACCCAAGCTGCTGAGAACATTCAGAATGGAGCCACGAAGTCCTGGTGGGATGAATTGAACGTGGGAGACGCCAATACCCCTATAGAGCACATCAATGGGGTTCGCAATGTGGCCAAGCGTTACCAACAGGCATTCAGCAAACACCCATTGGACTTTGGTAAGACCACGACCATACAACATCGCATTCTGACTGGCGACCACCATCCAATCAAGGAGCGTCACCGTCCAATACCACCAGCGATGTACCAACCGGTGAAAAAGTTGATCCAAGAGATGCGAGATGCTGATGTCATCCGGGAGAGTAACAGCCCCTGGGCAGCCCCGCTAGTCCTTGTCAAGAAGAAAGACGGAACCCTACGATTTTGTGTGGACTATCGTAAACTCAACAACGTCACGCACAAGGACGCATACCCATTGCCGCGGATTGAGGAATCTCTAACGGCTTTGGGATCAGCTACCTGTTTCTCGACCCTGGACTTAACCAGTGGATACTGGCAAGTCCCTATGGCGCCTGAAGATCGTGAAAAGACTGCGTTTACGACCCCGATGGGACTCTTTGAATTCAATAGTATGCCATTTGGGCTATGTAATGCCCCAGCCACATTCCAACGGCTTATGGAGAGGTGCCTCGGCCATGAGAATTTCCAGAGTGTGCTACTGTACCTGGACGATGTTATTGTATTCTCCCGGACATACCAAGAACACCTTCGTCACCTGTCCGAGGTATTCAAGGTACTTATACAGCACGGCCTAAAGGTGAAGCCCTCCAAGTGCTACCTGTTGAAACCCCAAGTTCACTACCTTGGGCATGTCGTGAGCGCACAAGGCGTCCAACCTGATCCTGAAAAGATCACTGCAGTCCAGAACTGGCGAAGACCAACTACCGTCAAAGAAGTCCGAAGCTTCCTTGGATTCGCAGGTTACTACCGGCGTTTCATACCACACTTCGCCCAAGTAGCCGAGCCTCTGAACGAGTTGTTGCGCGGTTGTCCCAGAGAAAACTACAACCGAAAGCTTCCGGTAGACTGGACAGCGCGTCAAGAGGAAGCCTTTCAAGCGCTTAAAGCACTTCTGACGCAACCACCAATTCTAGCCTATCCCGACTACAGTCAGCCATTCTGCTTGTACACAGATGCAAGTCACCAAGGTTTGGGTGCAGTGTTGTCCCAGGTTCAGGACAACAAAGAGCGAGTCATCGCCTACGCCAGCAGGAGTCTGAGAGGCGCGGAGAAGAACGACCAGAACTATAGTTCTTTCAAACTCGAACTTCTGGCGCTTGTCTGGGCCGTGACAGAGAAGTTTAAAGACTACCTGGCTGCCACACCCTTTACCGTGTACACAGATAACAATCCGTTGGCGCATCTGGACACTGCTCGACTGGGAGCCCTTGAACAACAGTGGGCCTCAAGACTCGCGAATTACAAGTTCTCTGTCAAGTATCGCAGTGGCAAGTCCAACGCTAACGCTGATGCACTCTCAAGGTTGCCTGTGGGAGAAGAACCACCCCGAGAAGACATCTGGGAAGAGGTGGAGATGCCACCATTCTACAACAAGTTTGCCCAACAGGTTGCTATTGGTGTCCCTGTAGAAGGAGAATCTCTGGCGAAAACAGCTGCCGAATCCCTCCAGGAGCCATCTCTGTGGAAAACGTTCCAAGAAGAGAGCAGAGTTTTAGGAGAATTGTCAGATTTCCTGCTTACAGGAAGAATACCAACCCGTGTAAAGAGAGGTCTTCATGACGTGGAATTAAAACGCCTTTGGCGACAGAGGAAGCGCCTGTTTGTCCAACGAGGCCTTCTACTTAGAAACACTCTTGATCCTGTCACAGGTGAAAGGCTTCATCAGATCCTCGTACCAAGAAGAGACGCACAGATGATACTTGAGGCGTATCATGACAGATCCGGTCACTTCGGGGTACAAAAGACCGAAGCTACCATCCGTCGTCGCTTCTATTGGGTTGGGATGAGGAGTGACATTGAGAGTTGGTGCCGGGAGTGTCCCGCCTGTAGTATCACCAAGGAAGGTCGAAGAGATCAGAAGGCCCCTCTACATCCAATTTAGACTCAAAAGCCGTGTGAAATTGTTGCTCTGGACCATGTGAAGTTGGGTCCCACACGTTCTGGCTACAGCTACGCTCTGACGATGGTGGATCATTACTCCAAGTTCCTTGTCATCGTGCCTGTCAGAGATCTTACAGCAAGAACTACGGCTGAGACCTTCTACGCAGAGTTTGTCCGCAATTACGGTTGTCCTGAGCATATCCTCACCGACCGTGGATCGGCGTTTGAATCCCAATTGTTCCGTGAGCTGTGTCAGTTCCAAGACTGCAAGAAGTTGCGAACCACAGCGTATCACCCTCAAGGGAATGGTATGTGTGAGAAGGCAAATCAAGTGATCATCGGCATGCTAAGAACAGCCGCAGTTACACCTGGTGTTGAGTGGCCTGAGCGTATCAAGGACTTGGCCTATATTTACAACAACACACCCCAAACATCTACGGGATACGCACCATTTTATCTAATGTTTGGAAGACAAGGTCAACTTCCTTCAGACTTAACCCTTGGTGTGAAGGTTCCTGACACCATCAATCCACTACCCATAACAGACTGGGTTGTTGAACACCGCCGACGTATGGAGGAAGCTAAAGAGATAGTTGAAACGCGCATGGATGAGGTTCGTAGGAGACAACAGGAGGATTACAACCATCACGCCCATGCAGTGCCCCTGAAAGTTGGCGACCGTGTATGGTTAAGGAATAACCATCGGAATGGGAAATTGGATCCATTCTGGGAGAAAGAACCATACAGTGTCATCTCCATACCATATCCTGAATCCGACGTGTATGAGATCTCTAAACCTGGGAGACAGCCCCAAGTAGTACACCGAAACCGTCTGAAGCTGTGCCTTAAAGAAGGACTACCCACAGAGGTGCCCCCAGCTGAGACAACGAGTACAGAGATCTTGTCACCGTATGAAGCAAAAGAGAGACACCCAACATTAACTGAGCATATGTGGGCGCCTAAACTACTACCATTTAGCTGTTATCCACCAATTGCTCTAGTGCAAGAGAACCCTTCGACAGATGATTTAATTGATTTCAGTGACTCTGTTCCTGATTCAAATCTCGTTCCACTTAGGCGTTCTGAGCGTACCACAAAAGGCATACCTCCAACACGCTATAGTGATGCCATGGCTGTCCTTGGGTAAAAGAGGTTAACTGTCTCTGCTTCTGTATATATGTTATTCCTGCTCTGATTACATTAATGTTTTTCCTGTGTGTATATACAGTATATATATAATATCTTGCCATGTAATATAGTATTTACATTTATATGCAACAATCCAAGCCATAGTGCCTGGCTCACCGAGCCAAGGAAGTTCTGTTACCCCTTTGCGGTATGGACATTCGTGCTAGAGTGCCTACTCTTCCTTACAGAAAGGACTGTTTATTGTTTCTCAGAGAGACTCTCATGATAATGGACACTCACGAAATTTGTGCCAGAGAGCCTCTGGACCCATTTGCACTACTGTTGTTTCTATATGGACTGTCTGATGGTACCGCCAAAAGGTTCCATAAGTCTGAGTTTAATTATCTCTCCGTTACCCTTCAGACTTCTCATGGACATTTCAGGACTATGCCGGGAGGTCTTACCTCAAGTTTCTAGGTATTATATTTTTCTAAACTGTTAGTGACATTTGCACTTTATTCGTATTTATTAACGTTATGTTACATTTCTCACCTTCACCCCAGCCCGTCGCCGAGGTCGGCTCAGTGAAAGAGGGGGGAGTATGTGGCATCCCAGAGCTGGCTATGGCTGGGCTGAGGGTGATCTCTGTGCATTGTATTATTTCCTGTTGCTTCATAGCCTGTGTGACATAGCAGGGGGTCCTGAGTCTCACACAACACAGCGCCACCTAGTGAGCCTCACACATGCATTACACCTCCCATAGGATTGAATAGTAACCAAATGTCCAATGGGAGGACATCGCCTGGGAAAAGGGGAGGAGTCAGCTGATCACTGGGTCCCCATGGTAACACCCCTGCAGGAAGGTCCTGCGTGTGAGGAGTTAGAATTGTGGAGTGTTAGGAGGAGGAGGTGAGGAGATAAGTGTGATGTCCTGTGAAGAAAGCAGTGAGTTTAGTGCAGGAATCTCAAGTCCTAGACAGGCCCAGGAAGGTTGGAGAGCTGACAAACTCCAGCTATTCAGAAGATCCTGTCCCCTGTCTGCCTAGCCATCGCCCTGAAGGAAGTCAAGCATCACTATCTTGTCAGCATGAGACTGTGGAGAGAACATTCTGGAACACGTGCTCCATAGCAAGTATCACAGGATCCAGGGGCCAAGGCCAGACCTGTGGAATATCCTGCCACCCTGACTATTGCACCCCGAAACTCTGAGCTATCAGGACCACATAACGTGAGTGGGGAATATTATGTACTAGTATCATGGTGGGCATCCTCCTATGAGCCAAATAGGAGCCCAGACGCACCTTAGGGCTGTAACACTGAAGTATAAGGGGCTAGGAACACCTTTCATCAAGTCTACCCTGCACCCCAGGACTTTGCTGTGTCACCAGGCGTACCCCGTTGTTTTGTATTGAAGAAACTGTTTAAGCATTTGTGCCTCCACACCCATGGAAGTAAAAGTTCAACTTTACAACCGTTTCTGTGTCTGACTCTGCACCGACAACATCAGGGCGCCCCAAACACCACCAGTCGGCACAGTATAGGGGAAGCACCCCGGGGGAACAATCACCACCAACATTTGTGCAGCCCCCTCATCACCGGTACCAGTGGTGGTAACGTGGGACAGCACCAGCGCTGCGCCCTCGTGCCCAGAGACCGTGACAAGTCTGTGCTGTTTGCACCC
Source organism: Leptodactylus fallax (assembly GCA_947044405.1). Lineage (NCBI taxonomy): Eukaryota > Metazoa > Chordata > Amphibia > Anura > Leptodactylidae > Leptodactylus > Leptodactylus fallax. The sequence continues at coordinate 1,020,654 of CAMRHE010000125.1, read as the reverse complement.
CGCAATCCCAACTGCAGCGTTACCTTCCATCTGGTCACCGCAATATTAAGTTGAAATTTCCAACTGTGTTTTTCACTAATGATATCCCAGATTATGTTATAGCTACAGTAGTTCTTAAATCTTTCTTATGACACCAGAACCATTTTTCTAAGTAATATAAAACTGAACATGCAGCCCAGAGGCGTAGCGAGCGGGGAGTCAGAGGGCGGCTGCCCCGAGCCCACTGACTTTTTGGGGCCCACCCCAGAGCCGCTATCCTTTATTTCTAACTGGATCGGTGTCTGCAGACACCGATATAGTTAAAACATATCCTGCAGCTTCACAGTATTGTAAACCGCAAGCTACATAAGGCTTGTGGTTTACAAGTCCCCAAGACCACAGACCGACATCTTCTTCTCACCCGGACGGAGCGATGACGTCACAACATCGCTCCACCTGCGCTCAGACACAGACGTCCTGTGCATGGACAGGGAGGAAGCGGCTGCGGCTCCATTCATCAGCATCGCAGGTAGGTATGACTTTTTTTTTTCTTTTTTTAGCGCAGTTGTGGGTATATTAATAGTATAAGGGGTGGATAGGAGGGGGAATTATATCTATAAAGGAGGGATTCATTAGGGGGCATTATGACGATGGGGGGGTCATTTATATAAGGGTTATTACGGGGTATTATGAATACAAGTGGGAGGTTATTTATATAAGGGGCCATCATTTATATTAGGAGGCATTATGAACATAAGGGGGTGGTCATTGATATAAGGGGTCATTAGGGGTGCAGTATTTATGTCAGGGGGAATCAGGGGCATAATATGAGGGTCAATTAATTTAATTAAAATTGCACTTGGGCTTTATTAAGACTAAGGCCCCACGTAGCGGGCTGCAGCAAAAAAAGTGCTGCAGGAAAAACCGCGGCGGTAACATTGTGGTTTTTCCAGCAGCGCTTTTCACAGAAGGTCTGCAGAGATTTCCCTTGTGGACTTTCTGTTTTCAATACACCTATATGGAAACCGCCAGTGTTTCCATAGGTATAATTGACATGCTGCAATTTCCAAAACCGCAACGGTTTTGGAAATTACAGTGCATCTGCTGCACATATTGTTCCGCAATGTGTGGATGGGATTTGCTAGAATGCCACAGTTTTTTTCTGTGGGTTTTTGCCACATGGGGCCCCATCCCCATTTTGCAGTAAAATACACGCAGCGGATACGCTGCGATTTCCAAAACAGTCCCAGTTTTGGAAATCGCAGCATGTTAATTATACCTATGGAAACGCCAGCATTTTCCCTATAGATATAATTGAAGCAGAAAGTCAACAAAGGAAACCTCTGCAAACATTCTGTGCAAAGTGCTGCAGGAAGAACCACGATGCATCGCCGCCGCGGTTTTTCCCACAGCTGTTTTTTGCTGTGGGACGACACGTGGGGCCTTGGCCTTAAGGCATTTTCCAGCTCATTTTTATTGATGATCTATCCTCAGAATAAATCATCAGTAAGAGATAAGTGATTCCCCACTGATCAGCTGTATGAAGGAGCCATGATGCCTGTTTATATCACACGCTGTCTGTTTATAGTGACCGTGTGATGTAATTCCAGTCTTGTCACATAGATGTGTATAGGACAAGGTTGTAGTTACATTGGATGGCGGCTATGAAAAGAATGACACTATGTAAACAAAGAAGGTGTCGCGGCGCTTACACAGGTACCACGGTTCATTCAAACAGCTGATCCTCAGGGTCCTGGGTCTTGGAACCCCAATAATTTTTTTTTCCCTTGTTTTTTTTTTTTTTCTTTTCTTTGTAATTAGGAAACACCTGGGGCATTATTAATAAGGGGAACTATTTAAAGGGGTGCACAGGGAAGTTATTAATTTAAAGATGCACTTGGGGGTATTATTCATTATGGGGGGGTATATTATATATTTTATAATTGGGGGTAGCAGCAGGATGGGGGCTTTGTATAGGTGAGGACAATGTGGGTCAGGAAAAGTAAGGAGCCAAAGATGTCTGTGTTGCAAACTTTACAGAGACTGGAAGAAGTGGTCATGGCCGTCCAGATATAAGAGATGGGGAATGTGAACGATTAGAGAGACGTCACCAGTAAGTCACTAAATGTTACTGCACCGTATTCGCCTAAATCGTCTGCAGAGCCCTGTGTAGAGCCGCTATATACCACTATACGCTCACAGTATACTCATAGTATCGGTATAGGAACATGTCCAAGTTGGGGGCCCACTTGTACATGTTCGCCCCCCTGTGCTGAACCCCTAGCTACGCCTCTGATACAGCCATTTGAAGGGACCATTCCCCCCTTTGGTAAATGCTTCATTTCTGCATATTTACAATATAACTGTCTATGGACTTTCGCTAACAACATCTCAGTTATAGGTTTACTAAGCAGAATATTACAGCCTGTTTTATAATAAAAATAAATTTAGATAGGATAATGAAGTATATTACAAAAATGGTCATCAAACACCTCCCAACACAATAACGAAAAAAAACAAATGGAAGTTACACTTACACTTTTGAAGAGGCTGCAATGCTCACATAAAGCTATGACAACTTCTTGTTTTATCCACACCCTTATAGCTGCCATACGAAGTAATTAAAACTTTGTCCTAAATATATAAGTGTAAGTCTGAAATCGCTGCTATGAAATGATATAAACAGTGAAGGGGTCATGGCCTTTGACGGATGTCGCATCCCCTTCAAGCAGCTGACCAGCAGAGAACTCAGAGGGGCCACTATGGGACAAACATAAAAACCAGTGTTACTCACATCTCCTGCTCTCCGGCGCAATTCCAGACTTGGGATACGCCGGCGTAATTATGTGTCACGATGCTGGCCTGACCCACGTGATGTCTGTGACGTCACTAAGAGGCGGTACTGCAGTACTTACACCACTGCCTACCGTATAATGCACCACAGTAGCCTAATTCAGTATAATATGCTCCCCAGGGGCCACACAAAGTGTACTGTTACACAGTGGCCCCACACAGTATAATACAGTCATGGCCGTAAGTGTTGGCACCCATGAAATTTTTCCAGAAAATTAAGTATTTCTCCCAGAAAATTATTGCAATTATATGTTTTGTTATACATTTCCTTTTTGTGTATTGTAATAACACAAAAAATGATTTAATTTCACACAAAACTTCAAAAATGGGCCGGACAAAATTACGAACACCCTAAATTTAATATTTGGTTGCACACCCTTTGGAAAAAAATAACTGAAATCAATCGCGTCCTATAACCATCAACTAGCTTCTTACACCTCTAAACTGGAATTTTGCACCACTCATCTTTTGCAAACTGCTCCAGGTCTCTCAAATTTGAATGGTGCCTTCTCCCAATACCAATTTTAAGATCTCTCCACAGTTGTTCAATTGGATTTAGATCCAGACTCATTGCTGGCCACTTCAGTGCTTTGTTTCCATCCATTTATAGTACTGCTGGAAGACCCATGACCTAAAACGCAAACCCAGCTTTCTGACACTGGGCCCTACATTGAGACCCAAATTCCTTTGGTAATCTTCATATTTCATAATGCCTTTCATCCAAATACTCTTCGTTCAACCAGGCTATGCAAATGAATAACATACTGACACAACCTCAGGATAAAAACAGAGGAAAGGGCTAGGCAGCATGCTACTACTGAAAGCAGTTATGTTAGTGACATTTTAGAAGTAGGGAATAACTTTATGGAATTAATTTTATTGGTGGGCAATCAGCAGTCCATTCTGACACTGCTGGCAATGTTTACCCTGTTCCTTCTCACACAAAGGAGCAGATGCAGGTCCTGTTGCTGGTTTGATGTCCTTTTACAGCCTTATCCGGCTTTCCTTCTATAATGGCCATTTCCTGGTTTCTATTTCATTTTCTTGGGATTGTGCTGGGAAACACAGCAAACCGTTTTATGATGGCACATATAGATATGCCATTCTGAAGGAGTTGAACTACATGTGCAACTAGAACGGGCTTCAGGTACTCTCTCGTGCTACAAGAAATGGCAATGAGACTAGCAAAATGCAAAATTAGAGGAGACTCAGGAAGAATAGTAGAGATACTAATTGTTTGTGGCCACCACCTACAAAATCAAGGCCTTCTGGGGATGAGGGTTTTGTCTTGCTCTTGCTTATCCAGTGCACCTTGCTCTTAAATTTGTATAATGAAATTTGAAAAATAGAGGAACCATGCTGTTTTTTTTTTTTATTTTACTTTATGCCACAAAATAATCCCCACAATCTGCCAAGGTTGTAACTTTGCCCTATTTATTCATCACTGTAACATAAGTCTTTGGGGCATATTTATTAAGCTACTTGTGCCTTTTTGGTGAAAATTACACCTTTTTCTGCACTGCGCTTTATTTATGAAGCATTTGTGCCTTTTTCCAGATGTGATGCTGCCCTCACCACTTTTGCTTTTTGTCAGGAAAGGGGGAGATGGCGTAAATTGAGATCCTTTTCAAAATGTATGACTTGTGCCTTTTTAAAAAGGAGAAAAAAAGGTACAAATCCACTCCAGTACATGGGCAACGTAAAAAAGCCTGTCAGGTCAGACGGCTTTAAAAAGGGGCAATCGCACTCCACATGACTGCTGAGGCCAATCAGCAGCCTCAGTGGTCGCTGGAAAGGGACCTGCAACATATGTGAGTGACATCACCGGTCTCTCTTTAATGACCGCTGGGGCCGCTAATTGGCCTTAGTGGTCAGATGGCGTGCAGGGCTTCTGAAGAATGAGACAAGGTGCGTGACCGAATGGGCTGTGCTGGCCGACAAAAGAGTGCTGGAGAGTGCTCCGGAGTTTGTCTAATTCCTGGATAAACCCTTTAAAATTAAAGTCCCATATTGCACACAGTATAATGTCCCATTGTGGCCCCTTCACACAATATAATGAGAGGTTCACTAGACAAATACTGTCAGTGCCGCCCACACTTAGGGACCATAAAGCTATAGAGCGGCGGCCAACGAACTGCACTCTGCAGCAATAGTCATGGTAAGGGACCTCGGGCAGGTAGCTTGCTGGCCGAGTGATCTACTGTATATTCAATGCCCATTGGTCAGCCCACTGGGAATTTTCCAGGTGATATACCTTACAAATTCACCCCTGACTATACATTTCACATGCATGCTAACGACCATTTAATTAAAAACCTGTGGTGTACTAAGCTAGTAGAAATGAGCTATTCATTACAGCAATTAAAAACTGCATGCAGCTCTTCAATAAAAAAAAAAAGTGTCAGCTAGAGATGATCGAATTTCTCAAAAGTTCGATTCTGCAGTTCGATTTGAATTTCCCAAAAAATTTGCTTCGATCTGAATTAATTTGCGGCAAATATCGTTAAAAAACACCTATTGCCTAGCTTCAGAGAGCCTGTATATTGGTATAGAACACTGTGCCTTGCAGTAACACGCATAGGGAGCCTACTGTGGTAGTGAAACAATACTGTGAGTCATTATGACACGCACATGACAGTCGTCGCTCTTAGAACCACTGCACACTTCACTTATTTGCCAGTTACAGGGCCAAAACTGACCAACTAACTCAAGTGTGAACTTAGCCTTACAGGTCCATGTTAATGCCAGGTAGAAAGAACCGTACAGAGGTCCAAGATTCTACTGTTGCATGAAAGAGCGCACTCCTTTTACACCGTCGTCTGCCAATTCCACATAATGTCTACAGAGTGGCAAGGCAACATAATGTGGAGATGGCAGCAGCATGAGGAGGCCACAGAGTGGCAAGGCGACATAATGTGGAGTTGGCAGCAGCATGAGGAGGGCATGCAGTGACCCAGTGGCAGCAGCATGAGGAGGGCATACAGTAACCCAGTGGCAGCAGCATGAGGAGGGCATACAGTGACCCAGTGGCAGCAGCATGAGGAGGCCATACAGTGAAACAGTGACAGCAGCATGAGGAGGACATACAGTGACCCAGTGGCAGCAGCATGAGGCGGGCATACAGCGACCCAGTGGCTGCGGCATGAGGAGGCCATACAGTGACCCAGTGGCAGCAACATGAGGAGTACACAGAGTAACCCAGTGGCAGCGGCATGAAGAGGACACACAGTGACCCAGTGGCAGCAGCATGAGGAGTACAGAGTGACCCAGTGCAAGCAGTATGAGGAGGCCATACAGTGACCCAGTGGCAGCAGCATGAGAAGTACACAGAGTGACCCAGTGGAAGCGGCATGAGGAGTACACAGAGTGATCCAGTGGAAGCGGCATGAGGAGGACATACAGTGGCCCAGTGACATTGTGGTGTCAGCAGCCTTAGGAGGCCATACAGTGACCCAGTGGCAGACTGTGGAGGTGGCAGCAGCGTGAGGAGGCCATATAGTCACCCAGTGGCAGAGTGAGGAGGTAGCAGCAGCATGAGGAGGCCATACAGTCACTCAGTTGCAGATTGTGAAGGTGGTAGCAGCGTGAGTAGGCCACAGAGTGGCAAGGTGATATAATGTGGAGGTAATAGCAGCCTTAGGAGGCCACACAGTGACCCAGTGATACAGTGTGGTGAGGCAGCATGGATCATTTAATCTGCTGCACCAGGCATTGGTGGGTGGAAATCCTGGCTGATCCACGCCTGATTCTCTCTTCACAGAGGTCAGTCTCTCCAAATTTTGGGTTGACAGGTGAGTTCTCCTTGGGGTAACTATGGCCCCCAACACACTAAACAACTGCTCTGATGCCACACTACTGGCCGGGCAGGACAGCTTTTCCAGGGCAAACTCGGCCAGTTGCAACTACAAATCCAGTTTGGTTGCCCAGTAGTCCAGCGGATCTTCGATGACGGGAGGCAGGGTGCACTCTAAGTATGCCACCACCTGCTGTTTCAAGTTCTGCTCTGTGTCTAGCTGCTGATGAGCAGTTTCTTCACTATGCGGCTGAAGAAAGCTGCTCATCAGTGACTGTAGACTCAGGCTGCTGCTGATGGAGTCGATACTGCTCCTGCCACCCCCACCCCCTCCCACAGCTGCCATGCTAGTGCAAGTTGAGTGCTCAGGGCCCCTCCCGGTCGGACATGCTAGAGGATGGACGATGGCGCAAATCGGCAGCGGCCAACTTGCTACATAGCATGTCTCTATAGTAGTTCAGTTTGTCCTCCCTCTCAGCTGGTATAAAAAAGGCCCCCATTTTTCCCCGGTAGCGAGAGTCTAACATGGTGGAGAGCCAGTAGTCATCCCTCTGCCAAATAGTGACAATTCGGCTGTCACTGCGCAAGGAAGTGAGCATGCATCGGGGCCATTTGCGCAAGTGACTCCGAGGGACTCCCTGCATCCATCTCCACTACATACTGCCACGGTGTGTCTGGGTCATCTGCCTCATCCTCCTCATCTCCCTCTGGCTGTTCTGGTTGCTCCTGCTCCTCCTCTCCACCCATTTGGCTACATATTTGTGCACCAATGTCCTCCCCATCCTCCAGTTCAGCCCCCACAGGACTCATGTGGCCATGAGATTTAGACGCCACATCTCCAGTCCCCTGACCAGCCAGATTGAAAAGCATCTTTTCCAGGATGTGAATCAGTGGAATGACATTATTCATCCTGTAGTCCTGGCGACTGACTAACAAAGTGGCCTCCTCAAAGGGAACGAGCAAACGGCAGGTGTCATGCATGAGCTGCCACTGGTTAACATTAAAGTTACACAGAGGAGTACCTCTGTCCACTTGGATCATCAAGAAATCGTTTATGGCTTTTCTCTGTTCATATAGTCGATCCAACATATGGAGGGTTGAATTCTAACGGGTGGAAACATTGCATATCAGCCTATGTTGTGGGAGGCCGTTCTGCCACTGCAGCTCAAGGAGGGTGTGCTTGGCAGTGTACATGTGGCTGAAGTGCATGCAAAGTTTCCTTGACATTTTTAGGATGTCTTGCAGATGGGTGGAACACTTAAGGAAACGCTTGACAACCAGATTGAACACGTGCGCCATGCACGACGCATGGCTCAGCCCTCCTTGATGCAGCGCCGACACCATGTTCTTCAAGTTGTTGGTCACCATTGTTCCAATTTTAAGTTCTCTTGGAGAAAGCCAGGATTCGATTTCTTGATTGAGGACACGAAGCAGTTCCTCCCCTGTGTGATTTCGTTCGCCCAGGCAAACGAGGTGTAGAACAGCGTGACACCGCTGTGCCCTGCACATGTGGTATGCTGGAGGAGTACTGTGAATTGTTCCTGCAGTGGAGGATGAGATGGACATTGTTGCAGGACCAATGGCGTGAGAACGTGGAGGCAGAAGTTGTGTTACCTGTCCAAGTTGCTGGTGTGTCTGGGCAGGCACCACATTAAACCAGTGGGCCGTAAATGACATATATTGTCCTTGACCATAGTTACAGCTCCACACATCGGCACTGCCATGCACTTTGGCAGACACCGACAGGCTCAAGGACTGGCCCACCTTCTCTTTTACATATTTGTGCAGGGCTGGTACTGCCTTCTTGGCAAAGAAATGACGGCTTAGGACTCTCCACCTTGGCTCGGTGCAAGCCATCAGTTCTCTGAAAGTGCAGACTCCACCAATTGGAAAGGGAGGGACTGCAGCACCAGCAACTTGGACAGGAGCACATTCAGCTTCTGCACTGTTGGATGATTGCACGCATACTGTTGTCTCTTAGATATACAGTAGATTCTGCAATCGATTGCTGACGCAATGACTGACTACAAGAAGGAGCAGGAGCATCACGATCAGCAGATGATGGGAAGGGGACACAGCTTCCGTTAGCTGAGGTGGTGGAGCCTTGACTGCCTGAAATGGGGTGCATGCCACTGGGTACTGCAGCGGTTGCTGAGGCAGGCTGGACCACTACATTGGAGCCACGGTGATGCTGCATATGGTGACACAGGGCTGTGGTGCCAACATTGGCACCCTGGCCACGCTTCACCTTCTTCCCACAGATTGAACATATGGCAATGTTCACCTCCCCTGGCGCCTTTACAAAAAAGTGCCACACCGCTGAGTAGGTGATTTTACCCCCAACACTGCGCAATAATTGACTGTTATTGCCACTGCCTCCGTGAACCCCTGCACCACTGCTCTCCGGGCAGTTAGGCTGCTGCGAAGCGGTGGTCTACCCCGGGCACACTTAGCTCCCGACCTGCCACTCTGCTGACTCCCCCACTGCCTCATGGCCAAGCTGTAACCCTCTTTTCCTGATGATGATGAAGCCCCTCGTCACCCAGCTCCCAATTATGATCTGCTACATTGTCATCCACTACTGTATGCAGGTCACTGATGTCCTCCTCAACACCAGCAACCACGCTACTCTCCTCATCACTACTTGCCCGCCTACTGGAGGAAGCTGCGGATGTCTCCTCCAGATCTTGGCTGAGCAGTAGCTGCTGACTGTCCTCTAGTACCTCCTCCTCACTGTATAGTGAATCTGAGCCCACAGCATAGAGTACTTCTCTAGCTGAGGGAACAGAAAAGGACAGAGGCAGGTAGAGGACAGGTGAGGGCAGAGAGCCTGCTGCCGGGCCATGCCAACTAAGGGTTGCGTCTGTCGAACCCACCGACTCTTGGCTGGGGGTGTCTGATGTGACTTTGGATGAATTGAGAAATGTCCTGCAACTTTATACTGGGAACAGAATGGCGAATATGGTCCTTATGGTTTTCCACACTAAAAAAAAACCTTTAAATAAGTGTTAGGATAACAGCTAACTGCACAGATCAGTGGCTATTATTAAATTTTGCCACTACTGTATAGAGAAATGGCCTGTAATTTTATACTCTGAACAAAATGGCGAATTTGCCCTTTATTTGTTTCCACATTAATAAACGCCTTGAAAAAGGCGTTAGAACAAATAACTGCAAATATTAGTGGATGATAATTTTTCTTTGGCACAGTAGTACAGTAAGGCCGGACCCGGGTGAAACATGGGGGGAGGCCGCCATGACAGGGCCTGACGGGGTTGTCTTCAGGTTACTAGGGGAGGGGTTAAAGAGCCGTGGCGGGAGTAGCTAGGGAGAGGGGTTATAGGGGACTGGCGTGGGCTTCCCGCAGTCCGTAACGCGGTGATGGAGGAACAGACCCGCCCGCCCGTCGAGTTACTTACCTGCGGGATGTCGGATCTGGAAGTCCTCCTGGGGCAGCTCCGTGCTGCTGCTGGCTCTGTAGACGCTGCTTGGTTACGTCAGCAGGTGCAGGGGATCGTCGACGCGGTCCCCATCGGTCCGGCGCTGTGTTCTCCTGGTCCTGACATGGCGCTGGCTGCCTCCTCTTCACCCCCTCCTTCCATGGTTCCGGTGGGCGGGGCGGGGTATCGGCTCAGCGGCAGTGTCGGGCTAGGCCGCCGGAGCGTTTGAGCCCGGATACGACACCTAGGTCCCAGCGCCAGCTGCGGAGCCTTTCCAGGGACCCTCCAGGCCAGCGAGCACGCCCTGCAGCTTCGGGCAGTGGCCCCCGGCCTGGGAGGCATCCAACTCAGCAGCCCGGACCAGCGGTGGGGAGGGGGCGGAGCTCGCGGTTTGAGCAGCCCCTCCCCCTTGCCACCTTGACTCCTCCTCCCAGTGCAGCCATGGATACGGTGGCCCCCACTGGCGATGCTCCAGTCGGGGGGGCTGCTAGCTGGGTAAGCAGACGTCTGAGGCCTCCCAGTTCTTCACGCCAGTCTGCTGGAGCGGCCGGGCGTACTTCGGTGCCTATGGATCGGCGGGCGGCTTCCGGTGGACGGTCGCCTGACCGGTCCTCATCATGGCTTGTATCGGCCTCCAGACGGAGGTGCTCTTCGTGTGCTGGCTGTTCCAGGGCCGCAGTGGCCAGTGACGACAAACAAGACTCCGATGGTGACGACTTCCTGGATGCGTCTCGTCAAGTGGATTCGGCACAAGCGGCTGGTGGGATCACAGCTTCTGCGCAGCTGGGTGAGTGTTTGTCTTTGTCTGGTTCTGTGCCGGCGTTGTTTAGATCACAGGCGTGAGGGGAGGGACCCGACGTGGGGGTTGGGGATAGCCAGGCGGCGGCAGGGCCGGCTGCGGGTTTAGGTGAGGAGCTGCGGTCGCTGTTAGGCTGGCTTCGTGATGTATTGTTGCGGTCAGGAGGGGAAAGGGGGGCGGCGGGTTCCCCGGTGTCGGCATGGGTTGGGGGATCCCCACCCCCTCCGGTAATAGTTTTGCTGTCAGATAGTTTGGTTCGTAGAGAGGCGGGGGTAGAAGGGTTGGTCCAGATGGAAAAGGAGGAGGACGGTATTCATTTAGATGACAGAGCCAGAGGGTGCTTTGAGGGTCCCCTGGGAGCTCATCTAAAGGAGGTGAAGGATAAGATTTGGCGTGATGAATACGTCGAAATCTTTTCCTTACTACTGTTAGCCAAATTCAAACTGGACAAGGGGAAGTGGGATGAGAGCAAGAAGGAGGAGGAGGAAAAGAGGTGTAGGATTTAGTCCTGCAGATGTTTACTAATTGGATGCAGGCATTCGCTATCCTTGCCAGTGTTATTGGTGAGAAGACTCCTGAACACTGTTCGGGGCTCTTCTGTTACTTGGACGCTATCGGGGAGGCTTACCGGGTTTATGGGGGTCTGACGTGGCTGTGCTATGATGAGCAGTTCCGTCAGCGCAGGGCGATCCGCCTGTCTATTCGGTGGGATCAAAAAGATATCGGGTTGTGGCTGAGAGTTATGGCCCCTTCCCCGATTTGGGAAGCCCTTTCAGGGAGCGGCCGGTTCATCCAGCCCTGCCAGTCAGTCCCCAACTGGGCAGGGGGCTGGTGGTAAGACAGGATTTTTTGGGTGGTGAGGGACCTGGCGGGTGTCGGGTCTGTTATCCACTACTTGGATGATTTTTTCTGCCTTGGTCCTGCCGGCTCCCCCGTCTGCCATTCATTGCTTTGGTCTTTTGAGTGGGTGGCGGCGCGTTTTGGAGTCCCCCTGGCGCCAGGTAAGACTGAGGGCCCATGCACGTGCTTGAGCTTTCTGGGTATCACTATTGATGCCGAGTGGATGGAGTGCCATTTACCAGAGGACAAGCTGGTCGCGCTCCGGCAGGAGGTAGAACGGGCTGTGAGATTACGTAAGATTACACTTCGGGACTTGCAGTCGCTATTGGGAAATCTCAACTTCGCATGCAGGATCATGCCAATGGGGCATGTGTTTTGCAAGCGCTTGGCGGGTGCTACGGCAGGGGTGTCGTTGCCCAGGCATTTTATACGGCTGACGAGGGATCACAGAGACGACTTAGAGGTGTGGGCCAGATTTTTGAGTATGTACAACGGCCGCTCCTTGATTATGTCGCCCGTGGCTGACGTTTACGATTGGGACTTATACACGGACGCGTCCGGGTCGGTTGGTTTTGGGGCTTTCTGCTGGGGACAATGGTGTGCGGACCGGTGGCCAGCAGATTGGGTGGAGCAGGGGTTGGTTCGGAATCTGTGTTTATTGGAATTATTCCCCATTGTGGTGGCGTTGGAGGTTTGGGGGGATCGTTTCAGAAACAGGAAGGTGCGTTTCCACTGTGACAATCAGTCCGTAGTTGGTGCCATTAATTTGTTGACGGCGTCCCCCCCTTCCCCCGATGGTTCGCCTGTTGCGGCACCTGGTGCTGCGTTGCTTATCTCTGAATGCTTGGGTTGTGGCTGTTCATGTCCCGGGTGTTACCAATGTAATTGCCGACTCTCTTTCTCGGTTTCAGTGGGAGCGGTTTCGGCAGGTGGTTTTCGTTTTAGGGGATGGGGGGGATGTCACTAAGGAATTTTTGGTGTTGCAGGCGTTACGGGGTTTCCGGAAGGGACGGTCCCGCCCGGACGGGCGCAGGCCTATTTCTTTTCAGTGCTTGAACGTCTGGGTAAGGCTTTGCGGGGAGCATGTTCTTCGCCGTTCGAGGTTGCTTTGTTTCAGTTAGCTTTTTCGCAGGTATTTTTTGGTGCCTTGAGGGTGGGGGAATTGGTGTCCCCGTGTAAGAGTAAGGCTGGAGGTATCCTATTTCAGGACGTGTCATTGGGGGGGGCCAGGTGTTGAGTTTGTTATACGGAGATCTAAGACAGACCAGTCAGGCAGGGGTCAGAGAGTCTGTTTGTTCCCTGTGACCAAGTCCACTATGTGTCCGGTGAGGTGATTTGAAACTTTTAACGGCTTTCGACAGTGCCATTTGGATGGGTCATTTTTATTGCGTTATCAGCTTACGTGGATGTTTAGGAAATGCTTGGTGGTTTTGGGCCTTGATCCGTCTGTTTTTGCTCCAAATTTGTTTAGAATTTGTGCTGCTACCGAGGCCTCTGTGTGGGGGTTGGGTCCAGAGGTGGTGCGTCGGCAGATGGGAGTCACGTCGCTTCATTTCATATGTGCGCCCCCATGTGTGGTTTTTGTTATACATGTGGTGATACTGCCATCTGTGTTTTATGGTGCCCCCGAGCCTGTGGTTTTTGCGGCTGGGGGTAACTTGGTGTGATGGACAGTTTGGTGGCCAGATCTATGTAGCTCCAAGGACCTCCCCCTCAAGAAGTATATAGATCTAGAGAGAGATGTTTATTAGGGAAAGGTGGGGTTAATTGTTATTTAATTTGTTAGTTATTTGTTATTTAAATTGGTATATAATTTGTTGTTTCATTTATTTGAGGAGTTTATTTTAAGGTATTTATTTGGGGTTTTGTATAAAATGCGGTTTATATATATTTGTATTGTTATTGTAATATAATGGCTGCTGTGGCCAATTAATCCAACCTAATCTGAGTGAGGCCGGACCGAAGGCAAAGCATGGAAGGGGAGGCCTGCATAACAGGAGTTAGCCAGGAGCAGACAAGGGAAGATGCTAAGGGGTTAAATTGGCAGCTGCAGGGAATGTAGATTGGTATGGGGGGGAGGGTTTGATGAAAGGAGGTGGGGGGAGGGAGTATTTAAGGAAAGGGCGGGAAGATTCCCTCTACTTTCAGTGAAGCAGAGGGTGAGAGAAGCCAGCCAAGCACCTCTGCTAACTTCAGCCCACCACCTAAAATGTCCAGTGTGGAAGAACTTCTGGCCCAGCTCAGAGATGAGGCAGGAGTGAGAGGGCCTCAGTGGCTGCAGTCCCAAGTTCAGGGATTGCTCCAGGGGTCTGGAGAGGAGGCATGCCACCCCTCTCCTTCTGGCAGACGGCCGCAGAGGACTAGGCCTCTGGCGCGCCTTAGCCCTGAAGAGACCCCTCGGGCCCAGCGCCGAGTAAGGAGCCCCTCACGGGACCCTCCGGTTCAAGCGGCTGCTCGGCGCGCTGCGGAGCGGCCGTCTAGGACCGGGAGGAATCCAAGGCAGCGGCGGGGCCTGCAGCAGGAGAGGGGACTCCCCCCTCCCTCATCAAGTACCTTCAGGGAGCCAGGAGACGTTGCGGTGAGCCTTCCGGCAGCGGCGGGGATCCTGGCTCAGCGTGCAGCGTGGAGGAGTGAGGTCGGTGCAGCCCCAGGCAGCGGTGGATCAGCGGGGCTGGCACTGTCGGCGGCAAGTGTGAGCAGAGCGGCGGGAGCAGGTGACAGTGCGCGGCAGGACGGCGCTCACAGCGATCTTGCTGGGGGGCGGAGCTTCGCGGGAGGCCCTGGCCAGGGGGTCTGAGGTGGGTGACAGCGTAGATGCGCAGGGAGGACCATCCGCAGGAGGACAGGATCAGGATACGTCGGCCGCTGGGTTCACAGCACCCAGGCGCCAAGGTGGGGTTTCATTTCCAGTAGTGGGCCCTTTGCTAGCCGTTCCTGGGCGGGTAGTCTGGGGGGACATCCCGGGGAGCTAGACAGGGGGTTGGTGGTGTTTATGGGGGCCCTAGCGGACGCGGTCAGGGGCGTCAATAGTGGAGGAGGGGGGTCGCCGTCCCCAGCGCTGGCGTGGGGGGTTCGCCAGCGACAACGGTTGCGGGGTCGTCTTCGGCGGCGGGGGTATCAGTGTCAGTTCAAATTCAGGGTGAGGAGAAAGACGCACCGCGGCTGGACGACATGGCAAAAGGGGAGGTTTATTTCTGCTTCGAGGGCCCTTTGGGGGCCCATTTGAAGCAGGAGGTTGGGGAGCGTATTTGGAAAGGCGAGTATGTGGATATATTTTCCCTCTTGCCGTTGGAGCGTTTTAATTTAGACAGGCCTAGGAAGGAGGAGAAGGAGGAGGAGAAGAGGCGGTATAGGCTCATTCCACGGACGTTTGCTAATTGGCTTCAAGCGTTCGCCATTTTAGCAAGCATGATAGGGGAGAAGGCGCCGGACAATTGTTCGGCGCTGTTCTGTTATCTAGATGCGATCGGAGAGGCGTACAGGATATACGGGGGCCAGGCTTGGCTCCGCTATGACGAACAGTTTCGTCAGCGGACGGCGGTGAAGTCCAGCATACGCTGGGACCATAAAGACATCGGGTTATGGCTCAGGATTATGGCCCAGGCACGGTCGGGGTTGTCCTTTCCAGGGGGGACCGGGGGGCTCCGAGTCTTTGGGGCGCTCGGTTGCCGCACAGAAGGGACTATGTTTTTCGTTCAATGAAGGGGGGGTGCAAGTTCGGCTCAAAATGTAAATTTAAGCATGAGTGCTCCTCTTGTGGGGGCTCTCATGGGGCCAACAGGTGTTTCCGATCCAAGCCGAAGGATTCAGAGGGGGTTGGGAAAGGGGGCGACTCCAGTTCGGCTGGAAAGGATGGCGCCGTTTCTAAGTAGATACCCAGATGGGGCAGTGGCGGCCTTATTGAAAGAGGGTTTTAGGGAGGGATTTAGAATTCCGTTTGTTGAAGGGGAGGTTTCAGGAGTAAGAAGGAATTTGCGTTCGGCACAGGAGCATCTGGAGGTGGTCTCGGAAAAGCTGAAGAAGGAGGTGGAGTTAGGCCGAATGGCGGGCTCCTTTTCGGAGCCTCCCCTGCCGAATTTGAGGGTTTTGCCTTTGGGGGTGGTGCCGAAGAAAGAGCCGAACAAGTTTCAGCTGATTCATCACTTGTCGTTCCCTGAGGGATCTTCGGTGAACGATGGGATCAACCCGGAGTTGTGTTCGGTGCAATACACTTCATTCGATGATGCGATTTTTTGGGTCCGTCGTTTTGGGCACAGGACATTGTTGGCGAAAACGGATATCGAGGCGGCGTTCCGTTTGCTCCCGGTGCATACGGATAGCCTGCATTTGCTGGGTTGTTTTTGGGAGGGTAAGTTTTTTGTGGATTGTTGCCTGCCGATGGGTTGTGCTTTGTCGTGCTCTTATTTTGAGAAATTTAGTTCATTTTTGGAATGGGCGGTTAAAGATGTTTCGGGTTGGGGCTCGGTCATTCATTACTTGGTTGACTTTCTTTGTATCGGGCCGGGGGATTCCTCCATTTGTTCACTTTTGTTGCACTCAATGGAGCGAGTGGCGGCGGACTTTGGGTTTCCTCTGGCACGGGACAAGACAGAAGGTCCGGTGACAGTGCTTAGTTTTTTAGGCATGACAATTGTCCGCATGGAGTGTCGTCTCCCGGAGGACAAGCTGTGTGGGCTG
The DNA here is from genome assembly GCA_947044405.1 of Leptodactylus fallax. Lineage (NCBI taxonomy): Eukaryota > Metazoa > Chordata > Amphibia > Anura > Leptodactylidae > Leptodactylus > Leptodactylus fallax. Next base: position 1,004,273 of record CAMRHE010000125.1, on the reverse strand, counting down.
CGGGCGGAGGTTCAGAGAGCGTGTCGGCTAAAAAAGCTGCGATTGCGGGAATTGCAGTCTCTTTTAGGCAAACTGAATTTTTCGTGCCGGATTATCCCGATGGGGAGGGTGTTCTCCCGTCGCTTAGCGGCGGCAACGGCCGGGGTGTCAATTCCGTCCCATTTTATTCGGTTGGGGGGCGAGTTGTGGGGGGATTTACAGGTTTGGGATTCCTTTTTAGAGCAGTACAATGGGCGTTCCCTGTGGATGGGTGAGGTGGTCAATGCGGTGGATTGGGAATTGTTAACCGACGCGGCGGGGAGCGTGGGGTTTGGGGCTTATTTTAAAGGGAGTTGGTGCGTGGGATCATGGCTGGCAGATTGGGTGGTGGAGGGGCTGGTTAGAAATCTGGCGTTGCTGGAAATATTCCCCATTCTCGTTTCGGTGATAGTGTGGGGGGAATTCTTTTGCAACAAAAAAGTCCGTTTCCTTTGCAATAATCTGGGAGTGGTTCAGGCGATTAATAGGTTGTCGGCCTCGTCACCTCCGGTGGTGAGGGTGTTGCAGCGTTTAGTTTTGGAATGTTTGAAACTGAATGCGTGTATTGTAGCAGTACATGTTCCGGAGTTCAGAATGATGTGGCAGATGCCCTATCTCGTTTACAGTGGGACCGTTTCCGTCGATTGGTGCCAGAGGCGGACGAGGTCGGAGTGATGTGGCCGAGGGACTTGTGGACCGTGCCGGTCGGGCGGCTGAGGAATTGATTCGAGACTCATTGGTGGATGGTACTTGGGCTACGTATGCGAGAGCTTGGGAGCAGTGGGAGGAGTGGTTGGGCTTTTTGGGAGTGGATTCTGGGGATTTAGAAATGCCGTTGTTATTGTTTGTGGGGCATTGTAGGGAGGCGGGGTGGTCAGTGTCCCGGTTAAATAGTTGTTTGGCGGGTTTAACTTTCGGTTTTAAGAGTAGGGGCGTGCGGGATTTTACAAAGTCATTTTTAGTCCGTTAGGCAGTGAAAGGGTGGCGCCGGTTCAAGGCAGCTAGCGACTCGCGCCGGCCGGTGTCATTTTCTTTGTTAACTGAGTTGGGTACGGTCTTGACATCGGTTGGGTCTTCCCCGTGGGAGGTTCTTTTGTTTAGGGCAGCATTCTCGTTGTGTTTTTTCGGGGCCCTCCGGTTGGGGGAATTGGTTAGTGGATCCAGGAATCGGCCTTGGGGGTTGTTGTGGGAGGATGTGGACTTGTACGAGGACAGGGTGGAATTCCGGCTGAGGCGCTCTAAGACTGACCAGGAAGCAAAGGGTTGTAGGGTGCGCTTGTTTACGGTGCCTGGGTGAGGGATGTGTCCGGTTCACTGCTTAGCGAGTTATTTATCAGACAGGGGGAGGGTGGCAGGCCCCCTCCTGGTCCATGCGGATGGCTCATTTTTGTCACGTTTCCAATTCGTGGGGGTGTTCCGGCGGTGCTTGCGATTTTTGGGTGTGGGAGTGGAACAGTTTAGTGGACACTCATTCCGTATTGGGGCAGCAACGGAGGCTGCCAGGAGGGGTTTAGGGGACGAGGTCATACGGCGTATCGGGAGATGGGAATCAGTGCGGTTCCGGTCTTATATCCGCCCCGGAGGGCTGGGTTTAGCAGATTGAGCGGGTTTGTGGGGGGTAGGAGGTTATAGGCGGAGGGACCGGTGGGGAGTTCTGTGGAGGTGGTGTTGTGTTTATTTATGTTCTTTCATTGTTCTGTGTTTTTACAGGTGCCGGTCCTTGCCTAGTGTGGCTGATGGGCCATTCATTTGTGTTTGGGGAGCCTTGCGGGCGGCGGTGCGTCCGGACGGGCGGCAGCTGGGATTCGCAAGGGAGGAGGCGACACTGAGATGGCTGGGGCTAAGAGGTATGGTGTGGAGGAGGGTTCTCCCAGAGTTTCACCGATTTGCGAGACTCGATAGGCTTCCGGACGTGTTGTTAATGTTAATTAATGATATAAAATTTGACTTATTGAGGTTATGGGCCATGTTTCCAGGGCTGGTGACGGTGTGGTTGGACATGGTGCCGAGGAAGGTATGGAGGGGGGCCCGTTCAGTGGAACGGGTGAACAAGGCCCGTATTAAGGTAAACAGGGCTATAGGCAGGTTTATGACACGGAATGGAGCGGTTTCGGTACGTCATACCGAGTTGGAGTCTGGGGAAGGAGCATTTTGGAGGAGGGACGGGGTTCATTTGAACGCCGTTGGCATAGATATGTGGTCTTTGGGACTGCAGCAGGGCATTGAGACAGCTCTGCGGGTGTGGCGGGGACGCCCCGCCGATAAGGTATCATCGGCGTTCATCGTGGCGGTGGGGGTCCTCGAGGCTGGGATATCGGAAATGGTTGTGGTGGGGAGGGCCCCGCGGTAGGGGCTGAACTTCCCAGACCATTTGGGCTGTGGCTGGACTCGTTATGGTTTAAGGGATATTAAGGGCTTTATGGCCTTAAGGAAAAGTGAGCACCGAGGAGATTAATTAATATAGGTGCCCCTGAGCTGGTGTGGAGCAGCTAGGGGTAACAGCTGGTGCACACGGGTTATGGAGGAAAATTTGGGATTTGGGCCTCGAGGACCTCCGTCGTCGGGTTGGGTTATTTACAGTGTTTTGGTGGGATTGTTGGTTGGTTGCACTTTATAATGGTTATTTATGTTATTTATTTTAAATTAATAAAATGGCTGCTGTGGCCAATTTAATCCAACCGTGGTGTGGAGTGTTTATTTCAGGTACAATTGCGGAGGAAGAAGCAGGCGTGACTTGGCAATACCCTAGTCATGTTGTCTTCATTCTTAGGTAGAATAAGAATGGGGGAGGGGGGGGTGAAAAAGAGGCAGCAGCAATGGTAAGTGAGGTGAAGGTTGAGACAACATCCTCAGTGCCAATGTCATGACAAATTGCCTGTAATGTTATGCTTTGGAAGAACAGTGAATAAGCCCCTTATAATAAACACCTTGAAAAAGGCGTTTATTACAGATAAGTGCAGATACTAGTGCAGATACACTGTTTTTTGCTGTATTGCACTGCAAAAGGCTTGTTGTGTTCCACCTTGAAGACACAGGTATGAGTAATGAGCAGCAGTATAACGGCAGTGAGTGCTGCAATGTATATTAAAATTCTTGCTGTAAATGATACTGCAACCACCCCAAATTCTTCTTTCAGTTCCTCCCTATCCTTTCCCAACATTTCTAATGCTCTTTCCCTGAACTTCTATCTGTTTTCTAAGTCTTTCCCTAGCTCCTGCTGACATCTGTCCCTACAGTAAGAGTGATGTGAAATGACTGTACCTAAAATGGCAGAGGGTTTTTATAGGGCTGTGACATCACAGGGCAGGCTGGCTGCTGATTAGCTGCACGCTTGGCATTGTGGGAGATCCCGTGCTCCCAGAGTCCCTTGCCCCTTGTCTTAACATGTGCAGTAGCCATTTTATAAAAAAAATACAATTCGATACATCAAAGCGTGAGGAAATCCGGAATCGAGGTGAATCAAAGATTTCCTGAAATTCAGATCGAATTTCAATTCTGCAGCTTCGATTCGCTCATCTCTAGTGTCAGCCTATAACTGCATTCAAGTTGGGTTCTAATTGTAGTCACCAAAAATCAAAGCGCAGGATGAATAGCTGTGCTATACAATACAGAAGGCCCCAAGTCAATTACAACAGGTCTGTACAGTATATTGATCCCAATATATACAAATATTCCACAACTACATATATTGTGGGAACAGTATACTATTTACCATTTATACCATACACATAACAGCGTACTTATAGGATCAATCCCAATATGTTTAACCACTGTGGTTTCTTCCAAGGGAATAACCACAAGTGTGATGAGGGACTACTTAACTCCCACCCAATGGGATGCTTAACCCCTTCCTGCCGGGGGAATTTTTTCGATTTTCGTTTTTGACTCACTGCCTTTCAAACCCCATAACCTTTTTATTTTTCCGCTCATATAAGGGCTTATTGTTTGTGGGACAAATTGTTCTTCATCATGGTACCATTTATTATTCTGTACAATGTACTGGGAAGCTGCACAAAAATTCAGAATGAGGTGGAATTGGAGAAAACGTACATTTGTGCGACTTTCTTACAGGCTTCCTTTTTTAACGGCGTTCACTGTGCAGCCAAAATGACATGTCACCTATGTTCTATGTTTCGGTATGATTCTGGGGATACCAAATTTATATAATTTTATTTACATTTTAACCCCTAAACAAAAATCTAAAACCTTACGGAAAAATTGTTTCTAAAAGTCGCCATATTCTGACACCCGTAACTTTTTTACATTTCATTGTATGTGGATATATAGGGCGTCTTGTTTTGCGGGGTCAAGTGTACTTTTTATTTATACCATTTTGGGGAATGTCTATTGCTTTGATCACTTTTTATCAGAGGCAAAACAGTGAAAAAACGGCGGTTTGGCACTTTTGATTTTTTTTTTCCCGCTACGGCGTTTACCGTATGGGAAAAAATATTTTTATAGATTTGTAAACCAGGCATTTTCGGACTCAGGGATACCTAATGTGTATGTGTTTCACAGTATTTAACTACTTTTATATGTGTTCTAGGGAAAGGGTAGGGTGATTTGAACTTTTAATATATATATATATTTTTTTAAATATTGTTTTGTACTTTTTTTAGTTTTTATTTTGCATTTATTGTATTGCAAAAAATGGTGCTTCTATTGTAGGCTACATAGAGTAGCCTGCAATAGAAGTTAATGAAAGACAGGTCTGGGAGCCTTCACAAGGCTCCCAGCTGTCATAGCAACGGGACGCCAGCGATCCCCGGCAAAATGGCGGTGTCCGCGCCGCCTGTAGAGTGGTGCCTCGGTCAGCTTTGACTGAGTCACCAGAGGGGTTAATGCCCACGATCATTGCGGGCACTGATCGCGGGCATTAGCGCCGGGTGTCTACTGTATAATACAGCAGAAACCCGGCGGCAATGGCGGCTGCTCGGGTCCCGAGAGGGTGCCATATTTAAGTACCCGGCGGATACTTAAATAGCAAATAAATTCTTTAAAAATCAGACAATGTGATTTTCTGGATTTGTTTTCTCATTTTGTCTCTCATAGTTGAGGTCTACCTATGATGTCAATTACAGGCCGGCCTCATCTTTTTAAGTGGGAGAACTTGCACAATTGGTGGCTGACTAAATACTTTTTTTTCCCCACTGTAGGTATAATAGAGGCAGAAAGTCTGCAGAGGAAAACTCTGCATACTTTCTGTGAAAAACATTGCAGGAAAACAAACGCATCGCTTTTTGGCTATGGCTCGCTATGTGGGGCCATAGCCTTAGGCTCCTAGGAACCTAGCTATCCAAATTTTAGCTCTCTAATGCAAACACAGCCGAAGTTATGTCAAAGTGAAAGTGACATAGTGACATGTACAGTGGGGAAAAAAAGTATTTAGTCAGCCACCAATTGTGCAAGTTCTCCCACTTACAAAGATGAGAGAGGCCTGTAATTGACATCATAGGTAGACCTCAACTATGAGAGACAAAATGAGAAAACATATCTAGAAAATCACATTGTCTGATTTTTTAATAATTTATTTGCAAATTATGGTGGGAAATAAGTATTTGGTCACCTACAAACAAGCAATATTTCTGGCTCTCACAGACCTGTAACTTCTTCTTTAAGAGGCTCCTCTGTCCTCCACTCATTACCTGTAGTAATGGCATCTGTTTGAAATTGTTATCAGTATAAAAGACCTCCTTCCATCAGCAAGGGCATTGAAGATGAAACGTGGCTGGGTCTTTCAGCATGACAATGATCCCAAGCACACCACCAGGGCAACGAAGGAGTGGCTTCGTAAGAAGCATTTCAAGGTCCTGGAGTGGCCTAGCCAGTCTCCAGATCTCAACCCCATAGAAAACCTTTGGAGGGAGCTGAAAGTCCATGTTGCCCAGCGACATCCCCCAAAACATCACTGCTCTAGAGGAGATCTGCATGGAGGAATGGGCCAACATACCAGCAACAGTGTGTGCCAACCTTGTGAAGACTTACAGAAAATGTTTGACCTCTGTCATTGCCAACAAAGGATATATAACAAAGTATTGAGATGAACTTTTGTTATTGACCAAATACTTATTTTTCACCATAATTTGCAAATAAATTCTTTAAAAATCAGACAATGTGATTTTCTGGATTTGTTTTCTCATTTTGTCTCTCATAGTTGAGGTCTACCTGTGATGTCAATTACAGGCCTCTCTCCTCTTTTTAAGTGGGAGAACTTGCACAATTCGTGGCTGACTAAATATTTTTTTTTACCCACTGTATATCTATAGAAAAATGGATGGTAAGCAGTGGATACAAACTGATACAAAATTTAACCATACACTGTGCTGACACTCGCTTTTACACATTTTAACATTTAAACCACTCCAAAAAGCAATGCTACAGGTTTATTGTTATTTGGAAGATAAATTTGTGGTGAACAATTGACTGTTAAAAAAAAGCCACAAAAAATTATCCCGTGATGTGTGCAGATGTGTTTTTATACCAAGATTGTTACACCAACAGTGTGAAATAGTGGAACGCGATGATTAACCAGGCTGCAGGACATGTCTGCCTGTGTGGTGGCAGTGATAGTAGCAGTGTAGAAGCAGCAGCCAGCATCAGCAGAAGTACAGTAAATGGAAGATGATGTTAAAGTGAGAAATGCCTGGCCTGGCAGCTGAAAAAGCTAGAATATCTTCTGAAATGGAAAGAATTCTATAACTCTAAGAACAACACTTGGGAGGCATAAAAGAACCTGGATGACCCTGCAGGTTACCCCTGTATGGAAGCAAATGCTGCATCAACATTTTATTGGCAGAGTGACTATTGACACAATTTCCAGAAAAATTTAGGGCACATTATTAGTGTGCCTGGCTTGGCCTGGCCTGGCTACAAGCTGGACTATCTTCCAAAAGTGATCACTTCACTTTCTGAGCAAGTAGTGTAGTGAGTGAATGAGTGACAATTTACATAATTTCAAGAAAAATTTGGGACACACTATTAGTGTAACTACTGCCTAGCATGCCAGCTGAAAAAGCTGGGCGTATGGACTATTTTCCAAAAGTGATCATTGTGTCTGTGGTTTGCAGCATGCAGTAATCATTCACCATCTACTGCTGCTCAAACTGATGCTCCAGCATGTGCAAAAGTGCTGAATGTGCGCTTCACCGTACAACCATGAAATGAGTAGTAGAATCAATGGTTTGCCCTGGTGAAGTTGGGGGTGGGAAATGGTCTAGTGTGTTGGAACTGGAGGAAGTGAATGGGTCCCACCTGGTGTTGAAACTGCCTGTCCTAAAATCATGAGATGATGTCAGTATTAGAAAGCACAGGGCCTTGCTGTATTTCTAGACTGTGGCCTCTGATGCTCCAAACATTGACCCATTGGGCTATGACAGCTAATGTATTGTTCCCTGCCCATAATTGATGCCCCATGTATTGAGGGTGGTGTACTACTTTCCCCACATGGACATATACAAGGAGAGGACTACATGGCCATCAAGCAGGGAAATAATAGCAGCTAGATATTTTCCATTGAGACTGTGTGCTGTCATCATTTGGCAAAACACAGTGGATTCCACTAAGTGGAATGCCAGTAACTTGGCCAGGTGGGACTTAAACTTGCAGACCAGTCGAGGAAAATCAGATGGAGATTATAATACTGAATGATAATGTGACGATGTCCACCATGTGCAAGGTGTGGAATGGATGTGGCCTGCCTACAAAGACCATTATGGGGAGATGGAATAGAACAATCTTTCTCACCTATGCCATCTCGGTGAGATGTTGTAGCAGCTGGATCTTGTAAGGGTGCCATCTGTGTGTAGCCAGTATCCGTCAAATGGACGTTCGACTTTGGCCACACTCGAGGGACATACGTCGAGTGCTACGCTATGGGCTCTTGGTAAATGCTGCCAGGACAGCCACTGATTTTTGTCATTGGTGACAGTTTTCATATGTCCAGATTTGGGCTAACCCAACACCGAACCAGTTGCACGAAATTTGGCGAGCAGTTTGCTAACTGTGGCATGGGAGATGGGTGGTCTCGTAGGGTTTCTTGCACTGAAGTCTGCTGCAATGACCAGGGTACTGCGTTCACCAGACATCAACACAATGTCTGTCCGCTCCTCGTCGGTTAACCTCTGCGACATGTCAATGCCTGTAACAATAAGAAATTTGTTAATAACTCGATAATGAATAAAGCTATGTTAAAAATGAGCACACCATTGTTTTTCTTGTGCAGTTCTCCATGTGTTTGATGTGTCACATGACCCCCTTCCCATTGAAAAAAGTAAAGTTGAATCCAAAATGGCGGCCTTGCAAATGGCCGCCATGAGCGTCACCCGTCCTCAAATGTTTCCTCCCTTCCATGTACTAATATGCCAAAAACAGTAATGTGATATCAGCAACTACTTCCATTTAATCTGGGTGTATCCATATTTATGGCCCACCCTGTACATTAAAGTAATGCACAATAGAAAAAAAGAGGAGGACACTCCCCAGGGTCTATAAAAGAAGTCCACTTTATTCCAACATGGTAAAAACAGCAAACATAGGGGAGAGAGGTACATCTGCAGCTTTTGGCGACAATCGTTTCGCATACAAAGCGCTTTCTCTAACCCTGTTATGCCAAACCAAGCACTCACCTGTTATATGTTGCGTCCTCCATGTTCACCCAGCCAGTACTGATTTTGTGTGTGTGCAGAACGAGGAGCTGCGCGTCACAAGGATGCTCCGCCCTTCCGTGCGCAAATCACATGATGCATCGCTGCCCAGGCAACAGCAGTGCACTTATATCATGTATAAGCAGCCCAAAAAGCGGCTGAACTGGATCAATATATGGCCAACAAGGATCGCATAACGCAATCCATGGCTTTGTAATACAAAATACCCCAATGGTTTATGCATTATGGGGAAAATAAAAGGAAAATGGACTATATACCAACATCTATAATAAATAGATTCAATCATAAAGATCCTACAGTCCTAGAATTTTTATACTACATATAACACACTGCATTGTAAGGTACACCTACCACTGTCTATTGGCTGTAAATGAAATAAAAACAACATCAAACCACAATACATAAATGCCAAAGTAAACCAGCTTAAGCTCACTCACATAATTCATAAGTGCACCAGCCTAAAGTAATGACAGTTGTTTCTGCCAAAAGGAACGGTCTATTCATAGGTGATATTCATTAGTGACAGATTTGTAGAAAATATAGTTATTCATTTTGTAAGACATCCTGTAGCAGCCATTTGTGACACAGAAGATCACACAATAAATCGTTTTCCTATATAAATGTGTGCTGAGGTGGTGGTTTCTTTGAAGGTGTTGTAGTGCGAAGCTAAATTAACACTGCCAAAAAAAAGTTACCTTACAAGTACTATTGGTGCATAAAGGATTCTTTTTAAGGGCTGGGAAAGGGGTAGTGTCAGCTTAGTGACAGATTTGTAAAAATTAGAGTAATTTTGGGTTGTTGTTTTTTTTGTTACACATACTGTAGCATCCATTTGTGACAAGCAGAATGTAATGTACTAGTAAATAAGTAGTGTCATTTTAGTACTGTGGACACAAAACAAATCTTTCTCAGCTACGATGCTTTGCGAGGATCAACTAGGTTAGACCCCCTATAAACACACTTCTCGAGATGTCTCTCAAGTTTAGCATAATTGATATACAGTACCATACGATTTTGAAAACACCTGAAAAGGGGTCACCTTGATGAGACAATCCCTTTGAAGACACTAGATCAATCTATAGGACAGGAATCAATGAAAATGTGAAAGGTTGAGTGAAACATTGGAGAAACAAAGTAAAAGTTTTGCTCATCTCTAATACCTAACAATACCTAACTTTCCTAAACCTTGCATTTCTAAATTGGTTCCAATCAGATCTTCTCAAAAGCTTTTTATATTCAATCAATTTTTATTAAGTTTTTTGAAAAGTTATATAACAACACATATAAGAAAGATATTGACAAGCAATCTGGTCGAGTAACTATAGGTTACCATACATACGTAATGATCAATGGATCGGTATGAGAAGGAACGTCCTCTGCTATCTAGAAGATAATAAATGTCCTTTGACCAATTTAAAGGAGTTAATGCTAGTATAAAGGTAACCTAAGGTGAGATGAACAGTAGAAACAATAACAGTGATGTGATACTACAGAAGTAAATAGGGTAAAATAGAAAAGGACAGTTTACAGCGGTTGGGTGTGGGCATTTAATGTCCATGGAAGCCAATTCTCTTGAAACTTGCTGTCACCAAAGACTCCATGGGAGAGGATCTTCTCGAATTGATATGTCTGCTCCACCATGTTCACCAAATCTCTCTTGGATGGAATAGTCGCTGATTTCCAGTTTCGTAGAAGAGCCAATGATGCTGATAATAAGGCATGACCAATTATCACTCTATGAGCTGTCGGGAAGGATTCAATCTGCAGGAACAGTAAGGCTAAGGCTGGGGAAGGGGTAATAGAGAATCCAACCAAGGAAGAGATCCATCGGAAGACGTCTTTCCAGTAGGGCCCCACGTGAGGACATGCCCACAGAATATGAAGTAGAGATCCTTTTTCGCCACATCCTCTCCAGCAGGAGTCCGAGACCTGTGGGTACATTCGATGGAGTCGCTCCGGGGTATAGTACCAGTGTAAGAGGATTTTGGTGGTGGTCTCGTAGTGGGTCACGCACCTGAAGGTCTTCTTAGTAAAGGCCAAAGCTTTTTGCCATTGTGTGGTCGAGTATGTTTGACGGAGTTGAACTTCCCAGCTGAGCAGTGGAGTGGATTTGATCAAATGGTCTTTGGAGCCCATGGTATTGTAGATAGAGCTGAGAATTTTAGTAGAAGGATTCGGAGTTTTGAGGAGGTCTAATAAGGATTTGTTGTAGGTCACTTGCTTATTGTGGTTGGAGGATAGAAAATGTTTAATTCTTAGATAAGGAAAGAGGCATTTAGAGGGCAGTGAAAAAGTAGATTGAAGAGACTGAAAGGAGATTATCGAGTCTGCATTCCATATTTGTGAGATAGAGGTGATGCCGCATGCCCTCCAATTAGACAGGTCCAGGTCAAGAATCGCTTGTTCCAAGAATTCTATCGGAGCCCGTGTGATGTTTAATGTCTGCTGTTTGCCAGTCGCGTAATGAGTGTGGCGCCATTTATCTGTGAGGTGCTGTAGAATTGGGGAAGGGAGAAGGGGCGCCACCTCCGTCCAAAGCGAATAGATAAGCCAGGATTTGAGGTTATGGTGTGGTATCATGTGGGATTCAATATGTATCCAGGATTTTGAAGTGTTGTCGTGCCACCAGTCCTTTAAAGTAGAGAGATGAGAGGCCACATAGTAATCGAAAATATTTGGTGCTCCCAGACCTCCCGCACCCCGCTTTCGGTATAGGATAGAGGACGGGAGTCTTGGTTTCTTGGAATTCCAGATGAACTTATTGAGTATAGTGTTGATCTTTTGAAGGAATACAGGAGGAGGTGCCACAGGGATAGTTCTAAATAGGTATAGTAATTTCGGAAGCAGCATCATTTGGAATGCAGAGATTCTACCTAACCAGGACAGATTATATTTCGCGTAGGACTGAAATTCCTTTTCTAAACCAATCAGTCGAGGTATATAGTTGGCTTTAGACACCTGTGAAATTGAGGGAGTGATCTTGATCCCTAGATAATCCAATTCTGTTGATCTCCAGTTGTAAGGAAAGTTCTTCCTAAGAAGCTCCAGAAGTGGCGTGGGAATGTTTAAAGGAAGTATTTGTGTTTTAGACTCATTAATTTTGTAGAAGGAGAGGGCTCCATATTGTTTGAGGGTTTCAACAGCCGCTGGTAAGGAAGTTTCTGGATGAGTTAGGGATAGTATGATGTCATCTGCGTATAGGGAGATGAGATGAGAAGAATCGGCCACTTTCACTCCCCACACTCTCTCGTTCTGTCTCAGGGTCTGTACTAGGGGTTCAATGGTGAGTATGAATATCAATGGGGAGAGAGGGCATCCCTGTCTTGTTCCGTTTCTTATGGTAAAGCTATCCGAAAGCGTATTGTTTGTAAATACCCTAGCCGATGGAGAAGAGTAGAGATTCGAAATAGCGTTGAGTATGGGGCCGGAGAATCGCAGCTTCTTCAGGACCGAGAAGGCGAATGTCCAGTTGATCCTGTCGAACGCCTTCTCGGCGTCCAGAGCGACCATGAGTGATGGAATCTTTTTTCGCTCTAGTAGGTCCACTAGATGGAGAACGCGTCTGGTGTTGTCTGGAGCTTGACGACCCTTCACAAAGCCCACCTGATCTGTGCCAACTAGGTCTGGGAGGATAGGAGCTAGACGAGATGCCAGTATTTTTGCGAATAATTTAAGGTCCGAATTCAGTAACGAAATTGGTCTGAATTTTTGTGTGACATCGGCTGTTTTGCCAGGTTTAGGAAGGGTGACAATTAGTGCTTCTAGAGACTCACGTGGAAGCGGATCACCCGACATAGCATGATTAAGAAAGTCCAGAAGAGATGGAGCAAGTGTTTGTTGAAAGTATTGTAGGTATTCATTGGAGAAGCCATCTGGTCCTGGGGATTTACCTTTAGGTAAAGACTTTATGTTATTCAGCACCTCCGAGAGAGTGATAGGAGCGTTTAATACCGAGAGGTGGTCGTCTGTTAGATTTGGTAACTTAATGTCGTTTAAGAAATTGAACACCAAGGTGGAGTGATCTGTCGGGAGAGGGGTATGTACCTGTAAATTGTAGAGTTGTGCGTAGTAATCCTTGAAAGAGTTGGCAATGTCTCTAGGGTCCGTTAAATGTATGCCAGTAGAAGGGTGTTTGATGTATGGGATCCTCGACTTAGTTGCTCTGGTTTGTATTTGTCTTGCTAATAATCTGCCAGCTTTGTTGCTTTGGGAATAAAACCGAGCTTTGGATTTTTTCAGGGCTTTCTCATAATCTTGTAAAAGGAGGAGTCGTAATTGTTGTCTGGCCTGGAAGAGTTGTTCAGAAGTAGCCGAGTTAGGATTAGCTTTGTTTGTCGCTTCCAGGGTACGGAGTGTTGATAACGCAGCCTTTACTTTTCCCTGACGTTCTTGTTTATTTCTATGCGCAATTTTTATAAGGGTGCCACGGATGTATGCTTTATGCGCATTCCAGAGAGTATAGGGGTTGTCTGTAGAGGAGGAGTTAGTTTGGAAATAGTCTTGGAGGTCTTTTTCTATTATTGGACGGTATGTAGGATGGTTCATGAGAAATGTGTTATTTCTCCATAATCTAGTGACAGGGGATGAGATTTTTTTCTTCTATTGTAAGAGTGATGGCGGCGTGGTCAGACCAGGTGATCGATTCAATTGTAGATTGTTTCGAACTCATGAGGATATGGAGGTCTGCCAGGAACATGTCAATGCGCGAATAGGAACTGTGCGCTGCTGAGAAATATGTATAATCTCTTTCCCCCGCATGCTGTGCTCGCCAAATGTCATAGAGATTTTCCTTGAATTGAAATTGATGAAGGCATGGGGAGTTGTCTCTGCTAATGTTAGTCGAGTCCATAGAGGGGTCCATTATGTGATTAAAGTCTCCACAGATGATTAATGCCCCTTGTTGGATATCTCGGATATGTCTTTGGACCTTGTGGAGGAATGCCAAGGTCCTTCGATGTGGAGCATATATGTTGACTATGGTGTAAGGGACGTTGTTAATAAGACCTACAATGATGAGGAATCTGCCTTGGGGGTCTGCCCGTTGTGTCAGTAATGAGAATGCCATGGAATCCCTGAAAGCGACAAGAACTCAGCGTTTCTTCGATCGGTGATGTGCATGATATATCGTCGGGAAGGAGGGGTGTTTTAGTCTGAAGGTGTCTTTCTGTAGGAGGTGGGTTTCCTGAGCGCAGAATACATCCACGGACAACGAGACAGCCTCTTTCCATAAATAAGTACGTTTCTGTGGACTGTTTAGGCCTCTAACATTAAGAGATGCCAGTTTGAGCACCATGTTGCCACTTTAGAGTAAAGATATTGGGAGTATAGTGGAGTCAGCAGGGGAAGGGGGTGTAGTATCACAAGAGGTGAAGTTAGTAACCTAAGTATAGGAACGACTATTTCAAAGACAGATACAGGTTCCCTGTATGGTTTTGGAGGGTCTTGTTCAAGGACTAGCCGGATAAGCTGTCGAAACAAGGGGAGATATGCACCCTATAAGTAGAGTGGTAGCCTTCTTGGAACATCATTCATGGCTTGAAGGAGATTTACGTCTGGTGGCTGGACGAGAAGTAGGATTCTCTGCATCTTGAGGAAGAGATATTGACATCCTCCATGTCGATAACAACGCCTTTCCCTGATTTAAGTCGCGAATGGTGAAGGTGGTCCCGTCTTTAATAATAAGCAGCTTCACCGGAAACCCCCATCTGTATTGGATTTGATGTCGGCGAAGCGCTGTTGTGACCGGAAGTAGTTCCCTGCGGAGGCGGAGGGTCGTAGCTGAGAGATCCATGTAGAGTTGTATGTCTTGAAATTTGGGAGGCCAGGTTGTCTGTTTGCGAGCGGCGCCTAGTAATTTTTCTTTGACATGGTAGAAGTGGAACCTTGCCAACACATCTCTCGGAACGTCTTCCCCTAGATGTCTGGGGCGAGGGAGTCTGTGTACTCTATCGATGGTGATTTCCATTGTTGAGAGACCAGGCAGTAAAAGTTTAACATATTCCTGTAGATAAGGGAGCAACTCAGATGATAGGACGTGTTCTGGTATACCTCTAAGTTTTATGTTGTTCCTTCGGGAACGATCTTCCATATCAGCCATTTTCGCCTTAAGACCCTCAACGTCGTCTGCTATATCGTTATGAGCATCGATAACGTTGTTGTGTGACGTAGCTAGGTCGCCCATTTTGGTTTCAAAATGTGTTACCCGCTCGTCCAGAGCCTTGACGGAAGACTGAATTGGCTGAAGTAGTTGTGACATGTCTGATTGAAGGGAACTACGGAGAGCTAAGAGCATTTCTCTTAGGGTATGTTCAGAAGCCAGGGCATTAGTGGTTTGGAAATTATCAAGGTCTGTCGTTGGGGTCAATGAAGGAGCTTTAGGTGCAGATTGATCTTTGGAATGGTCTAAGTCTCCAGAGAGTTCTATACGAGGTCTTTGTTTGATCGGGCTCGTACTTGGAGACAGTGAGTTATGCGATGGTGGGTTTTGTTCCGTAATCGATGGATGTGAGGCATTGTATGTTTGCTGTGCCGCTACGCGGATGTCTTCAGGAGTTGGAGGAAGATGCAGAGCCGGCGTGTTTGTGGAGTGTGTGGGAGCCACTTCAAGCATCGGCACCACCATGCTAGGTACTGCGGACATGGGCGATGGGGATGTGAGCTCTATATGATCCGAGTGTGTGATACCCAGCTCTCCATCTCCGCCGCAGTCCCAATCAAAATAATTAGTTAGATTGTTGTCCGGTCGTCTTACGGATTTCCTGCCTTTCACCATAATGGTAAATATAAGTATCCTACAAGTAGCGCTTCCGGGGGAGATATTCCAGTTCAGGCTGTTAGTCGCTGAGGGTTGCTAGAGGGTGCACGTGATCCCCAGAGTTAAGTTGCCATTAATTAAAAGGAAGGGTACCGCTGAAGAATCTTTGTAAAGGATACAAACTGCAGCTCGCTGATATTGTAGTTAGGAGGCTATTACATTCCCAGTGGCGACCAATGATATAAGAATTAGAAAATCCTTTGGTCTGTAGTGCGATATCGCCGTCCGGCTCTGGGTGTTGAGCCTTTGTGATAAAGGTGAAGGCCTACTTGAGCCCACGTGTCACCAAGCCGGGGCAGGTATTGAGGTCCACACCAGCTCCGCGCTCTGCGGGACCAGAACAGGGGCGGAGGCCCGCCTCCGGCCCAAATGCCCCCAGGTAGGAGTGAGGATGCACACTCGTGCAGGGCCCGCTTTCGCCGACCAGCGGCAGAAGCAGCGCTTCCCTTCTTCCCTGCTGCTGTGCAGAGTTCTGTCTGCGAACTGCACACCGGGTTGGAATGCAGCGGAGGCCCCTCACCAGTCCCGGGTAGGAGTGAGGAATAGGGTTACCTCTGTTAGCTGTCGGCGGTCCGGTGTCTCGGAGTCCCTTTGGCTGAGGCCTCAAAATGGCGACCTCCTCCCCGAACGAGCCGTCACCTCTCTGTCCCACGCCGCAGCCGGCACCAACCGGGACCAGCGTCGAGCCAGAGATCCGCTCCCTCAGGTCGGTAGCGTCCGCAGAGGCGATGGAAGCGGTGAAGTGGTCGGAGGCCCGCTGTGGGTGAGTCTGTCGGACGAAAGTGCGGGCAAGATGGCGGGCACAGAGGAGAGGCAGAGATAGGCCCCAACCCCGGATCCTCGGCAAGGCGGCCGCCGGCACAGTCCCAACACCCAAATTTGTTTGCCTGGGGCGCGGGGGGAAAGCCCGTGGGTGAGTGCAGGTCTGAGGTGAGTGTGATTCTTCAGATAGAAGGTGGATTACAACAGGGTCCAGCAGGAGCTGCTAAAAACGCGTCCTGTCGTTATTCCGGCTAGCCACGCCCCCCCTCAAAAGCTTTTTAATGCCCCTCTACCTTTTTCTTGTAATAAATGTTTTAGACAGTTTATGAATGAGTACATGCATGACAGGTTATGTTTAATAAAATGTTTTTTTCCTACAAAGCTAGTGATGGAGAACACTGCACGTCTGCATCATTATGGAAAAAAAAACAGCAAAAAAAAAGAAATCAAAATGGAAAGTGACATGTCTTTTGTAGGAAATATGTTTTTTTCTTGAAAATTGATATATAGTATAAGAGTTACACAAGCAATTAGGGATTCAGGGCAGCTTTCTGAAGTTCCAGTTATTCAGTTTTCATGGGCACATTCTTTCATTAGTCAACCTTATGCATTAGCATCTAACCTGATCCCATCCTCCCCCAACTAAATGGAAAAGATGTTCTCAATAGTCTTAACAAAGTCCGACATAATTGTTCCACGTAAAATCATCACATACCATTCTGTTAACATAGGTTGGATTGCACTCCTGAGGCTGTTATTTGTTAGCTCAGTGGCACAGAATTAACTTGCCATAAACACACGACAATTGCTGCGCTGAATAACAGGGGGCAGCAATTATGCCAGACCTTTCCCTCTATTTCTTCTCTGTTTTTTTTTTCCTTTCCAGTTTCTATGATACAGAATCCATCATGTTGAACTAAATGGCTTCTTGAAAATGTATTTACCTTGTGTCAACCCAAGTTGGGAATTTGAAAGACTCAAAAAAGCAACTTAACTATAAATTGTCTATTATGTTATTTTCAGTATTAATGTATATTTTTTTTACAAGTCAACATGCACCATGCACAAAGATCCTTTTGCTACTGTCATTTTCCTTCTTTCTGATAGTAAATATATTTGTTTAATGCAATATAACATTCACAATGTTTTTTTCAATTATAATTAAAAATGATTCTGTAACAAAAAATACAATAATATGGATTTCATCTCAATATGCAATTCTATCCATATTGAAATATGTATAATATAATATACTATATATTAATATACTTGTTTAAAAAAGAATGGAAAACTCCAGCATGTCGACAAGGTTCATTAATTAAATTAGGGCAGTTAAGACACAGGGCAGATTGTTGTTTCAATACTTGTTTAGTAGTAAAAGGCTGAGGACGCACGTTGTGGAAATGCAGCTTTTTTTGTTGCAGATTTTGTTGAGTTTTTTGAGCCAAAGCCAAGAATGGCTACAAAAAGAATGGGAAATATATAGGAAGCTCTTATACTTCTACCTTCTGCTCAATCTACTCCTGGCTTTGGCTAAAAAAAACTGCAGCAAAATCTGCAACAAAAAAAGCTGTGTTTCCACAACGTGGGGCCACAGTCTTAAACCATTTTAGCACACATATGGTAAAGGTACATAGTCCCAATATCCAATCACATCCTTAACAGACAAGTGCAGTGTTCTACATAAACAAACTGGCAAAACTTAGAATGGGGGGCAGAGGAGGGAATAGAGGATGGAAACAAGTGAAAGACAAGACCAGTATCTAGAAGGATTCATAGTATATTTTTAATCACAATCCACTTAAATGGCAATTTTCGCAGCCAGGCCACAATTCCTTCAACATGTCTGCTTAGTTTCAAAGTTGGGGTTAAAAGTGCTGGTTTTGAAGTACATTCATAATAATTATTTATTTTTTTCAATTACTCCTTGAGTTTTTGGAATAACATGCCACTAACCAAGGCATTGAGCCTTTGACATGGCTTAGTGCACAAACAGGAGAATTCCTTAGAGACCAGAGAGAGTATTGATTAATCTCTCTACCTGATCACATAAAAAAACACCCAGCTGTTTTTCTTTACAGCCACATAGTTTTCTGATATTACTTGGCAGGGCATTAAGGCAAAGCTGAATATAATATGCATATCACATTCAGTTTCTTTTTCTATAAATGTTCTTTTTATTATGTATTTTGAAACAGAGAAAGGATGGCATTTATATATAACAGAAGGTTACATTTTACAAGTAGTAAATATGCCATTATACCATTGTGGACGTCACTAAAACCTGAAAAGATGCTTTCTACGGGTTTTAGCCTGTAACATAGACCACTAGGAACACAGGTAGGATCCACTGACTAACTTAGAACACCAGCTAAATATGCATTAACCCCTACACTATCCAGACCATCAGGAATATTGATAATAACCCCTCCACTACCCTGATTACTAGGACTGGTAGAGACATAGGCAATAACCAGTTCAATACCATAGACCACCAGGGAAGAAACCATTAACCTCTCTCCTTTAAGGTACATTCACTCATAGTAATTTGCAGTCGAATCCCCGAATCTGCAACAGATTCTGCCCCGAATCTGCTTCCCATTGTTTTCAATGGAAGGCAGAGATTGCAGCAGGACGCAGAATTCCATGTCTCAAGACTCACTTCTGATTAAGACCATTAATCTAGGCCTAATCAGCAGTGGAAAGCCGCAATGGAATGCCAATGCAGGGGCATCAGCATTATGTGCGGCTAGACTGCTGGCCGAATACAGCGGCAGAAAATGATAAGGAATTTCTCATTTTCCACTGTGTGAATGTACCCTTAGACTACCACAGACGCAAGACTAAGGCTAAATGCACATGATCGTTATATACGATCATAAACGTTTTTTAACGTCCGTTTTCATTTTGTGTGTCGCATATTTTTGATCCATTTTTGGCCATCTGGCTGTTAATGTTTGTGTCATCTGTCTTAAAAAATTATGAATATTGGTCATGGGTTTTTTTTGGCCCAACCTATTGAAAAAACCCATGAAGTTTACATGATCACTCCCAGATGATATGCTGTCACTCCTTAAAAACATTGACAGTATTTGTTTCTGGTGCATTGTTTGCATTTGTTTCTGTAGCATTACTGGATACTTTGGAATTGCTAACAAGTCTTCTTGACCTATGAGCTGTATACTTATGATTTTGTCTGCTTTCTCGGCAATTTGGTGAGCCTCCACAAATTGACAAATAACTGTGAAGGAAATGGTGGAGGTACTAGGCGCACCCCATTGTTTCTCAGTAGACCTCTCTAACCAGGACTAATGCCAGCATCTGGAGAAATTCCATGCAGTCTGCCAAATGTCCATCTAACTAGAGATGGGAGAAATTTGCAAGACTAATTTAATAAATATTCACGATCTTAGCCCTCATGTTTTGTTTAGGTTAGTTTGAACTGGAAGTGCTATTATTATACTCTTTCTTATACGTTTATTATAGTCATGTTCACCTTTCCTGGCTTCCTTGTGGTTTCCGTGTTTGGCCTGATTGATAGTATTTGATATGTCAGCTTTTTAACAGAAGTTTTCTGAGTACAATTAAAACATGTTCTGTGAAACAGTCTACAGTGCTTTACTATTGCAGCTACATTCTTTTCCTTGTTTCCCTTTTTTATAGTGGTCTTGGGTACTACAGAAAAGTGAAAGAAAGTAGAGTTATACTGGAGATCTTTGGACTGGATCACATTGTACTAATAAGGTTTGCCATTACTATGGATAAGTACAGGTTCATCTCAATAAATTAGAATATCTTTGAAACATTCATTCATTTCAGTAATTCAGTAATACAATTCATAATCAGCGTCTTCCATGATTGTGTGTCCTACTGAACCAGACTGAGGGACCATTTAAAGGCTTAGGAAACCTTGGCAGGTGACACACTGAATTTGAAAAACTGAACTATTTTAACAATATTCAAATTTTCTTAGATTTGGGTTTGCATTACCTGTAATCCTTAATCAACATTTACAGAAAGAAAACACTTGAAATAGAACACTCTGTGTGTAAAGAATCTAGAAAATATAGGAGGTTACTTTTTTAATTTAATTACTGAAATAAATAAATGATTTTTGAATGTTTTGAATTGCTCTTTTGAAGTTGTTGCAGTGTTTGGGAAGCCTTTTTAGGCTTTAAGAATTTTTTTCCAGCTTCCCACTAGATCATAAGGGATATTAAATGGTAGCATTACAAAGTACAATTTGTCCCACAAAAACTAACCCTCATATGGCTCTGTGAGTGAAAAAATAAAAAAAAAGTATGGCGTATGGCTTTTGGAAGGCATGGAGAAAAAAAAACGAAAATTAAAATTTAATAGCAACTAGAAGAACGTAAACTACTAAGAACATAGGCTTTCGGCCCTTTATTACCAAGAATGTAGGCTTTAGTCCTTCTATTACCCTAGACCAAGGGTTCTCAGTACCCCTAGTTTGAAAAGATCCCAACTGAATACTCTCAAAGCAGCGATCACTTGTAAATGTTAATAAAATAAGGCTTCACTTGGAGCCTTCATTAACAATTATGTAATGGCTTCCTCAGTACCCCCACATGTAGTATAATGGTCTCCTCAGTGCCCACACATGTAGTCTAATAGCCCCCTCAGTGCCCCCATGTAGTACAATGGCCCCCTTAGAGCCTCCACATATAAAATATCTAAAATATCAGTTGCATAACATAAAGTAATATAATGGCATCCACATGTAAAATAATGACCCCCACAGTGTCCAACACATATAATAAAATGTACGTGACTGGTAAGATGCATATATTACTTAACACCAAGGCAGATTAAGGGTACCATGGGCCTCAGGTTGTTAAGAAAGCGGGACCCTTCACAATTCATGCCAATGATTCCTGTATAGAATAATGTCCCATAGTGGCCCCCACACAGTATAATGTCCCATATTGTCGCTCCACTCGGTATAATGTCCCATATCATCACTCCACGCAGTATAATGCTCCATAGTGGCCCTCCACATAGTATAATGCCCCATAGTGACCCTCGACATAATATAATGTTCCATAGGGAAGCCAATACAGTATAATTTTCCATAGTAGATCTACACACAGTATAATTTTCCAAATTGGCCCTCCATTCAGTATAATGTCCTATAATAGCCCCTCCATGCAGTATAATATCTTACAGTGGCCCCTCCATACAGTATAATGTCCCATAGTGGCCTCATACAAGATAATGTCCCATAGTGGCCCCTCCATGCAGTATAATGTTCCATAGTTGCCTCTCCATACAGTTTAATGTCCATTAGTGGTTCCTCCATACAGCATAATGTACCATAGCAGCCCCTCCATACAGTATAATGTCCCAAAGCAGTCCTCCACATAGTATAATTTCCTATAGCGGCTCTCCATGAAGTATAATGTCCCATAGTGGCCCTCAAATAGCATAATATCCTATAGTGACCCCTCCACACAGTATAATGTCCCACAGTGGCCCCTCCATACAGTATAATGTCCATTAGTGGTCCTCCACACAGTATAATGTCCCTGAGTGGCCCCCATACAGTATAATGTACCATAGTGGTCCTCGAACAGTACAGTCATGGCCAAAAGTTTTGAGAATGATACAAATATTAATTTTTACAAAGTCTACTGCTTCAGTTTTTCTAATGGCAATTTGCATATACTCCAGAATGTTATAAAGAGTTATCAGCTTAACAGCAATTACTTGCAAAGTCAATATTTGCCTAGAAAATGAACTTTATCCCCCAAAACACATTTCAACATCATTGCAGCCCTGCCTTAAAAGGACCACCTAACATCGTTTCAGTGATTGCTCCATTAACACAGGTGTGGGTGTTGATGAGGACAGGGCTGGAGATCAATCTGTCATGATTAAGTAAGAATGACACCACTGGACACTTTAAAAGGAGGCTGGTGCTTGCCATCATTGTTTCTCTTCTATTAACCATGGTTATCTCTAAAGAAACACGTGCAGTCATCATTGCACTGCACAAAAATGGCCTAACTGGGAAGAGTATTGCAGCTAGAAAGATTGCACCTCAGTCAACAATCTATCGCATCATCAAGAACTTCAAGGAGAGAGGTTCCATTGGTGCCAAAAAGGTTCCAGGGCGCCCAAGAAAGACCAGCAAGCGGCAGGACCGTCTCTTAAAAGTGTTTCAGCTGTGGGATCGGGCTACCAGCAGTGCAGAGCTTGCTGAGGAATGGCAGCAGGCAGGTGTGAGTGCATCTGCATGCACTGTGAGGCGGAGACTCTTGGAGCAAGGCCTGGTCTCAAGGAGGGCAGCAAAGAAGCCACTTCTCTCCAGAAAAAACATCAGGGACAGACTGATATTCTGCAAAAGGTACAGGGAGTGGACTGCTGAGGACTGGGGTAAAGTCATTTTCTCTGATGAATCCCCTTTTCGATTGTTTGGAACATCTGGAAAACAGCTTATTCGGAGAAGAAGAGGTGAGCGCTACGACCAGTCTTGTCTCATGCCAACTGTAAAGCATCCTGAAACCATTCATGTGTGGGGTTGCTTCTTAGCCAAGGGAATCGGCTCTCTCACAGTCTTGCCTAAAAACACAGCCCTGAATAAAGAATGGTACCAGAATGTTCTCCAAGAGCAACTTCTCCCAACCGTCCAAGAGCAGTTTGGCGCTCAACAATGCCTTTTCCAGCATGATGGAGCACCTTGCCATAAAGCAAAGGTGATAACTAAATGGCTCAGGGAACAAAACATAGAGATTTTGGGTCCATGGCTTGGAAACTCCCCAGATCTTAATCCCATTGAGAACTTGTGGTCAATCATCAAGAGACGGGTGGACATACAAAAACCAACAAATTCAGACAAAATTAAAGCATTGATTCTGCAAGAATGGACTGCTATCAGTCAGGATTTGGTCCAGAAGTTGATTGAGAGCATGCCAGGGAGAATTGCAGAGGTCCTGAAGAAGAAGGGTCAACACTGCAAATATTGACTTGCTGCATTAACTCATTCTAACTGTCAATATAAGCTTCTGTTACTCATAATATGAATGCAATTATATTTCTTTATGTGATAAAAACATCTGACAAACACACATAAAAACCAGAGGGCAGCAGATCATGTGAAAATATAATATTTGTGTCATTCTCAAAACTTTTGGCCATGACTGTATAATGTCCATTAGTGACCCCTCCATACAGTATAGTGTCCTATATCATACAATATTAATGTGAGCAGCACTTTCCTTAGCTTGTAGATGGGTGCACTTATTCCACTGGTGGCTGACCAGAATCCACCAATTTTAATGGAAACTTGTTTTTAAAGGATGGACAGCACTCCAGGTAGTTGAGCTTCCTTGTAAGTTTTATTTTATTCCATGTTAGAGTAATATATCATATCATACAGGGTGTAGATATTTTAAGAGCCAAGAGCAACGTTTCGCCCTTCCTCAGGCAATTAGAATCTGAATATGAAGGTGTGATGGCTACCACATATCTAGCAAAAATATATTTCTTGTGGGGCCCAGGAGAAATGATCCTGTAAGGAACCCAAGGATGGGGAGATGTATATCTTTCCTTAGCAAGCTCTGGACAGCAAGTATAATGTCCTATAGCGGCCCCTCTACACAGTATAATGTCCCATAGCAGCCCTCCACACAGTTAAATTTCCCATAGTGGCCGTCCACGTAGTATAATGTCCCTGAGTGTCCCCCAAACAGTACAATGTCCCATAGTGACCCCTCCACACAGTATAATATTCCATAGTGGACCCCATACAGTATAATTTTTCATAGTGGCCCCTCCATACAGTATAATGTCCATTAGTGGACCCCATACAGTATAATTTTTCATAGTGGCCCCTCCATACAGTATAATGTCCATTAGTGGCCCACATACAGTATGATGTCTCAGAGTAGCCTTCCACACAGTATAATGTCCCCAAGTGTCCTCCACAGAATATAATTTCCCATAGTGGCCCCTCCATACAGTATAATATCCACGAGTGGCCCCCATATAGTATAATGTCCTATAGTGGTCCTCCATACAGTATAAAGTCCCCTAGTGGCCCCAGACAGTATAATGTCCCATAGTGGCCCCTCCATACAGTATAATGTCCCATAGTGGCCCCTCCATACAGTATGAAGTCCCATAGTGGCCCCCATACAGTACGATGTCCCACAGTGGCCCATCCATACAGTATAATGTCCCATAGCAGTCCTCCACATAGTATAATGTTCCATAGTGGCCCTCCACATAGTATAGTGTTCCATGGCGGCCCTCCTTGCAGTATAATGTCCCATAGTGGCCCCCAAACAGTATAATGTCCCATAGTGACCCCTCCACACAGTATAATATTCCATAGTGGACCCCTAAAATATAATTTGCCATAGTGGACCCCCCTCCCCACAGCATAATTTTCCAAAGTGGACTAGACTGTCAGGAACGCCCTTCTGACAGTGAACGGTGAAATTTAGACCCCTGATATCTCCAGCCCCGGGGCATATAACGGGAAAGCCAGCAGTGTGTTGAATTCAGCGCACTGTCGGCTTTCTAGCGGTATGTAAAACAGCATATACATGAGGACGTGAAAGGTCCTCTTAAAGGGGTGCAAAGGGAAGTTATTAGTTTAAAGATGCACTTGGGGGTATTATTCATTATGGGGGGTATATTATATATTTTATAATTGGGGTATCAGCAGGATGGGGGCTTTGTGCAGGTGAGGACAATATGGGTCAGGTGCCTGGAAAAGTGAGGAGCCAAAGATGTCTGTGTTGCAAACTTTACAGAGACTGGAAGAAGTGGTCATGGCCGTCCAGATGAAAGAGATGCGGAATGTGAACGATTAGTCAGAGACGTCACCGGTAAGTCACTAAATGTTACTGCACTGTATTCACCTAAATCGTCTGCAGAGCCCTGTGTAGAGCTGCTATATACCACTATACGCTCACCGTATACTGATAGTATCGGTATACACACATGTCCAAGTACGGGGCCCACTTGGACATGTTCGCCCCCTGTGCTAAACCCCTAGCTACGCCTCTGATTGCATCACAAGAAAATTCTACTTCTATTTATACTTCTACTTATTTGCTTGAGAAAGGTCCATCTGTACTGGACCGAAACGACTGAAACATGGGATAATTTTTTTTTTTTTTTTGAGGACCTGGCATAACTGATTGTTCTCTGGCAGATTCTTTCCATGTTTTTACCTACATGGAGGAGGATGAAATACCCATTTTGAAGGGATTATCTGGAGATGCTGCATTCCTAAATACCCCTTCAACTATGGATTAAAAACAACAATATGAAGCTGAGTCAGAACGGTTAATGACTTTACAATTGCATTTGATGACCTTACAGTAGGTGAATATTATAAAACCAAAAAATACCTGGAGGTATTAAGAGATCAAGGATTAGACCTAATTTATTATTACAAGATACAAGTTCTTGTACTCATTTGCTTACATTTCTAATAAGTACTCCATGGACATTATTCTTTTGAATATTGAAGTTCTTGAGAAGGAGGTTACACTTGTTGTTACAAGGGTAAGGGAAACATCTGATACCCTGAAGCCTCTAATACCATCATAGGATTGGGAAAAACGTCAAGATAATGTTAACCACTTTCTATATTGAAGAGACCAAATCAAATTAAGACATTGATTTGGCCCTCTCAAAGAAAAAAAGTACACAAAATGAAGGTTAAAGCATCTAATGGAGCCAACAAGAACGCACAATCCCCCTAAACCCCCATATTATGATGTTAGAGCCAAAAATCATGTATTTTATGCTTCAGTATATTACATAGAACCAGGTATCACATCAGTATATTACAAACAACCAGATCTAAAACATGACTAATAAACCAGTCATGGTAATGTACAAAAGTTGCTCCAACCCACACACATAGCTATAGGAGACCCCAACACTTTCTTAGTCCCCTGGTGACATTTCCTAGTTCAAGAAGGCCCCATAATTTTTGGTCACAAATATGACATATTTCAAAATCTTGGTCCTAAGCATGGCTTTCCTCTTGTTTCTAACTGCCATCATTGTCCCCTTCTCATGCCAGGACCCCGACACAGTATCCCTTTAAAACTTGGTCTCCAGCATGGCTTTCCTCTCATTCCTAGTTGTCAGCACCGCTCCCCCGATTCCATGCTGGAGATCCCTAGAACTAATGGTTTCTGAGCATGCTTTCCTAGTCCCCAGCATGGCATCTTTTTAAATTGTGGTCCTTTGAATTGTCCCTCTCTCATCCCTAGTCCCCAGCACAATATCTTGGTCCTCTCCAGGACCCAGCTTAGCTAGCCCTTTCATGCCTGGTTCCTAGCATAGCTTCCCTCTCATTCCTAGACCCAACCATAGCTCCCTTTTCCATAATTCCCCGTCATTTCTAAACTTAACAATACATGCTGACATTTCATAAGCCAAAATCCAACTTTAGAGCCCACCTGGGGATACTCCAAGAATTTCCATTTAGGTTTGGGAAATCCATCCCTTTTCTGGCCCAGTTTGTGAGATTTTCCTGACAAAATTAGGACAGTTGTTATGTATGCTCAGCACCTTAGTGAATTATGCACTACAACATGAACTGTCTGTTCCAGTGTGATCCAGGTGAGATTTCTCCCCTGATGCCCTTTACAAGTCTCTTGCTCTTGCTTGTTTCAGTGCAGTGATTTGGCACAACAGACCTGTGTCCATGTTTTGTATGTAAATCCAATGTGTGGTCCTTTCAAAGGGGTTCTGGCTAAAAAATTTGCTGAAAAAAGTGGTCTTTGGATAATGGGGTGGTCTGCTTAGAGAGGTAACTTCCATAGAGTATAATGGGAGAAAAACAGTTACTGAAAAAATTGGTCCTTAAGAGGGGCCATCTGTATCATCTGCCTGTAACATCCACAATGCCAATCGTGACTAAGGGGTTTACAGCAACCCTAGGAGTACCTGATCACAGCACCCCCTCCCTCTTCCATCACCCCTGGTATGCCATCTACTATTCTGGCTTAGCCAGGACTCATCAGAAGATTCCTGGTTCGAGTCTTCTATTGGAACAAAAGAAAAAAAAATCAGAAGTATTAAATAAATAAATAACCTCCCCAAAATGCCCTTTTTTACCATATGTAATATAAAAAAAATAGAAAATAATCTAAAACAATACACATTTGGTATCACTGCATCTGTAACAACCTTACAGCGCTGGAGTTCTGGGTTTGAATCCAACCAAAGACAACATCTGCAAGGAGTTTGTATGTTCTCCCCGTGTTTGCGTGGGTTTCCTCTGGAGACATACTGATAAGGAATGTACAGTGGGAAAAAAAGTATTTAGTCAGCCACCAATTGTGCAAGTTCTCCATCTTAAAAAGATGAGAGAGGCCTGTAATTGACATCATAGGTAGACCTCAACTATGAGAGACAAAATGAGAAAACAAATCCAGAAAATCACATTGTCTGATTTTTAAAGAATTTATTTGCAAATTATGGTGGAAAATAAGTATTTGGTCAATAACAAAAGTTCATCTCAATACTTTGTTATATATCCTTTGTTGGCAATGACAGAGGTCAAACGTTTTCTGTAAGTCTTCACAAGGTTGGCACACACTGTTGCTGGTATGTTGGCCTATTCCTCCATGCAGATCTCCTCTAGAGCAGTGATGTTTTGGGGCTGTCGCTGGGCAACACGGACTTTCAACTCCCTCCAAAGGTTTTCTATGGTGTTGAGATCTGGAGACTGGCTAGGCCACTCCAGAACCTTGAAATGCTTCTTACAAAGCCACTCCTTCGTTGCCCTGGCGGTGTGCTTGGGATCATTGTCATGCTGAAAGACCCAGCAACGTTTGATCTTCAATTCCCTTGATGATGGAAGGAGGTTTGCACTCAAAATCTCACGATACATGGCCCCATTCATTCTTTCATGCACATGCATCAGTCGTCCTGGTGCCTTTGCAGAGAAACATCTCCAAAGCATGATGTTGCCACCCCCATGCTTCACAGTATGTATGGTGTTCTTTTGATGCAACTCTGCATTCACTCTCCTCCAAACACGACAAGCTGTGTTTCTACCAAACAGTTCTACTTTGGTTTCATCTGACCATATGACATTCTCCCAATACTCTTCTGGAACATCCAAATGCTCTCTAGCAAACTTCAGACGGGCCCGGATATGTACTGGCTTAAGCAGGGGGACACGTCTGGCACTGCAGGATCTGAGTCCCTGGCGGCGTAGTGTGTTACTGACGGTAGCCTTTGTTACGTTAGTCCCAGCTTTCTGCAGGTCATTCACTAGGTCCCCCTGTGTGGTTCTGGGATTTTTGATCAACATTCTTGTGATCATTTTGACCCCATGGGGTGAGATCTTGCGTGGAGACCCTGATCGAGGGATATTATCAGTGGACTTGTATGTCTTCCATTTTCTAATTATTACTCCTACAGTTGATTTCTTCACACCAAGCTGCTTGCCTATTGCAGATTCAGTCTTCCCAGCCTGGTACAGGTCTACAATTTTGTTTCTGGTGTCCTTTCACAGCTCTTTGGTCTTCACCATAGTGGAGTTTGGAGTGTGACTGTTTAAGGATGTGGACAGGTGTCTTTTTTATTGATAACAATTTCAAACAGGTGCCATTACTACAGGTAATGAGTGGAGGACAGAGGAGCCTCTTAAAGAAGAAGTTACAGGTCTGTGAGAGCCAGAAATCTTGCTTGACCAAATAAATTCTTAATAAATCAGACAATGTGATTTTCTAGATATGTTTTCTCATTTTCTCTCATAGTTGAGGTCTACCTATGATGTCAATTACAGGCCTCTCTCATCTTTTTAAGTGGGAGAACTTGCACAATTGGTGGCTGACTAAATACTTTTTTTCCCCACTGTATATTGTGAGCTCTATAAGAGACAGTGATTGACAATGTCTGTAAAGCTCTGTGGAATATGTTCGCACTATAGAAGTAATAAATAAAGCTAAAACATTAATTAACCTGCAAGGTGAATGTCATAAAAAAGGAAAACAACATTAGAATTAACAATTTTTTTGTCATCTCACCTTACAAAATATGGAATAAAGGGTGATCAAAAAATCATATATAGCCGAAATGGTACCAATAAAAAGCACAGCTTGTCCAGCAACAAATAAGCCCTCAAACAGCACCATCAGCTCCATTTTCCAATAGAAAAATAAAAATGTTATGCCTGTCAGTAGTAGGCAATGCAAATACAATAGATTTTTTCTTGAAATGGATTTTTATTCTCCTACATTAGCAACACATAAAAAACTATATAAATTAGATATTGCTGTAATTGTAGTGCCCATGGAATAAAAGTAGCATGTTACTTATGCCGTACTGTGAATGAAAAAAGTTTAAATGTTATAAAGAAATCACCCTCAGAAAGAGTTAACAGAATTTAGTCAATAAGTTATAGGCTCCCTAAAATGGTGTCATTAAAAATGCATGTCATTCTGCAAAGTCCTCATATGGCTATCTCACCAGAAAAATAAAGAAAATATAGTTTGCTCAATGCTACAACAAAAAACTCAAAAATTACCACATCTGGCTGCAGCAGAAAGGAATATTTTTAAGCTATTCACACATACATCAGGGTATACCTCAGGTTTAGAGATGATGAGAAAAGACACCAGAAGTGACCCATCAGCGTAACCCCCTCTACTGCAAAAATAGTGGGGAATTTGGTGTACCCAATGTATTCCGCACAGCTTTACTTTTTGTATTATCTGATGTGAATTCAGATTCATAAATTCTTTGAGGGGAGCAGTTTTGAAAATGGGGTCACTTTATGATATAGAGGTGATTCCACTATACTGGCTCTCCAGAGGCTTTGCAAACATGACATGGCATCCAAAAACGTAAATCTACATCTAGGCTCTATAAGCCAAACAGAGCTTCCTCCCTTCTGGGTCTTGCTGTATGCTCAAACAGCAGTTCATGCCCACATATATGCCTTTGTTGTACCCAGGATACTCCACGTAACAAAGTCATATGTTGGTATGAATTGGGCACACAGCAGGGCACAGAAGAGCAGCGCTATTTGATTTTTGGAGCACAAATTCAGACAATTTGGTTTATGGACGCCGTGCCACTTTTGCAGAGCAACTGAAAGCCAGCAAAGTGGAGTTACCCGACACATGACCGCATTTTGGAAACTGCATCCCTCAAGGAAATTATCCAGGAATGCAGTGATCATTTTTATCCCCAATTGTTGTAGTCATTTATTTTCCATAAATTAATGCACAACTGATTATTCACCATCAGCTGCAAATTCATCATGCAAAATTGGGTCTCATCTTGTGGAATTCCAATTTGCTGGTACGGGGCTCTCTAAAAGCAACATCCAAAAACTTCTCCCTCTAAATCTATACTTCAAAACCCAAGAAGCACAGTGCTCCTTCCCTTCTGAGCTCTGCAGTGTCCCCAAATAGCAGTTTACTCTCACATATACAACTTTTTTGGACCTGGGATAACCTGCTTAAATTTTTTTTTTTTTTCAATTCTTTATTTAGGAATATATAGTTGACAGCATAATAAAACCAACAATAGAAATACTATCACTGCCATGCAATGACAACAGTGAAAACGTATAGTAACATTTACATGGTTTTTAACATTTATCTGGGGTGGGGGGGAGGGGCGGGAAGGGAAAGGGAGGGGAAAAGGGTTTGGATGGGAAGGGGGGGGGGGGGGGTAAAGAGTCACCGTAGTCAGTCCATATTTATAACAAATCATGAGAATGGGGGTTTAGCAGTAGCTAGTCCTATGAAGGAGAGAAGGTAATATAGTCATATTAAGGTCATAGTCCATATTAAGGCTAAGACTACATGTATACAGACACAAGTATCAATGATCAATATACCATACAATGAGGATTACAAAGAGTGCGGGAGCTCTCTAGAGGACTATCCGTGAAGTAGCAGTGGGAGAGTCATTTGCGGTTAGAATACTGTAACCATGGAGTCCAGACTCTAAGGAAGTTACTGCGCGTGCCTGAGGCCCAGCTTGAAAGCTCCTCAAATCTGCAGATCTGATTGACTCTGGAGACCCATTCTGAGTGAGTGGGTGCCACAGGTTGTAACCATTTTTGGGGAATTAGAAATTTCGCAGCCACAAGGAGATGTGTTGCTAAATCACGTTTAGAGGTTTTAAAGTTGGCATCAGGCAAAGCCAGCGTAATCTGAAACAGAGATATCTGAAAGTTAGTCTCAAGTAGGGTTCGCAAAGTAGATTCTACAGAACTCCAGTATGGACTTAAGACTGGACAGGTCTACCATAGATGCGAGAGGGAGCCAACATCCTGGTTACAACGCCAGCAGAGATTATCGGCTAAATGGTGTGCATGTAACCACTCCGGGGTCTTATACCAACGAGTCAACAGTTTGTAATGATTCTCCTGCATTCTTACGCAGGTGGAGAACCCATGTGACGTCGACAAAACACACTTAACTTGGTCATCCGTGAGGGATATACCGAGTTCTTTGCCCGCTTAAAATTTTAAGTGTGTGTCTGCGTTGGCACAAAGTAGGCACAACCTATAAAACACTGAAATGGCATTTTTAAAAAAAGATCAATTTAAACTTTGTACTTAAAATTTTTGGAACCACTCTTGGGCTCAAAATGCTCACTATACCCATTCAAATATTCCTTGAGGGGTGTAGTTTCTATAATAGGGTAATGTTACTGCGGAGTCTCTGCAATAGGCCACCAGTGCTAAATGACCAAATTAGGCCTCAATTATGCATGGTGTTTTTCACATCTGAGCCCTGTCATTTTTTAAGGCAAAATCAGGAACCAGAGAATAATAACTGGTGAGCTGACTTTTCACAGTGCAACAAACTGGGCATGACATTGTTGTAGTTTGTTTGGGTACATTGTAGAAAGAAATCTGCAGCGGAAATGCTGCGATTTCAGTAATTTTTGTAAATTGCAGCATGTCAAATAAACCTGCCATTTTCCGTATAGGTATAAAAGAGGCAGAAAGTCTGCAAATATACTGAATTTTTTACTGAAGGGCACATAAACCAAAGTATTTTTCATGTCTTATATGCGATTCGTAAATTTCTATGGTATCTCTAAGGCCTCATACACGCGATTATCCATAATTGCTGTACCATTAATTTCTATGGGCCTAGACACACAACCATATTGCCCTTACCAGAGCTCCAGACACACAAACCCTGATCAATGCCCAGTTCCTGGCACATCTAAACAGGAGGTGTGACCACAGCCCAGAGGAGCTCTTTGGCTAGGCTGTGGTGAAACATTTAAGGCAGATGCTCGTGCATAAAAGACTCCATTGTCAGTCTGCAATTCTGGGGGACACCAGGAAGCTATATTACTTCATCGAGCAGCAACAGCTGAGGCTCAATGGTCCGCTGTCACCATCTGCAGCTCTTCCTGGGCCACCACCTCCTTCAGGACCTCCTTCTGGGCCACCCCCTGCTTTACGTCCAAGTCCTGGGCCACATATATATGTATATATTTTATTTTGACAAAGTTTTTGCAGTGTGTTGTTTTTTTCAGTCCAAAAGGATTTTTAACAACCACAATATATGCAATAATTTTGGAAAAATTTAATATATGAAAATCACACTACCAAGAAACATTGAAAAAAAATGAAAAACTAAGGAAACAATTAAGCTCTCAACCAGTGACGTAACTAGGAATGGCTGGGCCCCAAGGCGAACATTTGACATGGGGCCCCCCCAAACCCGCCGCTCCCAAACCCCCCTCCGGACCGCCCCCCTCCAACCCCCCCCCCGCCACAAACCGCATTACTGCGCACACTATTATGCCCCATAGTGTCCCCTGCATACAGTATTATGCCCCAAAGTGTCCCCTGCACACACTATTATTCCCCATAGTGGCCCCTGCACACACTATTATGCCCCATAGTGGCCCCTGCACACAGTATTATGCCCCATAGTGGCCCCGGCACACAGTATTATGCCCCATTGTGGACCACCCATGAACGATTATTATACTGTGGGGTCTTTTCAGGGTAGGGTAGGATACAAACATAAAAAAACAATGTTACTTACCTCTTCCTCACTCTGGAGCACTCCAGTGCGCTACTTCGGCCATCTTCAATGTTGGAGCAGATCACGCGTGATTTAGGCTGTCGTCGCAACGCAAAATGACATCAGTTGACGTCTGGGACGTCACCAAACAGGCCTGAAGCCTGCTGGAGTGCTGGAGAGGTGAGTTACAGTGTTTTTTATGCTCTCTCACCTGCCCTGGGCCCCCGATCGTTATACTCCGGGGTCTGAAAAGACCCCGGAGTATAATGATAGCAGTGTTTGTTGGGTTCATGGTAGTGGCTGTCACAGGACTCCGGGCCCCTTAATGTCCTGGGCCCTGTGGCAGCCGCTACCGCTGCTACCCCGGTATTTACGCTCCTGCTCTCAAGCCATGTCAAGGATCCTCATTTTCTTGCGAGTCCCTAACCTAAACTAAAACAGGAAGAACTAAACTAAACTTAAGAATACAAAATGAATGCACACCACAAATAGCACCCATCTGCCATGGTACTGCTCTGCAAGGTGAAACGAAGTAGTTTGCATAGAAATCCCGTACAGACAGTCCAGCTGCTCCTAGATGTCCATACATGGTGTGGTACAGACGAATGTCAGCTACAAGCTCGAAAAAGCTCCTGCTCACTGCCAAGCATAGTGTCAGGAATCCTCCACAAAGTTGTGTAGAATGGTAGAATGACACTGGCTTGGACAACCAGGGTCCCATTATGAGGACTCAATTGAATAGGGATTAGAAACACCTGCCACTTGCTGCTTAGAATCCCAAAGATGCATTCAAAAAACCACCTTGCTCTAGTAAGGCGGTAGCTTAAAGACACGCTTGGGTGCTGTTGCAAGTTATTGAAGAGGGAGTGGAAACAACTCTTCCTGATCCATTTAGATATAATGGAGTGAACTCAATATCTCCTCCTCACACACTGCATAACGGACTACATTAATTTTTGTGTGGACAACACAGTACCCACAAAAGTGGTGAGGTGCTTCTCCAATAACAAACCATGGATTAACTCTGATATAAAAACACTACTTAAGGAGAAAAAGATGGCATTTAGGACAAGAGATAAGGAGGGGTTGAAGGAAGTACAAAAGGAGCTGAGGCATCTAATCAGGCAAGGAAAAGCCAGTTATAAAGAAAAAATGGAAAAGCAAATGGAAAGAAAAGACATAAGGGGGGTCTGGGAGGGGCTTAAGTCAATTTCGGGTCATAAACAGTCTGTCTGCCAGATTGAGGCAGATGTTAATTGGCTTAATGAACTAAACCTATTCTTCAACAGATTTGATCACACACCAGCTCCTCCCACCCCAGTATGTCCTTCAGCTCCCCCCACCACAATGACTTCTCCCCATGCGACCACTTCCCAACAGACCAGTAAATCCAGAAATCCGTCTTTATCTGGCCACAGTCTGACCTTCACACGGGCCCAGGTGAGGAAGGAGATGAAAAAGATCAAGGCGAGGAAAGCCGCAGGGCCAGATGACATCAGTGCAAGGCTAATTAAGACTTGCAGGGACCAGCTGTGTGGTATAATTACATATATGTATAATATGAGCCTGAGGCAGGAAATAGTCCCTGAATTATGGAAATCTTCTTGTGTGGTACCAGTTCCAAAGAAACCCCACCCTATGGACCTCAATGACTACAGACCTGTAGCACTGACATCCCACCTGATGAAGATCTTGGAGAGATTGGTTCTCACACACCTCCGCCCTCTAGTGAGCCCCGCTATGGACCCCCTCCAGTTTGCTTATCGGCCGGGCATTGGGGTAGATGATGCCATCATCCATCTTCTGCACAGGGCTCTGTCTCACCTGGAGAAACCAGGGAACACAGTGAGAGTAATGTTCTTTGATTTCTCCCGTGCTTTTAACACCATACAGTCCAGGTTATTGAGGGACAAGCTGGGCCTTGCTGGAGTGGACCACCACCTCTCCAACTGGATCCTAGACTACCTCACAAATCGACCTCAATACGTGAGAGCCCAAGACTGTGTGTCAGGTACCGTGATCTGTAATACGGGGGGCACCTCAGGGTATGGTTCTCGCCCCTTTCCTCTTCACACTGTACACTGCAGATTTTAGGTGCAACTCATCCAGCTGCTACCTACAGAAGTATGCTGACGACTCTGCAATAGTGGGTCTCATCACAGATGATGATGATAGGGAGTACAGAGAACTGAACCAGGATTTTGTGGACTGGTGCCACCGGAACCACCTGAAGATTAACGCGGGGAAGACCAAGGAGATGGTGGTGGACTTCCGCAAAGGCAGAAGCCCTCCTAAACCAGTGGACATCCTGGGGACGGGCATCGAGATTGTGAACACCTATAAGTACCTGGGTTTGCTCCTTAATAATAAGCTGGACTGGGAAGATCATATGGAGGCCCTGTACAGGAAGGGCCACAGCAGGCTCTACCTGCTTAGGAAGCTGAGAGCCTTTGGAATCCGGGGGGCACTTCTTAGAACTTTCTTCAACTCGGTAGTGGCATCAGCCATCTTCTTTGGAGTGGCCTGCTGGGGGAGCAGTATATCAACCAGGGACAGAAATAAACTTGACAAGCTGATTAGAAAGGCCAGCTCTGTCCTGGGGAGCCCACTGGACCCAGTGCAGGTGGTGGGTGACAGAAGGATACTGTCCGTGGTGAGCTCCATGCAGAAGAAGAAGTCCCATCCCATGCATGAGACTGTGATCGCGCTGAGCAGTACTGTCAGTGACCGACTGCTCCACCCTAGGTGTGAGAAGGAGCGCTATCGGAAGTCTTTCCTCCCCACCGCGGTTAGGCTGTACAACCAACACCGACCTAAGCGGAGATCATTACACACAGAGAACTGAAATATCTCTCTGCCTGTTAAATCCATCCCCCCCCCCCCCCCCGCTACTTCCTATATGTCTGTCGGCTATCAAAGTAATGCCTCTTACCTTGGAACATTCCTGTACATGTTGTATTTGTATTTGTATCTGCTTATCTTTGCTGCTGTAACACACTGAATTTCCCCATTGTGAGACTATTAAAGGACTATTATTATTATTATTATTATTGATTCCTCTTCTAGTACAGCATACTGCTGTCTGAATCACTGAGACATAAGCCAGTCCATGAGAGCATAATCCACACAAATGAAAGGCATGTTTGCAGAGGGCAAAGCCAGAAACCTGTGTGTAATTAAAGGAATCTAACACATGTGTGAAACAATCACAACTTCTCCAAGAAATATAGTCAGAACTATCATGTTGGGGCTATCATGTTATATCACTACTAGCCTTCCGTGTTTTTTTGCAGATCCGCAAATACAGAAGAATACAGACCGTATTTGTGGACAGTGCACCGTGGAAGAGGAAGACATACTGGACAACTACAGAATGAATTCGCGGATGAATTTATTGGCAATTGCGGACAGTATTTTTAACTACGATCATGTGAAGTAGGCCTAAATATGCATTATAATCTTGGGCGGGGATAACTGAATTGCATTGTATTAAGATATAATTTCCACAAAATAGGATGGAGTGTCCAAAGCTTATTGTCCAATAAGGCAAACTACATAATATGGACCAGTATCATTGCAATTAAATGTCATAGAGGGGCTAAAGAAGACTCATGAGACACAAAGGTTGTCCTACATGATAAAATGATAAAAGATGACATTTTGGACAGTTATATAAAATCATGAATATTAAACTTTTAACATAAATATTAAAATCTTTTAAATATAAAGGTTTAAGACTAAAGCAAAATGTAATTTCTATTTAATAATAGCTAAAAAAAAATTCACACATTGTATAACATAATAAGCTTTCTTTGTCTAATGTTCACATTTTACCGAGTAAAAAATGTGCAGTAACCCCTATGGTAGCAAATTATGCATTGCGTTTAATTAACAAAAATTTGTCTTATATAGATGCTTTGTATGCTAGGATCACACACGTAATGGAAAGTATTTGAATAACAAAGAAGATCAACACTTTAGTAAGGAAGGAGTATCAATACTATAGCTCTTTGTCTTCCTATTACATCCATTTAATGCAGACTTATAAATGCTAGCATTCCAAGAGTGCTCCATTGCCTGAGAGTGAGAATTGAATAACAGAATCCCTTATATTTAGACTTTTTTAAAATTAAGCAAACATGTTAAAACATAAATGTCAGTGTGTGAAACCTGAGGGAGATTTGCCAGTACGGCTAGCAGGAGAACACATTGCAGAATCTTCCTTCAGAAATTCTGCAGCATGTTCACTCTGTGTGGCCTTATCCTTTGGGGGATTTTTAACTGCCTGCTATAATCAGGCTTTCTCTTTATTGGTGCTGCCTGAATATAATTTACAATCGATAAAAACACATTGTTCAATATACTGCAGTTATTTACAGGTAATAATAAAGTTTATTTATATAGCACTAGCAGTTTCTGCAGCGCT
Source organism: Leptodactylus fallax (assembly GCA_947044405.1). NCBI lineage: Eukaryota > Metazoa > Chordata > Amphibia > Anura > Leptodactylidae > Leptodactylus > Leptodactylus fallax. Next base: position 966,575 of record CAMRHE010000125.1, on the reverse strand, counting down.
AAATTGGTAAAATTACACATATTTAAAACATATGAACAAACAATAAGTTAAAGGAGAGGTCCCTGCACATAAGAGTTTATAATCTAAATTAAATAGCAATGAATAAAGTTAATGGCGCTACAGTGTTTTCGCTGGGGAACTGAGCTCCTTGTGCTGGCAATGGGAATCTAAACAAAATTGCATGAGGCCATCAACAAGTATCTGAGCCAACATAGATAAAGTGTAGAGCAGTGCCACAAGGGGAGCAGGTTTAGGAATGTTTGGAGTGGAGATATCTATGACCAGGTTAGGTTGTGTATCAACAATGGACTCTTTTTATATAAGTAGGGACAGATTATTATAAAGCAGAATGGGTTGTAGCTTGGGGCCCAAGGCTGAAAGGGGGCCCATTGACAAGTATGTGTCCGTTTTCCACCATTAACCAATCCTATCAGCATAGTGATTACAGAATGAAGAGTGGCTAAATGCATGGTTGCTAGTAGGAACTTGGAAGCAGTAATGCAGGCAAGTGGCTGCAAGAAGCCATAAAACCAGACTAGTTACAGCAAAATTCTGAACACTGATTATAAAGTGTTATAAGTTCACAAACTCACAATTAGAGATGAGCGAATCGAAGCTGATGAAGTGGAATTCAATCCGAATTTCAGGAAATATTCGATTCACATCGAATTTCCTCACACTTCGTGGTAACGAATCGCATTTAGTTCAAAATAGCTGCTGTACATGTTAGGACATGGGGCAAGGAACTCTGGGAACGCGGGATCATCCACAATGCCAAGCGTGCAGCCAATCAGCAGCCAGCTCTGTGATGTCACAGCCCTTTAACCCCTTCGCGAGCGCCCACAGCATGTTTGACCACTGCATCCAAGGTGTTAAAACCTCCGATCGGCTATGGAGCAGGGTGTTAGCTGTAACTGCCAACCACAGCGTTTCTTAATTCTTCTCATATTACTTTATATAAAATGGGTTGTCTGGCGGGGAATTAAAACAGGCTCAGAATTAGTTAAGGAGGTTGTCCAATTTCAGTAAAGAAATGTTATTGTTTATATAATTAAAAGTTATACAATTTTCCAATATACTTTCTGTGTCAATTTTGTCACAGTTTTCTACATCTCTGCTTGTTATAATTTATTCTGATTCCTTCCAGTGGAAAAAATTAGTCTATGGTCATGTCATGGACACAGGTAAACAGCTCGTTACAAGACAGATGTCTGATTACTGAGTTTTGACTGTAACGAGCTGTGCAACTGTATGTTCATCGTGTAACCATGGACATATATCACATGACCATGGACTGATTTATATCCAATAAGAGGAAGCAGAACGAATGACAGCAAGCAGAGATCTAGAAAACCTTAAGAAATTGATACAGAAAGTATATTGGAAAATTGTATAATTTATTATACAAGTAATAATACTTATTTGCTGAAACTGGACAACCCCTTTAACCACTTCCGGACTCCAGCCGGAACTCCCAGCCGGAACTTCCCTAGAGAAGGCAGGAATGGTTTATTACTGTCTCTGCCTTCCCTGATCGTTGTATACACAGCTATGGGTGCCACCATCTTGATGCGGATCAGAGTCTGTTAGAGCTGCTGGGTCCTACAGGAAAAAAAAAGAAAAGAAAAGTGAAAAACAGACATATTTTCCCTCCTCTTTTGTTTATATTTTCCTGGATATAAAAAAAATGTAAACACATGCAAAAACAAAAACAACGTCTCATTGTAACGTCTCTGCCTGTTCGGGTCTCTGCGCCACCCTCCACTCGCACGCTGCAGCGAAGGAGGCGTGTCCAGTTTGGTTCCTTGCGTAGGTTTCTTGTTGCTCAGTCTGAACACTGTCCTAGACAATGTAATGGATTTCTAGCCACACCCGTGTTCTGAGCATTTCTCTCTGGACCGCATATAGTTAATCTCAGCCTTGCCTGTGTGATTGACAGCTTGTCTGCCAATCCATTCTGGGGCTTGCCCAGACTTTCTATAAACAGGTTGTCAGCTCTCACATGGTCGCTGGTTATTGCTTTGTGCGTTCTGGCTATTATTCCTTGCTGTTTTGTTGCTTGTATTCATATTCCTGACCTCTGGCCTTGACTTTTGACTATTCTCTTGGATTCTGATTCTGTACTGCATTGCTCGTCTGTTACCGAACCCTTGGCTTCCTGACCTCTCTTTTTGTCGTTTGTTCTGTCTGTGTTCTGTGTTGTCACTTACTCAGTATAGGGCTCATCTTCAGGTTGTCCTTTTACCGTTTAGGGTAACTGAGGCAATAGGAAGGGACAGTGGCTGGGGTGAGATTAGGGCTCACTTGTCTCTGTCCTTCCTCCCAGACCCCTGCAGTAGTGTAGGGTATTGCTACGTCTGTTAAGACCGTACCAAACATAAAAATAAAGCCCTATGTGTCACTGAAAAAAGACGCAGAAATTAGTTGAATAACCCAAATGATAAAAATGTTATAGCCCTCATACTGCACATACAAAAAAACCCGAAATTAGTCTGGTTCTGAACCACAAATTGGCCCGGTACTGAAGTAGTTAAAAACATAAACTAAGCAGTACTCACCAATCCCACAACATCGCATTCTGAGACTGTAAAGGTGATATGATTAATGACAGTGTTTGCCTGAACTGTTCCTGTGTGTATGTGGTTTTAATTGATCAAATAAATGTTCTGTTTCTATTGGATTGAAATTACAGTATACTGGACTTCTGGTATTACTGTTCTCACTGCTAGTACTTCTTTGCACCCAGCTGAATCTGTTTGGTCATTAAAGCTTCTACATACAGAGAGTTGGACAAGAGTGGAGGCGCTCTATGTCCTGTAGATTGTAGTTAGATGTCGGAATTTGCTGTGCCCTGCCTCATCATGGGGGCAGTTCCATGCCGTTTCTAGGTAACCGACCCATGCTCTCACTGACAGCTGTCAATGGAGTTTTGGTTCAAGACAATGCCTGATACAACAGGTGAATTAAGTTATATCAAGGGTAGATTAAGGAAGTATATACAAAGACATTCAGAAAGTGTATCAAAGATGTATAGGGATATCTATGGGAAAACAAAACATTTACAGATAAAAGGAAAACAAGCTGAAAATAAAGGGATAATCAGTGCTTGTATGCAGGGATGCCAATATATTAGACTTAAAAGGATAGGTTATGTATGGTCAGGACTTGTGTACTGGAATGTCTGCTTAAATGATAGATTGTATATCCTCCCAAATAGAAAAAAAAATGAGGGAGGAAAAGGAATAGAAGATAGGGAGAGGTAGAAATAGGGATAGGTAATCTAAAAGCCTCAAAGAAACAGTACAAAGGAGATGGATTCAATAAGCCCCTTTAGTTCCTCACTTTGCATCATATAATCCCAATCCCCACCCTTGAACCCTAACTTGATTTCCTTCATTCCAGTAAAACTAATCTGATCTATACCACCATTATGCCTCATATTCATGTCTCGCTACTGGGGTCTCAGGATTTTGCAAGGTATCATTGATGTGATCCTTCATTCTCCTCCTATACTTATCCTTATCCTTATCTTTCCAACATACTTCAGAGGACACAAACACGTGACCAGATATACAGTCCATCATGTAGAGCAATTAATAAACTCTCTAATCCGATATTCTTTACCTGTTAGGACACCCTTAAATAACTGTAATTTCTGAATGTTTCTATATGCAATGAAATGTCCACATTTGAAAGTACTGTGTGGGAGGTGGGTCTCCACATGTGTTTGTTCCACAAAATGGTTATGAACAAGGCTATCCCTTAAATTCCTTCCCTTATGGAAGGTAATGAGGAGATGGTCAGGTATTATATCAGTCAGATCCTCATCTAATCTAAGGATGTCCCAGTATTTTTTTAGGATATATCTCTAATTTCTTGATGGCATATGTACCAATAATTCTAGCCTAGAGATTCCTCCTATTCTGACTTTAGATTCATTATATGCCAGCCTGAGTACCTTGTCTGGATATCCAGGTTCTCTATACCTCTGCTTAAGCAGTTCCACCTCCTTTTGAAGTTCTCATCTGAAGAGCAATTGCCGTACAGAGCAATCAGGGAAATAAATTTGGTATCACTATAATCATACTGATCTGTAGATTAATGCTAACCTGTTATTTTTATCACACCGTGAATGCCCAAAAAAATGTTTTTGTTTTCTAATTCTACCAATTTACATGTTTTTCTGTACAATATATGGAATATTAAATGGTGCCAAAAGGAAGTACAGTTTGCCCCACAGAAAACAAGTCCCTCATATATCTATGAGAATGGAAAATTATAAAAGTTATGGTATTTGGAAGGTGGGGAATTAAAAAAAAAAAAAAAAAAAATTCACTGTAGTGGGAAGGGGTTAATCTCAGTAACAAACAATACATTAATTTTATAATTGACTGATTAGATGCAGGATTATCCCATCTGCTATACAGTTCTGCTAAAATAAAACGCCAGCTTCAAATGATGAAATCAGGTAGCTAAAGACTTTCCCTAATTCAGCTGAAAGCAGCAGTATGTATATATGATTATGATTTATTTCTAGTCCATTACATCTCTAGGAATTACATGAAAACTATGTCTGCAATTCTGCATCATTATAATAACAATCCACCTTATCCAATCTACCAAACATATAAGTTTGTGACAGTGACCTCTTCAGAGAAGCCAGCTATGAACTAAATCACTCTGCATGGTGTAGGCAGCAATGAAGCATGAATAACTAATATTATAAGTGACTAAATAAAGTCTATTTACTTGGACAAAAGTAGCATTCCCTTGACCCTAATCAATCTGTAAGGGAAAGTATTAAAAGGAAAGTGTCTGCAAAACGTTTTCCTATTAAATTAAATTTTGTTAAACAATCCTTAGCAAGAGATAGTCACCAGCCACAAGCATCAGATAGAAGTTCCAGCCATAGTACCCCCATTACAAGTCCAACAACCACAGTCCAGCATAATAATGTTGGCAATCGTGCCCTAAAACATTCCAAGTCATAGTGCCCTAATAATTCAGCCACAGTGCTCTCATAATCTTACCAATCACAGTGTCCCGATAACAGTACCGACCACAGAGCCCCTATAAGAGAAGACACCCACAAGTATTCAAACCACTTACCTTTTCTCATACATGTAATGGTTAGATAACATGTGGTTATCTTTCATGTTGGCTCCAGGGCATTTCTGGCTGAGTGGTGGCAGTGGTGGTAGCTGTTGCAACATGTGTGGTAGTGTGGCAGGGCATAATATGATGGACCAGGCCACAGGACTTGTCTGGGTGAGAGGTGACAGCTGTTTAGGAGTAGCAGTCAGCATCAGCAGCAGGACAATAAATGGAAGATAATGATAAAGGGAGATGGTGACACCACTATTTGGAGGTGTTTGAAAATCCTCATGGATGAGGACTCCATGATTCAGGAATGTGTTCCTCCTCTTCTGTCCCTCATTGAATGAGTGTAAGGGTTTCCTGTAAGATATACAATAGAGGGATCACATCGCTAATGATGCAGTTGTGCTTGCTAACATATTTAGACGCTTCTTCAAAGGGTTTGAGAAGTCAGCACACTTTCCTCATGAGCCTCCAATGATGTATCTTGAAATAACACATTGTGCCTGTGATGGGCCCTGCATGGTGTTGGAACTGGACCTGCACAATCGGGGTGGAACTACCACCTGAGCTTGCTGCCTTTCTGGACTGTGGCCATGTAAAATACAAGCTTCGAAGCTGAACTTTTGTAGCATAGAATCTATGTGTAGAAAGGCCATGGAGAAACTTTTGTGTGTGGCATGTCAATCTTGACAGATCTAATGACATTATGAAGTGCTGGGTGGTTATAAAATTATCACATCCTATCACATCATAGTAGAAAATTAGTAGCTATGTTCATCTAACCCCTTTCCGCCCTTGTAGGACAAATTGTTCTTCATAATGGTACCAATACTATGGTACCAATGGTACAATGTACTGGAAAGCTGGAAAAAAATTCAGAATGGGGCGGAACTAGAGAACTAGAGAAAAAGTGCATTTGTGCAACTTTCTTAAGGGCTTCGTTTTTACGGAGTTCACTGTTCTGCCAAAATGACATGCTACCTGTATTCTGTGTTTCGGTACGACACCAAATTTATATAGTTTTATTTACATTTTAATCCCTCAAAAAATCCACAACTTTGCAAAAAAATATTTTCTTACAGTTGCCACATTATGACACCCGTAACTTTTTTTTATATTTCTGTGTCTTTTTTTGCGGGCCAGGTGTACTTTTTAGTTATACCATTTTGGGGAATGTCTATTTCTTTGATCACTTTTTATTAAAATTTTTATCAGACAAAACAGCAATTGCAATGCAATGCAATGCATTGCAAAATACTGGCACTTCATATACAGTGCCTTGCGAAAGTATTCGGCCCCCTTTAACTTTTCAATCTTTTGCCACATTTCAGGCTTCAAACATAAGGATATAAAATTTTAATTTTTTGGTGAAGAATCAACAACAAGTGGGACACAATCGTGAAGTGGAACGAAATTTATTGGATATTTTAAACTTTTGTAAAAAATAAAATACTGAAAAGTGGGGCGTACCAAATTATATGGCCACCTTAAGTTAATACTTTGTAGCGCCACCTTTTGCTGCGATTACAGCTGCAAGTCGCTTGGGGTATGTCTCTATCAGTTTTGCACATCAAGAGACTGAAATTCTTGCCCATTCTTCCTTGGAAAACAGCTGGAACTCAGTCTTGGCTGCATCTCTGATCAGTCTTCTCCTTGTTTGAGATGAAAGTTTAGAGGGACGGCCGGCTCTTGGTAGATTTGCAGTGGTCTGATACTCCTTCCATTTCAATATGATCGCTTGCACAGTGCTCCTTGGGAAGTTTAAAGTTTGGGAAATCTTTTTGTATCCAAATCCAGCTTTAAACTTCTCCACAATATTATCACGAACCTGCCTGGTGTGTTCCTTGGTCTTCATGATGCTCTCTGCGCTTTAAACAGAACCCTGAGACTATCACAGAGCAGGTGCATTTATACGGAGACTTGATTACACACAGGTGGATTATATTTATCATCATCAGTCATTTAAGACAACATTGGATCATTCAGAGATCCTCACTGAACTTCTGGAGTGAGTTTGCTGCACTGAAAGTAAAGGGGCCGAATAATATTGCACGCCCCACTTTTCAGTTTTTTATTTTTTACAAAAGTTTAAAATAACCCATAAATTTCGTTCCACTTCACGATTGTGTCCCACTTGTTGTTGATTCTTCACCAAAAAATTAAAATTTAATATCCTTATGTTTGAAGCCTGAAATGTGGGAAAAGGTTGAAAAGTTCAAGGGGGCCGAATACTTTCGCAAGGCACTGTAGCAGCCTGTAATAGAAGTATATGCCAGACAAGGAGCCTTCAGTAGGGTCCCTGCTATCATGGCAACAGATTGCTGGCCTCGGATATTGTTCCGAGCGCCGGTGTTCCTCCCCTCCCATATTTAAATACCCAACATCGGGAAGGGGTTAAGGAATGATCCCAAAGCTATGGAAGAATCATGCTTATGCTTGACCATATGAGGAATAAGGTATGATGAAAATAAGATTCATCAGCCTTTAAAAAGAGGCATTGGATGCATCGAAGAGAGAGCACTAACTCCACCCTCACACCTGCTCCCAATCTCTCTCCATTCTGACATTTTATTACAAAAACATTTGACACATACACTCTTTACTGTACTTTCTTTGCATTACAACTTTTTGTAAGTTAGTTGTTTATATTAAATATTTGTTTTTCATCTTACTCTAGGTTTACACCTGCGCCCAATTTCCGTTCTTGGGGACCTGAAAATCGGAAACCCAATCTGCCGGGTTTCCGCCCGAAAAATGCAGAGAGAAAAGTCCTGCTTGCATAGATTTCACTGTGGTGCTTATTTATGATGTAAGCGCACCTCCTTGTTAAATGTTGTGCAAATGTTAGTTAGTTTAGATGCGCCTTTTTTTGGCAATGTGCACTTTGCCTCTTTTTTGTTCAAAAAGGCACAACTGCTAAAAAATTGGGTAATTGCCCCCTTTTTTAATGCTTTCTAACCTGATGGGTTCTTATAAGCTGCCCATGGACTGGAGTGCATTTGCACCTTTTGTTTGCCCCTTTTTAAAAAGGCGCAAGTCATAAATACAGCGTGAAAAGGATCTCCATTTAGGCCTCATCCCCTCTGCTCACCAAAAAGCAAAAGAGGTGAGAGCAGCATAACAGCTGCAAAAAAAAATGTGCAAATGCTTCATAAATGAAGGGTAGGGCAGAAAAAGACCTCAAAAAGGCGCAATTTATGTAAAAAAAGGCACAAGTAGCTTAATAAATGTGCTCCATTGACTCAGTGCGCTGTGAAAGCCATGTATTATCCCTGTCCATAACTGCTGCTCCACATGTCAATGGTGGCATGCAGCTTTTCCCAGGCTGTTTTCCAGGAAAGGCCCACATTCTCCAACACATGGCAATATAAAGCAGGGAAAGCTTTCCTAGAGAAATAATTGCGGCTATGTATCCTACAAGGAAGATCATGGGGAGTAGAAGAATAGCTTTGCTCATTTGCCCTGCCATTGCCACTGCCACTGTCACTGTCAAATCTTTTTTTCCAAATAAGCAAGTGATGCACGTAGAGATATCGTTCCTACATTTGTTCCTACATGACCACAGTTACGTTTCTGCTTGCAGATCTCGCAAATTACCATGGATTTATCGTTTGGCAGTGTACAAAAAAATTCTCACACGGGAGATGACCGCATGTATTTTTTGGCACCAGCAGCAGCGGAAGCATGTCTCCCTCTAGGCGGTCTGACCTAGGAAGGCTTTTTGGATGTTGGGCTTGCATAATGGCTGGAATTGTCACTATCAACACAGCTAACACCCTATTTGTCTGATGTCATCTTGTCAACCTGACCTGGTTGCCAGGTCCTATCCGCAAACCAATCATCATTGACAATGTCATCATCATCTTCATGCTTTTTTCTGACACATAACCATGCACACCCTTAGAATTTCCACCTTCAGATATTCTCCTAGCTTCCCTACCATAACAACTTGTAGTAGAAGTACCACACCCCCAGTCACTGCTACCTCCACCACCAACAGTCATGTCTCCCTCTTCTGCTTGCACACAGTGCTGACTGTTCTTATCCAACTCATTAACAAGAGGAGGAAGACTGCTCTGACTATCAGAAATACCTGCTCAGCAGGTGTCATATGACTATCAGGGATCTGTGTTAGAGCCGGTTCACATCTGCGTTTGGGATTCCGTTCGGGGAGTCCACTTGTTTCGTGCAGAAACCGAGCGGCAACCACATGGACTCCATTATGGTCTATGGGGTTGGCAGGTTTCCTTAGGTAAACCGCTTTTCTATGTGGATAGGTTTCCGTTCGTGGGGTCCCCAAGCGGACTCCCCGAACGGAAACTGAATGCAGATGTGAACTGGCCCTCAGTAAAGGAGATAGTTGACAGCCCAGAAATGCCCTGCGGTAAATTATGTGTCATGGAGGAGGAATGCACAGAAACCTGACTCAAGATTACTCTTAGATGCAATATCCTCCTGTGACTGAGATGAGCCAAATAAATAATAAAAATAAATAATCAAAAACATTAATAAAAAAAAAAACATTAAACAAAAGGAAGCCTCTCCTCAGTGCAAGACATATAAAAGCCTGCATAGAGTTTGCCAAAAAACACATGAAGGACTATGAGAAATACGATTTTCTTTTCTGATGAAACGAAGATTGAACTTTTTGGCGTTAATTCTAAGCGGTACGTGTGGAGAAAACCAGGCACTGCTCATCACCTGCCCAATACAATCCCAACAGTGAAACATGGTGGTGGCAGCATCATGCTATGTGGGTGTTTTTCAGCTGCAGGGACAGGACGACTGGTTGCAATTGAAGGAAAGAAGAATGCGGCCAAGTACAGAGAGATCCTGGAAGAAAACCTCTTCCAGAGTGCTCTGGACCTCAGACTGGGCCGAAGGTTCACCTTCCAACAAGACAATAACCCTGAGCACACAGCTAAAATAACAAAGGAGTGACTTCGGAACAACTCTGTGACCATTCTTTACTGACCCAGCCAGAGCCCTGACCTCAACCCAATTGAGCATCTCTGGAGAGACCTGAAAATGGCTGTCCACCAACGTTCACCATCCAACCTGACGGAACTGGAGAGGATCTGCAAGGAAGAATGGCAGAGGATCCCCAAATCCATATGTGAAAAACTTGTTGCATCATTCCCAAGAAGACTCATGGCTGTACTAGCTCAAAAGGGGCTTCTACTCAATACTGAGCAAAGGGTCTGAATACTTATGACCATGTGATATTTCAGTTTTTCTTTTTTAATAAATTTGCAAAAATATCTAGATTTCTGTTTTTTTTTTGTCAAGATGGGGTGCTGAGTGTACATTTATGAGAAATAAAATGAACTTTTTTGCTTTTTAGCAAATGGCTGCAATAAAACAAAGAGTGAAAAATTTAACAGGGTCTGAATATTTTCCATACCTACTGTATATATAATATATCTCTGTCACGACAGATGTACAGTGCTATATAACCCGATTGACCTGGTGTGCAGTGATCAGATGTAAGCACTGCACCCCTTGTCCATATTTATTGACTGCAGGTATTATAGGGAAATGCCCAAATAATGAAGCAATATTCCCCCAAGGGAATCAGGCTCCCTGTCAAAGCTCTCTCTCTCTCTCTCTCTCTCTCTATGCGTTTCACCCTCTGACAATAGGCAGTATTATCAGGAGATATTGGCTTACAAGGCACAAGATAGAAGAAATAAATGATAAAATTGTGCAGTTAAAACTGCATATTTCATAGCCCTGATTGGTGGCATTAAGTGTATTAAGTACCGCAGACCACCATCTCTGGAGTAAAAATGATCATTATGTCCCCTGATAAATGTTTTGAGGGGTGTTCTTTCCAAAATAAGGTCACTTCGCAGCCACTGTTATAAATTCTATAAAACCTCTTGATAAATTCCTTAAGGTCTGTTAAGTTATTTTCTATGGGCAGCACAGTGGTTTGAATCCGACCAAAGACAACACCTGCAAGGAGTTTGTATGTTCTCCCCCGGTTTGCGTAGGCTTCCTCTGGTTTCCTCCCACACCCCAAAGACATGCTTATAGGGAACGTAGATTGTGATCCCGAAATGGGACAGTGATTGACAGTGTCTGTAAAAGTGCTGTGGAATATGTTGGTGCTATACAAGTAAGCTAAATAAGTACATTTTCATCAGTCAGAAAGAAGAGTTTCCAGAGACTTGCAAAGTAAATTTTCTCTATAGAAAGAACAGCCACAACCACAGCTGATGGGGTACAAGCAACTGCCTCTTAAATGCTGTCTGAAAAGTAATTGAATGCATTACTGTGCACATAATCGTTGCTTCAGGTGAAGTCCACAACCCTTTGCTCACTGTGCATTCATCTGTGAATGCCATCTGAACTCAGCACACAAAAGTGTCCTCTTATCCGCTCTTCACACAACTGTCTCCAAGATTTCACCCATGCATCCCCCATACTCTGGAACTCATTACCAAGACACATAAGACTGACCCCCACAGTCACAAGCTTCAAGAAGGCCCTGAAGACTCACCTATTCAGGAAGGCCTCCAACCTCCAATAACACTACTGTCACCTCACCACCATCTGTACAGCCTCTCCCCTCATAGATTGTAAGCCCTTGCGGGCAGGGCCCTCTATACCACTGTGCCAGTTGGTCACTGTTAGTATTATATTTGGCTTCTATATTTTGTGTATCATATGTAAACCCTCAAATGTACAGCACCATGGAATTAATGGTGCTATATAAATAAACAATCAGAATAATAAGATAACAATGACTTATTGTACAGGAAGTTACCATGTCTTTCTGAAAGAAACAAATTATCAAGCACAATGTTTTGCAATGTGTCCAAATGGCTGTCTACAGTCAAATCCAGTAGCCAATTGTTAGACACCACATGCTTTTGTTTATCCTCCTGCTTTAACTCTGGCTCAACTGACACGTGGTAAAGCTTCAGGTGAAGCAATTCCATTATATATAAGCATGTCTGCTGCTGTGTGCATGCTTCTCATAATCCTTTCCAAGATGTGTGCAAGAATGGCAGGTGTTCAAACATGCGGTTGTCTATGTTTTGGAGAATTTTTTTGGGAATTAGCAAATACTGTGTTATGCCACTTCTGCACCAAACATGCATAACGCTTTCTGCTCGAATAGGAAGGTCCTGAAACTGACGAACAACAGTTGTGTATTTCTTTGCATGAGCTTATGCGTTCATAGACTGTCACTATCACAATTCTTTTTTATTCTATTGAATATGGCATATTGGACACACCTCTGAACTACTGTCTTTCAGAACGTGTACCACATGACTGGCAGGGAAGGAAACAATGAGACACATTTATTTCTTAACTGCTCTATTAAAATGAAAGCTGAGCTATGACTGCTTGCTTTAGTGTTGCATTTATTTATTTTCCAGAAATGAATGTACAGCTGATAGGGAAAACAACAATTTTATTTTTTTAAACCTTTGCAATTTTAGTGCTCAATATGTTTTGCCTACCTTGTCTCAAGAGAGACAAATACTTCAAAAACTGTTAGGCTGAGGCCCCACACTGTGGAAATGCAGCTTTTTTTGTTGAAGATTTTGCTGTGGTTTTTTAAGCCAAAGCCAAGAAAGTCAACGCATCGATTTCCAAAAAGATAGAAGTTTTGAAAATCGCAGCATGTCAATTATACCTACGGAAATGCTGGCGGTTTCCCTTTAGGTATAATGGAAGCAGAAAGTCCGCAGAGGAAACTTCTGCAGACTTTCTGTGAAAAGTGCTGTGGGAAAAACGCGATACGTTGCCGCCTCGGTCTGACTGAGTGGTGGCAGTGATGGTAGGCGCTAGGCAGTTGTGGCAACATGTGTGGCACTGCAGCAGGGCATAATATGATGGACCAGCACACAGGACCTGAGTTGTGGCAGTGGTGGTACGCACCAGGCAGATGTAGCAACATGCGTGGCAAGGCAGCACATGACCAGGCTGCAGCCAGCAGCAGTACAGTTAATGGAAGATGATTATAAAGGGAGAATTCCCTTTTCTGGCAGCTGAAAAATTAAAATATCTTCTGAAACTGACAGGATTCTATGACCCTGAGAACAACACTTGGAAGGCATGCCTGGCTGATAGCTGAAAAAGCTGAGGGTATTGAGTGTAAAAGAAAACGCTGAAAAAGCTGGACTATCTTTCAAAATTGATCAGTGTAGAAGAGGAGGAGAAGCAGATGACAATGAGGATAATGATAATGTGACATTGCCCACCATGTGCTAGGTGTGGAATGGATGTGACTTGCCAATAAAGATGATAATGGGGAGATAGAATGAAATTGTCTTACTCTCTTGCTACCACTGCTAATTTGACTTTGCCAAATATGCTGGTGACACCATTTCATGTTAATATGGAGAAACCTAGTTCCTACATGCGTGCCTTTATGCCCATAGTTAATCATCTGTTTGCAGATCTTGCATCTTGCCATCGATTTCTCATTTGGTAATGTACAAAAAAACTCCTATACAGGAGATGACAACATGTAGCTGCGGTTGCCAAACCAGAAATGTGTCTGCAAGTGCCACCACCACCTAAGCTTGCCTTAGATCTACCCCTGGAAGGTCTTCTGGATGGGATTCCTGTATGCCCTCACAATTCCTAACAAATTTCCCCTTAGTACCCCTTCCAACACTACCACCGGTAGCATACCCCCTGCCACTATGACCTCCACCAACATTAATGTCTTCCACCTCTACTTCTTCTACATCAAAAATACGCTAGCAGTTCTCATCCAACTCATCAAATAGAGCTGGAATGAGAGGAAGTCTTGGCCTATGAGGAATTTCTCTCTCACCAGATGCCACATGACTACTAGAGAATGGAATCTGTGTCAGGGAAGATAAAGGAGAAGATATGGTTGACAGTACAGAAAGACAGCATGGTAAATTGTATATTACGGAGGAACACAAAAAAACCCTCACTCAATATTTTTGGTTCACTTTCAAAAAAGTCTTTATTCTCACTGTGGCTACTGGTGGGGTTGTCATGACCAGAATTAGTGTTGCTGTTACCATCTACATTGTTATTGTTAGCAGGACTTTAACTAGTGTTTACTCCTCCCCCTCCTTTTAACTGTCTTCTGCCCTGTTTTTACAGTCATTTTGCTACACAGTTCAGTGATTTGGCAACAATTCATACACTGTGTATTTTTTTATTTTTTTTTAGCAAAAAATATTTCAAGAAAAATTGCAAAGCACTAAGGGTGTCACCTCCTGGTCAGTGAGTATTAAATTAGATTACTAGAATTGTGTCAGTTAACCTATATTAAATTACAATATATATATTTTTTTCAAATTAGTGCAGGCTTTTTTTTCAAATTCGCACAGGCTAGACATTGTATTGAGTGAACACACCCAAAAAAAACCCGCTAAAATAACAGATTCTTTTTTTTACTATTAGTACCTCTACTACTGTATTATGCGTAATGTATAGCTAGAATTATATATCCACTTAAAATATGTTCAGATTCAGTGGCGTAACTAGGAATGGCTGGGCCCCAAGGCAAACATTTGACATGGGGCCCCCCCCCCCGAACCGGTTACGGGTCCCCAAACAGTAAAATATGCTCAACAGTGGCTCCAGATAGTATTATATGCTCAACAGTGGCCCCCACACAGCATTATATGTTCCACAGTGTCCCCCATACAGCATTATATGCTCTACATTGCTCCCCCCACACACACTATAATATGCTCCACACAGTGGCCCCCACCCTGTATTATATGCTCCCCACAGTGGTCCCCACCCAGTATTATATGCTTCCCACAGTGGCCCCCACCCAGTATTATATGCCCCCCACAGTAGACCTCACCTAGTATTATATGCTCTACAGTGGCCCCCACCCAGTATTATATGCTCCACAGTGGCCCCCACCCAGTATTATGTGCCCCCCACAGTGGACCCCACCCAGTAGTATATGCTTTACAGTGGCCCCACCCAGTATTATATGCTCTATAGTGGCCCCACCCAGTATTATATGCTCCACAGTGACCCCCACCCAGTATTATATGCTCTACAGTGGCCCCCACCCAGTATTATATGCTCTACAGTGGCCCCCACCCAGTAGTATATGCCCCCCACAGTGGCCCCCACCCATTAGTATATGCTCTACAGTGGCCCCCACCCAGTAGTATATGCTCTACAGTAGCCCCCACCCAGTATTATATGCTCTACAGTGGCTCCACCCAGTAGTATAGGCTCCACAGTAGCCCCCCCTCTGCTTTGGTGCTATTATTATACTTTGTGGTCTCCTCAGACCCCAGAGTATAATAATCAGAGGCCCAGGGAAAGTGATTAAAAATAACAAACATTCATACTCACCTTGCCTTACCTTTCCTTGGCATCTTCGCTCCATCCTGCCGTCTTCAGGCTCTCCTCCGACGTCTCTGCTGAGGCCTGTGATTGGGCCTCAGCGGTCACATGTGGGTGCACTGACGTCATTACGCGGACGCACCCCATGTGACCGCTGGGGCCTAATCACAGGCCTCAGTTACATGATGGAGGAGCGCCGGAGAGAACGCTGTGCCCAGGAAAGGTAAAAATATGTATTTATTGTTTTCAGTCACCTCCCCTGCCCTGCCATCTATTGGAAAGGGGTCTGCAATATGCCAGGACCCCTTTCCAATAACAGTGTGTATAGCGGTCAGGGAACCAGGCTTTCCCCGACCGCTATCATGGTGGTCCGGGGCCCGGGCATCTCCAGCTGGCCGCAGGCCCCGTACCCTGCCGGGTCCGGTCGCGGTTGTACCCCCTGCAACTGCGACCGTTACGCCACTAGTTTGTGGGGTTCGCTGTAGCGGTTGCCACAGGGCTCTGGGCCCCCTAATGTCCCAGGCCCTATAGCAGCCGCTACCCCGATATTTACGCCCCTGTTCAGATTAACAACAATGCTCCTTCACACTGAACATTTAGAAATTTCATGGTGTTTTTTCCTCTATGGTCTGGTCTGATCCATACACAGTGTGAAGGAGCATTTTTGTTACAATATTTTAAGCGTTTCTCTGTATTCGCAAGTTTGCATATATAATTCTAGATATACAGCAGATGCAGTGGCGTAACTAGGAATGGCTGGGCCCCAAGGCAAACATTTGACATGGTTCCCCCCCCTCAGACCCCAGAGTATAATGATTGGAGATCCAGGGGAGGATAGAAACATAAAAAAACAATGCTACTTACCTGTTCCTCTCTCCGGTCCACTCCCTGCTACTTCGACCTCCTTCAATGTTGGACCAGACCGGCGTCACGTGATGCGGGCCGGAGTTGTGACACAAAATGACGTCACCAAACAGGCCCGAAGCCTGGAGAAGCGTAGGAGAGGTAAGTACATTGTTTTTTATGTTCCCTCACCTCCCCTGGGCCTCCGATTATTATAGCAGGTTACTCCAGCAGGTAACGCCCTATTTAAAAAAATAAAAAAAATAAAGCATCGGGGGCCCGTGGGGCCCCGTAATGTCCCGTGCCCTGTGGCAGCCGCTACCACTGCTACCCCGGTAGTTACACCCATGAGCAGATGAATTAAGTATTGAACACATCACCAATGTTCTAAGTAAATATATTTCTAAAGGTGCTATTGACATGAAATTCGCACCAGATGTCGGTAACAACTCATCCAATCCACACAGGCAAAGAAATCCAACCATAGATAAATTAAGTTATGTGTAAAAATGAGAAAAGACAAACAGGAAAAATTATTGAACACGCTTACTGAAATGTATTTAATACTTCGTAAAAAAGCCTTTGTTGGTGATGACAGCTTCAAGACACCTCCTGTATGGAGAAACTAGTCACATACATTGCTCAGGTGTGATTTTGGCTCATTCTTTCATACAAACACTCTTCAAATTCTGAAGGGTCAGTGGGTTACTTCTATTTATCTATTTATTTTCTTTTTCTGAAACCAATTGAGAGTTTCCTTAGCTGTGTGTTTGGGATCATTGTCTTGCTGAAATGTCCACCCTTGTTTTATCTTCATCATCCTGGTAGTTGGCAGCAGATTTTTATCAAGAATGTCTCGGTACATTTGTCCATTCATCCTTCCTTCAATTATATGAAGTTTGCCAGTGCCGTATACTGAAAAACAGCCCCACACCATGAAGTTCCCACCTCCAAACTTCACTGTCGGTATGGTGCTTTTGGTGTTATATGCAGTGCCTTTTGTCCTCCAAACATGGTGTGTATTATGGCGTCCAAAGAGTTCAATTTTGGTCTCATCTGACCAGATTATATTCTCCCAGGATTTCACATCCTTGTCTAAATGTTGATGAACAAACTTTCATCGCGCTTGAACATGCTATTTCTTCAGCAAAGGAGTCTTGTGTGGTGAGCGTGCATACAGGCCATGGAGGTTGAGGGCATTACTTATTGTTTTCTTTGAAGCAATTGTACCTGTTGATTCCAGGTCTTTCTGTAGCTCTCCACAGGTGGTCCTTGGCTCTTGGACATGGGGTGGGGAGCACCTGGTCGAGGACACTTTATGGTTAAATTATATTCTTTCCATTTATGGATTATGTGCTCACTGGAACCTTCAGTAGATTAGAAACCAATGCCATCAGTAAAAGGTTCTGAAGGTCTTGAGACAGCTCAGTGGTTTTACCTATCTTGTGTGGCACCTTAGTAATGAGACATCTTTTTATAGGCAGTGGCAGGATTGCTTTCTAAGTACTAATAGATTTCAGGTGGTGTCATGACTTTCCATTGCTTTTTGCACCTCTCTTTTTCCATGTGTTCAATACTTTTTCCCTGCGTAATTTCCCACTATTACACATAACTTAATTTATAATTTATGGACATCTATGGTTTGATTTATTTTCCTGTGTGGATTGGATGGGTTGTTACCAACATCTGGTAAGACATTCAGTGACGTTTTCAATACTTATTTCACCTGCTATACGTCACACACAGTAGTTCTGTACAGTAGTAGTGGTGGCCATGGTACAAGTAGTGCATCTTTCGCTAATGTATGTTCACCCAATATACAGTTATACACTATATATACAGTCATATGAAAAAGTTTGGGCACCCCTATTAATCTTAATCATTTTTAGTTCTAAATATTTGGGTGTTTGCAACAGCCATTTCAATTTGATATATCTAATAACTGATGGACACAGTAATATTTCAGGATTGAAATGAGGTTTATTGTACTAACAGAAAATGTGCAATATGCATTAAACCAAAATTTGACCGGTGCAAAAATTTGGGTACCCTTATCATTTTATTGATTTGAATACTCCTAACTACTTTTTACTGACTTACTGAAGCACAAAATTGGTTTTGTAACCTCACTGAGCTTTGAACTTCATAGCCAGGTGTATCCAATCATGAGAAAAGGTATTTAAGGTGGCCAATTGCAAGTTGTTCTCCTATTTGAATCTCCTCTGAAGAGTGGCATCATGGGCTCCTCAAAACAACTCTCAAATGATCTGAAAACAAAGATTGTTCAACATAGTTGTTCAGGGGAAGGATACAAAAAGTTGTCTCAGAGATTTAACCTGTCAGTTTCCACTGTGAGGAACATAGTAAGGAAATGGAAGACCACAGGGACAGTTCTTGTTAAGCCCAGAAGTGGCAGGCCAAGAAAAATATCAGAAAGACAGAGAAGAAGAATGGTGAGAACAGTCAAGGACAATCCACAGACCACCTCCAAAGAGCTGCAGCATCATCTTGCTGCAGATGGTGTCACTGTGCATCGGTCAACAATACAGCACACTTTGCACAAGGAGAAGCTGTATGGGAGAGTGATGCGAAAGAAGCCGTTTCTGAAAGCACGCCACAAACAGAGTCGCCTGAGGTATGCAAAAGCACATTTGGACAAGCCAGCTTCATTTTGGAAGAAGGTCCTGTGGACTGATGAAACAAAGATTGAGTTGTTTGGTCATACAAAAAGGCGTTATGCATGGCGTCCAAAAAACACAGCATTCCAAGAAAAACACTTGCTACCCACTGTAAAATTTGGTGGAGGTTCCATCATGCTTTGGGGCTGTGTGGCCAATGCCGGCACCGGGAATCTTGTTAAAGTTGAGGGTCGCATGGATTCAACTCAGTATCAGCAGATTCTTGAGAATAATGTACAAGAATCAGTGACGAATTTGAAGTTACGCCGGGGATGGATATTTCAGCAAGACAATGATCCAAAACACAGCTCCAAATCTACTCAGGCATTCATGCAGAGGAACAATTACAATGTTCTGGAATGGCCATCCCAGTCCCCAGACCTGAATATCATTGAACATCTGTGGGATAATTTGAAGCGGGCTGTCCATGCTCGGCGACCATCAAACTTAACTGAACTGGAATTGTTTTGTAAAGAGGAATGGTCAAAAATACCTTCATCCAGGATCCAGGAACTGATTAAAAGCTACAGGAAGCGACTAGAGGCTGTTATTTTTGCAAAAGGAGGATCTACTAAATATTAATGTCACTTTTCTGTTGAGGTGCCCATACTTTTGCACCGGACAAATTTTGGTTTAATGCATATTGCACATTTTCTGTTAGTACAATAAACCTCATTTCAATCCTGAAATATTACTGTGTCCATCAGTTATTAGATATATCAAATTGAAATGGCTGTTGCAAACACCCAAATATTTAGAACTAAAAATGATTAAGATTAATAGGGGTGCCCAAACTTTTTCATATGACTGTATATATAGTTATTTAATATAAGCTGACTTACACAGTTCTAGTGATCTAATCTAATACTCACTGACCGGGGGGGTGACCCTTTTAGTGCTTTGCAATTTTTCTTGAAATATTTTTTGCTAAACATAACATAAAAAACATAACATAAAAAATACACAGTGTTTGAATTGTCAAATCACTAAGCAGTGTGCAGCAAATTGACTATGTAAAAACAGGGAAAGGGACAGGCAAAAAGGAGGGGGAGGAGTATAGCCTAATACTTCCTCTGCTTCCTCCTCTATTTGATAAATTGGATGAGAATTGCCAGTATTTTTTTTATGTAGATTAGGTAGAGGTGAAAGAAATGAGTGGAGGTAGTAGTGGCAGGGGGTGTGAAAGTGGTGGTAGTGCTGAAAGAGGTGCTAGGGGAAAATCTGTTAGGAATTGTGAGGGCATACAGGAATCCCATTGCCATCATGAGTCACAAGAAAATGAGAAGGTGATACTGAATCCATAGTTTATTCTATTACAGATAAAACCTGTCAACTGGTTCAGGGTGACACAAAAAGAGGGTGATGGCAGCTGCAATAGTTTAACCTGAAATGCAGCCCCAACATTCAACAGACATGCCTGGGGTAGATCTAAGACTATCTTGAGTGGTGGTGGCACTGGCAGACATGTTTTTGGTGGCAGAAGCTACATGCGGTCATCTCCTGAATGGAGTTTTTTTGTACATTACCAAACGATAAATTGATGGCAAGATGCAAGATCTGCAAACAGATGATTAGCCATAGGCGTAACCAGGACCAGTTTTAGACAAAGTGTGGCCCTTGGCAAAATTAAAAGTGGGGCCCCAAATTCTCACAAACGCATTCAGTTGATACACACTGTGCATGCTACTGAATTGATTTCTAGCATTAGGGTATTTGCTATAATCTTAAAAGACATATACAGTATCTTTATTGAATATTAATGCTATACAAAAAACAAATGTAAATATTATATCCATATTGTTATGGAACAAAGCACACCATGCACTAACGTTACCAATAATACCGCTATACAACACCGGGTTTCTGTCCGCAAAATGTGGAGAAAAAAGGGGATTCGGGGACGGAAACCCCAAACGGACAGTGAGCGCTAGTGTGAACATAGCCTTAATAATACCACCATACTGTTTCTGCCATTGTACAAAAACCAATACTACCACAATACAGTGACAGATACCTCTTCTACACAGATGTTCTGTTGCCCCTAATAACATATAATGCCAGATAGTGCCTTATATTTTGCCCAAAACATTAGTTGTGCTGCACAGTAATGATGCCCATAGTAATAATTCCAACCGTCATGCCCCTGCAAAGTAATAATGCCCCTCTCTGCCCACTACACATTAACAATGCCCACCTTTGTGCCCTTTACAAAATAATAAAGGTGGGCATTATTATTATGTGGGGGCAAAAAATGGATTATTACAGCTTTGGGGCAGAAAGGGGATATTATTATTGTTAATAACACTGCCTTTTTGTCCTGCAAACAGTACAACCCTCTTTGTGCCGCCACAGAATAATAATGATCCACTCTGTGCCACCTAATAGGTAATAGTGTCTCCTCATAAAGTACAGTAGCAACAATTAAATTATAGTGCCCCTTATCAGCTATAGTACCTTTTTGTTATAGTGCCCCCTTATTAGTTCTAGTTCTCCCTTATTAGAAGTGTCCCGTTATTAGTTCCCCTTTATTATAGTGACCCTTTACTAGTTATAGTTCCTCCTTATGATGTGTCCCCTTATTAGTTCTAGTTCCCCCTTGATAAAGTGCCCCCTTATTAGTTCCCCCTTGTTATAGTGCCCCCTTATTAGTCCCCCTTATTATGGTGCCCCTTATTAGTTCCCCCTTATTATAGTGCCCCCTTATTAGTTCCCCCTTATTATAGTACCTTCTGATTAGTTCTAGTTCCCCTTTATTATAGTGCCCCCTTATTAGTTCCCCCTTATTATGGTGCCCCTTATTAGTTCCCCCTTATTATAGTGCACCCTTATTAGTTCCCCCCTTACTATAGTGCCTTCTTATTAGTTCCCCCTTATTATAGTGTCCCTTATTATTTCCCCCTTATTATAGTGCCCCCTTACTATAGTGCCTCGTATTAGCTACAGCACCCCTTTTCAGCTTTAATTCCCATCTGTCCTCCAGCAAAATAATTAAAATCTTATACTCACCTTACCTGATCCCATGACGAGTGAAGCTGATGAAGTCTCCCCTGCTCCAGAAGATTAGGACATCCCCCCCCCCCCCATTGGCTGGTCAAAAAAAAAAAAATCCTCTTATTTGGCCCCCACATAGCATAACATCCCCTTTTTTTGGCCCCCACACGATATATAACCCCCTTTTTCTGGCCCACCACATGGTATGATCCCCTTTTTCGTGCCCACCACACAGTATATATCCCACCACACAGTATATGACCCTCTTTTTTTTATCCCACCACACGGTATATAACCCACTTTTTTTTCACAGTATGAGTTTTATAGCCCACACGCAGTATATGACCCCCTTTTTTGCACCCCCCCACATACACAGTTTAGGACCCCCTTTTTATAGCCCACACAAAATATATGACCTCCTTTTTTACACCACACACACACAGTTTAGGGCCCCCTTTTTATAATCCACACTCACTTGTGGACCCCCTTTTTTTTTTTTTACCCTCCACAAACATAGTATATGCTTCCCCCCCCCCCCGTATATGTTAGGCCTATACCTATTGTATTATTGCAATAGGTAGTGGGCAAAAATTTTTACTGTCCATGCTCCTGTTCAGGCCGGTCTCCACTGCCACAAGCAGAGCGCGCTGTAGCCAACGCTAAAGAATGCCAGGATGTTGTACATAGTGTCCTGGTGTTCTTCAGTATCTTGACATAAGTGCAGCACCGCCTAGAAGTGGCAGTGGAGGGCTGCATGGACAGGAGCGTGGAGGAGGAAGTGGAGTAATAACACAATAAGTTGTGGACAATTAAAAAAATGCCACTCCCAGTTTATTCCATGAGGCCATCGCCTTAGGTCGCCTCATGGAAGATGCGCTCCTGATCTGACTATAATAGGGCCCTTCGGGTATCTGTTATGTTCTTCATCATTTCTTGGATAAAAAAGCCTTGTATACAGGACTTTTTCATCTTCTATTTTAAACAGTATGTGAACATAGCCTTATCCTGTATATGAACACTGCTCAATTTTTATTCATTAACCACTTCCATACCAGATGATTTACCACCCTTCCAGACCAGACACATTTTCAGGTTTTTTTGTATGTGCAGTTTTGAGGGCTGTAACAATTTTATCATATGCTTTATTCAACTAATTTCTGTGTCTTTTTTCAGTGACACATAGCGCTTTATTTTTATGTTGTTTTTATTTTTGCATGTGTTTTAATTTTTTTTATATCCGGGAAAATATAAACAAAAGAGGAGGGAAAACGTGTCTGTTTTTCACTTAATTTTTTTTTTTTCATTTAATAACACAGAGTGCTACTAAAAAACATTTTAAAGTACTATTATTTTGTATGGTGTTGTCGGGGGTGGGGCTATAACCTTTAATAAGGGCATGTTATTGGCGTATTATTTTATTTATTTTTTAAATTATTTTATTTACTATTTTTTTACTTTCCTTTTCATTTTTAAAATTTTTTTTTTACATTGTGTATAAGTTGTAATAAGGTCATAATAGACCTTTGGGGACATCTGATTACTTTTTTTTTTTTTTTTGTTGGGGAGGCTGATTTTCGCTGTAACTGGGGCTGGTACATTCAGCCCCAGTTGCAGGAGGAATAAAGCCTCCTACACATTACTTTCACATTACAATAGAGCTGAACTGAGTCCTGTAGGACCCAGCAGCTCTGACTGACGCTGATCCCGGCGGATCACTTGACCGCCAAGTCAGAGGACAGCCGCAAGATGGCGGCGTCCATAGCTGTGCATACAGTGCTCATTCAGCGCTGTATACACAGAGATCAGGATGACAGGGAAGGTAATAAACCTTCCCTGTCTTCTCTCTGAGAGCTCCGGCTGAAGTTACAGCCGGCTCCCTGTTTCAGCAGCTGCATGATTTTGTGCAGCTGCTGAATTCTGCTTGGACGTATCAGTACGTCCTTGCAGAAATAGACAACAACCTTCCGGACATATATAGTCTATGGGCGGTATGGAAGTGGTTAAACACATTAACCTTTAAAATATAAACAGAAGAAGTTGGACACACCTTTTCATTTAATCTTTTCTTTTTTTATTTTCTACATTGTAGATTCATATATAAGACATGAACACTATAAAGAAACAAATACTGTATGGAATTAAGTAGTACACAAAAAGTGTTAAATGAAAATATGTTTTATATTTTAGATTCTTCAAAGTAGCCCCCTTTTGCTTTGATTTCAGCTTGTCATTCTCTCAGATTCATCAGGAAGTCACCTAGAATGGTTTTACAACAATCTTGAAGGAGTTCCCAGAAGTTGTTGGATGCTTTTCCTTTGCTTTATGGTCCAACTCTTTCCAAACGTGATTGCGGAGGACGCAGCACTCCTTCTTGGTCAAATAGCCCTTATATAGCCTGGAAGTGTGTTTGGGGTCATTGTCTTGTCCTTGAAAAACATATGATGGCACTACTAAGTACAAATCCGGTAAACAGCATGTAAAACAGCATGTTACTGCAGAATAGTGTAGCCATACTGGTTAAGTGTTCCTTGAATTTTAAACCACCAACTGTGTTAACAGCAAAGCATCCCCACACCATTACACCTCCTCCTCCATGCTTCATGGTGGGCACTACTGTACACTCTCCTTTTCTGTGTCTTTAAAGCCATAGTGGTTGGACAAAAATATCAAATTTTCACTCATCAGACCAAAGTACAGATTTCCACTGGGCTATTGTCCATTCCCTGTGTTTCTTGGTTCAAGCATTTTTCTTCTACTTCTTCTTCTTCCTCCTCATGACTGCACTAGAGGATACCTTAAACATACCATATCTTAAAATAATGATGGACAGTTGTTTCTCTATAATTAGTTAAGAGGTCCTTTCCATAGTGTGAATTAGAACATTAGTTAAATAGCAATAAACACTGCATGTAACTGTGTATCAATCCTACCTCTGCACAACACAACTGACAGTCTTAAACACATTATGAAGGAAACCATTCCACAAATTAAGGCTGGATTCACATCTGCGGTTGCATCCTGTTCGGGGATTCCATACCCCATTCCATTCTGCGCATCTTTTGGGTGGAAAGCTGACGGGCCCCATTACAGTAACTGCTTTTTAAGCAGATTAGGTCCAAGTGAACCCGAAAAACGGAAAACCGAGTGCAGGTGTGAACCTAGCATAACTCTTGACAGGGCATACCTGTTATTTGAAAACCATTTCAGGTGAGTACTTCATGAAACTGAGAAAGAGAATGCCAAGAGTGTGCAAAGCTGTAATCAAAGTAAAAGGGGGCTACTTTGAAGAATTTACAATATAGAATATATTTTGTTTATTTCTTCAATATGACTCTACAATGTAGAAAATAAAAAATAAACAAGAAAAACCATGGAAAGAAAAGGAGCGTACAAACTTTTTTTTTACAACTTGTCACTTTTCACTTTATAATTTTAACAACATCAAGCTGTGGATATCCACGGCCAAAAAATGTGTAACAAGGTGAAAAAGGGAGGGGTTTGGAGGAAGAAGGAAATGGAAGGGGAGTAACTTAAAGGGGGTTTCCGGGCAAAAAAATTATTTTTCTGTTAGTGCTATCAATGGGTTAATATGTGCACCCTAATACCTTTAGTAGTGTTTTGAGTGATTTATGGCTTTCTATGGGAGCTCCTGATATCCGGATACCTTGTGAAGGAAGCGATGCCCAGCAGAAGAAGAGGACGCGAGCATTGGTGAGTATGATGGGGACAGGGGGGGGAGTACTGGTGACCTCCCATCTCGGGGAACTGCCAAACGGAACGTCACCAGGAAATCAGAAAATGTTCCTGGGGCAGTCACATGGCCGCCCCAGGCATATGAGTAAATATACATTTTTTTTTAAAGGGAGTAAATTAGAAGTTAGGCGGGGGGAGGGGGTTTAGCTTAGTGTTAAAGTTTTAGATTATGCTGGACAACACCTTTAAGGATATTCCAGCAGGCGTGATTCTTTGTGGCATTAATGGCTTTCTTCTGGCAACTTGACCATGCTGCCCATTTTTCTTCAAGTGCCTCCTTACTGTGCATCTTGAAACAGCCACACCGATAGTTTTCAGAGAGTCCTGTATTTCAGCTGATGTTATGTGTGGGTTTTTCTTTGCATCCCAAACAATTTTCCGGGCAAATGTGGCCGAAATTTTGGTTGGTCTACCTGACCGTGGTTTGGTTTCTGGGCCTGTTATCAGGCCAAAATCACCAGGGTATGTGAACTTTTGAACAGGGTCATTTTGATGTTTTTGGTTATCATTATGATTTAAAAAGAGAAAACACAGAAGTTTGACAATAAATGGCTTCAACCAACCACTAACCATGAGATAACCATGTGTTATCATTCATATTCTCTGAAAAAAGGCCAAAAAAACAAAAAATCTGCCGGGGTATGTAAACTTTTTAGCACAACTGTATATTTCCCATAGGGAAAATGCCAGAGTTTCTGTAGGTATAATTGACATGTTGCTATTTCCAAAAACGTGACGGTTTTCCACTGCATGTATTTTTCTGCAATGTGTGGATGGGATTAGTTTTGCAGGCAATGTAAAACGCTATGGTTTTTGCCATAGCGTTTTGGCCACGTGGGGCTCTGGCCTTAAGGTGATAAAGAAAACCACTTATTCAATGGAAAGGCAAGTGGTATGTCATTATATGGGAGCATTACCAGCTAATGCCTGTTCAAGAAATCAAACAGTGGAACAAAAACAGTCTCGAATTCTAGTTTTAATGTGGACAGGCAAAATGCAGATGATGGGTTGCCAGTAGAGATGAGTAAAGTATTGAAAAATTTGATTCGGCAACTTCGAATTGTCGAATTTCGCAATATGATTCTATTTGATCCGAATTAATTTGCGGGAAATAAACAGTTATTTCCTGTCTGCAGAGAGTTGGGGTGGGCGGAAAAATGGCGGAAGCCCTTGGATGCCGCGGTCATGTCTCTCTCTCTCTCTCTCTCTCCAGCATGGTCAACTTTTATTCATGTGGAAGGATCTGCTAACAAGTAAAGACACGCCTACCCAATCACATCACTAGAGAACATCATGTAACCGTCTGATGTCACAAAGGTCCTTACTAAATATTCGTTACTGCGAAGCATCAGGAAATCCGGAATAGTGGAGAATCGAAGATTTCCTGAAATTTGGATCGAATTCTACTTCTGCAGCTTCAATTCGTTCATCTCTAGTTGCCAGGTGATGAAAAAGTCACCCACAACTGTTTCTAAAAAAAACAAGTGCAGAGCAGACAGACTCTGGTGTAAGGTACCAGAGGGCACAGGCGGATGAATAGTCTGGAACAGGCCAAAGTTCACTGGCAGGCAGCAGAACAAACAAGGTCACAGACAGTGGTGTAACTAAAGACTTGTGGGCCCCGATGCAAACTTTTGTCTGGGGCCCCCTACCCCTTTCTCTAGAGCGAATATAAGTATTTTGTTATTTTTAGTCACCTCCCCTGGGTTGGCATCAATTGGAAAGGGACCCGGCAATAGCCAGTCAATATTCCATTAGCAATATATATAACGGTCGGGGAATCAGGCTTTCCCTGACCGCTATCATGGTGGTCTGGGGCCCCGGCCATTTCCAGCTGGTCGCGGGCCCCGTACTCCTCTGGCCTGGTCGTGGTAGCACCCCCTGCGACCTTGATCATTACTGGTTGTAGACAAGGCAATAGTTTAGGACAAGCATCTCAGGTTCAGTAGTCTAGGACAGGCCGAGGTTATACACAGATAGGAAGCAGAACAAAACCAGGATTAGAAGCGTGGTCAATAAACAAGCGAGGTCAATAAATGATAATCCAGAAGCAATGTAAATCAGAAGCACTAGATTCACAGGTAATTTACCTGTACTATGGGGACTGGCTTTACTGTAGTAAACCAGCCCCCACAATAGCAAAGGTAAATTACCTGTGGGATCAGGGGAGGAGAGAGCAAGGGAGGGTCCATGATAAAGAATCAACTGAATACAGCAAGGTAAATTTAAGTTCCCCGACAAACCCTTTAAGATGTGATACAGTTGGAGAGATTTAGTAAGATTGGTATTTTCTCAATTCTAGTGCACCATGATAGGTCCCATTCTTCACAATTGAAGTCTACATGTGGTGCGAATTTTAGTAAATCTGTCAGGCTGGGGGGTCCCCAACACTACCTCCCTTGAAGCCCTGGAAAAGAAACAAAGTGGCACATTTTTGGTGCATAAAGCCACAGCCTCTTAATTCTGCTGCCAGCGCTCTCTATATTATATTAGTAAATTCCCTCCATTAAATCAACTAATAAATTATGTAAACTTAGACGAGATAGTCTAACCATACGCCAAATTTATTGTCCAACATAAGCCACTGAAAAACATCTGGGGCATTTTCAGACTGTCTAGTTTACGTTTGCACTGTCCAACCGTTAGTTTTAGTAAATCTGCCCCATTGTACTTTGGTGCAACTTTTTTACAGGCTTTGTTTTTACAGTGTTTACTGTGCACAAGGTGTCTTTTTTTGCAGGTAAGATATACTTTTTGGAGAATATCTGTTGTTTTGATCGCTTTTTTTTCTTTTTTTTTTAATTTTTGATTTTTTTTCCCACTATGGTGATCACTATATGGGTAAAATATTTTTATGTTTGTAGACCAAGTATTTTCTTTCATTCATTAAACTCCTGGCTGCCATAGGAACAGGATGGTTCCCATGACAAAATTCTGGCAAAATTTTGGTGCAAAAATTTGGCACAATAGCTGAAATTTTGTTGCAACATCCAAAATTTTGGTGCAATTTTTGACTCATAGTTTAGCATACTAAACCACAACCCCTGTTCAACAAGCCCCACATATTATATAAGGCGCACAAACTGCGCCACTTTGCAGGTAATTTAAAACGCAGCAATTTTTGCAGATGCGTTTCCGCAATGTGGGGCCCAGCCTTAGAAAGTGTCTAAAACAAATAGAAAATGAGGTGTACAGTACATATGTTTGTTTTATGGCGCAAATTACACCAGAATTCTGGTGCATATTTATACGTTTATTTGCCCCATTGGTTATTGACAGTATAAAAAGCACAGTCTACCATATTATACTGCACTACAGAAAAACCTATGGGGAATTTAAGGCTTTACACCACTTTTACAGCATAGAAAAGTTGCAAATTATGGTACACACCATATTTGTGCTATAATTTGCAAAGTAGGCAGTTTTAGTGGGCAGGTATGGGTACTCTGTGTACCAACAGACTTAAAGGTTAATCCAGGTTTTTTTTGTTTTTTATTGCCTTTTCTCAGAATAGGCCATAAATATGTGATCGATAAGGGGATGTTCAGAGCTGCTTCCAGTGCCTGCCTAGTACACAATACAGGGCTGGAAGCAGAAAGCTCCGTCCGCTGTATAGCGGCCCGCCACCTTCACTGCAGCTCAGCTCTCATTAATGTCATTGTTTGAAGCGACTCCACAAAGATGATTGGTCGGGGGCCAGGTTTGTTGGCCTCCTATCTTGAGGATAGGCCATAAAAAATAAAAAGCCTGCACAACCCCTAAAATAACTTATACAGCAAATTTATGACAGCTCACATACAAATTTATTGTACTTCCTCAAACAAAATGTGGATTAAGAAGGCATGGAAAAATTTAGTTTAGAGAAATCTGACATACTGACACGGTTGGATACTTTTTCCAGATGCACTTTATCAACTTTTTAACAAATTGTAAAACATACATCCTAAATTAGCAGAGGTGCTAATGTTTCCAGTTGTGAAACACAGAGTTTCTCCACCTTTTAGGAAAACAGAGACACAGGGATGGTGAAATCTTTAGGGAACAATAGCTTATATAGACATGTTGCAATGAATGTCCTGTTTTAAGAAATCCCATCAAAAAGTGTCATGTTGCTGAGTTACCACAGATTACCAACACAAGTGCAATCCACAAGGCACCCACAACTGTAAGCCACTTACTAGATGTGAGGGGGGGAAACTGTTACTTTTTGGTTTTTACGTTTCCCTAAAATGCTGCACACTTTTAGGCTATCCCACATTCCACATTATTTGCACTCTAAACACCTATGAAACAAACACGACAGGTCGTCATATGTGGTGGTAGCGGGCATCATGCACCATATGTCTAGTAGTGTATGCCATCCTACTCTGCAACATGATAAACAAATCTGTGGAAAGATTGGTGGTAAAATAAAACACTGGCATGCATGTACACCTGTCATGATAAATATGCACTTCATTCCAAAGATTTATTTGTTCTTTATACTATGTGGCCTTTACACTATGGAGTGGGGGGCATTGGCTGCAGTGTAAATGCTGCAGCAAAAACCATGGCGTTTTGCAGTACCTGCAAAGTGGAATGGATTCTGGCTAATCCCATCCACACATTGCAGAAAAAAAAATCCGCAGTGGAAGTGTTGCTATTTCAAAAACTGTCACAGCATGTCAATTATACCTATGGAAATGCTGGTGGTTTCTGTATAGGTATAATAGAAGCAGAAAGTCTGCAGAGGAAAACTTGGTGGACTTTCTGTGAAAAGTGCTGTGGGAAGAAAATGTGATGTGTTTCTGCTGCGTTTTTTCCCCGCAGCGCTTTTTGGCTGCGTTTCGTTACATGGAGCTTTAGCCTTAATCTCAATTTTTTGAGTTTCAGGAACTCTCCAGGAGTCATATTTTATATTTTTCTAAAACCCATCTATGGCTAGGTTCACACCTGCACCTGACCTCCGCTCGGGAATTCTGTTCCCCATTCCGTTTTAAAAATGCGGAGAGAAGGACTTTGCTCTCCGCAATTTTCGGGCGGAAATCGGGCAGAGCCAATTATATTCTATGGGGTCCCCGGGTTTCTGTGAGTAACTGCTTTTTTAAGTGGCTTAGGTTTCTGTTCATGGGGACCCCATAGACAGAAACCCAAACGAAGGTGTGAACCTAGTGTATACTGTTTTACAGTTCATAAGTGCATGGTAGTAAGCATTATCCATAGACCCTAAGCAAAAGCTGTTGTTTTCTCTATTTTTTTAATAGTGTCATATTAGACTGAATTCACATGTGGCAGATTTGCTGCATAAACTTTTGTGGCTCTCCCCTTCATCTGAATAGGGCTTGCAGAAGTCCATGTGATTGCCATCAAAGCATCTCACATTCTGATGAATGGCACTGATATTCAGTCACATTAATTTCTGCAGCAAATCTGTTTTGTGTGAATTTACCTATCTATAAGCTGTCATCTATCTATTTGTCATCTATCTCTGTCTATCTGTCATCTATCTATCTATATTTCTACATCTATCTGTCATTTATCTATCTATCAATATTTATATATCTATCTGTCATCTATCTATACATATCTTTCTATAGCTGTCATCTTTCTATATCTATCTGTCATCTATCTTTCTATATCTGTCATCTTTCTATATCTATCTGTCATCTATCTATACATATCTTTCTATATCTATCTGTCATCTTTCTATATCTATCTGTCATCTATCTATATTTCTATATCTATCTGTCATCTATCTATATCTATCTTTCTATATCTGTCATATATCTATCTCTCTATCCTGTTTCTAGAGCTGTGATGTGATATGATACGCGCACGAAAGGTGAGCAGCAAACACAATAATTGACCTAGGTATCTCCCCAGTTTGGACTGAAATGGCACTGAGGTGACTCCAGCAGTCTGAGGTAAAGCTGCACCTGCTCCGCCACAGAGCAGATGAGGGACCGGAGCGCGGGCAGTCCTCAGTGTCCAGCGCTCTCAGCGGGGAGGTGTGTTTTCTCTGACGAGCACATCATCAGTCGCCGCTTAGCCAGGCAGGTCGCCTATTAAATGGAAGTGGCGGGCACCAGCAGATCAGTGCAGGACATGCCAGGCTACACACTAGGCTGCTGTCATGTTGCACTGGAATGAGGAAGTGGAGTGGAGAGGGGTGGGACTGAGACCCGAGCTTCATCCTGCGGCGCCTCTCAGAGCAGCACATGGAGCAGCTGCAGGGGACTGGGAGAGCTGTCTACAGCCAACCCACTGCAGAGCAGGTAATGCGCGACGTCCACTGACAAGTGCCATAGGATGCCAGGCGAGGTGCCCTGCGCTTCACTAGGTGCAAGTCTTTACTTGTCTACAGCTTCTTGCATACTTCAGAATAAGGAGAAATATATACTATACTTGATGTGTTTGGATGTATCTATTCAGACACGAAACAATGCACTAGGATAGACCTCCCGTATAATGTATACAGCAAGTTACTATAGTGCAGTGTGCAACTTTTACTGTATGTTGTCGGAGTCATACAAGTTGTATAAAAATGTTTCCTATGTCTGGCTGTATTATATTCAAGGCGAGTGCCTAGTGTACTGCATCTATCTATCTATCTATCTATCTATCTATCTATCTATCTATCCTCTTCATCTATCTGTTATTCTCTGTCTATTTTTTTCCTGTGCACATACATAGACAATACACATGTATATATAATAATAATAATAATATAGTTTTTATATGAATAGTGTATCAATTTACTGTACTTAAGTTAAAAATAATGGTACATGTAAAAATTATTTTAATTTTACAGTTTTATTCTTATACTTCTATTCAACAAGTTGGATGCACATGTTTGTGTGTACACGAGTACTGAATTTTACTGGGTATTTTTGACATTTGTTTTATATATATATATATATATATATATATATATAGATAGATAGATAGATAATAATTTATATAATAATTATATATAAAACATACACTATAGTGCATATACTATCTACATTCCATCTACATACTGTACTCTAGACATAATATACATCTATATGTGTCTACGATATATAGGGCAAGAGAGTTTTAATCTTGTTATTGACAACTTTTCTAACTTTATTCTAATTATTCTGCCCTATTTTTCAGTTACTTTATTCATGCGTTCATTTATATAATGGTAATAGTGTATATACAAATATTAACAATCTACACATACAATAAGATCAATATGATGAAAAGACATTTTTTTTTTTCACTTTTTTTCAATTATCTTCACCCAGACCATTTCTAGTGTTCTGTAAATAGACCGCTTGGCAAGTCATTTGCTCATATGCATAACTAGGTCAATTAATCTTAAAGTGATTATTTGATACACTTCATAAGCACGTGTTATTTTACCTACTGACAGATTATATTTAGAGCACACATTACATATGTATGTGGTAGTACATTACTTCTTATAAGATTTGTATTTAGGCATAGAATTCAGAATATAATTTGATGTGTTCAGGGGAATGAACTTTCTGTGTAGATTAAAACAATAAGATGAGTACTAATTTTGATTTGCATTTTGTTTTTCTCGCCTTAAACTTTTACATTACATTTCCACTACTTATAGTTAGATGATTTTACCCACTAATGTAACTAGTGATGTTAATAAAAGTATCACTTGTGTTAGGGGATCATTGTCTTGTAATAATTGTATGAAAAGGAGGTTATACGTTAAGGTGACATTTTGCCTAAATGAAGGCAATTTGTGACATTCTCTGGAAGATACAGTAATGCCTATTCCAATTATGGTAGAGTCCACCATGAATATAATAAAAAAGAACATACATCTATCTATTTACAATCCTATGTGCCTTGTTAACAACTATATTACCAAAACATAATACTCTATATGTATAATACTAATCTATCAAAAGGGTCTGAACATATGGTATGTGAATGAATTAATGTCCACAATTCATAATGATGAAATTCACTGTGTATCCAAATTATATTCTATATTACTGTATGCAAAACACAACAAAATAATATGATGACAAAGACAGAAATGGGGAACAAAATGCACAGGGTGGTTTAAGGAAGTTGTGAAAGGACACTGGACAGATAAGAAAGTGCAATGAAATTAACTACAGAAACAAACTATACCAGTACTCAATGGCATAAGATCATTGCCATTTTTACTGTTAAACCAATGAATACTTCATGTAAGGGATCGGTGCTCACAAGAATGATAGTTTAGATGTTTGGAGTTAACTTGAGTTGTAAAGAATATGCTTTAACTATCAGATTATTTTATAAAGATGAATAAAATCATGTTGAAAGTGTGTGCAGCTGGCAGTCATAGAGTAAGTAACTATAGGTCGGACTTGATAGACTTGTGCCTTTATTCAACCATTTCTACTATGTTACTAGAAGGTACTGTACTTTTTAGTTATTTTATATACTTCTCAGGAGTCAGTATCTGTTTTGTAACCCCTTAAGTGAAGAGTCTAAAGCAAAACTTTTGTTAATTTTTTTTTTTAGCTTTACTAGGCAACATGTGCCATGATTCTAGCAATCTAATGTTGTTTAACAAGGTTATATACCAACCTCAACAGTTTTAAAAGAGTAAAGTAAAGGAGTGTGGCTAAACAGAGTTAAAGGATGTATTTTTGGTGTAAAATATTGGTCTGTATATACACCAGGCAAAGGGTGACATATAAAAAGAAAGGATTTTAAAATGCCTAGTGAGTTGAGTCACTTATATCAACTAAGTTGATGAACTGTAAGGCCGTGTTCACACTTGTGTCATGGTTTCTGTTTGTAACGGAA
Source organism: Leptodactylus fallax (assembly GCA_947044405.1). Taxonomy (NCBI): domain Eukaryota; kingdom Metazoa; phylum Chordata; class Amphibia; order Anura; family Leptodactylidae; genus Leptodactylus; species Leptodactylus fallax. The sequence goes on along the minus strand of CAMRHE010000125.1, from coordinate 932,100 downwards.
ACTTACACATGTTGTCAGATCCGTTGCACAACGGATACCACTGGGGTCCAACAAGTCCCTTTGACTTACATTGGGGTCCTTTTTGTTCTTTCATACTTTGTGTTGTTTTGAGTAGAAGAATATTGCTTCTTCGCGAAATCAATTGTCACATCTCTTTGCAAGGCTTTAAGCAATGTCTCGTATGGCAGTACAAACATGCTTCATGTATAGAATAACAGTGGAATTATATAATTTGTTAAAAGCAACATATAAGACACATTAAAATCATGAACATTTTATACGCAGACTACATGTCATTTCTTACAGTCCCATTACCTGCAAGCTTTAATATTTCCCTGTATATTATACAAATATACAGACACCATTGAAGGACTAGTAAGTGAAGAGGCTACTATACTATGTACTGTATGCTTCATCTTTGTAATTTGATATCACAGGCAAGGGAGAGGAAAGTGATGAAAGACTGTGGGAGATGAGACATCACTACTTTCTTACTGTAGATGTACTACATACATATATGGCTCAACTTGTTTTGGGCCATAGGGGTCTAGTATTTTTTTTCATATTTTGCTTGTCGTATTTCAAGGGCCAAAGCTAATTTGTCACTGTAGCCATATGAGGGTTTGGTTTTTTCCAGGACAATTTGTATTTTCCAATGACACCATTTTGAAATAAATATTGTATTTTTTAATTAATCGGCTTTTTTTTTTTTTTTTTTTAATTGGAAGGGGAATAATTATGCCATTTTTTTTTGCATTTCCCTCTGCTGTTTACTGAACAGGAAATTTAACAATTTCACTTTATTCTATGGGTCCGTATGAGCTCAGTGATGTATAAAAAATGTATAGATGTTTGTATTTTTCTACTTTTGCTCAATAAAAACATTTTTTTCATGAGAGGATTTCTTATGCCACTTATTGGCTTAATTTTTTGCTATTGTGATTTTTTGTGACAAATTTATCAAATTGTGTCACTGATTCATACATTTGTTACAATTCTCTAGGGGGAGGGCACCTGAGTTCACTAAGGTTTTTTTGGTGCATTTTTGAGCCACGTTAGAAATGGAGTATGCTTGTGCAAATTTAGTGATGTTTTAAAAAGTTGCATACAGCAAATGAGGAATACAACTATGCACCAAACTACACCAATCTAACACAATACTTTTAAAAAAGGTGCATTATAGGCAAAAGTCAATAGAAAATGGTGTATGCTGCATTATAAATTGGGTGCAAACCAAAAAATGTGCAAAATAGAAAATAATTACAGATTTTTGGAGCAAAATCAATAATAAATCAGCCCCATTATAATTTTGCTGGTGAATGAGACTTATGACTGTTTAATTTTTCTGTTCACATAGTCTCATGAGGACTTTTTTGTGAGATGAGTTGTAGTTTTTATGAACCAATTTTGCTGAATAATTTTACACATTTTGGAAAAGTAGAACAGGAAACAAAAGTCAAATTTGAGATAATTTTTGTTTTGCTCTGCACCAATTAACTCCAGTGCTGCTGCTGTGTATATATATATATATATATATATTTATTTATTTATTTATTTATTTATTTATTTTTATTTTTTTAAATGGTTTTATTTAGAATTTTTTGGGGGGGTCTTTTTTTCTATACTTTTTTCAACTTTATTTTACATTTATGTTAAAGAATGTAAAATAAGGGCACTTGATGCAGCAATTTATGATTTAATATTTGATTGCATACATATTGTTTTGAAATATTTAGTATTCCAAAGCTTTATAGCCTGTGAGTATAAACCTTCACTGCAACAAATCTTAAGGGAACATACCATAACACTCTGGTGTACATCTAAAGAATTGCCATTACATGAAAAGTTACCTTAGCTTACAGTACAGTACAATACAGTATATTGAAATAAAACTATTTTGAGAAATATATTATGAGACAAGCGCACCTGTTGTGGGCTAAAAACATTTTCCTAATAGGTTATTTATTATTAAACATTGTCAACTGTTTTTACTCTGCGGCCTGCATTTTTTATCATATAGTGCAGACTTATATGTCCTGTTCAGAGAGCAGTATATTAGATCTCTGAGTGCTCCTTCTCTAACCCTTAACTGTGCACACACGAAAGGTTATAAACACTTGTTTAGGCTGAAGCCACATGTGAATGAGATTTTGTACAATCTCATCTTCATATTGCATTAATGTTAATTTTACATGTGAAAATGCTGCATTTTCCCATTTATATGGGGGGGGGGGGGGTAGCAAAAATGAAAACCACAGCTGAAAAGGAGTGAAAAACTCAAGTATTTTTGCTGCGTTTTTTTCCAACAGCGTTTTTTGTAGCTGCTATTATGATCTTAGGACAACAGAGATAAGGGCTAAAGAATAACTCTAACTCTAAGGGCTAAAGAATAACTCTAACTCTAATCTTCTCTAACTGATTTCTTTCTACCCAGGACATTGCAGATTGCACTGCATGAGAAAAAGTGTAGGCTGCTGAGCAAAAACGATTGAGAATTTTTATTTTGAAAACCTATCAGGAAAATGTTTTTAGCACATAAAAGGCACAATGCAATAATAAAAAATGTCCCTAAGGCTAAGACCCCAAACCTATATTCCTATAGGTTTAATAAGGGAAAAAAAAAATCTGCAAAGAAAAAAACTTTTTTATCTGGTTTTCGCCGTGTGGGGCCTTATTCTAAATTAGTTCTTATTATTAATTTATAGCCTTTAACACCATTTCACTATTTTCCCTAGTCCATGACCCAGCACAATTTTGTTTGTTTCTAGTACGTATGGTTTAGAAAACAATAAAACATTCTTTAGTCTGGTTATTTAACCTCTGCTTCAATAGTATGGTGGATGTTGGAACTTTAATCATGGTGCCCGAGAGGGCACTATAGCATACACAGCGGAGATCACTGATCACGTCCATTAACTCTTAAGGGTAAGTTCACACGGAGCAATTAACCGTGGATTTGGGGGCAGAATCTGCGGCAGATTCCGTCCAGATTTTGCCTCCCATTGTTTTCAATAAGAGGCAGACATCGCAGCAGGATACTGAAAATATAAGCGCCCCTGCTCAATCTTGCCATGGCTCAAGACTCCCTGCTGATTAGGCCCATTCATTTGGGCCTAATCAGCAGCGGAAAGCTGCAACGTAATGCCAGTGCCAAACAGGAGGAAAACTGCGACGGAAAATGAGGCATTCCATTTCATTTTCCGCCACTCTCTCTCATTTTGTCATATCCCAGTGCAAGGTCATTTTCCGTTGACCATCAAGAGCCTGTGTCGAGGACCAGGAATCCAGGGACTGCGCGGGATCAGTATAGTTGAATAATTCTTTTTATTGCAGGCAATGAAAAAAACACTACGCGTTTCGGGGTCATCGAAACCCCTTTTTCAAGTGTATACTACAAAAACAATAAATGATACCTATAAACATCAATCATATAAAATACATTATAATGACATATTAGATAAAACATGAAAAAATCAACATAATAATATGTCATTATAATGTATTTTATATGATTGATGTTTATAGGTATCATTTATTGTTTTTGTAGTATACACTTGAAAAAGGGGTTTCGATGACCCCGAAACGTGTAGTGTTTTTTTCATTGCCTGCAATAAAAAGAATTTTTCAACTATACTGATCCCGCGCAGTCCCTGGATTCCTGGTCCTCGACATATGCTCTATTTCACACCTTTATGGTGTCACAGTGTGACAGCTGCGATTATCAGTGTCTCCCTTTCTATGGTCCCTCATATCCCTTTTGGTTATACTACCACGTAAGGTGAGGAGCCAATTCTTTCTATTGGTCTATTGTGTCTATAGAAAATACTATACTATATACTGCTCGGTGTCTCTACTTTTGTTATTTGCATCAAGAGCCTGTAGAAGGCTTCCATTCCTGTAAGGGTAAGTGCACAGTTTTTTGCAGGTGGATTTCTGAGGCACTATCCTCCCCTCAAAAATGTTTCCCATTCATTTCAATGGCAGTCACACAGATTTTTTTTAGAGGACAAAAAAAGTGTCATGATCTATGTTCAGGCAGATTCCGCCTTGCAAAGCCCATTGAAATAAATGGGAGGCATCTGTAGATAAGTCATGATGCTTCTTTTTGCCTCTATCTGAAAAATCAGTTAGATTAAAAAATCTACAGCTGACTCCCATTGAAAAGAATAGGGGAGTTAGGAGGCATATTTTGTGGTGCCTCAAAATCCAGCTGTAAAAAACTCTGTATGAATGAATATACACTAACAGAAGTCAATGGATTTTTCAATATACTTTTTGGAATTGCAGTAAATCGTACTGATGATCAGACCCCATATGGTTTAAGTCCCCTATGGGGTATTAAATACAAGTAAAAAAAAAAAGGAAAGAAAGAAAAAAGGTTTAAAAAGAATTAAAAATATTAAATTTCAAATCACCCTTCTTTCCCTAGATCACAAATAAAAATAAATACACAAAAATAAAAAATGCAAAGTTTTGTATTTTTGTAAGAATACTGGCATGTACGAAAAGCTATATAAATTTGGAAATGCTGTGGTCCTACCGCCCCACAGAATATAGGTAACATATAATTTTGACAGCACAGTGAACGCCATAAAAACTAAATCCATAAGAATATGGCGCAAATGCAGCTTTTTTTTTTAATTCCACTCCATGCTCATTTTTTTCCAGCTCCCTAGTACATTGTATAGAATATTAAATGGTACAGCATTACAAATTGTCCTGCAAAAATTCTCCTTATATGGCTCTGTGGATGGAAAGATAGAAAAACTTTGGGTTATGGAATATGGGAACTGAGAAAATGAAAAATGACTGTAACGGGAAGGGATTTAAGTATTTTTTGCGCTATTTTTCAGTGACATATAGGGCTTTGTTTTTAAGTTATGTTTATTTTAGTAGGTTTTTTTCTCTTTATACATTTCCATTTATAAAATATAGGACAAAGATTTATAAAATTGGTTCCCATTTCCGTTATACTAATTTTATTTATCATTATATTATTATTATTTTTCATATTTATATGTTCATCTCTGTGGGAATTCTGGCTGCCACTGTCAGCTGGCTCCCTACTCTTCTAGCTGCATGATCTTAGTGCACCTGCAGACTTTGCAATTACATTTTAAAACATCATTGCAGAGTGTTCATCACAGCCAGATATTAAGAGCTGGTCAGCTAATTGTTAAATTCACCACCTGTAGGGCATTTGGAAGTAGTAATAATAAGAACTAACATAAAAAGTAGTTTGGAACCAGTCCTATCAGAAAATTAAAAAAAACCATTCCATTGTTTTATACAGTGCATACAGTATGTAGATAGGTGCTGGGGGGAACATAATGTTAGCTTGAATGTACAGCTACTTTTGACCATTGTTTGATTTTATTATTGTTATTGTTAATTTAACAATGTCTTGGATCCGTTATCATTTGTTATGGTGTTGCCACACGATTTGCCCGGATGCAGCTATAGCCACATCCAGTCCCGAGGCCACCAATGCTTTCAATTCTCAGCAAGAGAAACACTGATTAATTTCCATTGTATTTAATTACTGATCAAATAACCAGTAATGGGATACTACTGAAATCAATTATTTCACTTGCAAGCATCTGTGAACTGGATATGGCTATAGTTTGGCACCACTCTTAACAGTGTTTTTGGCTAAACAAAGGAGAACAGAAAGAAACCATAGAAAATGGGCTCATGTTTTTGTTTCAGCAAGTACCTATGTACATGTATCTGTATTGTTAGGATAGGTCATTAGTATCAGATCTGTGTAAGTCTAACTCCTGAGATCCCTGTAAATCAGCTCATTGAAGAGGCTGCAGCATCTGTTCTAAGGCCAGTGACATCACGGCCATTGGGTAAAGAGCCATCTGCAGCTCAGCTCCATTCAATTACTATACAGTGTACACCGCTGTGTCTGAGATGCAGTGAAGAGATCACAACATTCATCTGAATGGCACAACCTTAACAAAAGGCTGATTGGTCAGGTTACTGTGTACTGGACCCCACAGACCTAATATTAATGACGTGTCTGAAAAACAGGTCATCAGTTTTGAAGTCTTGGAAATCTTCTTTAATGTGTGTGCAAAACACTGTATAAAATTCTCCAATAGATAGTTTCTACTAAAGTGAGTGCTTATGTGTGTATGTTTCAGTGTCTGACTTCTGTTGGCTGGTTTATCAAAATACACATGATGGTAAAATATTAAAGTCTCTCTTCCTTTCTTTCTTTCTTTCTTCCTTTCTTTCTTTCTTTCTTTCTTTCTTTCTTTCTTTCTTTCTTTCTTTCTTTCTTTCTCTTTGTTTATCAGTTTTGGATTATGTGTTTGGTGTACTATTATCTATATAATTTTCATCTTTAAAGTATCAGTAAAGATCATTTTTCAACACAGCACACAGGATAAAAAGCAGAGGAGGGAGGCAGATGAACACAGGAAATGGTGTTTTCCTGTTTGTTTTAGATACAACTAGGTGTGAATTATAATGTAAAATGATGCATTAAAGAAAAAGAACTTCAAATTGAAGACAGTCTCCCTTGACACTTATTTCCTATTTCCCCCTTCCAGTGAATTACAGGGTCCAGGCTCCGTCTTCATTTCTTAACTGCTGTTGCTAAACAGCTACATGAACATTTTGTGATGCCCAACAAACAGTGCAATATTTGCTGTAGAAAACTATAAGACGTTTTCTCCAAGCTATTAAACTTCTCAGATGTCACCTGTGTCACCCTGTTTATTTCCTTATGGGTTTGCACATGGGCCCCCAGGTCTTCTTGTTGTATTTGCCTTCCAGATAAAGGGCCTAAGAGTATGTCTGTACATTTTAATCTGTCAGGCAATATAAGGCAAAAGAAAATATAGCATAGTATTATTCAAGTGATCAATTGATCTCATGGCCTAGGGACTTAAAAAATGTTCAGAAATATACAAAACTGCAAAGCAAATAAACACTGAACATTTTTTTACTAAATGCCTTATTGCACAAAAAAACAACTGTAATGACTAAAACTATAAAACTTGTGCAAAATGTATCATCCCCTCCCAAAAAAATAAAGTGTAATCAATAAGTTCTATATACATTAAAATAAAAATGTAAATGATAGCTTTCAAAGTACAGCAAATAATGATAATTTAGAACAACTGTATTTTTTGTACAAAAAACTGCTTTTTCAAAAATGCAGCATGTTAATTTTAGCTGCAGAATTGCAAGCATTTTCCCTATAGATTTACTAGGGAAAGGAAAATACAGAGAAAAATGCAGCAAAAACTCAATGAGACTGAAGCCCCACGAGGCATAAACCACAGTGTTTTACAGTCCCTGGAAAGTAGACAGGATTCTAGCGAATCCCCTCCCCAGTTTGCAGAGGAAATGCATTCTTGGAAATCACAGCATGTCAATTATACCTACGGAAACGCTGGTGGTTGCCCTATAGGTATAATTGAAGCATAATGATGCGTTTCCACTGCAATTTTTCCTGCAGTGCTTTTTGGTTGCGGCCTGCTTCATGGGGCCTTACCCTGAAACATGCTGCAGAAAAAATGCAATGCAATTTCGCTGTTTGTTTTCTGCAGTCTGTTTTTTTTTTTGCAGCAATTCGCTACATGGGCTCTTAATCTAAAAGTTGCATTTTTAAAAATGTAGCATGTTAATTTTAGCTGCAGAATTGTGAGGTTTTTCCCTATAAATTTGATAAGGGAAGAAAAACACAAAGGAAAATGACACAAAAACTCAATGAAAAACGCTGTGGAAAAATGTTTTGTTGCATTTTTTCCACAGCTCTCATTTTTTAGATATATTTTTTTAAAATTTCTGGTGATGTTGCTTTTCATTTTCTATGTTATTATCTATATTTAAAAGAAAATTCCAAAATATTTAGCAGCTCTAATTCTTGCTACTAAGCCTAAAATAGTTTTGTCTGTAGATGGTTCATGGGCCATAGATACAATGGTCTGGAGCAGGCCCAAATGACTTTCATGGGGAGTTTTCTAGGAATGCTCTGCATAGGTCATTGTGAGCAGAGGGTAGAGTCGATAAGCTGTGAGATCACCTATTGTGACTGGTGGATTCTTTGTCTTATCTAAATATATTTGATAGCTGTGATCAAACGCAGCTAAAAAACACAGTGGAAAAAAACATACTGTAAATGCATACATTTTTTCATTGCATTTTTAATGCGATGTGGCTTTTCTTCCCTTATTAAATCTATTGGGAAAACGGGAGTGTTTCTGTAAGTAAAATTGACATACTTCCTTTTTCAAAATGCAGCTTTTCCGCATTGTGTGGATGGGATTAGCCAGAATGTCATTCACCATGCTGGTACTGATGCAGAACTTTGCAGAAACGCAGCATTTTTGGCTGCTGCACAAATGTAGAAGAAAAAAACACTGTGTTTTATAGTACCAGCAAAGTGAATGAGATTCTGTCTAATCCATCCACATATTGCAGAAAAACTAAATGTTGTTGAAAAGCTTTTTTAGCAGCGTTTTGCTACATGGGCCCTTATAGCCTAAGCGTGGTTTCTCAAATTAGTATGTCTGTGCAAGCGCATGGACGGCCATTATTCACATAGTAGTGAATAATAGCCATACAGAAACCATTTTGAAACGCCCATAATATGGCCATTATAGAACCCATAATTTTCAGTGGGACAAAAATGGACTGTCAAAAAACAAACATGTGAATAGACACATTGGGTGTTATTTATTATGCAGAATTCGGGCATATTTTGCACCAGAAAATCTAATTTGTTGTGTGCCACATTTATCAAGTGTTTTCATAGAATGTAAGCTCTTGCGAGCAAGGCCCTCACTCCTATTGTTTGACATGTTTATTTCTTTGTCACATCGTAATGTCTCATTTGTCCTCTGAGTTGTAAAGTGCTATGGAATATGTTGGCGCTATATAAATAAAGTTATTATTATTATTTAGATACTTTTTAGACACTTTGACGACAAAAAAGCAGCACAAGTGTGGCAAGAACTTTAAGGCTAAGGTCCCATGTGATGGGCTGCAGCAAAAAGCGCAGCGGCAAAAACCGCGGAGGCAACGCATCGCGGTTTTCCCCACAGCGCTTTTCACTTTCTGCTTCAATTATACCTATAGGGAAACCGTCTGCGTTTCTGTAGGTATAATTAACCAGTTTCCGCTGCATGTATTTTCCCACAATGTGTAGATTGGAATCGCTATACAGGGACTGTAAAACACCACGCTTTTTTCCGTGGCATTTACGTCACGTGGGGCCCCAGCCTTAAGGCAATTAATAGGAGGTGTAAACTAAGACTAGACAGTTTGATAAATCTGGTGCAGTTTAAAATTGTCTAATCTGAGTTTGCAGTGTCTAGTTTTTAGACAGTATTAGTAAATCTTGGCCATTGAATTCAATGTATTCTCAAAACGGAAGTGTTACGGACGTTGCTAAAACTGCCGTTACACGTCCGTTTTTTCTCAGTCTTCTGATAAAGCCCTTACACTAGACAGTCTTAAGCTGCACCAGATTTATCATAGTGGCTGATGCTGGATAATAAATCTGATACAATTTTAAACGGTCTAATCTAACTTTATACCACCTTTTTGGTACCAAAATTTTGACACACAATGGGGCCAATTTATCATGAATGGATTTTTAATGCTGCTTTTTCTGACTTGGCTTAGTTTTTTCTAGTGTGTTTTTTGTGACAAATTTCACGCTGGTTCAGACATTTCTTGCAATTCTGTAGGTGGAGATTGCTAGAGTTCACCAAGGATTTTTGGACTTTTTAAGCCAAGTTAGAAGCGGAATGTACTTTTTAAATAGTTGCATATAATAATAACAACCTATAATTATGCTAGGTTCACACCTGCATTGGGATTTCCGTTCTTTCGGTCCGCTTGGAAACCCAATGAACGGAAACCCAATCCGCTTAAAAAGCAGTTACCCATGGACCCTGGTTTCTGCCCAAAAAATGCGGAGAGAACAGTTCAGCAGGATTTTTCTCTCCCCATTTTTCAAGCGGAATGGGGGACGGAATCCCCGAACGCAGATGTGAACCTAGCCTTAGGTATATATTTATGCACCATCTAAACAATGCCACCTTTGAAAAATGTCAAATTAGGTGCAAATCACTGAAAAAAAAAAAATAACGCTTGCACTTAATAAAATATATGCAACCATTAAAAAAGTAAAATAAAGTAAAAAAAAATAGATAAAAATACACCAGAATTCTGGCAGAGAAGCAGCGATAAATCAGACCCAATGTATCTTTAGCCACCCACCCTTTTCAGTTAGGCCACACTTCCTTTCCAGTAAGCCACACTCCCTCGTTGTACAAGCAGTATCTAAACTATCTAATATGATTGATAACTGTGGTGCAAAACAGGGATACCAGTGTTTTGCAGCAAATTGTGCCCCAGTTGTCATATTTTCATTACTAAACTTGCTACTATTGTTTTTTTGTTTTTTTTTAGGAAAAATGCAGTCTTTGCAGTATTTTTACAATATATTTTTAAATGTTATGGCCTGATATCAGATATTACTTTTGCGTCGCTGCCTTTTTAAAAAAATACTAGGTATTAGGTAGGGCTGGGAGATTATGCTCAACGATAATCATCCCTGACATCAGGCAGAAAACCCGAAGACAGCAGAGAGTCGAGCCAGAGCCCAGGAGAGGTGAATAACACCTCTACTTATTATGTCCTGGGGACTGAAGAGTTTGGATCTGGGGTCGGATGTGTTTGGTCTGAAAGAAACTTCAGGTAGAACTTCACAAATATGGTAATAACTGAATCAAAATCACCAACGTGAATAAAATCAGTCTGTTATTCCAGTTTCAGTTATTTTTCAATTAATTGCCCAGCCCTAGTACTAGGTGTTGCTTTTTTTTTCAAATGTTTCTTATAAGGATTGGACCATACCAAAAAATGTATGACACTAAATCACCCACGGGTTCTTATGGATCAGGTGATTAGTGTCCCAAATTGTCCTATTGTAAAGCCATTTGTAGCCATTCTAGCGAATCCCATCCACACATTGCAGAAAAATACACCTAACGGTGATGCTCACGGTTTTGAAAATCACAGCATGTCAATTACACCTACGGAAATGCCGTCAATTTCACTATAGGTATAATTGAAGCAGAAAAGTCCGCAGAGGAAACCTCTGTGGACTTTCTGTGAAAAGTGCTGTGGAAAAACCACAATGCATTTCTGTTGCGGTTTTTCCCACAGTGCTTTTTTGCTGCGGCCCGATACATGGGGCCTTAGCCTTAGTAACATTTCTAACATATGTGAGTTTTTTGGCGGCGGTTCTATGCTGGTCTCACTACTTTTCTTAAAGTGGGCAGGGTGTGGACAGACCATCACCCAAACTGCACCCTGAGCACAGGGACTTCCAGAGGATGCGCCTCATTCATGATAAGGTGTGCGCCTCGTCATGAATAAGCACATCCTCCATCGGTGTAGGGGGCATGAAGACTGGTGTACAATAATCCAGTCTTGATTCATTCCCCCTTTGTGTTTTTTTTCAGTGGACTGTGTCTATTATTGCAACTTATTCTAACCATAATAGTCACAGAACCTAATGGTTTGGTGGGGCAATATAAATAAAGTTATTATTATTATTATTCCAGAATTATAGTACATAGGTCAAGGCACAAGTCAGTTACTTTTAGGTCCATATTGGACCCCTCCAGAAGTGCCCTGGTATACCCTTGTGGTGTTGTATAGAGTTATATAGACTAACCACGTCGAGAGTGACAAGAATGGACTCTGGGGGGACATTTCCAGTGGTTCGCATCATATTCAAAAACATGGATGTGCCAAGTAAGAATGATTTTGTGCACTTGAGCAATGGTGTGAGTAGTTTCTCAATGAAAATTGCCAAGGGGGATAGGATGGACTTGGCTGATGCTACTATGGGTCTCCCTGGTGGATTCTGCAACCTCTTGTATATTTTTGGTAGGGTATATATTACTGGAGTAATCGGATGTTGTTTTGTTAGATTATTAATCGTGTCACTGTCAATAGTACCTTTGCCTAAATGAATATACAAAGTAGTTTTAATGCGGTTAGCAATCCTGTAGACAGGGTTGCCTGGTAGAGCCATGTATACTTCTGTGCCCTGCAACTGGTTTTTAATTTCCTTAAGATAGTCCTTCTTATCCATAATGATAAGGCGCCCCCCCCCCTACCCTTATCTGCTTGCTTAATGGTTAAGGTGTTGTCCTGCCACAGAAACTTAAGGGCTCGCTTGTCCATGTTGGAAAGATTACTGTTACATGTGAAGTGACCCCTTTCTATGTCTCTCCTGAATACCTACAAGTCCCTCTTGATGAGAGAGATGGCTGTTTCCAGAAGTGGGGAATTCTTTGGAGGAATGAAGGTGCTCTTAGGGTGCATTCACATATGTCCAGCACAGCTGTCAGTTTCCCTCCGGCGTGGTGCACACAAGCCGGAGGGAAACTGATGCCAGGACGGATCCCATAGTTTTCTATGGGATCGGTTCTGGCACAAGAGGCATCAGTTCTGGCGCCATATGGCGCCGGATCTGTGTCTCAGCCGGATGGAAAAACGCTACCTGTAGCGTTTTTCCATCCGGCTTCCTTAAAATTTAATTAGCGCCGGAGGCCGCCGGGTGCCGCCTGAAGATGGATGCGGCAGCACCCGGCTTCTGCACAGTCTCTGTACAGTAGTGAAGCCGGCAATTGACAGCTTCACTACTGTACCTGAGCAAATTGCGGAGTTGGGCTCCGATCGCGGGTGTTAACCCCTTAGATGCCGCGGTCAAACATGACCGCGGCATCCAAGGGGGTTGCACTGTAATAATGACCCACGAGGCGCCCCCTGCGGCGAGATCGGGGTTTGCTGTCATGCCGTTTTGGCAGCCTGGGGTCTGGCCAGTGACCCCAGGCTGCTAGGACCCCCAAGTACCTGGCTGATCCTGCCTGCGATGGAGAAAGTCAGTCTATGTGTCTGCATAGGCTGACTTTCTCTATAGACTGAAATACACGTGTATGCTCGTATATTGCAGTTTATAGTACTGAACCAGCAATCAGTGTATCGCTGGTTCAGATGTCCTTATAAGACAAGTACAAAATGTAAAAAAAAAAAACTAGTGTTAAAAAAAATAAATAAAGTTATTAAGCCCCAAAAATTCCTTTTTCCTATATGAAATGAATTATATAAAAAAAAACCTAAAAATTAATAAAAACAATACATATTTGGTATCGCCGCGTCCATAACAACCTGCACAATAAAATTGAAACAATATTTAACCTACACAGTGAACGTCAGGGGGAAAAAAACCGGAAAAAAACGCAGAAATTAATGATTTTTTGCCATCTTACCTTACAAAATATGCTATAAAAATTGATCAAAAAGTTACATGTACCCCAAGACAGTACCAATAAAAAAGCACAGGTTGTCCCACAAAAAATAAGCCCTCAACTAACTCTGTAAACAGAAAAATAAAAATGTTATGCCTCTCAGAAGATGGCGATGTAAACATAATTGATTTCTTTCCCCAAATGGGTTTTTGTTCTGCAGAATTGGTATCGCATAAAAAAATTATAAATGAGGTATCGCCGTAATCATACCGACCCACTGAATATAGGTAACATGTTACTTATGCTGTATGCTGCATGACAAAAAATTTAAAAGGTAAAACGCAATGCCAGAATTGATGTTTTTTTTTATAATCTACTAAAAAAATTAATTGATAAAATGTATTCAATAAGTTATAGGCACCCAAAACTGGTGTCATTACAAAATGCATCTCATCCCGCAAACAACAAGCCATCATATAGCGACATCAACAGAAAAATAAAGAAAATATAGTTTGTACAATGTGAAGACAAAAATCACCAAATCATTAGAACAAAACTGTCTGTGGCAGGAGGGGAATATAAACTGTGCTAACATATATGAGGGTACACCCCAGATTTAGAGCTTACAAGGGAAAAGACACCAGAAGTGACCCCCAGAGTGACCCCCTCAATAATAGGAACTACTGGGGAAATAGTAGGGTATTTAGTGTACCCAATGTACTCCGCACAGCTTACATATTCACTTTTCACCATCTGCTGTGCATTCACACCTGGGATACTAATGCTCACTACGCCCCTTGATAAATTCTTTGAGGGGTGCAGTTTTCACAATGGAGTCCCTCCTTAGGGGATTCCACTTTTCTGGCACCTTAGAGGCTCTGCAAACATGACATGGCGTCCAGATCCCAAACATCTAAATCTGCCCTACAAAAGCCACTTAGCGCTCCTTCCCTTCTGTGCCCTGCTGTGTGCCAAAACTGCAGTTTATGCCCACATGTATGACACTGGTGTACCCAGGATATCGCACTTAATGTCATATCTGGGTATAAACTGATATTTGGGCACACAACCAGGCAGAAGGGAGGGAGCGTTATTTGGTTTTTGGCGCACAGATTTAGACGGTTTGGTTTTTGGACATCATGACACTTTTGCAGAACTCTTGAAATGCCAGTAAATGCAGGCACCCGAGTCTCCAGCACACTGCATCAGGGGTTCGTTTCTTGGGTAAGGGCCAAGAGGGTTGTACTATACAGCTATAACTCACCCTAAAAGTAAAAAGTGATAGTAAAAACTGATGGTAAACACTGATGCCAACTAATGGCAACTTATGACAACTGATGGTTTTGAAGTAGAAATTTGTGAAAAAGCCTGATGACAACTGATACATTTTGGCATCAGTTTTGGCATCAGTTGTAATGACTAAAGGACAAAAAAACTGATACTGATGCAACTGACGTATCTGAACCTACCCTTACTTCTCAGTCCCATTGAATCAGCCGTAATCAGACAGGATTGGTCAGACGTAGGTGCGTCTGACCTTTCCTGTTTATTAGAAAAGTGGACTTTAAGTCTTAGTAGTCTGAAAAACCTCTGTATGTCAAGATTCAGTTGAAATAAGTCGAACTTATATGTGGGACAGAATGACAAGCCCCGTTGTAATATATCTAAGTGTGTAGGGCTTAGGCTTTTAGATGAAATATTAACAATAAGTGATGTGTTCCTTACCTGAGATCGTGTTGACATAGTGGTGATAGGCTGCTACGTGGTTCCTTGGTTGCCTCTATATCTCCATATCTCTCCATATCTTTCTTGCTGTTGGTATGATGTATAGCCTTGCTTATAACATCTCTCACTCATAGAGCTGGATCTGGATGATTCTAGTGAGGAATGTCTTTGTCTTGTTCCAGGTCTGGAGGGATATGTAGTAATCTCACCATCTGTAGACCCGTTGAGATCTATAATTCTCCTGATCCCGTAGGAATTTTTTCCATTTCTGTGCCTCTATTGCTCTTCTATAGTTTTGTAGAGTCGAGTGAAGTTTTTCTTTAAGAGATGCATAGTGGGCAGCAGGGCAGGAGTTTGTAAATTGATTATCTGCAGTATCCAGTTGTTGTAAAGTAGTAATGTTTTTTTTGTAGAAAAATGATGGTCAGTAGAATGATGTCAAATGAACATTTATTCAATATTGGTTCGAATTGATTGCAGTAATCCTTGTCTTCCCTGAACAGAGTTGGGACTACTGTCATACGTAATCCCCTTGGGATTCTCTGCACCTTGATGTATTCAGCAAGCGTGGCACAGTGCAATTCCATATTAATCAGGTGCTTCGAATACTTTTCCAGATACCGGCTACGGGTCTCGATTGGTGCCGAGGCGAAGAATTCCCTGGAGAAGGTGACCTGAGCTAGGATGTTAGCTGTCTCCTCAGGATTGTAGGAGAAAGTGAGTTATTCCATATTCAGCAGGTGCTCTTTCCACAATGGCTAAACTTGTTGTAGAAGGGTGTGTTTCGGTACTCAATGCCTAGGAGTGAAGAAGTAGGGTCCCAACCTGTCAAGGAAAGTGTTTATAGAGACTTCACACTCAAAAAGTGTAATATCCAAATTATTATTTATTTTTCACCGATGCAATGTTAATAATAATCATCAAAAAGAAATATCCGAACAACATAAAGTGTAGAGATGTAAATGTTTTCGGTCTTAATCAGACCTTCCTCAGACTCTACAATAGACAATATTCATATACAATAGTCAATTACAGAAAACAAAAAGATAAATATAGTAAGGCAGTTATCAATACGTAGCTCATGTAATCCTCTTGAGCTTCTTAACAGTAACCTTTGTTGGGGGTTTTCAGTATAATAATATAGATACAGATAATAAAGAAGGTATAGTAGCAATCATGTAATAAAATCAGCAAACACTATAGTACAATATCAGTTAACTATAGAATGGGGACCCAAAAGGTTCCATATGGTATATTATAATCGATTTCAGGGAGGACATAGATCTATGTATATACATAAATTAAGCTGAGGCTAATGTACAGGTGTTAGAGTCCAAGAACTTGGATGTGCACATAAACAAATCATAGTGAGGCTAGTAGCCAGGTGTACTTAGGTATACACATAAACAACCAAACTAAGCTGGAGCTAATGCCCAAGTGTTAGAGCCAAAGTACTAAGGTATGCATAGTCATCCTCTAAATGATAGCTAGACTCACCTCAGATCTCCACAGGTGGGGGGACAAAATGCTGGTCCACCAAACAGATTGGGTTAAATTCCAGGCACAGTTTAGAAAGCCAATAAAGCGAAGTTTCACTGATAGAAGTAGCACTGCTGTAATGGTTACAGCAGTGCTTTAAATAATCCATGCGGGGGAGGACACCGTAGCTCAGCCGTTCCCCACTCATGAACAGTAAAAGTCTGGAGGATGTCGTAGCTCTGGTGTCCTCCACGCATGCGCTGTAGACCGGTGGTCCCGGAAGTGGGGGAACGCTAGTCTATTTGCTTCTCCTCTATGGAGCAACGGAGGCCCGTAGAAGACAGAAATAGGAAGTTAAATAACAGAGAGGGATGCTAGTAGAGGGAATCCTCTGAGTCCGTCAGTCTCAGTGTGTAACCTCTGTTTCAGTGGTCCGGCTCTCCGTTATTCAGGTCCCCTGACAGACCCGAACAAAGGAGACCATGACGCAAATGTGAACATAACCTTAGAATGATTTAAAAAATAGAAGTGCTATTAGTTTATTTTTGTTGATTAACAAAATTAAGTAAATGAAAAAAAAGAGAAACCTAAATCAAATCTATTTGTTGTGAACACCCTTTGGAGGAGGAGTCCTGGAAGTGATGATATGTCCTCCACAAAGCCCTGGTCTCAACAAGTTTGTCTGGGATTGAATGAAGTGAGAGAAGGATTTGAGTAAGTCTATATCCACAGAAGATCTGTAGTTAGTTCTCCAAGATAGTTGGAACAGCCTCCCCTCCTGCAAGTTCAAATGCTGTGTGTAAGTGTAGCTAGAAGAATTGATGCTGTTTTGAAGGCAAAGCGTGGTCACACCAAATATCGATTTGATTAAGATTTCTCTTCTGTTCATTCACATTACATTTTGTTAGTTGACACAAATTAAATATTAATACTGCATATACTTTATATATTTGTAGAACAACAACATTTGGCTAATGCTATACATAGCAAATCGCAGCTAAAAAGCACTGAGGAAAAAATGCAGCAAAGATATTTGCATTTTCACTGCTTTTTTGCTGCATGTAGCACTTTTGCCTCCCCATACAAGTATATGGGAAAACACAATGTTTCCACAATGTTTTTAGTATGGGTTTTTGAACATGTAGTGTTTTCCAGAGCATTTGTTTCCCACAGTGTCAGGATGCGATTAAATAAAATATCATTCACTTTGCAGGGACTCTAAAATACTGTGTTTTTTCACTACATTTCCGCAAAGATGCCGCATTTACAAAACACGTGGCCTCAGCCTTCAACACCAATTACTTAGAATTCATAAAGGGTAGATTTTGTTTTTCTCATGACTGTATGTATATATTGTTGTAAATTTCTTTTTCAAACCTTTTGCTACAAATGCTGCAGCAGCCTACAGTTCAAATGTAGCGGTTAAAGTATGGATTGCTACAGAGTTTACAGGAGGAAATTTATAGTAAAAAATATATGTATGTACATACACATACAAAGGTCACAGTAAATATTTCTCAGCTCATTTACGATATAAATCCTTTGGTGGGAAAAAGCCATATGTTTATGGGGCTGGTAACTTGTACTTAGTGCATAGCATCATAAAGATATGGCTTAAGGATGGCTGTGTCCCTTCCATCTGCAGCAGGACTTAGCTGCATATTACAGCTGCCACTCTGTTCCAACAGAGAACTCCAATCCTAGCTTTATAAACCCTAGACAGTGCCCCCACAGTTATTACTGCTACAAATAAAAAATAATAATAGTAACAATATTGTACAGATAATTCCCCAAACAGTACCTACAGTACTTTCATGCATAGTGCTCTCAAGAGTAATAATACAAAGCAGATAGAGTTCCCAACAGTAATAGCACAGTGTTTCATAGTGCCAAGTAGAGTAACCACAAAAGTAATAGTGCCTATAGTGCCCCGAAAACTACTGTGCCAAGCATACTTGCTCCCATAGTGCCCCCAAAAGTAATACTGTTTAACACATATAGAAAATAAATTAATTAATTAATTCACTTAACACAGTTCCCTTGTCACATACATGCAATGCAGGCCTTTTCTGTAACCTGAGTGGTTTATAGGACAGTGCAGCCAGGTTTCCATGATGTGCATAAAGCTGAAAGAAGTACTTGCCACAAATGTCAGTTCTACTTGAGACCTGACAGCAATCAGCCTGTTGATTGGAATATTAAAAGCATAAAAACTTTCAAGCAACTTTTGATTTTCTGTCCACATTTGTGCTTCCTTATTGAGAGCTATACCCTTCTTCTCACTGTATACGGTGTACATGCTTGTCTGTAATGAAGAGAAAAAGTGAATGGGGGAGGGTAATTTCAAACAGTTATATCTACATTATAGAATTTAGAAATGTGATTGCATGAAAGAGGAAACTCTCATCTTTCACCTGGAAGTCTCTGTGCTCAGCCTTCCTTGCTTCTACTCTGGCGCTCTATGGTGTTAACAACTCTGCGCTGCTCCACTTGTACTTACATAGAGTAGACCAAAGTTTGTTATCACCAAGAGTTGGAGCATCAACTGTGGAGGCCAAAGAATGAGACTTCCACCACCCTCCCGCTGTACTCTGTAAAGCTAATATTTGTGGGACCGTCTTCTATACATTCTATTATGTTTATACAGTGCATTGAATGCACCATAAAATGTTTTGCATACTCACACAACCTCTTTAATATTTTGAGCAATGGTGGCTGTTTTACCAGAATTATTAAGAGGCACTTTTAATAATTCTGCCATGCACTAGGGAAGATCCTGTGCACCAGAATTGAAATCTGTGCCAATCAGGGACTGGCATCAATTTCAGCTATAATTCATACCAATATTCTGGCCTGAGTTATAGTATATCTGTTGGGTGAGGCGTCCCAACCCTGGCCAACCTTGATCTGCACCATGTGCTACTCGCCATTCTTAAAAGTGCCTGGCAGGTCAGAAAATGAAGGAAAAGGGAATTTTTTTTTTCACAAATGGCGATGTGTCACAAAACTGGTAGTTTTATTTGTTTGTTTGGTGCATGTTTCGCACATTTTTTTTTTTTTTGTGTACCAAAGTCAGGAGTGTATTCAGCTGGAATAATATGTTCATTCTTTATATTTCTCCATCTTTAACTCTATTCCTAGTTTTGACTAAAAAAAAAAAAAAAAAAAAAAAAAAAACACAGCAAACTTTGCAAGAAAAACTCAGGGGGGAATTTATTAAGCCTGGTGTTTCTTTGGCTAGTCTTAATTCCACGCTGCTGTTAGTTGTTTCTTAATAATTCAGGTGCAGCACATGAAGTTCCTGTATTTCAGAAAGGAAATCTACGTCACTCTTCTTCTCCCACCATCAAAAAAAGTTTTTTAACAGAGTACAGAGTGGCACATCTTTGAGCCAGGTGCAAAAGATGCACCACAACTACTCTCATCTACACCAGTTTTCTGGTGTACAGAGAATAATACATTCCCCCCAATATGTGTATTCAGCCTACATGCATTTTTGGTAGTGTTTTTTATTTTGTGACATATGTGTCATTTGTGTTATTGTGACATTCATGTGTTTTTTCCTGGTGTCCTATAGTGAAGTTAAAGAGAAAATCACCAGAAAAAAAAAATCATTCTTGGAGCTTGTTATGTTTTCAAATAACTTCCACTGATCATAAAAGAATGCCTTGTGAAATGTACAGTGCTGGCCAAAAGTATTGGCACCCCTGCAATTCTGTCAGATAATACTCAATTTCTTCCAGAAAATGATTGCAATCACAAATGCTTTGGTAATAATATCTTCATTTATTTTGCTTGCAATGAAAAAACACAAAAGAGAATGAAAAAAAAAGTCAAATCATTGATCATTTTACACAAACTCCAAAAATGGGCCGGACAAAAGTATTGGCACCCTCAGCCTAATACTTGGTAGCACAACCTTTAGACAAAATAACTGCGAACAACCGCTTCCGGTAACCATCAATGAGTTTCTTACAATGCTCTGCTGGAATTTTAGACCATTCTTCTTTGGCAAATTTCTGGAGGTCCCTGAGATTTGAAGGGTGCCTTCTCCAAACTGCCATTTTGAGATCTCTCCACAGGTGTTCTATGGGATTCAGGTCTGGACTCATTGCTGGCCACTTTAGAAGTCTCCAGTGCTTTCTCTCAAACCATTTTCTAGTGCTTTTTGAAGTGTGTTTTGGGTCATTGTCCTGCTGGAAGACCCATGACCTCTGAGGGAGACCCAGCTTTCTCACACTGGGCCCTACATTATGCTGCAAAATTTGTTGGTAGTCTTCAGACTTCATAATGCCATGCACACGGTCAAGCAGTCCAGTGCCAGAGGCAGCAAAGCAACCCCAAAACATCAGGGAACCTCCGCCATGTTTGACTGTAGGGACCGTGTTCTTTTCTTTGAAGGCCTCTTTTTTTTTCCTGTAAAATCTATGTTGATGCCTTTTCCCAAAAAGCTCTACTTTTGTCTCATCTGACCAGAGAACATTCTTCCAAAAAGTTTTTGGCTTTCTCAGGTAAGTTTTGGCAAACTCCAGCCTGCCTTTTTTATGTCTCTGGGTCAGAAGTGGGGTCTTCCTGGGTATCCTACCATAGAGTCCCTTTTCATTCAGATGCCGACGGATAGTACGGGTTGACACTGTTGTACCCTCGGACTGCAGGGCAGCTAGAACTTGTTTGGATGTTAGTCGAGGTTCTTTAGCCACCATTCGCACAATCTTTCATTGAAATCTCTCGTCAATTCTTCTTTTCCGTCCACATCTAGGGAGGTTAGCCACAGTGCCATGGGCTTTAAACTTCTTGATGACACTGCGCACGGTAGACACAGGAACATTCAGGTCTTTGGAGATGGACTTGTAGCCTTGAGATTGCTCATGCTTCCTCACAGTTTTGCTTCTCAAGTCCTCAGACAGTTCTTTGGTCTTCTTTCTTTTCTCCATGCTCAATGTGGTACACACAAGGAACACAGGACAGAGGTTGAGTCAACTTTAATCCATTTCAACTGGCTGCAAGTGTGATTTAGTTATTGCCACCACCTGTTATGTGCCACAGGTAAGTAACAGGTGCTGTTAATTACACAAATTAGAGAAGCATCACATGATTTTTCAAAGGGTGCCAATACTTTTGTCCACCCCCTTTTTTATGTTTGGTGTGGAATTATATCCAATTTGGCTTTTTGACAATTCGTTTTGTGGTTTTCCATTGAAGACAAATTAAATGAAGATATTATTACCAACGCATTTGTGATTGCAATCATTTTCTGGAAGAAATTGAGTATTATCTGACAGAATTGCAGGGGTGTCAATACTTTTGGCCATCACTGTATGTAAAGCCTGTGTGTAGAGTCAGTCTAAGACACTAGCTTAAAATATGCGGATCTGGCCGAAACCAGGCGGACTATTTCCGTGGGTAACAGCTTTTTAAGTGGATAGGGTTTGCGTTTTTCAGGTCCCCAAGCGGTCCCGAAGATCGGAAACCCAAACGATCATGTGAAACTAGCGTTAAGATGTTGTTTCATGAAAACAGTACATCTGACAACTTGCTCACCACTGATCTATATAAAAGGGGTTGTGAGTACTTTACCCCCGTTATTGGAGATATATATTTTTCTCTTGTACATGGGAATGTAAAGAAGAGACTGAATTACAGGATTTTGTAGATTTCTATTAAGAAAAGAAAGATAAGAGTGATATGTTATATGGCTTTTTGTTGAAGAGAAAAATGTGGGATTTTGATAAATGAATGTTCACAGCAACAGTTCTACAGTATGTAGTCTATACGTACAGTACATAGAGATGTAAGTACTTGTTACTGTAGTAATGTAGGCTAGGTAAAGTAACCTAAAATCAAGAAGTTTAGCATTACCAACTGATAGTATAGAAATATTCAGCCTTAAAAGTGAGGTAAAATCAGGGGAATCCCTGAAAACTATTCACAGAGATCTGTAACTCTCTCCATTTTACATTTCCAATAGGATGCCTGTTCCAGTGACTTAAAGGGGTTTTCCATATTATGAAATGTAAAAAATGTAAAAGCAGCTGCAAACAGCATAACATAAAAAAGAAAGTCAGTAATTACCTTCTAGTTCCTCTGGTGCCCCAATGTTGGCTCTCTGACTGCAACATAAACACCTGAAATTTACCATACATGTACAGCAGATGTCAAGAAGGGGTTAAATGGTCAGTGCACTTTCAAAAAACTTTGCTCAAATCAATAATAGAGGCAAATATAAGTAACATTGTCATATACAGATATAGCAGAGGATAACTTGACACTGCCTTATCATTGAACACAACAATAGTCATTAAAAAGCTATCTTGCCACACTATAGCTAACACATTAAATGTGACTTTTTTAGATCTGTTCTTTATATGAGAATTCTCTTTTAAATCTGTCTTGGTCTCCCAAGACAGACTTTCAGCTTAATGAAGGATCAAATTACATAAATT
This sequence comes from Leptodactylus fallax, assembly GCA_947044405.1. Lineage (NCBI taxonomy): Eukaryota > Metazoa > Chordata > Amphibia > Anura > Leptodactylidae > Leptodactylus > Leptodactylus fallax. The sequence goes on along the minus strand of CAMRHE010000125.1, from coordinate 909,158 downwards.
ACATGTGTCCATAGAAGTCTATGGAAAGGGAAGGGGGGAGGGAAAGAATGAGCTGACGTGGGGGATAAGAGAAGCAGAGACACACATAGAGAGGTTGCTGCAGTAGTATGTTTTCTATCTCACCCAATTAATTCACGCTTGTGTACCTCCCAACTGTCCCGGAGTCACAAAGATTATTTGAGACTTCAGATGCTTTCCTATTGTCCTGGGCAGTATGTTCTCAATTCAATTTTGTCTGCATCCTCAAGACACAGAGTTGAACACAATGATGAGGCAGGAAGCTTCAGCTCCCCGCTCCACCATTCATCCCCTTGTTACTACTATGTGTGATTTAGTGATGTTATCACAACTACTGATCCAAGGCACTGGCAGCAGAGAGTGGAGGAAACCTGCTGTGGAGGAACAAGATATTTTTACTTTTTTTTTTGGCATTTACTGTGTGAGATGCATTATACTATGTGGGGGCCAACAAACAGGCCTTATGCTGTGTGGGTGTCACATTGGGGCATTATATTGTGTAGGGGACCACAAGGGGGCATTATGTAGTGTGGGCATTATACCATGTGGTGGACACTAAGGTGACACTATATTATGTGGGGTCATTGTGGTGAGACCATTGAGAGGGCATCATACCATGTGAGGGAGATTATACTGTGTGTGAGGACTGCAAGGGGGCCTTATACTGTGTAGTTTGTACAGTACAATGCCACCTTAATTCCTCCACATTGTATAATGCCCCCATAGTGCCTCCACACAGTATAAATCCCCTTAGGTCCCCTCACAAAGGAGAGCATTATACTGTGTGGAGGCACTATGAGGGCATTATACAGTGTGGGGTTACTAAGGTGGCATTGTACTGTATAGGGAAACTAAGAAGGCTTTAGTGTGGATGCAATATAGGTTCAATATACTAGGTGTTTGCTTTTTTGAAAGAAAAAAATAGCACAGGCTGCTATGCTGGTTTCCATAAAAAAAAAAAAAAAAAAAACAGACGGAGGGTCAAACAGAAGTCAATACAAGAATGATAAAATTTTCTGATCGCTGCATGTCCAGCTGATAGCAGACACATATCCCCTATGCTTGTGAATCATCAGATTTTAAAGATATTGCAGAATTGACAACATTGTAATAGTAGTAGCAGTATTAATAATATTGAATAAAAAATCAGAATGTATTATTAAAATGACATCTATGCTTATGCACACTTCTGCCAGGTCTCAGCTGCGTAAATCAGCAGAGAGACGACAGCTATATGTTTAAAAACTCTCTCTATATATACCAGATATGTAGTTTTCTGGTTAAAGAAACTAATAAAGTTCAGTAAAAGCTGGCACAGTGTGAAGGAGTTAGCAGGGCTGTACAATTGGGAGGCCAAACCTCAGACTCCAACTCTATTTTTGCACAGCCCAAATCTGACTGTGACTCCTTTGACTCTTACACCTTTCTAAATGGCTGACAGCCATTGTCAGACACAAGCATTAAAGCTCCAATAATTCAGTAAAAAACTGGGGATTGAATTCCTAAGAAACTAAACAGGCAACAAGTTATGCATCTAATTTTGCATTAATTATACTGTACAATATCAAGTGTAAGTGTATTATAATCTTAAATAATTAACCATTTTATTTTGAAGCAGGAGTTGGTAGCTTTATTCCAACTCAAAACTAGTCTTGACATCCACTCCACAGCCCTGGGAGATATATTTCCTGCAGGCTTGTACTACCACACTATTGGACTACTATGAGGAAACTGTTTATTGTAGCTTCTGACCAGAAGAAAACGCATGTATTGAAGATATCAGAGTCCAGAGTGGGCTAACATTGGTTTCATGATTTTGATGAAAATCAGAATTGTAATTCTTTGAAATGGAGAGTTAAGTTAATTGCTGCGCTTTAATCATATATATAATAATCCATTTTAACTGCCTGGACATACAGGTGCATCTCAATAAATTAGAATAACTTTGAAACGTTTATTTGTTTCAGTAGTTAGATTAAAAAAGTGACTGCCTATATTTTCTAGGTTCTTTACACACAGAGTGTTCTATTTCAAGTGTTTTATTTCTGTAAATGTTGATTATGGATTACAGGTAATGAAAACCCAAATCTAAGAAAATTTGAATATTGTAAAAAAGTTCAGTATTGTAAATTCAGTGTATCAGCTGCCAAGGTTTCCTAAGCCTTTAAATGGTCCCTCAGTCTGGTTCAGTAGGACACACAATCATGGAAGACGCTGATTATGAATTGTATTACTGAAATGAATGAACATTTTAAAAATATTCTAATTTATTGAGATGCATTTCTATATAGTCAATGGGCAGTTAGCATCTAACTTTACAAGGATATACTTGTATGTCCTTGCAGAGATAAGCATCTGCAAAAGATTGTGCAGCTGCAGAAGCAGGGAGCTGGCTGTTACAACAGCCAGACATCTCAAAGAGAAGACTGGGATGGTTTATAAGGGTAAGTTCACACGGCAGAAAATGAAGAGGAATTCCTCTTCATTTTCCGCCTCCGTGTTTGGCTGCGGTCTAGAAGTGACAGGATGCTGATGCAGGCCATCAGCATTCTATCATGGCTATTTACTGCTGATTAGGCCTAATCAGCAGGGAGTCTGGAGCCTCGGAATCCGCAGCAAGATTGAGCAGGACACTGATATTTTCAACCTCCTGCTGCAATCAGGAGGCAGATTGGAGGCAGAGTCGGAGGGGATTTCCTATGTGTTAACATACCCTTACTGTCTCTGTCTTCCTGATCTCAATATACACAATAGCTGTATACATCATACGCCATGATGTGGCTCCCTTTCCGGCCCGACAGTCATGTGATCCACCGTAATGCTAAAATGCCCTTCCAAGATTTCTATTATGACCTTATAGGGGGCATAATGTATAAAAATCAAAAAAAGAAAGAACGAAACAGTCAAAAACAATAAAAATTAGTAAAATAAAAAATAGCACCCCTACATCACAGATTCTAGTCTGACACTGTGTCACCTACATTAAAATTTACCATAACAAAGAGGATGAACTATTTTGAAAGAAATATTTAGTAGCATTTTGTGCTATTAAAAAAAACCCAACATAAACACATTTTCCCTTTTTTGTATACATTTTCCTGGATATAAAAAAAAATGCAAAAATTATTTGAATAACCCATGTATACATGTATGAAAAAAAAAAAAAAAAATGTGCCCATTTCTGAAGCAGAGAAAATGAACCAGTACAGAAGTGATTAAGGATATTCTAGTCCATTATTTAGAGTTGAAACTTTAATTTAGCAGTGCAAGCATTATTATGTTCATGGAGACAGTAACGTTTTCTTCAATCATGCTCCTAAAAGCAAAGGAATAAAAAGTGAAAAAAACACCCTGCATTGTTATGCCTATGTACCAAATCACAAATTATTTAAAGTTAAAAAGTAGAAAAGATAGAAAATAGTAGACAAAAGAAAGTGAAATTGCCTTAAATGTTGAAGTAAGTTGTTTAGGGACATAGCTCCAGACACTTAACTGTGTAGCCACCAGATGTGCACTCAAGACACCTGAGAATAATACCACCAAGGTCCTTAGCACAAACCAAACTTTTTTTTCTTGTTTTCAACCCAGCTACCCTTAAGCTTGCATTTCCCTTGTGTTTCTTACTACTTGCAACTCAGTCTTCAGAACATTACGTGTTGCAACAGAGGGGCAAGTGTTTCCTACTATTTGTTCCAAAGCTGTGGAGCCATCTGTTAAGTTAAACAGGAAGGTCTGGTTAGTCTCTCTCTCCCGAGCTTGTTTTGCTATTTTGGGAGATTCACTTCTCCCTAAGTAGAAAAAGGACAGTATGGTCTGATTATGGGACTCCTTATATGTTTAAGACAGGAGCTTCTGTTTTACCCATCTGCTACTGTTTGAGGTGTATTCATTATTAATAGAGCCAGCGACAGTTCCTGCTCAGATATGCAGCCTTGCTTGGGCAAATGAGACATTCTTCAGCAAATTGCTTTCGTTTTTGATTGCTGATTGTACGCGTGTCACCAAGCTGACTCAAGGTTCATCGATGCATGCTCAGTAAATTAAAAGGAACATAAGTATGGATCAGCCGAGAGAATGAATTCTGTGCCTACAATGACCCAAGGCCATTTAATTTTCTGCTTAATTTTGTTGCAGTCAGTTTGCATTTTGGGTTATTATGCTGTAGGAAATTAACAATAAATAACAAATTTGGTCCTCCTGTGCTACTAATGATATTTCTTTATACATCTTTGTAATTCTATTTTTTATGAAAGGCTCAAGGTCTGTTCCTGTCTGATACCCTGGCAGGTAGAGAAGGAAGCAAGAGTAAAGGAAGAATATTTTAATAATTATAGATTTAGTTTATAGCCCATTTAAATAAATATTAACAGTCTTTAAAATTTAATTTACAGATAATCAGAGAAACATGGAAACAGATGAGGCGCAGGATATGACCCAAATGTCAGGTGAGGTCAATTTAAAATGATGAGGATACATTTAAACTGAACAACACAATATGTTGTAATGAAGATGAGGATATGTTATAAAGCAAAACAACTTATTGTAATGCCTTATACTCCTTGAGCTGCCCCATCTAGAATTCTGGTTATACAACCCACGGCAATGTAGAACTTTGATATACATGTAAAATTATTTTTGTTTATACATATGTGGACATATCTTTTATGTAATTGTAGCTTTGCTCCATTGACTTCTATGAGACAAAGCTGAAATTACATTACACAGTCACTATGGAACAGATAGCATGCAGTATAAACAGTAAAATGGTCACAATGCTCCTACAAGCTCTGCAGTTCATTCAACTGGGGGTCCTTGGTGTCAGCTCTGGCCAATTTATTATTGATGACATATCCTTAGAATAGGTCATGAATAAAGTTAGTTGGAAAATCCCATTAATTGTGAAGCTATCATAAATGTCAGTTTTGTCATACAGTAGATGTGATTGTGAAATATCTGATCCGTCCTAGTCAATTGTACATGTGTTTAAACCATACAATCACAGCATGGGACCACAGTATTACTCACTACAGAGTTCCCAACTATGCGTGGAGGTGACGTTAGTGCAAGAACTGTTCCCTGGACCCCTTAGCAATCAGGAGAACTGGTGAGTAAATGTTCTGCAGCATTCTCCCTGTGAATAATGCACTAGTACACTTAAGTAACTGGTGTTCCATTCCCTGCTTTGAGACTCCCCAGGCTGAAATCTTGGGTAGTCCTGGCGGCCCCACAGTAGTGAGTGGAGCTCCAGTCACTTAAGCACACTGGTGCTTCATTCACAGGGAGAATGCAGGGGCACTGTTAGTCCTCCATTCTCCTGATTGCTGGGCAACCCAGGAATCAGAACCCCCAGCGATGTAATACTTATCCTCTATCCTGAGGGTAGGCGATAACTGTCTGTAATGGGACAACCCTTTTAAAGGGTTTCCTACCAATATTGACTACAGTGAAGGAAGTGTTCATTGCAGCTTTTGGGATGAGAAATCCTCTGACTTCAGGGCAGATATCAGACTCCAGGGAAGGGCTAACATCAACTTCACAATTCTGATCACAATCTTTCTCTATGATATTCATATTCTTTAATAAGGCATATGGACAGGGGTGGTCCACTTGGGACAACCTCTTTACGGCAACTTTCCACGGAAATTCTTCAAGACCTCTGTGTTTTAAGAAAAGGTCACTTTATTTGTGCATTTGCAGTTTTTCTCTGGATATATCAAGAAAGTTTTCATTACTACTACAGTTAGTTTTCATCAGCTTGACTTCTATGTTGCTGAAGCTTCAGTGGAGGTATTGTGGGGGACTGAAGGCTTTTATATCACAGTAGATCTCACTGTAACATCTGAAATATATATCGAGAATTAGATAACGCCTTATATATTAAATACTCTTAGTATGAATAGTGTGCATGGTTATTTCAGCTTATGAATAAAACAAACTGGCATTACTTCTAAGATGTTAAGGCATTATGTAATTTTTATTACTATTTTTCCAGTTTTATTTGTTTGTTTGACTATTATTTTAGGATTTGTTGAATGTATTTTTTGATGTCTGAGTATATCATTTTATGTCACCTATTGGTAAATTTCAGTTCTCTACTTCTGTAGAGTATTTGGTTATGAATGGTGTTAAAATTTACAGTATAATAACATATTTTCATTTTGTATTGTACTTTATTATTTTGGTAAAATGATTTCACACATACAAATATATTCCTCTTCCTTATTTTTTAGGTTTAAACCATCAGTATGGTTCATTTTCCCATAGAATAAAAAAGTCACAAGGGGAAGGAGGAATGTGTTCTTTGGTGATAATAAAAATAAATAAGCAAAACAAGCATTTATTTCCCCATGTGAAAACTGTAAAATACATAACAAAAAGAGAATTGAAAGTAGATTTTTTTGGATAAGAGCAGGCTTCACTAAAGATGGGATAATGGAATAATAAACCAGTGTGTTTGCTGTGCAAAATTTACTGTTAAATTCTCTTTCTTTGCATAGAAGGCCATCGGTAGCACACTATATGGATAAAAAGTTTAATGTATTAACCAGGAACATTCATTCATTTTGTTCAAATGCAGAAACGAGAAATTCTGAGTTGTGTTCAATAGCTTTGGATATTCCGGATGTTCTCTAGTGGTACCAGAGATGTCATTTGATAACAATGTCAAAACAGTTAATACTAGGTGAAGGACCATGTCACATGATCATATTCATTAATCCTTGTTACGTTTAATATACAACACCCCCTGTGATATTTGAAACAAACTATAAAATATTTGTGGACATGAATATGCAGACTCATAGGGTGACAGCCTACTCACAGAACTAAACAGAAAAATCTCAAAGTCAGGGAAAATTAAACTATAACGTTTAATAGAAAATTAGCTAAAACCGTATAAGTGTGCCTTGAGATTTTTCTACAGCTGTGATCTGGTTGTGCCCACCATTCACTGCAAAATTAGGGAAATAATTTGCAGCAAACAAGGTAACTAGCAACTTTGTTTTCCATAGGGAAAACCATAGTTTGTGGTAATTCTACGATTTTAAAGTTTGTGGATAACCCCATGTCACTGTGAAGCCCAAACTTTATATACCTACAAAACTGTAGGTATAGTCTTCTTTATAATGACACTGTATAATATAGAATTAGATTTTCTCTGCACTGGAACAAAGGGTATTGCAATGAATAGACTCAGACCAAAATATCACAGCTCCAACATTTTGTTATCATGGCACAACCCGATTGGTCTGTTAGACTGCCAGGTAGTGAGGTATAATTAATCACTTCAGAGGCCAAGTTACTACTTGAGAATTCAGTGATGGCATGCGCTACACTTCTCTCCAGCTGACCCTTGACATTATATATGTATAACTTGGAATTCCACTTTTGGACAATAGTTTTAGGTCCATGGGATGTTGGATTCAGCAATGAATGTTACAATTAAAGAGATAGCTTTATGTTTTGTTCTTTAGAATACGTCCTTTTCTGTAAGCTAGAGTGCACTACCATTTCTAAAATGAGCTGTTGTTACTTCTATAAATTTCAGTTAAAAGAACTTAGAATTCACCATGACAGCTACAGCACAGCAAAAATTTCACAAACTGACCTACTGGAAAGATGGCACTCTTTTTGAATGTCATATTGAAAGACATTGGAGGGAGGTTTATCAATTGTGCAGTAAAATACATATATTTACATGATGACAAAAATGTTATTAGTTGATGTGATAAATTCGGCACAATTCCCTAGACATGTTAGGTAGTTTTCTTTATCTAACACCACCTAAGGTCTTATCCATGCGACTGTAGACTTTATTTGTGTGCTTTTCATTACAGTGCTGGCCAAAAGTATTGGCACCCCTGCAATTCTGTCAGATAATACTCAATTTCTTCCAGAAAATGATTGCAATCACAAATGCTTTGGTAATAATATCTTAATTTAATTTGTCTTCAATGGAAAACCACAAAAAGAATTGTCAAAAAGCCAAATTGGATATAATTCCACACCAAACATAAAAAAGGGGGTGGACAAAAGTATTGGCACCCTTTGAAAAATCATGTGATGCTTCTCTAATTTGTGTAATTAACAGCACCTGTTACTTACCTGTGGCACATAACAGGTGGTGGCAATAACTAAATCACACTTGCAGCCAGTTGAAATGGTTTAAAGTTGACTCAACCTCTGTCCTGTGTCCTTGTGTGTACCACATTGAGCATGGAGAAAAGAAAGAAGACCAAAGAACTGTCTGAGGACTTGAGAAGCAAAATTGTGAGGAAGCATGAGCAATCTCAAGGCTACAAGTCCATCTCCAAAGATCTGAATGTTCCTGTGTCTACCGTGCGCAGTGTCATCAAGAAGTTTAAAGTCCATGGCACTGTGGCTAACCTCTCTAGATGTGGACGGAAAAGAAAAATTGACGAGAGATTTCAACGAAAGATTGTGCGGATGGTGGCTAAAGAACCTCGACTAACATCCAAACAAGTTCTAGCTGCCCTGCAGTCCGAGGGTACAACAGTGTCAACCCATACTATCCGTCGGCGTCTGAATGAAAAGGGACTCTATGGTAGGATACCCAGGAAGACCCCACTTCTGACCCAGAGACATAAAAAAGGCATGCTGGAGTTTGCCAAAACTTACCTGAGAAAGCCAAAAACTTTTTGGAAGAATGTTCTCTGGTCAGATGAGACAAAAGTAGAGCTTTTTGGGAAAAGGCATCAACATAGAGTTTACAGGAAAAAAAAAGAGGCCTTCAAAGAAAAGAACACGGTCCCTACAGTCAAACATGGCGGAGGTTCCCTAATGTTTTGGGGTTGCTTTGCTGCCTCTGGCACTGGACTGCTTGACCGTGTGCATGGCATTATGAAGTCTGAAGACTACCAACAAATTTTGCAGCATAATGTAGGGCCCAGTGTGAGAAAGCTGGGTCTCCCTCAGAGGTCATGGGTCTTCCAGCAGGACAATGACCCAAAACACACTTCAAAAAGCACTAGAAAATGGTTTGAGAGAAAGCACTGGAGACTTCTAAAGTGGCCAGCAATGAGTCCAGACCTGAATCCCATAGAACACCTGTGGAGAGATCTCAAAATGGCAGTTTGGAGAAGGCACCCTTCAAATCTCAGGGACCTCCAGAAATTTGCCAAAGAAGAATGGTCTAAAATTCCAGCAGAGCATTGTAAGAAACTCATTGATGGTTACCGGAAGCGGTTGTTCGCAGTTATTTTGTCTAAAGGTTGTGCTACCAAGTATTAGGCTGAGGGTGCCAATACTTTTGTCCGGCCCATTTTTGGAGTTTTGTGTAAAATGATCAATGATTTGACTTTTTTTTTCATTCTCTTTTGTGTTTTTTCATTGCAAGCAAAATAAATGAAGATATTATTACCAATGCATTTGTTATTGCAATCATTTTCTGGAAGAAATTGAGTATTATCTGACAGAATTGCAGGGGTGCCAATACTTTTGGCCAGCACTGTATATTAACACAGATTTTGTGCAAAACAAATGAGATATCACACGTTTAATATACAGTAGTTATACTCTTAACTCTTAACATTTTGTAGACAATTTTCAGAACTTTTGAAGGAGGCATAAAAAAAAACATAGGAATTTGACCCTGATTTGGAAGGTTTAATCTGGTTCCGCGCAGATTCTGTCCCCTATTGTTTATAATGGGAGTCAGAGATCTCAGCAGAGCACTGAAATTTAAAAAATAAGCCTGCTCGATCTTGCCGCGGTGTCTGTGTCTCAAGGCTCCCATTCATCTGCGCCTAATCAGTGGCAGAAAGCCATGACTAAGTGCCAATGCTCTGCATTGGCATTCTGCTACAGGGAGCCGAAAATGGCTGCAGGAAAATGAAGAAGAATTCCTCTTCATTTTCCTGTTCAGTGTGAAGGGCCCCTTAATATACATATGGCACTTATTGGGTAAATAACCACCACTCACTTTATTTGATAAATATCAACCTCTGACCTTCTCAATATGACCTGTTCTTTTGTTTGTCTATAGAGATGACAAGTATGTGTATTCTTAATTTTATTCTTAATTTTATTCATATGCTAGCTGAATTTATGTACCATATTTTTCGGACTATGAAACGCACTTTTTTCCCCCCAAATTAGGGAGGAAAATGGGGGGTGCGTCTTATGGTCCGAATATGGGTGTTGGGGGGGGAGCGGAGGAGAGGGGTCACCCCACTCCTGCTGCTGTTGGCTTCCTGCAGTAGGCTTCCTACGTCGGGAGGAGTGGGGTGATGCTGCGGGCCCTGGGCTGAGAGGTTGTCCCGGCAGTGTGAACCTCCCGGCATGTGCCGTGATGTTACGGTGGATGCCGGTCAGTGAAGATGATGGCGGCTGCTCTGCTGCAGAGTGGTTGCCATAGCTACCGGGTCTCCGCTGTAATGCAGAGACCCGGAGCTAATGCCCGCGATCAGAGTCCACTAGTAAAGCTAACCCCCACCGGCCCCGTACCTTTCTTGTTGCAGGATGGCTCCCTCGCGAGAGCCGTTCTGTTCCTGTGACAGCCAGGAGCCTTATGAAGGCTCCCAGGCCTGTAAAAGGAATATTACTATTGCGGCTGGTCAATGACCAGCCGCAATAATAATGTACAGAATCTTATTGCAGTCAAATGATTGCAGGTTCAAGCCCCCTGGGGGAGCTAATAAAATAGTAATAAAAAAAATAAAAAGTTCTAAATCGCCCCCTTTCCCTAGAATACAATTTTCCTCCTCTAAAACCTAGGTGCGCCTTATGGTCCGGTGCGTCTTATAGTCCGAAAAATACAGTACTTATCACAATATACTTTGAAAGTTTTAAAATCGATATTTGTTTCTGAAATTTGATCAACATTGTAAAGCATTCTCCTCTGCTGGTCCAATTTTCACACACCCTTAGACCTATGGATAGGCAGGTTGGAGGAGTAGTCTTCCCTATTACCCTATTTCACTTTTCAGGTCATTCCTCCAGTACCATCGCTCTCCTTTCCCGCTTTTGAAGACCACACTATAAGACTTTTATAGCTGTCATCTACTGCCCCCTGGCTCATCCTACCACTTTTTAGTTCACTTTGCGTCATGGCTTCCAAATTTTGTATCATGTGAAACTCCTAACCTCCTAACACCCATGTCTCCCCATCAGCCTCTCGGCTTCTATCACTGTCCACCATTCTTAGCCATTCACAACTTGGTATTCTCCCACACACAAAGATGGAAATATCCTTGGTCTGGTCTTCTTATGGCTCTGTTCTGCCATTGACTTTACAAATTCTCACCTACCAATTTCCAACCACAACCTTCTTTCCTTTGCTATCAAAGGCGCTTGTCTTTCTCAAAACACAATGACCAACAACATCTACAGGAATCAATGTGCTGTAAACATGCCTCAAGGACACCGTGTTCCTTTTCTCTCTCTACACAGCCCCTATTGGACAAACCATCAACAGATTTGGCTGTCAATGCTATCTTAATGCTGATGACACCCAATCATGTACCTCATTATGTGACACCACCCCTGTTCTACTACAGAACACCAGTGACTGTGTTTCTGCTGTCTCTAACATCTCTTTACCTTAAACTGAATCTTTCAAAAAGTGAACTTCTTGTGTTCTCTCTAGCTACTAACCTACTGGACCCTGATATCTCCATTTCTGTCTGTGGTCTTCAACCACATATTCAGACACTTGCACGCTCTTGTCACCTGCACCTCAAAAACATCTCCAGAATCTGCCCTTTTCTCACTGTGGAAACATCAAAAACCCTTATTCTGATTATCTCATGTTTTGTTTTTACTAATTGGGCTTCTTCTTATTAAGCTCTTGCCTCTACAATCTATCCTGAATGCAGTCGCCAGACTCTTCCTTCTGTCAAACCACTACACGGATTCTACCTTGTGTCAGACACCTCACTGGTTGCCCATCCACCACAAAATACAATATAAAATTATCACACTTACTTATAAATCCATAGCACTGCACCTTCCTACATCTCTTCCCTCACCACTGTCTACCATCCTAACCGTCCTCTCCATTCTGCCAATGACCTTAGACTTGTATCCGAACATCCCACTCCTGTCTCGAAGACTTTTCTCGAGCTGCTCTGGTGCTCTGGAATGCTCTACCCCAGACAATCCAGTTAATGCACAACTACAGTAGCTTCAAACATGCCCTGAAGTCACATCTGTTTAGGCAGGCTTATCACATGACCTGATCACATTGTTCTATATTTCCTCATACTAAGCTAACATTTCTTATCCTAAGCGATTCTTCTTACTCGATTCCTCAGAACTTGACCCCTTCATTTAGGGGTTACCCTGCACTGCACGCACTTAGTATCTGTATATTCACAAATACTGGCTGGTGACTTACTGATACAGTTTTAGTTATATGAGCATATGTATTAATAGCTGGCTGGACCATTGTATCAAATGGTACCCTCTTACCTCTTGTGCCCACATATTTCCTCATAGATTGTAAGCTCTCGGTAACAGGGCCCTCACTCCTATTGTTTAATATGTTAATTTTTTTGTCACATTATAATGCAAAATATTGTCTGTTTATTTACCCTCTGATTTGTAAAATGCTGTGGAATATGTTGGCGCTATATAAATAAAATTATTATTATTATTATTATATTAAAACTTATTTACTTTTTATGTTGAGATCTCCCTGGAATGACAGCAAAAGCAATGCCAGGAATCATGGCATAGAGTAGATTGAATATGCCAGTTTCTGACAATCTACAGTACAGACCAAAAGTTTGGACACACCTTCTCATTCCAAGAGTTTTCTGTATTTTCATGACTATAAAAATTGTAGATTCACACTGAAGGCATCAAAACTATGAATTAACACATGTGGAATTATATACTTAACAAAAAAGTGTGAAACAACTGAAAATATGTCTTATATTCTAGGTTCTTCAAAGTAGCCACCTTTTGCTTTGATTACTGCTTTGCACACTCTTGGCATTCTCTTGATGAGCTTCAAGAGGTAGTCACCTGAAATGGTCTTCCAACAGTCTTGAAGGAGTTCACAGAGATGCTTAGCACTTGTTGGCCCTTTTGCCTTCACTCTGCGGTCCAGCTCACCCCAAACCATCTCGATTGGGTTCAGGTCTGGTGACTGTGGAGGCTAGGTCATCTGGCGTAGCACCCCATCACTCTCCTTCTTGGTCAAATAGCCCTTACACAGTCTGGAGGTGTGTTTGGGGTCATTGTCCTGTTGAAAAATAAATGATGGTCCAACTAAACGCAAACCAGATGGAATAGCATGCCGCTGCAAGATGCTGTGGTAACCATGCTGGTTCAGTATTCCTTCAATTTTGAATAAATCCCCAACAGTGTCACCAGCAAAGCACCCCCACACCATCACACGTCCTCTTCCATGCTTCACGGTGGGAACCAGGCATGTAGAGTCCATTCGTTCACCTTTTCTGCGTCGCACAAAGATCTCAAATTTGGACTCATCAGACCAAAGCACAGATTTCCACAGGTCTAATGTCCATTCCTTGAGTTCTTTAGCACAAACAAGTCTCTTCTGCTTGTTGCCTGTCTTTAGCAGTGGTTTCCTAGCAGCTATTTTACCATGAAGGCCTGCTGCACACAGTCTCCTCTTAACAGTTGTTGTAGAGATGTGTCTGCTGCTAGAACTCTGTGTGGCATTGACCTGGTCTCTAATCTGAGCTGCTGTTAACCTGCGATTTCTGAGGCTGGTGACTCGGATGAACTTATCCTCCACAGCAGAGGTGACTCTTGGTCTTCCTTTCCTGGGGCGGTCCTCATGTGAGCCAGTTTCTTTGTAGCGCTTGATGGTTTTAGCCACTGCACTTGGGGACACTTTCAAAGTTTTCCCAATTTTTCGGACTGACTGACCTTCATTTCTTAAAGTAATGATGACCACTCGTTTTTTTTTACTTAGCTGCTTTTTTCTTGCCATAATACAAATTGTAACACTCCATTCAGTAGGACTATCAGCTGTGTATCCACCTGACTTCTGAACAACACAACTGATGGTCCCAACACCATTTATAAGGCAAGAAATCCCACTTATTAAACCTGACAGGGCACACCTGTGAAGTGAAAACCATTTCAGGTGACTACCTCTTGAAGCTCATCAAGAGAATGCCAAGAGTGTGCAAAGCAGTAATCAAAGCAAAATGTAGCTACTTTGACGAACCTAGAATATAAGACATATTTCCAGTTGTTTCACACTTTTTTGTTAAGTATATAATTCCACATGTGTTAATTCATAGTTTTGATGCCTTCAGTGTGAATCTACAATTTTCATAGTCATGAAAATACAGAAAACTCTTGGAATGAGAAGGTGTGTCCAAACTTTTGGTCTGTACTGTATATTGGGAATTTGTGTGACATTCTACAGTATATAGAGGGCACTGTGTCTAACACTGAGCAGTCTGTGTGGCTACAATGCTAAATATGGTTACTGCAGTTGACTATACATAGCATGGCAAAAGTTTTTGTTCTTTTTATTTCATATGTTTTGTATGCACTGTACAGCACTGATATCATTATAATCAATTTCTATAAATGCTAATGAAGTGACTCTAATATTTTTGTCCCGATCTACACAGCACAAACTGGGTTGTAAAAAACAAGAAAAAAATTATCTTAAAATACATAATTTTCTGATTATCCACAAAGGGAAACTGGTTAACACTGGAGTTTTCTAATGTAACTATTAATTAGGGAATTTTTATAAATCCTTGACTTCCTTATGACTTTCGTAAGAAATTATTTACATGCACAGTTTGCTAAACAAAATCTGAATAACTTTGGGCTCTTCTGAGAAACATAATCTGCAAATGGCAAAGTATAACAGCAATTGAAGACCATATAGAGAAACATGGTTACCAGTGTCTAGCTTGGATTGTGTTGGGGAGATTAGAATAGTTGATAGGGATATCCATTTATTGCAACCAAACAGTATGGATGAACCTGGCCATAAAACTTAAAGAATGCACATTTCTGGTAATGAATGTGTGAACTTGGATGGGAAGTTAATGTGTATGTTCACAAACACCAGATCAGTAGCGAGCAAACTGGGGGAGTTTGAGGCCCTGGTTCCAGAAGAAAACATTAATATAGTTGGTTTGGCTGAGACGTGACTAGTTTTGTCATATGACTGGGCTGTAAACATTCCAGGTTTTTGCACTCTTTTGCAAAGACAGGGCTAAAAGGAAGGTAGGTGGACTGTGTATGTATGTCAGAAGTGGCATGAAAGTGAGTGTGAGGCTAAGGCCCCACTGCAGCGCAAAAACATTGTGTTTTTTCCCCACAGCACTTTTCATAGAAAGTCCACAGAGGTTTCTTCTTAATTATACCTATAGGTAAACCACTGGCATTTCTGTAGGTATAATTGACATGCTGCGATTTCCAAAAAACACAATGGTTTTGGAAATTGCAGCATTTCCACTATGGGTTTTTCTAGACTGTAAAATATTGCGTTTTTTTCCTGCAGCGTTTCCACACCCAAACCGCGGTGTTTATGCCACGTGCAGCCCTGGCCTGAAAGAGGCAAATTTGGGTGAAGATTGTGAAGAAGAACAGGCAGTAGCTGATGTAGCCGACAATACATCAACCAATATAATAAACAGGATAAACATAGAAATGGTCCAAGCCAAGCTAAACAAAATAAACGCGAGCAAGGCTCCGGTCCAGATGGATTACACCCACAAGTACTTAAATAACTCAGCCTAATCATTGCTATACCCCTATTTTTAGGGATTCTATAATGATAGGTACAGTGCCAAGGTATGTGGCTAATGTGGTACCTATTTTGAAAAAGGGTTCTAGGTGTTTCCCAGGTAATTACAAACCGGTGATTTTAACATCCATTGTGGAGAAGCTGTTTGAGAGGCTCGTAAGCGACTATATACAGAAGTATGAGACTGTACGTAACATTATAAGTGAAAGGCGGCATGTTTTTACTGAAGACAGAAGTTGTCAGACTAACCTGATTTGCTTTTATGAAGAGGTGAGTGCAATATGGGCATATGCAAAAGAGAAGAAAAACGCTCATTTCGTGATAATGTTTGAAATGGTATAACCAAACCCCACACACAGCATATAATTGGGTACTCCCCTATTGTCAGGTGAGTTCAAGCGAAATGAATTATATGGATTCCCAGATATTGTAGGATGCTGCCTTGCCTTGGTCCCACTGGGTACGTAGCCCTTCTGTCTGGGTGGTGTTAAAAATGGATATAGGAACGGAAGTTGAACTTCCAGATGATGGCTCTGGCACAAAACCTTTTTTTGTCACGCAGGACCCCTTGCTATTAAGAGGCAGAAACTACTTTTTGGGTGCAAATGAATCCAGTTTTATTTTCTCATTAAAAAGACATGTTTCAAGGGGTCTGTGTACCCCAAAATTTGGATTCATTTGCATCCAAGAAGTAGTTTCTGCCTCTTAATACTAAGGGGTCCTGGCTGACAAAAAGAGGTTTTGCGCCAGAGCTATCATCTGGAAGTTCTTCTCCCATTTCTGTATCCATGAAGAGGTGAGTAGAAGTCTGGACAAAGAGGAGGCTGCGAATATAGGAGTTTGACACTGTCCCTCATAGATGTTCAATGGGTAAAATCAGGTCCATTGTCTTGGAAAGTATAGTTTGTAATTGGATTGAAAACTGGTTAAAGGTTCGTATCCTGAGAGTTGTGGTCCTTTGTTATAAGTGGTGTACCCCAGGATTCAGTGCTAGGTCCACTGTTATTACATTTTTTTGTTAGTGATGTAGAAAATGGGATTAATAGCACTGTCTCTATTTTTGCAGATGACACCAAGCTATGTAGTACAGTCTATAGAGGATATACGTAGGTTACAAGCAGACTTGGGCAGACTTAGTGTTTGGACATCCATATGGTAAATGAGGTTCAACGTGGAAATGTAAAGTTATGTATCTGGGTAAAAAAATCTCCTTGCAACATATGTCCTAAGGGGCAATAAAGCTGGGAGAGTCACTGGTATAGATGGATTTGGGTGTACTTGTAGATCATAGGTTAAAATACAGCATGTAATGTCACTCAGCTGATTCTAAGGCCAGCAGGATATTGTCATGTATTAAAAGAGGTGTGGACTCACGGGACAGGGATATAATATTACCACTTTATAAATCATTGGGTGCAGTCCCATCTGGAATATGCAGTTCAGTTCTGTGCACCAATTCATAGAAAGGATGTCCTAGAGTTGGAAAAGGTTCAACAGAGGGCCACAAAACTGATAGGGGGCATGAAGGACCTCAGTTATGAGGAGAGACTAAAGGAGTTAAATCTGTTTACTCTGGAGAAGAGGAGTTTCAGGGGAGATATGATAAACCTATATAAATACTGTATATAAATTGGCAATAGAAGAGATATCGGGAAAGCTGTTGCATGTAAAATCCCCTCAAAAGACAAGGGAGCACTCCCTCCTTTTGGAGAAAAGAAGGTTTAATTTCAAGAGTAGACAAGGCTTCTTCCCTGTAAGGAATGTGACTCTGTGGAATAGCCTACCTCAGTAGCTGGTCACGGCAGTCACAGCTGACAGCTTAATAAAAGACTTAAATGCCTTTTTTAAAGCAATATAGCATTGATGCTTATGGAAATGTACAGAATGTCATATCCTTTCCAATCCCTTGGTTGAACTTGATGGACATATGTCTCTTTTCAACTGTAATAACTATGTAACTATGTAGCTAAAGAGTCATGTTAAGTATTTATTTATGGTGAGTTAAATAAGGTCTTTGACAGTAATACGAAAATTACTTTTTGTCAGTAGTGTATGTTACTTTTTCAGGGATTATTATTAGTCACTTTTCTGAGAATACTACTGTAAATCAAGTAATGGGAAAGTTTAGCTAATTTTATATATTGACCAAAGCTCAGGATATTTCATCAAAAAAATATCAGTGGGGATCCAACACCCAGGATGGAAAAAACACAGTGGAGACATCTGATTTGCTCAGAACTCACCTTTAGGCCGAGGCCCCATGTTGTGAAAACACAGTATTTTTTGAAAAAAAAAAAAACACTGTGTTTTACATTACATGCAAAGTGGATGGGATTCTGGGGCTAAACCCATCCACACATTGCAGAAAAAATTGCGCAGCCCTAAAGCTGCATTTTCATAAACTTTAGCGTTTTTGAACATCACAGCATGTCAATTATACCTACATAAACACTGGCGTTTTCCATATAGGTATAATAGGAGCAGAAAATCCGCAGATGAAAGCTCTGCGGACTTTCTGTTAAAAAAAACGCTGCAGAAAGATGCATTTCCGCCTCAGTCTTTTCCTCAACATTTTTTTGCAGAGATTCGCTGTGTGGGGCCTTAGCTTCACTTTAGAAACAAGAGACTCAACATTTGTAGTTTAGATGATATTTTTCTAATATCTTTCTGCCCCTATTATAGGCACAATCTTGTGCAGCTACAAACTCTGCAACCAGTACATCCCTGAAAATTTAAATGCCAACCCCACTGACATATATAGTCAATGGGTGGGTACCAAACGGTTAAAGAAAAGTGACTGTTTCTTGACTTATTCTGCCCCTGATCAGATCTGTACATGGCCTCATATCTCTGTTTCTCTCCTTCACCTACTCCCCTTTCCCTCTCCATAGACTCTACTGTAAACTGACACTGCTTGTGTATGGTGTACAGACTAAAATAAGCTCAGATAAGAAGTAAAGACAAGAGAAATAGTTAAAAATACTTTTTAAAAGGCACTTTTCCTTAGTGAAGCATATTGCAAAGTTTGTTCCTTTCAACTTGCTTTAATTGTTAGCAATTCACATTGCATGTATTGTAACACACTGTGGTCAATATATTTATTGCATCACATTTTTCAATTTGCAATTAATGGTGAGTATAATCCAATATGGATTATACAGCACATTTTAAATTTTACATTGTTTTATAATTTTTTTTTTTTAGATTTAGAAACTAAAACTGTTTGTAATATCGGTTCAATTTCGTGTTGGGTCAGTTGAAGTGTTGTTATATTTTGATCCAATGGTCAGGTGATCTGTCTTTTCCAATACATTTTCTTTTGTATATTTAATTGGCTAGTATCTAATAATTTATTTGATGATGTAAGGGTTTTGTAAATCCAGTGTTTTGAATATTGTCTCTTTTAGGCCGAGGCCCCACGTAGTGTAAACGCCGTGATTTTGCCGCGGTGGAAACACCGTGAAAAAAAAAAGCAGTGTTTTACAATATCTGCAAAGTGGAAGGGATTCTGGCTAATCCCATACACACATTGCAGAAAAATATCCACAGCGGACATGCTGCGATTTCAAAAACCGTTGGCGTTTTCCATATAGGTATAATTGTGAAGCAGAAAGTCAGCAGAGGAAAACTCTACCTACTTTCTGTGGAAAGCGCTACGGCTCATTACGTGGGGCCTTAGCCTAAAGTTATATTTCCTTCTGGATACCAGAGCCATCACTGTAGCATTTTCCCCACCATGTGATTATACTATATCTTTTGAGGGTGTTTGAGTAGCCTTAGGCTGGGGCCCCACGTTAAGAAAAGGCAACATTTTGGCCATGGCAGAAACGCTGCGGCAAAAAAAACCGCTGCATTTTACAGTACCTGCAAAGTGGATGGGATTTTGACTAATTATAACAATTATACCTGCGGAAATGCTTGTGTTTTCCATATATGTGTAATAGGGGCAGAAAGTCTGTAGAGAAAAACTCTGCAAAATCGCAATAAAAAATGCTGCGGACAAAACTACGATGCTTTTCCACGTTTTTTTCTGCAGCTTTTTTTTGCTGCGCTTTGCTACGTGGGGCCTTAGCCTTAGTCGTTTTCAATATTGATTTATGAAAAGCAAATACACATAGGTAGGATGAAGATGGACAGAGTTTTTGAATGCTAGTATCAGCCCTATGGAGCAGAGCTGTCTCATAAGAGTTGAAGGCTACTGTGTTTACCACTTCATTGTAGTAGGTCTTAATTTATATTAGTCTGTTTCATTTTCATCAATTCTTAAACTAAAGATAAATCTGTATAGATGTTATCTGCTGCTAAGTGAACTGTCACTGCAAAAAGCTCATACACACAGTATCGCCACTTTTGGGAAGGCACTTGTAAATAACAATAAAGAAGCATAACCCACATTAACCTCATTTAGCTCACACATCTCTGCCTGTTATGAAACTAATATCTGATGGTAACTGTTGAAGTTGTGAAATGAAAAGAACAAAGTAAGATATATTTAACGGAACAGTATCCGACACTTCCAGGGAACCAGAGGCAGAGATGTTATCTGCAGTAGCTGGCAGACTTTTGCCTGCAGTGAGTGTCAGCTTTTGTCTGAGGGAAAACATGTATGTTTAAAGGCATTTATGTTAAAAGGTATAAGTGATACACCATTATAACCATGTTTGTGGGTTTTGCTGTGTGTTTCTCTGCTCTGTTTGTGTTGTTGTGGTAGAGAACAGTAAAATCCTAACAAACAAGCAGTTAACACCCATGTTTCTAAATTAACAAGATACTTGTTAGGTGACAGAACTACAAAATTGACTATTGACTATCCCTGGCTATTAAAAAAAGTTAGTATAGGTATAATGGTGCAAGGCACTGACACTTCACCACCCATTATGCTAGCCTACCAAAGTAGGTGAGTAGGGCAGCTAGTTATTCATTATGCCAGTGCTTTCAAAAGTTAGGGCCAAAAAAGCACACCAACATTCACAGGTCACTTGTTCACTTTACTTGAAGTACAGTAGTTTTTGGTTATAGCAGGTGCAGTTGTACAAGGGCCTATATTGAGTGGGGACTTCTTGAGAGTCCTACACTTAAAGAGGTTGCCCAGCAATCACAGTACTTGGGCAGAAGGTTGGAGAAGGTGAAATATAAAAAAAAAAGTTGTGAAATATAAAAAAAAGTCATACTCACCTGTCCCCAACGCTCCTGTATCCCCCGCTGCTGTCCAGTCCAGCACATGCCGAGGCTTGTTCGAGAAAGTCCTCACCGCATGTGACCACTGAAACTAATCAGTGGCCTCACCAGCCTAAGGAAAGAAATTAATGATGTATGTGAGTGACATCATCAGTTCATTTCCTTTGACCACTGAGACCACTGATTGGACTCAGTGCTCACTTCCACCAGCACAAGCTTCGGGACAGCGGAGTTCAGGGGACAACTGAAAACACAACTTTTTACAACATAGGTATTGCTGGTATCATCTTTGTATACATCAATTGTATTGTGAATATTTGAAACTAATCTTCTTTGAAGAAAGTGTCATTCTCAGCTTCCTATATCTAGTTCTCCCATTCCAGTGTGCAGGCTCTGTACAAATGTTCACAAATCAATACTGTTCTCAAAAAGGTCATATACAGTAGTAGAAGTAAATGGTGGACAAGGAAGGGGAATTGCAGCTGCAACTTTTCTCATCCCCTCTCTCTGCTTTTGTAAAATTGGTTACAATTAGAAGGGAGTGGGAGACACCAGTGAGGACAGTTCTGACTAGCCTAGGCTGAATCCAGATCTGCTTTGTGAATTCTATTTTTCTGTTCTGTCCTAGGAGCAGAGAACCAGAATTCAAGCTTTTGGCAGATCCATCATATATATTTGTTTGGCTTAGTTAAAGTCAAAACTTGTGGCAACATATTTGCCATACCTTTCTTCACACCAAACCACACCCAGGTTCCACTAAGCCATACCTCATTGTTGAACAAGGTGCAGCAAGTGTCTAAAAAAATTAATAAATATGGTGTATGGCACTTATGACAGTTTGCAAATGCAATAAAACTATGGTGCATTTTCATTAGGAAATCTAAATGTTTAGATTAGTACTGTTAATTTGCCCCAGTGTGTAACTCTTCTTACCTCAGTTTAAACTCTAATATTCAAGTATTTCTACTCTTTTATCTTATTTGTCTGGGAATTTTCTTTTTCTTTTCTGCCATTTTTGCAAAGTGCTGCAGTATATGTTGATGCTGTATAATTATTAGTTATTATTTTTAGGCAAAAACATTGAATACACGTGGGAATTAATGTACCATTACAGTGTATTTGTTATATAGTAAAAGAGACCTGTTGCTGTCATACAAAATAATTTTACAAATATTACAGCCAAGCATGTAAATGAAATCTGTTGTGTGAGATCAGAAAAACTTTTCCTGGAGAGATATTTTGGTGTCTGATTTTTATTCTTTAATATAGTTTATGTTTTGATTTACATACAGGAAATCAAAGTCCTGCAATAAGTGATGGCTTGGAAGACAATGATGAACCCATGCCTATGCCTGAGGATCTTTCCACCAGTGCAGTGTCACAACAGACTTCCAAGACTGAGAAATCTATTGGTGAGATATTTACTATATAACTTAATTTACTTCGATAATAAATACAGTGATCAGCTATCAATGTCAGTCTTATAAACTTTAACCCTTTAAGGACGCAGGGTAGTTTGTATGTTAATACTTGGGGACTTTATTCATATCTTTCTTCCCAGCCTTCCAAAATTCATAACTTTTTTATTTTACTGTCTACATTGCTATCTGAGGGCTAATTCTTTGTGTGACGAGTTGTACTTTAATTTTTTTACCATGTTGGGGTACATAATTTTTTAATTAGTTTTCATCAATGTTTTTGGGGGATCTGTGTGAAAAAACCCACACTTCTATCGCAATATTTAGCATTTTGTTTTTACACTGTTCACTCTGGATTAAAAATGACATAGCAACTTTGTCTGGAGGGTCATTAGGATTACGGCAATACCATATTTATTTTTATCACTTTTACAAATAAAGCATCACATTTTGAAAATGAATGATTTTCCTAGGGTCACTGTATTCTGATGTCTATGTCTTGTTGACAGAGATATGTAAAGGCTCTTTATTTGCAGAGCTAGTTGTAGTTTTTATTGGTACCAATATTTGGTAAGTAGGACTTTTTGATCAATTTTATTGCTATTTTTGGGGGAAGTGAAGTGACCAAAATATGTTAATTTGCGCATTGCAGTAATTTTTTCTTTATGGTGTTCACCGCATGGGATAAATAACGCTACCGACCGAGTGTGTTGTCCTATGTGGGGCCAAGTTTGCAGCAGAATGCACTCGGATGACACTCGGAGTGACATCTGAGTGTCATCCAAGTGTATTCCGTAATGTACTTACCTCTATGGGGGCTTTTGATGCATTCTATTCCAGTGATACGGAGCAGGATATGACCTGCTCTATGGTCATTGGAACGGAACAGACCATCGGATGCCCTCTTGGCGGAACATCTGTCTGCATACTCGAGTGTGTGCATTAGGCCTTAGGGTGGGACTTACAGGGAACAGTCGAGCAGTGCTGCTTTGCACTATTCCTATATCTCCCATAGCGGTGAATGGGAGCTACAGAAACAGCATAGCAGAGCTCAGTGGTGTAACTAGCAAAGAATGGGCCCCCCAGCAAACTTTTGACTTGGGCCCCCCCACGGCAGAGTACCCCTTTTACTGGCCCCACACAGTATAATGCCCCACTTACACACACTATAATCTCCCAAAGTGGCATGCAGACAGTATAATGTCCCATAGCAGCCCCTCCACACGGTGTAATGTCTTATAGTGGCCCCTCCACACAGTATTATGCCCCACAGTGGCCCCTGCATATAGTATTATGCCCCACAGTGGCCCCTGCACACAGTATTATGCCCCACAGTGGCCCCTGCACACAGTATTATGCCCCACAGTGGCCCCTGCACACAGTATTATGCCCCACAGTGGCCCCTGTACACAGTATTATGCCCCATAGGGGCTTCTTTACACAGTATTATGCCCAATAGTGGATCACCCATGACACCCATGAACTACTATTATACTGTTTCCATGCCTTCACAGTTAAGTAAAGAGCATAGCTAAATGTGAACTAAAAACCTGTTCGATAAATCTGTCACATTATACATCATAACTTGTTATCTTTCACACTGGTTTGGTCTGTGTCAAGTAGAGATTCCTTTTTTTTTTTTTGTATTTCAGACGTGTATAAATCCTGGCAAATCAGTAAACCACTTTTTTTACTACTTGAAAACAAAGTGTGTGGCAGAAATGGCTATAAATTGTGACACAGATGGTTGCTAAATATGTTGTACAGCAGATAAAACACAATTTTGTAGTAAAATGCATTACAATAAAGCATAAATACATTGATAACAACATCACCCACATTTATCGAACTACATGGGTTGTTTGCTTGATAAACCGCATGCAGTCAGCTGTCCCTCTGTTGGACCTGGGACATCCATGCCAGGAAATCCCATTGATTTCACTGGATACTGTGCAATTTTCCACTTCCCTTGTCTCTGTTCCCTTTATCAAAGGAAAACTGGAATAGTTGCCTATAGTAATCAATCTGATTCCAGATCTCATTTTTGGAGGCCCTTTTGAAAATAAAATAAGCAATTTAATCAGCTGCTGTGGACAAAGGCTTCATTTTCATTTGCCCCAATTTTAGTAAATATTCCCCAGAGAGTTAGAACATGGCAGGAGACAATATACAATGAGAGTTGATCCTACTATTTTGACATCATCCATCTTACTGGAGCAGTGAGCTGCTCCCAGTGCACCAACTCCCTAATTTGCATAAGACTTCCAAGTTGTTCTTCTCCAAATTTAAAGTGATATACATAACAAAGGTATGTTTTTTTCAGCGTAATGTGTACTGTTACACAGTGGTTGCAGATGAATATGGTGAACAACTTGTGCACTGTTTTTCTATTTTTTGACCACACCATGCATATGCTTGAGAGTTTATTATAGTGGTTCTTAATACATTTGGAAAAAATGTATTAAGTGCAGTTTATACTTTACAGCTTTATTAGCTAAATATTTATTGGGCTTACACAGGGCATATTTGGGATATGTTTAGGATAGGTTCATGCATGACATTTTTCAGTGTTTTTTTAGTTTTTTAATGGTGTTTTTTCTTTTCATTTTTTGTGGCCATGCAATTTAAAACACGCTACATACAAATGAGGAGACTTATCGTAAGGGGAATTTTTAACCCTTTCCCACCAGTCATTTTTCATTTTTGCTCCGGTCTTTCCATAAAGCCATAACTTTTTTATTTGTTCATTCACAGACCTGTAGGAGGACTTATTTTTTGTGGGACAGATTGTACTTTATATTGGTACTATTTAACATCCTGTACAATGTACTGGGAAGTTGCAAATAAATTCAGAATGGGTGAATTTAGAAAGAAATTGACAGATTTTGCTGCATTTTTTGAGCCAGTGCCAGAAGTGGATTTAACAGAAAGGAAACGTTTGCAGTGCCTTGCACAAGTTTTCATACCCCTTGAACTTTTTCACATTTTGTCACCTTACAACCACAAACTTAAATGTATTCTATTAAGATTTTAAGTGATAGACCAACACAAAGTAGCTCATAATTATGAAGTGGAAGGAAAATAATACATGGTTTTCAAAATTTTAATCAAATAAAAAATCTGAAAAGTGTGACATGCAAAAGTATTCAGCCCCCCTATATCAATACTTTGTAGAGCCACCTTTCCCTGCAATTACAGCTGCAAGTCTTTTCGGGTATGTCTCTACCAGCTTTGCGCATCTAAAGACTGAGATTTTTGCCCATTATTCTTTGCAAAATAACTCAAGCTCAGCCAGATGGAGAACGTCTGTGAACAGCAATTTTCATGTCTTGCTACAGATGTCCAATGGGATTAAGGAATTTAGGTCTGGGCTTTGACTGGGCCATTATAACACATTAATTTTCTTTGATCTAAAACATTCCACTGTAGCTTTGGCTGTATGTTTAGGGTCATTGTCTTGCTGGAAGGTGAATCTCCTTCCCAGTCTCAAGACTTTTGCAGCCTCCAACAGGTTTTCTTCCAGGATTGCCCTGTATTTAGCTCCATCCATCTTCCTATCAACTCTGACCAGCTTCCCTGTCCCTGCTGAAGAAAAGCATCCCCACAGCACGATGCTGCCACCACCATGTTTCACAGTGGGGATGGTGTGTTCAGGGTGATGAGCAGTGTTACTTTTCCACCACACATAGCGCTTTGCATTTAGGCCAAAAAGTTCGACTTTGGTCTAATCTGACCAGAGCACCTTCTTCCACATGTTTGCCATGTCCCCTATATGGCTTGTGGCAAACTGCAAATGGCACTTCTTATGTCTTTCTTTGAACAATGGTTTTCTTCTTGCCATTCTTCCATAAAGGCCAGATTTGTGGAGTGCACAACGTTTAGTTGTCCTGTGGACAGATTCTTCCACCTGAGCTGTTGATTTCTGCAGCTCCTCCAGAGTGACCATGGGCCTCTTGGCTGCTTCTCTGACCAGTGCTCTCCTTGATCGATCTATCAGTTTAGGTGGACGGCCATGTCTTGGTAGTTTTGCAGTTGTAGAATACTTTTTCCATTTTTGGATGATGGATTGAACAGTGCTCCTTGGGATGCTCAAAGCTTGGGATATGTTTTTATAACCTAACCCTGCTTTAAACTTCTCCACAACTTTATCTCTGACCTGTCTGGTGAGTTCCTTGGTCTTCATAATGCTGTTTGTTCACTATTGTTCTCTAACAAACCACTGAGGCCATCACAGAACAAGTGTACAGTATTTATACTGAGACTAAAAATTACACACAGCTGGACTCTATTAACTAATTAAGTGACTTCTAAAGGCAATTGATTGCACTGGATTTTATTTAGGGGTATCTGAGTATAGGGGGCTGAATACTTTTACACGTCACCCTTTTGAGATTTTTATATGATTAAAAATTTGAAAACCATGTATCATTTTCGTTACACTTCACAATTATGTTCTACTTTGTGTTGGTTTATCACTTAAAATCTCAATAAAATACATTTAAGTTAAGGTGACAAAATGTGAAAAAGGAGTATGAATACTTTTGTAAACCTCTGTAAGTGTATCCTATATATTTTCCAATCCTTTTCAAGACACTCTTGACAATAGCAAAAAAATGCAGCAATCTGCAACAAAAAAACAGCATTTCCGCAACATGGGGCCTTAGTTTTAAGCTTATAATGCGCACCTTTCTTAGCAATTGAAATCATATTAATGAGATAATCCAGTAATGTCAAGTAATTAGCTATCCATTGGATAGGTAATAACTGCTGGATCCAACTGCTGGGACCCCAATGATTACCAAAACAGATCTTGTGTCCCTAAGTCCCCCTAGCAACAGGAACATAGCCATGTAGAGTTGAATGGAGCAGGGATCACGATCATGCTGAAAATCCATTTAACTTTATTGGACTGTTGAAGAGAAGCCAAGTACAGCAGTTCCACAGAGTTGAATGGTGGGCTTATGGATGGAAATAGGGGCAGAAGATCTCTGTTTTAGTAATTAGTGGGTCTCAGCAATGGGCATTCATCAGAAATATTTCTTTTGGGAATGCCAATGATGTCAGCTTTGAGTGGACACTCTCCGGTAATTTTCAGTTTTAGGCTAAGGCCCCAAATAGCAAATCGCAGCAAAAAAAACGCTGCAGAAAAAACACGGCAGTAACGCATCATGTTTTTTTCTGCAGTGCTTTTTATTGCGATTTTGCAGAGTTTTCTTCTGTGGGTTCCTTGACCCTATTATATGTATATGGAAAACGTCAGCGTTTCCCCAGGTATAATTGACATGCTCTGATTTTCAAAAGTGCAGCATTTATTGCAACGTGGGGCCCCTAAAGAGGTTGTCCAGGATAATTTTTATGTACTGTATTATATATTATATACATTTTATTTTCATATTTTTGTATTAGGCTGGGGAAGATAAAAATAATTTTAAAAAAAACATACTCATCTGTCCCCAGAGCTCTGGTGCCTTCCAGCTCTGTCCGGTCCTGCTGCTCCGATGTTTTCTTGTGGTGGAAGTCCCCACCGCAGTGTGACATCCTGGGTTCCGTTCCTTAGGCCACTGACCAATCAGCAGCCTAAGAAAAGGACCTGGAACATCACAGGTAGTGACGTCCCGTGGCCAACGAGTGGCAGCAGCGGTCATGTGCAGCAGGGCCTTCTGCCAGAAGAAAACAGTGGAGCAGCAGGACCGGACCATACTGGGAGCATCGGGGACAGGTGAGTATGTTTTTTTTAATTATTTTTTGCACCTCTCCAAGCCTAATTTGAAAAAAAAATTATCCAGGACAATTCCTTATGGCTGGGGCCTCACATTGCCAAAACACAGCATTTTGGCCCATGATGTGTCACATGTTCCTATGGAAACACTGGCGTTTTCCGTATAGGTATAATAGGGGCAGAAAAAATCTGATGCATTTCTGCTGTAGTCTTTTCCGTCGCGTTTTTTGGCTGTGGCTCGCTACATGATGCCTTAGCCTTAAGATCCTATGCTTGTTAACGTACTACATATCTGTGTTGCACAGAACAGTAAAATGATCCCCATAGATATTTGAAATAAATTGTGCCACATTTCATTATAATGTCCTATTATGGGGGTATTCTTTCATCAGAACATTACTTCTTGTACACAAAGGGCATATGACTATAAAATGTAAGGACTCTGTGTTCCACTGCATCAGGTCTATGCACGTGGCAGTAGTGGTATGATTAAGAACTACATCTATATTATGACAAAAAAGTTACAAATATATTAGTAGTTTTGCTGTGTGATAACCTATAAATAATAACATTACTGTCTAGGGAAATATTGCAAATAGTATACTATTTTTACCAGTCAGACATACAAAGAGACAAATTGTTTCATTTAATTGATTATTTTCCACTTGACACATTATTCATGGCTATATTTGTTGTGTCTACTGTAGTCTATATTTGGAATGTTAGCAAGAGATGAAGCTTATGCCTCTTACAAAGCATGAAATTTGCTTATGATCCAGTCTTGGGTTTCCCATACAACAAAGCATATTGAATTGTGCAGTCAAGGTTTTCCAAACACAGGATTGTCATGTTTGTTTTTCATTCAGTTCTTCCAGTAACATAGCTACCATGCTAGACCTGACACCATTTGAGGAATGATTGGCTTTAAATTATGCCAACTTCATGCTTCACCTCTTAAGTAGAAGAATGGTCTATGTAGCTGGAATCGAGCTTCTGCCTCTCACTTTTGTCTTATGTATAAAAGATGCGTTTTTAATGATTGTGTTATACAATACTTCTCTCTTTACTAGATTTTAGATATTTTGAATTACACCTCAAAATAAAGGACATTGTTATATACAGTGTACCCTTAGATGAAATATTTAAATGTATCAGTATATACAACTGATAAAAATGGTTAGTGTGAACATTTAAACAGATATACATGATATAGTGCCTTGCGAAAGTATTCGGCCCACTTGAACTTTTCAACTTTTTGCCACATTTCAGGCTTCAAACATAAGGATATAAAATTTAAATTTTTTGGTGAAGAATCAACAACAAGTGGGACACAATTGTGAAGTGGAACGAAATTTATTGGTTATTTTAAACTTTTGTAAAAAATAAAAAACTGAAAAGTGGGGCGTGCAATATTATTCGGCCCCTTTACTATCAGTGCAGCAAACTCACTCCAGAAGTTCAGTGAGGATCTCTAAATGATCCAATGTTGTCCTAAATGACTGATGATGATAAATATAATCCACCTGTGTGTAATCAAGTCTCCATATAAATGCACCTGCTCTGTGATAGTCTCAGGGTTCTGTTTAAAGCTCAGAGAGCATCATGAAGACCAAGGAACACACCAGGTAGGTCCGTGATACTGTTGTGGAGAAGTTTAAAGCCGGATTTGGATACAAAAAGATTTCCCAAACTATAAACATCCCAAGGAGCACTGTGCAAGCGATCATATTGAAATGGAAGGAGTATCAGACCACTGCAACTCTACCAAGACCCGGCCGTCCCTCTAAACTTTCATCTCAAACAAGGAGAAGACTGATCAGAGATGCAGCCAAGAGACCCATGATCACTCTGGATGAACTGCAGAGATCTACAGCTGAGGTGGGAGAGTCTGTCCATAGGACAACAATCAGTTGTACACTGCACAAAGCTGGCCTTTATGGAAGAGTGGCAAGAAGAAAGCCATTTCTCAAAGATATCCATAAAAAGTCTCGTTTAAAGTTTGCCACAAGCCACCTGGGAGACACACCAAACATGTGGAAGAAGGTGCTCTGGTCAGATGAAGCCAAAATCGAACTTTTTGGCCACAATGCAAAACGATATGTTTGGCGTAAAAGCAACACAGCTCATCACCCTGAACACACCATCCCCACTGTCAAACATGGTGGTGGCAACATCATGGTTTGGGCCTGCTTTTCTTCAGCAGGGACAGGGAAGATGGTTAAAATTGATGGGAATATGGATGGAGCCAAATACAGGACCATTCTGGAAGAAAACCTGTTGGAGTCTGCAAAAGACCTGAGACTGGGACGGAGATTTATCTTCCAACAAGACAATGATCCCAAACATAAAGCAAAATCTGCAATGGAATGGTTCACAAATAAACGTATCCAGGTGTTAGAATGGCCAAGTCAAAGTCCAGACCTGAATCCAAACGAGAATCTGTGGAAAGAGCTGAAAACTGCTGTTCACAAACGCTCTCCATCCAACCTCACTGAGCTCGAGCTGTTTTCCAAGGAAGAATGGGCAAGAATTTCAGTCTCTCGATGTGCAAAACTGATAGAGACATACCCCAAGCGACTTGCAGCAAAAGGTGGCACTACAAAGTATTAACTTAAGGGGGCCGAATAATTTGGCACGCCCCACTTTTCAGTTTTTTATTTTTTACAAAAGTTTAAAATATTGAATAAATTTCGTTCCACTTCACGATTGTGTCCCACTTGTTGATTCTTCACCAAAAAATTAAAATTTTATATTCTTATGTTTGAAGCCTGAAATGTGGCAAAAGGTTGAAAAGTTCAAGGGGGCCGAATACTTTCGCAAGGCACTGTATATTAACTACATACCTAATAATAGAATTACGAACTGATGTATGGCTGTAAAAAATGCAAAATAAGTACTTTCAAAGTAGAATGAAATTCATTTTTTAATCATGAATTACTAAGAAATTGGAATGTAGCTACAGTAGACTTATGTAGGCTTTTGGAATGGACAGTGACTGTTAAAGGAAGTCATCTTTATCTCCTGGCTACATCATTTATGATGATAAACTCCAGAATTTATCTAGATTAATCTTGCTGTGACTGACAACCAAGAAGCATGCCAAGGAGAAGTATTTTGACTGGAAAAGAAGATAACTTGCTAAAAACTCCTTGTTCCTTTAAGAGATAACCACTGTGTGTTTTATGAATCAAATGTAAAGTTAAAGTGAGTCATAGATGCATTAGATATTTTATACATTTGCTTGATTTCCTGTTATTCACTTTCTTAGGCTAAAGCAAACTTCTACATTATGTCAAAATGTCATGGAGTAGCATAGCTTCTCAGTTGTCAGTTAAGTGTATGTGATGTGCGTGACATCCACAATGAGCGACATTTTATGGCAAATGTGCAAAGTGTACAATGAAACAGAAGAAAGACACGTTAGTGTACATATTTAAAAAGGTTATACACTTTCTTATATTGACGGCCTATCCTTAGGCCGGGGTCTGACACCTGTGACCACCACAGATCAGCTGTACCAGGGCATTCTGCTCACTCACTATACAAACTGTAGCAGAGGGTTTAGGTACTGCAGCGGTGTCCCATTGAAGTATATATGGCCAAAGCCTTAGGATAGGCCATCAATATTAGAAACTGGATAACCCTCTTAGGCTAAGATCCCACTTAGAGAGCCACAGCAAAGAAACGCTGTTTAAAAGACCTCTGTGGACTTTCTGCTTCTATCCACTAGAAACCTATCCACTGTGGCACCACGACTGCGATACTTCTATTTACCATACATCATCCTGCAACTATTGGCTTCCACTGCTGAGTGGGGTGTTGGCTGTGTGCAGCCTAAGCCTAGTTAAAAACTGGGTTCAGGGTTTGAGAAAAGGTTTAATAATAACAAGGATTCATATGTTTGCCTTTATTAGACTCACTTTATCTAGTGAAGAATAGTAGGGCTGTCATCATCAGTAGACTTGGGATTTGTATGCATTTTTTTGGCAGGGAGAGGTCCAAACTTAACCCTAGTTGACTATTTTTTTTAAAAAAAAAAAACATGTTTTATTGAAAAAGTAAATTCACCAAACAGCTATCAAACACTCCAAAATGTCACACAAGGCATGATCCAGTGAAAGCGGTGGAACCCTACAAGAAGTAGGCACATGGCACATAAGAAATAAACATACAGTATGTTGCTAGAAGATACAATTTGATGAAAAATTAAGAACTTATTACACAAGTAATTTGAAACAGTGAAAGCAGAGGATGCAGTTAAGGCGATGCACCTGTGAGTCATCTCAAGTCATCTGCATGCCCATGTACTTGAATTGGTCTACAATTCTCAACCTTTTAATGGCGTCACTGGTGGAGACATTTTGAGATAGGGTCAGGTACAGCAAGTAGGATTTTCCAGCTGATTTACAATCCTGAGTAATCCCTATGTGTAACAGACCATTAGGCTGCATTCACATCTGCTACAGGTGAACGTCCATCACAGATCTGTCAAAAATTGCAGAATGAAAAAGTGCATCAGGGGGTCAGGGGCTGGTTCCGATCATGTGCCCAGGGGTCAGAATCAGCCCAGAACTGGGTCTATCATCCAGTGTCTGCTGGATTAGTTAAGGTAATTATCACTCCATGGACATCCTCTTTAATTTATGACCTTAAGTATAGGTCACCAATTGATAAGCTCGGAAAACCATCTCAACTTATTGGTTGCAAATGTTGCAGTAAACATAGGGTTGCCACAATACAACGTCCGTGTTTCCTTATAGAATGTAAGGTGGAGAGTGGACCCTTGCAGAAAAAGATAACATTTTTCAATATTGTAAGGTTTCCCACAGAGAAGCATTAACATGGCAATAGCTCTGAGATTTTACTATGACTCATGAGCAAACAATTGTCACTGAGTAACCATATTCATACATTTTGCACTGAACTAACTCATATTCGTGTAGTTCTCACCAAAACTGTATTTTGCAATTTAATGCATTTTAGTTTCCACAGCTAATGGATATGGTTGGCTCAGCATTAGATTAAAGATTCTTAGCAAAAAAAAAAAAAAAACAATGACCTGACTTTATACTGTGTGCCTGAGCAATGGTAGCCATATGCAAATGACTTCTAATTGATGGGCCACTTGAAACAATAGAAAGTAGAGGTAAAGTATAGCAAGTAAATGTGCAGTCCTGTAGTTAGTGGTAATCCTAAAGCAGTTACCATTGCCTGAGCACACCATGTACAGGCACCGTAAGTGTGTGATATTTAGCATAGCTGACTTCTTGTTATTTACACTAATATTTATAAATCTTACAATCGGACTGCCTCTGCACTATTTGGGGACTTGACATTTTTTGTAAATTAACTTTTGTGTATGTTTAGTACTCTCAGTTTAACAAGAACTAGCTACACTTTTGAGTAATTTGAACTGGAACGAACACAGAGGAAGTTGCTCCAGTGAATTGTGGCAGCTAACTTCTTCTGGCCCCCATAAAGCAGGAGATAAGGCCAGTTTCTCAAGGTTTCAACAGGAACTGAGTTTCATGAAAGACCACAGAATATCAGTATTTTTCTCTTAGCCTACATATACTGAAGGATTTCTTGGATGGCAGATGTTTCCAGCTAAAATAACACCACACCAGGCATAGTTCCTATGTGATAAAAAAAAAATATGAGTATAGTGGAAAACATTGTGGATACTGTATTAGTTGTCATTTAGAAAAGTCTCAAAGTAAATGAAAATTTTTGCCCATTCACTACAGAGTGTGAAAAGAAAATATTCTGGTATTAATCTATGGGCCACAGAAATTATTGCTACAGATCTGCCACTTGAAAATACTCTCTGGGTGATTTAACACCAATTTATTAACACTTCTAATTTTAGTCTATTTCTCATACCTGCTGGATTCACTTCTGACTCTGGCTCTAAAAAAAGGCTGTGTGTTTTTAGAACACATTGATGTTAATGTATCTATTCACATATCTGTTTTTTGGCGGTCTGTGCG
Organism: Leptodactylus fallax; assembly: GCA_947044405.1. Taxonomy (NCBI): domain Eukaryota; kingdom Metazoa; phylum Chordata; class Amphibia; order Anura; family Leptodactylidae; genus Leptodactylus; species Leptodactylus fallax. The sequence goes on along the minus strand of CAMRHE010000125.1, from coordinate 875,123 downwards.
GAGCATCATAAAATAGAACATGTTCTATCTTTGTTATCACTTGATAAATTAAAGTCTATAACGGATCTGTAAAAATGGGTCCCAGGCAGATGCAAAACTGCCATGAGAAAAACAGGCTGTTTCATCTATTTTTGATGGTTGTTGCTGTCCACAATTGTGTGAATATGGCCTTAGGCCAGTGATGGCGGACCTATGACACGCATGTCAAAGGTGACACGCCAAGACATTTTGGGTGACAGATGACAGCATCCTTAGCAACTGCTAGCATAACTAAGAGTGCTAACGATTGCAACTAACAGGACTGCACACATTTCATCACTTCCATACTAAGAGCAGCGTCCTTAGCAATAAGACACTGCACAAGATGATGACATCATCAAATGTGCCCAATTAACCTACTGCATAGGATGATGACATTATCAAATGCGCCCATATAACATGAACCGTGCTGCTATGTTTATACACCGTGGTATGCCTGCTATACTTTCACCTCTTTCATGCAGCAGCCTGACTTTTTCAGATCTTCACGCTAACATTATATTTATTTATTGTCACAGTCCTGTGATGGTGAACCCAAAAAATAAAAAAGATTAAATAATAAAGGAAGTGTTAGTAGTAATGGCCGATCCTTTCAAGACAAATGGAATGAGATGTATGGCATTATTGACCCCCCCCCCTCTGCTATCCTGTACTAACATTCCCAGCCCCCCCCCCCTTTATTTGCAAAATTATTGGTTTAATTTTTGCCTGGTGTAATATATTGTGCTGTACTGGCGTATAAGCTGTTTGTATTGACTGTTTGTACCTTTATTCTCTGGTATTTTCTTAATAAATTCAGAATTATTAAAAAAAAAGTCACTAATGTAAAGAATTATTTGTTTTTGCTTTTTTAATAAATACATATATCCAAAATATTACTTTTTTTTTTTTTACTAGAGCTGCAAATATCACAAAATTATGGATATTACTAAATGTGACACGGAGCCCAAGTTAAGCTAGGTTTTTTTTTTACAAATTTTGAAACACTGAGCACAAAAAGGTTAGCCATCACATCCTTAGGCTAAGGTTCTATTTTGCAGAAAAATTGCTTTTTTTTGTTGCAGATTTTGCTGCCTTTTTTGAGCCACAAGCAGGAGTAGATTTAGCAGAAGAGAGAATTAATTATTAGGCTTCATGCACATGACCATAGCTTTTATCTGTAATTGTGGATCCGCAATTGTGGATAAAAGTACAGACCCATTCATTTCTATGGACCCATGCACACAGCCATAGATTTTGCGGACAGTAAAAACCACTACGGTCGTGTGCAGGAGGACTTAGTGCTTCCTTTCTCATTCCTTTTCAATTCCTTTTGGCTGAAAAAAAAAATGCAGCAAAATCTGCAACAAAAAAATCTTTTCTGCAACTTGGGGCCTTATCGTTAACCTATAGTCATACAACATTAAATTCACTGTATGTGAATGAGGTTATTTAGATGACCGACTTTTGATGGTCCGTTTTAACCATCAAAATGGCCTTGGGTGCATGGACATTTTTCAGACGTTTTGTACTACCTTTGTGTGAATATAGGGTTAGTCTGAAAAAAACTATGTTCTTTCTGCTGCAGAAACATTCCAGAAAAATTGCAATGTTTTACATTACAAGCAAATTGTGTTTGATTGTAAGAAATCTCATCTACAGATTCCTGAAAACAGTCTGTGCTGGATAGCACACTGTTGTGCAGTTTTTAAAAACTAAACATGTTATTTATCTTTTGCAGAAATGCTGAGATTTTGTTCATGTTTTTCAGATTTGTATTGCATTTTCACTGCAAAAACGCTATCAATTCCTTTGTGAAACAGCAGGTAAAATAAAGTTCAAATTCAAATTCTGCGAAGACACAGCGTTCAGTTGAACAATCAAAAATACAAAAAAATACTGCAGAAACTGAACAAAAAAACACAAGCATTTAAAGACTAAGGCCTCACGTTGTGGAAACACAGCGTTTTTTTGTAGCAGATTTTGCTCTGCTTTTTTGAGCCACAGTCAGGAGTGGCTTGAAAAGGAAGGGAAAATATAAATAAAGCACTTAGATATTTCCCTTCTGTTAAATCCACTCCTGACTTTGGCTCAAAAAATGCAGCAAAATCTGCAACAAAAATGCTGCTTTTCTGAGGTAGTTGTGAACCGAGAGCAAGGCAGGTGGTTTGGACTCCGCAACCAGAAATGAACGCACACGCGGTAGTTCAAGAAAAAAAAAAATATATTTACTATAAGTTAATAAAGGCTAGTTAAAGGTAAAATGACAGGGCTAAAGACAAGCAAAATATACAATATAGCATGAACAATTTCAAGGCAAATTCTGCAATGGTTTCTACTTTTACTCTGTCCACTTCTGCAGTATGGACACTGAATGAACAATATACTCAAAACTATCCCTAACTGACCCTGACTTCACATTTGGGTGCACCCCCTTTTCCCCAGTGGTCCAGGTGGACCGCTTACAGTCTGTAGAAGCGCGCGGTGGGGCCCAAAGTCGTTCCTTTCTTTTATAGTGAAACGTCCTCTCCTCACGGTTATCAGGATCTTGGGAGAAATGAAGTCCTCTTTAACAGGGAAACCCAATGAATGCAATGTAATCCAACAGCAGATTCCACTCAGCACACTGACAGTCCTGCCGAATCCATACACTGAGCTGGGATGTAAGCCGGGGTTTAGCAGGTGCTGTCCAGTACATCAACAGCACTGCGAGTCTCTATCTGTGGTATCCATATACACAGTCACAATGTCAGTCTCACTGATCAGCCACTGAGCACAGTTCCTTTCACGTGGACTCACTAGTCCTGTTGTCTCTTTACACTCTGTTTGTCTCTGGACCAAGATACAGCTTAGCTGTACAGAAAAATCTCCACACCAGTTCAATACAACACTTGCTAAGATGGCTGCTGCTCTCTGTCTCGTCACTTCCTGCTTCTCTGCTCACATTCTGTCTGCAGAACAGGCAAGCTGACATAAAAGGGGGGGGAGTCACTCCAGCATCATGTCACAATTACAATGGCTGCTGTCTTAAAGGAACAGAATCACAGAAATACATTCAACATTAACAGTTTATACAGACAAATGAAGCTTAGGACAACATTGGCTGTCTCTTACATATTCCCCCCCACTTTAAGATTGGCAGTCCCTGCCTATGACTGTATATCCAGAGGGTTGTACTTTTATGCACAGGGTGGTAGTATACCGATGTATGGCAGGCCAAACAAACTCATCCTGCGCATACCGAACAGGGGGAATACCAGCATTTGGCCTAGTGGTCCGTCTGAGGACCGGTGGTATATTATGGGGTGCTGCAGCTATGGGCTGAGAAGGACCAGCGGATTCCGCACCAGAGGGGGCACAGGCCGGAGATACAGTAGTCACAGGTGGAACATCCCCAGGAGCAGGGATCGGCCAACAATCATCCTCCTCGTCGGAGGCCCATTCCGCACCTCCATTCTCTGACTGTGGGAGCTCATTCACATTGGCAAGCCCATCATGATTTGTCCCTTCAGAATGACACAGGCGCAACATATTTCGGTGAAGTACTCGAATACAATCAGTTCCTTCTTTCTGGACCTGGTACACTGGCCCATTCGCATACTTGCGGCCAACAACACGATACGGCAAAGCCTCCCATCGGCTTTCCAATTTCCCTTGGGGTTTCTTGACACGAACTAGCACCAGGTCGCCTGGTTGCAATGGTGCTTCTTGCACTGGGGTCTTATCAGGATGGGGATGTTCTTGCAGGCGCTGCCGCACCAATCGATGGATCGTCTCAAGTCTCTGCCGGTGCGCCCGCACCCAAGAGGTTGGATCCCTCGGTGGGAACCCATCCACATCATTCAACTGTAATTCTCCTATACTTCGCCCAGACCGCCCAAAGAGAAGTGTATAAGGAGAGTACCCCGTTGTAGAATGGACCTGATTGTTATAGGCCCACACCATTTCAGACAAGAACTGAGGCCACTGTAACTTCTTGTCTTCCTCCAGAGTCCGCAGCATCTGTAGCAGAGTTCTGTTGAATCTTTCACAGGCCCCATTTCCCTGAGGGTGGTATGGAGTCGTGTGCGACTTCTTTATCCCGTAGATACGTTGAACTTCTTTCATTACGTGTCCCTCAAAGCAGGCACCCTGGTCGGAGTGGATGCGTTTAGGGCACCCATATACTCGAATGAAATCTTGGCACAGAGCACGAGCTGCTGACTCAGCTGTCTGGTCCTTGGTGGCGGTTACCACTGCAAATTTGGTGAAGTGATCCACCATTACGAGGCAATACTGGTGTCCGCTATTGGATGGGCCCACCATTAGATAGTCTATCATGACGATTTCTAAAGGTTCCTGGGTCACGATGGTTTGCAGGGGAGCTCTCTGTTCTATTGCCTTATGGATCTCACAAGTTCGACAGCTGCGGCATACTTCTTCGACCATTTGACGAAGACCAGGGCAGTAAATCAGTCGCTGTAACCAACGAAAGGTCTTCTCATGACCAAAATGTCCATTCTTATTATGAGCCTCAACTGCCAAGGAGCGAGCCAGTTCACTAGGCACCACAATTTGGTATCGAATGTCGATCTCAGAAGGTAAATAGACCTTTCGGCATAGCACTCCATTTTTCATCTCCAACTTTTCCCACTGACTCAGAACAGATAATATCTCACGTGTCAGTCGTTCTCTTTCCTCTCTACAGGGCTTCTGGCCTTTCTCAACACACTTGATCATCTGTGCCAGCCCCTCATGGGTCTGTTGTATCTGTGCCCATTCCTGTCGTGAGGGACCAAAGAAAGGAGCCATTTCAGTCCCCTCCATCTCAAACTGATTAGTGGCGGTCAAGGCCTGTGAAAATCTGCTGAAATCGGGCACCTCCACATGCTCCAACTCATGATCCACGTCTTCTGTGGGGGTCTGGGCGGTTACCCTAGAAAGCCCGTCAGCATTCTGGTTCTCTGTCTTGGACCGATACTTAATGCGGTAATTGAACTTAGTCATTCGGGCTATCCACCTCTGCTCTAACGCCCCGAGCTTGGCATTTTCCAGGTGAGCTAGTGGGTTGTTGTCAGTCAGTACTAAAACTTCAGCACCGGTCAAATATTCAGAGAATTTCTCGGTCATGGCCCATACCAGTGCCAACAGCTCCAACTTAAATGAACTATAATTCTCGGGGTTTCTTTCAGAATCTCTCAAAGACCGGCTGCCGTACGCTATGACCCTCTCCTGGCCATCCTGAAGCTGGGAAAGCACTGCTCCAAGACCATACAGGCTTGCATCCGTATACAGCTGGAACGGCAAGTGGTAATCAGCATATGCCAAGATTGGGGCTGTTGTCAGTGCATCCTTTAATGCCTGGAAGGCTTGTTCCTGTTCAGGTCCCCACTTCACGGACCGGTTCTTTGGACCACCGGATGTGCCTCGTAGGAGAGCATTAAGTGGTGCTGCTACCTTGGCGAAATCCTTAATAAACCGTCGATAGTAACCGGCTACTCCAAGGAACGCCCTCACTTCTCGCAGGGTAGTCGGTATTGGCCAATCTTGAACAGCCGCTATCTTGTCTCTTGATGGTCTCACCCCTTCTCCTGATACGCGGTGACCCAAGTAATCAATTTCAGATTGGAACAACCGACATTTACTGGGTTTCAATTTGAGCCCATGTTCCCGCAATCTTCGAAATACTTGCCCCAACTGGTGGAGATGGTCTTCAAAGGTCGCAGAATACACTATAATGTCATCCAAGTAGATGAGAGTGAACTCAAAGTTGAAGTCACCGAGACATTTCTCCATCAACCGCTGAAACGTTCCGGGTGCGTTTGTCAACCCGAAGGGCATCCGGTTAAATTCGTATAGTCCCATGGGCAAGATGAATGCCGTCTTCTCCTTGTCTTTTGTGGCCATCGGCACCTGCCAATACCCACTAGCCAGATCTAGTGAGGAGAAGTACCGGGCTCTCCCTAGCGCTGAGAGGGACTCCTCAATCCGTGGCAAGGGGTAGGAATCTCGTACGGTGCAAGCGTTTAACTTCCGATAGTCTACGCAAAATCGGATGGACCCATCTTTTTTTCTTACTAACACCACAGGAGCCGCCCAGGGACTCTGGCTTTCTTGGATGATCCCACCCTGTAGCATCTTAGCTAACAGTTCTTTCACTTCCTGATACAACTGTGGAGGAATTTGTCGGTAGCGCTCTCCAATTGGAGGGGTGTCTCCTGTGGGAATCTCATGGTAGATCCCTGTGGTACATCCAAAATCTTCAGCATACCGTGCAAAGGTGGCTTGGTTCTCCCACAACAGCTCATCTACCTTCTGCACACATTCCAGAGAACATGAACTTGCATCCATCTTCATCTGTTCTCGAATTGCACGGCCATTCCATTCAGAGGTGGGTTCCTCATCTTCTCCCATGGACACAGTTACGGTCCACTCATCCCTTTCAGTCGGCTTCAGCTGCATTGGAGTTACTTTCCTTACTTCCTCCGGAGTCACATAGATGTTAGCCAGCAGCCTCCCTGGGGTCAGGTCCACACTCTGGTCCTGAGTGTTTACACATCGAAGTGGTACTCTTCCATTGCGAACTATTGCCAAGGAACGGGCCACTAGCGGATCAACACCTCCTTCGGCTGCCTGCAGTGGTTCTACCAACACAGCTATGCCCTCTAGTTTCCGACAGGTGCCTACGGGCATAGACACTATTGTCTCCCGACTGGGTGGCAGTGTAACTTTTGTATGCAAAGGAACTGAAATTCGAGCCAGAGGACGCTGCGCATCCGAACTTTTCTGTAAGCCACATGTCCGGATCAGCCGCTGGAAAGCTGTTTGAGTAGGCCGATGGGTGGTGGTTTCTTTCCAATAACCGTGACCTTTCTTTTCAAAGAGGATCTGATCTAATTCTTTTAACACATTCATCCCCAAAATGACAGGGACCTTTACTTCATGTGACTCCTGTACCACCACAATGCCTTTCCTACCTAGATCTTGGCCACATACCCGGACATTCATCCAGGCCACTCCCACGACCGGAACTGGTAACTGGTTAGCTGCGACCACTCGTACGAATGTATGGGGATCATATTTCACATGTTGCCGGAAGTACCGTTCATAACAGTCTCTACTCAAGGTCGTTACTTGGGAACCCGTGTCAATCATCCCGGTAACCGGAATACCCTCCATTTCCACCTGTATAACAGGACTTGCAGCGATCAGGTCATCATTAGGGCATTCTCCCCACATAGTCTTCTTGTCAGTCTCCCCTACTACACGCCCTACAGCAGCAGGGGACTTCAGTTTAACGGCGGTCTCTCATAAGTTTGTCGCTGCTCTGGACATCTAGCAGCAACGTGGCCCATCCATCCACACTCCCAGCAGCGTATCTCCCGTTGTTCTGGCCATCTGTTTGGGCCCCTTCGGTAAGCCCCTTCGATTTCTCCTGAGCACTGCACTAAATGATTTGGACCCCTTCGGTAGGTCCTATCCTCACCCCTCCAGCGGGGTGGTGGGTGATTCTGATTTTCTGGGTATGGACGGCTCACCCTTTCACCTCCAGTTTTCTGGAAGTCTGCAATTTTCATAGAATGTTCATCACAACGGGTGTGCAAGTGTTCCATTTGCTCTTGCAGTTTCTGCATTACTGTGAGAATTTCTTTAACCGTCCCCTTTTCTACTGTCTCTGAGCCAGAACTAGCCCCCTGTGACAAAGTAACTCCAACTGCGGTCTGCGGCCTCGGGACCATACTATTGGCACGGGAGATGGCCTCTACCTGTACATCATGGAATTTAGCATCAGTCTCTCGTCGTATAAAATCCTGCATAGTCACAGTTAAACTGCCGTCACGTATCCCCAGGACAAACTGGTCACGGAGAGTCCGATCAGGGTTACAGAAGGCTGGCGAGCCCCCTCTTTCCTTCCTTTGAATATCTCGGAGCAGTTCTTGTAGGGCATTTGCAGATTGGGGAAGGCTTTCATTCTCCTGTTGTACCCTCTGGAAGAACCGAGCCTGCAGAGACCCCAACAATGCAGTTTCTCCATAAATGGTTTCTAGAATCTGGACTACTTGCTCAAATGTCTGCCTTTGTTCAAATGGCCTCAGTATCACCGTGGTCTTAGCATCCCCTTGTAATGTCAATATTGCTAGCTCTACTAGTACTTCTGGTGCGGTCTGGTACATTCGCTGTATCATTCGTATCTGTTCCACCCACATACTCACTGACATATTATTGCCATCAAATTTAGCTAACTGACTCATTATAGCCCCTGCTGGCATTCTTCCTCCAGCACCATTCTCCCGAACGGGTGCGTCACCGTCCATTCTGGTAAGCGGATCCTGCCGACTACGCCAATTTGTGAACCGAGAGCAAGGCAGGTGGTTTGGACTCCGCAACCAGAAATGAACGCACACGCGGTAGTTCAAGAAAAAAAAAAATATATTTACTATAAGTTAATAAAGGCTAGTTAAAGGTAAAATGACAGGGCTAAAGACAAGCAAAATATACAATATAGCATGAACAATTTCAAGGCAAATTCTGCAATGGTTTCTACTTTTACTCTGTCCACTTCTGCAGTATGGACACTGAATGAACAATATACTCAAAACTATCCCTAACTGACCCTGACTTCACATTTGGGTGCACCCCCTTTTCCCCAGTGGTCCAGGTGGACCGCTTACAGTCTGTAGAAGCGCGCGGTGGGGCCCAAAGTCGTTCCTTTCTTTTATAGCGAAACGTCCTCTCCTCCAGGGTTTTAAGGTTTTTGGGGGAAATGAAGTCCTCTTTAACAGGGAAACCCAATGAATGCAATGTAATCCAACAGCAGATTCCACTCAGCACACTGACAGTCCTGCCGAATCCATACACTGAGCTGGGATGTAAGCCGGGGTTTAGCAGGTGCTGTCCAGTACATCAACAGCACTGCGAGTCTCTATCTGTGGTATCCATATACACAGTCACAATGTCAGTCTCACTGATCAGCCACTGAGCACAGTTCCTTTCACGTGGACTCACTAGTCCTGTTGTCTCTTTACACTCTGTTTGTCTCTGGACCAAGATACAGCTTAGCTGTACAGAAAAATCTCCACACCAGTTCAATACAACACTTGCTAAGATGGCTGCTGCTCTCTGTCTCGTCACTTCCTGCTTCTCTGCTCACATTCTGTCTGCAGAACAGGCAAGCTGACATAAAAGGGGGGGGGGAGTCACTCCAGCATCATGTCACAATTACAATGGCTGCTGTCTTAAAGGAACAGAATCACAGAAATACATTCAACATTAACAGTTTATACAGACAAATGAAGCTTAGGACAACATTGGCTGTCTCTTACATAGTTTTAGCCTGCATTTTATGCTGCATTTTACGCTGCATTTTTCCACAACAGTGTTTCACTCCTCTGTGTCCTTACCATTAGTGAAAGAGAAATAATGTATAAATAAAGGACTAATACTTCTCCTTTCTGCTGGATCCACTTCTATGTCAAAAACTGCAGTGGTACTTTTTCCAAAAATTGCTGTGTGGGAAACTAACCCTACAGCATCTTAATGAGCATGTCAGAAAATAATTGGAAGCCTTGTCTGTATGTCACTCACTGCAGGCCTTTCTGACTAGGGGCAAAAAGGGACAACATGCATATCCCCCTTGCTGTTCAAGACGAAGATTAATGTCTTTGCGGATTTGGGCTGGAAGTACATACTTTCTGTTTATCACGGAATTGTTATGATTCAAACTCGGTTCACATATACGCTTGCCACTCCGTACGCAGGACTTTTCTCTCCGCATTTTTACACCCTTTGTGGGCGGAAACCATCCGGACCCCATTATAATCTATGGGGTCCATGGGTTTCCTAAGGTAACCGCTTTTTTATGCGGATTAGGTTTCCGTTCGGGGGGTCGGGGCCCAAGCGGACCCCCCAACAGAAACCCGAATGCAGATGTGAACCCAGCCTTATATTGGTTATAGGGAGTCATCATCATGTCTGAGCTTCTCCTCTACACTGTTAACAGCATTTACAACAGCCTCATGGCCATTGGCAGCAATAGACTGGAGCGATTCATTGCGGTCTATGGGAGAGTTTTCTAGACATTTACTGTGCAGGCAAAGTAGATAAGCAGTAATATTACCTATGATCAGGAATGGATGCAGTGATGGATCATTGGTGTTATCTATAGAGATGTTATCTTCTATTGTATTCATGTCTGTGATGTACATAAGGAGACTGCTGCAAAGAAAATTCCTACAGAATTGTAGGGGCTTTTTTGGACACAGGGATACCTAATGTGTATGAGTTTCACAGTAATTTTTTTAGTTTTATACGTATTCTAGGGAAAGGGAGGTCATTTGAATTTTTAATTCTTTTTTTTTTATTATAGTTTTTTTTTTTTATACTTAATTTATTAGACCTTATAATGCATTACAATGCAGCCTGTTATACAAATGAGCGGCTGTCATGGCAACAGAACGCCGGCCCCAGATCTCGTTCATGGTGCCAGCGATCCCACCAAAAATGGTGACGCCCCTGCGTTGCAGGCACTGATAACCGGTGGCTATGGCAGCTGGCTGCTCATCTACTGAGCGGCTGCCATATTTAAATACCCGACATACATAAAACTATTACGGTAGATGTCAGGAAGGGGTTAAATATTAAATATTACACAAATATAGACATTCTTAAAAAATATATTTAATTTAAGAATGAGGTTTCAAAAATAGGAAATTTTTCTATCGACACATTCCATTTATCCCTTTAAGGAGATAGGGTAGTCTCTGGTGTAATGGTATTTTCCAACTCCAGCAGCTCAGGGCCGTTTTAACACAATGGTAGGCCCAGTGCAAAGGTTTCATTACTGGACCTTCCAATCACCAACACTTAGAAATACCTGACTTGCACAAATTATAATGCCCCCTTAGTGGCCCTTACACAGTACAATGCCTCCATAGTAGCCCCATACAATCTAATGTCCCCCTACAGTTACCCCCAGAGTTTAGTGACCCCCTCCAGGTGAACCCACAGTTTAATGTCCCCCTCCAGCTATCCCCACAGTTTAATGTCCCCATCCATCTGCCTCCACAGCATAATGTCTCCGTCCATCTGCCCCCACAGCATAATATCCCAGTCTATCTGCCTCACAGCATAATATACCCTTCAGGTGCACCCACAGTATTATGTCCCCGTCCAGCTGCCCTGACAGTTTAATGTCTCCATCCATCTGCCCCCACAGTTTAATGTCACCCTTCAGTTGACCTCAGTTTAATGTCACCCTCCAGCTGCCCTCACAGTTTAATGCCCCCCTACAGTTGCCCCCACAATATTATGTCCCACTCCTACTATAAAAAAAACCCTCTAACATTCACTTCTCCTCACTGCCCTGTCGTCTCTGGTTCAGAGTCTTCATGGAGCTGTAGGCCTGCAGCTCCCGGGAAATAGAGGGGATGAATGGTGAACCAGGGAGTGGACAGCTTCCTGAATTATTATTGTATGCAAATCATCGGCTTCCTAAGAACGCCGATGAGCTGAAGTTGGGGCAGCCTAGAACAGCAGAAGAGCAAATTCAGGACTGCCCTGCTGTTCCAAGGAGACTCCTGCCGATGCAAGTGCACTGTTGGCCCTATGGTTAAATAGGCCCTGCAGCAGCTATTCCCAGATCTTGGCTGTTTAATACTGCAGGAAACCTTAAAGCAATGTATCATATACAGCTCCTTTGCCTGCTACAGATTGGCGCCATACTATTGCAATGCTGAGCATTGTAGAGGCTTTAGAGTTTGATCCTGCCACATTGTGGTTGGCTGAAGAAGTATTTACACTTCTATACTTCTTTTAGAAGTGCTCAATCATTATTCATGTTTAGACATTCTGATTTTGAATTGCCAATGATTTATTGCCATCAGAAGTGTCATTGTACCTTTCAATTCCATTGTCTGGTATCAGGTTGGATTGATATTTATCACTGATATGTTGCTTTGTTATTGTTAGAGCTCCTATTGAGTCAGCCAGTGTTTGATCTCAGAATTGTCTGCTCTTGCCTGACATCAACCTCCTAAAAGTAGAGAGTCTAAATAGCATATGAGGCACCAAAACTAACAGCATTGATTGCTTGGGAATGGTAGTGGGGGCTAGAGAAAAAATTCCAACTGTTCCATTATCAGCGGAGCAGCAGCTATTCAATGATGTGAAGAACTGGAGTTGTTGGAGGTGGTGAAAGGTCCTCTTTGAAGCGTCAGGTTGTGTTCTATTTAGTTCTGTCTGTGTATGTTGATTAAAGGGCCATTGAGTCCAGAAATGCATTCAGTTTAGACTGTGTTAATGTTACCTATAAAAGTATCTTCGTTTATCTCTTCATAACTGGGCAACAAGGTTACATGTAGCATTTAGTGAATGGATGGTGGATTTAGGTAAGCTTTGTGTTTGTTTATGGTTACAAAACAATATTTTTGTCTCAAGAACATGGTTGATTAACTAAATTTTGCATGCAGTATGCTGTCCTAAAGTGTTAATTTTTGCACTTTACCTACCTTTGGACTAATTGCCTATGTTAAGTCTTTGTTCACATACTTCCTATCTGTGGTCTGTGCTCTGAATACTCTCTTTTCCATCATAGTTTAATGCTAAAGTAAGAACATCTCTTCCTTTATTTTTAATAAGATGTTCTCAGTTTCAAACAGGATCCACTCCATTAGCACTCTATGACCTAATTTTGGGCTTAACGTTTATGTTTTTTTTATTTATTAACAAAGAAGGCATAATACAAGACATTCTTTCTTTATGCATGACTATTTTTCTGTCAAGACACTGATTCTGGAGCACATTCTTTCACTCAATTGCTGCCCTTACTACCAGTTTCTCTATTCTTGGGAGCTCATAAGTTGATAGTCAAGGGCAAAATGAATTCTGACCACTTACAAAGGGTCCCCAGAAACATGTTGTTGTGGTTTAATAAGGCAATTTGAATAATTCCTTCCAATTTTTTGTCCTGTGCAAAGGAATGTGTTATATCTGGACCCTGTTCTTCATCACGCACATACACTAGGCCTTACCCAGTTAACAATACATTTTGCATTTCCTCATGCTTATTCGTTCTTTCTTGGTATTTCAGACTTTGTACCCTAGAACTGCTATTTGTATTGCTCATTGTCATCCATTATAGAGAAAACTGTATTTTTGTCACCCCATTATAGAGTGTGAATATAATTGTATAAAATATTTCTGATCTTTCTTCTTATGTCTGTTAACCCTGTTTGTAATATGTTGTTTCCATAGTCAAACCCATTTGCCTGTTTAGGACTGACACACTTTCTTGAAGGCAATCCTGCACTGTGATAGAAGCACATATAAGGAAATTGCAATGACAAAAGTACCCACTAATTGGTTATGCCTCCTCGGGAAACTCAGCATTTTTATAGTATAGCTGAAAATACACTTTTAAAATTAAAAAAACTACTTACATTTGAAGACAATAATGATTTTAATGTACTGTAAAATTATTAAGCACTATCCTATGTTCTCTTCCCCATTTTATTGTGTGGATTGCAATACTGTTTGTCAGAATTGAAGAAAAGCAGTAATTTTAACTATGGAGAAGTAACATTTTTGCTGAACAGGATCTAATAGTAAGGAAGCGTTATTTTTGGATAGTTGAAGAAATAATGAGATAATGAAGAAATGTATAATAATAGTCATACCATAATTGTTCAAAATGGAGAGGAGGGGGCATAAGCACTAGGCTTAACAAATATACAATATACCACAAAAAGAAAAATATGGTGGGCACTACTCATTTTTATATCCAAAGCAAATACACATGTACATGGAAGTATTTATCTGAAAGACGCTGCGAGTCAGTCAGACACGCTATTCAGTGCATGTAGCATGAAACGGCCCGTTGCTGTTATGTTCTGTAACCTATACCTGGCCATGCCTGTTTTATTGTTGCACCAATAAAGAGTCTTTTGGAGTTCGGATAGAGTGTTACTGCTGTTATTCTTTTGAATGGATGTTAGCAAATATACATTTGAGGCCCGGTTCACATCTGCGCATGGGTTTCCATTCGGGGAGTCCGCTTGGGGACCCCTCCTAACGGAAACCTAATCCGCATAAAAAAGCAGTTACCTTAGGAAACCGGCGGACCCCATAGACTATAATGGGGTCCATGTGGTTTCCGCTTGGTTTCCGCATGAAAAATCTGGAGAGAAAATTGCTGCGTGCAGGACTTTTCTCTCCGCATTTTTCATGTATAGAGGGGAATGGAATGGCCCGAACGCAGATGTGAGCCGGGCCTGAGTGTTTAAAGTTTGTTACTTTAATTTTGTTTAAATGAGTAGGGAAAAGGATTTTGAACATTTCTATAATACACTATATTAGAAACTTTTGTCAACTTATAGTAAAAAGATACTGCCTCTAAATTATTCCACTAGCATTGCTATAGCTGAGCATGAGTTCATTTTCATTATGTTCTATGCATACTGCACATGGCTGACAAAACATGAAGTCAGGAACAGAACTTCTAAAGTAGTGCTCACAGTATAACAGCATGTCTGCCAGTCTCTGTACAGGACCATCTGCAGAAATATAGTTAGGCTTCCCTTTGCCCAGGGCATAGGTTCAGTCAAAGTTTTTCATAAGCAGAACAAGCGTTGGGGGCAGTGGATGTATATGGTTGCTTATCATGTGCACTTATTATTTTCCTCTTCATTGCTGTTACTGGTGAGCTTATATGCCCCTTGTTTCATCCTGCCCGTAAATGGTATATATCAACCCACAACTCACCCATCTGTTTCAGTTTTATGTGCACTTTTTATATTTTATTGGATGTCTTGGTTTTATTGTCTGTTTCAATAAGTTGATGACATTTTTTTTGTATGTCATGAGTGGACCTAACACTTTTTTCTAAATATGCGTCTAATCAGTGCTTATCCCAGTACTGTACTAGGCTTACCTCATAGGGATCATTTGTGGCTTATTGGTGTCAGTGTATTGTGCACTAAGACTAAGGCTAAGGCTAGGTTCACACTTGTCTCGGGCTCTCCATTGTTCGGGACCCGAACGATGCAGGTCCGTCTGCTAAAACAGCGGTTACCTGCAGACACTGGCAGACCCCATAGACTATAATGGGTTCAGTTGGGTTTCCGCCATTTTTATACTGAAACCGACGGAGAGAAAAGTCCTCCATGCAGGACTTTTCTCTTCGATGATTTTCGGTGGAATCTGCGATGGAGTCTCCTACAGGGACTCTGACGCAGATGTGAACGTAGCCTAAGGTTCTTCTTTGCGGAAAAGCTTTTTTTGTTGCAGATTTTTCCACTTTTTTTTTTTAGGCCAAAGCCAAGAGTGGCTACAAAAGGAATGGGAAATATAGAGAAAGCTCTTATTCTGCTCACTTCTGCTAAATCTACTCCTGGCTTTGGCTTAAAAAAACGCTTCAAAATCTGCAACAAAAAAAGCTGCTTTTCCGCAATGTGGGGCCTTAGTCTAGCACATGCTGAATACAGCATTTCTTTATCATCACTTAGCTAAGCATTGCTAAGGGAAAACTTCAGATGCATTTTTTTTTAATAAAGTTTATTAAAATTTTCTAATAAAGTCTTACATGTGGATGGGATTAGCCAGAATCTCATACACTTTGCTGGTACTGTAAAATGAGTTTTTTCCGCTGAGTTTCTGCAACGTGGGGCTTCTACCTTAGAGCGGGACCCCATGTTGCAAAAACGCAGCGTCAGAAAACAACCATGGCAAAAAAACACTGTGTTTTACATTACCTGCAAAGTGTAGAAAAAATTGTACACATTTCAGAAAAAAATACACAGTGGAAATGCTGCAATTTAAAAAACACTCACGTTTTCTGTATAGGTATTATAGAGGCAGAAAGTCCACAGAGGAAAACTCTGTGGACTTTCTGTGAAAAACGTTGTGCAAAAAGTGCAATGCATTTCCGTTGTGGTCTTTTCCACAGAGTTTTTTGGCTGCAGCTCGCTACATGGGGCTTTAGCCTTAAGTTGATTTTTTGTTAAAGTAAAATGAACAAGAATCACAACTTCAAGTTGAAGTACTTAACAAAACCAGCAAAGTTAGCAAAAAAATCATAAAAAGGCATATGCAAACTACATTAAGCTGGATATTGCTGGCTCCTGCAATGCTACTGCATGAGATGCCATACACTTTAACAGGAACAATGTTGCAAGGGGCAAGGGGTAGAGGGCCATAGGCAATTGCCCATGGATCCAATCCCTAAAAGGACCCAGACCCAGTCATTGCTACCCCTGATTGTGCATGAATGATTAGGCACTTATAAAGCACACTGTCCATTCATAGGGAAAACTGTGCATCACTACAGTAACTGCTTGGCTTTCTAATCCGCTACACTCATCTCTGATCAGGGCAGGAAAAATAAAACCCAGAAAGCTGAACAAGCAGTGAACACCCTGCAATGGAGGGATGGGGACTTAGGGAGCAGTATGTGACACTGAAAGAGAAAGGCATAAAATGCAGTCTGTCAGAGAGATGGGGTATGATGAGCAGTCTGTGTAAGAGTGGAGGCATAGAGAGCAATTTGTGTGAGGAAGTTGACTACTGGAGCAATGCGTGAGGAAGGAAGGTATGAGGAGCAGTCTGTGACACACATGTGAAACAGTATGTGAAGGCAGTCATGGAGAGCAGTCTGTAAGAGAAATAGGGGCATGGGAAGCAGTGTGACAGAGGGCAAAGTTAGCTGTATAAGTAACAGAGAGGAGCATGGTGAGTCTGTGTGACATGGACATGGGGAACAGTGTGTGAAAGAGAAGGAATCGCCTGTGAGAGAGAAGAGGGCATGGAGAATAGTCTGTCAGGGAGAGGGCATAGTGAACAGTTTATGTAACAGAGGGGTGTGTGGGGAGTAATCTATGAATAAAGGAATGGTCATGTGATTAAGGCAAAAAAAATGTCAGATTTATCAAAACGTTCAGAAAATCCAAAATGTGTGAACATACCCTTACAGAAAATAATTTTTGAAACTTTTCTTTATTTTGAGACTTTTTTTGAAACTTGTACTTTCAATTGTCCAGTTTGCTGTAAATGTATCATAACTTATGCATGGCTCAGCTGAAACCTTACCCAGTTACAACAACGCTGTTTGTCCCGTAAAACTCTTTTTTACTATTAGCGTCCTGGACTTTATGATTTATACTCATTTAAAACATAAAACAACTAGGAAGAACTGAAAATTTTCACTTCATGAAATGTATCTGTGTTCTCTGTTGTGTCACTTTTTAGCTATATGGCTTCCTTTTTTGTAACAAAAGTTCAAATATAACGTAATGTTTTATATCTTGATGTACGAGACCAAAAGTTTGTGTGGACATACATGTGACATAATACTAAGTCAGTTTTAGTACTTTTATTCATCACTGTCCTGTTGTAACCTCTAGTCCTGTATAAGGCATGGACAGTATGTATAAACTTTCCACTTCATCTCCTATTTTATTTTCGTTGGTACTAGCTTTCTGGTTTCTGAATGTCCAGTGTTGATTATATGTGTGAGATATAGATGAATACAGTTGGAGTGTCGAGCACTGTTTTTATAATTATATAAACTAAACTAAAATTCTAAATGGAAATAATATACCTTCTTCCCTAAACAATAAAAAAATCCTAAAAAGAAAAGTCTATAATGTTAACAATGTTGATATACTGTGCCTTTGTATGGTGTGACATTTCCACTTAGCGCCATGATGGCAGTCATAAAAATGTTATGTTATTATGTCTGAATAATGTTTTTTACTGGATTGCGCTCCAATCTAATCCATGATATTTGGACATGACATGTTGGACAGTTATACAAATGAAAAAGTAATGGGAGAAATACATAAAAGAACCCACTAGATTCTATTTCCATTTTCATGGGAAAAGACTATAAGTTCATCTAAATTAATTATATAGATCAACCAGATATATTCTTATCAGACAGTTCAAAATAAGAAAAAAATAAAAGAAGACATCCTATAGAAAGTCACCACAGCTATTCCTTGTGTGTGCTTCCTTTTCTGTCACTTCTCCATAACTCTGCATTTCAGTTGGGCAGACTAAGTGACTTCAGCTTCCTCTTTTTCCCATATCCTATATTTCATTATTTGTGCTTGTTCCTCTTCATCTGTTTATACAATAGGCTAGTGATGTGGAAACCCAGTTACAGGACAACATGCAAACCACAGTGCTTCAAAGTTTCTTTTTTTTTACTTGGCAGGGGAAGGGAAGCAAGGCATGCGATGAGAGATAGGGTTCTTCACTTCTTATTCCCATGTGTGTGTTTTTTCAGGTCATAATTTGTTCAGCTGAATAGCAATGGATATGTGTATGTTTGGCTCTGATGTTGGGCATATGCACATAGTAAACAATCACAGTGCCCCGTCAGTTATTAACTTTTAGGCCTCCTGACATATAATTTTAAGAATTGCTGCCATCCTATGCCAATGGAATTATTGTATTGGTTAATTATAGATAAGCCACTAAAAGATTAGCAGGTTGTCTATTGGTCAGAAACATATGAAAGAAGTTGCTTGCATTACATAACTCTGTACATATGTTTATAAGGGATCTCAATACTCCATGGAATCCTCTTTTATTAGCTACTAATGTGAAGCATATTAATGATAGCATTCAACTCTCTGCTTTTACAGCCTCCAGCCGTATTGAAATTGGTAACACAGTTGGCATTGGGGCTTGCTTGTTCTTGTGACTGTGATAATCCCATGCTGCTGGAGCTTTATTTTACTGTTAAGATATCTAATTAAAAGGGAGTCTGTCAATAGTAAATTTGCTGCAAATTTAATTAGTTCTTTGTAGAGGTATTTCTACAGTTTCCAGATAAGCTTCTGTTATTCTGTTTTTAAGACCTATTTTCTTGTAAATTGTCAGTTTATTCATATGCAAATGAGGGGAAAAGTGCTCTGCCTGGGAAACTAGAGCTGGGACCAAAGACCAGGCAAGCTAAGACATGACCCAAAGCACTTTTCCTCTTCTTTGCATATTAATAAAATGTCAATTTACATGAATTACATAGACATATTTGGAAACTGTAGAATCACCACTACAAGGTATTGTGATTAGGTTTATAACAAATTTACTGCTGACAGACTCCCTTTGAATACCAGCTGATTTTAGAAAAGCCTGTTTACCATTGCAGGCTGAAACTAAATAGTGATGAATAAAAGTGATGGCAAAGGATGTACATTCTAACAGAGTGAGTTTAATAAGCCTTGAGCAGAGAATAGTTACATATTATGTGTAGAGGCATGAGAAGGATAAAACAGCAGCAGAAACATGTTCCCCTATTCCCTGCATTTAACCAGAATTATATACTTCTCGTTTATGGTTCTTGTTCAGACAAAACTATTGTGAAAATAGGAATATCTTAGGACAGTGTGAGGAAGTGGAACAAGGAGAGCACTGGATTTTGCAAGAATTGAGTAACAGTGTTTATCTTGCAAGTGGCCTTAACTGCTGCTCATTTATTCAGCGTAGTTTAAAAGATCGTTAATGATGAATCATTTGTTTAAATGGTCACTAACTTTTCAGACAGCTTAGTTTCCTTTAATAGACCATTTGTGTCTGGACCAGAATGTAATGCTTTTTAGTTAAAAATTTTATTTTCTAACTGAAAAACCTGTCTAAAATCCTGCCACTAGGTGTCTCCTTTCTTGCTGATTTGCTGTTTGTTACCTCTCACTAGGGAAGTTCCATCTTTAATAACCAGCAGGCTCAAGTGGAGGTGGGAGGAGCAGGTCTCTCTTCACAGCCTTGCATGTTTCCACCCAGATTTCCCTGCTTGTACACTGCTTAGGTAGGAGTACGCAGCTTCTCAAAGATTACAATGAGTGTAAGGAGAATCTTTGTACTTCTCAGTAGTCGCTTGTGTTATTGCTGATAGGCTGTCATAGACAGCAAGCAGCCTTCCTTATTGTGCTTAGATCTCTCTTTCTGTGTCTGGGATCTTTTTAGCTGCATTATAACCTGGATTTGGAGTCCAGGGTTGCTGTATCTCCTATATTATGTTCACTTGTAATTTTGTCAGCTATTTATTTGCTATTTCACAGTTACTTCTGGCAGATTTACATGTAAAGAAACCAGTAGTAATAATGATGGATGGGGGTTGATTGCTTTGTATTGTACATGCCACCTGCCTCAGAGAAAAACACAAAATGTGCTTCAGCCATAATGTGGCTTTTATCAGCAGAAACACTGATAGGACACCATGTATGAAGGCTCTTATAACCCAGCAAGATCCTCTAGATATTTAAAATGTAGGTGAAAACTTAGGTAACCTTTAACAGCAGACCAAGGGCAAAACAGCCCAAGACTGGGGTCCCACGTTGTGAAAACGCAGCATCTGTAAAGTGACCGGGATTCTGGCTAATCCCATCCACACATTATAGAAAAATATCTGCAGCAGAAAAGCTGTGTTTTCAAAAACGCCCCCATTATTGAAAATCACAGCAGGTCAACTACATGTCAATGCTGGCATTTTCCGTGTAGTTATAATAGGGGCAGAAAGTCCACAGAAGAAAACTCTGCAAATGCAATGAAAAACACTGTGGAAAAAACGCAATGCATTTCAGTAGCGATTTTTTTTTTTTTTTTTTTTTACTGCGTCTCGTTACGTTGGGTCTTAGCCTAATACTGAAGCATAACTGAAGCTGTTCCATGGGTTACAAAGGCCGCTCAGCCTTGTAAGAAAACAGCAGTACCAGTGTCGGACTGGGATGTCTAGGGCCCACCAGTGGAATTGTTTCTAGGGGCCCACCATCAGGACCCCTGCAGATCAGCGGTACCGAGACAGGGCGGCTAAAGGTAATAACATGCTGGGAGCCATGCTGCTCAACCACTATACCATGTGCACCACTGCACTACCTAAACCTACTGCTACACCTTGTATGGCACGTAAGCAGCGTGGCTCCAAGAATTGTTACCTTTACCTGTAGCCGCACTGTCCTGGAAAAGCTGATCTGCAGAGGTCCTGGCTGTTGTATCATCGCAGATGTAATATTGTATTATGTAATATTGTAATATTGTAATATTGTAATATGTAACTATCCTAAGGACAGGCCATCAATATTAGAAAGATGGATAAATCCTTTAAAGAGGTTGTCCAGGCATTGGAGCAACCAATGTAGCTGGCGGGAGGTGTAAAGTAAAAAATAAGTAAATTAAAAAGCATACTCACCTGTCCCCGGCGCTCCGTTTTCCGCTGTCAGTGTCCATTCAGTCTCATGCCGGCGACTCCTTGCTGGGAGTCCTGCACCTCATGTGATCGCTAAGACCAATTAGGTACAGGATTTCCAGAAATGAGGCGCCGCCATGAGACTAAACAGACACAGGCAGGGGACAACGGGGTGCTGGGGACAGGTGAGTATGCTTTTTTTTTTACATTTTCTTATTTTACACCTCCCTGGCGACCGACACAGTGGTCGCTCCAGTTTATGGACAACCTATTTTAAGGGGTTGTCTGGGCCAAATATTTCTATGGTCACTTCACTGGTCCCCCCACATAGTGGCCTCTTCACTGGTCCCCCATACTGTATGGGAAACAGTGATGTGGTCATTATATTGTGTGGGAGCAGTGATGGGGGCTGACATCCTGTGGGGGGGACATTAAACTGTGTGGGGCATATTAAAGGGGTTGTCCAGGGTTAATCTTTTTTATGGCCTATGCTCAGGATAGGCCATAAATACCTGATCGGTAGGGAGCTGACACACAGCCCCATCAGCTGTTCAGAGCCACTTCCGGAGCCCGTTCTGTACACAACACAGGGCCGGAAGCAGAAAGCTCCATCCGCTGTACAGCAGCCCGGCGCCTTCACTGCAGCTCAGCTCCTACTGACTTCAATAAGTGCTGAGATGCAGTGAAGGTGCCCGGCTAATATACAGTGGACAGAGCTTTCTGCTTCTGGCCCTGTATTGTGTACAGGACGGGCATCAGAAGTGGCTCCATACAGCTGATCGGTCCGTGGTCAGCCCCCAACAGATCAGGTATCTATGGCCTATCCTGAGGATAAACCATAACAAATTATGCCTGGACAACCCCTTTAATATACCCCCCAGGGCCCCCCTAATGCGCCACACTTTAAAGAGGTTGTCCAGTATAATTTTTTTTTTCTTTTTTAATAATTAGTCCGGAGGAGGTGAATCCCCCCTACTCCCC
Source organism: Leptodactylus fallax (assembly GCA_947044405.1). Taxonomy (NCBI): domain Eukaryota; kingdom Metazoa; phylum Chordata; class Amphibia; order Anura; family Leptodactylidae; genus Leptodactylus; species Leptodactylus fallax. The sequence continues at coordinate 852,964 of CAMRHE010000125.1, read as the reverse complement.
CCCCCCCCAAAAAAAACAAAAAAAAAAAACACACTAAACATATTCACCTGTCTCCGGTGCTCCGTTGTGCTCCCAGCACGGTCCGGTCCTGCAGCCCCGCTGTCTTCTTTTTGCCGGAATTCCTCACTGGCTGTGACGTCCCAGATCCCTTCCCTTAGGCCGCTGATTGGCCTCAGGGCTCACGTGACGTCACAGGTAGTCATGTGCAGGGGGAACTTCAGCTGGAAGAAAACAACAGAACTGCAGGACCGAACCGCGCTGGGAGACACTGGGGACAGGAAAGAAAGTTTGGGGGTTTTTTTTGTTTTGTTTTTTTTCACCTGCCACGGCGTAATTTAAAAAAAAAAATGAAGGAGCTACTGTATGGAGTATAAGCGCCACAGTGGCCCCCACCCAGTATTATAAGCTCCACAGTGGCCCCCACCCAGTATTATAAGCTCCACAGTGGCCCCCACACAGTATTATATGCTCCACAGTGCCCCCCACCCAGTATTATAAGCTCCACAGTGGCCCCCACCCAGTATTATATGCTCTACAGTGGCCCCCACCCAGTATTATAAGCTCTACAGTGGCCCCCACCCAGTATTATATGCTCTCTACAGGGGCCCCCATCCAGTATTATAAGCTCCACAGTGGCCCCCACACAGTATTATATACTCCCCACAGTGGCCCCCACCCAGTATTATATACTCCCCACAGTGGCCCCCACCCAGTATTATATACTCCCCACAGTGGCCCCCACCCAGTATTATATACTCCCCACAGTGGCCCCCACCCAGTATTATATACTCCCCACAGTGGCCCACTCCCAGTATTATATACTCCCCACAGTGGCCCCCACACAGTATTATATACTCCCCACAGGGCCCCCACCCAGTATTATAAGCTCCACAGTGGCCCCCACCCAGTATTATATACTCCCCACAGTGGCCCCCACACAGTATTATATACTCCCCACAGTGGCCCCCTACCCAGTATTATAAGCTCCACAGTGGCCCCCACCCGGTATTATAAGCTCTACAGTGGCCCCCACCCAGTATTATATGCTCTCTACAGTGGCCCTCACCCAGTATTATATGCTCTCTACAGTGGCCCCCACCCAGTATTATATGCTCTCTACAGTGGCCCCCACCCAGTATTATATGCTCTCTACAGGGGCCCCCACCCAGTATTATATACTCCCCACAGTGGCCCCCACACAGTATTATATACTCCCCACAGTGGCCCCCACCCAGTATTATATACTCCCCACAGTGGCCCCCACCCAGTATTATATGCCCCCCACAGTGGCCCCCACCCAGTATTATATACTCCCCACAGTGGCCCCCACCCAGTATTATATGCCCCCCACAGTGGCCCCCACCAAGTATTATATACTCCCCACAGTGGCCCCCACACAGTATTATATACTCCCCACAGTGGCCCCCACCCAGTATTATATGCTTTCTACAGGGGCCCCCACCCAGTATTATATGCTCTACAGTGGCCCCCACCCAGTATTATATGCTCTCTACAGGGGCCCCCACCCAGTATTATATGTGCCCAATAGCCCCCCTCCCGCTTCGGTGCTATTATTATACTGTGGGGTCTCCACAGACCCCAGAGTATAATAATCGGAGGCCCAGGGGAAGTGATTAAAAATAACAAACATTCATACTCACCTTGCTTTACCTTTCCTTGGCATCCTCGCTCCATCCTGCCGTCTTCAGCGTCTTCAGGCCCTTTTCCGACGTCGCTGCTGAGGCCTGTGATTGGGCCTCAGCGGTCACGTGGGGGCGCACTGACGTCATTACGCGGCCGCGCCCCATGTGACCGCTGGGGCCTAATCACAGGCCTCAGTGATGACGGAGGAGCGCCGGAGAAGACGCTGCGTCCAGGAGAGGTGAGAATATGTATTTATTATTTTCAGTCACCTCCCCTGGGCTGGCATGTATTGGAAAGGGGCCTCCAATATGCCAGGACTCCTTTCCAATAATAGTATGTATAGCGGTCGGGGAACCAGGCTTTCCCCCGACCGCTATCATAATGGTCCGGGGCCCGGCCATCTCCAGCTGGCCGTGGGTCCCATACCTCGCTGAGCCCGGTCAGGGGCCCGATCGGGATGGTCAGGATCCCGATCGGGCCCCCATGAGGTGAGGACTAATAGTCGGGGCTCGGGGCCCACCGGTGGATTCACCGGTTCCCCGGTGGGCCAGTCCGACCCTGAGCAGTACTGTGACCTGGCAATTCAGAGTTTTGATCATTGAAAAAAATACTGTAGTAACATTAAACAGGTCTATATTTCTTTTAAACAAATACTGCAGAGCACATTTCTATGAGATATAGTACAATATACATGCAAATATATATATTTTCAGCACAGCACCTAATACAAGTAGAAGTCAATTGTTTGCAATTTCCATGACTGATTCAATGTCTGGAACAACCTCTAGGACTTCCGGGTAGAGAGATATCAATATCCAAATGCTTGCTTCGGCACCAAATAAACATCATCTTTGTTCATCATGTTTAAAAAATAGAAGAGTACTCAGCAGGCACCACTGTAGGGGCTAATTTTAACAGTATACACAATATAGGCTATAGGCTTGTCACATCCTGTATTTGCATTAGGTTTTAAATACTTTTACAGTGTCGTCACTGTATCAAATCAAATTTTAAAAAAATTGTCTACCACCCCATTTCCAAAGATTTTGGTGCCATTATTTTTGACTACTAATGCAACAGTACTGTCAAGTGGTCGGTCTTGCTAGGTACTAGCTGCCCACTTAATAGTACACTTATGTCGGTAGCTGAATTTAATTGATATCTTTAGAATGGGGATGCTAAAAAAAATAAAAACACCTATGATTTAGCTAAATTTATCCTATTGGAAAAAAAAAATTGCATGTGTAAAAGCTTTGTTTATCTGTCAGTTAGTAATTAATAACACCCACTTTGGGAAAAGGTGGAAATGTTTCTTGTAGTTGGTTAACATACAGTCATGGCCAAAAGTTTTGAGAATGATACAAATATTAATTTTTACAAAGTCTACTGCTTCAGTTTTTCTAATGGCAATTTGCATATACTCCAGAATGTTATAAAGAGTGATCAGCTTAACAGCAATTACTTGCAAAGTCAATATTTGCCTAGAAAATGAACTTTATCCCCCAAAACACATTTCAACATCATTGCAGCCCTGCCTTAAAAGGACCACCTAACATCGTTTCAGTGATTGCTCCATTAACACAGGTGTGGGTGTTGATGAGGACAGGGCTGGAGATCAATCTGTCATGATTAAGTAAGAATGACACCACTGGACACTTTAAAAGGAGGCTGGTGCTTGCCATCATTGTTTCTCTTCTGTTAACCATGGTTATCTCTAAAGAAACACGTGCAGTCATCATTGCACTGCACAAAAATGGCCTAACTGGGAAGAGTATTGCAGGTAGAAAGATTGCACCTCAGTCAACAATCTATCGTATCATCAAGAACTTCAAGGAGAGAGGTTCCTTTGGTGCCAAAAAGGCTCCAGGGCGCCCAAGAAAGACCAGCAAGCGGCAGGACCGTCTCTTAAAAGTGTTTCAGCTGCGGGATCGGGCTACCAGCAGTGCAGAGCTTGCTGAGGAATGGCAGCAGGCAGGTGTGAGTGCATCTGCACGCACTGTGAGGCGGAGACTCTTGGAGCAAGGCCTGGTCTCAAGGAGGGCAGCAAAGAAGCCACTTCTCTCCAGAAAAAACATCAGGGACAGACTGATATTCTGCAAAAGGTACAGGGAGTGGACTGCTGAGGACTGGGGTAAAGTCATTTTCTCTGATGAATCCCCTTTTCGATTGTTTGGAACATCTGGAAAACAGCTTATTCGGAGAAGAAGAGGTGAGCGCTACCACCAGTCTTGTCTCATGCCAACTGTAAAGCATCCTGAAACCATTCATGTGTGGGGTTGCTTCTCAGCCAAGGGAATCGGCTCTCTCACAGTCTTGCCTAAAAACACAGCCATGAATAAAGAATGGTACCAGAATGTCCTCCAAGAGCAACTTCTCCCAACCGTCCAAGAGCAGTTTGGCGCTCAACAATGCCTTTTCCAGCATGATGGAGCACCTTGCCATAAAGCAAAGGTGATAACTAAATGGCTCAGGGAACAAAACATAGAGATTTTGGGTCCATGGCCTGGAAACTCCCCAGATCTTAATCCCATTGAGAACTTGTGGTCAATCATCAAGAGACGGGTGGACAAACAAAAAACAACAAATTCAGACAAAATTAAAGCATTGATTCTGCAAGAATGGACTGCTATCAGTCAGGATTTGGTCCAGAAGTTGATTGAGAGCATGCCAGGGAGAATTGCAGAGGTCCTGAAGAAGAAGGGTCAACACTGCAAATATTGACTTGCTGCATTAACTCATTCTAACTGTCAATATAAGCTTCTATTACTCATAATATGAATGCAATTATATTTCTGTATGTGATAAAAACATCTGACAAACACACATAAAAACCAGAGGGCAGCAGATCATGTGAAAATATAATATTTGTGTCATTCTCAAAACTTTTGGCCTTGACTGTACAGTGCCTTGCAAAAGTATTCATACTCCTTAAACTTTTTCACCTTACAACAAAAGTATTCAGGCCCCTATATCAATACTTTGTAGAGCCACCTTTCGCTGCAATTACAGCTGCAAGTCTTTTGGGGTATGTCTCTACCAGCTTTGCTCATCTAGAGACTGAGATTTTTGCCCATTCTTCATTACAAAATAGCTCAAGCTCAGTCAGATTGGATGGAAAGCATCTGTGACCAGCAATTTTCATGCATTGCCACAGATACTCAATGGGATTTAGGTCTGGACTTTGGCTGGGCCATTCTAACACATGAATATTCTTTGATCTAAACCATTCCACTGTAGCTCTAGCTGTATGTTTAGGGTCATTGTCTTGCTGGAAGGTGAACCTCCTTCCCAGTCTCAAGACTTTTGCAGCCTCCAACAGATTTTCGTCCAGGATTGCCCTGTATTTAGCTCTATCCATCTTCGTATCAACTCTGACCAATTTCCCTGTCCCTGCTGAAGAAAAGCATCCCCACAGCATGATGCTGCCACCACCATGTTTCACAGTGGGAATGGTGTGTTCAGGGTGATGAGCAGTGTTACTTTTCCACCACACATAGTGCTTTCCATTTAGGTCAAAAAGTTTTCATCTGATGAGAGCACCGTCTTCCACATGTTTGCTGTGTCCCCTATATGGCTTGTGGAAAACTGCAAACTGCACTTCTTATGTCTTTCTTTCAACAATTGTTTTCTTTTTGCCACTCTTCCATAAAGGCCTGATTTATAGTTGTCCTGTGGATAGATTCTCTCACCTGATCTGTGGATTTCTGCAGCTCCTCCAGAGAGACCATGGGCCTCTTGGCTGCTTCTCTAACCAGTGCTCTCCTTGCTCGATCTGTCAGTTTACTGTAGGTGGACGGTCATATCTTGGTAGGTTTGCAGTTGTAGAATACTTTTTCCATTTTTATATGATGGATTGAACAGTTCTCCTTGGGATGTCCAAAGCTTGGGATATGTTTTTATAACCTAAACCTGCTTTAAACTTCTCCACAACTTGGGGGGCGTGGCTAGCCGGAGAAGCGACAGGACGTACATTTTCCAGCTCCTATTAGTCACATTTGCGATCCACCACATATCACCCTAATCCTGCACATTCTGGATCCTTTACTCACCCAAGGGCTTTCCCCTAAGCTCTAGTAAGCTGATCTTGGGTGTTAAAGCTGCTTTTCTGGCCTTTCTACAGTGGCTCAGAGTCGGGGCCTACCTGCGCCTTCCTCCAGACCCACCATTTTCTCCGCACCCCGGCCATCGGGACGAGCATCTCCTGCACCGCGGACCTCCGCATCCTCCTCTGCCTCCGCTGACGTTGCTTTCTGCGGGACCAGGGAGTGACAGAGGCGGCAGCCCTGCGCGGTGCTGGTTGCCGCGCGGGGCGACAGAGCGGCGGCTGTTGAGGGCAGCGGTTACTGCACTGAGGCCTACAGCGGGGGACAGCACAGCGCTCCCAACCAGAAGAGGGGTCCTATATTCCTGAGCAACGCTGCACATCCCAGATCCTGGACGCAGACCTCGGACACAAGGTACACTGCAGGCAGCGCGGGCAGGGGGAGTGCTGGGATCCCTTACATACATCAGGGAGACTCAAAACGAGGCCCGATTAGCGGCAAAGCAGTGCCTGTACTGTGACCCTATCCTGGGTATCTCCACTCATACAAAATATAGGCCTTACCTGACCTATCGCTTTGGCCCCAGGGCAGCCAGAACCGGGCCCTGTACAGACGTAGTCTATCCCTCCAACCTACGAATAATCAGGCCCTGAGCGGACCCTCACTCCTGCCCTACTAGTCTTGTGCAGGCCTGCATCTCCACCTCAGCTCAGCAACCCCTAATTGGCCTCCACACATACAGCTCTAGCTGAAACTCCACTGAGCTGCAGCTCAATTTTTCCCCACAGAATTCTCGTAAGTACCTCTCCCCTTGGGTGATGGCGACTTAGTTCTGGGGATCCAGTGCACCCTAAGCGACTCTTAGCGACAAACAGCCTGTCTGAAAATATCTGCCCTTTAAACGCTGAATTGCGGGAGACAAATATCTGGCAACATGGTGAAGGGTAGGAAATCCGTCAAGAAACCTGATAATAACCCGACTAACTACTTTGAGTGGGACCGTGGCGTGGAGGGAGAACCGGGACCTACACTTGACGACCATACAGAGCGCACACTCTCAACGCCTACGACTGCCATAATCACAGCGACATTTGTAGAGGGGGAAGGCCTTAACCACACCAAAGCTCTAATGGATCCTCTTCTACCTCCAACCCCTGACGATATCCGATCAGCAGCACCACAAATCCATTATACATCCACTCAATCCAGCAAGGAGCAGACCTCCCCCTTACGACACTCACCATCTCCGAGTACCAGTCCGCTCAAACAAAAACCTCGTCTGGAACTCCCTGGAGACCTAACCTACTCTGAAGACCAACCCTCCTCCGAGACCTTTCCATCCACTCAAATGACTGGCCTAGACGGCTTCCCGACCACTAGTGGTCCCGCCTCTGAACATACTCTGAGAGATATGCTTCTGGCCTTCCGCAGTTCCCTTCAGGTGGATTTTTCACAATTGCTTCAGCCTCTTCAGTCCTCGGTCAACGCACTAGATGGACGAGTAACACATATTGAAACCAAAATGGGCGATTTCGCTGCATCGCACAACAAAATCATCGATGCACACAATGACCTTGAAGACGAGGTTGAGAATCTCAAAGCCAAAGTGGCTGACATGGAGGACCGGTCCCGCAGGAACAACATCAAATTCAGAGGTATTTCAGAACAGGTCCAAACAGCTGATCTGCTTCCATACCTACAGGATTATGTCCGATTTCTACTACCTGACTCTACTAATACGGATATCATCATTGACAGAGCACATAGGCTTCCTCGCCCCAGACATCTGGGAGACGAGATCCCGAGAGACGTCTTGGCGAGATTCCACTTCTTCCATATAAAAGAAAGATTACTAGAAGCTGCTCATAAGCAGAAATCTTGGCCTCCCAAATTCAAAGAGGTGCAGTTATACACGGACCTCTCAGCTATGACCCTTCGCCTCCGCAGAGACTTACTCCCGGTCACAACAACACTCCGCAAAAACAAGATCCAATATAGATGGGGGTTTCCTGTGAAATTGATTGTCGTTAAAGACGGGACCACCTTCACCATCCATAACTTGAATCAAGGCAAAGCGTTATTATCGACTTGGAGAATGCCAATCTCTCTTCCTCAAGAGGCGGCAGGTCCCTCTCCTCCCTCAGCTACAGGGCGTAGATCTCCCACAAACCGCAAATGATATTCTAGGATGGCTATCCCTATCCACTCAGGTGCACAACCCCCTTTGCTCTAGTGGCTTAACCGGCAAGCCTATAACCAATACCCCCACATATACAGTAAAGCTGTATTCGTCTTTGAACTGTTTGTTCATCTGTTTTTATCTATTGAACTTCTTACTTGCGAAACTGCCTACTCGTCTTCTGCAGATTCAACATCCCCACGACGTCCATACTCTTAAGTGACACTATGGTGATCAAGTTGGCCTCTCTCAACGTCCAAGGCCTAAACAGTCCACAGAAGCGAACGTATATCTGGAAGGAGGCTCTCTCACTCTCCGCGGATGTTTTCTGCGCACAAGAAACCCACCTTCTACAAAAAGACGCCTTCAGGGTAAAACACCCATCCTTCCCTATAATCTGCCACGCACACCACCGATCTAAAAAACGGGGAGTCCTTGTCGCTTTTAGAGACTCAGTGGCATTTTCCTTAACGGCACAAAAAGCGGACCCCCAAGGCAGATTCCTCATAATTGTTTGCCTCCTCAATAACATCCCCTATACAATAGTCAACATATACGCTCCACAGCGAAAGACCCTGGCGTTTTTACACAAAGTCCGAAGACACATTCAAGAAATCCAACAGGGTGCGTTAATAATTTGTGGAGACTTCAATAACATAGTGGATCCCTCTCTGGATTCTACCAACGCCAACAGAGACAACACTTCCTGCCTGCTCCAATTTCCGAACACTGAAAATCTTTATGATATCTGGCGCACACATCATGCGGGCGAAAGGGACTATACCTATTTCTCAGCAGTACACGGTTCTTACTCTCGCATTGATATGTTCATGGTAGACCTTCATACCCTGATGAGCTCTAAAACATCCACGATTGAATCAATCACATGGTCAGACCACGCAGCCATCACTGTCACCATAGAAGAAAAGATTCCACCTTCTGCTGCTAGACTCTGGAGAAACAATACATACCTAATGAGTCACCTTACTTATCGCCCGATAATAGAAAAAGACCTCCAGGATTTTTTTCCAGACCAACTCCATATCTACAGAGGATCCCTACACTCTCTGGAACGCTCACAAAGCGTACATTCGTGGCACACTTATAAAAATCGCACATAGAAACAAGAAAGAACGCCAGAAAGCGATTACGGTAGCAATGTCAACACTTCGCACTTTAGAAGCCGCGAAAAAAACCAATCCGAACCCGAATACTTCTGAACAGCTCACCCAGGCTAGACAGCAACTGCGTCTCCTTCTTTTGCAAGATTACGAAAAGGCGTTAAAACGATCTAAAGCGCGATTTTACTCCCAAAGCAACAAAGCCGGCAGACTACTGGCTAGACAACTTCGGGCAAGGGTAGTTAAATCGCGGATTCCATACATCAAGCACCCTGTCACTAAAGTACATTTAACAGACCCAAGAGACATCGCCAACTCTTTTAAGGACTACTACGCACAGTTGTATAATCTACAGGAACACACCCCTCTTCCACCTGACCATTCCACCTTGGTATCCGGCTTCTTAAACAACTTAAAGTTATCAGGCCTGACAGATGAACATCTCTTGGCCCTAAACACCCCTATTACTCTTCCAGAAGTCCTACAAACCATAAAGTCCTTACCTAAGGGTAAGTCCCCAGGTCCAGATGGTTTCTCCAACGAATATTTAATCTATTTCCAGCAAATTCTTGCTCCATCTCTCCTGAATTTCTTCAACCATGCCATGTCGGGTGCACCGCTTCTGCGCGAATCGCTGGCGGCATTAATTGTCACCCTTCCTAAACCCGGTAAATCAGCAGATGTCCCACAAAATTTCAGGCCAATCTCGCTGCTAAATTCGGACTTCAAGCTTTATGCGAAGATCCTAGCAGCACGGCTAGCTCCCATTCTTCCAGACTTAATTGGCACAGACCAAGTGGGCTTCGTAAAAGGCCGCCAAGCCTCAGACAACACCAGACGTGTCCTACATTTGGTAGATCACCTGGAACGCAACAAGACCCCATCCCTAATGGTCGCCTTAGATGCTGAGAAGGCGTTTGACCGGATCAACTGGGCATTCGCTTTCTCCGTCCTACAGAAACTGCGATTCTCTGGCCCTATCCTCACTGCTATCTCAAACCTATACTCATCCCCATCGGCCAGAGTGTTTACTAACAGCACACTGTCGGACAGCTTTGATATCAAGAATGGAACGAGGCAGGGGTGCCCTCTCTCTCCATTGATCTTTATTCTCACCATTGAACCATTGGCACAAGCCCTGAGACAAAACGACAGAGTCCAGGGAGTGGACATAGAGGGTTCCTCTCATCTCATCTCCCTCTACGCTGATAATATCATATTGTCCTTAACCTACCCAGAAACATCTCTACCAGCTGCTGTCGAAACTCTCAGAGATTATGGGGCTCTCTCTTTTTATAAACTCAACGAAGCCAAAACACAAATTCTCCCCCTGAACGTTCCCATGCCTCTTTTGGAACATCTCAAAGAGAGGTTTCCCTACGACTGGAAATCGACAGATCTGGACTACTTGGGAATAAGGATCACTCCCTACATCGCACAGGTGGCCAAAGCAAACTATATGCCTCGGCTGACGGATCTGGAGAGAGAGTGTCGATCCTATTCAGGACTCACCCTGTCATGGCTAGGTAGGGTATCTGCCTTTCAAATGATGCTGCTCCCAAAACTATTATACTTATTTAGAACTATACCCGTAGCACCCCCCCTTACGTTCCTCCAGAAAATTAACGCTATGCTCAACAAACTTATCTGGAACTCCAAAAGCCGAGACTCCCATCTTCTATCCTGCACAGAAAACGGGGAGTGGGAGGCTTGGGAATACCAAACATATATGATTACTACATGGCCTCACATCTTTCTACTCTAAAGGACTGGTGGCATAACAACGCCCATAAATCCTGGATCACCATTGAGTCTCGTATGATACCACATCACAGTCTCAAATCTTGGCTCTTATACTCCCTCTGGACGGATGTGGTACCCTCTCTCACGTCTCCAATTCTACAACATCTCATAGACAGCTGGCGACATATCCATCACTCTACAGGCAAGACGCAGATACTACACATCAAGCAGGCCCCAATTGAATTCTTAGAACTAACAATCCTGGATCTCAACTTATCCATCTGGAAATCATCAGGTATCACCTCTATTTCAATGATGTGGAGTGAGGACTCATTGATACCATTCCCATCGCTACAATCCACCTTCTCCCTACCCTCCACTTGCCTCTTTACATATCTGAGAATCAAGCACTTTCTCACCTCCAACTGCAATAAACAAGTAATATACAATAAATCTCTGTTGGACCTCCTCAAAATTCCAAATCCGGCTACAAAAATTCTCAGCTCCATCTACAATACTATAGGATCTAAAGATCATCTGGTCAAATCTACCCCACTACTTAGTTGGGAAATGCATCTTCAGCAGAAATACTCGGTTATACAATGACAGAAAGCCATGACCTTCACGAAAAAGACCTTCCGGTGCACGACCCACTATGAAACAACTGTCAAAATTCTCCTCCACTGGTACTATACTCCAGAGCGACTTCACCGAATTTATCCGCAGACCTCAAACTTCTGCTGGAGGGGATGTGGCGAGAAAGGAACACTACTGCATTTACTGTGGATGTGCCCCCGAGTGGTGCTGTACTGGCAAGACGTCTTCCGATGGATTTCTTCACTAGTGGGATTCTTCATACCTCCCTCACCAGCTTTAGCACTACTATTTCTGCAGATCGACTCTTTCCCAGCAACACATAGAGTGTTGATTGGCCACGCCTTGTTATCAGCGTCATTGGCTCTACTACGCAACTGGAAATCAGCCACTATTCCGACTAGAGGAGAGCTAGTGAACATGGTGGAGCAGACCTACCAATATGAGAAGATTCTCTCCCATGGAGTTCTTGGGGATAACCACTTCCAAAAGAACTGGTTTCCATGGACACTGAAGGCTCATACACATCTGCCGTAACCCGGCTGTGCCGCACTTGGAAGATCAAAACTTAATAATTATTGTCACCTTTTGTTGCTTTATACTTGTACGCACTTGTTTCTTTAACTCTAGAGACTCTCGAACTCTTAGATAACTATATGTTTATTTGACTTCTAGCTACTTCTAGCGCTTACATGATAATACCTTTTTTTTTTTTTTTTTTTTTTTTTTGAATGTTGTTGTTTGACCTGTTAAAAAATCTCAATAAAACTGATTGAAATTAAACTTCTCCACAACTTTATCTCTGACCTGTCTGGTGAGTTCCTTGGTCTTCATGATGCTGTTTGTTCACTAGTGTTCTCTAACAAGCCACTGAGGCCATCACAGAACAGGTGTAGTTGTACTGAGACTAAATTACACAAAACTGGACTCTATTAACTAATTAAGTGACTTCTGAAGGCAATTGATTGCACTAGATTTTATTTAGGGGTATCTGAGTATAGGGGGCTGAATACTTTTGCACATCACACTTTTCAGATTTTTACTTGATTAAAATTTTGAAAACCGTGTATCATTTTCATTCCACTTCACAATTATGTTCTACTTTGTGTTGACTGTCACTTAAAATCTCAATAAAATGCATTTTATTGTAGGGTGACAAAATGTGAAAAAGTTCAAGGGGTATGAATACTTTTGCAAAGCACTGTATATTAAATTATATTCCAATTACAGTATTGGTGGTGGTAAAGACTTATAGGTGATAGCTGGTAGCACAAAAGCACACTCTCGGTGGAAATCAAAAGGAAGAAAGTGTGCTCCAATTGTAGCAGGAGTTAATGTATATGATCATTTCACATACTCTTTGTCAGTGGTAAAATAGTGTAGAAAAATCATCATTGGTAAGGCTTTAGGTTTGGTCTAGGCTTTGCCTAGGTGATGTAATAAAGTTAAGAAAGAAGAGGGCCAGTGGGGATTTGATCAAGCCCCTTTAGTCTGGCTCAAATTTTATGCAGACTTTTCTGAAAAAATCGGGAGGCATGGGTGCTTAGTAGAAGGAGGTGTGGTCTGCAGTAGTCTGGGATATTCACTAGAATTTATTCCAGCTGGTGTAAATTATAGATGGCCAGAGATGCAACTGATCAGGGGCGTAGATACCGGGGTAGCAGTGGTAGCAGCTGCCACAGGGCCCGGGATGTTCGGGCTTTTTTTTTTTTTTTTAATAGGCCTCAACGGGCCCTATTTACTTAACAATCCCCGCTCCTGCCCATGGCCACCTGTGCTTCCCATTCTGCGGAGGTGAATGTGAGCAGGAGTGGGGATCGGTAAGTGAGGCCGCGGGCTGCGAACCCCACAAACACTGCTATCATTATACTCTGGGGTCTTTTCAGACCTCCGAGTATAATGATGGGAGGGCCAGAGGAGGTGAGGGAATATAAAAAACAATGTTACTTACCTCTCCTACGCTCCGCAGGCTTCGGGCCTGTTTGGTGACATCATGTGGGCGGGGCCTGCATCATTATGCGTCACGATGCCGGCCCGACTCACGCGAGATCTGGTCTAACATTGAAGATGGCCAAAGTAGTGGGGAGTGCGCCGGAGCCAGGGAGAGGTAGGTAACATTGTTTTTTGTTTGTATCCTCTCCTGGGTCTCCGATCATTATACTCTGGGGTCTGAAAAGACCCCAGAGTATAATAGTTGTTCATGGGTGGTCCACAATGGGGCATAATACTGTGTGCAGGGGCCACTGTGGGGCATAATACTGTGTGCAGGGGCCACAATGAGGCATAATACTGTGTGCAGGGGCCACTATTGGATATAATACTGTGTGCAGGGGCCACTATGGGGCGTAATACTGTGTACAGGGGCCACTATGGGGCATAATAGTGTGCGCAGGAATGCAGTTTGTGCAGGGGGGATTGGAGGGGGGCGGTCTGGGGGGGTTTGGGGGCGGCGGCGGTTCGGGGGGGGGGCCATGTCAAATGTTCACCTTGGGGCCCAACCATTCCTAGTTATGCCACTGCAACTGATATATTAGATGTATCTCACTCTTTCAGAAAATAGGTGAAATACCTTTGTTGAGTGGATCATGCTAAAATGCAATGGCTTTCTTAAAGGCATGGAGCTTGATAGAGAGACAAAACACTGCCAGGTAGCAGCAGTGAAGGCATCCCGAGTGTTCACACGGCGGAAAATGAAAATCATTTCCCGACATCGGAATTTTCGCCGCAGTCTGCCGCGACGGGATGTCGATGTAGTACATCAGCATTCCGTCGCGGCATCCTGCTCCTGATTAGGCCCGGATGAATGGGCCTAATCAGGAGGGGGTCTCGAGCCGCAGACACCGTTGGCGGAATCCACGGCAAGATTGAGCTGGACGCTTTTTTTTCCGTGTCCTGCTGCGATCTCTGCCTCCCATTGAAAACAATGGGAGGCGGATTCGGGAGGAATCTGCTCTGTATTCGGGGGCAGAATCCGCCCCCAAATCCGCAGCAAATTCCTCCTTGTGAATACACTGAAGGATGTGTTCACACAGTGGAAAATGAAAATAATTTTCCGCCACCGGAATTTTCGCCGCGGTCTGCTGCGACGGGATTCCGATGCAGTGCATCAGCATTCCGTCGCGGCATCCCGTTTCTGATTAGGCCCGGATGAATTAGGGGCCTAATTAGGAGGGGAGTCTCGAGCCGCGGAAACCACGGGCGGAATCCGCCTGAAGATAGGTCATGTCGCTTTTTTTTTCCCGCTAGCGGAAAAAAACCGCTAGAGGAAAAAGCCACTACTGACTCCAATTGAAATGAATGGGAGGCGTTTTTTCAGGCGGATTTTGAGGTGGATTCTGCGTCAAAATCCACTGGCAAAAAACTCTGTGTGAACACAGCCTAATAAGCTGAGAAAGATCTGAGTGCAATGTGGCAATGACTGGAGGTGTGTGTTTTCTGGAATAATACTTGTTTGTTTGTTGTCTGCATAATTTGTCTCTTGGAATAGTTTAAGGTTTATAGTTAAGAGTATATCTATCTATAGATCAATCCTATCATCTAATTTCCCTTAATGAATGAATTTGGTGGTGGGACAGCAAATGTATAATATTTTAAGGATGACACTATTCCAAATACTCTGCAGTTTTCCATGCTATATGTGACTTTAAAAAGTATTTGCCAAATGTACCCAAAAGCTATTTGTCACCAAATGCTTCTCAACACCACCAGCCCCCCCTCCCGCCACACACACACACACACACACACACACACACACACATACACAGTAAGTGTGATATAGTCAGCGCAAATTTTTAACACAAACTCCCTGCCACAGTGGATATACCAGAAGCGCAAATAATCAATAAAACCTTACCAATGTGTCTAAGTAAATGTAATTCTGGGTATTTTAAAATGTCATCATTATTCTGTGAAAGACTGATAGCAATGTGTAAGATGTGCTTTAATGCCGTTAGTGCTAGTAAAAGTGATCTAAAAACTTTTACATGTTGATAATGTGGGTGTTGGGTAACTTTGCTCCTTAAATAAATGCAGCCATAATGTTATGTATTTGTACGGGTTCCATTGTTTTATATTGCATGTTGTATAGTAAGTAGAAGTCATTTACTATGACTCAATTTAAGAGATATTTCACTTTTCTTACTGCACTTTTTATGGCATCATGAGCTAATTCCTGCACATACTCCACATTTTGTTTGTAAACTCAGGATTACTTTTGACATATTTTGTTACACAAGTATAGTGTTTTTCAAGGAAATCTTGGTCACTCGGCTAACTGGGTGCGGTTGTGATGAATGTTTGTCCCATGGGAGATAACTTATCATAACCCTACTGAAGTTCCCTGCCCAGCTAGGATCTTGCAGGATAAAAGTTTGGAAGGATCATCAGTTTTCTGTGTCAGTCAGGGCAGTGCTAAAAAACATAAAAGTGAAAGTATTTCCAGTGACATGAAATCTAAAAGGGCCAGATAACTTGTGTGAAATTAAGTATTAAGTAATTAATATATTAAGTGCATTTTATGAAATATGAATCTGTTATACTACATTACATTTTAGTAAGATGACTGCAAAGGGCCTTCTGATGTAACTTGTTGATAGATCATTATGGATCCCTTGCAGAATTCCCTTAATTAGGATTGGTATGCACAAATTTTTGTGTTATATTTCTAAATTTAAACTGAGGAATCAGTAAATGGCATATAGGAGTTTATGTAGAATATTATAACATTAGTAGACAAAAACTGTGGTGTGACCTAAAAGCCCTCTAATGAAAGCAGGAATGGAGAATACATTAAAGTGCAGAATAACGCAACATGCTGTTTCTTCTAGTATTGCATAGATACAGTGGGTACGGAAAGTATTCAGACCCCTTTAAATTTTTCACTCTTTGTTTCATTGCAGCCGTTTGCTAAAAGCAAAAAAGTTCATTTTATTTCTCATTAATGTACACTCAGCACCCCATCTTGACAGAAAAAAACCCAGAAATGTAGATATTTTTGCAAATGTATTAAAGAAAAACTGAAATATTACATGGTCATAAGTATTCAGATCCTTTGCTCAGTATTGCATTGAAGCACCCTTTTGAGCTAGTACAGCCATGAGTCTTCTTGGGAATGATGCAACAAGTTTTTCACATATGGATTTGGGGATCCTCTGCCATTCTTCCTTGCAGATCCTCTCCAGTCCCGTCAGGTTGGATGGTGAACGTTGGTGGACAGCCATTTTCAGGTCTCTCCAAAGATGCTCAATTGGGTTAAGGTCACGGCTCTGGCTGGGCCAGTCAAGAATGGTCAGAGTTGTTCCGAAGCCACTCCTTTGTTATTTTAGCTGTGTGCTTAGGGTCATTGTCTTGTTGGAAGGTGAACCTTCGGCCCAGTCTGAGATCCAGAGCACTCTGGAAGAGGTTTTCTTCCAGGATATCTCTGTATTTGGCCGCATTCATCTTTCCTTCAATTGCAACCAGTTGTCCTTGTCCCTGAAGCTGAAAAACACCCCCATAGCATGATGCTGCCACCACCATGTTTCACTGTTGGGATTGTATTGGGCAGGTGATGAGCAGTGCCTGGTTTTCTCCACACATACCGCTTAGAACTAACGCCAAAAGGTTCAATCTTCGCCTCATCAGACCAGAGAATCTTATTTCTCATAGTCTGGGAGTCCTTCATGTGTTTTTTGGCAAACTCTATGCGGGCTTTCATAAGTCTTGCACTGAGGAGAGGCTTCCTTCGGGACACTCTGCCATAAGGCCCCGACTAGTGGAGGGCTGCAGTGACAGTTGACTGTGGAACTTTCTCCCATCTCCCTACTGCATCTCTGGAGCTCAGCCACAGTGATCTTTGGGTTCTTCTTTACCTCTCTCACCAAGGCTCTTCTCCCACGATTGCTCAGTTTGGCTGGGTCTAGGAAGAGTTCTGGTCGTCCCAAACTTCTTCCATTTAAGGATTATGGAGGCCACTGTGCTCTTAGGAACCTTGAGTGCTGCGGAAATTCTTTTGTAACCTTGGCCAGATCTGTGCCTTGCCACAATTCTGTCTCTGAGCTCCTTGGGCAGTTCCTTTGACCTCATGATTCTCATTTGCTCTGACATGCACTGTAAGCTGTGAGGTCTTATATAGACAGGTGTGTGCCTTTCCTAATCAAGTCCAATCAGTTTAATTAAACACAGCTGGACTCCAATGAAGGAGTAGAACCATCTCAAGGAGGATCAGAAGGAAATGGACTGCATGTAAGTTAAATATGAGTGTCACAGCAAAGGGTCTGAATACTTATGACCATGTGATATTTCAGTTTTTCTTTTTTAATAAATTTGCAAACATATCTACATTTCTGTTTTTTCTGTCAAGATGGGGTGCTGAGTGTACATTAATGAGAAATAAAATTAACTTTTTTGCTTTTAAAATGGCTGCAATGAAACAAAGAGTGAAAAATTTAAAGGGATCTGAATACTTTCCGTACCCATTGTATATATTCACAACCTGCACCATGTACCATGGCCTGTCCTATTTAGAATCAGAATCTGCTACGCACAGTTTTTAGAAAAACTATTGTATACATTACTGCATAATACCTGTAAAACCATGGCTTGCATGACGTTAAATCTCATAAAAGTTTTGTGACTAAAAACAGTTGTATGACTTGCTGGCAGACAACTATTTTAGAGACAACACATGTTGCCTGGTATCCCTATCCTAATTGATTTTCTGTATAAAGTCATGAGAAAAACACAATTAGGCTATGGCCCCATGTAGCGAAACGCAGAAAATAACCGCTGAGGAAAAAAATGCAGTGGAAACGCATCGCGTTTTTTTCCACAGCATTTTTCATTGCGTTTTCACAGAATTTTTCTCTGTGAACTTTCTTCCCTTATTATACCTATATGGAAAACGCCAGCATTTCCACAGGTATAATTGACATGCTGCAATTTTCTAAAACAGAGCTTTTCTGCTGCTGATTTTTTTTCTGCAATGTGTGGATGGGGTTAACCATAATCCCATTTACTTTGCAGGTTCTGTAAAACAAAGAATTTTTTGCAGCGGCGTTTCATCAGTGGCAAAAATGCTGTGTTTTCACAGTGGCAAAAACGCTTCATTTTCGCAACGTGGGGCTTCAGCCTGAGGTCAGGTCCCACGTGGCATAAACGACGCATTTGGCCACAGCTGAAACGCCACAGAAAAAAAGCGCCATTTTACAGTCTTTGCAAAGTGGATGGGATTATAGCGAATCCAATCCATACATTGCGATAAAATTTGCGAACACACTGAAATTTCCAAAACTGTCACAGGCAGTTTCCCTATAGGTATAATGGAAGCAGAAAGTCCACTGTGTTTTTTTCCCGCAGCACTTTTTTGCTGCAGCCCGCTACGTTGCGCAAACGCAGCATTTTAAAGTAATCCCATCCACACCTTGTAGAAAAATAAACGCTGCGGACAATCTGCATTTTAAAAAACCATGCATTTTGAAAAATGCAGCATGTCAATTTCTGCTGCATTTTTTTCTGCAGCATTTTTTAACTGCGTTCCGCAACGTGGAGCCTTAGCCTTGTACACTCTTTTTTAATTCTATGATTTTATGCATCAGGGTTTTCCAGGCAAAAAATAATTTTTCAAAAGAATTCTTTTAGTGCTATTAGGATGAAGTGACGTCCTTTGCTCAGAAGTTCTGGATCGGAAGACAGGTAAGTATGATGGGGTGGGGGGTTAGTATTGGTGACGTTCCATTTTTCCCCGCGGAAATTCAACGTCACCGGAAAATGCGCCTGGGGAGGTCACATAACCGCCCCGGTGATCTGGGTAATTATCGATTTTTGGTACAGAAAGTCATTTAGAATTTATAAAGATCAATTTATCCCGGACAATCCCTTTAAGATTTTAATGGCCTATCCTTAGGAAAGGCCATAAAAACCTGATTGATGGGGGTTGACAGACAGCTTTCGCACCAATCAGCTGTGCGAAACCGGTTCCATTGCCCATCCTATACACAATACAGGATTGGAAGAAGAAAGCCCCTATATAGCATTAATACAACATCACTGCAACTCAGCTCCAGTGAGCTTTAATGAGAGCTGAGCTGCAGTACCACCACCGAGCCGCTGTACAGGGATGGAGCTTTTAGCTTCTGGCCCTGTATTGCATACATAACAGATGCCAGAACTGACTCTGTAGTGGCTGCTGTCAGCCCCCCACCGATTAGGTATATATGGCCTATCCAAATTGTTTGGACAGTCTGGACAAGCATCGGGTCTTATGCCGGCAGAAGTCCTCACCACAATGACTGGCCTCAGTGGCCTAAGGAAAGGAACCGGTGACATATGAGAGTTACATCACTGGCTCCTTCCCTTTTCCATTCAGCAGTCACGTGCGCTGAGGACTTCCACCGACACAAGCACTTGACCAGATTACGGCAGGGACAGGCCATCTGACTTTTTATGTTTCACCTTCTCCAGCCTCCTTCGCAAGAGCTGTAATTCCTGGACAACCCCTTTAGGCTGTACTGCCATGTTCTTTTTAGAGAAAGTCATACTTAGCCATACTTTTTCAGTCTTTTCTAATTTTACTGTCATGGACTTAAACATTTAACATGCTAAGGCTTGATTCACATCTGCATTGGAGTCTCCATAGGAGATTCCAACGCAGATTCTGTTTAAAATTGGGGGAGAGAAAAGTCCTGCAAGGAGAACTTTTCTCTCCGCTGGTTTTATACTGAAACCGGGCGGAAACCCAGCGAACCCCATTATAGTCTATGGGGTTCATAGTTAACTGCTTTTTAAGTGAACAGGGTCTCCTTCTTTCGGGTCCCCATGCAGACCCGAACACCGGAGACCTGAACGCTAGTGTGAACTTAGCATAACAGAGGCCCTTGTGAGTCAGAGATGTAACTTTTTCGTTTTTTGAAATTTCTCAGAGCATTGGACGGTCTGACCTTGGGGTAAATTTGCAGAGTAGTCTACTCCTGGGAAGATTGTCAGTTGCCTTAAAAGTATCCTTTAAAGTGGTTGTCCAGTTTCAGCAAATAAATATAATGAAAAGTTGTACAATTTTCCAAAATACTTTCTGTATCAATCCCTCAAGGTTTTCTAGATCTCTGCTTGCTGTCATTCATTCTGCTTACTCCTAGTGGATAAAAATCAGTCCATGGTCATGTGATGGACACAGGTGCACAGCTCGTTATAGTCACAGAACAGGAATCAGAAATCTGCCTGGTAACGAGCTGTGCACCTGTGTGTCATCACATGATCATGGTGTGATTTTAATCTCCTGGAAATAAGCAGAATTATTAAAGAAAGCAGAGATCTAGAAAAGTGTACACCTTACATATTTTGGAAGCTATTACATATTTTGGATTATCTTGTTATATCTATCTATCTATATAGAGGAACTTTCATGTACTCTAAGATAGGGAATTTTATATACCATTAAAAAGTTGACTGCGCACTGAATTCAACAGCTTTGTCATTCTCTTCTCCCGTTCCAGAAATATTGTTGCTTTTAGCTTCAACTACCAATATCGCTTTACTGTCAGCGTTACAGCTCAGCATCATCACTGGGCGGTAGAGAACTCGCCCTTCACAGTATGCAAATGTTCTGTCAGGTGGGCGTTTGCCACCTCCCAGTGATAACGCTGAGTTGTAAGGTCACCTTCTCTGACAGTACAGTGATATCAGTAGCCAAAACTTACGGCATCAATATCTCTGTAATGAGGGAATATACTGACAAAGCCAAAAGTGCACTGTTGTAATGGTATGTAACATTCCCTATATCAGAGGATATTAAAGGTCCTCTTTAACCATATATCCCATCTATTTAAGGTTTTGTCGTAATTTGTGTAAACTAGATGCCGTAATCTTCTTGGTTTTCATTAATTGCACTAATGATCTCAGCCAGGGGGACTGACTGGCGTTTTCCAGTGCTAGGCAATTTTAGTTGTTGTGACTACTAATGTATGAGCTATAAAAGTTAAATGGTCACTAACTTTTCCCGCAACTCAATTCATAGAATACCCATTCCTAAAAAAACTTACAAATAAATTTCATTAAAAAATCTGATGTTTTCCCCCCTAAAAACAGTTTTGAAAGTTCTGCCACTAGGGGGCTCCTATGTTTTAAATCTGCTGTTCACTAGTGTTTCAGGAAAGGGAATCTCTCTCCTTGTGGAGAGCACCAGTGAAGGTGTGTAGAGTTCACTAGTGTTTGTTAGGTAGTACACATCCTTGACTACTGAGAAGGGAATGTAATAGGTGGGCGGGACCAGCAGCTCCTTCACACTATCTCAGACACTTATTTTCTTGGTGCAGGCTGGCATCTCTTGGGCACTGGACAAAGTGAGGTATTTTTATGAGATCTGTGTTGGTAATAACAGAGGAGCAGGGAAAAGACATGCAAATTAGTTAACTCTTCTGACTCAGAATGGGGATGTGAGGAGAGAGATGCTTGTGAAAAGATTAGCTTGTGTAGGAGCACAGGTATTATTTAGTATACACAGAACATTGCATATATAATAACTGCCCAGATAGCGCCATTACTAGCATGAAAGTATATAATCCATAAACAATTGCATGAGGCTTTGTGCACACTCCTGAGCCTTAGGATGTGTTGCTCAGTAAATTTCTGTCAGAGATCCACAATATGGTGCAAGCAAAATGTGGTGATTATCCCCAGAAAAAAGAATAAATTAACATTTTTGAAGGGTCAAACATTAACAGGGCAATGTCCCCAGGAAGCATGATTTGTAAGTTCTATCGAAAACTCAGGTACACTTTAAGTGAGCATGTGGGAAAAATTTCTAGGTCTAAAGATAAAATAACTTGAAAAGGAGCTTAATCCTGATGTGACATATTCTAGATAGGAAAGCACCAATTGCCTTCTATAATGTCTGGATTGTTTCACATAATTAAACAATATGTTCAAATGATGTGCCTTGCTTTTTCAACATCTGAGAGACTATTGGAATAGTCTTGGTAAATCAAAGATGACCTCTGGTCAAATACCACCAATGACATAGTCCAACAGCATTTTCGATGTGATTAACAAATTTTGATACATGTGGAACCATGCTGTAAGAAGTTCACCATTGATCAGGTGGTTTTGTCCTCTAAATTTGATTCCCATTTTTGCATATTGCAGTATGCTTTCATAACAATACACTGCTGTTGCCTTGGCATTGTGCTAACATACACCTGAATGCTCCAGACCAGCAAACTGCCAAAACATCTGCCTTTAAAGAGGTGTTACTTACCTTCTTAATTCCTAAGGAAGCGGTAAGAGTGTGCTTAATTTTTCACACACTGCTTCTGCATTTTGGCCTACTTTTAGTTAAATAGAATGTGATTCCGACACATGTGGAATTTTTCTGTAGCTCCCACCATTCCCAAACAAACAGTGCTGTTAGTTGTGGTGCCTGATATGCTGTTTAGTCTCTGTAGTGTCAGGAGGGTGCTGTCAGGCAGGAGCATTATTTGCAAGTACAACAGAACACCATCACCTTATATTTCATGAAAAAGAACAAATGGACAGTTACTGTGGGGTTATTCCTTGCGACGTTTCGGTCCTAACAACAGTGGACCTTTCTCAAGCAATGCCATAGTGTTATGTGCAAACTTTTATAGTATAGTACATATCAATTACAAATCAATCAATAAATACATCTCTTTGATACAAAAAATGCAAATATATCTCATCACAATAAAGTGCATACAATTCAAAGTGCATAAATGTGAAAAGTGCATACTATAGTGCAATACAATACATTAAATATATAATAAATTACAAAGAACAATATGTAAAAAAAATATTCATATCAACACAATTAACAAGTATCATATGTAAACAGTGTAAACATAATTAGTGCGGCATTGTAACAATTAGAATCACAGCAGTAAGGCATTAAACACTCACTACATATGAAAAAAACGCCGTCATGCTATACAGTGTAAACTAATGCATGTGGGACATGACCAGCCCACAATGTACCCATAACGTTATGTGTGAAGTACATATGCACAATAGAGACAAGTAGACTATAACTGGCAAGGACCTGTCAGTCTCATAGAATTCCAAATCTAAAGAACGTCATTAGTACACGCATGCGCAATAGAGGGAAATATGTCAAGACTAGTACTGGCAATACTAAGGGCTTAATAGAAAACCTAATAATATAAGTAAGTATATCCATATATATGGACAACCTATCATTAGAAATATGTAATAAATACAAAAGGCTATATCAGAGAAGGCTAGTGCGAATAAATAACAATATAATAGAAAAAAAAAAAAAAATAATAATAATAAATTATAAATAATCAATCACAAGAAAATAATAAACAATCAGGCATAATGTTAAGGTCAATATCCCACTGGTACGTCAACCCATCCACGATCAGCGCACCCAATGGTACAGACCCACATTTGAAAGTCTTTTATAGTATTGAAACTTCAACCAGATGCAGTGTCTTTCTCATACCCTCAACAAGGGCATGAGACCAACACCCAAGGGAATGCCAAAGATTGTCCATGTAGAATACCACGGACTCCCGCAAGGCAAAACTACCCGTAATATCTTCTTTGGGAAGAAAACATTTGAGCCAAAGTCAGGAGTGGCTAGATAAGGAGTGGAAAATATAAAGGAATCGCTTAGACGTTTCCCTTCTGTTTAAACCCTTCCCACACCATGACATAACAGAACATCATGGGAATATGTGCCTTAATGTACCATGATGTGCTATTACGACATGGTAATGTCACCCACTCAGAAACTGAGCGGGTGTCATCAGGAGCGGGTGTCAGCTGTAACAAACAGCTGACACCCGCAGCCAGAGCTGAGCTCCGATCGCGGGTTTTAACCCTTAAGATGCCAAAAAAATTTAACATGTATAAAAAAATAAATAAATAACCCTCCAATACAATGCCACTTTTCCCATATACTGTACAGTATAAAACAATGTACAAACACAAAACACAGCACACATTTGGTATTGCTGCAACCATAACAAACTGTACAAAAAAACTAAATCATTAGTTAACCCGCACGGTGAACGCCGTATTTTTTTTTCAATCCCCCCCAAGAAAGAGTTAGTAAAATTTTGTCAATAAGCTATAGACACTCCAAAATGATGAATGCATCTTTCCCGCAAAAACAAACCCTCATATGGCTACATTTTCAGAAAAAAAAAAATAAAAAATCGCCAAATAATTAGAACAAAACTGGCTGTGACAGGAAGGGAATATAATAAGCTGTGCAAGCGTATATCGGGGTACACCTCAGATTTAAAACACAGTAATCCTTCCCTTCTGACCCCTGCTATATGCCCAACAACAGTTTACACCCACATATACAACTTTTTTGTATCCGGCATATCTCACTTAAAAATTTTAGGAGTGCGTATCTCTATTGGCACAAAGTGAGGGCAACACATTGGGCACTGAAATGGCAAATTTCTTAAAAAATTTAAATTTTCACCTTGTACATTAATTTTTGGGAAGCACTTTTGACTTCAAAATGTTAATAGTAACCCTTGATAAATTCTGTGAGGTGTGCACTTTTTGAGGGTTTCCATTGTACTGGTACTTTAGAGGCTCTGCAAATGCGACATGGTACCCAAAAACTATTCCATCACAATCTCCCCTCCAATTGCCAAATAGCACTCTTTCTATTCTGAGCGCTGCCATGTACCCATACAGTAGTTTACAACCACATATAGGGTATTGCTGTGTTCAGGAGAAATTGTGTAACAAACTGTGGTGTGATTTTTCTCTTTTACCTCCTTGTGAAAATGAAAAATTTGGGGATAAAGTGGCATTTTAGTAATTTTTAATTTTCAAGTCCCAATGTTAGTAAAATCTGTGAAACAGCTGTGAGATCAAAATTCTCACTATACCCCTTGATAAATTCCTTGAGGGGTGTAGTTTGCAAATGGAGTGACTTTTGGGTGGGATTCCACTGTATTGGTACTTTACGGGCTCTGCAAATGAGACATGGCACCTGAAAACTATTCCAACAAAATCTGTTTTTCAAACAACCAGGATCATTCCTTCCCTTTGGCATGTGCCCAAACATCAGGTTACATCCACATGTGGGGTATTTCTTGGCTCGGGAGAAATTGTAGAACAAATTTATAGATGCATTTTCAACTTTAACCCCTTGTGAATGTGTAAATTTTAGGGCTAAATGAATGTATTATTGGAAAAAAATGAAATATCATCTCCATATTGTTTTAATTCTCGTAAAATGCTTAAAGGGTTACTAAATCTTCCAGGTATTTTGAATTATATAAGGGGAGCAGTTTTTAAAACGGGGTGATTAGGGGGGTTTCTAATATATAGGCTTTTAAAATCCCCTTGAATACTGAAGTAGTCCCTAACAAATGGGTTTAGGAAATTTTCTTGTAAATTTGGAAAATCTCTGTTAGAATTGTAAGCTATATATATGTCCAAAATAAATTGAAGGACAATTAAAAGTTGATGGCAATATAAAGCAGAGATATGGCAGATAATATTTATTAATGTATTTGGGTGGTATGACTGTCTGTCTGAAAAGCAGAGCATTTCACATTTTGAAAATTGCAAATTTTTCCAAATTTCAATCAAATTTTCTATTTTTCTTTTTAAAAATAAATGCAAAAAATATTGACCAATGTATACCAATAATATGGAGCTGAACGCTGCCTCTGATTACATGACCTGGGGCTTTTGACATCGCTGAAACCCCAGAGTCCATAAAAAGTGTCCCCGAGATCAAGTAAGTGAGTAAATACTCCCCGAACAGCCCCTTTAAAACTATATGCAAATACATTTTATTAATAATAATAATAATAATAATAATAATTGTTATTTATATAGCGCCAACATATTCCGCTGCACTGTACAATTTGTAGGGTTCAAGTACTGACAAAAAAGATACATTACAAAGAAATAGTCAATTCACACACTGGGACTGAGGGCCCTGCTCGCAAGAGCTTACAATCTATGAGGTAGAGGGGGTGACATTTTTATGGTAAACATACTGTAGGGTTAAATAAACTTCTTTGTATTTTATGTAGCACTAGGGTCATACTAGTGTCAGGCTGTCCATTGCTCTGACCCATCAACAGACTAGAACATCAGATAGGCAGACCACTAAAACAGCTGACACATAGAAAGCCCTATGGACCACTTTGACTATAATGAGGTCCGTCGGGTGTACGTTGTTTTTAAACTGAAAGTGTTAAAGGAAAAAGCCATTAATGCCGGACTTTTTTGTCCACTGATTTCAGGGGGGCACTGCGACTGAGTCCCCTAATGGAGACTCTGATGCAGATGTAAATATAGCTTAAAAGAAAACTGAGGTGCATTGGTTTCATGTTATGACAAAAGACTGATTATATGTGTTTTCCTGGTTACCTAGCTGAGATTTGTACCAAAGGTAAAAGAAACAAATTGTAAATACTGATTCCTGATATCATAAGATACATATGATGAATATGATATATTAGAAAAAGCAGACTTACAAACTAAGACAAACAGTATCACCACTTCAATGAAGTAGTGACAGTGGTGTGTTCAACCTAGCATCCTGTTTGCCTTCTTTATTGCAGCTGTACGTGAGGCTGAGCGGTTTAGGGATTTACACGCTATCATTTTCAAAACATTTTCCCGTAAGTATATTTTTACTGTAATATGGCATGGTTAGCATTCTGTAAGCATGTGATATTTACTGCACGGTAAGTGTCTTACTTTGTGGTAATGTTTTGCATGCTCTGACATACATTTGTCTCTTTTCAATATAATTTGATATTATGTATGCATTACTATTATCATATTGTTTGGTATTTTACTCTGTCTCTTGCATGTAGTATAAAAATATGTCTGTTCATGTTTGTGTCACCCAGAAGGTATTGTAGCATTGTTGTATTTTGTTAGTCATGACACAACTTTAACTATTGAAACTAAATCACACCTGACTGAAAAAGGTGAGTCCTTTGTCCCACAGTCCTAAACATCAATCTCTATGACATTTTTGTCTCTAAACCTATATACAAAGGTAAACTGTATAAGCTAAAAGTAGCCATAAACATTAGATGAATGCCTTCCAAACCTGTCAGTTTTGACAGGTATATGAAAGTATTCTGACTCTCCCCCAAGTATAGAGGGTGAAGAAGTGGCTGGCATGTTGGACTTCAACATACCCAATGAAAAGAGGTAAGCTGCAAGAGGGGCCTAGCAACGGTTTATACCCATCTCCCTGTTACAAACAGACACGTTTGGCCAAGTCAAGTTTTAGCATTATATTTGGAATTACTTACAAAACAGATCTTTCAAAACTGCAGCAGTCTTAAAGACTGTAGCACAATTACATAGTAGAACTGAAAAAAAGACATATGTCTATGAAGTTCAAGCCAGGAATTTGAAAGGATGTGGGTGAAAGGAAGGGGTATGGCTAAACTTTAGAAATTTGCTACCCTATCGTTCTGGAGGAATATTAGAACAATAAGTTTCCCACATGAGTTTTGATAAACAATAGCCAACCTGCCAGATGATTTTTTTTTTAATAGCAATTTTTTATTTGCCACTCTACAATGAGGCTCCCTCCTCATTTTGTATACATTCCTTGTGTGAATTAGTGTGAATTTGCCAAGAGGTTCATACAGTTTGGGTCTCTTTATTAGAATAATTACGTGACTAAACTATAGTTGGTTGTTGCATCGCTAATTTAAGTTGTGTCATTTCTGAGGAAGTTTCAGTGTAAACCTTAAGCATAACCGCATATAAAACTTATTTTGTGATATAATGTTAAACTCTCTTGTTCCTTTTGTAGTTGGGAATTTGTATTGTGTGCTCCTTTGTAATGCAGATGTCAGCCTTTTAACCAACTTGCTATTTAAATATATTCATTATACTGAACTGCATTGCAAAATAAACATTGAAATACAACAATTGCATTATTAAAATACTAATTTTGGAATTATTTATGAGAAATTGTATTAAAGTGGAAAGCTATGTTTTATTTCACTAATTTTCTTAATAATAATTTAATTGTACACAATGAAGCTAAATGTTTGCTTGCATTTAATCATATATCAGGGCGCAAAGCTATTCTGTGGTACTGAGTTTTTTTTCCACATTTCTCTGTCCTTTTTTAGCTGGCAACATAAAAGTAGAGACTCACAGTGATGAGGAGAATGGACGTGCCTGTGAAATGAACGGAGAAGAATGTGCAGAAGATTTACGAATGATTGATGCTGCTGGGGAGAAAATGAATGGCTCACTGAACGGACAAGGCACCAAAGCCTTAACAGGAGTTGGAGGTATTCGACTTCCTAACGGAAAACTAAAATGTGATATCTGTGGGATAATATGCATCGGCCCCAATGTGCTCATGGTACACAAAAGAAGCCACACTGGTAAGGCCTGGCATAGTTCTTTCTTTAAAGGCCGAAAAAAGTGATGCGTCATGGCATGCTACAAGTGTAGTGAATATGTGGCTTCATATAAAACAGTTGACCACTAACAGAATGTAAACTATATGCTTCCAAAACAGCTGTGACATCAGCACTGGCAAGATATTTTATAAATACAGTAAAAGAAAATTTACTGTCTCTAAAATTTTCATGATTGTCTGTGAAATATTATAATGGCAAGGCTCCTTTCTAATATTCACTATATGTTTTGCATTTTATATAATTGTTATACTAAATATAACCTTTATATAAATCTGCTAATGCTTAGAAAACTGAAGCAAAATATGTGCTTATTTCTTCTGGAACAGTTTATCTGTGCTCTTGAACAGACAAGGCACCAATTTGGGACCATATCTACCCTAGGTACAAAGCTTGTAGACTTGAAAATGAATCTATATTCAACTGTTTATTAAATTTTTAAAAAAATATTTTTTGTACAAACATGTCATAGTTGGAAGGCCTTATAGCCTACTGACATAAAAGTTTTAAGTGTAAATCTGTAGAAAATGTAAAACATCATCTACTGTCCAGACTACTTCTCTTTTACAGTTATTCATACTATATAAATGTTTAGTAGATGCCGTTCCATCACTGGTCCTACATCCTGACTCTCCATCCCAAATAGTGCGATGACCACTGTGAACAGAGAGCATTAAAGACTGTCTCCTTTTTTTTCTTTTTTGTTTTATGGGAGTTTAAAAAACAGCCAAGCCATAGAATAATCACATGCATGGCCACTTTTTCACTTCGGTTGAGGGATTTTTATTCTAGAGCTAGATGTAGTTTCTAGAGGTGGGACCCACATTTCTCAGACATTTATGGCAATCCTTTGTATATGCCAAAAATGTCTAATATGGAAATACCCCTTTAACCACTTCATGACCGGGCCATTTTCCCTGGTTCATGACCATGACCTGGTTGAAGACTTTAACATTTTTTGCATGTTTTTTTTTCTATTTTTTTAATATAATTAAAAAAAAATAAATATGGGAAACGTTTGTTTTTTGCACTTTTTCAGGTTTCTTTGTAATAGGACTAATAGTGCTAATAAAATATTTTTTTTAAAACACTTTTTCTGTATTTTTTAAATTTTTATGCAAAGGTTGGGTCCCCATAAAGGCATAATAGACCTTTGGGGGACATTTTAACATGTTTTTTTTTTTTTTTTCCTTTTTTTTTTTTTGCTAATTTTGGCTGTAACTAGGGTTGACAAATTAGCCCAGTTGTAGAAGGAAGACAGCCTCCTTGCAGTGCTGATGTTGGTCCTCTAAGACTCAGCAACTCCTGCAGTTGCCCTCATGACTGCCAGGCCGGGAGGAAGCCACATCATAATATACTGTACCTGCCTTCTCTTTGAGGAGACCAGCTGCCATTGACAACTGGCTCCCCGCTTTTGAAAGATGTCCTGCGGCTAAATCTGCAAGGATGTGCCCATACGTCATTGCAAAGATAAACAGCAGGTACCCAGACGTATATAGTCAACAGGCAGTCAGCAGATAATTAATGATGTGGCCCTATCATAAACCTGCCTATGGATCTTGTGGTGGTTTCACAATAATGATGAGTTTTGGAAATCATAAAGGGAACGACTGTTCCAAAATTTCATTTTAACAACAATTGCTTTGAATGGGTAGTTAAGCTGTGGCAAAGCATGCATACTGCTACTCCATACAACTTTTCTGCTTACGGAGGAACAGAAGCAGCTTAGTTTTTTGCTGTTTCCAACTCTTCCTAGTTGTTACTCTTCCATTAACTTAAAGAAGTTGTCACACTATTAACACATACCCTGTTTAAAGGCTAAGGAATTAGTCTCTGACCACTGGAACCTTTGGTGAACAAGACAATGCGGCCTGCAACTTCCCCTGAGTGCTCAATGTAAACCATGGGATCAGACATTTATCCCTTATCCTGCGTCAAAAGTGGGTTAATCCCCTGAATTCTTAAAATTTTTCCAGATTTTAGTTGGACAGTTCATTTTTTATTTTCTAATTAATATCTTTTTCTGTTAAAAGTAATGACATTATAATTATATAATCATGTGAGTATGATTATATAAGAAGTGCACACTTATCTCTATGTCTTATTCTTTTACAACATTGTCCATGCCACTGCTGTTTTGGAGCTCAGTATACATTGTGTATCCATTGTGGGGCCTTACATATATTTCAGCACGTGCAAAATCACATTCATATGTAATAAACGAAATTCTACTGTCTATTACATTAGAAATATCATATAGTCACATAGTTTTTAAAAGCACAAACTATGATTTGGGATGTACCTATAGTCCACTAGCAGACAACTTGTTCAGATAGTATTTTGTAATGAATAAACTTTATTAATTGGATAAACCCTTCACTTTCTTAATATAGATAGACAGATTCAAGCTTGTTTGTAGGTCTTAAACAGGTTATATATTGGTATTGTACTAATAAAAATATTCAACAGGACTAATGGTACAAAGTAAACAGAAGAATGATCCACCAAAACTAGCCGAAACCAATCAAAAAGTGTGATCAGTATTAAAACAATAACTTTTAATGCTCATGCTATAAAAATATCAATTAAGTAAATAATGCACAAAATTGGAGCCCATCGAAAACATCAATAAGACACGGTCATTTAACCAAATAACTGGCTCGGAAGCCTACCTTTTCAATAAGGAACAAGAACCGCAGTGTCTTACCATCTTGGTGCTGCAGCCAAGATTCTTGTTGTAAGTAATAAGGTCTTCAAAGTCAAGGTGACATGAGTTTCTAAAGAGGTCCCGTCCACACCATGAAGGGAGAATGTAGTTCAGGCAGGAAGCTAAAATCAACGAGGGGACTAGTTACTCACCTTGGTATGCCCTATCTAAATGTCTACTAGTCTCTCAATTTTTAACTTCGTAGCCACACGCCCTAGGTGGCTATGACTCCAAATGGAACCTCACCCTAGTAGAAAATGTCCCTGCCTAATTGATAGGAAAATTTGAATGCACAAAATTAAAATAATCTCTAGGAATGATATCCCATACCAAGATCCCAAAATGTAAAATCCTGACATGCATGTTTTGCTCACCATATGCAGAGGTCATCAGGGGATATACTACTTATGGAAGGGGATATAGGATATAGTCACAAACAAAAGATAAAACACGTCCTGTAGAAAAGTCTCATAAGCATACAACGCATCCAGCATACCGCATTCAATGCCCATCAATTGGAAGAGGGGCATTTCAATAAAATCACCCAAATCCAGACAAAATGGAGGCACTATCAAAGAGTTCATCCATGCGGGGGGTGGCTGTCGGCCACCACCAATAAAATATTTATTGCCTATTCGAAGGATAGGCTATAGATTAAAAATTTGTGGACAATCCCTTTAAAGCGTACCTCCAATTATAAAACACATGGCCTATTCGCAGGTTGATCCTGGAGAAGGAAAAAGAGTCTTATATTCACCTGTACTATTCATTTATGAAAAGTGGCAAACTTGGATGTAATAGAGTAGCTCAGCTATGTGATATGCAAGTACATATGATTTGGAGCAGGATATCTAAATAAAAATATGAGTTAATTTTTACAGTACTCCTAAGAAAGAGAATTTAAAGAGGACTTTTCATGTCCTCATCAATGTGCGGTATTATATACCGCTAGAAAGCCAACATTGGGCTGATTTCCTGATCGGCTTTCCCGATCGGCTATCCCGGTATGTGCCCTAGTGCTGGAGATATCGGTGCAGTTAATTTCAGCATATCTCCCACTATCAGAAGGGTGTCATCGCTGGGCTGTGAGGAATGCCCCCCCCACCCCGACTGTACTCTTTGCATAGCCTTGTACTGTCAGAGGGGAAGTTTCCTCACAGCCCAACGATGATGCTAAGGTGTAACGCATGCCCTTCTGACAGTGGGGAGATATTGGTTCCAAAATTAACGACACCAATATGTCCAGCACTGGGGCACATACAGCACTGTCGGCTGATGAGGACATGAAAGGTCCTCATTAAGTCCTGCTTATTCTGTTAATACAGATTGTTTGACAGCTTTCCCTGTATCAGTTTGTGTACACAGAAGGCTGTCAATCACTCTGTGTGAAAGGGATAAGCAAGACTATCAGAGGCATAGTTACTAAGTTTTAAAAAAGTCCTAAACTGTGCCAGATTTACCAAAGTGTCTAATGCTGTTTGATAAATCTGTCATATGTTTAGACTGTCTAGTCTAACTTTACACCACTTGTTAGTTGGCTTAGATTAGGACAAAAAATGCGTAGGTCATGCATACTTTCTATAACCCATTCTCTCTTTTCATACGAGTTGTAAATGTGTCTATAACACTTGATAATGTGGCTCAGGGCATATTAGACAGATTTGTGGCACAAATGATGAGAATTCTGGTGCATTTTGTTTAGTAAATGTCCCCCCTTAGTGTCTCTCCTAAGAGTCCTATTCAGATCTACTTTGCTTTTTACTCATTTGTTTGAAATCTTATGAGTTTATGCATAAATGTAGAAGCTCTGAAATTCATATTTGTATCCTGCTACCAACCGTTCATTTTGTGCATCCAAAAATTGCTAAGTTCGGCCAGCATTCATTATACAGTGCTCCTGAACACCTGAAAGGAAATCTGTCACCACGGTGAAACATATTAAACCAGCAACACAGCTAGACAGGTCAGGCTCACCTCATGAAAATTTGTGCCGCTGTTGCTGAGATATTAATTTATTTCACAATATGCAAATGAGCAATCTGGAGCACTGAGGGTGGCTCCTTTTTCCCAAACTGCTACACCACCCACTGCTCTAAAGCACTGGTGTGAACGTGAGAACACAAAGGCAGGCAAGATTTCAGTTAGCTTCCTGGCCCTGTCACTCAAAGAGGGAGGGAGGGAGGGAGGGAGGAAGGAGGGCGTATTAGAGCACCAATTTTCATATGGAAAGGTATTACATTTAGGTGAGGGTATTACATTCAGGTGAGGGTAAGTATATAAGGGTAACTTCAAACAAGAATTTTTGCAGGTGGATTTTTGAGGCAGAATCCACCTCAAAAAATGACTCCCAACTCTGCCATTCATTTCAGTGGGAGTAACACAGATTTTTTTCCTCTAGCTGATTTTTTCAGCTAGAAGGAAAAAAAGCATCATGATGTATCTTCCACCTAGCAAAACCCATTGAAATGATGGGGCGATAAAAAACTATCATTTTTTACAACAGTTTATGGGTCCACCAATTTATGGGCACTAATAATGATCACTTTAATATTCCTTCTTGTTTTTGTTTCTCTAAAAATGTAATAATCTTAACAAAGTTTAACCCAGCTTTTAGCCAGGACAGTGCCTGGTCCTGGGATTTAAAACCCCCACCATTGTAATGTATGGCTCAGGTTTAATGCTCCTGCAGTCTAGCCCTTCTCATGAATTTATGTTGGGAATAGGGACGTAAGTGTCAGAGCTCTTAGTGACTGTTGTCACTGTAGGGGGTTCTTATGAATTCCCCAATTACAGCGTAAGCCGGATTGCACACAACCGGGTGCTAGCTGCCGGCCGTGAATGCGGCACGGGCAACACACGGATGTCATCCGTGTGAGCCTGTGCATCTGTGCTTCTGCAGGAAAACCCAGATAGCACACTGACCATTCATAAAGTCGTCTGCAAGGGGCTTAAAAATAGTAGTGTGAATATTCCCCAAAGGTGTTTTTATGAACTCATGGAGGACATATTATGTAATAAAACCAATGTATGCAATAAGTAATTGTAAAATAAATTACAAAAAAAGGAGAAAAAAGTACCAGCCATGCATAACTTCAGTATAGCTGCCCTGTTTAATTGAGACACATCATTAATTAATTTACACATTCGGTATCAAAACAAAATACAGAACCTGTTTCAATAATTTATTTTTGTATCGATTTACAATTTTATAGAATAAAAATATAATAAAAAAAAGGAAAATTATTTATCTAGAAAAAGGTATTAATAAACAGCTACGTGTTATGAAAGGCTTTAGAAAATGTTTCTTGGATCTCTATTGGAATTATTGTTTTTGGTAGAGAATAAAAACAGTTTCTAGTCTGTGCTTTATTCTCAACCATCAAATTTGGCCATATATCAATACAACAGTGTAGATAACCATGTATTTATAACTGGTT
The DNA here is from genome assembly GCA_947044405.1 of Leptodactylus fallax. NCBI lineage: Eukaryota > Metazoa > Chordata > Amphibia > Anura > Leptodactylidae > Leptodactylus > Leptodactylus fallax. Next base: position 818,094 of record CAMRHE010000125.1, on the reverse strand, counting down.
AGTCTATTTAAAGGGAGTCTAATACCACCAAAACCGCTTTTAGACCAAGGCACTGTGTTTTACAGTACCAGCAAAGTGAAAATAGATTTTAGTTAATCTCATTCATACATTGCGGAAAAAATTAAGCTGTGGATAAACTGCGTTAGTTTAGGTATGTTCACTATGTCACTTACAGGCCATACAACAGCATATAAGTGGTTTAGAAGCAATTTTGATGGTGGTAGACTCTCTACCAGAAATGTGTTACTCTATATGATTTGTTTAGAATTGCATTGTATTAGGCATGCCCAACAGTTTTAGAGATTTATTACGTCCTAAAAGTTTGTCTGTACAATAGTACAGTATATCTATATACAAGTACCTTTTGACAGATCTAGGGACATGTCATACTAAAATTAATTAATGTATTAAAGAGGTTGTCCAGGATAAAAAAACAAAAACAAAAACACATATCTGTCCATGAGGTTCCGGTGCCTCCCAGCATGATCCAGTCATGCCCGGGTCCTATTCCTTAGGCCGCTGATTGGCCTCAGTGGTCAAGTGACCTAAGGAAAGGATCCGGGGACGTCACAGGTAGTGATGTCCCGTGTCCTTCGCTAAGGCTGATGATTGGCCTCAGCAGTCACATGCAGCACGGACTTCCACTGGAAGAAAACACTGGCAGCTTTTGTGTCATTAATACAATTTGCAATATACTTCTTTGGCAAATTTTGACTTCTTTCTGTGAAATCCTTAGGTTTTTTTCACTATTTTCCTTGCGTTTCTATTGAGAGCTGTTCCCTGTTTCTCGTTGTGGACGATGTATGTGCTGTGTGAAATGCAGATAAATTGAAGGTGGGGAGGGTCACTTCAAATAGCTATATCTCGGGCAGTCTAAAACCAAGAAACTTGTTTTTGGTGTAATCTTTTATATGATACTAAGGATGCAGTTCTATCTATGTGATTTAACCTCTTCCCGCTCTGCACCGTACTGTTACACTGCGCTGAGCGTGTAGTTAATGCTCAGTGCTGTAATAATACAGCACAGTGATGCACAGGAGCTGTGTCTGTGGCGTTACTTCCGGCACTCAGCTGCATTGCATAGCCAAGACCCAGGACTTATTTTGACTCCAGCGGATTAACTCTTCACATGCTGTGATCAATAGCAATCATGACATCCAAGGGGTCAAGAGGCAAGATTGCTGTAATTGTAATGACCCATAAAAGCTGCCACGTCAATTTTAATGCAGAGTGACGCTGTAAAAACAAAATGTAAAAAATTATAAGAATTGTGGGTTTTTTCACATGGACCCCCCCAAAAAAACATTAATAAAAGCTAATCAAAAAATTATATGGACCACAAAATGGTGAAAAATGAAAGTAAAACTCATCACACAAAGAATAAGCCCTCACATAGCTATGCTGATAGAAAACTAAAAAAGTTTAGAATTATGGAAGACGGGAAAGGAAGATATGAAAAAAGTTGCCGAGCATTAACAAGCAACTGCCCTGCGTCCCTAAAAAGTTAAAACAATATCACTGGTTGAAAAGACTTGATTTAAATATTTACATGATCCTCCCCACCCTCATTTTCTATCAATTTACACCGTACACAATGAGAAACAGTGAACAGCTCTCAATAGAGAAGTAAAAGAAAGAGTGAAAAAATGCAGGGTTTCACAGAAAGAAGCCAAAATTTGTTAATAAACTATATTCCAATCAGTATTAATGATACAAAAGCTGCCAGAAAATCAAAAGTGGTCCGAAAGGTTAATTACGCTTTAAATCATTTTCCAGAACTGAATGCATAGTGGATAGTGAAAAGGGAAAATTGCAATTTTTCCAGAAGTATGCCTGTTCAGTGTGAAATATTTGTGCCCAGAGGAACACATTTTAAAAGCTGTTGTACCCAGGATAAACAGCTTAACAATTTATGTAGTGTGTGGGAACTTAAATTGCACATTTCTTGAAAAATTGCAATTTTCACTTTTCACTATCCACTATGTATTAATTTCTGGAAAATGAATTAAAGCGAAATTAACCTTTCGGACCAGCTGAATATTGATTTCTTAAAAATAAATGCAACACTAGAGGGGTAAAAATGCTCACTAAACGCCTTGATAAATTCCTTGAGGGATATAGTTTCCAAAATTAAGTCACTTCTCAAGGAATTTCACTTTTTGCTGTCACAAAAATGTGATGGTTTTGGAATTCGCAGCATTTCCGTTACGCGTATTTTTCTGCAGTGTGTGGATGAGATACACTAGAATCCCATCCACTTTGCAGTGACTGTAAAACGTTGCGGCTTTTGCCACGTGGGGCCCCAGGCTAAAAGACAAATAGCACTCGTTTCCTTCTGAGCCCTGCCATCTGCACATATGTGGTATTTTTATATTCAGGAGAAATTTCAGAATAAAATTTGGGGTGCATTTTCTCTGTTAATCTCTTATGAAAAAGAGGAAATTTGTGGGGTCAATGTGTTCACCATAGCCCTAGATAAGTTCTATGATGGGTATAATTTCTAATACAGTGGGGGGAAAAAGTAGTTAGCCACCAATTGCACAAGTTCTCCCACAAAAGATGAGAGAGGCCTGTAATTGACATCATAGATAGACCTCAACTATGAGAGACAATATGAGAAAACAAATCCAGAAAATCACATTGTCTGATTTTTTAAGAATTTATTTGCAAATTATGGTGGAAAATAAGTATTTGGTCACCTACAAACAAGCAAGAGTTCTGGCTCTCACAGACCTGTAACTTCTTCTTTAAGAGGCTCCTCTGTCCTCCACTCATTACCTGTAGTAATGGAACCTGTTTGAAATTGTTATCAGTATAAAAGACACCTGTCCATAACCTCAAACAGTCACACTACAAACTCCACTATGGTGAAGACCAAAGAGCTTTGGAAGGACACCAGAAACAAAATTGTAGACCTGCACCAGGCTGGGAAGACTGAATCTGCAATAGGTAAGCAGCTTGGTGTGAAGAAATCAACTGTGGGAGCAATAATTAGAAAATTGAAGACATACAAGACCACTGATAATCTCCCTCGATCAGGGGCTCCACGCAAGATCTCACCCTGTGGGGTCAAAATGATCACAAGAACGGTGAGCAAAAATCCCAGAACCACACGGGGGGACCTAGTGAATGACCTGCAGAAAGCTGGGGCTAACGTAACAAAGGCTACCGCCAGGGACTCAGATCCTGTACTGCCAGACATGTCCACCTGCTTAAGCCAGTACATATCCGGGCCCGTCTGAAGTTTGCTAGAGAGTATTTGGATGTTCCAGAAGAGTATTGGGAGAATGTCATATGGTCAGATGAAACCAAAGTAGAACTGTTTGGTAGAAACACATCTCTTCATGTTTGGAGGAGAGTGAATGTTGAGTTGCATCCAAAGAACACCATACCTACTGTGAAGCATGGGGGTGGCAACATCATGCTTTGGGGCTGTTTCTCTGCAAAGGAACCAGGACAACTGATCCGTGTACATGAAAGAATGAATGAGGCCACGTATCGTGAGATTTTGAGTGCAAACCTCCTTCCATCAGCAAGGGCATTGAAGATGAAACGTGGCTGGGTCTTTCAGCATGACAATGATCCCAAGCACACCGCCAGGGCAACGAAGGAGTGGCTTCGTAAGAAGCATTTCAAGGTCCTGGAGTGGCCTAGCCAGTCTCCAGATCTCAACCCCATAGAAAACCTTTTGAGGGAGTGGAATGTCCGTGTTGCCCAGCGACAGCCCCAAAACATCACTGCTCTAGAGGAGATCTGCATGGAGGAATGGGCCAACACACCAGCAACAGTGTGTGCCAACCTTGTGAAGACTTACAGAAAACGTTTGACCTCTGTCATTGCCAACAAAGGATATATAACAAAGTATTGAGATGAACTTTTGTTATTGACCAAATACTTATTTTCCACCATAATTTGCAAATAAATTCTTAAAAAATCAGACAATGTATTATTCTGGATTTGTTTTCTCATTTTGTCTCTCATAGTTGAGGTCTACCTATGATGTCAATTACAGGCCTCTCTCATCTTTTTAAGTGGGAGAACTTGCACAATTGGTGGCTGACTAAATACTTTTTTTTTCCCCACTGTATCGGGTTACTTGTTGGAGGGTGGTTCCATTGTACAGGTACTTTAGGGACTTTGCAAATAAAGCATGACACTTCAAAACTGTTCCAGACAAATCTTCCCACCAAAGAGCCAGGTATTGCTCTTTCCCAACTGAGCACTGCTGTTTGCTCATACAGTAGTTTACAACCACACATGGGTATTTCCATATTCAGAAGAAATTGTGTTGCAAAGTTTAGGCTGCCTTTGTTCATATTAACTTTTGTGTAAATGAAAAATGTGGCAAAAGGAATGAGTTTTTTTGGAGATATTTTTTATTTTCACAACTTAATGTTAATAAATTCTATGACATCTCTAGAGTCAAAATGCTCAATGTATCCCTTAATGAATTCCTTGAGGGGTATAGTTTCCATTAAGGGATCATTTAAAAGGGGTTTCCACTATTCTGGTATCTCAGGGGCTCGGCAAATGTGTCATGGTACCTAAAAACAATTCCTGCAAAAGCCCATTGTAGTTCCTCCTCCAGGCGTGTGCCAAAACAACACGTTACATCCAAATGTGTGGTATTTACATGCTCCATAGAAATTTTAGGGTGCATTTTCTCCTTTAAGCTTTTCAACCCTTTCAACCTACATTTTATTTAAATTTCTGTGAAAGGCTTAATGGGTTAACAAACTTCCTAAATTGCTTTAAATGGTTAACATTTATAAACTAATCTGTGTGGTATGACTATCTGTCTGAAAAGCATAACATGTAAAATAAAAAAATGTAAACATTCCCTGGTCTCCATACAGATTGGTCCAACCTCTTTAAACATCAAACTTCAAACTTGGCTGCGTGCTTAAGGGGTAAAAGTTAATAATAAAGAGGTTGAAGACCATATAAAAAAAAAAAAAATAAAAAAAATTTCAAAAGAATTAAAAGTTCAACCCCCACCCCCCTTTCCAAATTACTGTGAAACACATACACATTAGGTATCCCGTGTCCGAAAAACGCCCTGGTCTACAAACTTATATAAATATTTTTTGGTGAACGCTGTAGCAGGGAAAAAAAAATCAAAAGTGCCAAATGTTTTTTCTTTGTTTTACCTCTGATAAAAATTTGAAGAAAAAGTGATCAAAGCAATAGACATTCCCCAAAATGCTATAACTAAAAAGTAGAACCTGACCCTGCAAAAAAAGACACCCTATGCATTTCCATACACGGAAATATAAAAAGAGTTTCAGAATATGGCAACTTTAAGAAAAAAGAATTTTTTGCAAAGTTTTGGATTTCTTTGAAGGAGTTAAAATATAAATAAAACTATATAAATTTGGTGTTCCCAGAATTGTACCAAAACATAGAATACAGGTGACTTGTCATTTTGGCTGCACAGTGAACACCGTAAAAACGAAGCCCCTAAGAAAGTCGCACAAATGCACTTTTTCTCCAATTTCACCCCATTCTGAATTTTTTTTTCTACCTTCCCAGTACATTGTACAGAATAATAAATTGTACCATTATGAAGAACAATTTGTCCTGAAAACATTAAGTCCTCATATTGGTCTGTGAAGAAAAAAGTTATGGGGTTTGGAAGGTGGGAGTCAAAATCGAAAAATGCCACCGGTGGGAAGGGGTCAGTATAAACTTAAAATATACTGTATGTGGCAGAGTAGCATATGCTGCTTATTTAAGGAAAAAAAAAAAGACTGAACTTGAAAGCCCGTGTGTTATAAATTCTTCCAGATACAACTGGGGGAAAACCCTAAATACTATTCTAACAATGTACTGTTATATTTTTTCTCCTCCTGGGAAACAAGCATTTACAGTTGCAGATAATATCCATATGACAAATTCATATTCATATGAAGGAGTGCTGTACTGGAAGGCACATGACTACAACACTATTTTGACACTGTTTAGCAGTTATTACGTACTTTGTTATGAGAAATGAAAATAGCCACACAAATGTCAGGAATATGGCATACTGCTGTGTTCAGAATTCTTAAAAACTTGCTGTTGTCAGAAAGAAGAAAACACATAGGGTATAAATTGTACCATGATGATGTAGGAAGATGAAAGCATATGATTTGACAAGGGTTTGTCCAGATGCAGACAGCTTCTCTAAAGTATTGCATTGTTAAATCGTAGTAAGAGGGATTAAACATACAGAAAATACCAATGTAAGGAAGGGAAAGTATTAAGCGTTCCTTTGTAGGAAATTATACATGTTCAAACACTAACTCATCTGCATCATTGTTGCATGCTCTTATTTGTTGTTCTAGTTTGGTGGTTGTTTTGCGTGCATTATTTTTTGCATGGTTATAAAAAAAAAATATTCTGGTTATCTAGTCAGCATATTGGTTATGTTAGTTGTCTGACTTGTTTCATTATAGAAATGAATGGTTTCATGATATGTGTCACACTCTGTCTTGGTACTGAAATGTTGAATTTCAGGTAAAAGTTGCAGGTTACAGGGATAACAGAGAAACAGGACTAATTACTGTATGTCACTTTCCAAATACTGTGCAGTATTGTTATTGCTTGACCTATTCTGCTTTCATGCTTCAGTATATAGCTGTAAAATACTGAATAGGACCGCCTACTGGACTAAGTCGAATAGTACACAAGTTATTTTTAATCTTTCCTACACAATTATTTAGCAATTTGCTCAGCTTCACCTGCTCTATACCATGATTCCTGCAAATAGGACTGCACAAACAACATTTCAGGTTCCTTTTAAGATTTCCTGCAGTAACCAGTCCCTTCAACAGCCTTTCATTTTTGCATGTTGTTTTTTTATCTTTTTGCAAAATACAGTAGTTTGCAAGTAAAGTACATAAGTAAATTTAGCTCAGTGAACAACAAAAGGATGTCCTTGATTTAAAGGGTTATCTTCTTTATAATTTTTTTTTTTGTATTTCATTTTTTTATATACAGTAATAGGAAATTATGTGTTTTTTAATGTACAGGTATTTAAAATTCTGATAAGGTCTTATACCATTAGGTAGCCCCAGTCTCTAAACTCTAAATTAGGAAAGCCCATAGACCAGTCAGTCCTCTGTAATGCATCCATGAACTAACTGAATGGGACTCAACATGGCATCTGTCATGTGAGACACACACATCCATGCATCCATCATTATCAAGGGACTCTTGTCATTCAGTATGCAGCAGTGTTACCTGGCATCCACCAACTGTAGGTTCAATTATCATAACATTACTGCCTATACTAGACATTAAAAAAAAAATAAAGTTAACTGTAAAAAACTGTTAAAAAAATAAAGCACTCAGAGAGGAGACAGTGAGTAGAATATGAGAGCTGCTTCTTCACAGACACAATGATATGTGTAGCAAGACTGTTTGCCCTTCAATAAACTGCATTCACCTATGAGATACTGGACAGCGATAACTGAATACCATTGATCACATGACAAACACAGTCTTTATTGGATACTATGGACTAATCTGTGTACTGTACCATTCTTGTTCTAAACAGGGGCCTACATCATGGGTATAAGAAAGGTATGTCAGCAAGATTTAAAGGCATCTAAAAACCCCAATTCAAAAAAGGTTTGGACGCTGTGTAAAATGTAAAGAAAGCAAGAATGCAATGATTAGTCATTTGATTTTTTTCACAATAGAACATAGAACACATACCAGAAGTTCAAAGTTCATCATTTTCTATTTGAAAAAAATAAACTCATTTAGAAATTGATGGCAGCAACACATCTCTAAAATTCGGGACAGGGTTAACAAAAGGCTGGAAAAATACATGGTACTTCGCCGAATTTTCTGATACGATTCTCTTTGATCCAAATTAATTTGTGGCGAATAAACAGCTATTTCCTGTCTGCAAAGAGCCGGGGTGGGCGGCAAAATGGCGGAAGCCCTTGGATGCCGCGGTCATGTCTCTCTCTCTCTCTCTCTCTCTCTCTCTCTCTCTCTCTCTCTCTCTCTCTCTCTCTCTCTCTCCCAGCAAGGACAACTTTTATTCATGTGGAAGGATCTGCTAACAAGCAAAGACACGCCTACCCAATCACATCACTAGAGAATATCATGTAACCGTCTGATGTCACAAAGGTCCTTACTAAATATTCGTTACCGCAAAGCATCAGGAAAACCGGATTCCAATCGAATCGAAGACTTCCTGAAATTCGGATCGAATTCCACTTCTGCAGCTTCGATTCGCTGATTTCTAGTACTAAAGAACAACAGCTGAATGGTCAGTTTTCAACTAACTCAACTCAACATGACACATATAAAAAGAGCATGTTAGGGAGGCAGAGTCTCTCATAAGGAAAGATTGTCAGAGGGTCACCAATTTGTGAAAAACTGCACCTAAAAGTTGTGGCACAATTTCAGAAAAATGTTCCTCTACGGCACTGGATTAAATATAGGCATGAATTGGTAATGTTCTTTATGTTTTTACTGTACAATTAAGGATTTGGATTTTATTCAAGCACTGGAAAATAGGCTGTTTTTTGATATCCACTTACCTGGTGTTATTCTGTGTGCTGCAATGAGTCTGATTTCTTGATCTGGTAAGCTGGTGCTTGCTTTTGTATTTATGAATTGGTAATGCAAATCACTGCATGGGTTCAGGAATTCTTCCAGGAATCACTGTCTGTGAACACAGTTCTTGTGTAATTGACAAATGCAAGTTAAAGCTGTATCATACAACGAAGACATACATCAACACATTCCAGAAACACAGACAAAATGTAAAACTGTTCTATGGTCAGATAAGTAAAAATGTGAGAATCTTTATGGAAACCACAGACACTGTGCCCTGCGGACTCAAGAAGAAAGGGACCATCCAGCTTGTGTCAGTGCACAGCCCAATAGTCTGCATCTCTGATGGTATAGGGTTGCATTAGTGCCTATGGCATGGGCAGCTTACACATCTTGAAAGCCACCATCAATGCTGAATAGTATATAGAAGTTTTAGAACAACATATGCTCCTATCCAGACAAAGTCTCTTTCAAGTAAAGTCTTGCATATTTCTGCAAGACAGTGCTAAACTATATAGTTTTTCATCAAAACAGCATGGCTTCATGGAAAAAGAGTCCGGGAGCTGAACTGGCCTGCCTGCAATCCAGTCCTTTCACCAACAGAAAATATTTGGCACATTAGGAAACAAAGAATCTGGCAAAGAAGATCAGGCACTGCTGAGTAACTAAAATCCTACATCTGACAAGAATGGGAAACATTCCTCACTTCTCTCCCAAAACTCAATCAATTGGCTTTATCACTCTTTAGAAGATTACAAAATGGTAGATATGGCTTTGTCCCAACTTTTTTGAGACATGTTGCTCCTATCAATTTCTAAAATAGTAAATTTTTTTTTTAAATGAAATGGAAAAATGTCTAACTTTCAACTTCTCATATGTATTCTATATTCTATTGTGAATAAAATACAGTTATTCCAATTTCCAAATCATTGCATTCTTGTTTTCTTTATTTTTTACACAATTTCCAACTTTTTTTTGAAATTGGGGTTGCATATTTCAAAATTCCATTAATCAGTGATTCGCAACAGGGATGGCTTGGAAACCTGTCAGGGGGCCACAACACTCTGGTTGGGAGGATGATCCCATGCCTTCATGCAATGGTATCTGTGTCCCCTGTGTTTTTCGGTAAAATTTATTTGGTAGGGGTGCCCTGAGGAAATTGTTTTTTTTTTCCCCAGGGGTGCCCTAATTCTGAAAAGGTTGGGAAACAGTGCTTTAAGTTAATAAAGAGCAAATATAAAGCAGATAACATTTTAAAATAAAATTCACTATTAAAAATGTTACTTATTGTAGTATTTTCTGATTCTGATCAATTTCACCTCAGATGGTATGTTCTGCTTTTTGTAGAAACAACTGTGTTATAGATCTCCACATTATTCTATAAGTTACCGGAATCATTGAGTGTTAATAGTAAACAATTGTAAAATCCAAAAATTCCTTCTAAGGTCTTTATGTAGCAACTACTTTTGGTCTCAGTAATGTTAAATAATTCTTCAGATTAGCTTAGTATGAATAAAATGGATAGAGTATATCAAAATATTCATCTAACTATACACAAGAGGATTGGAAGCCCAGTTATATTACATACATGAGAATTTTCAAAAGTTTAGAAGACAAACAAGTATATGTAATGTAACAGGACAGTTTAATGTTTCTTCCTATAAATAAAAGGAAAGTAATTCCCACTTGCCTTTCAATATACCAGGCTTCAGCATATATACTGTACTTTTTCTCCGAATCTTGCTATACTTTGTCATTCCAATTTTAATAGTGTATGATACTGACAGTGAGTTATGTTTTGCTATTTTTAAATACTAAAATGTAAAAAAATAATTAAGGCTAAGGCCCCACGTAGCAGGCCGCAGAAAAAAATTGCAGCGGCAAAGCATTCCGGTTTTTACTGCAGTGCTTTTCAGAGAAAGTCTGCAGAGGTTTCCTCTGTGGACTTTCTTCTTCAATTATATGTATAGGGAAACCACCGGCGTTTCTGTTGGTATAATTGACATGCTGCAAATGGTCTTCGAAATCGTAGCGTGTCCACTGGCTGGATTTTCCCGCAATGTGTGGATTTGGATTCACTAGAATCCCATCCACTTTGCAGAGACTGTAAAACGTTTACGCCATGTGGGGCCCTGGCCTAAATGTTAATTAATTTTTACAATTAAAATAAAATACCTGACTAGTTAGACCTTAGAATTATGTGGTTTAGATTGTAAGGCCCCAGCTGTGAAATGCAGCTAAAAAACGTTGTGAAAACGCATTATGTTTTTCCACCGCAGGGTTTTCCATAGAGTTTTTGGTGCATATTTCTCTGCTTTTTTTCCTTTGCCTATTAAATCTAAAGGAAAAATGCTCACAATTCCACAGCTAAAATTAGCACGCTGTTTTTCAAAAATGCACATGTTTTTAACCACTTCCAGACCGCCCATAGACTATATACGTTCGGAAGGTGGTTGCCTTGTTCTGCAAGGACGTTCCGGTACGTCCAAGCAGAACTCAGCAGCTGCACGAAATCGTGCAGCTACTGAAATGGGGAGCCGGCTGTAACTTCAGCCGGAGCTCCCCTAGAGAAAGCAGGGAAGGTTTATTACCTTCCCTGCCTTCCCGATTGCTGTGTATACAGCGCTATGGGCACCACCATCTTGCGGCTCCCCTCTGACCTGGTGGTCACGTGTTCCGTCGGGATCAGAGTTTGTAAGAGCTGCTGGGTCCTACAGGACCCAGATCAGCTCTATAGTAATGTGCAAGTAACATGCAGGAGCCTGTATTCCTCCTGCAACTGGGGCTAAATGTACCAACCCCAGTTACAGGGGAAAGAAGCCTCCCCCACAAAAAAAAAAAAAAAAGGTGATCAGATGTCCCTAAAGGTCTATTATGACCTTATGGAGACACAATTTAAGAAAAAAAAATTTTTTAAAAATTGATAGAAAAGTAAAAAAAAAAAAGTAAATAAAATAATTAACAAAAATAAATAAAATATTACACCAATAAAACGTCATTATTAAAGGTTATAGCCCCACCCCCGATGACACCATACAAAACAAAAATTACCATAATGGAGAGGAAAAACTATTTTATAAAGTTTTTTAGTAGTGAATAAACAAAAAATTTAAAGTGAAAAACAGACACGTTTTCCCTCTTTTGTTTATATTTTCCCAGATATAAAAAAAATTAAAACACATGCAAAAATAAAAACAACATAAAAATAAAGCCCTATGTGGCACTGAAAAAAGACACAGAAATTAGTTGAATAACGCATATGATAAAAATGTTACAGCCCTCAAAACCGCACATACAAAAAAATCCAAAAATGTGTCTGGTCCTGGACCAGAAATTGACCCGATACTGAAGTGGTTAAAAAAGCAGCTATTCTGCAGCTCTTTTTTTCCACATTGTGTGAATGGGATTAACTAAAATCTCATTCACTTTGCTGGTACTGCAAAAAGCAGTGTATTTTTCAACTGCGTTTATGCAGCAGCCAAAAACTCCATGTTTCAACAATGGTGGGACCTTAGCCTAAGCCAGATATATTAGATACATGGATTTTATGGCACAATACAAGAAAAGATTTTTGGGAGAATTCGAATTTGGCGGTTTTACTGAATGCTATTCACAACAAATTAAAATATAATAAAATATTTTAATTTTTTTTTATTTTTGGTCAAACAAAGATTCGTGTTATTTAAGGCATATTTAGAAAAGAAACATTATTGACCACATTGACTGTAAAGTCTCATGCATATTGAGTATGTAACACTGGAAAAGCAACCCCATATGCAAGCGGCATGCTATAGAGCAGGAGGAACTAAGCAGATTGATATATAACTTTGTATGAAAAAAAATCAGTATAACATAACGTTTTCCTGTAATTCTTTGCTCATCCTGGGCTTACGTGTCAAAGTGAGTAGTCTTACTCAGTATTTGTCACCTATCTTTGTATTCACACTCATAGAGGGAAGTATGTCAGTCACTGAGTAGAACCACATGACAACTAAGCCCGGAATGAATTACTCGTTATACTGAATCTTTTTCCTACAAAGTTATATATCAGTTTGCTCAGCACTTTCTATTCTGTAGCATGCTGCATTTTCAGCATGACAGTTTCTCTTTATTATGACAGTTTTGGGTCTGAAATTTGGGCTATAATGTGGGCAATAATGTCCTTTTCCTATATATATATTTATTTAATTGTATGAAGCCATTCTATGGTACCTATAGAAGTCTATGATGTCCTACTGTGCCTGTGTATACCTTAAGATTCCTAAGAATGCACACTGAGACTTTTCAGCTGGATATATTTAGAATTTAAAGAGGTTATCCAGTATCTAATATTGATGGCCTATTAGATATGTGAAGGTCCAACACTCAGGACCCCGGAATATCTGCTGCTCTGGGACATGCCAGGAGCTGTGCTGTTTACTCGCTGCCACACCTGCCAGAGCGCCCATTTTTTTTAGTGGTTGCCGCCCGGAAAACAGACTGACATGTCCAATGGACAGTAATTTGCAGTGATAGTGCTCCAACATGTATGGCCCTGCCCCTGATGCAAGTTGATTTTCTCAGCAGCAAAACTGTACTTTCAATCAACAAAGGTATGTTTACTATACTATACAACTAACCACCCCTATAACAGCATATAAGCACCTTAAAAGCAGTTTATGTGGTAAAAAGCCATTCCTCAGCGAACCCCCGCCAGTTCACTGCTACCCAGGTTCTATACTGGCCTCAACGTTCTGATCTCTCACAGAAAATACTACTTGCTGAGTGGCCAATGACAATGATGAACATTTGTAATGCACTTTTCTCACTTAAAGCACAGAAAATGTTGTGGAGTAGGGGAGTTAGTGGCTCAACCAGGCGCTAATCCCCGACACCCACAAGGAAGCCAATTTACCTATCAGTATATTTTTTGGCATGTGGGAGGAAACCGGAGTATCTGAAGGAAACCCATGCAAACACATGAAGAACATACAGATGTTGCCTTTGGTCAGATTTTAACCTACCGAGCCACCATGCTAATGTGTGCGAAGAGGGACCAGGAAGTAGAGAGCAGCAGGAAATTCAGGCAGTGGGGCTTGTATTGCATCTTAATATTTTTTCAACTCAAATTTTTACTTGGTGGAAAACCCTTTTACATAGAAAGAATGGAAAATATCTTAGATGCTTATAGCAGTTTGTTGACAGAAATAGTTACAGTGAAAAGAAGACAATACTTTAGGAAAATTTAAATATCTAAACCAAATATTATAACATAAAAACCAAGTAAACCAAAAAGGGGATAATATTAACCTTCTCTGGTCTTCAAGTCTTTAATTTAAAGGTTGTATACTGAAACATCTTTTTACATAGTAATATCCATGCTGCTCCACAGTACAGTAGGTATAGGGTTTGTAGGTTTACAATAAAGGAACTTGCCACAGGAAGACTGTAGTAGTGCTAATGCACTGTTGATACTTCTTGGGAAGGTTTACACTTTTCTAAACATACAGTCATGGGCTATGAGTTTTGTGAGCTCTTGAGACTATTAATTCAAAACCCCATGATAATATCCTGCAAGGATAATGGATAATGTCCCTCAGCGCAGTGTTGCCTGCTCATTTTTATTTCACCCTCTCATTCTCCTCCCTGATTTGGCCGCTTAGGGACAGACAGGTAATGGAGAAGAAATTGAAAGGGAAAATACATGGGAAAATGTAAATGAAAAGAAGTTATTATAACTGCTATAATGAAGTGCCTTTCATTTAAATATAAGAATGTAACGCTGAAATGAACTTGTGATCCTGAAATGCATTTTTAATGAGTTCCCTTTTTATTTTTGCTGCTTCAGTAGCATATTTTAAAGACCCTTTGAAAAAAAAAAAGCTACATTAAAAAAAAAAAAAAAACACCAAATGCCACAACATACAAAATTGGATATTGGTTTATTCCAAAACTGCTGATCAGGAAGAGTGGCTCTTCAACACAAAAATGTTGCAGTCACTTTATTTAAATGAGGTTGAATTTGCATTGTGATGTGCCATTCTGATTTAGAAAAAAAATTAGATTTTCAGATCAAATTGACCCAGCCAGTGAAGCGTTAAGAAACTGGCAGGTCTAGTCTAAAAGCCTCATGTTCTATCAAACCTGAAGACGACGGAAGTCATACAGTGCTAGTGAGAAAACAACTTTCTTGCTGAAATCTTTCTCTTGTAACTGTGTTACATTTTTGTTCGCACATAAGTACATACAATACAAGATAGATAGATAGATAGATAGATAGATAATGAGATAAATAGGTAGTAAGATAGAAGATATTATTTATTTTAATTATATGTATAGTTAAGTGATCTGTATATAATGTTTGTTTTTGTTTTTATTTTTTTTATCCCAGGAGAGCGGCCTTTTCAATGCAACCAATGTGGTGCCTCATTCACCCAGAAAGGCAATCTCCTCCGCCACATCAAATTACACTCTGGTGAAAAGCCCTTTAAGTGTCACTTGTGTAACTATGCATGCAGACGCCGAGATGCACTCACTGGTCATCTCAGGACACATTCTGGTAAGTGATCCTGATGTTCAAAGGAGGTAGGAAATAGCAGGCAACAATATTTGTCTTTATGCATAAAGTTGGGTGATCAGAAGACTCAGATATGTAACTTTAAGTAAAGATATTTTAATATCCTGTCCACAGTTACAACAAGGAGAGTGGCTCTCAACTGCAAACTGCCGTTCTTAAGCTATGTTCAGATCTGCCACTGACTTCTGAGTCGGACAATGGAAGTACCGAATGTTTAAAATGACTGGCACCAACGAAGCCCAAAAGATCCCATTTACTGTAGTGGGGTCCATTGAGCTTCCGTTCCTGTTGTCATCTGTTTTCTGGATGAAAAATTTCTGTATGCAGAACAGAATCTGCGACAGAGGCTCCAAATAGAATCTTCAACACCAATGTGAACTTAATCGTAGATGTAAAATACCATTCGAATTAAGCACATGCAAAGTTTTATTGTTTAGCCTAAGGCTAGGCTCACATCTGCGCTGGAACTCCCCGTCATTCGGGTCCCCCGTGCACAGATATGAACCTAGCCTAAGATAGATACTAGATAAAGTAGACATGGTTTAATCCTGCAATGTTTGCCAGACTATCAAACATTCAAAAGAACATACAGATATTGTTTCAGAACACATGCAAGACAGTGATCATTAATACTTTAAAATAAAGAAATATTTCTAACCCAAAATATAAATTTGTTATCCATATACTGTATGCTGTTTTTACAGAGTAGTATATAACAATTACATTGGACCGAAGACAATATTTTACCTTATTTTATTTTATGAATTGCAGTTGGTAAACCACATAAGTGTGGCTATTGTGGCCGCAGTTACAAACAACGAAGCTCTTTGGAAGAACATAAGGAACGATGTCATAACTACTTGCAAAGTATGGGCCTACAAAATAACATTTATTCAGGTAATATAATTTATAAACTGTAATGTGGCAGCAAGAACAATAGTGAATGCTATCATAGCAAATTAATAGGATTTGTTGAATTTTTTTTTTTTTTACATTTGTAATAATAATTTTCAATGGTAACAAAACAGTGAAGTAACAGTAAGTATAACACAATATAAGTATATCATTGGTACATCAGTAAATACAATGGAAGAGAGTGCACACACACCAGTGTTCTGAAGTCAACGGAAATAAACTTGAGAAGAATTCATGGCATAGGGACCAGAAAAGGAGACGACCAGTATATAGTTACATGGTAGATGAGGTTGGATGAAGGCACAGGTCCAACAAGTCCAGCCTATAACCCCAGTTGCCCCATGTCAGGGTAAAAAATTCTCAACTCCAAATCCAGCAATCAGTATAAAACCCTTGCTCAGCTTGTCTTCACCAGAATCTACAACCCATAACTTGTAATATTTTTCCATTCATGCCCTTTTTGCACAATAAATTCACCATCACCACATCTTGTGGTTGAATGAGTTCCATAGTCTCAATGCTCTTACAGTAAAGAATTTCTGTCTATGTTGCTGGTGAAATGTTATTTCCTCTAGCTATAGAGGATGTCACCTTTACCGCAAAGTGGGGATAGAATTTGCTAGAATCCCATCCACTTTGCTGTGACTGTAAAACGCCGCGTTTTTTTCTGCATCGTTTCCGCCATGGATAACATTTATGCCACGTGGGGCCCCGGCCTTAAACTGAATAACCCCAAGTTTGTTAATCTGTCATTGTATTCCAATCCACCCTAATTATCTTCTCCGCCCTTCTCTGTACTCGCTCTAGTTCAGTTATGTTCAGTTATGCTGCACTTCCTAGTCATTGGATTTTCCTGTGTAAATACAATACAGAAGAAGACAGTTAATAGATCTGCTGTTTCCTCATCCTCCTCCATCATTATACCAAGATTATTTTTGAGAGGGCCTACATAGTCAGATTTTACATTCTTATTATTTATGTAGAAGATGAAGAATTTTGGATTATTTTTACTTTCCTTGGAAATTATTCTCTTTGCTGCCTTTATTTCTCTTGTGCACAATTTATTTTTCTCTTTATACTTTTTTTTTAATGCCACGTGTACTCCTTACTGTTCCAGTTAGCCACATTAGTTTTCTAGGATTTCTAACACGCTTATTCCCATAAGGTATATGTTTTTCACTGGTCCAATTTAAGATGTTTTTGAAAATGTCCCATATGGCTTCAAAGATGATGCAAATCAGTAATCAAAAGGCATTTAACTCTAACAGATTAGAGAAGTATAAAGAATAGAGAGAGGACTGAAGAGAAAGAGAAGGAGAAAGATGGGGAGAGGGAGAGTTCTCCCGCAGGGTGGTCTGGACCAACTAGGTATAGTGGGACAGCCAGTTTCTATATGGAGGGCTAGGGTCTGTCATGTGGAGATGGAATAACATATTTTATCCAAGGGAATCAGATTAGGAATTTTTCATGTTTATCTGACAACATGAAAGTTTTGTACATTATTCATGTACCAGTTTAGTCTACATTTGACCTCAGAGAAGTCAAGTGAGGATCTTTTTTTACACAGAGGCTATAGTTTGTTTACTGGCTAAAAAGGAAATCAATTTGTAAGAGTTTGGTGGAATATTCTTAATCCGCTTATTTAATAGGATCTTCCAGGGAATCTTTTGAATATTGTGGCCAGATACCGACTAGAAAAGATAATAGACATGTATCCATAGCCTTTTGCCTCAGGGCAAGACCAACAGAAATAAAGCATTTCGCCTGATTATGGGCACCCTCTGAAGCAATTGATTGAATAACCTGGTAAAATAATATGCACCATATACCACCTGAATCAGACACTAAAAGATGCTTCTAACTTGAGGGTGGTTGGAGCACTTTTGCATGTTGCCTCTCATATCTGGGACCATTACTGTTCATTAAGAGTAAAACCCATGTCCGATTCCCATTTTAGGAACTATGAATCAGGTTGGAATAAATTTGTGCGATAATGCCTCTGGCATGGGAGTATCTCAAGCAATAATCTTCAAAGGTAGTAAGTATTTTAGCAGAGGTAGCGTTCTTGAAAAATTAAAATCTTGTAACTGAAGCTAATGGAAAAATGCTGAAGTGGGAAGGAGAGGGGAGATTAATTGTTTAGAGTACTTTATAGAATCCCAAATAAGCTGTGATTTGTAATATCTATGAATAGATGGACAAGATGTTGGGTGATCCCCAAGATCGAGTCAGTGGAGGATGGACCTAAATCTACTAGGGAAAGAGGCATCTTTTGTAGAATAAAATAGAGCTAATTGTGCAATTTGGACTGCTTGATAATATTTACAAGTATTAGGAATTTTAGCGCCTCCTTTGAGTGTTATAACTATGTAAAATGGAACGCGTTACTCTGGGGATGGGGTCCCTCGAAAGAAATAGGAGGGACATTGTATGTATCGTCCACAGGATATGTCCTGGGGCTAGGGCCAGGAAGGCTCTAAAGAGACATAAAGCCTTTATCAAGAAGGACAGGATGTGTTGATTTCATTACTATAGAAATGCAACAATGCTGTTGCTAGTACAGTGGAACAATATTCCTTAGGCTGAGTTCACAACTTCTTTTGCATCACCATTTTAATCTGATCCATCCAAATTTAATAAAAACATATGCAAGTGGAACACCTTCCATTGGTATATATCTCTCCATTGATTTTAGTGTCAAATATAAACAGATCTGTCACTTCTATCAGGGTTCCTTTTTGTGAGTAGAGAAAAAGTCATACAGACTCCACTTATTTCTCTATTAATAAAAACTGATGGAATGCATGGAAACTGAGATTTTACTGTACTGTGGAATCCCACAAATGGGTTAATGGGTATAATTATCAATGTATGTCCCCATGCTGCACACATGAAAAATTTGTTAAAAAAAATTTGCAAGAGGTGGTGGTGGAGCCTGTTACAAGCAATGCACTGTACTTGCACCGATTATTTGGTACAGCTAAATGACACCTAATTACAGAGAAGAATACTCTACAGTATACTAGTTAAATATTCATATCATATTAATATAATTAACATTACTATTCATAGTTGGTTACTAACCCCCTGTAACAACATAAGGAAGAGACTTCTAATGCATTGATATTATTGTATATCTAATAAAGATTTTTAACATGAAGTTGAGTCAGAACAAGTTTATTCTCCAGCAGTAGCACCATTGTGAAGTCCTTCATAGATTTTCATAGAATCTATAAAATGTACTCGGTCAATTCCTATGTGCAGTAAAATAGACAATAGGAAACTGATTTTAGGCCCACGTTGCAAAAATGCTGCCTTTTACAGTACCTGCAAAGTGGATGGGATTCTGGCTAATTCCATCCACACATTGCAGAAAAAAATCCACAGTGGAAAAGCTGCGTTTTCAAAAATACCCGCGTTTTGGAAAATAGCACCATGTAAATTATATCTGCGGAAACGCTGGCGGTTTCTGTATAGGTATAATAGGGGCAAAAAAATCCTCAGAGGAAAACTCTATGAAAATGCAATGAAAAACGCTGCTGAAAAAACTGTGATTTCCACCGTGTTTTTTTATGCAGCATTTTTTTTTCTCGCTACGTGGGGCCTTAGCCTTGAGGTCAAAGTAGCCCTCAGCCTCTTCACAGGTGACACATATGGTATACTGTTATGGGGCTTAAGGGTCAATATAAATCTTTAGTTAGTCCACACACATTAGTAACAATAAGTCTCCAAATTGCACTGGAGATGTGGTGTGCAGCAAAACTGCACACATATTACTGCACATTATTGCAGTTTTGTGATGTAGTTTTTTTGGTGGTAAATTTCAACTTCTTTCAGCTGTACCAGCTGCATGGTAATAAATGTGTTACACAGTATGCCGTGAAATGGGCAGCGCTGGTGCCAGTCAGTTCACATGAATACACCTTTGGACATCTTTTGTGAGACTATACATGAGCAGGTGAAGATTTAACATTTTTATTATGTCCTTGAAAGCCACACAGAACAGGGATATAAATACATGTGCTCGTATGTAACCAGTAGGGCTGGATTCACGTCTGCCTTGAAGTCTCCGCAGGAGACTCTGCCACAGATTCCACCTAAAATCAGCAGAGAAAAAAGTCCTGCAAGACCTTTTTAGTCTGAAACTGGAGGAAATTGGGCGGAAACCTGGTGGACCCTATTATAGTCTATGAGGTCCACTGGTAACTGTTTTTTACGCAGACAGGGTCTCCATCTTTAGAGGCCTGCAGACCCGAGCGATGGAGAAGACCTGAATGCTATTGTGAACCTAAAGTAAATAAATTTGACCTAAAACAATATCAGATTTTCACACAAGTCCTAAAAGTATATAAACTCTGCTATTTTGCAACTGTGCAAAGTTTCCTGCTGTTTCTGCTTTAG
Organism: Leptodactylus fallax; assembly: GCA_947044405.1. NCBI lineage: Eukaryota > Metazoa > Chordata > Amphibia > Anura > Leptodactylidae > Leptodactylus > Leptodactylus fallax. Next base: position 797,666 of record CAMRHE010000125.1, on the reverse strand, counting down.
CTGCTTTGTTTTCTTTTCAAATCTTGAACATCAGTGCCACCACACCATCAGTAACATAAGAACATAGTATAAAAGTGGGTATCACCATTTGTAGACCAGCTATACCCTATTACAGAATATATTCTTTTGCTAGTACAATATTTGCAAAGACTAATGCATTCAAGGAATACATTACAGCGAGTTACATTTCCTCAGGATAGAAGAGAGTGTGATCACATAAAACTGTTTCTTTCCTGCCCTCAAAGCAAAACTGAACTGAATACCACTGAAACTTGGCAGGACAGTGCAAATTCATGTCTCAGAGTAACAGAGACTGTTATATGTATAGTAGAGTTTCCTAATTTCAGTGTTAGCATCAGTTAACTTACTCAACAATTTTCAGAGTTGTTCATAAAGCCATGGCATTCTAAAAGCACACAGTGAAGTCTTTCTATCATACTTCCATATTTCTGTCAAGGGATTCAGTAAGCATTTTTGATTGGAAATGAAAAAAATCTGATCCTATTTGCAACATGCAATGTCCATGCTGATTATGTGTCCCAGATTAATCATAGATTTTATCCATCTCCTAATATTATTTGCAGCTCATAAAATATTTCACACGTCACTGACTTGTGTCTTGTGCATGAGCTGTATTTTTGACAACCTTTATTTCCTTTTATTATAGCAATAAAAGAAGAGGCCAATCACACTGAAATGGCAGAAGACCTATCTAAGCTTGGGTCTGAAAGATCTCTTGTTTTGGACAGACTTGCAAGTAATGTTGCCAAACGTAAGAGCTGTATGCCTCAGAAATTTGTTGGTAAGCCTTAATTTACCTTAGTCTAATGCCCAAACCATTGTTAGTCTAGATGAAAATGAATCAGAAGTTAAAGCATCTTCCCATCTTAGATCTCCAAAAAATATGGTTAACAAATATGCCTCTATAGTTTCCATGCACCATTAGCAAATACCTACTATGAATGTATATCGAATACGATAATATCCTTTCAGATTAAATCAGGTATATTTAATAAATAAAAAGATAGTCATTGTACGGTAGATGCTAAAGGAAATATTAAACATTTTAATTTCAGACTTCAGATAATATGGTTCATTTTTGAACAAAGGCAAATGACAGACAAAATCACTGATGGAATTTACTTTTTTGTTTAGTCCTTTTAACTGGGATCAATTGAGCAATCAATCAATAGAAAAAGTATTTGACATGAATCAGATTGCTAGATCAGATTACTAATAATTCTAATTTCTTTTTTGACCTTCCTTTTCCATCTCATACTTTCTGTTACCTAAAGTATTATTAATATGCATAGTCACTGGCAATGGACAGTTTGCTACTTATCTCTGACTTTTGTGGCTCAGAACACATGCATTTTTAACAAAGCATGCATGTGTTCTGACTGAGGAGAAGGGAATAGGATACATCTGGCAGTGACTTACTTCCCCTAAAAAAAAGGATTGGGCAACTTCAGCATGCTCTATCCTTTACTCCCCCAACATCATCTGTCGAGAGATAATCAGGACAACCCCAGGAACACCAGTTAATTGACCAACCCATACATATCAGTTAGTTCTGCTGATGTTAAAGTAATTTATATGGGCATATTTAAAGTACATCTTATATGAGACAGACATGGTTTAAATAAGGTTATTTTTATAGGTCACTATTTGGTATCAGTATTTGTACACCAAAATCAGAAGTGGAACCTGCAGAGAGAATAACTGAACCAAAAGATTTGTGCCTCTTCTGTGTTTTGAGCCTATCAATGGTCAATGGTATTGGTTTGCTAATACTAATGCTAATATTGACCACATTGAAAGTGTCCTATATGCTACTTTATGTAACTGCACCTTCATAACATGCTATTAATGGGTTAAACTAGATGGTGTTAAAAGGTCTTGTGAATCACCTTCAGAACCTCCATTTGTATGGCTATGTACTGTCACGTGTCAATCAGGAGTAATATCTTAAGAAGAGCCCCGTCTGTCAGCTGCTGTCAGTGTTATCATCAATGCGGATTGGTTGATTACAGGTGACAAATCTATTTTAAGGCTAAGGCCCCACATTGCGGAAAAGCTGCTTTTTTTTTTTGCAAATTAAAAAGTATAAGTGCTTCCTAGATATGTCCCATTCCTTCTATAGCCACTACTAGGTTTGGTTAAAAACGCAGCAATATCTGCAACAAAAAACAACGTTTCTGCAATGTGAGGCCTTAGCTGCATTCAAACGGACGTCGTGCAAAATGGCTATGAAAAATTAACATCTTTCACGGCCTTTTTGCAACTGAAGAGCGCTCGTTTTCGTAGATTCCTTATACATTTGAGTGTATTGATGGATTGGTGCAAGCAGACAAAAATAGAACATGACCTATTCTTTTGATAGTCCGTTAAAATGAACTGTCATAAAATCAGTCATGTGACTAGCCCCCACTCACGTGAATGGATATCAATGCAGCTGTGTGACGACTGTTAAAAAGCATCCGTCATATACAGTGCTGGCCAAAAGTATTGGCACCCCTGCAATTCTGTCAGATAATACTCAATTTCTTCCAGAAAATGATTGCAATCACAAATGCTTTGGTAATAATATCTTCATTTAATTTGTCTTCAATGGAAAACCACAAAAAGAATTGTAAAAAAGCCAAATTGGATATAATTCCACACCAAACATAAAAAAGGGGGTGGACAAAAGTATTGGCACCCTTTGAAAAATCATGTGATGCTTCTCTAATTTGTGTAATTAACAGCACCTGTTACTTACCTGTGGCACATAACAGGTGGTGGCAATAACTAAATCACACTTGCAGCCAGTTGAAATGGATTAAAGTTGACTCAACCTCTGTCCTGTGTCCTTGTGTGTACCACATTGAGCATGGAGAAAAGAAAGAAGACCAAAGAACTGTCTGAGGACTTGAGAAGCAAAATTGTGAGGAAGCATGAGCAATCTCAAGGCTACAAGTCCATCTCCAAAGACCTGAATGTTCCTGTGTCTACCGTGCGCAGTGTCATCAAGAAGTTTAAAGCCCATGGCACTGTGGCTAACCTCCCTAGATGTGGACGGAAAAGAAAAATTGACGAGAGATTTCAACGAAAGATTGTGCGGATGGTGGCTAAAGAACCTCGACTAACATCCAAACAAGTTCTAGCTGCCCTGCAGTCCGAGGGTACAACAGTGTCAACCCGTACTATCCGTCGGCGTCTGAATGAAAAGGGACTCTATGGTAGGATACCCAGGAAGACCCCACTTCTGACCCAGAGACATAAAAAAGCCAGGCTGGAGTTTGCCAAAACTTACCTGAGAAAGTCAAAAACTTTTTGGAAGAATGTTCTCTGGTCAGATGAGTCAAAAGTAGAGCTTTTTGGGAAAAGGCATCAACATAGAGTTTACAGGAAAAAAAAGAGGCCTTCAAAGAAAAGAACACGGTCCCTACAGTCAAACATGGCGGAGGTTCCCTGAGGTTTTGGGATTGCTTTGCTGCCTCTGGCACTGGACTGCTTGACCGTGTGCATGGCATTATGAAGTCTGAAGACTACCAACAAATTTTGCAGCATAATGTAGGGCCCAGTGTGAGAAAGCTGGGTCTCCCTCAGAGGTCATGGGTCTTCCAGCAGGACAATGACCCAAAACACACTTCAAAAAGCACTAGAAAATGGTTTGAGAGAATGCACTGGAGACTTCTAAAGTGGCCAGCAATGAGTCCAGACCTGAATCCCATAGAACACCTGTGGAGAGATCTCAAAATGGCAGTTTGGAGAAGTCACCCTTCAAATCTCAGGGACCTGGAGAAATTTGCCAAAGAAGAATGGTCTAAAATTCCAGCAGAGCATTGTAAGAAACTCATTGATGGTTACCGGAAGCGGTTGTTCGCAGTTATTTTGTCTAAAGGTTGTGCTACCAAGTATTAGGCTGAGGGTGCCAATACTTTTGTCCGGCCCATTTTTGGAGTTTTGTGTAAAATGATCAATGATTTGACTTTTTTTTCATTCTCTTTTGTGTTTTTTCATTGCAAGCAAAATAAATGAAGATATTATTACCAAAGCATTTGTGATTACAATCATTTTCTGGAAGAAATTGAGTATTATCTGACAGAATTGCAGGGGTGCCAATACTTTTGGCCAGCACTGTAGCTGATTTTGACAATCCTGTGAATGTAGGTTTACAGTATTTTTAGGAACTTGTAAGCATTGCGGTGGAGCCACAGTAACTGTATGTGGATTACTGCTAATTGCCATGCTATACCTGTATTTGCAACTTGAATTTGCATAAGCTTTATACCTCTCCCCTGTTTCTTACTATTTTTTACAAAAGGAAAATTGCATTGGAAAAAAATTCACATGAACAATATTTCAGTAGTGTGGTTGACGCTCTGCAAAAACTAAACAAGAATATTCCAGGTTAAAAAGTTGGAAAAAAGGTGGAAGCAGTAAATAATATAAAACATCTAAATTAAATTAAATTAAATTAAATGGAATTCCATTGCAAATGATGTAGGTGTATGAAGGCTTTAAGGCTGAAGCCCCACATAGCAGGCTACTACAAAAAAGCGATGCGGGATAAACCGTGGCAGAAATGCATTGCGGTTTATCCTGCAGCTGTTTTCACAGAAAGTCCGCAGAGGTTTCAGTGGTTAAATGTTTTTGGATTTTATGCAGAAGTCTGTGTAAAATCAGTCTGAATAGACTTTTAGGCTAGGGACCCACGCTGCGGAAAAGCTGCTTTTTTGTTACAGATTTTGCTGTGTTTCTTTAAGCCTAAGCCAGGAATGGATTGAGCAGAAGGAATAAATATATTTCACATTCCTTTTGTAGCCACTCCTGAGTTTGGCTTAAAAAAAGAGCAAAATCTGCAAAAAAAAAAAAAAGGAAAACCTGTTTTTCTGCAAAGTGGGGCCTCAGCCTTCACACATTTTTTTGTGGCAAGATGTTGCATTAAAGTCAAAAATTAAATATAAAAATATACAAGTTGTTATAAGTGTTTTGGCATTATCCATAGGGCTTGAAAAACACTAGAAATAAAAATAAACTGATTTACAAACTAAAAAAAAAAAATCACAAAAATGCTATAATAATGTTTGCCAATGCAGAAAAAATGGTGTCATATTTCCTGCATGCTGCATTTAAAAAAAAAATTGTATGCAGTGAATTTTATATTTTACTAATGTAAAGTAACATCTGACAAAAAAAAAAGCAACAGAAAATTCAGCAAAGTGCTGTGTAGCTGTGTATAAAATCCAAGTTGTGATCCAACAGTCATAAGTTGTGGAAAAGCTCCTTTTTTTTGCAGACTTTGCTGATGTTTTTTCTTGAGCTAAAGCCAAAAGTGGCTCAAAGTTGGTAAAAAAAAACAGCGAAAGCAAAAAAAAAAGCAAATTTTCTGCAATTTCTGGCCTCAACCTAAGGAAAGGTTTCTCTGATTTTGTAGGACCAGATCAATAGATCAAAACATATGGCTTCTGCACTGACCCATATTATAGCTGGGTTAGGTTGTTGGTAGTCTTAAAAATTTGTTACAGCTAAATTTGGTGCCACAGTTTTCAGCACCTGTTTTCTTACATTCTGAGCTTACCTCAATGTGCACATCCTTAGCCAGCAGTTATAAGGCATTATGCACATTGCATATGAGTCTTTTGTTACCTGTATACATTGGGAAAAATTTTCAGCAAACACCTCCAACATGTGCTACTGCTTATGCACAATTATGTACCGTATATGGTTATTTTTGCATATAGTGAAACCCTGGCGAATAGATTCCTATTGATATAGCTAATGTACTGTATATGCTGGGGATTTTCCAGCTGTAAATGTAACACAAGTCTTAAACACAATGTGCACAGAGCATTAAACACTCAATAACTTGTTGGTTTTGAATATTATTGGAGCATAAGGGCTAATGCTCTGTTTAGAGCCATTGAAAGCCATTCCTGATATAACAGGACAGGATTCGAACAAATTCCTGGTTGTCTTCAGTATTGCAAGCAGCCCCATGGCTGGTGAAGCCTAATACTAATAGAGGATAGATAACTAAATCTCTGATGAATGTTTTAGGTTTGTGCAAATAAATCTGAAAAATAACACTAAGAATAAAAAATTGTTTCTGTTGTTTTTTAATCAAATTGTCAGCAAGGAAACTTTTTCTTTGTCTTCAGGCAGATCACAAACAAAAGACACATGCATGTGCTTTAAAAAAAAAAATAAAATCAATGTGTAGACTTTATCTAGAGATATACGTAAAGCAACTCCCAGCATTTCTAGCTTTGCTCAGTTAGCGGTTTATATACAGGCTTGGTAACCACATAACCAGCCCAGTATTTTCCAGCACACATGAACCTAAGTGTTTCCTGTCATGTCTAATTTTACTGTTCTGGTTATGTGTAGTTCAGCTCCTTCAGCTCACAAACACAGTTTAGGAAGCCACAAAAGTAATGAAATGGAATGCGTCTGAACACTTAAATGTGTCATAGTTTTACTTCTAACACCTTGTCTTAAATGTACTTAAGCAAACTGGAAAATCTATATTGTGTGTTCTTTTAATAGAACATGTAAGTAATGTATAACTTTGTAACTGAACTGAGGACTGCCACTGTTTAGGTGAATGCATACAAGGCAGTATGGGGCACAGTAGTTTTTAATGCTGTCTTGTTTTTGTTTGTTTTTTTGGTCAAAGCCAAGAATGGATCTTGAAGAGAGGAATAGAAAAGAATGACTTCTTGTTTTCTTTTTTTCTATTTATGTCTGGCTAAGGCCCCACATAGTGGGCTGCAGCGAAAAAGTGCTGCGGGAAAGACTGCGGAGGAACGCATTGCGGTTTTGTCCCGCAGCACTTTTTACAGAAAATCTGCATAGTTTTCCTCTGTGGACTCTCTGTTTCCATTATACCTATAGAGAAACCACCATCATTTCCATACGCAATGGTTTTGGAAATCACAGCATTTCCACTGCGGGTATTTTTGTGCAATGTTAGGATGGAATTTGCTAGAAGCCAGTCACTTGGCTATGGTGCAAAAAAACGCAGCATGTCAATTATACTTAAGGAAACGCTGTTGGTTTCCCTATTGGTATAATGGAATCAGAAAGAGTTTTCCTCTGCGGACTTTCTGTGAAAAGCGCTGCGGTAAAAAACCGCAATGCGTTGCTGCCGCGGTTTTTGCTGCAGCGCTTTTAAAATTTTTCTTGCGAGTTGCTACGTGGGGCCTTAGCCTTAATATATCAGCCTTGTTAAAGGAACTTTTTATTCTTATTGGAATTAGATTGAACACTACTAAGATATTTTTCAGAAGTCTTTTTTTTCTCAGAAAGACTTATTTATATAAATACTGAGAAATTTTTAACTTTGTTTGGCCGAGTGCCAAACTAAATATGCAATGATACTTACCTGCTTCCTTTGTTTCTGTGACCAGCCTCCAGTAATATCAAGTCAGCAGGAACACTGCAGCCTCTACAGCCACTCGATATACAAAGTGGCAGGGGTGACTGCCCACCAAGCACAGGAATGAAGGGATGCTGCTAAATATCAGTGATTTTTTTTATTTTCTAGCCCTCCCTTGCAGCATGCATTTAATTCCCAGACAAGCCTTTTACATGCTGATTAATATTTTTATTTAGAAATAATACTGGATAGATAGATAGATAGATAGATAGATAGATAGATAGATAGATAGATAGATAGATAGAAGCCAAACCTGGGTAGCACACAACAATTCATTAAAAAAAGGAGGATTTTATTACTCCAAGTGTTCACATTTGGGCTAATAAAGTCCTCTTTTTTCACTGAATTGCTGTGTGCTGCCCAGTTTTCTGCTTTTTGATACTTTAGTTCCTTGCTAGTGGGAGATTTTTTTTGCTTTTGGTCTTTGTGCTGCTCTGCTTCCAATTTGTTTTTGTCTTTAGATAGATACCTTGCTTTATTAATAATACTTATGTTAAGCCAAGTAATGCAAGTACAGATACTTTTTAAGTAAAAATATTAAAAATTTGGTAAGTATAAGCAAAAAAAAAAGTCAAGAAAGATACATAACTAGTTATATGTTGTTTTTCTTAGGTGAGAAACGTCTGTCAGACCTGCCATATGATGCAAACAGCAATTTCGAAAAGGAGAATGAAATTATGCAGACACATGTAATGGATCAGGCCATCAATAATGCAATTACATACTTAGGAGCAGAATCCTTGCGTCCACTAGTTCAGACACCACCAGGTGGCCCTGAAGTGGTTCCAGCTATTAACACAATGTATGCCCTACATAAACCCCATGCTGATGTTGCATCTCACACCAACCAGGCAGCCCATGAAAGTGCAGTAGAAAACCTGCTGTTACTTTCCCAGGTTAAATCCATTTCTTCGGAGAAGGAAGTTTCCCCAAGTAACAGCTGTCAAGATTCCACAGACACTGAAAGCAACAATGAGGAGAGGGGAGGACTTATATATCTCACCAGTCACATAGCACCTAATACCAGAAATGGGCTGCCTGTGAAAGAAAATAAGCCATTTGATGCGTACAGAGCTGCCAATGACAATTCTCAAGATGCTTTCAAAGTTATCGGTGGTAACGGGGAGGCAGTAAAAGTCCACAAGTGCGAGCACTGTCGAGTTCTCTTCTTGGATCACGTGATGTACACCATCCATATGGGCTGTCATGGTTTTCGTGATCCATTTGAGTGCAACATGTGTGGTTACCAGAGCCAAGATAGATATGAGTTTTCATCACACATTACTCGAGGTGAACACCGTTTCAACATGGGTTAAGCCAATTCCCCGCCACAATGATTTTAATGATCTACACATAAAAAGCACAAATGTTTTGTGAGAGGAAAACTTTCATGTCCCATCTATGAACTCAACAATGCCTACAGTGGCTTACCACTGACTACACCAAACAATTGAACTTCTTTTTTTCATTGAGGGGGCATGCATTTTTTAAGACAATTTTTATTGTTACTGTAACATGGTGGCTCATTTTTGAGCATTATGTTTTTGGAGATATTTTAAAAGTGTTTGTATAATAAATATATAACTTGCATCATTGTTTATAGCTAGCATCTGTCCATTGTACGTTTCTATAATAATATATATAGTATAAAACTAAAAGAAAGTTCTTGGCAGAATAAGGAGTCTTTATTATTATTTTTTGCAAATTTTAGTCTTCAAACAAATTCTTGAAGTATATCATTCATGTTATGCTTTATGCTATAGCAAACAGGCATTGTGATTGCTGATGGGAATAATTTCCATGTTAATTTTCACTTAATTGTTATGGAACATAATAAATATTTAAGGCAAAATACAATACATTACTGTATATAATGGCCATACAAATTTTTTTGATTTTTGAAGCATTTCTTTATATAACTGACAGTAGCATTCTACATAATTGTATAATATATACTTATTTATAACTTCTGGTATAAATTGTCATTCTGACAAACTTTATTGCCATTTTTTATGCTTTTAAAATTTTAACTACCAGCGGTATAGTGTTACAACTACATAATTGTACATAGTAATAAATTATGTTAACAATGTGTAGAACTTGAAGAGCCAGACTATTCACAGGGTGTTACTTGTACATATTTCACCATTTTACAAATGGTTATAGATGAATCTTTGGTAATACATAAATCCCGGCATTCAAGTATTGTGTGATGAGGAGAATAATTTATTAAGACAATACACAAATAGTTTGTCTTAATAAATTAATTCTTCTTATCACACAAAACTTGAGTCCTGGAATTTATGTATTACTATTCTTGATGAAGTAAGTTTCTTTTCGGGCACTATAGTCTTTCCAAAATTGATGTCATGCCATCAGATGAATCTTTGACCATGATTGAAAAAAATTCACAAACAAGCGCAATAACTGAGACGTGAGACAACAGATAATAGACAAAATTAATAAGAACTAAATATCACCATTACTCAAGTTATTTATTGATTCTGTTCATATCTGTGTTGTGGTTTCCATTATAAATGGAAAACTTTGGCTTGTAATAAGATCCATTGGGTTGTGCCAAAATGTCCAACGTTTAGAATGGGAAAATATTGCTATGCTGTAGTAGCAGCCATTATGTTTTTCTTTTCTAACTTGCACAAGGATATAACAAACACAGTGAAATATGTCCCTCACAGTGTGATCACACACTATGTACAATCATTTCCCAATGTCCTGGTCTTTTGACATAGTAAGGATCCATTACACCCAGGATATTTAAAGCTAATGACTGGTCATTCAGGGTTGCAGAATGCTGATAAATTCCTGGACAAACCGTTTTTTTCCACTGTCCATACAAAAAAAATTGATGCATTTATGATTTTATATGAAGGTACTTTAGTAGCATTTTACAATAATTGTTTCTAAGCTGTAGACATGTATTCTTATAATGTTTAAGATCTATTATGGTTTTCTAATGTATTTGCAAAAAATTTTGGCTGTCCATGATTTTCCAGATAAATTGTCCAGATAAAAAAAGAAAAAAATCATGTGATCACATTCTGTGCCCTGATTCTTTCTTGGCACTAAATATGTAGTACTTGCACAGACTGTGATATGTTTGTGCCTTAATGAAAAAAAAACCCCAAACCCCATAGATCACACGTAATGATGATACAGTACTTGAATAGAAATGTATAATCAATTATACTTCATATACATTATTTTCCATTAAGGATAATTCGACTTTACATAACTACCACCATATATTTTGTATTTTATTGCTATAATATGTGTCAAGGTAATCTACATATAATTACATTTCCTGGTGTGGGAAGATAGTTCATGGAAATAAACTACTTAAACATACGCAAACATTCTTTACCAATTAGTCTTAAGTAAACATGTCTGTGGTGCATTGTCCTAGCATACGCAAAGAAAATCTACCAGCATATATAAACTTAAAATGACCAAATATATGCCAAAGGTGTGTGCTTTTGGCATACCTTGGGCCAGAATATCTTAGAATCTAGCAGTCCTAACTGTACCTTTCAATATAACTGTATACATTTTTTTTTTCTGCTTAAGGCTGTCCATAAAAGTTGTATTCAAGTTTCTAAGCACTGGTATTTGCTTTATTTAATTGATAGCCATAATATTGCTGAAAGCTTACTTTTACTTAGCTGGAGGTTCCAAAAAATCAGCATGCTCGCCCCATTGGTAAAACCCCTGCATTAATAAATTCATGCCCTGAATGCCTAACTCTTAGTGCCTCTCTATTGTATAGTGCAGTACCATATGTCCTATTCTTCTCTTTACCTGTGCCAGGGTGAGCTGCTCCTTGGAACAGCAGGTAAGGGCAGCTCCATGTTAGTTTTTGGGTGCATTGTACTTTACAGTACCCTTCAAAAGCTCCTCTCGCCATTATAGAAAGAAAGTTACAGCTTCCAGCAGCTTTTTCTGACTTTTATTTGTGAGAAGTTGCTATATCTATACTAGTTAGCAGATTATTTTAATCTTCATTTGGGGTTTTAGGAACCATATCATAATTGCATCCTACAATGGTCGTTTGGAAAACAATTAATATTGTAACTCATGGTATCATTGTTTTGTTAAAGAAGGCTATTAAAAATAATCATACGGTCTAGACTGTGACTTAAAGGAGGACTGTCACCAGAACCCAACAATCAACCCAGCACCGCAGATAGCTAGCTTAGTGAATCAAACAGTGCTTTCTCCTTGTGAATTAGTGCCTCCATTGCAGAGATATTGCCATTTTTGTCAATATAGAGATGTGCTCTTTGGAGCAATGGGAGCATTGTCAATGCTCCAAAGAGCTCATCTGAATATTGACAAAAACAGCGATATCTCAGCAACAGATGCACGTCTTCACAGGGAGAAAACACTGCTTTATTCAGGTGACCTTAACCTAATCTGTCTGAGGGGCTGGGTTGATATGCTGAGTTCTGGTGACAGACTCCCTTTAAAGGTAGTTTGTCTCGAGTGTGAAGCATATTAAACCAGCAACACAGTTAGTTACATAGGTTAGGCTCAACTGAATGAAACACCTTTTGCCCCATGAAAATGTGTGCCTCCATTGCCAAGATATTTATTTATGAGTATTTAACAATATGCAAATGAGCAGTCTGCGCCATACTGCTATGCTACGCACTGCTTTAATATGCCTTCCTTCCCTTATCCTTTCTTTGAGTGACTGGGCCAGGGAGTTATGCTGAAATCTCACCTGGCCCTGTGTTCTCGAGTTCATGCTGGTGTATTGGAGCAGCATGCAGCTTAGCAGTTTGGAGCAATGGAGCCACCCTCAGTGCTCAAGAAAGCTCATTTGCATATTGTGAAATAAATCAATATCTCAGCTATGAAGGTACAAATATTCATGGAGTAAAAAATGTTACATTCAGGTGAGCCTAACATGGATTTTCATCGAGAAAAAGGTGTTACATTCCAGGGAGCCTGCCCCAACTGTATTGCTGATTTAATATTCTTCACACTGGTGATAGACTCCCTTTAAGCAAAGTACACAGTCCAACTGTATACTAGTGGTAATAGAATAATAGTTTTATGGCTGTCATATGATAATTTCCCCATGTGAGGCGGTAGAAAGTTAGGTGTTGTAGTAATTTAAGAAAGCACTAGCACACTCCATTGTATAGTACTTTTCCATCTCTCCACAAGATAAGCTGGTTTTACAGTGCAGTATGCTGCCATTCAGTTGGCACAACAGGAAAATCACCTCTTCAAAATGCCTTTAATCCAATGGAAGTGGCACTGCCCAGATTAGAGTAATAAAAACTTGTATTCTGTCATTCTATCACTCTCACTGAATTTTTTAGGGCTTTTCAATAAAAGTAATTATCACCTATGCCCATTTGTGGCAGAAACAGCTTAAATCATAATCTCCATATCATAATATCTATACGGTTTCACTAGATCTATAAAAATGATCTAAAATGTGAAATCAGCATAAATTCTGCCTCCTACAACTACTGTATAGGCAGAAAATGCGTTACTGAAGTGAAGTTGAACTTTTTATACACACATGTGTGTATTCAGTTGTAACCATACAATTGAGGGTTTTTTGCCCACATAAAGTTATTACACAAAATGACTCTTTACTATAAGTGCCAGTGACCTCATGATTCCATGCTGTATACTGTATGTTAGAGGTAGACATGCATCAGCACCTACAGTTAAGTCTAAAAAGGGCAACTGTCATATTTGTACAGAAGCACATGTGCTCTGCATTTCCTTTGTATCTTAGTGAGTATGTTGTTGCTTTCTTGCAGTAAAATTAGTTCTAAAATACATTGTCATCTTAGCTGATATGCAGTCTTTATTGTTTGGTGTTACATTTCAGCACTATATATTTCACCACTATATATGTGACAGAGCCATTCCACTGATGTGGAAGCCATTATCTGACTTTTGTTTGCATGATATTGCCTCCTGTAGCTATGCTCACATTTTATAGAATATTTCCAGAAGCATAACATACATTGTAGAATGTAACCACCTTTGTTTCTGAAATAAATGCTAGGAGTGAAAGATACTGGATATAAAGAAACATGTTTGTAAAATATTATTTATTTGCTACTGTATCTTTCAGATCTTTGTACCACTTTTATAAATATTCTTTTTTTATTTATGTGTATTGGTAAAATGAGTAACAATTTATTTTGGACAAGGGTTGCCTGAGATTAGAATCAATTGTGTGTGGTCTTCCCTTGTTAAAACAGCTCCACTCTTGTTCATGGTTTGTGTGTGGTATTGCAGCTCAGCCTCAGTCAAGTGAATGGAGCTGAGCTGTAGTATCATACACACCACTTGGACAAAAGTTGAGCTGTTACTGGAATTGAAGCAGACCAAATTATTTCCAATCCTGTAAAACCCCTTTCAACAGTCAATTTGGAATGAACACTTACATTGCTGGGTTGTATTTAGACCTTGTTGTTGCATTGACCTGAACAAACAGTGTAGACTTTTACACTCAAGCGATCACCTATCTATTTTTTACTTTTTCGGTAACTAAATAAATTGTTTGTTTGACCCAGAAATTGTGTCTGGTTTAATGTGTATTGCATTTTCATGAGCCTTTAATACTCCTATGTGTTTTCTGTTACTGCAGGTAAATATTTAGATATTTTCACATTAGAACTTTATGATTTTATTCTACTTCATTGTATGAAATATACTAAGGTCAATAGGGGTCAATAGCCCAGAATAAGCTGCACATGGCTAAAAATGACAAATCCCTGCCAGCAATGACTGTCATCCTTATGGGCCAAGTATGACATGTCACAACTGCAGTCTAGCAAACAAACACTAATGGGAACCACAAAACTATTGACCTAGGAACAGTGAGATATTTGAAAGGCTGGGATTGGAGTTGTCTTGAGGGAGTTGTCAGCAGTGACCAATAAACTCAACCACTTTCTCCAGTTCACCTCCTGGGCTGGTACAGAGCTGAATGGGATTGTAAGATACCTAATGGTGGTGGTATTCTTCCCCTGAGGCACTTATTTAGTGGTCTTCAGCCTTCCTAAGCCAGGTGGAAGTTGGAAAAGCCCTAGATGTTAGTACAAGTAATAACTCAGAAGACAGATTTGCTGATGAAAAACAGCTTGCATTGGTGTAAACATCAACTAACAGCTTCCAATACAATATGTAGGTACAGCTCTTATAGTAGTTCCAATGTGGACAAGAATCTGGAAGTTAGATAAAGACTCTTAGGCTAGGTTTACACAACGGAAAATTAAGAGAAATTCCTCTTAATTTTCCGCCGCCGTATTCAGCCTTGGGATTCCGGCAATGGAATGCCAATGCCCTACATTGCGGCTTTCCTCTGCTGATTAGGCCCAGATGAATGGGCCTAATCGGTAGACACTCCCGAGCTGCTGAATTCACTCCCAAATCCATGGCAGATTCCTCCGTGTGAACCTAGCCTTATTCTCCTCCTTAGTCAGCTGTCAAGACTTCCCCATTCCCAGTAGAACAGCCTTTAAGGAGAAATAACAACAGTCACATACAAAATTATGTACAGTGGCACATAAACACAGTAGATGCAAGTGTTTAAGCAGTGTCCACTAGGATGCTACATATGAAGTCTTGTTTATGTGTTGTTTTCAAAATGTCAGAAAACCTCATTATAGCACATTTTTTTGGCAGGCAAGTAGTTTTACCACTGTTCTGAGTACAGCAAATTACTCTGTCATGGAAACACTGTAATATGAGGAGGCTTAAAAAATATAACCATTTGTATGCTTTTTTATTGAAATTAATAAAGCAAAATCAGGGCATACTAAACCCAGCATGCTTTTTATAATGTGCATAACACATTACCTTCCTCCAGGAAAGCAACACTATGTATATTTGTTGAATATGAATGCCATGTACTAAGTAAAGTATTTGAGTCAAAGAACTATGCTGTGGGTGCTGCTATAGATTACTGGAGCCAACGCCTTTCTGTCTCTTGGGAGTGAAATGACTATGGCTTTAGCAGTTATGAATGTGTCCCCAATCAGCTAACCAACAGAGTGGGTGTATGGCTTAATGGCTGAGCAAGACAGCTTAATCAGTGAAAAGCAAGCTGCCTTGGATGAGGCCAAACAGATGGCAAAACGGGAAGCAGATGTGACTTCAGCTTCTCCCCATGCATAACTAGGAACCAGCCACTTGGTCAGGAAATTTGCATAGCAAGGGATAATTTTAAAACCTGTGAGTTCTGAATGGATCTGACAATTTTCACTTCTTCTTTCCTCCCCTTTTAACATTCAGGCTCATTACAGTCAAAGGAGTATATAAAGACTAAGTAGTTTTGAACAGTAATTTAAAGACATCTTGTGAGTTCTAAAGATTTCCCCACTGTGTATCATGTGACACCTAACACTTGCCTAGTGATCAGCTGAACGTCTGCAAGCTGGCAATGAGTTAAGTTTGTGCAATTGCAAGTGTACATTGTAATTAGACTCTACCCTGTTTCTTTAAAAATAAGCCCTAGCTTGATTTTGCAGAGTTTTTGGAGTAGGCTTGAAACATATTCCCTACTCCAAAAATAAGCCCTAGTTACAGTCTGCATCTCCAGTGGTAGCTTATGTCACGTGACGTCACGGAGAATAGGCATACCGTAGCTCCCAACTGTCCTGGACAAGTGCCCCACTACCTCCTGCCACGGCAAGGCAAAATCCACTCACCCGCTCCTGAGTCTCGCCTCCCGGCCGCTACTGTGTGGGCTTGGCTACCTACGTGACCAGACATAAGGTGCCACCCACTACAGCACCTCCCCCTTAGCGTAAAGGAGTGCATAAAGGAGAGGAGATAGAGAGGGCACAGTTTCACTGCCACACAAAATATTTAGAGAGAGAGTGACAGTAAGTTTGTTTAAGACCTACTGACACTGCACCCTCAATTGTGAATGTAAGTTAGGTAACCATTTTACAAGATTCGTCCTGAGTGAATTGGAAAAGATTGTGAGAAATAAGACCTACCCTGAAAA
Source organism: Leptodactylus fallax (assembly GCA_947044405.1). Classification (NCBI taxonomy): domain Eukaryota; kingdom Metazoa; phylum Chordata; class Amphibia; order Anura; family Leptodactylidae; genus Leptodactylus; species Leptodactylus fallax. The sequence continues at coordinate 781,233 of CAMRHE010000125.1, read as the reverse complement.
CAAGACTTAGCCCTTTTTTCGGAGAAAAAAAATAATATAAGATCCTGTTTTATTTTTGGAGAACACAGTATTTTCAGTATTCATAATGATCAAATCCCAGCTGTAGCACTGTATTTTGCAATTGTACACGTAGGTATGCTGGGTGACTCACAGATGGTACATGCAGCTGTTCATCCATTCTAACCCTAGGGAACACTATTTGAGTGTGTCCCTTAATTTGTCTATTGCAGGAACAAGATTATTATACAGAGCATAAAGTGTTCAGGAGGCCTGCTTTAGGTGGTACAAGAGCGTGTAGCTTCAATATTGTTAACACAAACGCTTGGCCCTGGCTAACTAACATATATCGGATGTTGCTGAGAAAACAATGCCACTCAAATAAATATTTGTTAGGAAGTCTAAAAGTTTCCTTAATTCAGAATTAATACTATTTGTATGAGCTTTTCCAATTTATATTATTCACACATAGTCCATAAATTGTGGATTTTGTGTGTGTGTGTGTAAGACCTACAGCATATTACAGTACCAGCATAGCATATTGCTATGATGTGGCATCTCTTTCTGATTTATGAGGGTCTGACTGCTGAGACCTTCACTGATCCTGACATTGAAGCATTAGTTTAGGGCTTCAGCCCCCTCATACTTTATCTTTGTGCAGCAGAGTTGTTGCCCACCTGCACTGCAGAAAACCGTAGCACAGACCACCCACTTGAACAGCTGGTGGATCTTAGCACCACTGTGCAGGACTGTAAATGGGACCACAGGGCTAAACCAGCACTGCAGCCTCTTCATTCTGAGGTTCATATTGGGGCAGGCAGTCTGACTCCCACCAGATAGTCATGACATTCCATAGAAATATCAATCTTGTGGTTCAAAATTCATAGACATATAGCTTACTGAATTTCCCCATTGTGGGACTATTAAAGGACTATTACTTACTTAAACTTACACAGGATCCATCCATGAATAAAAAAAAAAATCAACAGATTCCTTCCACATTTTCTATAACAAGTTAAAAAATGGAGTAGATATGTTGTAGTTGTTAATTGTAGTTAGTTGTAATAGCAACCTTTTAGTAAGGAATCTTCTAAATTCTCCTCTAGAATAGGCTGAGCTCGTTCTTTTAGTTCCCAAAATATACAGTAGGTCGTGACCTTAATAATATTGTTGGTGCTTTATACTGTGTATACCTATATACATTCAGTTACACACCAATACTACTTTAAAAGTAGTTGCATTACAGTATTTAGGGTTTCCAATAAGAAACAGGAAGCTATCAGCTAGCCCCTCCCTGACAAAATTTGAGGCTGTGTTGCTCAACATCCCAACTGTTGGGAACAGAGTTAAGGAAACCAAAAGTTTCCTAATAAGAATTCTTCCGGCAGTTGCAAAACAGTTTCAGTTTCCCAAGGCGAACAAGGAGTCACTCCACTTTCTCAGCTTCTTGCAAGCATATAGAGAATCTGCTTATGCAGCTGTAGCATATCATGTCCACTATACTGTTTAATGTGTAGTCTGTAAAGACTGAGATATTTCAACATCACTGATTACTGTAGTGGAATAGATCATTTCCCAGTTCAAGGCTTGCATTCCTAAATTTATAAGATAGAATTAGCATGCCCATGGGTTGGCAGCATGGTTGGATGCTATGGCAGCTGGGCCTAATAACTGTCCACAGGTCTGCTGTCTTAGAGTGATGTCAAATATAACGCCCGATGTGCAGCAATTGCTCAAAAACAGAGCCCTGTTCACCCTTAGTTGCCAATGACCACAAGATGAAGCTAAAATTGAGTTTCCCCTTACGTCCGACAGCAGCACAATATGGGGTATCTCTGACCCTGTGTGTTGTTTTAGGACAGGTGGAATCTTTAATTAGCACCAAAAAGGTGCTTCCTACTGGCCCTATAAGAGGGCAGCAGAGACCTCCCTCCACTGTGTTTTCTTCTGTCCTGTGTGGGACAGGTGGACGGAGGGCTCTCGTGACCTCCCGTTGCTAAGGGTTTTTATTTACCTCTGGTACCTCAGTCCATTCCGATGCTTTTCTTCTGGGAAAGTAAGCTCGGTCCTTCGGGGCCTGTTCCTCCGCAGCGCAGCACGTGTCTGGTTCATCGCACTTCAGGCAGCGCGATCCCAGAAGTAAGCGGGGAACCTCTTCGGCCGGAACTTTTCTCCGGTCCCGTGTTCCCGGGGGAAGGAAGCCTTTACGCACCACCGCGGCCTACTTCTGGTTTTCTCGGAAAAAGTGCAGTAAGTTTGAAAATTTAAAATTTAAAGGCAAAATATGGAATTGATTTTTGCTGCTTTTATTTTGAGCCTCTGGCTTAGGCTTATGCTCCTCTATGTTCCATTATGGTGTTTGACCCTTTTGGTGCTGTATGAATGTTTTTTCTTTGTTTGGCTCCTTCCCTTGCTGCTAGATTACATTAAAGGGCCATTAGGCCTTTACTTGTTGAGCTCTCTAGCTCCTCTGCTGCGGTTTGCGATGACCGATTAAAAAAAAAAAAAAAGGTACCCCTTGGTTTTTTTCTTATGCGATGCTTGGCAATCTTCCTTGTCATGTGGATGTTCAGATTTCATCTTCTGCATTGGGTAACGGCGATGGGTTTAGGAGGAAAAAGTCCTCTAAACGTAAACACCTAGCGTGTTGGACTGTAATACCCCTTTACCTGACGGCTATGATTTTACCCATTGTCGCCAATGTCGCGGGCCTCGGCCGGAAGAACCTTCCATGAAAGAGGTTCTCACCTGGGTAAAGGACTATATGGAGGAGTCTCTTAAGGAGATCCATTATTTTTCCATCGCCAGATTGCCAAGAGACCGCGGATTGAGACATAATCCTCCTTACAGGATCTCTCATGAAGATCAAATAGTGGACGAGACACTCTCATCTGATGATTCCACTGAAGATTCCAGCAGACCGTGCTTCCCACTTGAAAAATTAAGCCGGCTGCTGAAGTCCATCCAGTCAAAGGACCGTGATGTTGATGGGGAAGCCTCCACGTCCACCTATAGAGGGCCTAGGGTCTTCCAAGTGGACCAGACATTACAAAGTTAATGTCCTCAGAGTGGAGATATCCTGAACAACCTCTTGTGGTTCCTAGGAGGTTCGGAGCTTTATTCCCAGTTGCTCAATGGGATCAATGGGGTCCTCCTCCCAAGGTGGATATGCGGTGGCCAAATTGTCCCACCGCACTATGGTACCATCAGATGATGGAGCAGATTTGCGCGACGCCTTGGACAGGCGTGTCGACAATACCAAAAAAAAAAAAAAAAAAAAAAAAAAAAGCTCAAGAAGGCTTATTCGGCTGCCTCGGCCCAGACCGCTGTGGCGGTTGCATCTTGTGAAGTGTCAGCCAAATTATGTACTGAGCTGGTCTAGCTCGAGAGGGACATCATCTCTGGAGTCTCCAGCGACGAGCTGCTGGGGTTTCTAGGCTCGGTTTCCCTGGCAGTTGAATTTTTAGCAGAGGCCTCCCATCATCAATTAAGGCTGGCGGCCAAATCCATGGCACTTACCACTGCAGCATCAGGACCTCTATGGTTAAAACCCTGGAGAGCTGATTTCCCCTCAAAAAATAATTTGTGCGCATTGCCCCTTGAGCCAGGTATAGTCTTTGGCAGTGCCTAGACGAGATCCTAGAGGGCTTGGCCGACAGGAAGGGTAAAACTTACCCCAGACCTTTAGAGGTAGGTCTGACCCTGGCCGTGGTAGAGGCTATCCGCCTCGTCGTGGACGGCAGTCCCAGAGAGGCTCTAGATATTCCTCTAGAGGCGCTGGCCAAGATCCCCGAAGTCTGATGATAAAGAGAAGCCAAAAGTAGCTTTTGACATCAGAAACAGTCTTCCTGTGGCCGAGATTCCTGTCGGGGGCTGCTTCTCCCACTTTCTCACTGTTGGCAGGAAAAAATTCGAGACCTATGGGTCCTGCAGGTAATCCAAAGAGGATATGCAATAGAGTTCCTCCATCCTCCTTAGGATCGGTTTGTGTTAACGCGCAGCCTCCCTACAATGCAGAAGATCACATTGGAATGCTCCATCTGAGAGTACATTCACAAGGGAGACCTGGAGGAAGTCCCTTCTCTAGAAGAAGGATCCAGTGTCTATTCTCCTGTCTTCCTAGTGCTAAAACCGGCAGACAAGTGGAGAATGATCATAGACTTATGGTTCCTCAACCACTTCATCAAAAAGAAGCGTTTTTCCGTATGAAATCCATAAAGTCTGTTTATCACCTTTCTCCTCCAAGGCGATGTTTTTGTGACTTTGGATCTAAAAGACACTTATTTACATATACCTATTTACCCTCCACACAGAAGGGTTCTAAGGATTGCCGTAGTAGTTTCCGGCCACAGGAAACACTTTCAATTCACAGCACTACCCTCTCCTCTGATCCCCACACCTTTACAAGGTAGTGGGCCCTATAGCGGCCGCCCTCAGGCTTCAGGGGATATTCTTGGTGCCTTATCTAGAAGACTGGTTGTTAAAGGCCCAGTCAGAGTCTGTTCTGCTCCAGTACCTACAGACAGCCGTTTCCCTGCCTCAGAGTCTGGGATGGCTTATAAACTGGGAGAAGTCAAAAACGATCCCTTCAACCAAAGGAAGTTCCTCCGCTACTTCCTAGATTGTCCGCCTGCAAATCTCCTTGACACCAGCAAGGAAGGAGAAGCTGGTCGCGCTAGTCCGGCACCTCTTTAAAAAGCCGATAGCCTCCATCAGAACATTGATGAAGATCCTGGGCTTGACGTCTTCCTCAGTGGAGGCAGTCCCTGGGGCATTGTGGCACTTAAGTCCCCTCCAGAGAGAACTACTAGAGGCTTGGGATCGCACCCTTCTTACACTCAGCAAGAAGATTCGACTCTCCCCCAGGACCTGTCTTTTCTCTCAACTGGTGGTTACAAGCCTGAAAGACGGAAGGTCCACGGTCCAACCATCTTGGACCCTGTTGACTACAGATGCATCCTCACGGGATAGGGAGCCCATTCGGACGAAAACTCCATAAAGGGAGTCTGGAGCGCTCCAGAAAGAAGGACCTCGTCCAACTGGAAGGAGCTCAGAGCTGTATATCGTGCCTTACTCCATTTCTCACCTCTTCTCAAGGGAAGAGCAGTCAAGATCCGGTCACACAATATGACCACAGTGCTGTACGTGAACAGACAGGGAGGCACCAGATCACCAACCCTCCCCTGGGAGGCAGATCTGATATTTACATGGGCAGAGAAAAATCTAACCCATTTATCCGCAGTTCACATCAAGGGCTCCCTGAACATAGTAGCGGATCGGTTGAGTCGGGGTCATGCCGTATCAGGAGAATGGTCACTCAATCCAGAGTTCTTTCATCAGATTATCCTGAAATACGGTCTCCCGGAAATAGACCTCAGGGCAACCCGACTCAACGCCAAGGTGGAGACATTCTGTTCCCTTTACCAGGAGGACAATCCCTTGGCAGTGACATCTTCCCTCCAATTCCAATGATACTGAAGGTATTGATTAAAATCAGACAGGACCAAGTCTTTGTAATAGCCATCATTCCACTCTGGCCAAAAAGAGCTAGGTTTTTCCCAACTCATGGAGATGAGTCGAGGGCTATATTGGAGGCTTCCCCCATCCAGAACCTGGTTTCCTAAGGATCTCTGAAGTGCCAGGATCTCTGGAGATTCAACCTGACAGCCTGGAGGTTGAGCAGTCCCTACAGCAGGATAGAGGACTGTCAGAGGCCGTCCTGAAGACCCTTTCTTCTGCAAGAGCAGATTCTACCAATAAGAGCTACCAGAGGACAGCCAAGATTTTCATGGAGTGGTGCTCCAAGAAGGGTAATAATAATCTAGAACCTTCGACGGCTGATATTTTAAATTTTCTTCAGGACGGTTGGGATAAGGGCCTTACCCCTGCCACTTTGAAGGTGCAGATTGCGGCCCTCTCCGCTCATTTGAACAGACGTCTGTCTCGGGATCCTCTGGTTGCAAGGTTCCTTAAAGGGGCAATGAGGCTAAAGCCCTCGGTGTCATCTCCAGTTCCCCGATGGGACCTTGCAGTAGTCCTTGCAGGCCTGTGCGGTCCTCCATTTGAACCCTTGGAGACTACGGAGTTAAAATATTTAGCCTACAAAACCACTTTTGCTGGCTATTATATCTGCCAAAAGAGTAGGGGAACTCCAGGCTCTCTTCTAGAGAACCGTACATTTTGTTATTTGCAGATAGGGTGCACCTTAGGTTTTTGCCTAGGTTTAACCCTAAGGTCCCCTCATGCTATAATAGCAATCAGCTAATTTTGTTACCTGTGTTTTTACCCACTCCAACCTCTGAGGAGGAAGAAAAAACTCCACACCTTAGATGTGGTAAGGTGTCTGCGGATTTACCTATCCTGCACTCAACCGTTTAGGAAGGCCGAAAAACCTACTAATCAACATGCGGGGTAAAAACAGAGGCCTCAAGGCTTCCAAGCCTACTCTATCCACATGGATCAAGGAGACAATTAAGTCTTCCTTTCTTATTTAGAAGTTACTCCCTCCAGTCTTTTCTACGGCCACTCGACCAGGGCTGTGTCGACTTCTTGGGCTGAGTATCGGTCCTTACCATTGGACCAGATTTGTGCGGCTGCATCATGGTCATCTCAGTTGACCTTTGTTAAACATTATCATTAGACGTCCGCAGTTTCCAAACAACTGCCTTTGGTCAGACAGTCCTTGACGTTGTAAGGCGAGGAAACCCTCCCTAGGGGAATTACTTGCTATCTCCCCATATTGTGCTGTTGTCGGACGTAAGGGGAATCGTTGATTGTAATGTCAATCTGTATTCCCTTAGTCCTGACAGCAGCACAAGGCTTCCCTCCCTAGAAGCTTGTTTCCTGTTACTTTATAATTTACACAGTGGAGGGAGGTCTCTGTTGCCCTCTTATAGGGCCAGTAGGAAGCACCTTTTTGGTGCTAATTAAAGGTTCCACCTGTCCTAAAACAACACACAGGGGCAGAGATACCCCATATTGTGCTGCTGTCAGGACTAAGGGAATACAGATTGACATTACAATAAACGATATTTCCAGTAACATTTTATGACCATTGACCTCTGTGGGTGGTGGGATGGTAGGTGACGTCTCCCTACACTTTTCTTAGTACCCTGTGTGAATCCATGCTTCTCACATCACACTTCTTTTATAACTGAGTATTTATTGGTGAAAAAGGTAGCAACCGTAGGGCGTTCCCATCCTATGAACAGCTCATGGGGCCTCAGCCTAATTGGTGATCCTTATACTATTGCATTCCCTTAATCATTTTCACTTTTCCAGTATACCTCCCAGCCGTTTTTTTTTCCTTTAAAATCCTGCCTTACTATTTCCCCTTTTGTTCTCATTTACTTCTTCTCCCCCCCCCCACTTACAAGTTAATGCAAAAATTTCAAACTCTGCAATTTGGACATAATATTCATGCCAGCTTCATGTTACACTTTGTATGACCTGTGATTTGGACTTAATATTCATGCCAGTTTCATGTCACACTATGTATGACTTGTGAGGGTCACAAATCACCACCTGATTAATAATAATAATAATAATAATAATAATAATAATAATAATAGTCCTTTAATAGTCCCAAAATGGGGAAATTCAGTGTGTTACAGCAGCAAAGATAAGAAGATACAAATACAAATACAACATGAACAGGAATGTTCCAAGGTGAGAGGAATTACATTGATAGTAGACAGACAGATAGGAAGTAGCAGAGGAGGGGGGGGGGGTGGGGATTTAACAGGCAGAAGGATATTTCAGTTCTCTGTGTGTATTGATCTCCGCTTAGGTCGGTGTTGGTTGTACAGCCTAACCGCGGTGGGAAGGAAAGACTTCCGTTAGCGCTCCTTCTCACACTTAAGGTGGAGCAGTCGGTCACTGACAGTACTGCCCAGCGTGATCACGGTCTCATGCATGGGATGGGACTTCTTCTCCTGCATGGAGCTCACCACGGACAGTATCCTTCTGTCACTCACCACCTGCACTGGGTCCAGGGGGTTCCCCAGGACAGAACTGGCCCTTCTAATCAGCTTGTCAAGTTTCTTTCTGTCCCTGGTTGATATACTGCTCCCCCAGCAGGCCACTCCGAAGAAGATGGCTGATGCCACTACCGAGTTGAAGAAAGTCCTAAGAAGTGCCCCCCGGGATTCCAAAGGCTCTCAGCCTCCTAAGCAGGTAGAGCCTGCTGTGGCCCTTCCTGTACAGGACCTCCATGTGATCTGCCCAGTCCAGCTTATTATTAAGAAGCAAACCCAGGTACTTATAGGTGTTCACAATCTCGATGCCTGTCCCCAGGATGTTCACTGGTTTAGGAGGGCATCTGCATTTATGGAAGTCCACCACCATCTCCTTGGTCTTCCCCGTGTTAATCTTCTGGTGGTTCTGCTGGCACCAGTCCACAAAATCCCGGTTCAGTTCCCTGTACTCCCTGTCATCATCGTCTGTGATGAGACCTACTATTGCAGAGTCGTCAGAATACTTCTGTAGGTAGCAGCTAGATGAGTTGCACCTAAAATCTGCAGTGTACAGTGTGAAGAGGAGAGGGGCAAGAACTGTACCCTGAGGTGCCATATTACATATCACAGTATCTGACACACAGTCTCGGGCTCTCACGTATTGAGGTCGATTTGTGAGGTAGTCTAGGATCCAGTTGGAGAGGCGGTGGTCCACTCCAGCAAGGGCCAGCTTGTCTCTCAGTAACCTGGGCTGTATGGTGTTAAAAGCACTGGAGAAATCAAAGAACATTATTCTCACCGTGTTCCCTGGTTTCTCTAGGTGAGACAGAGCCCTGTGCAGAAGGTGGATGATGGCATCATCTTCCCCAATGCCCGGCCGATAAGCAAACTGGAGAGGGTCCATAGCAGGGCTCACTAGAGGGCAGAGATGTGTGAGAACCAATCTCTCTAAGATCTTCATCAAGTGGGATGTCAGTGCTACAGGTCTGTAGTCGTTGAGGTCCATAGGGTGAGGTTTCTTTGGAACTGGTACCACACAAGAAGATTTCCATAATTCAGGGACTATTTCCTGCCTCAGGCTCATATTAAACATGTATGTAATTATACCACACAGCTGGTCCCCACAAGTCTTAATTAAAGTTGCACTGATGTCATCTGGCCCTGGGGCTTTCCTCACCTTGATCTTTTTCATCTCCTTCCTCACCTGGGCCCTTGTGAAGGTCAGACTGTGGTCAGATATAGACGGATTTCTGGATTTACTGGTATGTTGGGGAGTAGCCGCATGGGGTGAGGTCATTGTGGTGGGGGGAACTGAAGGACATGCTGGGGTAGGAGATGCTTGTGTGTGATCAAATCTGTTGAAGAATAGGTTTAGTTAATTAATCCAATTAACATCTGCCTCAATCTGGCAGACAGACTGTTTATGACCTGAAATTGACTTAAGCCCCTCCCAGACCCCCCGTATGTCTTTCCTTTCCATTTGCTTTTCCATTTTTTCCTTATAACTGGCTTTTCCCTGCCTGATTTGATGCCTCAGCTCCTTTTGTACTTCCCTCAGCCCCTCCTTATCTCTTGTCCTGAATGCCATCTTTTTCTCCTTAAGTAGTGTTTTTATATCAGAATTAATCCATGGTTTGTTGTTGGAAAAGCACCTCACTGTGTTGTCCACACAAAAAAATTAATGTAGTCCGATATGCAGTGTGTGAGTCCTTCTATATCTACTCCATAAGAATCCTGCAGAACTTCCCATGCGATTGTGTCAAATCAATCCCTCAGAGCCTCATCACTCTCCTCGGACCATATCCTCACTGTGCGGGTGACAGATGGTTCTCTACATACAAGTGGTCGGAGATGCACTAGGTTGTGATCCAATCTTCCCAGGGGCGGTAGGGCTGATGAGTTATATGCCTCCCTCGCGTTACAGATAGATAATAGATACCTCTGTCACGCACCACAAATTTTAGACTGTTTATTTCCTGACCTGTTGTAAATAACTTCTCTACGTATATTGCATTTTGTTATTCCAAGATCCTTTTGAAGATCCATGTCTTGTGTGTGTATAAATAATGTGAATTTTCAGTTTCTAGTATTACACTATGTCTGAAGAAGAGAGCTAGCACTCTCGAAAGCTTACTTATCAAATATACTCAGTTAGCCTCAAAAAGGTATCACCTGATTTCTTCACTCTTCCACTACTTTCTATAGCTAACACAGTACAACATTATACCTCTCCCTTACAGTATAGTCATATAAGTCTCACTACATTATATTGGACACATGACGCAGTGTCACCTATGATGCCGTGGTCATGTGCTGTTGGCAGTTCTCCCTTGCTGTGTATTGGCCCCACTTCCAGTGAAAGGGTGGTCACGTGACTATCGTGTCACTTCCGCCGTGCCACAGCCTTGTCATGTCATACACTCTAAATGAGTATCACCCAACAGCCTTACTCTGGATGACGAGACGGGCAGGTAACTTGAACATGTGTCCCATAGACACATGGAGATGGCTATTTAAACCATCCATAGCTTCCACCTAGCCATATGATCAGGGCCGGTTTTAGACAAAGTGGGGCTCTGGGCAAAATTAAAAGTGGGGCCCCAAATGCTGATATGCAAACAACACCATTGTCTTCCAGTGATAACCCCCATAATAACGCCTCCTTTCTGCCAACAAAAAAAGTAATAACAAGCCCCATTTTACCACACACAATTCAAATGAGCACCTTTGTACCACCTGATAGATTTTTGCACCCAGTCATCAGTTATTATAGCACCTCCTTATAAATAATAGTCCATGCTTATAAATAATATTACACCTTTATCAGTAATAGATCCCTTATAAATGATAAATAGTACCCTGTAGCAGTAATATTCCTCCTTATCTGTAACAGTCACCCCGTAAAAATAATACTGATCCCTTATAAATAATAGCCCCCTCATAAATAATAGTTACCCTTATAAATAATAGTCCCCATTATCACTAATAGCCCCCTTTATAAATAAGCCCACTTAACAAAAATAAAAAGTTCCCCTCTTATATAAATAATAGCTCCCCCTTATAATGGATGCCTTATATATAATAGTCCCCCCCCTTATAATTAATAGCCCATCTTATAAATAATAGTTCCCCCTTATAATAGCCCCCTCATACTTAAGTTTCCCAATTATATATAGTAACCCACCCTTATATATAATAGTTCTCCGTTATACAGTGTCGGACTGAAGGGCCCCACCCAGCAGCTTCCTGCTAATAGCCTACACCACGGCTCCTTCACTGAAGTCTTACATATGTGCTGACTATCTGGTGTTACTGAGTATGTTCCCAGTATAGACAGCCCCTATAATACTGTGCAGGCCCCAATAACTCCAAGGCCGGCTCATGCACAGTACTGTATGGCGAATGACATGGTCATGGGGCACTACACGTATGTGCTAGATTATAGTGAGGGAGCTGTGATGCAGACATAGCACACAGGGCTGCCAGCAGGAATTGTGAGCCCCCCCACCACAGTATAATGCTCCACATGGTATATAATGCTCCACAGTATAAAATGCTCCCCTGAACCCCCCATAGTGGCCCCACATGGTATGTAAGGCTCCACACAGTATAATACTCCACAGTGGCCCACACAGTATACTACCCCTTAGTGGCCCCAGACAGTGCAATATGCTCCCCAGCAGCCCCACACAATATAATATGCTCCATACAGTATAATATGCACCCCACAATGACCCCCCAGTATAATGCTCCAGTGGCCTAACACAGTATAACATGCTCCATAATGACCTCCACACAGTATAATATACTCCCCAGAGAGGTTCCCCCAGTATAATGCTCCACAGTGGTCCCCCACAGTATAATATGTTCCCCACAGTCCCCCCCAGTATAATGCTCTACAATGGCCCCACAGAGTATCATATGCTCCCGAAAAGCCCCACACAATATAATACACTTCACAGTGGCCCCACACAGTATAACAGGCTCACCACACTGTCCCTTCCCCCAGTATAAAGCTCCACAGTGACCCATAGTATAATATGCTCCCCAGAGGGCCCCCGCTAGTATAATGCTCCACAGTGCCCCCTCCAGTATTTTGCTCCACAGTGGCCCCACGCAATATATTATGCTCCCCAGAGCGTCCCCCCAGTATAATGTTCCACAGTAGGCCCCACGCAGTATAATATGCTCCTCAGAGGGCCCCCTAGTATAATGGTCATTAGTCCCCCCCGAATAATGCCCCACAGTGGCTCCACGCAATATAATATGCACTGCTGATGCCCCCCCCAGAATAATGCTCCACAGTGACCCCACTCAGTATAACATGCTCCAGAAATGGCCTCCACACAGTATAATATACTGCACAGAGAGGTTTCCCCAGTATAATACTCCACAGCGACCCAAAACAGTATAATATGCTCTCCAGAGCCCCCCCCAGTATAATGCTCCACAGTGGCCTCGCACAGTATAATATACTGGGGGGCCCCTCTGGAGAGCATATTATACAGTGTGGGGCCACTGTGGAGCATTATACTGGGGAGGGGGCCCTCTGGAGAACATGTTATATTCTGTGGGGCCTCTATGGAGTATTATAAAGTGGGGGGGCTCTGGAGAGCATGTTATATTCTGTGGGGCCACTTTGGAGCATTATACTGGGGGGCCCCTCTGGAGAGCATATTATACTGTGTGGGGACACTGTGGAGCATTATACTGGGGGGCCCCTCTGGAGAGCATAATGATCCAAAGTGGCCCCACATAATATAACATTATCTCCAGAGCCCCCCCCCCCCCATTATAATTTTCCACAGAGGCCCCACAGAATATAACATGCTATCCAGAGGGCCCCTTCCCCAGTATAATGCTCCACAGTGGCCCCACACAGTATAATATGCTATCCAAAGGGGCCCTCCAGTATAATGCTCCACAGGGGCCCTACAGTGCTATTATTTTTTTATATTCTGGGGTCTCTTCAGACCCCAGAGTATAATAATCGAAGGCCCGGGGGAGGTAAGGGAAAATAACAAACAGTTATACTCACCTTGTCTTACCTCTCCTGGGCCTCCTCGCACTGCTCCGTTATCCCCGCCGGCGCTGGCTTCTTCTTCTCTTCGGCTGACGTCACGCGTTGTGGACGTCACCGCTGAGGCCTGTGATTGGGCCTCAGCGATTACATGAGGCACGCTGTCAGCACACCCCACGTGATCGCTACGGCTGAGGCCTGGCCTCAGCGGTGATGTCCAGAACGCCAGAAGATGAAGTCGAACGCAAGGACAGGTGAGTAAAAATGTTTGTTATTTTTACTCACCTCGGAAAGGGGCCCTGCGGTCCCTTTCTGTTATCGATATGGCCGGGCCTAACTCCGGGATCCGGAGTCATCAGGCTCCGGATCCCGGGGGCCCCTTTGGCCCAGTTTTCCCCCCCTAACGCCGGCCCTGCATATGATATCCACCTATACCTGGCTAAACCTCATATCTAAATCTCATCAGATAAACTCTAACTCCATATATACTAAGTGTCAATGTAGTGAAGTTGTTTTTATTGTATTCTCTGTGCCACTAACATTAAGCAGCTTTTTTGTTGCAGATTTTTCTGCATTTTTTTGAGCCAAAGTCAGGAGTGAATTGAGCAGAATGTAGAGCTATAGGAACCTCCTATGCAGTGGGGAAAAAAGTATTTAGTCAGCCACCAATTGTGCAAGTTCTCCCACTTAAAAAGATGAGAGAGGCCTGTAATTGACATCATAGGTAGACCTCAACTATGAGAGACAAAATGAGAAAACATATCTAGAAAATCACATTGTCTGATTTTTTAAGAATATATTTGCAAATTATGGTGGAAAATAAGTATTTGGTCAATAACAAAAGTTCATCTCAATACTTTGTTATATATTTTCTTTGTTGGCAATGACAGAGGTCAAACATTTTCTGTAAGTCTTCACAAGGTTGGCACACACTGTTGCTGGTATGTTGGCCCATTCCTCCATGCAGATCTCCTCTAGAGCAGTGATGTTTTGGTGCTGTCGCTGGGCAACACAGACTTTCAACTCCCTCCAAAGGTTTTCTATGGGGTTGAGATCTGGAGACTGGCTAGGCCACTCCAGGACCTTGAAATGCTTCTTATAAAGCCACTCCTTCGTTGCCCTGGCGGTGTGCTGCAGACACCGATCTAGTTAAAAACGCGTTCCGCAAATAACTATCTTTTAAACTGCAAGCCACTTCAGACTTGCGGTTTACAAGACACTGAGACCACAGACAGAAGATATCTGCTTCTTGGTACAGGCGGGCGCAATGACGTCACAGCATCGTGCCTCCTGCGCTGAGACACAGATGTCCAGTGCATGGACAGGGCGGAGGCAGTGGCATGTGAGTATATCTTTTTTTTTTTTTTTTTTAGCGCAGTTGTATTTTAATAGTGTAAGGGGGTCATTAGGAGGGGAAATTATAGCTATAAGGGAGGATTCATTAGGGGGCCTTATAAGGGGCCACTATTTATATAAAGAGTCATTAGGGGGCATCATTTATATAAGGGGTCATTAGGAGGCATTATGAACATAAGGGGGTGGTCATTTATATAAGGGGTCATTAAGGGTGCAGTATTTATGTCAAGGGAAATTAGGGGCATAATATAAGGAGGCAATTAATTTAATTAATGTGGCACTTGGGCTTTATTAATCTAAGGCCCCACATAGCAGGCTGCAGTAAAAAAAAGCGCTGCAGGAAAAACCATGGTGGTAACACGTCATGGTTTTTCCCGCAGCACTTATCACAGGATCTTCCATTATAGCTATAGGGAAACTGCCAGCGTTTCCGTAGGTATAATTTACATGCTGCGATTTCCAAAACCGTTTTGGAAATCGTAGCGTGTCTGCTGCGAGTATTTTTCCGCAATGTGTGGATGGGGTTACGTTCACTTTGCAGGAACTGTAAAATGCCGCATTTTTTTCCGCTGTGTTCCCGCCACGTGGGGCCCCGGTCTTAAGGAGTTTTCCAGCTCATTTTTATTGATGAGCTATCCTCAGAATAGATCATCAATAAGAGATAAGTGAATCGCCACTGATCAGCTGTATGAAGGGGCCATGGCGTCTGTTTATATCACATTCTGTCTCTTTATACTGACTGTGTGATGTAATTACAGCTTTGTCACATAGACGTGTGTAGGACGAGGCTGTAGTTACATTACATGGCCGCTATGAGATGAATGACACTATGTAAACAGAGAAGGTGTCACGGTGCTTACACAGGTTCCATGGTTTATTCAAACAGCTGATCCGGGGGGCCCCAGGTACTGGAAGCCCAATAATTTTTTTTTTTACCTTTTTTTTCACCTTTTAATTAGGAAACACCTGTTTTAAGTTATTAATTTAAAGATGCACTTGGGGGTATTATTCATTATGGGGTGTTATATTATTTGTTTTATAATTGGGGGTAGCAGCAGGATGGGTTTGCGGATAAGGACAGTGTGGGTCAGGTGCCTGGAAAAGTAAGGCGCCAAAGATGTCTGTGCTGCAAACTTTACAGAGATTGAAAGAATTGGTTATGGTGGTCCAGATGGAAGAGAAGGGAAATGTGTAGAGCAGCTATCTACCACTATACGGTCACCGTGTAGTGATAATAATCTGTATACCTAAGTTGGGGGCCCACTTGGACTTGTTTGCCTCCCCTGTGCTGAACCCCTAGCTACGCCTCTGCCCTGCAGAAATGCCAGCAATCAGATACCTCTCTGATCACAGGCATTTAACCCTTTTAATAGACTCAACCACATTCCCCAAATTAGTATCAATAAACACTACACTACCTGTAAAAAAAAAAGACACCTGAAGCTAGGTTCACATTGCGTTGCCTCTCCGTTGTCCTGGACCGTTGGAGAACCAGACCAACAGAAAGGTGGACCTCTAAAACAGCAGTAACAGGACTGTGTAGAACTTCCACGGGTTTTAAGGTGGACATAGGGCAGTTTTTATGTGTCGTTCTGTGTGTGATTTGTAGTGGACATTTGGTAGCCAACTGTGGGAGTGTAATGTAAGCTCCTAAGTTAGTGGTTAGCCAGACATATTGGGTTGATCTTTTACTGACCCCCTAGTTAGAGTGTGTGTGTGTATTATGTATGTGAAGACTTTGCACCCAGGTGCTTGATCCACACTATACTCCTGTGGTAGTGTACTAGTGTTAATGGGTAGTAATTTCCTCCTTATCTATCATTGTGCTGCACAACACATCTCTATTTAATGTGGAGTACCTATGTCCACTTTTTGAGGCTCCCGTGTTTCAAACACCTAGTGGCTAGAGGTGTTTTGATTAACTTTTAAATTTAATATTAAAGGTTAAATTTTAGTGTACATTTACAGGTATTTATATAAAAAAAAAAAAACATTTTTTGCGGGGTTTAGTTTTGTACACATACCAAATTATCCCTTTATTGTTGCATATTTTTGTTTTGTAAAAGCTCACCATAACCACCACTATGCAATGGACGGGGCTGCTGTACCGTTGCTATTACTTGAATACAGTGGCGTAACTAGGAATGGCTGGGCCCCAAGGCGAACATTTGACATGGGGCCCCCCCGAACCGCTGCCCCCAATCGCCCCCCCCCCTGGACCGCCCCCTCCAACCCCCACCCCACAAAAAAAAACGCATTCCTGCGCACACTATTATGCGCCATAGTGGCCCCTGCACACAGTATCATGCCCCATAGTGGCCCCTGCACACACTATCATGTCCCATAGTGGCCCCTGCACACAGTATCATGCCCCATAGTGGCCCCTGCACACAGTATCATGCCCCATAGTGGCCCCTGCACACAGTATCATGCCCCATAGTGGCCCCTGCACACAGTATCATGCCCCATAGTGGCCCCTGTACACAGTATCATGCCCCATAGTGGCCCCTGCACACAGTATCATGCCCCATAGTGGCCCCTGCACACAGTATCATGTCCCATAGTGACTCCTGCACACAGTATCATGCCCCATAGTGGCCCCTGGACAAAGTATCATGCCCCATCCCATAGTGGCCCCTGTACACAGTATTATATCCCATAGTGGCCCCTGCACACACTATTATTCCCCATAGTGGCCCCTGCACTGAGTATTTTGCCCCATAGTGGCCCCTGCACTGAGTGTTTTGCCCCATAGTGGCCCCTGCACACACTATTATTCCCCATAGTGGCCCCTGCACTGAGTATTTTGCCCCATAGTGGCCCCTGCACACACTATTATTCCCCATAGTGGCCCCTGCACACAGTATTATATCCCATAGTGGCCCCTGCACACAGTATTATATCCCATAGTGGCCCCTGCACACAGTATTATTCCCCATAGTGGCCCCTGCACTGAGTATTTTTCCCTATAGTAGCCCCTGCACTGAGTATTGCTCACTGCTCATACTATTATATGTCCCATTGTGGACCACCCATGAACAATTATTATACTCTGGAGTCTTTTCAGACCCCAGAGTATAATGATCGGAGACCCAGGGGAGGATAGAAACATAAAAAAACAACGTTACTTACCTGTTCCTCGCTCCGGTCCACTCCCTGCTGCTTCAGCCGCCTTCAATGTTGGACCAGGCCCGCGTCACGTGATCCGGGCCGGCGTCGCGACGCAAAATGACGTCGGGGACGTCATCAAACAGGCCCGAAGCCTGGAGAAGCGCAGGAGAGGTAAGTACATTGTTTTTTATGTTCCCTCACCTCCCCTGGGCCTCCGATTATTATACTCCGGGGTCTGAAAAGACCCCAGAGTATAATGATAGCAGTGATTGTTGGGTTCGGCCCGCTGCCTCACATACCGATCCCCGCTCCTGCTCACAGCCGCCTCCGCAGAATCGGAGCCGTGAGCGGGACCCCGGGGAACGGTAAGTATATAGGGCTCGTTACCTGCTGGACTTACTCCAGCAGGTAACGGACTATTAAAAAAAAAAAAAAAAATGTGTTGCCACCACAGTTTTTCCTGCAGCGCTTTTTGCTGTGGTCCACTACGTGGGGCCTTATCCTTAAGGACACAGGTTAAAACCACCTTAAGAACACGGCCACGTGTATCATTTTATGTGGTAATAACTTTGGAGTGCTTTAAAGGGGTATTCCTACGAACATAACCATTTTTAAATTTGTAGATAATTAAAAGTTAAACATTTTTGCAAATATAAGTAATTAAACATTTTGAAGAGTTTTAAAGATTTTCTCTAAATATCTTGTGGTCACAATCTTGTTGTCTCGATCGGTTTCCAGTAGATACGACCATGGATGCAGGATCATTCTAAGGTCAGAAATTCAACCATGATTTCCTTATTGTGCTTGGGATATCTTCTGATACATGTAGTGTCTTTGCCTGATAACTCAGCTAGAATAAGAAAATCATGGCTGGGTTCCTGACATGTCCCAGACCATAGAAAGTTTATGCATTTGTGGTCGTATCCATTGGCAACCGATCAAGACAACAGACTGTCACCATTAAGATAGCTAGAGAAAATCTTTAAAACTCTGCAGAATTTTTATCTGCTTATATTTGCAAAAATGTTTAACTTTTCACTATCTACAAATATAGATGTGATTATGTTAATTGAAATACCCCTTTAACTTATCAAAGTGATTTTGAGATTTTTTTTTGTGATACATTGTACTTAGTGCTAGTGGTAAATTTTGGTTGATATGTTTTGTATTTAATTATGAAAAAAATAGGAAATTTGGTAAAAAATTTGAAAAAAAAATTATAATTTTCAAAGTTTGAAATTTTCTGCTTTTCATACAGATAGCCATACTACCCAAATTACTTCATCAATATAACTTACTATTCTTCTGCTTTATTTTTGCGTCAAACTTTAAAAACCCTTTAATTTTTTTTCGGACATTCTAAGGCTTGCAACTCAAACAGCAATTTTCCAAATTTTCAAGAACATTTCCAAAACCCATTTTTCGATTAACTAATTTCAGTTTGAAAGACCTCTATGATGGAAACCCTCATGAATCACCATTCTGAAATCTACAGTCCTAAAATAATTCATTTAGGAAGTTTCTTAGCCCCTTCAGTGCTTCACAGTAATTAAAACAAAAAGGAGGTAAAAAATGTACACATTCACATAGGGTTAAAGTAGAAAATGCATCCCACAATTTGTTGTGCAATTTCTCCCAAGCATGGAAATACCCCACATGTGGATGTAAATTGATGTATGAGCACAGAACAGAAGGGAAAGAGTGCCATTTGTTGATTGTAATGTCAATCTGTATTCCCTTAGTCCTGACAGCAGCACAATATGGGGTATCTCTGCCCCTGTGTGTTGTTTAGGACAGGTGGAACCTTTAATTAGCACCAAAAAGGTGCCTCCTACTGGCTCTATAAGAGGGCACAAGAGACCTCCCTCCACTGTGTAAATTATAAAGTAAAAGGAAACAAGCTTCTAGGGAGGGAAGCCTTGTGCTGCTGTCAGGACTAAGGGAATACAGATTGACATTACAATCAACGATTCCCCTTACGTCCGACAGCAGCACAATATGGGGAGATAGCAAGTAATTCCCCTAGGGAGGGTTTCCTCGCCTTACAACGTCAAGGACTGTCTGACCAAAGGCAGTTGTTTGGAAACTGCGGACGTCTAATGATAATGTTTAACAAAGGTCAACTGAGATGACCATGATGCAGCCGCACAAATCTGGTCCAATGGTAAGGACCGATACTCAGCCCAAGTCGACACCTGGTCGAGTGGCCATAGAAAAACTGGAGGGAGTAACTCCTGAATGAAAAAGGAGGACCTAATTGTCTCCTTGATCCATGTGGATAGAGTAGGCTTGAAAGCCTTAAGGCCTTTGTTTTTACCCTACATGTTGATTAGTAGGTTTTCGGCCTTCCTAAGCAGTTAAGTGCGAGATAGGTAAATCCGCAGACACCTTACCACATCTAAGGTGTGGAGCTTTCCTTCCTCCTCAGAGGTTGGAGTGGGGAAAAACACAAGTAACGAAATTAGCTGATTGCTATTATAGCATGAGGGGACCTTAGGGTTAAACCTAGGCAAAAACCTAAGGTGCACCCTATCTGCAAAGACAAAATGTACGGTTCTCTAGAAGAGAGGGCCTGGGGTTCCCCTACTCTTTTGGCAGATATAATAGCCAGCAAAAAAGTGGTTTTGTAGGCTAAATATTTTAGCTCCGCAGTCTCCAAGGGTTCAAATGGAGGACCGCACAGGCCTGCAAGGACTTCCGCAAGGTCCCACTGGGGAACTGGAGATGAAACCGAGGCTTTAGCCGCATTGCCCCTTTAAGGAACCTTGCAACCAGAGGATCCTGAGACAGACGTCTGTTCAAATGAGTGGAGAGGGCCGCAATCTGCACTTTCAAAGTGGCAGGGGTAAGGCCCTTCTCCCAACCGTCCTGAAGAAAATTTAAAATATCAGCCGTAGAAGGTTCTAGATTATTATTACCCTTCTTGGAGCACCATTCCATGAAAATCTTGGCTGTCCTCTGGTAGCTCTTATTGGCAGAGTCTGCTCTTGCAGAAGAAAGGGTCTTCAGGATGGCCTCTAACAGTCCTCTATCCTGCAGTAGGGACTGCTCAACCTCCAGGCTGTCAGGTTGAATCTCCAGAGATCCTGGCACTTCAGAGATCCTTGGGAAACCAGGTTCTGGATGGGGGGGAAGCCTCCAATATATCCCTCGACTCATCTCCATGAGTTGGGAAAACCAAGCTCTTTTTGGCCAGAATGGAATGATGGCTATCACAGAGACTTGGTCCTGTCTGATTTTCATCATTACCTTTGGTATTGTTGGAATTGGAGGGAAGATGTATGCCAGCCTGGACCTCCAAGGGATGGACAGGGCATCCACTGCCAAGGGATTGTCCTCCTGGTAAAGGGAACAGAATGTCTCCACCCTGGCGTTGAGCCGGGTTGCCATGAGGTCTATTTCTGGAAGACCCCACTTCAGGGTAATCTGATGAAAGACTTCTGGATTGAGTGACCATTCTCCTGATACGGCATGACTCCGACTCAACCGATCCGCTACTATTTTCAGGGAGCCCTTGTTGTGAACTGCGGATAAATGGGTTAGATTTTTCTCTGCCCATGTAAATATCAGATCTGCCTCCCTGAGGAGGGTTGGTGATCTGGTGCCTCCCTGTCTGTTCACGTATAGCACTGTGGTCATGTTGTCTGACCGGATCTTTGACTGCTCTTCCCTTGAGAAGAGACGAGAAATGGAGTAAGGCACGATATACAGCTCTGAGCTCCTTCCAGTTGGACGAGGTCCTTCTTTCTGGAGCGCTCCAGACTCCCTTTATGGAGTTTTCGTCCAAATGGGCTCCCCATCCCGTGAAGGATGCATCTGTAGTCAACAGGGTCCAAAGAGGTTGGACCGTGGACCTTCCGTCTTTCAGGTGTAACCACCACTTGAGGAAAAAACGGGTCCTGGGGGAGAGTCGAATCTTCTTGCTGAGTGTAAGAAGCGTGTGATCCCAAGCCTCTAACTCTGGAGGGGACTTAAGTGCCACAAGGCCCATGGGACTGCCTCCACTGAGGAAGACATCAAACCCAGGATCTTCATCAATGTTCTGATGGAGGCTATCGGCTTTTGAAGAGGTGCCGGACTGCCGCGACCAGCTTCTCCTTTCTTGCTGGTGTCAAGGAGATTTGCAGGCGGACTGAATCTAGGAAGTAGCGGAGGAACTTCCTTCGGGTTGAAGGGATCGTTTTTGACTTCTCCCAGTTTATAAGCCATCACTGACTCTGAAGCAGGGAAAAGGCTGTCTGTAGGTACTGGAGCAGAACAGACTCTGACTGGGCCTTTATCAACCAGTCGTCTAGATAAGGCACCAAGAATATCCCCTGAAGCCTGAGGGCGGCCGTTATGGGGGCCACTACCTTTGTAAAGGTGTGGGGAGCAGAGGAGATCCCGAAGGGTAGTGCTGTGAATTGAAAGTGCTTCCTGTGGCCAGAAACTGCTACGGCAATCCTTAGAAAAACCTTCTGTGTGGAGGTAAATAGGAATATGCAAATAGGCGTCTTTTATATCCAAAGTCACAAAAAACATCGCCTTGGAGGAGAAAGGTGGTGACAGACTTTACGATTTCCCTACAGAAGCGCTTCTTTTTGATGAAGCGGTTGAGTTACCTTAAGTCTATGATCATTCTCCACTTGTCTGCCGGTTTTGGTACCAGGAAGACAGGAGAATAGACACCGATCCTTCTTCTGGAGAAGAGACTTCCACCAGAGCTCCCTTGTGAATGTACTCTCGGATGGAGCATTCCAATGTGATCTGCTGCATTGTAGGGAGGCTGCGAGTTAACACAAACCGATCCTGAGGAGGATGGAGGAACTCGATTGCATAACCTCTTTGGATTACCTACCGGACCCATGGGTCTCGAATTTTTTCCTGCCAGCAGTAGAGAAAGTGGGAGAGACGACCTCCGACAGGAATCTCGGCCACAGGAAAACTACTTCTGATGTCAAAAGCTAGGCTTCTTTTTTTATCATCAGACTTCAGGAATCTCCGGCCGGCGCCTCTAGAGGAATAACTAGAGCCTCTCTGGGACTGCCGTCCACGACGAGGCGGATAGCCTCTACCACGGCCAGAGTCAGACCTACCTCTGAAGGCCTAGGGTAAAGTTTTACCCTTCCTGTTGGCCAAGCCCTCTAGGATCTCGTCTAGGGCACAGCCAAAGACTCTACCTGGCTCAAAGGGCAATGCGCACAAATTATATTTTGAGGGGAAAACAGCTCTCCAAGGTTTTATCCATAGAGGTCTTTCTGCTGCAGTCTTCTTGGTAAGTTCCAGGGATTTGGCCGCCAGCCTTAATTAATGGTGGGAGGCTTCCGTTAAATATTCAGCTGCCAGGGAAACCGAGCCTAGAAACCCTAGCAGCTCATCTCTGGAGACTCCAGAGTCGATGTCCCTTTTGAGGTGGACCAGGTCAGTACATAATTTGGCTGAAACTTCACAAGACGCAACCGCCACAGCGGTCTTGGGCGAGGCAGCTGAATAAGCCTTCTTGAAGGTATTGTCGAAGCGCCTGTCCATGGTGTCGTGCAAATTTGCTCCATCATCTAATGGTACCTTAGTGCGGCAGGACAATTTAGCCACCGCCATATCCACCTTGGAGGAGGACCCCATTGATCCCATTGAGCAACTGGGAATAAAGCACTGAACCTCCTAGGAACCACAAAAGGTTTTTCAGGACATCTCCACTCTGAGGACATTAATTTCTGTAATGTCTGGTCCACTTGGAAGTCCCTAGGCCCTCTATAGGTGGACACGGAGGCTTCCCCCGTCAACATCACGATCCTTAGACCGGATGGACTTCAGCAGCCGGCTTAATTTTTCGAGTGGGAAGCACGGCCTGCTGGGATCTTCAGTGGAATCGTCAGATGAGAGTGTAAACCTTCCCTGCCTTCTCTCTGGGAGCTCCGGCTGAAGTTACAGCCGGCTCCCAGTTTCAGTAGCTGCACGATTTTGTGCAGCTACTGAGTTCTGCTTGGACGTACCGCAACCACCCCTTGGACGTATATAGTCTATGGGAGGTACGGAAGTGGTTAAACACTTATTATTTTATTATATTCTGGTGTGATTATAGTCATTCTTTTACCCTCTTTGAGTTAACTTGTTAAATAAAAACCCATTTCCCTACAGGAATCATGTTGCATTTGAAGAGCTCCTGAAATTCTAGAATGGTGGCAACCCCTAAAAAGTGACCCCTATTTTGAAAACTAGACCCCTCATGGAATTTATCAAGGGGTACAGTCAGTATTTTGACCTTACAGGTATTTCACATCAATTTTTTACTACATGAAAAAGAAAAATTATTATTTTTTTCCCAATAAAATGTCGATTGACCTCACATGTCCTTCACAGAATTGGGCCATGAAAATGGAAAATTACATACTGTATTTTCTCCATAAAATGTTGCTTTAACCCCACATTTTTCATTTTCACAAGGGGTTAAAGGAGAAAAAGCACTCATAATTTGTTAGCAATTTCTCCTCACTACGGAAAAGTCATGTGAATAAAAACTGCTGTATGGGCATACTGTGGGACAGAACACGATTTGGAGGGAAGATTTTGCTGCAATAGTTTTCAGGTACCATGTTGCATTTGCCAAGTCTTTGAGTCTCTGAAAAGTCTCTGACCCCGTATTGGAAACTACACCCCTCAAGGAATTTATCAAGGGCTATAGTGAGCATTTGAACTCCACAGGTGTATCATAGAATTGGGTTGTAAATTTGGAACATGACATATTTTGCAATAAAATGTTGCTTTAATCTCATTTTTTTCACTTCCACAAGGGGTTAAAGTAGAAAATACACATAAGGGACAGAATGCTATTTGGAGGGCAGATTTTGCTGAAGTACTTTTCAGGAGTCATGTCGCATTTGCAGTGCTCCTGATGTGTCAGAACAGTGGAAACCCCAACAAATGACCTCATTTTGAAAACTACACCCATTAAAAAATGTATCAAGGGGTATAGTGAGCATTTGGACCCCACTGATATTACATTAATTTACTTTTCAGAAATTAATGAACAGACGTTGAAAGGTAAATTTGTAAAGTGTCCAGAGTACATCAGAGTATAAGGAGATCATATACCATGGAAAATAGATAATAAACTTAATAATCATAGATGTGTGGTACAATCTAAAGCAATTCTTCATGCACAGGCCAGGTTTTTCAAGGCAAGTGTCACACTGAGAAATGGCATCCTTCCTTATCCCCCTTTTGGAACACAATCTGCACTATTTTTGGGATTTCCTTGTTTTATCATTTTATGGTACTTCACAATGCCCTGCCTCTTCTGGTCTGCAAATATCAGTGTCTTGATAATTGCCTCCTGCAACTGAAGGAATGTACTTGTCTTGACTGCACCTCATGAGAGCAAGCAGAGGTATAACTATCAAAGACTGGGACCCTTAGTAAACTTTTGATTTGGGTCCCTCAACCCCACATAGCATAGCACCCCCTTTTCTTTTTCTTGTGACCTTTACTGGCTCCCACGTGGTTAAACACTCCCTTTGCTGGCCCCCACACGCCTCATTTATACACAGCATAATGTCCCACAGTGGCCCCTTCACCAAGTATAATGTCCCACAGTGCCCCTCCACACAGTATAATGTCCCATAGTGGCATCCATATAATATAATGTCCCACAGTGTCCCCTTCACCAAGTATAATGTCCCACAGTTCCCCTCCACACAGTATAATGTCCCATAGTGGCCTTCATACAGTGTAATGTCTCACAGTAGCCCCTTACCACAGTATAGTATCCCATAGTGGCCCCTATGGTGTTCGTTACAAATATTGCAAAAATTTTGAGTTCGGATGAACCCTAAATTTTTGGGGTTCATCACCCACAAACTACTATTATACTCTGGGGTTTCGTCAGACCCCAAAGCATAATGAGCAGCATAATGAGCAGAGATCAAGCATAAAAAATAGTGTTACTCTGTGTTGTTGTGATGCCGGCATGACCCATGTGACCGCTGAGGCCCAATTACAGGCTTCAACGGTCTGTAATGTCATTTAATAAGCCCAAAGACTGGCGCCAGAGCCCAGAAGAGGTGATTTTTTTTATGTTTGATCACCTCTCCTAGGCCACCGCTCATTATATTCTGTGGTCTGAAAAGACCCCAAAGTATAAAAATTGCAGTTTCATTTTGGACTGAAAACTGACAGGTGAATTTCGCAAGGTTCACCCTACAAATACTCTTAAGTGCTGCGGCCCTACTTACCAATCCCCGCTCCTGCCCACAGCTACCTCCGCTTCACCTTCAGCCTCCAGGTCACATGTACCGCGCTGAATAGCGTCAGCAATGTCCTGCTGCTGTTCAGCATCAGTGACTTGATGTAGGACGCACAGGGACCCCTGGAGGGCTGAAGGGGAAGCAGAGGCGGCTGTGGGAAGAAGAGGGGATTGGTTAGTATCTAGGGGCCATTACCTGCTGGTGTATTCCAGCAGGTAACAGCATATAAAAAAATTAAAAAAAAAGCAGCAGGGGGCAGTAGTTTTGCCACTGATAGCACGTAAGCATTATAAAGTGCCAGCTAAACAATGTAGACGGCCAGATTTTTGTACCACACTTTTGCTTTCCTTGTGGCACTATACGGTTTAAGGGCTTGGTGAGATAGATCAACTCCTCCCATGTACTTATTATAGGCCAAGATACAGTCTGGGGGGGGGGGGGGCGGGTCCGGTCCGTTCTGCCATTACCATGAATTGTGGTCAGTACAAGAACATCTCTCTTGTCCTTATACTTGGCCAACAGTATGTTGTCACTGCAGTTTGCCCTATTATCACCCCTTCTGAGGGGCTGCACAATCTGTATCCTAGGGCAGCCTCTCTGATTTTTGCTCACTGTCGCACATGCTGCAGATCCTCTGGAACTGAGGCACCTAAAGAGTGGGATGCTAATGTAGAAGTTACCCACACAACCCTGGTCCAGCCGTGAGTGCAGCAAATCTCACACAATTTTCCAACTAACTCCTAGGATTAGGGGTCATTATGGGGGTTCACTTCTGGTGTCCTTTCCCTCAGAAACCCTAAACTCGTACACACACCCTAAGCTACTCTTACACAGTTTGTAAATTTTAATGCCATACCTTGCTCTTTTACTGAGCAGGTGTTGGCGGAAATAAAGCCTTTCTTTGAAATTGATCAGGGACTCATCTATTGATATGTGTGAGATGCATGACGCTGCTAATTTGGTGCTCAAGTGTTCAATGACTGTGATGATTTTCATAGCTGGTCAAAGTTAGAGGCATCTCACGGTGGGCATTGTGCCTAATTGTTCTAATATAGAAACTTAAGAATCACTTCAAAGCATGTCCACTCTGGGGGTCACTTTTAGTTTATTTTTCCTTGTAAGCTCTAAAATTGGAGTGTCCCCTGATATACGCTCATACAGCTTATATATTGTACAAGCTATATCTTTTTTATTTTCCTGGTGATGTGACCATGTGAGAGCTGATTTTTTGCGGTATGAGATGCATTTTTTAATGACACCATTTTTTGGGTGCCTATAACTTATTGAATAAATTATATTAACTCTTTATGGGTGGATTAAAAAAAACATGAATTCTGGCATTGGTTTTTACCTTTTAATTTTTTTGCCATGCAGTGTACAGCATGTAACATGTTACCTTTTTTCTGCGGGTCGGTATGATGCGTAACATTTTTATTTTTCGGTTGACAGAGTTAGTTGAAGGCTTATTTTCTGCGGACATAAAAGAACATGTGCTTTTTATTGATATTGCTTTGAGGTGCATATGAGTTTTTGATCACTTTTTATAGCATTTTTTTTGTAAGCGAGATAGCCAAAAATCATTACTTCTAGCGTTTTTTTTTTTCAATTTTTTGTTCCGACGTTCGCCATGTATGTTAAATATTGTTTCAGTTTTATTGTACAGGTTGATATGGACGCGGCGATACCAAATATGTATTGTTTTTATTAATTTTTAGTTTTTTTTATGTAATTCATTTTATATAGGAAAAGGGAATTTTTGCGGCTTTATAACTTCATTAATTTTTTTTACACACTTTATTTATTTATTTTTTACTTTTTTTTTTTTATGTTTGTCATGTTTGACCGTGGCATCCAAGGGGTTAAAAACCACGATTGGAACTCAGTTCCGACCGGGGTTAATGGAGCAGGGTGTTAGCTGTCATTTACAGCTAAAAACTGCTCCCGATCCCGCTCACAGTGTCTTTGAAGTGCCGGCCATAAATTTACAATTAGGCGAACTTCAGAGACCAGGACCGCTGACCGTAAATTTACGGCCAGCAGTCGTCAACCAGTTAAAAACCCATTCAACTGAATGGGATTTTAAGCAAAGCGTCGCAAACCTTTCCCTATCCAGTCCTTATCCAGTTTTCCGACATTTAGGTTGGATTCGCGGCGGACGGAGTGCCGCCTCAAGTGTGAAGCCACCCTTATTTGCATCACAGATAGTGTTGCAGCAAGATTACAGCAAGCAGAAGACAAGCATATTTTTGCTTTGTCAAAATTACAACAGTACTAACTAGAATCTTGCCATTAGATTTCTGGTAAAACTCGGCTTTTCCAATATCCTAAACAAGATTCATATTACAGACTGGCTGCTTTTCTATCATTCCCTGGTTCAACTAGCCCACACCATCTCTATTAGTTTTAGGTCAGATGACTAATGCCCACACCCAAAGATCTGAGGCACAACCTTACCATTCTCCTTGCTTGTCAAATAGTTCTTATACAGCCTGTGATAGACTACATGTAGGCTGCAGCTTTCTTGAAATGTAGATAAAAGGTCAGCAGAGTATTGCGGCATATATATAGGCCTATGTCTTTATTTATAAAACCATACAGGTAGAGCCAAAGCTGATCTGAATCATATTTCTTTAATTTCATAAAAGTAAACCATAATAAAACCTAGTAACCTTAAATAAAAAAAAACCTTAAATAAAAAAAAAAATTAACCTTAATTAAAAAAAAATTCTTAGGCTGAAGCCATACATTGAGAAAAAACTGCTTTTTTAAGTTGCAGATTCTGCTGTTGTTTTTTGAGCCGAAGCCAAGTGTACAGTCATGGCCAAAAGTTTTGAGAATGATACAAATATTAATTTTTACAAAGTCTACTGCTTCAGTTTTTCTAATGGCAATTTGCATATACTCCAGAATGTTATAAAGAGTGATCAGCTTAACAGCAATTACTTGCAAAGTCAATATTTGCCTAGAAAATGAACTTTATCCCCCAAAACACATTTCAACATCATTGCAGCCCTGCCTTAAAAGGACCACCTAACATCGTTTCAGTGATTGCTCCATTAACACAGGTGTGGGTGTTGATGAGGACAGGGCTGGAGATCAATCTGTCATGATTAAGTAAGAATGACACCACTGGACACTTTAACACTAGAAGTCCCAGAAATTTCGAGCTCCCCCTTCAAGTCCTGAAAGAGGGTCAAATGCCCCTTAGTCCAAACTGACAACTCTGATGGCTCCAATTAGCATTTCCTTTCATTTGTAAATGTGGCCATTGTCTGAGGAATCTGCAGGGGGGAATTGTGTTGATCCACCTCAGGTCTTGTAAGAGAGTGTAAAGAAAAGAATGTGCAACAACCTTCCACACCCAGCCCTGGCAAAAGGGCGAAGTGTCAGGTCAACCATCGATGCACGAACAATTGTGCAACTGAGAGATGTGTTTACTGCTACAAATACACGTGTGGCAAATGTACCAGGGACATACCCAGGCAGTGCCAGGTATGTTCCGATAGTGCAGACAGACTGCTGAGTGAGTACTGAAATGCTAGTCACACAAGAAGGACATGCCACTCACACACACACACGCAGCCCCCCACAGCAGCCTATTGTAAATATGTGTGGAATTGTTTTATTCCTTGTATTTTTTTTATTATTTTCATAACAAAAATAAAAAGCATAGAAACAAATAACAGTTGTTCTTTTGTATATTTACATTTTTGTATATTTAGATTCAAGTCAATGGGTGCAGAAAAAAAAAAAAAAAAATCGCAAAAAAAATCACAGCTACTTGCGATATTTTTGTGATCTGTCCCATTGGTCATATAGATCACTCCTCTGGGATTTTTTCGCACGAAAAAAAATCACACAAAAAAAAAAAAATCGCAGGAAAATCGCACCTATGAAAAAAATCGCACGAAAAAAAATCGCAGGTGTGCTTGGTGCCATTGAAATACATTGGCAAATCGCAGAAAAAAATTGCATCGCATTGCGATGCGATTTTCGCGCAATTTTTTTTCGCTAGTGTGCTTGAGGCCTTAGACCAGGGGTCGGCAACCTATGGCACGCGTGCCACTCTTGGCACGCGAGGCTTATTCCCCTGGCACGGCAGCGGACTCCTCACCCAGCAGTTTCGATCGGACCAAACACGGCCGAAACGAAACTGCTATTATTATACTGTGGGGTCTCTTTAGACCCCTGAGTATATAATAAGCGGAGCCCCCGGGGAGATGATCAAACATAAAAAACAATGTACTCACTATTCCACGCTCCGCAGCCGCTCTGTACTCTTCGGGCGCTTCTGCCTGCAGGGGCCACTATAGAGCATAATACCGTGTGCAGGGACCACTATGGGACATATACCGTGTGCAGGGGCCACTATGGGACATATACCGTGTGCAGGGGCCACTATGGGACATATACCGTGTGCAGGGGCCACTATGGGACATATACCGTGTGCAGGGGCCACTATAGAGCATAATACCATGTGCAGGGGCCACTATGGGACATACACCGTGTGCAGGGGCCACTATGGAAAATAATACCGTGTGCAGGGGCCACTATAGAGCATAATACCGTGTGCAGGGACCACTATGGGACATATACCGTGTGCAGGGGCCACTATGAAGCATAATACCGTGTGCAGGGACCACTATGGGACATAATACCGTGTGCAGGGACCGCTATGGGACATATACCGTGTGCAGGGGCCACTATGGGACATATACCGTGTGCAGGGGCCACTATGGGACATATACCGTGTGCAGGGGCCACTATGGAGCATAATACCGTGTGCAGGGGCCACTATAGAGCATAATACCGTGTGCAGGGACCACTATGGGACATATACCGTGTGCAGGGGCCACTATGAAGCATAATACCGTGTGCAGGGACCACTATGGGACATATACCGTGTGCAGGGGCCACTATGAAGCATAATACCGTGTGCAGGGGCCACTATAGAGCATAATACCGTGTGCAGGGACCACTATGGGACATATACCGTGTGCAGGGGCCACTATGGAGCATAATACCGTGTGCAGGGGCCACTATGGAGCATAATACCGTGTGCAGGGGCCACTATGGAGCATAATACCGTGTGCAGGGGCCACTATGGAGCATAATACCGTGTGCAGGGACCGCTATGGGACATATACCGTGTGCAGGGGCCACTATGGAGCATAATACCATGTGCAGGGGCCACTATGGAGCATAATACCATGTGCAGGGGCCGCTATGGGACATATACCGTGTGCAGGGGCCGCTATGGGACAAATACTGTGTGCAGGGGCAGCTATGGGACAAATACCGTGTGTAGGGGCCGCTATGGGACATAATACCGTGTGCAGGGGCCGCTATGGGACAAATACCGTGTGCAGAGGACGCTATGGGACATAATACTGTGTGCAGGGGCCACTATGGAGCATAATACTGTGTGCAGGGGCCGCTATGGGACAAATACTGTGTGCAGGGGCAGCTATGGGACAAATACTGTGTGTAGGGGCCGCTATGGGACATAATACCGTGTGCAGGGGCCGCTATGGGACAAATACCGTGTGCAGAGGCTGCTATGGGACATAATACTGTGTGCAGGGGCCACTATAGAGCATAATACCGTGTGCAGGGGCCGCTATGGGACATATACCGTGTGCAGGGTCTGCTATGGGACATATACGGTGTGTAGGGGCCGTTATGGGACATATTGCTGTGTGCAGGGGCCGCTATGGGACAAATACTGTGTGCAGGGACTGCTATGGGACAAATACTGTGTGCAGAGGCAGCTATGGGACAAATGCCGTGTGCAGAGGCAGCTATGGGACATATACCATGTTGAAGGGGCCGCTATGGGACATAATACCGTGTGCAGGGACCACTATGGGACATTATTCTGTATAACGGTGTGTTTTCTATATTAAGGATGTGTTTTTGCACAGAAAACTCCGGCTTTGTTTTTTTTTTTGTGCAAAAATGCACCAGTTTTACATTGAATGAAAAAGTTCCAAATATAGCTGCATCCAGATACATAGTGTGTATTCACCATAAGGATGCCGCCATATGGGGCTCCTGGACACAATAAATTTACCACTAATTGGGGGCTGCAAATGGACTTTCATTGCTTCTAATCAGAAAGTACAGGAGTGTCCCAGGAAATAGCAGTAAATGCATGTGTCCTAAAGCATCTGGTGGCAGCACTTCTGTGTTATGGTTTGTGGTATATGACTTTAGTTTAGGGGTCGTCAGACTTACAATTATTGACCGGCACTCCGAGTACCTCATCTTTGATTTTTTTATTAAAATCGGCACGCCGAACAAAAAAGGTTGCCTACCCCTGCCTTAGACAAATGCTTCTGGTCATTACTCACAGCTGTACCTTGCTCTAAAATTTCTAATTCTATTTAAAATATATAAAAAATGATTAATTGTTTCAGTGCTTTTTTGCTCAAATAAAACTAAACTTAATACAATATGTATAGTCTTTATATTATCAAATACAATAAACTGAATAGAACTAACTAGACACTAAATGGCTAAACTCAATGGAAAACAACAACCTCCTGTGGTGTGACAGTAATGGCCTTAATTACAGAACAAAAGACGGTGATTATAGGATGTTAGATAAAATCCTTCAGGTCATTCGACCCGTCTCTGGGTTCCAAAGGTAGAAATGTTAAATGACCCCTCTCTGGGACTTCTAGTGTTAAAAGGAGGCTGGTGCTTGCCATCATTGTTTCTCTTCTGTTAACCATGGTTATCTCTAAAGAAACACGTGCAGTCATCATTGCACTGCACAAAAATGGCCTAACTGGGAAGAGTATTGCAGCTAGAAAGATTGCACCTCAGTCAACAATCTATCGCATCATCAAGAACTTCAAGGAGAGAGGTTCCATTGGTGCCAAAAAGGCTCCAGGGCGCCCAAGAAAGACCAGCAAGCGGCAGGACCGTCTCTTAAAAGTGTTTCAGCTGCGGGATCGGGCTACCAGCAGTGCAGAGCTTGCTGAGGAATGGCAGCAGGCAGGTGTGAGTGCATCTGCACGCACTGTGAGGCGGAGACTCTTGGAGCAAGGCCTGGTCTCAAGGAGGGCAGCAAAGAAGCCACTTCTCTCCAGAAAAAACATCAGGGACAGACTGATATTCTGCAAAAGGTACAGGGAGTGGACTGCTGAGGACTGGGGTAAAGTCATTTTCTCTGATGAATCCCCTTTTCGATTGTTTGGAACATCTGGAAAACAGCTTATTCGGAGAAGAAGAGGTGAGCGCTACCACCAGTCTTGTCTCATGCCAACTGTAAAGCATCCTGAAACCATTCATGTGTGGGGTTGCTTCTCAGCCAAGGGAATCGGCTCTCTCACAGTCTTGCCTAAAAACACAGCCATGAATAAAGAATGGTACCAGAATGTCCTCCAAGAGCAACTTCTCCCAACCGTCCAAGAGCAGTTTGGCGCTCAACAATGCCTTTTCCAGCATGATGGAGCACCTTGCCATGAAGCAAAGGTGATAACTAAATGGCTCAGGGAACAAAACATAGAGATTTTGGGTCCATGGCCTGGAAACTCCCCAGATCTTAATCCCATTGAGAACTTGTGGTCAATCATCAAGAGACGGGTGGACAAACAAAAACCAACAAATTCGGACAAAATTAAAGCATTGATTCTGCAAGAATGGACTGCTATCAGTCAGGATTTGGTCCAGAAGTTGATTGAGAGCATACCAGGGAGAATTGCAGAGGTCCTGAAGAAGAAGGGTCAACACTGCAAATATTGACTTGCTGCATTAACTCATTCTGTCAATATAAGCTTCTGTTACTCATAATATGAATGCAATTATATTTCTGTATGTGATAAAAACATCTGACAAACACACATAAAAACCAGAGGGCAGCAGATCATGTGAAAATATAATATTTGTGTCATTCTCAAAACTTTTGGCCATGACTGTAGCTTCAAGAGATCTAAAATAAGCACTTCCTGATTTTGGCTAAAAAAAAAAATGTACCAAAATCTGCCATAAAAAACGCAGCTTTTCCTCAATGTATGGCTTCAGCCTAAGGTGTGGCCTCAGCCTTATATGGTCACTAACTTTTTAGACAACTTAGTCTCATTTCATAGAGCATATGATTGTGGACCAAAATGTAATTAAAAATGTTTCTGCTTTTTGCCTATGAAACCTCTCTAAAGTTTCTGCTACTAGGTGTCTCCCTTCTATTTAATTTGCATTTCACTCTTTTGATACCAAGGAAGTCTGTCTATAGATGCCAGATAAAGGCAAGATGGAAAGACAGTGAATGTAAGAAGTGATCTTTTTCTCTCTTCACACTGGCTGCTTGTGTGATTACAGATGTGATATTATTCACAGACAGCAACCAGCTTTCCTGACTGTGCTCATATATTGTTTGTCTATTTCTCTTGTGTTTTGCCTGCTTGGCTTCATGAATTTGTCATATGTTTACAGTCCAGTGTTCCTGGATCTCACTTGGCCTTTTCTCAGTTATTTGTTTGCAACTGTAGTTACTCCTGGCAGGATGGCGGAACATTAACATCAATGGATAGGAGAGACCCCAGACCCAGGGAGGTGAGGGAACAAAAAAAAACAACGCTACTTACCTCTCCTGCGTGCCGACAGTCTTCGGGACCATTTGGTGACGTCCCAGACGTCACCTGGGCCAGGCCAGCGTCATTATGCGTCGTGACGCCGGCCTGGCTCACATGATGTCTGGTCCAACATCGAAGAGGGCCGAAAGTAGCGGGGAGTGCTCAGAGCCCAGGAGAGGTAAGTAACATTTTTTATGTTTGTATCCTCCCCTGGGCCTCCGATCATTATACTCTGGGGTCCGAAAAGACCCTAGAGTATAATACTTGTTCATGGGTGGTCTACAGTGAGGCATAATAGTTTGTGCAGGGCCACTGGGGTGCAAAATACTTTGTGTAGGGGCCACTATGGGACATAATTGTATGCGTAGGGGCCACCATGGGACATAATAGTGTGTGCATGGGCCACTATGGGGCAAAATAGTGTGTGCAGGGGTCACAGTGGTGCATAATACTGTGTGTGCAGGGGCCACTATGGGGCATAATAGTGTGTGTGCAGGGGCCATGGTGGAGCATAATAGTGTGTGTGCAGGGGCCACGGTGGGGTATAATACTGTGTGTGCAGGGGCCACTATGGTGCATAATTGTGTGTGTGTGCAGGGACCACGCTGGGACATAATAGTGTGTGTGGAGGGGCCACAGTGGGACATTATACTGTGTGCAGGGGCTACGGTGGGACATTATACTGTGTGGAGGGGCCACTATGGGACATTATACTGTTTGGAGGGGCAGCTATGGGGTTATGGGGAATGCGGTTTGTGCAGAGGAGGGATGTTGGGGGCTATGGAGAATGCAGTTTCTGCACGGGGGGTTGGGGGTTATGGGGAATGCGGTTTTTGCGGGGGGGACCCATGTCAAGTGTTCGCCTTGGGGCCCAGCCATTCCTAGTTACGCCACTGCCTGAGAGACACATGCAAAATGTCTTTCAGCCATAATTTGATTATTAGCAGCAGAAAAACTGATAGGACACCATGTATGAAGGCTCATATGGACATAGAACAGACTCCCCAGCAAGCCCTGCTCATATTTCAATTTTTCATGAAAACTCAAATACCTTTTAAGCACTAAATATATGACATTGTCACAGAACCATATAACAGATGTGTGGATAAAGACAAATTCAAAAGCTGAAAGAAATTGCACTGTGAGGCCCTTAAAGAAGTGATTTTCTTTCTTCTTTATACCAATGTATAATTCATCCAATGAATATGTTGTTCCTTTCTGTCTCAATCCCTCTCTTCTGCTAGATTATGTGAATCACACTATGACCTGTTAGAATGTATGTGGAATAATGCACAACTCTCAGACTTCCTGTATGATGAGCTGTCCCATACAGGCTCTGCATAAGGGGAGACAGAATCTTCTGTCACTAACTACTGAGGACCTGATTATTCCTGGCACACAGTTATAATGAGGGAGCTCTGTCTCCATAACTATATATGTACAGTTTCTTTTTAGAATATAGAGAGAATGATAATTGCACTGCCCCACAGCAGGTAGACATATTGCAGTCTTTAGGAGCTCCCATAATGCTGATGCTTCATGAGATTGATAACAGAGTAGAGATGGTGTCTGAACAGGAACAGAGGAGAAGCTGGATTGCAGTGATATGAGAGCAGAATACATGAAAGGAGCCTGGAGAGTGACAATCAGGTAATGGGTACAGGGATAGAAAAAAAAAGTGTTTTATATTATTTAGGAGCATATAGGGAGAAAAGGATAAAAATAACTGGCTTGCAGCAGATAGATATTGGGTTTTTTCAGGGGTG
This sequence comes from Leptodactylus fallax, assembly GCA_947044405.1. Lineage (NCBI taxonomy): Eukaryota > Metazoa > Chordata > Amphibia > Anura > Leptodactylidae > Leptodactylus > Leptodactylus fallax. The sequence goes on along the minus strand of CAMRHE010000125.1, from coordinate 745,227 downwards.
CTTCTTCAATGATGGCTGACCGATAAATATATTCATCATGACCAGGTGCTAGTTACCACATGATCCATCATGATGATCTCATGGGCACTGCCCAGTGTGCTTTTGAGATAGAGAACTTCCTCTTTCTTTTTCTATTCCCTATACTTCCCAAATAAATTTATAAAAAAAAATTAATAACAATATACTATATGCACCCCAAAAAATGGTTCCTATAAAAATTTTTACTCATCCTGAAAAAAAACAAAAAAACAATGATGTGGCTTCCTAAGACAAACAGGTCTCTGAATGTGGAGACACTTAACAAAAAACATGCTTATATTGTGCAAAGGACTAAGCAAAAGGGCGCTATTGAAAAATACAACCCAGACCTGTATATTGATATTGCTATAAAAAAGTTATGGGTTTTGGAAACAGGATTAAAAAAATTTACAAAATTGATTGGTCAATACATAATAGATGGGGGGGGGGATCAATAAGGAGACTCTGAAGCAGATGTGAACTTAGCCTTAGCGAATGGAATAAAGAGAAATGCTGTGGAAAGAACTATTTAAAAAAAACTTTGCAAATAACTAAATAGCACCACCTTGTGGATACTTCCAAGCTATACTGCTTTCTGATCAAAAACACAAAGTGAACCCAGAAATGCTACTTATTAAATTGTTGTAAATTTGTAACTAAAACACTTTTAAGAATACCTCCAAATATCAAACAACTTTTCATAAATGAATAGTACAAATAGAGCTCCATTGATTTCAATGGGAGAGACAGAAATAGCTGAATTACAATTAGAGATGGACGAACCTCTCAAGATTTGTTTCCGGCCAGGGCCCCACATGGTGTAATCGTTGCAGTTTGTTCACGGCAGTTTACAGTCGGCGGTTTCCCTTTAGGTATAATTGAATCAGAAAGTCCGCAGAGGAAACCTCTACACACTTTCTGTGCAAGGCGCTGCGGGAAGAACCACGATGCGTTGTCACCACAATTTTTCCTGCAGCACTTTTTTGCTGCGGGACACCACGTGGGGCCTTGGCCTCCTTTTGGGTTTGTTTGACTCAGGACCAAGATTTGTTTCAAGCAACACCTTAAATTTGTGGATTAAAACATAGTGTAGAACACTGTCAGGGCACTTAGAAACCTATTGATCCAATTTCTAGTTCTCTAAGGCAAACACTGACGAAGTAAAAGTGACATTTTTATCTATGGAAAAACGAATGTTAACCAGTGGATACAAAGTCCGACTTTAACAATACACTGTGCTGACACTCGCTTTTACGCATTTTAAGATTTAAAACACTCCAAAAATTACCCTTTTTTGGTGGAAAATAAGCTACAGGCTTATTGTTATTTACAAAAAAAGCCACCAAAAATTATCCCTTGATGGATTATGCCAACACTGTGACACCAACCAGTGTGGTATAGAGCAATGTGATGGACTAGGCTGCAGGATATGTCAGACTGAGCGGTGACAGTGGTGGTAGTTGTAGCAGCATGTGTGGCAGTGCGGAAGGATATAGTATGATGGACCAGGCCACTCAGGACATGTCTGTTTGAATGGTGGCAGAGGTCGTAGCTGTTTAGGAGTAGTAGGCAACATCAGCAACAGTACAGTAAATGGAAGATGATGATAAAGTGAGATGGTGACACCACTATTCAGAGGGATCAGCCGAAGTTGTTTGAAAACCCTCAAGGATCCATGCCTGATTCATTTTGACAAAACTAATTTTTTCCATGCTACCTGTGGACAGTTTTGTCCTTTTAGTTGTTACAATGCCACTGGCAGCACTGAACACCGCTGAACAGGTCATTTCGCTTGAGGCCGAACAAGATAAAACTCCCATGGCAAACAGGGCCAGCTTCTTCCACTGCTCTAACCAATTGGTCCAGAATTCCATGGATTCAAAGTTATCTGCTGAAATATAGGTGTACACTAGGTATGACTGTCCTGCTGGTGCAGCCTGTGGGTGTCTGGTTCTGTTGGGGCTCTGGTTGGCGCTGCAAGCTGAAACATTTCTGGTTCATCGCCTTCCAGATACTGAAGTAATACAGTAAGAAGAATTCTTAAAAACTGTTTTATAACTTTGTGTATTGTGTATGTTTATGCGACAATATCAGCGTGTGAAGCTATGGGCGGGGTGTGGGGGTGCCTTTCTATAGTCCACATCAGGCAGCAAAGAGGCTAGATTCATCCCTGTCTATGTGTCTGCTTGTGAAACGTGCTGGAGCTAAGGTTCCTAGGGTCCGACCCTCGCAAGAATTGCTTCCCTTACCGATATCCAAGAGACCTTGGTCTCAATGGATTTTATTACTGGTCTGCCTGTATCCGGGGGGAAAACTGTTATTTGGACAATTGTAGATAGGTTTAGTAAAATGTGTCACTTTATTTCTTTGTCTCAACTGCCTAACGCTAAAACACTGTCCCGTTTGTTTTTGAATCACGTGGTTAGACTTCATGGTATTCCTGATGACATCGTCTTTGATAGAGGTGTTCAGTTTGTTGCTAAATTCTGGAGAGCCTTTTGTGGTCATCTGGGGATTCAAGCCTGGTCCACTCTTTAGAGGCCCGGCGGGTACTGTTGGGAATAGAGCCGGGACCTCTACAGTTGCTACTGTGAGGTTGTTGGTCCTTACCTAACACGTGTCGGCTTTAGCGTGTGTTCCCCTTTAAGGCTTGATTGTTTGTGATCCCGAGCCTTTATCTGTGCACTTCCGCCACTCTTTCTCCGCTGGCTATTCAGTTCTCTGGGTGTTAGCTATCTGTACCTGTACCTCGTGTTTTGTATCTGACTTCTTGATCCCGTTATCTGACCTTGTTTTCTGACTGCCGATTCTGCCTCTCTGCTACTCTCTGTTATGAACACCGCTTGCCTCCTAGACATCCCTCCACTAATCCCGACTCTGTACCATGCTGATGTCTTGTTGCCAAACTGGACTGCTGACAATTCTCCTGCCTCATCCTCCTGTACTGCGCTGACCTCTCGTTACCGATGACCATGATTATCACTCTACCCTTGTCATCATCTGAAGCCTGCTTCCTGCAACTGCAATCATCTCCAGATCTGCTATCAACATCAGCACAAGTTTTGGTGAGTAGTTTCAGATTTCTGGGTCTGCTGGTACTTGTGGTACACTGTGCTCTTTGCGTTCTCTCGGCTGCTGCTACTCTGGCTGAAGGAAACTGCCAAGTCCATCCCCACCATCAGGGGCTCTGGTAAAGATGTCTAGAGGCTGGATTCGGCTGTTGTGAGGGCACGAGGGCTCAGTGCTGTTTTACCATAGTGCTCAGTAGTACTGGGTTCCTGGAACTTACTTTATCTGTCTAAGTTACTGTATTTGCTCTTTACACTTGTGGCACTAGCAGAGGAGGTGGACAGCTGGCTGAGGTGGACTGGCAGCAGGCAGAGGCCACCTGGGTACACGAGTGATTAGCAGTTGCGTTCGTCTCCCTAAACGCTGTGGCAAGCTGGGTATACAGCCTATCCTAATAATACTCTAATTATAATAATCTTTTTTTCCCTTTGGGAAGCAGGGAATAATTCCCCCATTTTGTCTTAATAGCAAAGGTCTAATGGACCTACCAGCCAGTACTCATCCCTCTGCTTGATACTAATAGTATGCTTTTCACTGTGTAATCAGTGGAGCATACAGCATGCCAAGATTGCCAGTGTATGTGCGGACCCAGGAGCCAGCCATGGTTTGTGTACTTGGCCAGCGTGGTTGTCGTCATCATCATCATGAAACAAATAAGGGTCAGCCTTCGTCCCTGGGAGAGTCTTCCTCCTCCTCTTCCAGTCTAGGAGTTCCAGTTCCTCCACCATAATTAACCTGACACAGATCTTCATCAAAACAGGCTGATGACGTTGACTTAGAGGTGATAACTGTTCCTCCTTTTCCATCCCTCCTTGCATGAGTGTTTCCTGTAAAAAAATAAATAAATTGAGGGATCACATCGCTGATGCTGCAGTCATCCCTGCTGACAAATTTGGTGGCTTGAGAAGCCAGCAATTTCCTTCATGAGACTCTCGACGTATCTCGAAATAAAACATTGCCCATGTTGTCTGCTGCATGCAATAATCATTCACCACCTTCTACTGCTCACACAGATGCTCCAGCATGTTTAAGGTGGAGTTCTGCCAAGCTGGAACATCATAGATAAGGTGGTGCAAAGGCTCATTGATTGTTGCTGCATATCAAGCAGGTTGTTTTCTTGTGACGTAAGAAAGGCTGAAATGCGCAGAGATTTTTCTGGCCAAGAGGAGCACCTGTTTTAAGTCACTATACAGGTTAATAAAGCAGGAAACCACCAGATTCAGGACATGCGCCATACAGGGAAAATGTCTTATTCATCCTAATTGCAGCGCAGCAACAACATTGTTGCCATTGTCATTGGCAATGCTGCCCAGTTGGAGTTGTCAAGGATTACTTCAGAATACAGCGAAGCAGCTCCATCACTCTGTGGCTTCTTATCCAGGCTAATTAATTGTAAAACCACATGGCAGCGCTTCATCTTACACCCATGAAATGAGAGGGAAAGGAGGAAGAAGAGGAATGGAAGCAATGGAGTTAAGTTGCAGAACCACTGGTTGACTTGGCGCATATTGCTGTTTCCTGGACACACATTCTCTTATGGATGACTGACATTGGCATGGAAGAGAAGAAGCAGGAGAATCATTTGGTGATGATGATAATAACCTCGACCATGTGCTTGATGTAGATGTGGTCTGTCTACAAGGAAGATCATGGGGAGAAGGAATAGAACAGTCTTGCTCACTTCCCCTGCCAGTGCCAGTGCCACTGCCAAGTCTATTTTGCCAAATAAGATAGTGATTCCTTTTCATTTGAGTACATAGAGATGTTGTTCATACATTTGTCCCTGCACAGCCACGGCTAAGTTTCTACTTGCAGATCTTGCACATCACCATAGATTTATCATTTGGCAATGTACAAAAAAACCCTCCCACACCGCGTGTAGTTGCTGCCGTGTGCAGCAGTGGAAACATGTCTGCCACTACCAGCACTAGTGCCACCACCCGCATCCTGCGAGCATCCCCTAGGTCTGCCATGGACAGAGTTTTTGGATGTTAGGTCTGGCTAGAATCATTACTTTTGCCACTGCCACCACCATATTTATCTAATGTCACCTTGACACCCTGACCTAGTTTCCAGGTCCTATCCTCAAAAGAATCATCATCTTACTTTAGCGACGCGTCTAAAAAAAAGGACAGGGTAGCTAGGGAACAGACCCTGAGAACTAAAATCCAGTCTCTTATGGCTCGACCTAGCGATTTGTCCCTCCCTTTCAATTCTTCGTCAACTGGTCGCACCCAGGCTGATCTGAGAAACTTAATGAATCACGTGAAACAATGCCTTCTACTATACACCCACCAGCGCTACTATGAGCAGGGCAAAAAATCCCATACCCTATTTGCTAAACTCAGGCTACTTCTGTCCCCCACGTAGTCAGAGATGCCAGGGGCTGTCCCCAACGCTATTGCAGCGGCCTTTCAGTATTATTATACTAAATTGTATAGCCTAACCACCCCCCAACCGGGTGTTCATCCATCATCTATGTGACTTACTGGTGGCGTGCCATCTACCCGCCCTCCCTTCAATGCACATACCTGCTTAAATGCCTATTTTGCTGATGAAGAGATAGCTGTAGTCCTTAAAGAGGACCTTTCACGTCCTCATGTATATGTGATTTTACATACTGCTAGAAAGCTGACAGCACGCTGAATTCAGCGCACTGTTGGCTTTCCTGGTATGTGCCTCGGGGCTGGAGATATCGGGGGTCTAAATTTCACTGTTCACTGTCAGAAGGGCGTTCCTGACAGTCCCTTGATACAGGGCTTTTGGGGGGAAGTTAGGAGCGTCACAGATATTCTTTTTCTACAGGGAGTCCCTCTTGATCCCATTATCTATCTCCTTAACTTGCCTTTAAGACAAATGTGTACGAAATCTGCTAGGTTTCTGCTACTGTCTCTGTCTTTGACATGGTCTGGTCCTCGTGGGATACCTACTGTACCTTACAGTTACAGAATCTTGACCTCTCCCCCCCTCCCACTTCCCTCTGTTTTTTCTCTCTTCTTTTCTTTTTGTTGTCTAACTTGTATATCATTCTTACCTGAAGAATTGATTGCACTGATCTTTTGATTGTACTGTTTAGCTTTGTTCCTCCTCTGTTTCTTAACTTGAAAACTTGTTTCAATAAAAATTGCAGTTTAAAAAAGAAAAAGCATCTTCCCTGCTTTTTTTTTAATACATCATGGCCATGCACATCCTCAGAATTTCCACCTCCAGATATCCCATTAGCCCCCCTACCAGAACAACTAACAGTAGTACTACACACCCTGCCACTACTACCTCCACCACTAGTCCAGTCATGTCTTCCTCCTCTGCTTGCACACAATGCTGACTGTTCTCATCCAGCTCATCAAAAAGAGGAAGACTATTCGGACTAGTTAAAATAGATTGCTCAGCAGGTTCTATATCGCTACTAGTGATTTATGCAGTGAAGAATGTGAAGGAGACATGGTTGACAGTTTAGGAAGGCTTTAGGGTAAATTATGTGTTATGAAGGAGGAGGAGAAAAACACAGAAGCCTGACTGAAGATCACATCACTGTCAGATCTAATATCTTCTGTGTCGGAGATAAGCCAGCAAAATAATCAAAAACGTCATCTTCATTCTAAGGAAGTACAACAATCCTGTGGGTACTGGCAGTGCCAACAAAACCAGAAGTAGTGTTGCTGTTGCCACCCACATTCTTATTGTTAGTACTTGCATGAGTGTTTCCTCCTTCCACTCTTTTTGTCTGTCCACTGCCTTGATATTTTCCAGTCATTTTTTTTTTTTACTGCACACAGTAATTATTTATTTATTTATTTCAAAAAGCAAGTATTTCGAGAAAAGTCAACTTCAAATAAAAAGAGATTTGTTTTTAGATTAGTGGAGGCTGCAATTCTGTGTACAAATACACACTTGTGCAACAGATAAAAACCTCTTAAGCAATGAATATTTTTTCAGATAACTAACACTCCCTTCACACTGTGTATTTGGTGACCAGAATATACCCCCCCCCCCCCACACACACACAAAAAATTCCAAGAGTCAGAGGCAGGCAGAGTCAGCGATTTGCTGTTGGAACAGTAGACTCTATTTAATGAAAAAAAAGTCCTTATCTTGTCAATAAAAAGTATGTTTAGACAGTGTATATAGATGAAACTGTTCTATTGCATAGCAGACGGATAAAAATTAGATTATTAGCAATGAAAGGTTTAACTGTCCTGTCTGTGTAATTCTTTATTTAAGGCAGGAATGTAGCAGCAGCTTTGCTCTCAGTCCCTCACTCCTATCCTATCTTTTGATTTTTTAGCAATAATCTGCCTAATTGTTCGATTCTCCTAGTCCTCTAACTATTGCTTGAGTTCCTATTGCATTTTCATAACTGTGCTCTGTATGCTCTTTAAGGTGTCCACCTACCACTTTCTATTGACTGAGAGGCTGTCAGATGGTACTACAATGTCACAATCAGTGTCACACACATTTATCTCCTTTGTAGTTCCTGGTCAAACACGTAGCGGTAGCCATTTTTGTTCACCCGAGGTTAATTGCCATTTGTTCGGTTTAGCTAAAAACTGAACCATTACATGTACCCCAAAATGGTGTCATTTAAAATTAAAGAGGGGACCTTTCACCACATCCAGTTTTTAGAATCTGTTAACAGGTGCTGCTCCACTGATTCCAGCACAGTTGGAATTTTTCTCTAGCTCCCACTGTACCTCAGCAATCAATGCAATTAGTTTTGGTGCCTTATACGTTACTTAGGCTTTGTATTGTCAGGTGGTCAGTGTCACACAAGAACAGGGAAGGAGGTGTGATTCTGAACTCCAAACAGAGGGGGACAGTGTCAGAACTCAGAATCATACCCCTTGCCTGTGTCTGCCTGACACCAAATACCTGACTATAGAGAACCTAAGTACCATATCAGGCACCAAAATGAACTGCACTTATGGCGCAGGAATGGTGGAGGCTAGAGAAATACCTCCAACTGCACCTGAAATTAGTGATTGCACTGAGCAGGACCATTTTTCGATTTTCGTTTTTAGTCCCTTGCCTTCCAAACACCATAACTTTTTTTATTTTTCCATTCACTTGTCATTTTTCCTTCATTCATCAAGAAGCCATCACTTTGGCGAAATGCGGGTCGGGCATTAGCGCCATTCCTTCCCTGGATTCCCACATGATGACCTTTCCCCTTGGGTATTCTATTATGGCTTTAGGTATGCATGTTTTATGTTGCTATATATTATAATTGTTGGCATACACTCTTACATCTCTTACCATTTGAGGAGTTTGTAATCTATATCTTACTACTTGGGCTATTTAGTCTAGTTTGCATGAGAGTCTTTCTACACTCTATATTTATTTATACCATTGTGTTTATACCTAGTATTTACTATGGTGTATGATTCATGTTTGTAGTAGGGGGCTTGTTGACCTGTGGGTCTCTAGGGGGTGAGGTTTGGGTATCACGGTCACTGTGGATATAGTGACTGACTATTGCATGTTTATCCTGTGATTTGTAGTATTACTTATGTCTGAGTATATGCATTTTATACTAATTATTTAATAAAATTAAGATTTGCTACCTTCTGAGACATTTTGTTTTTTTTTCTATACAAATAATCTTTTTTGGTGGTATGTCTATTTAATTGTATGGGATGCTATTGAATTTGCTGAGGAACCTTTTTCGATGGTACTTTTTATTTATACCATTTTGGAGAATTTCTCATGTTTTGATCTCATTTTCAACAAATTTTTATGGGAGGCAAAACAGCGAAAAATCAGCAGTTGCACTCTAGCTTTGTTTTTCCCTCACTATAGTGTTCACCGGATGGGAAAAATATTTTTATAAGTTTCCAGACCAGGCATCTTAGGACACAGGGATATCTAATGCATATGTGTTTTACTTTATTGAGATACTTTTATATTTGTATTAGGGAAAGGGGGGGAGGGTAATTTGAAAGTTAATTTTTTTTTTTTTTTTAACTTTTTTTTTTTTACTGTTTGTTTTAAACCCTCTAGGTGCCTTAAACCCCTGAGGGTCTGACCAGTAATACAATGCATTGCAATGTGTTGTAAATTTCCTATACTTTTATTACAGGTTGCTTAGCAATAGGAGACCAGCCTTGGAGCCTTCAATAGGCTCCGGGCTGTCAAATTAATTGATCGCTGCCCCTGGAACTCATTCGGGCGGTGATTCACTTCACAATGGCGCTTCTGTCATCTTTGACCAAGGCTATAGGAGAATTAATGCCCACGATCAGGGCATTGCAGCAAGGTCTCCCCTGTAAAATACAGCAGAACACAGCACCTATGGTGGGAGAAGCTGTGCAGCCTTCATAATTAAATACCCGACAACCACCGTAATAGTATGGCAGATGTCAGGAAAGGGTTAAAACTCATCACACAATAAATATGCCATCATATGACTATATCTCTTAAAAATTTTAAAAGTTATAGCTTTTGATAAGCAAAGATGGAGAAATTAAAACAGTTGTTAGAGCGTTAATGCTCAAACACGAAAATATCAAATATATCCATGTCTATTTTTTTTCTGTACTAAAACTAAATTTACTAAGTTTCACAAGGACAATAAACTAAATAAAGTATTCCCAGATTTGCCTCTCCTTGCATATAAACAACCACCAAACTTAAACGGGTTGGATACTTAAAGACCAATATTGAGAGACAAATGTTATTGTTTGTGTAATAAAAAGTTATACAATTTTCCAATATACTTTCTGTATCAATTCCTCATGGTTTTCTAGATCTCTGCTTGCTGTCATTCATTCTACTTACTTCCAGTGGATAAAAGTCTGACTGTGGTCATGTGATTTACGGTCCATGGTCATGTGATGAGCACACAGGTGTACAGCTCGTTACCAAGCAGATGTCTGATTACTGTGATGTGACTATAACGAGCTGTGCACCTGTGCCCATCACATGACCATGGTCAGAATTTCATCCACTAGAGGTAAGCAGAATGAATGACAGCAAGCAGAGATCTAGAAAACTGTGAGGAATTGATACAGAAAGTAAATTGGAAAACTGTACAACTTTTTATTATACAAACAATAACATTTGATGAAATTTGTGTCAGGCACCATGTTGCATTTGCAGAGCCCCTGAAGGGCCAGAACAATGGAAACCCCTGCCCAAATGACTCCATTTTGGAAACTAGACCCCTCAAGGAATTTATCAAGGGGTATAGTGAGCACTTTGACCCTAACCCCAAATTTTTCAATTTCATAAAGGGTTAAAAAAAAAAGCACACCATACTTTATTACACATTTTTTTCCTGAATACAACAGTACCCCATTTGTGGTTGGAACTGCTGTATAGGTACAGCGCTCTTTGACTTTTGGAGGGCTGATTTTCCAGAAATAATTTTCAGGTGCCATGTTGCAATTGATGCGCCCCTGAGGCACCAGTAAAGAAAAAAAACCAAAACAACTAATGACCCCTATTTTGCACTCTACACCCCTTAAGAAATTTATGAAGGCATCTACTGAGCATTTGGACCCCACAGGTGTATCACAGAATTGGGTGAGAAAATTAAAAATTTTTTTCCATTAAAATATCACTTTAAGGGCAATTTTCATTTTCATAAGGAGTTAAAAGAAAAAGAGAACTCATAATTTGTTAAGCAATTTATCCTGACTACAGAAATGCCCCACGTGTGGATGTAAACTGCTGTATGTGTAGACGGCAGGGACAAAATACTTCTTAGAGGGAAGATTTGTTGAAATAGTTTCAGGAGCCATGTTGCATTTTCAGAAACCCTGGAAGTAACATTACAGTGGAAACCCCAAAATGTGACCACATTTTGGAAACTACACCCCTCAAGAAATTAATCTAGAAGAATAATAAGAGGTAGTAGTTTTGTTTGGGGTTTTATAGTACCAAGAATAATTAATAATCCATGGATGTGTGGTACAATTTGAAATATTCCTTCACACAGAAGCCATTTTTTTCCGGGCAGGTTTCACAATCATAAATTGTGTTCTTTCGTATCCCCTTTTTGGAGCAGACTCTGAATCTTTTTTGGTTTCTTCCATCCTTAGCGGTTTGGGGGACTTCACCAGGGAAATGTTGCTCTGGAACAATACGGGGAACCTCTATTCCAGAAGTACTAGGCCCTGTCCCTTCTTGGCTTCCAAAAATTATGGCCTTAATGACTACCTCTTGAAAATTAAAGAATGTCCCTGTCCTGCCTGCACATTGGAATAGCATGTAAGTTATACAGTGCCATTTGTACAATGTGCACAACCAAATTTTTGTACCATATCTTTGTTTTCCACATGGCACTGTATGACTTCAGCACTTGATCTGAAAGAGCAACCCCTCCCATGTATTTATTATATGCCAGGATGCAGTCTGGTTTTGGGATGGTGGTATCACTACCTCATACAGGGACAGGGGTGCTGCCATTTCCATGAATTGTGGTCAGTACAAGGACATCCCTCTTGTTCTTATACTTGACCAACAACATGTTCTCTTAAAGCCAACGAAATATATAGCCAGTATAGCTTAACCACTGATCCAATATAAATCAATGAAGTCACAATAGCACAGGATCAAATAATATATAAAACTTCACATTTACTAATATTACAATAAAGGGGGACATGCTCACAACCAAGCTTTAGGTAGCAGAAAGGTAGCTCTACCCCTTGTGCAGGCTCCTGACATTGCTGGAGCTCCCCTGCACAAGGGGTAGAGCCACCTTTCTGGGTGATAACCTAAAGCTCGATTCTGAGCATGTCCCCCTTTTTCGTAAAAATCCTCCACTGAGGCATGAACTAGTACTCTCTATTAATGGGGGAGTAAGAAACGCGTCAGCTTTGGGATCTTTGAATAGACCAAAGACAGTCACAGGGTTAGATTGGGACTGTCCTTGTCAGGACACAAGCTATGTATGGGATGATAGGGATGTATCCCTTACCCCTTGAACCTGAGATGTTTGTGATGATGCAATATGGTTCCCCAGCTCCGTTTTGTCCCACCCTGGTAAGATGGTTCTTTTTATATTTGAGCACTGGTTCTGAGCACGAGAGCACTTACTACAGTATTAGTATTTGTGCTTAAAACATAATTACTATTTTAAGGAATATTAGTAAATGTTAAGTTTTGTATATTATTTGATCCTGTGCTATTGCATCAACATGTTCTTACTAGATAGTGCCCTGTTCTCGCCCCTTCTGAGTGGAACCTAGGGAGGCCTCTCTGGTTTTTATGCACAGTGCCGCATGCTACAGTAGCTCTGGAAGAAAGGGACTTAAAAAGTGGGATGCTGGTATACAAGTTATCCACATATAGGTGGTAACCCTGGTCCAGCAATTTTTCCACTAACTCTTAGCATGGGGGACATTCTGGAGGCTCAATTCTGGTGTCCCTTCCCTCATAAACCCAAAACCTGTGGGTGTAGCCTGAGCTACTCTCACACAGCTTATACATTTTAATGACATACCTTGCTGTTTTGCTGGGCAGGTATTGGAGGAATTTAAGTCTCCCTTTAAAATGTATAAGTGACTCAGCTATACTAATGTATGCCTCAGCAAATTTGGTACCAAAGTGCTCGAGGATTGGTCTAATTTTGTATAGACTGTCAAATCTTGGGTCACTTTGGAGTAGACAATTTTAGAATGGACCCAAATCTAGTCCAGGACATGGCCATACGGTAAATTGGACTACAGTACAAAACATCTGCACTCCAATACTGTCTAATTTCTGTTTTTTAACAAGGCCCAAATGCAGTACAAGACCCCAAAATGGCTTAATTTCTGCTACATCTACAGGGGTCCACCAAGCATATGATGACGTGGGATTCTGTGCTAAAAACTGTTGTGCATACAAATTAGTTTGAGCCACCGTGTGGTTTACAAAATCCTCAGAGAAAGCGACTTTGAAAAAATGAATTTCTCTAAGAAACTCAGTGTCAAAATTGATTCCGAACCTGTACACAAAGTCAGGAATATGAGGTTCAAAATTTTCAGGGGGTGGGGTCCACAGTTGAGATGCTTCTGAAGTTGCCACAGCTGTTGAAGGGTCTCCTTGCGGGTCCTTCATCACTAGATGAAGGTGAGGAAGAAAAATAAAGGAATGGGGCATCACTTCCAGATTTAGTGTCTGAAGCTTCAGATGAAAACATTCTTCCAGATGACTGGGACATTTCTATAAGGGTTTGTGAGTAAGTCTGTCTGATTTAAGACGTGTAAAGTGTACAGAAACTTTATTCTTGCACACGTGTAGGGTACGAAAGAAATTAATTTACAGAAGCAAAAGAATAAATTTGCCAAAAAAAAAACCTTCAATAAAAACTACCTGTAATTTATTTATTCAAGACTAGAGAGAAATCACAAGGAGACGGCGGCTTGTGTTCCAAAAAAAAAAACAAAAAAAACAAAACCCTTTGCTAGATAAACGTATCTTATTTGTATATATATCTATAGAGACTTTTATAGCTATACAGTGCTGGCCAAAAGTATTGGCACCCCTGCAATTCTGTCAGATAATACTCAATTTCTTCCAGAAAATGATTGCAATCACAAATGCTTTGGTAATAATATCTTCATTTAATTTGTCTTCAATGGAAAACCACAAAAAGAATTGTCAAAAAGCCAAATTGGATATAATTCCACACCAAACATAAAAAAGGGGGTGGACAAAAGTATTGGCACCCTTTGAAAAATCATGTGATGCTTCTCTAATTTGTGTAATTAACAGCACCTGTTACTTACCTGTGGCACATAACAGGTGGTGGCAATAACTAAATCACACTTGCAGCCAGTTGAAATGGATTAAAGTTGACTCAACCTCTGTCCTGTGTCCTTGTGTGTACCACATTGAGCATGGAGAAAAGAAAGAAGACCAAAGAACTGTCTGAGGACTTGAGAAGCAAAATTGTGAGGAAGTATGAGCAATCTCAAGGCTACAAGTCCATCTCCAAAGACCTGAATGTTCCTGTGTCTACCGTGCACAGTGTCATCAAGAAGTTTAAAGCCCATGGCACTGTGGCTAACCTCCCTAGATGTGGACTGAAAAGAAAAATTGACGAGAGATTTCAACGAAAGATTGTACGGATGGTGGCTAAAGAACCTCGACTAACATCCAAACAAGTTCTAGCTGACCTGCAGTCCGAGGGTACAACAGTGTCAACCCGTACTATCCGTTGGCGTCTGAATGAAAAGGGACTCTATGGTAGGATACCCAGGAAGACCCCACTTCTGACCCAGAGACATAAAAAAGCCAGGCTGGAGTTTTCCAAAACTTACCTGAGAAAGCCAAAAACTTTTTGGAAGAATGTTCTCTGGTCAGATGAGACAAAAGTAGAGCTTTTTGGGAAAAGGCATCAACATAGAGTTTACAGGAAGAAAAAAGAGGCCTTCAAAGAAAAGAACACGGTCCCTACAGTCAAACATGGCGGAGGTTCCCTGATGTTTTGGGGTTGCTTTGCTGCCTCTGGCACTGGACTGCTTGACCGTGTGTATGGCATTATGAAGTCTGAAGACTACCAACAAATTTTGCAGCATAATGTAGGTCCCAGTGTGAGAAAGCTGGGTCTCCCTCAGAGGTCATGGGTCTTCCAGCAGGACAATGACCCAAAACACACTTCAAAAAGCACTAGAAAATGGTTTGAGAGAAAGCACTGGAGACTTCTAAAGTGGCCAGAAATGAGTCCAGACCTGAATCCCATAGAACACCTGTGGAGAGATCTCAAAATGGCAGTTTGGAGAAGGCACCCTTCAAATCTCAGGGACCTGGAGAAATTTTCCAAAGTAGAATGGTCTAAAATTCCAGCAGAGCATTGTAAGAAACTCATTGATAGTTACCGGAAGCGGTTGTTCGCAGTTATTTTGTCCAAAGGTTGTACTACCAAGTATTAGGCTGAGGGTGCCAATACTTTTGTCCGGCCCATTTTTGGAGTTTTGTGTAAAATGATCAATGATTTGACTTTTTTTTCATTCTCTTTTGTGTTTTTTCATTGCAAGCAAAATAAATGAAGATATTATTACCAAAGCATTTGTGATTGCAATCATTTTCTGGAAGAAATTGAATATTATCTGACAGAATTGCAGGGGTGCCAATACTTTTGGCCACTCACTAACTACTGTTATCTGCTACTAGAGAAGAAACAAGAATACGGCGGCTTGTGTTCCAAATAAAAAACCCTTCTAGTTAAACTATCTGTAAATTATTTGTATATATAAACTCCGGCACCAAAAATTGAGCACAGATGCCAAACAGTTGGCTACGCCACTGAACAGTGCTCGTGGTTGCAAGGCACAAAGAGGGATGTGGTACAGGGGATGGAGGGGGAAAAAAAAAACACAAAAAACTTGTAAAAAAGATAGGATAAAGGGAGGTGGGATGGATGAAAGTAAGCACCAGCAATCTCCAGCAATTCGCAGTGGTAGAACCACAAATCCTAACACAAAGTAGCAGAGCCCACTCTGTACAACGACAGTAAGGGCCGGTTCACATCTGCGTTTGGATTTCTGTTCGGCAGCACTTTTCTTTCCGCATGTTTCATGCGGAAACCACATGGACCCCATTACAGTCTAGGTAACCACTTTTCTAAGCATATAGGTTTACGTTCGGGGGGTCCCCAAGTGGACTCCCCCGAACAGAAAGTTGAACGCAGATGTGAACCGGCCCTAACTGGAATAGGGAAGTATAGTATATCTGCTACTTTGAATTTCCCTTCTATGCTGTGATTGGCTGGTTGGTATATGCCAGCCAGTCGCAGCCATCAGAGGGTAGCACCACCATACACCCCTTGTAAACAGTGGCTGTGATTGGCGCTCTCTCAGATTGCACCAATCAAAACCATTCCCTATGCCACTTGGCTAGTAGGGCTAAAACGGGCTGTGACAGGCTGGTCTGATTTGACCAGCCAATCACATTGATCGCCTATGGGTTGGGGGGGTGACCTAAAGGTGACATGCCGTTAGTCGCCTTTAGGTGATCCCCAGACGCCACTCAGCAGAACCCCCCCGATTTTACTTTATACATGCTGAGACTGACTGGTATAATTAGACCAGTCTGTCGCAGCAATTACTGCTGCAGAAGGGCCCCTAAAGGTGACATGCTGTTAAGATACAGCAGTCACCTTTAGGAGACCCCCCCCCCAGACTTACCTGGCATTGAGCTGTACGATCACCGTCATTTGGTGACCCCCCCCTAAATTTTCATCATCCCCCACAGTTCCCAGAGCCCCCCCCCCTCCCAAGCACCCAATGTCATTTTATAAAATCTGTGACTGACTGGTCTAATTAGACCAGCCAGTGAAGCGATCGCTGCTGCAGGGGGGTCCCCTGTAGGTGTCATGCTGTTAGGGTACAGCAGTCACCTTTAGGAGACCCCTCCCAGACTCACCCGACATCGTGCTGTACGATCACCATCATTTACTGATGTACATATGCTGCGACTGGCTGGTCTACATTGACCAGCCTGTCGCAGCAATTGATTTTTGTTAAGGTAGTTGATAAAAGTCCAGCATGGGTGCCACATTGGCCTCCTATTTAATCGACCATTTCAGACAACTGTGCCATCCCAATCACATTAGCTGGGCATCAAAATGTAGCAATTTTCCCACCAGGCTAAAAATATTACAACAAAAAATGGGAAAAAGTTCGCCCCCATACTTGCTCTGGAAATCTGCAAAGAATAGCAGGTACAGTGCCTTGCAAAAGTATTAGGCCCCCTTGAACCTTTCAACCTTTTGCCACATTTCAGGCTTCAAACATAAAGATATAAAATTTAAATTTTTTGGTGAAGAATCAACAACAAGTGGGACACAATTGTGAAGTGGAAAGAAATTTATTGGTTATTTTAAACTTTTGTAAAAAATAAAAAACTGAAAAGTGGGGCGTGCAATATTATTCGGCCCCTTTACTTTCAGTGCAGCAAACTCACTCCAGAAGTTCAGTGAGGATCTCTGAATGATCCAATGTTGTCCTAAATGACTGATGGTGATAAATATAATCCACCTGTGTGTAATCAAGTCTCCGTATAAATGCACCTGCTCTGTGATAGTCTCAGGGTTCTGTTTAAAGTGCAGAGAGCATCATGAAGACCAAGGAACACACCAGGCAGGTCCGTGATACTGTTGTGGAGAAGTTTAAAGCCGGATTTGGATACAAAAAGATTTCCTAAACTTTAAACATCCCAAGGAGCACTGTGCAAGCAATCATATTGAAATGGAAGGAGTATCAGACCACTGCAAATCTACCAAGACCCGGCCGTCCCTCTAAACTTTCATCTCAAACAAGGAGAAGACTGATCAGAGATGCAGCCAAGAGGCCCATGATCACTCTGGATGAACTGCAGAGATCTACAGCTGAGGTGGGAGAGTCTGTCCATAGGACAACAATCAGTCGTACACTGCACAAATCTGGCCTTTATGGAAGAGTGGCAAGAAGAAAGCCATTTCTCAAAGATATCCATAAAAAGTCTCATTTAAAGTTTGCCACAAGCCACCTGGGAGACACACCAAACATGTGGAAGAAGGTGCTCTGTTCAGATGAAACCAAAATCAAACTTTTTGGCCACAATGCAAAACGATATGTTTGGCGTAAAAGCAACACAGCTCATCACCCTGAACACAGCATCCCCACTGTCAAACATGGTGGTGGCAGCATCATGGTTTGGGCCTGCTTTTCTTCAGCAGGGACAGGGAAGATGGTTAAAATTGATGGGAAGATGGATGGAGACAAATACAGGACAATTCTGGAAGAAAACCTGTTGGAGTCTGCAAAAAACCTGAGACTGGGACGGAGATTTATCTTCCAACAAGGCAATGATCCCAAACATAAAGCAAATTCTACAATGGAATGGTTCACAGATAAACGTATGCAGGTGTTAGAATGGCCAAGTCAAAGTCCAGACCTGAATCCAATCGAGAATCTGTGGAAAGAGCTGAAAACTGCTGTTCACAAACGCTCTCCATCCAACCTCACTGAGCTCCAGCTGTTTTCCAAGGAAGAATGGGCAAGAATTTCAGTCTCTCGATGTGCAAAACTGATAGAGACATACCCCAAGCGACTTGCAGCTGTAATCGCAGCAAAAGGTGGAGCTACAAAGTATTAACTTAAGGAGGCCGAATAATATTGCACGACCCACTTTTTATTTTTTTATTTTTTACAAAAGTTTAAAATAACCAATAAATTTTGTTCCACTTCACAATTGTGTCCCACTTGTTGATTCTTCACCAAAAAATTAAAATTTTATATCTTTATGTTTGAAGCCTGAAATGTGGCAAAAGGTTGAAAAGTTCAAGGGGGCCGAATACTTTCGCAAGGCACTGTATCAATAATAACAGCCATTATCAGAAATTCCTACAATTTATCACCATAATTACTGCTCTCATTAAGAAACCAGAATGTCTACAATCCCCAATCATGTCTTATTGCCATTATCTAGGTGTTTAACATCTCGTTACCCAGTTGTAAGATAACCATTAAATTTTATCCAACAGGCTCATAATGTGTTTTCTATGTTTTTTTTCTTTTTTTCCAATTGTAATTTTTATTGAATTTTTGTAAAAAAAAAATAAAAAAATAGAGGTACAATGAAAAGAGAAACATCCACAAAGAATATAGGCCCACAACACAAGAGCCTGGAGGAAATGTGTACAAATAATCAATTATCTAAGTATTATAAAAACAGTAAAGAAATACAGGGGGGAGACGCAGGACAAGAGCCAAAAGGGAGGGAAGGAAAGGACACACTGCCACAATATCATGGTAAGCAGTAGAAGACCTATCTCCAGAAGTTAAAGATCCTGCACAACACAGAATTTATTCCGGGGTTTCCAAACAGTGTCAAACTTTTTCTCCTTGTTATTCAGAAGAACTGTGAGACATTCAACTGTTCTAGTCTGTCTTATTCTCGCATACAGATCCTCGAAGGAAGGAGGAGGAGCGTGCCTCCAATGCTTGGCAATGAGACATCTAGAGAATATGAATTAAAAGCTGCAGGGAAAGTTTGCGTAGGCATTCAGATGGCAGGTTAAAGTAAATATGTCTTAGGAAGCAGTGGGATGCGTACCCCCAATTCTCGCTCAATTAGGGGTTGGACCTGTCTCCAGAAGGGTTGAAGCAAGAGGCACAATCAAAATAAGTGGAATATGTTAGCTACTCCGGCTCCACACCTCCAGCAACTGTCAGGAATGGATGCATTAATTAAAAGAGTGAAGCAAAGCTGGGTTATGGTGCCAGTGCCTTAACATCTTGTATATATCTGATATGAGGCCTGTGGTGGAGTAATCAGAACAATCTCTTGAAACAAGTGTGGAGAGACACCCGCGGGCTCCTAAAAACAGAGTTAGTCAAATGGGAGATATGTATATAGGGGAATTCATTAGAGGAGGCAAGGGAAAATCTAGACTGTAGGTCAGAAAAAGTGAGGAGAGAGCAAGACCGGTGAGCCACAATATCTGAAAAGCATAATAAAACTGCCCTCAACTATGAACCCGAGACTGACGGCGTCGGCATGAATTGCGGATGGAGGAGGAAGGGTGATATAGAGGAGGACGGAGAGGATAAAGGGAAACAAGCCGCACACGTACGCCAGACATCCCTTGTTAGCGCCATAGGGCCTAGAAGAGCAGCTGTAGGGGGTTATAAGGGTTTGCCCAAAGGAGTTAGGATCGTAAGGAGCTAGCCATAATTTTTCGCTCTCCATTCATTTTGAGTAAGTTGGTAACGTGGACCACGCTGGTACCCTCTGTAGTTGGGCAGCCCAGTAATAGAGTACTAAGTTAGGAAGAGCAAGAGCGGGGTAATCATTATCAATCTAGAGAGCTGGTGTCTCCCTCAAACAAACCACAGTGTAGAGCCCTGCAATGATCAAAGGTCCTTCAAAGTTATTGGGAGGTTCTAAAATAAATGTGGGGGAAAGATGATAATTACTTTTACCGGTAATTGGATTTCCCTTTATCCTCCACAATGGCACCTGTAGGAGGATTTCCATGCCCCCAGGTACAGGAAACAACTGGAAATCTTTAAAAGGTCCCTCCTCCACTCCTCCATCACCTCTCCGGTTGTATCATAGAACCAGGGATATACACTTGAATACATAATCAAAACAACGTGAAATAAGCACACACGTGAAAAACAAGGTATAACAGTAGCAAGGTTGGGAAAATTCCCGTGCTGTTGTGGAGGTTAAAGGGAAATCCAATTACCAGTAAGAGTAATTATGATCTTTCCCCCACATGTCCACAATGGCAACTGTAAGAGGAATAACTGAGAAATAACTTTTAGGTGGGGGAGGGGTAGGAAACTGCAGACAATACTTTGCAGCCAAAAGATAGATCACTATTGGAGACAACATCCAGCTTACAGGGTCTGTAAAAGGTAGAAAGGTTAGCCCAGGTGGCTGCTTAACAAATCTATTCAATAGAAGCAGATGCTCCCTCAGCCCAGGAGGCTGCCATTGCTTGAGTGGAGTGAGCCTTCAGACCGAGCAGAACCGGAATTGCTTTAACACTGTAGCAGAAGGAAATGGGCTGCTTTATCCATCGGCCAATAATTGTCTTGCTAGCACCTGCCCCATTGTTCTTCTCTGGGATGGCAGCATCAGATGATCCAAAGCCCTAAATCCCTCAAATCTGTGGAGATAAGAGATGACACATCTGCGCACATTCAGGTTATGAAATTCCCTTTCTTTATCCCAGGAGGGATTTTGACAGAAGGAGGAAAAGATGACCTCCTAGAGACAATGGAATTTCAAAACTACCTTTGGAAGGAACAAGGGATGAAGTTTCAGCACAATTCGTTCATCCAGGGTGGTCAGAAAAGGAGCCTTGCATGAGAAAGCCTGAATCTCTTACACATACCTGGCTGTGGTAACAGCTAGTAACATGATCAACTTTAAGGTGAGTAGCTTGAGAGAGATGTCCGAGATTTGCTCAAATGGAGGACCTCCCAATACTGAGAGGACAAGATTCAGGTCCCAAGGAGGAATCAAAGAATAAATGGGTGGTTGTAGTCAGGAGGCCCCTTTAGTGAACCTTTTGACAATCAGAAGTTTGGCCAATCTCACATCTAGAAATGCACTCAAAGCTGCAATCTGTACCTTGATTGTACTGATCCTGAGGCCACTTTCCAAGTCCAGCTGCAGAAACTCTAAGATCAAGGATAAAGGTGGCAAGGATGTAAACTTCCACTTGTCTTTAGCAAAGGTGAGGAAGGCATTCCAGATCCTCAGATATATCTTGGATGTGGCCGACTTTCTGCAGAGAAGCAGGGTAGAAATGATGTTGTCAGAAAATCCCTTATCCATCGCTAGGTCGTAAGATGAAGATGAACCACTTCTGGTTGTAGAAATAGTCCCTGAGTGAAGGTCTGCTGATACTGGTAGAGTCCAGAATTCACCTCTGGATAGTTGAAGGAAAAGCTCAAACCAGGCCCTCCAGGGCCAGAGGGGAGCAATCAGAATGACTTGTGCTCTTTCCTCCCGGATCTTTGCCAGGGTTCTGGGAATTAACAGGAAGGGGGGAGAAGCATATAGAAGACCCGAGGACATGGCTGTGTCAGGGCATCCACTCTTTTCAACTGGTCCCATCCGGAAAGGGAAAAATAGTCTGGAAGTTAGTTGTTCAGACTAGAGGCAAATAGGTCCATGTGAGGAAGACTCCACCTGTCCACCAGGATACGGAATATGGAAGTGCATAATCTCCATTATCCTTCCTTTAGGGTCCATCTGCTGAGAAAGTCGGCCACCACATTGTCTCTTCCTTTTAGATGGACTGCAGCAAGAGAGGTCAGATTCCGTTCCGATCCCGGAGGACACTCTGGATAGGGCATGGCTTCTTGTGCCCCCCTGCCTGTTGAAATAAGCAACTGTGGTGGTGTTGTCTGAGAAGATCTTCAGATGACAACCCTTTAGAGCAAGACCCAAGGATAGCAGGGTTTCCATTACTGCAGATAGCTCTCGCAGATTTGACAATATACTGGCTCCAAACCCCTTGTACCCAGGCTGTGGATATGTGGGCTCCCCAACCATGCAGGCTGGCATCCGTGGTGAGTATCATGAAAGAGCGAGGACACCAAAGAACATCTCTCTGAAGGTTACTTCTGTCCAGCCGCCAGAGCAGAGTGTCCTTTGTAGCTTGGGAAACATTTAACTTCTTGTCTAATGTTGTCTGTTCCAGACTGATAGCAGAAAAGCTTGCAGACCCCTGGTATGAGCCTGATCCAAGAGAACTGAGGAGATGGTGGACATTAGGGAGCCCAAAAGTCTCATCATCTCTCTGATGGAACTTGATTTTGCAATGCAATAGGAAGAGGCCTTCACAATTATGGCGTTCTGCTTCTCCACTGGAAGGAAGAATGTTGTCTACTGGGAATCCAGAAGGACTCCTAGAAAGGTCTGATGGCTGGGAAGCAGGATGGATTTCTCTGTATTGATTAGTCAGCCCAACTCCAAGAGGGTCTATCTGATGGGACAAGAGCTGGAGCTTTGTCAGGGCTGACACCAGGATGTCATCCAGATATGGTATAATCTGGATACCTTCTAGATGGAAAAAGGAACATACCTCCACCATCCTCAAAAATCTCAGAGAGTCTGGGTGAATTGGGATGTGATAGTAAGCATCCGTAAATTTGAGAGAGATCATGCAACAGTCTCTGAATATGAGATTCACCGTGGAACGAATGGTCTCCATCTTAAATCTCTTGTAGGAAATGTAACGGTTCAGAGAATTTAAATTGATGATGGTCCAGAACAAACCTTTGGGTTTCTGGATCAGGAACATTGATCGCTTTTCGAGCCCACGTCACCCAACCGGGACATCAACCAGAAGGTCCTTCTCGCTGCTTTGGCTAAATCCAAAGACCTGGCAGCCAGTCTTCCTAGATCAGCAGAGAGGTCAGTCAAAGAGTTGGTGGCTTGTTGAAGCACTGGAAAGGAAGCAATGATGTCTTCTCTGGGGGTGCCTGATGCCAGATGGGACTGCAGCTGATCCAGCCAGATTCTCAAGAATCTTACAGTACAGGTGGCGGCAATATTGGGTCTTAACATAGCTGTTGTTGAATCCCAAGCCCTTTTGAGGAATCCCTCTGCCTTCTTATCCATGGGATCACAGAGTAATTTCATATCTTCCAAGGGTAAGGAGGACTTCTTGGAGATCTTCGCTACTGGGGCATTGACATCCTCTTCAGAAAATGGAGGATTTCCTTTTAAATATTGTGGAAGTAGTAGCCTTTCTGTCCATATTTTTTCACTCTTTGTCGATCATACGGTAAATGTTCTCGTGGACAGGGAAGACCCTAAGTTTCTTCTCCCCCAAACCGTGAAACATCTGATCATGGATGGAGAGCGGCTACCTTGGTTCTTCCAAACCCATGGTAGAATGCACAGCTTTAAAGAGTGAATCAGTGTCATCTGCCAGGAACATTGCACGACCTGTCGTTTCTTGGGAGGAGTCAGAGTCAACAACTTCACCATCTTCATCCTTGCTGTCCAAAACCTGGACCAATGGCTGATGTTGATGGGAAATCATTGAAGGATCAGCCGCACTGGAGGCAACAGGATTAGCCAGACACTTGCACACCGCCGTGTTAACTTCGTCCCTAATGACTAACTTCAAGGAGTTAAGTAGGGATCAAGATTCCTCCGCTAAAACTTTGTCAGCACATTTCTGACAAATTTGTTTTTTGCTGGAGGACAAAAAGCCCTTTTTGCATAAGGCACATCTCCAACTTGGTGGTAACTTTAGCCTTAAAAGAAAAAAAAAAAGACACATATTAACAAGAAGGGTCCCCTTCAAAAAATGTAAAAAAACGGAAAGGGGCCTCAGGCTAGAGGCAACATTAATAGGCTTGCAAGGCCTGACTGAATCCAAGGGAGCAGATATCTTACTCACAGGAGCAAAAAAACTACTACAAAGTGGAAAAACCAGTACAGGGATAACAGCTACAATGCTTCCACAGACTAGGTAGCAGCAAGCAGCAGCAAAACAAGAGCTCCTTTCATTTTTTTCAAATTTGAATTTGGCGCCAAAAATTGCACGCATCCGCAAGCTCCGCCCTTGATCTCAAACTACAGCGAAGAAGCCGCATCTCCTTCCAGCCATATTCACAACACCAGGACTGAGAGGAGAAGGGATCCCCAGCCCCATGAAATTCCTCCAAAGCCAGGGGAGGAAAGCCTGGGGCAGCTGCAGGATAGCAGACTTAAGCCACAGGAGCAGGTAAGGCCAGCATTGCAGCCCGGGGTGCCTGCTCCCTGTACAGCCCTCCTAGATAACTAGGGAGAGAGCAGGCTGTATAACGCACTGGCAGGACGACTTCCATTCCTTAAGGAACAGGAAACAACTAGAAAGGTGATGGTGGAGGGACCTTTTAAAGACTTCCAGTTGTTTCCTGTCCCTGGGGGCGTGGAAATCCTCCTACAGATGCCGTCATGGAGAAAATGGTAGTTTAGCGAGGATAATTATTTTAACTGTGGAAATCCACCCGAAGTAGGACAGCAGCAGTCATTTAGTGAGAAGAGCTCTAATTTGCCTAAAGAGTGGGGGGAAGTTGGCCTGGTACAGTGAAGAAAATTATTTGTTAAGTCGGATACCCAAATATTTCAGAGTACTCTTGACAACAATATCGGAAGGAGGATTGTAATTGCGTCAGTTGGGCTGGGGAAATTTGGATTGGTAGGGTCTCAGTTTTAGAAATGTTAATTTTATAGCCAGAGAGGCGGCCAAAATGTTTTAAGATCTCATAAAGGTTAGGGAGGGTGATGTGGAGATTAGTCAGTTAGGAGTATATCATCCACAAACAACAAACGCTTAAATTCTCTATCCCTAACCTAACTCCCCACGGATATCTATATTCAAATGAATGGTAGCAGTCAGAGGTTCTATGCAAAGGGCAAATAATAGAGGAGACAAGGGGCAACCCTGTCTCATTTCATTATGTAAGGGGAGCGAAGGAGAAGTAGGATGAGGGAGTTTAATAGTGGATGAGGGGGTTGAGTAAAGACACTGGATCGCTGTCAAGAAGGGTCCCCTGAGGCCAAAATCCTTCAGAGTAGCAAACATGAAGGGCCAACTCAAGCGATCAAAGGTCTTTTCTGCATCCAAGCTAAGCACCAAGAGTTCAGAGTCAGACCTGGAGACAACATTGATCAAATGGTCTTGTTTTGTATGTTTTATATCCTGATTATCAGATTGATGAGTGGCTGGCTGCAGCAACTGTCTACTCTACTATTTAGGAAGGGAAGATTGGCACCACTGGACACTCAGGAATCATGGGATCTACCTGTTTTGGTAATAAGTGTAGTCACCAGTAGCGTAACGACCCCACTGCGACCACGACCGGCAGGGTATGGGGCCCGGACCACTATGATAGCGGTCAGGAAAAGCCTGGTTTCCCGACTGCTATACATACTGTTATTGGAAAGGGGCCCTGGCATATTGCCAGGACCCTTTCCAATAGATGGCAGGGCAGGGCAGGGCATCCAGGGGAGGTGACTGAAAACAATACATATTCTCACCTCTCTTGGGCACAGCGTTCTCTCCGGCGCTCTTCCGTCATGTGACTGTGATTAGGCCCCAGTGGTCACATGGGGCGCGGCCGTGTAATGACGTCAGTGCACTCCCACGTGACCGCTGAGGACCAATCACAGGCCTCAGCAGAAACATAAGAAGAGGGCCTGAAGATGCTGAAGACGGCAGGATGGAGCGAGGATGCCAAGAAATGGTAAGGCAAAGTGAGTATGAATGTTTGTTATTTTTAATCACCTTCCCTGGGCCTCCGATTATTATACTCTGGGGTCTGAGGAGAACCCAGAGTATAATAATAACACTGGGGCGGAGGGGGGCTGTTGGGAGCATATAATACTGGGTGGGGGCCACTGTAGAGCATATAACACTGTGTGGGGGTCACTGTGGAGCATATAATACTAGGTGAGGCCCACTGTGAGGAGCATATAATACTGGCTGGGGGCCACTGTGGGAAGCATATAATACTCGGTGGGGACCACTGTGGGAAGCATATAATACTCGGTGGGGACCACTGTGGGAAGCATATAATACTTGGTAGGGAACACTGTGGGAAGCATATAATACTGGGTGGGGACCACTGTGGGGAGCATATAATACAGGGTGGGGCCACTGTGGGGAGCAGATTATACTGTGTGTGTGGGGATCAATGTGGAGCATATAATGCTGTATGGGGGCCACTGTCGAGCACTATCAAGAATTTGCTGTAGGGAGGGGGTAGGGGCCCCGGACAAAAGTTTGCACCGGGGCCCACAAGACTTTAGTTACGCCACTGGTAGTCACATATTCTTCTGTTGGATTCCTTCTTACAACATTTTGCTTTCTGTGTGTGTGTGTGTGTGTGTGTGTGTGTGTTTGTATGTATATATAATGTGGGAGGATTGGCTCAGAGGTAGCAGCAGCAGACCCAGATAGTCAGAGACAGACACAAAAAAGTCAGGTACAAACAGGTTTTACCCTGTGCGTTTATTTTTTCCAAAAACAGCAAAACAAAATAAGCCTTAACTTCAGGCAAAAAGATAGCAGAAATCCTGCTCGTCTGAGCAACTAACTAAACAAAGAGGCCCTCACTATATGTGTGGCTTGCTTCAGCCACCCAGTTAATACACAGAACAAAAAGTTAAGGCAACAGTTCACACTGGTCTCTCACCAGATAGTGTCTTAGGACAACCTCCTCCTCCTCTCTCAGGAACTGCCCAGGACTGAGGTCTTGACCACCTTTTATGGTGCCTTTAATGAGGTCCAGCTCCCACCTGTGTTTAAAGGCTCTTTCCTGCTGTAGGACAGGAAACGGTTAACAGAAAGGCCTTCTCATAGCTGAGGTTTTGCTACAGACAACAGTGTTGTAACCTCACTTACCACACATAAGTGAGGTATCTGGGGGAGACATAGCGACCATCCAGAACTTTACCTGTCACCTGTCAGCTTCTCACAATATATACATTATATATATATAGATACACATATACACATACTGTACATATATATATATATATATATATATATACACATATACACACACATATACACACACACACACCATCAAGCATTATTGTCTCATCACAGGATTTGAACACTAAAGGGGTTCCAATAACTTGTATAAAGCTATACAACACTTCTGTATTTCATTGTAGTATAGAATTCAGCCTGACAGTACACCTATTATACTTTGCCTCTATTAACTGGTCCATTGTCACCATGACAATGCATCAAAACCCTGGAATCACATTGCAGGGGTGATGATGGGTGAGGGCACAGACACTAAAACTCCAGTTAGGTTCTACAGTCAATTGTCAGTGTGACATCTAAGGGGCTAAATGGCAGTGACCATGTTATCACCACTTGCAGCCATTTCAGCAGGGTGTTAGCTATATGCTACAGTATTACGGTGTTATGGTGCTGGCGCAGCATCTGAACAACTGACACCCCCAATATTGCAACAGCAAATCAAATCATGTGAATCATCATCATTTGCCCCTGATGTAAATAGTACATCAGATCTTGTGAATCACTACCTTTTCGTGATGTAATAGAACATCTTCATTTAGGAAGTGGTTGAATTATCATGAAAAAAAAAAAAGTTAGAAAAGGTTGTACCACAGTTAATTTTATTATATCTTATAATTTCATGCTGTAAGCAAGTCTTCTACTGCAATAAAGACACTACAGCACATGGAATTTCCACACAATATTTTCTATGCAGTTGGTGTCTCAGTATGTAAATTAGGAAACTGGTTAAGCATTGATTTCTAATGTTAATCTGTTTTACCTTAATCCTAACAGCAACACAATATGAGGCATTTATGCTTCTGTGTACTTGTAGAACAGGCGGAACTTTTAATGAAATAAAATTATACTAATTAATGAGTCCAACCCCTAGCCTATAAATGGGCTAGAAGCCCCACCCTCTACTGTGTTATTATAAAGAGGAAAAAAAAATAATAAAGGGCAGTGGAAACATTAGAAATCAACAGTTCCCTTACGTCCTACCAGCAGCTCAATATGGGGAATTAGACCAAATGCACACGTCCAAGCATGTTGTCCATGGGGGTTCTGATAATGGAACGGAGCGTAACACTTGATTGAAATCAATAGAAGGCAGAATACCCTCAGATAACACTAGGACATCTTCAGTTAAAGAACTCGGAACCCCCTAGGCCTGCACACTTGGTTGTTTGAATGAGGACTTAACATGTAGTAGTCCCATTGGGACCGTCTTCTTGGTTGACGGAGTTTAGTATCGACTGCCCAAAGACCTTCGACTCCACAGTCTAAATATTCAACCTGTATTGGTTCATAAATGCTAGATTCGAAGTCCAGGAGGTCACATTGTAAATTTGATCCAAAGGGATATGGCTAGCACGGAACAGATATTTATTACCAGAGTCATCCAATCTTTTAGTGACTAAGTGGAGCACCTATTGTGAATCAAATAACCAGTCAGCAGCTGATGGTAGAAAGTCGGCTAGAATTAATGTTCTGGCAGTTAAACCCTCAAGTGAATTTGATAGCACTGACAAGTGATGACATGAGATTTCAGGATACTTATGCCTAACAACCCACAGATGCAAGAAATTAAAGTTTGTTTGTGTTCTGCCTTTTTATGGGTATGGAAAGTAATCAGACCCCTTTAAATTTTTCACTCTTTGTTTCATTGCAGCCATTTGCTAAAAGCAAAAAAGTTCATTTTATTTCTAATTAATGTACACTCACCCATCTTGACAGAAAAAAAAACAGAAATGTAGATATTTTTGCAAATTTATTAAAAAAGAAAAACTGAAATATCACATGGTCATAAGTATTCAGACCCTTTGCTCAGTATTGAGTAGAAGCCCCTTTTGAGCTAGTACAGCCATGAGTCTTCTTGGGAATGATGCAACAAGTTTTTCACATCTGGATTTGGGGATCCTCTGCCATTCTTCCTTGCAGATCCTCTCCAGTTCCATCAGGTTGGATGGTGAACGTTGGTGGACAGCCATTTTCAAGTCTCTCCAGAGATTCTCAATTGGGTTGAGGTCAGGGCTCTGGCTGGGCCAGTCAAGAATGGTCATAGAGTTGTTCTAAAGCCATTCCTTTGTTACTTTCCATATCCACTGTACAGCATGTTAAAGTGGAAGTCAGACTACCTCACACAGCAAGGAGTGCACCCCTGCATATGTAACAACTAAATAGAGGGCTAGGCATACATACCACCATTCAAAATTAAAGGGTATCTGAGTTTTCATACAAAGTTGAAATATCTGCAGGGTTTTTCTGAGTAAATTGTTTTCTCACTGTATAAGCCTTCATACGTGGTATTCTATAGCTTTTTCTGCTGCTAATTTCTCTATTACGGCTACAGCACATTTTACATTTCTCTCTCAGACTGGGGGCATGTACAATAAGGAGCAGTCTGACCCTCTCCCCTATCTATTACTACTAGATTTATTATTTTTAATACATATTTATTATTTTTAATACATTCATATTTGGGGCAAGAGACTCTCCTACGAGTTTTCTGATTAGTCTATTGAGAACGCAAAATTGTAGTTACGTTATAATTCCTTTATGAACTGAAGTGCATATACACAATAAAGCAAAGAAGCCTGGAAGTGGCATAACTATAAGGGCTGTAGCTGTGACAAAACCTATAGTTCAGAGGTTCATAGGCCCTCTGCCACATCAGGCCCTTCAGGGGTCAAATACACAGTATCCTGACACTAGCCAGCAACAGAACGCTGTGTGCAGCATATAAAGGTCAAGAGAGCCTATGAGTGAGAAGCGATAAGTAAATACCTGAATTTAACATGTACAGTGATTTAAAATTACTTATGTATTACTTGCATTTTTTTCTTTTCAGGGGTTCCACAGTGCTAAAAAGCACAAAAAAACATCTCTTAATGTTTGCTATTGTTTAGTGCCATATTTTTTGAATTTCCATTTTTCCCTCTCCCCATTCCAAGAGCCATATTTTTTTAATTTTTCAGTTCACATGATGGTTTATTGCTTGCGAAACAACCTGTACTTTGTAATGGCACCATTCAATATCCTGTGCAATGTACTGGGAAGCTGGAAAAAAATTCTAAATGAGGTGGAATTGGGAAAAAAAAAAAAAAAAACGCATTTGTGCCAAAAAAAAAAAAAGTAATTAGATGTCCCCAAAGGTCTATTATGGCCTTATGGGGACACAATGTAAAAAAATAAAAATAAAAAATAATATGAATAGAAAAGTAAAAAAAAAAAAAAGTAAATCTAATAATTAAAAAAATTAATAAAATAATACGTCAAAAACACCCCCCTTATTACAGGTTATAGCCCCACACTCGACGACACCATAAAAATAAAAATTACTGTAATGGAGAGGAAAAACTATTTTATAAAGTTTTTTAGTAGCACTTTGTGTTATTAAATAAAAAAAAAAAAAAAATGAAAAAGTGAAAAACAGACCCATTTTTCCTCCTTTCGTTTATATTTTTCCAGATATAAAAAAAAAATGAAAACACATGCAAAAATAAAAACAACATAAAAATAAAGCCCTATGTGTCACCGAAAAAAGAAGCAGAAATTAGTTGAATAACGCATATGATAAAAATGTTACAGCCCTCAAAACCGCACATACAAAAAAACCCTAAAATGACTGGTGCTGGACCAGAAATTGGCCCAGTACAGAAGTGGTTAAAAAAAATGTAAACTTTGCAAAACAGAAAAAAAATTGTGTTGCCATATTGTGACAACTGTAGCTTTTTTATATTTATGTGTATAGAACTGGGTAAGGCGTCTTTTTATGCAGCACAAGGTGGCATTTTTATTGATACCATTTTGGACACGTTCTGATGGTTTGATCTCTTTTTATTCCAAGTGTTGAAAAAACAGCCATTTGGCCATTTTGATTTTTTTCCCCGCTTCGCCGTTCACCGTATGGGATAAATATTTTTAGATATTAATAGTTCAAACATTTTTGAGCGCGGGGATAGCTAAAGTATTTATGTTTATTATTGTCTAACTAGTTTTCATATGTGAGCTAGGGAAAAGGGGGTGATTTTAGCTTTTGTGTTCTGTGTTTTTTTTATACTTTCAAAAACTTAATTTTTTTCTTTTACTTTTATTTTCAGCCCCCCTAGGGACATTGAACCCTAGGGGGTCTGATCGCTCGTACTATACACTGCAATACTAATATATTGCAGTGTATAGAAAAATCTGTTCACTTCTAGTACACGTTGCCTACAGAGTGTGTAATAGAACTGATGTAATGACAAGCCTGGGAGCCTTCAATAGGCTCCTGGCTGTCATGGCATCCCAATAGGCTCTTGATCGTCATTGGAGGGCGCGGATCGGTCAAAGATGGCATTGCCCATGACGACTGCGCACTTTAGATGCCGCAGTAATGTTTAACTGTGGCATGTAACGTGTTAACAGCTGCACTAGATGTTGGCACTGATCGCAGCTGTTAGCGACGGGTGCTGGCTGTGTTATACAGCCGGCATCCTCCGTGTATGGAGAGAGCTCAGCTCCTGAGCACTCTCTATACAGCCCATCCCACCTAACCACGTATATTTACGTGATTTTGCATGAAGGGGTTAAAGGGAATCTGTCACCAGAACCCAGCATTTCAACCCAGCCCCACAGATAGATAGGTCTGGAGCATCTGCACGGCTGGGTTGATATGCTGGGTTCTGGTGACAAACTCCCCTCTAAAGTAAAAAATACAGAATGAAATGGCAAGTGAAAATATGTTGAGTTATCAATAAAACTAGGTAGTGTTTTGCAAAGAAAGATAAAAAAATGAACGCAAAGTTGTACAGTGTGATTTATTTGCAACAACTTGAACACCAAAGTAAAATGTATAAACCTTTGCACATATGAACATCTTTTATAGCTAATAGTTCAGTAACAACCACTTTCTTCCTTGTGTCATTATATTTCTTTCTTTTATGTAGTACCCTTTCCTCCACTGTAATAATAATGGAAGTGGATTCTTTTTTCCCCATTTTGGGGGGAATAGGAAGAGGGGTTTACACTGTCTATTCTATCTTCCACAACCAAAAGTTTTGTTCCACTGTTCATACAATTCTAAATCCTGCTTGGAAACACTGGGTCTCACTGTTTGGAAGGCATTTTGAAAGTCAATGTAAGCAATAGGCCTGACTTGATCAGATGATATGGTTGAAATATCAAAGGTCTGAAGGCTGCGAATTGGACCAAGGGCAGCTTCTCGACACAGCTGAGTCATGTCTGCACCAGAAAACCCATCAGCTTGTAGAACTATATCTTCTACTTCCTTTTCACATAGGCTACAATTCTCTTGCAACATCAGGCTAACAACAATCTGCTTTCTCGCTGAGGCTTCAGGAAGAGGAATGTACAGTCTCTTAACAAGTCGCCTTCGAGCAGCCTCGTCTATCTCTTGAGGTCTGTTAGTAGCACCAACCACAAGTATGCGGTCTTCTGAGGAAGTTGTGGCACCATCCAATTGCACTAAAAATTCTGTTTTAATCCTTCTTGAAGATTCATGCTCTCCCTCCCCGCGCTGTGATAAAAGGGAATCTATCTCATCTATAAAAATTACAGCAGGCTGGTGGCATCTTGCCACTGTAAAGAGAGCACGAACCATCTTTTCACCTTCACCAACCCATTTGGAGGTTAAGGATGATGCACTAATGCTAAAAAATGTAGCACCAGACTGACATGCAATACACTTTCCAATCAGTGTTTTTCCTGTTCCTGGAGGACCAAAAAGAAGAATGCCTTTTGGTGGTCCCCGAAGTCCAGTGAATATGTCTGGCCTCAACATAGGCCAGACCACTATTTCCTTTATAGTAGTTTTGGCAAACTCCAAACCAGCAATATCATCCCAATTTAGGGGTGGGCCATGGTCCATAATCTCACTCATGATGAGTTCAATCATCTTTGGCTCTATAATTTTCAAACGATCATCGGAAGGCACATTTGACTCACTGTTAATAGGTGTATATGTTTTTCTGTGACCAGCAAAGTTATCACCATCATCTTGTTTTGCAATTGGAGGAATAAATTTCCCATGCAGTCCACGTGAGCGTGCAGCACCCAGTGACTTTTTTCCAGTACCATAAGTTCCAGAGCCTGTGCTGCGGGACTGGCTATTAACTTTTTTCTGCTGTTCCACCAACAGTTGTTCCTTAGCAGTTTTAAAGCCATTTCCTTCAAGCGGTCCACATACTGCCATGTTTGCCTTGCTCATTGTTTGTTTCTGATCTCCATCTTCCTCACCCATTGCATAAAAGGCCTTCCTTTTTCCTGTATTTGCAAAAGTTCCAGTAGAAAACATAGACTGCCCAGGATCATTATTTATATTTGCAGAAATATCTTTTTCATTCTTTCCAAATAATGGAGTTGTGACCAACTGTTTACTGCTGCATGCAACAGTGGGTAAGATAGCAGTACATTTAATATCTGGTGGTGTTGAAAATTTATTATTTTGAAATAAGTTAGAGTTTCCTTTAGCTGTCTCTTCAAATGTCAGTTTCTGTTTTAAATTGCTGAGGTCTTTATTCACAACCAATGAATTTCCAAAGGAGCTGACCCCATTATCAACACTAAGTGAAGCATCTGCAGAACTCAACTGGGACTGCAGGTCTGATCCAGCAGACTCTAACATTTCCTGTACACACTTTAATTTTAAAACATTATCGGTAGTCAGTGAAGACTGCCACTTGTCACTGTCATTGCGTGGACATCTGGCCAAAGACATAATGCTGTCAGCATAGTTATTTAGGCCGTTCCCATCCTTGTCAGAGTCAATGATGGCAGAATACCTTTCTGTATACTTCTTGAACAGGTGGACAACTGATGCCTGGGAGATCTCAGAATTTGCCCATGCATACTGAATCTGAGAAATATGTGCACGATATACATCTGCCTTCTGTATGGGGGAGCAGGTGGCAGAATATAGAGTAAACTCATTTTTTTGCCATTCACTCAGGTGAACAGAGCTGGGGTCAGGAGTCTGCATAGCTTTTCCTATAAATAAAAACAAAAACAAACATTAATAATTCAATGCATACATTTTGATATTCATTTTGTTTCAGTAATTCAACCTAAAATAGCTCCTCTTCACACAGAGGAATTTGAAGAGGTCTTCCACCTCACATTCCTCTCCAAAAACAGGCACTGTGGAACCCAAGGCAGAAAGCTGAACCTTGGCTGGTTATCCTCATATATACAGTTGTGCTAACAAGTTTACATATCCCAGCAGATTTTTTGTTTTTTTTGGCCTTTATTCAGAGAATATGAATGAGAACACAAAAATTTTTCTCTACTCATGGTTAGTGGTTGGTTGAAGCCATTTATTGTCAGACTTCTGTGTTTTCCCTTTTTAAATCATAATGACAACCAAAAACATCAAAATGACCCTGTTCAAAAGTTCACATACCCCAGTTAATACTGTGTCCTGCCCCCTCTAACATCAATGACAGCTTGAAGTCTTTTGTGGTGGTTGTGGATGAGACTCTTTATTTTCAGAGATGGTAAAACTGCCCATTCTTCTTGGCAAAAAGTCTCCAGTTCCTGTAAATTCCTGGGCTGTATTGCATGTACTGCGCGCTTGAGATCTCCCCAGAGTGGTTCAATGAAATTGAGGTCAGGAGACTGAGATGGCCACTCCAGAACCATCACTTTCTTCTGCTGTAGCCATTGACAGGTCGACTTGGCTTTGTCTTTTGGATCGTTGACGTGTTGGAACGTCCAAGTACGTCCCATGCACAGCTTCCTGGCTGATGAGTGCAAATTTGCCTCCAGTATTTGCTGATAACGTGCTGCATTCATCTTTCCTTCAACTTTGACCAAGTTTCCTGTGCCTTTGAAACTCACACATCCCCACATCATCAGTGATCCACCTCCGTGCTTTACAGTAGGAATGGTGTCCCTTACATCATAGGCCTTGTTGACACCTCTCCAAATGTAACGTTTATGGTTGTGGCCAAAAAGTTAGATTTTTGTCTCATCACTCCAGAAGTTTTGAGGCTTGTCTCTGTGCTGTTTGGCATATTGAAGGCGAGATTCTTTGTGAGATTTGCGCAGTAATGGCTTTCTTCTGGCAACTCGACCATGCAGCCCATTTTTCTTCAAGTGCCTCCTTATTGTGCATCTTGAAACAGTCACACTGATAGTTTTCAGAGAATCCTGTATTTCAGCTGTTATGTGTGGGGGTTTTTTTTTTTTGCATCCCGAACAATTTTCCGGGCAGTTGTGGCCGAAATTTTGGTTGGTCTGCCTGACCGTGGTTTGGTTTTTACAGAGCCCCTGAGTTTCCATTTGTTACTCACAGTTTAAAAACTGTTGACTGACATTATCAATTCCTTGGATATCTTTTTTATACAGTTCAACTACCTTTTCCCATAGATCCGTGGACAATTCTTTTGCTTACTCACAATCCAGAAACGTCAGTGGCTGGAGGAAAGATGCAACAGTCTGTCTGGATCCCAGAAACTCGCCCAGCTTTTATGCACACACACTGATTACAAGCAAACTGGTCACAAGTGAGGATGTTACCTTTAGGAGCCATTCAAACCCCTTTGTGTCAACTTCTGAGCATGTTATCAGGCCAAAATCACCAGGGTATGTGAACTTTTGAACAGGGTCATTTTGATGTTTTTGGTTGTCATTATGATTAAAAAAGAGAAAACACAGAAGTTTGACAATAAATGGCTTCAACCAACCATTAACCATGAGCGGAGAAAAATTTTTGTGTTATCATTCATATTCTCTGAAAAAAGGCCAAAAAAACAAAACAAAAAAAATCTGCCGCCGGGGTATATAAACTTTTTAGCACAACTGTAATACTAATCATGCATGAGGCCTTGCGCTGTGCAGTGATTCAGCCACAGAATTTGCAGCAAGATCAATCATGACACTACTTTTTTTTTTTTTTTTTTTTTTTTTAAGCACACTGAAAAAATGACTGCCATTGAAAACAATCGGAGGTAGATTTCAGATTTGTTTATAGATACGTCCTCTCTGTATTCATCTCATACACAGAACTCT
Source organism: Leptodactylus fallax (assembly GCA_947044405.1). Classification (NCBI taxonomy): domain Eukaryota; kingdom Metazoa; phylum Chordata; class Amphibia; order Anura; family Leptodactylidae; genus Leptodactylus; species Leptodactylus fallax. Next base: position 709,163 of record CAMRHE010000125.1, on the reverse strand, counting down.
ATGGAGAGGGGGGAAAGGCTGTTGATTTATTACCTCATTTTGTCCACCCCTAGCCTGTTATCTTGAAACATAGTATTTTTGCAACTGCTCCCTCACCCACATGTAGCATTTGCAGTAATTTATATGTCTCTTCCTAGAGCCTCTTCCTCCCCGCTCCCCTTCACAGACTAATATGTAAAAACTAACTCAGCTTGATAAATGAAGAAGGAAACATATTTCTTAAATGAGATCTATTACAAAGTTTTTTATATCCATCTGTACTATTCATTTATAAAAAGTTGTTTTATAATTGGAGATACACTTTAAGTAGCACTCTCAATCTTGCCTTGAAAGAAACAATCACTTCACACACCCCACAGAACAACAATCAAGGCAGAATGGGAATGCAAACAGCATGGACCCAGGAAGCATCAGAACTGAAATGATGGGGTAAGTTGAGTAATAAATTTGTTTTCTCTCCGTGTAAACCATTCTGTTGGTTTTTTAAAAAGAAAGGTTTACTGATTAGACAACTCCTTTAGGCCAGGGCCCCACATGGCGTAAACGCTGAGGTTTGCCCATGGCAGAAATGTCGTGGAAAAAAACGCAGCATTTTACAAACTCTGCAAAGTGGATGGGATTCTAGCGAACTCCATCCCCACTTTGCGGAAAAATTCACACAGCGGACATGCTGTCAGTGTCAATTATACCAACGGAAACGCCGGCTGTTTCCCTATAGGTATAACTGAAACAGAAAGTCTGCAAAGGAAACCTCTGCAGATTTTCTGTGAAAAGCGCTGTGGGAAAAACTGCGATACGTTGCCACAGCGGTTTTTCCCACAGCAATTTTTTTGCTGCGAGACGCTATTTAGGGCCTTAGCCTCCCATCACGAACATAGAACAAAGTGCATTTTTGGTTCAGTTTGTGATTCCCTTTAGATCAAGGCTACACTGTGACTTTTTGGAACACTAATCTAATCCTGCCCTTTGTTTTTGTCACTTTGGAGTAACATTTTACACTGCATTTACGAAATGCCCCTTTTTCAAAAAAAGGCACAAAAAAAGAACAACTGCATCAGTATTTGTAAATCAAAACTAGGAGTGAATTCAAAACACAAATGAGATGCAAATCATTCCGTCACCGTTTTATTTTGTTTATGTTCAACTCCTGGTTTTGGATTGGAAATACTGATGCAAAATACAAAATCTAGTTCATGTGAAAGTGCTCTCATGCTCTGTTCACATCTGCCTTGTGGTTTCTGTTAGAAATGAAAACCACAGAACAGTGCTTTACACATCACATGACAGACACCAGCACCACCTAACAGACCCACTGACACTGCCCTATGAGGGGGTGTGTTGGGTTTTGCAGCTGTATCCACCATTTTCAAGGGAATGCATGTAGCACTATTTTTCCTGTCATAAACAAAGGAATCTAAAACAAAGGCTTTTAGAAGAGTCCTTTACACAAATGTAAACAAGTAAAAAAGCATGCGTTTTTAATATAAAAGTGCATTTGCTTTTACATTTGTGTATTTGTGGAAAAAAAAAAGCACCGTGTAAAATTACTATGTGATTTATTTACATAGTTAAAGGGAACCTGTCACATTGAATCTGGTGTACAATCAGCCGCCAGCATGTTATAGAGCAGGAAAAGGTGAGCAGATTGATATAAGGCTGTTTAGGAAATGAAACCTGTACTTTATTAATTTACATCCCTGCTTTTTCTATGCTTAGATGTCCAGTGGTGATGTTACTCAGTGACCATCTGCAGGCCTGTACAAGTGACAGTCCGACCTCCGCTTCTACCTGAGCCAGAAGCGATAGGAGTGGGGATTGTCCTCTTCAGAGCTCTTCCAGCCTTGATCTAACGTCATCCACTCGAAGGGTCACCTGTGAGGCCTGTGATTGAGCTTAAGCAGTCATGTGGGGTGTGCCAAGCATCCTCAGCAGTGACCCCTGGGGTGCGTGATATCAGACAGAGGCCGGAAGAGCCCTGAAGAAGACGACCGGAAATGCTGGATGCTGCATAGATGCCCAGGAGAGGTGAGGCAAGGTGAGTTTAAGCCTTTGTTATTTTTACTTACGTCCCCCTGGTTATTACAGTCATGGCCAAAAGTTTTGAGAATGACACAAATATTATATTTTCACATGATCTGCTGCCCTCTGGTTTTTATGTGTGTTTGTCAGATGTTTTTATCACATACAGAAATATAATTGCATTCATATTATGAGTAACAGAAGCTTATATTGACAGAATGAGTTAATGCAGCAAGTCAATATTTGCAGTGTTGACCCTTCTTCTTCAGGACCTCTGCAATTCTCCCTGGCATGCTCTCAATCAACTTCTGGACCAAATCCTGACTGATAGCATTCCATTCTTGCAGAATCAATGCTTTAATTTTGTCTGAATTTGTTGGTTTTTGTTTGTCCACCCGTCTCTTGATGATTGACCACAAGTTCTCAATGGGATTAAGATCTGGGGAGTTTCCAGGCCATGGACCCAAAATCTCTATGTTTTGTTCCCTGAGCCATTTAGTTATCACCTTTGCTTTATGGAAAGGTGCTCCATCATGCTGGAAAAGGCATTGTTGAGCGCCAAACTGCTCTTGGACGGTTGGGAGAAGTTGCTTTTGGAGGACATTCTGGTACCATTCTTTATTCATGGCTGTGTTTTTAGGCAAGACTGTGAGAGAGCCGATTCCCTTGGCTGAGAAGCAACCCCACACATGAATGGTTTCAGGATGCTTTACAGTTGGCATGAGACAAGACTGGTGGTAGCGCTCACCTCTTCTTCTCTGAATAAGCTGTTTTCCAGATGTTCCAAACAATCGAAAAGGGGATTCATCAGAGAAAATGACTTTACCACAGTCCTCAGCAGTCCACTCCCTGTACCTTTTGCAGAATATCAGTCTGTCCCTGATGTTTTTTCTGGAGAGAAGTGGCTTCTTTGCTGCCCTCCTTGAGACCAGGCCTTGCTCCAAGAGTCTCCGCCTCACAGTGCGTGCAGATGTACTCACACCTGCCTGCTGCCATTCCTCAGCAAGCTCTGCAATGCTGGTAGCCCTATCCCGCAGCTGAAACACTTTTAAGAGACGGTCCTGCCGCTTGCTGGTCTTTCTTGGGCACCCTGGAGCCTTTTTGGCACCAATGGAACCTCTCTCCTTGAAGTTCTTGATGATGCGATAGATTGTTGACCGAGGTGCAATCTTTCTAGCTGCAATACTCTTCCCAGTTAGGCCATTTTTGTGCAGTGCAATGATGACTGCACGTGTTTCTTTAGAGATAACCATGGTTAACAGAAGAGAAACAATGATGGCAAGCACCAGCCTCCTTTTAAAGTGTCCAGTGGTGTCATTCTTACTTAATCATGACAGATTGATCTCCAGCCCTGTCCTTATCAACACCCACACCTGTGTTAATGGAGCAATCACTGAAACGATGTTAGGTGGTCCTTTTAAGGCAGGGCTACAATGATGTTGAAATGTGTTTTGGGGGATAAAGTTCATTTTCTAGGCAAATATTGACTTTGCAAGTAATTGCTGTTAAGCTGATCACTCTTTATAACATTCTGGAGTATATGCAAATTGCCATTAGAAAAACTGAAGCAGTAGACTTTGTAAAAATTAATATTTGTATCATTCTCAAAACTTTTGGCCATGACTGTATACTCCAGGGTCTGAGAAGACCACAGAGTATAATAGTGCTTCATCGGAGACAAACCCAAAAAGCTTGTTTTTGATCTGCAAATGTGGGGGCATGGCCACCAAAGATTGCCAGGCCGGTCTTTTTTTGGTGGTGGGGGCACCTTTCTATAGATCACCTCAGGCAGCAGGGAGGCTAGGATCACCCCTGGCCATCTCTGCATGACTGTGCATACACAAATGGAAAACTCTGTGCATGCAAAGACACAAAGAGATGGCTTTCAGTCACTGAGTAGGACCACCAATGGACTCCTAAGGGCATAGAAAGAGCATGTGATATAAATGCTCTATAACATGCTGCCTGCAGATCACACAGCAGTCTCATTAAAATTACAAAAACCTCCCGAAATCGCCACTTATTTTTTTATTGCAGATTTTGAAATTATGGCTGAAATAAATATTACTGAGCCTAGGTTCACACTTGTGCTGGGGTCTCCATCTTTCGGGTCTGCCAGGGGAACCTGAACGACGGAGAGCCCATCCACTAAAACAGCGATTACCCGCGGACCCCCTAGACTATAATGGTTTCCGTCAGGTGTCTGTCCGGTTTCTGCCGTTTTTATACTGAAACTGGCAGAGAGAAAAGTCCTACATGAGGATTTTTCTCTCCTACAGGCATGCAGAACCTAGTCTTACACATAAATCCGATGCCTTATAAATATATATATATTTTGAAAAATCCAATATTTATGCCTTTTGACAAAATTACATCCTAAGTTTTCCCATTCATGAATACGTGTAATATAAAACTTAACATTTATTTAACTGTGAGTAAAAAACAAAAATAACGGGAACTAAATGATTAAAAATAGGTATCAATGTCTCCTAGATTCTAAATCATAAACAAGTGCTCAACAGAGCTACATAAATTCTCTAAACTTCACTTTTAAACTCTAAAAGTCTCTAAACTTCACTGCCTAGCAGGCCTATGAACTGAATTTTTACTGTCAGTCTATTATACTTACACATTACACCAACCGCAGCAAAACAACCATGGGATAGAAAGAGCAGTTACGCTAGTGTGCTTGGGTTTGCCAATCCGCTTAAAGTGTACCTTTCACCATCTCCACAAGTCCAGATCTTTACACCCTTTAACAACTGCTGCTCCACCGATTCTGGCGCAGTTGGCATTTTTTCTCTAGCCCCCACCATTCCCGAGCAGTCAATGTTGTTATTTAGGCTCTGTACTGTCAGGAGGGTTGTTCATACTGCATCTTGGTCACGTGACCACCCTGTGCCTAATTTCAATCTATACGGTGAGGTAACGGGTTTGAGAGAGTAGGACGTTCTGGGGCCGGGACGTCATCCAGAGAGTAGGAGGTCCTTACCCTGTTCTCCCTAGCTGACTCCGCCTCCTATTCCCTTTCACATTCCTGTATGTGAGCAGCTGCTTCCTTTCTGCAAGACCCTCCCACACTAGTGATGCCATTGCTGCTCAGGAAGAATGGCCAGACAGGCAAGCTTGGAGAAGCAAGAGCACTTTGTACATACAGGTTTTCAATATAAGCGTGCAGCAGACAGCTGGGACGAACAGTGTAAAGAAGTGGTGCACACAGTTATTCTTTACACTGTCCGTCCCAGCTGTCTGCTTTATGCTTGTATTGATCTATGTACAACATGCTTCTGCTTCCCACCCATTCCTCCTGTCTCTGTTATCATCGTATCTTCCTGCATGGAACCTCTGTGCAGGGAGATAAGGCAGTGAAAGGAGCTCCATGAGGGTGAATAATAATAATTTCATTTTATTTATATAGCGCCAACATATCCCGCAGCACTGTACAATTTGTAGGGTTCAAGTACAGACAGAAAAGATACATTACAAAGAAATAGTCAATTCACACAATGCGACTGAGGGCCCTGCTCACAAGAGCTTACAATCTTTGAGGTACAGGGGGTGACTTGAGGTAGCAGGGGTGGCATCGGAAGTAGCATTGCTTATTCAATGGTGAGACAATTTAGTAATAGAGGTTACTGTCATTACACATATATAAAGCTGTATGAGCCGTCACCAGTCGTGTCCTTTAGCGTGCAGACAGTGCCTGGACATATAAAGTTAGTCTGATACAGGATCATATCCTGTGAGGTAATGTGGGAGTGTGAACAGAGGAGGGTACGTTTTAGGGGTTCTATCTACAGAAGGGTATACATTAGGAGTTGTGATAGGCCTGTCTGAAAAGATATGTCTTTAGTTTGCGCTTGAAGCTGTAGAAATTGGGGGTTAATCTGATAGTCCGGGATAGAGCATTCCGGAGAAGTGGTGCAACTCGGGAGAAGTCTTGTATACGAGTGTGGGAGGTTCTGATAATAGAGGATGTTAGTCTTAGGTGTTGAAGTTAACGGAGAGTACGGGTTGGGCGATAGACAGAGATGAGGAAGGAAATGTACGGAGGTGCAGCATTATGGAGAGCCTTGTGGATGAGGGTGATAAGTTTATATTGTATTCTGTATTGAATAGACAGCCAATGTAGTGACCAGCACAGACCAGAGGCATCACTGTAGCGTCTACTGTAGACTGATAGATGAGCCTGGCCGCTGTATTCAGAATAGATTGTAGAGGGGAGAGTTTAGTAAGGGGAAGACCGATTAGTAAGGAGTTACAGTAGTCAAGGCGAGAGTGAATCAGGGCAACAATAAGTGTCTTTAGTGTACCTCTGGTAACGAAAGGGCCTATTCTGGAGATGTTTTTGAGGTGGAGATGACATGAGCGAGTGAGTGATTGGATATGTGGGGTGAAGGAAAGGTCTGAGTCAAACATAACCCCAAGGCAGTGGGTATACTGCCTAGGAGTTATGGCCGGAGACTGCAATGGAGATATCAGGGACAGATCTACTAGATGGTGGAAACAGCAGTAGTTCAGTCTTTGAGAGATTCAGTTTCAGATAGAGCGAAGACATGATATTTGAGACAGCAGAGAGACAGTGACTGGTGTTCTGTATTAGTGCAGGGGTGATGTCACGGGATGACGTACATAATTGGGTGTCATCAGCATAAAGATGGTACCGGAAGCCAAATCTGGTGAAGGTTTGTCCAATGGGGGCCATGTAGAGGGAGAAGAGCAGGGGGCCTAGAACCGAGCCCTGAGGAACCCCAAAAGGAAGAGGAAGAGGGGAAGAAACAGACCCCGCAAATGATACACAGAAAGTGCGGTCTGAGAGATAAGAGAAGAACCAGGAGAGCACGGTGTCCATGAGGCCGACAGAGCGGAGCATAGTGAGGAGCAGTTGATGGTCAACAGTGTCAAATGCTGCTGAGAGATCTAGAAGAATAAGAAGAGAGAAGTCACCTTTGGATTTAGCCGTCAGGAGATCATTGGAGACTTTTGAGAGAAGTTTCAGTAGATTGCAGAGTGCGGAAGCCAGCTTGTAAGGGATCAAGAAGAGAGTTAGCAGAAAGATAGCGAATTAAACGAGAAAAGACCAAGCATTCCAAGATTTTGGAGATAAAGGGGAGGTTACAGACAGGTCGATAGTTAGCAGCACAGGACGGTCAAGGGAGGATTTCTTCAATAGCGGGGTTATGACAGCATGTTTGAAAGAGGATGGGAAAATTCCAGAAGAGAGGGAGAGAGAGGTTAAATATTTTAGTAAGGTAAGTCGTGACAGCAGGAGACAGAGACTAGAGAAGGTGTGAGGGGAAAAGGTCACTACTGCAGGTCGTAGGGCAAGAAGAAGAAAGTAGCTGAGATACTTCCTCTTCTGTAACAGGTTCAAAAGATGAAAATGAACAGTCTGAAGTGCGGTTGGTGAGGGGCCATGAAGATGATAAGAGAGACAGGAGGAGAAGCAGAGGCACCCACGTTGTACATAGATCAACATAAACATATAGCAGACAGCTGGGCCAACAGTGTAATTTCCGGTGGCAGGCTGATCTTGGGGAGGTAGCAGGAGAGAAACCTGTGTAAAAAAAGACTGTGTGAAACTGTGGAGGACTTGCAACTGGGAGGGGCTGTAGCCTCTGTGTTTTCTGACAGATGAAGCAACCGAAAGTACACAGACCTAGAAGCTGTGCAATGTAAACAATGTGAAGTACAACCAAGTATAATGTTTTCTAAGGTAAAATTGTATAAAAAAGTATATAGGGGGTTTTGTTTAATTTAAAACAATGTAGCGGAGCTCTTTTTAGTTCTGCCCGGATAACCCCTTTAAATAGCACATCAGGCATCAAAATTAACAGTACTTATTGCTTGGGAACAGTGGGGGCTTAGAGAAAAAAATTGCAACTGTGTTGGAATCAGTGGAGCGGCGCTTATTAAGAGATGCTAAGGACTAGAATTTATGGAGGTGGTGAAAGGTCCTGTTTAAAAAGCGGTTACCCATGGAGCCCATAGACTATAATGGGGCCTTACGGGTTTCCGCCCGAAAATGCGGGGAGAAAAGTTCCTGCTTGCATGACATTTCTCTCCGCATTTTTCAAGTGGAATAGGGGACGGAATCCCCAAATGGACACTGAGCGATGCTGTGAATCCAGCCTGAGTGTTCCCTTATGCACATACTGTGGACCAATATCCAACTTGCCCAATGTTATATGATAAATTGTGAATAAAAACACAGAAATCCATATTTTAAATGTAGATCTGGAATGACATTGCTAAATTAAAAGATTGAATCCCTCTAACATGTTTTGCCTGTTATACAGCCAAATGGGGTATGAACATAGTCTATATATGAAGTATTCCTAAATAACATTGGTTGTGACCTGACAAAGGGTGTGAACAAAGAAATAGTCTATTGCTAGAAACATAAGTAAAATGGCAATAACAAATGGCCAATACATAGTACCAGGACAAATGAATATTAAGCTGTCCCATAAAGGGTATAAACTTACAAAACCACCAATCAATCAGCCTCAGCGGCACAAGCGCACTAATGTATATATCGGACTTAGTCGTCTGTAAATCAAGAATACCAAGCTCGCTTGCCCAAAGTATCCGAGCATGAGCAGCATAAAGAAAAGTGGACTTAGTCCCAGAACATAAGGAGACGTATAGTGCGCCTGCCCGGAAGCTCCAGGCATGTGCACAAATATATTTAGAGACACTTAGTCCCAAGTAAATGCTAGTTGCCCAACTGCGCATTCGTGAACTGTAAATGCATGCGTACTGTGGATAAACAAACTTGTCCAGTGTGTATAAGATAGCCTCAATAGTACTACCAATCATACATTAGAAAATGTTATAAATGGTTGCCATGTTCTAGTATTAAACCAGCTTGGAATAAATAATCCCAATATCGGTTATTAGTTTTTCAATTTTGAATAAACAAAAATTAAGTAAAGAAAACAACAATAGGTATATGAAATATAAAGTATGATATCAAAGAAACGCGGAAAAGGTGAACCCCTCATTTCAATCCACCATGCTTCACTTTGTAGTAATAGTTTATTAAGGTCCCCCTTTTTCGGTCCCAATTTGATGTGACATATACCACATTTCTGTATACTATTCTGTTACTGATCACTCTGTATTTCTGTATTTTATTCTGTTACTGATCACTCTCTATTTCTGTATACTATTCTGTTACTGAACACTCTGTATTTCTGTATTTTATTATGTTACTGATCACTCTGTACTTGTGTATACTATTCTGATCACTGATCACTCTGTATTTCTGTATACTATCCTGTTACTGATCAGTAGCTAAACACTTCCTTCAAATTTCCTGGACACTCACATTCCAGCTATACCATATGTGGTAACGTCCATTTGTCCAGACAGAGTCATAAAAACCCCCTTCTAGTTCAAATTGGTATAAAGAACCCCAGAGGTTCTGGTGCTAATCAGTCTCAACAGGAATCATGGAAAATAGATGCCTTGCACCTCTGGAAGTCATCGAACGATTGGTGTATATCAGTGTCTGATAAACAAAGGGGCTCCCCATCCAGTGAACTATTGAATCATTGGTAACTAAAGCTAAGTATTATCTCTTTTCATTTATTAAACACTTATAGTCATTCTTTGACCATCTTTGATTTAAAGAGTACCTTTCACGTCCTCATGTACAGTGGGGTAAAAAAGTATTTAGTCAGCCACCAATTGTGCAAGTTCTCCCACTTAAAAACATGAAAGAGGCCTGTAATTGACATCATAGGTAGATTTCAACTATGGCGGGCCCGAATATGTACTGGCCCTTGCGGTGTAGTGTGTTACGGACAGTAGCCTTTGTTACGTTAGTTCCAGCTTTCTGCAGGTCATTCACTAGGTCCCCCCGTGTGGTTCTTGGATTTTTTCTCACCGTTCTTGTGATCATTTTGACCCAACGGGGTGAGATCTTGTGTGGAGCCCCTGACTGAGGGAGATTATCAGTGGTCTTGTATGTCTTCCATTTTCTAATTATTGCTCCCACAAATGATTTCTTCACACCAAGCTGCTTGCCTATTGCAGATTCAGTCTTCCCAGCCTGGTGCAGGTCTACAATTTTGTTTCTGGTGTCCTTCTACAGCTCTTTGGTCTTCACCATAGTGGAGTTTGGAGTGTAACTGTTTGAGGTTGTGGACAGGTGTCTTTTATACTGATAACAATTTCAAACAGGTGCCATTACTGCAGGTAATGAGTGGAGGACAGAGGAGCCTCTTAAAGAAGAAGTTACAGGTCTGTGAGAGCCAGAAATCTTGCTTGTTTGTAGGTGACCAAATACATATTTCCCATCATAATTTGCAAATAAATTCTTAAAAAATCATACAATGTGATTTTCTGGATTTGTTTTCCCATTTTGTCTCTCATAGTTAAGGTCTACCTATGATGTCTACCTATGATGACAATTACAGGCCTCTCTCATCTTTTTAAGTGGGAGAACTTGCACAATTGGTGGCTGACTAAATACTTTTTTTTACCCCACTGTATATGCTGTTTTACATACCGCTTAAAAAGTACTCGTCCATAGTGCTGTACTGTCAGAGGGGGTGTTCCTTACAGCCCAACAATGATGCTGAGCTGTGAGGAACACCCCCCACAGTACAAGTCTACAGACGAATACGGTCAGGGAGGACGTTCCTCACAGCCCAGCTAGACTTTCAGGAACGCCCTTCTGACGGTGAACCGTGAAACTACGACCCCCGATATCTCCAGCCCCGATGCACATATCGGGAAAGCCGGCAGTGCGCTGAATTGCGCTGTCGACTTTCTAGCGATATATAAAACCACTTATACATGAGAACGTGAAAGGTCCTCTTTAACTTGTTTTAAAAGAAACCCGTTTACCTACACGTACTAATTCTATTTTACGGATGTGGTGATACCAGTTTGTGTTTTTAATAATAATTTTTTTTAAATAACAGCATATAAGGGGTTAACTGGCAAGTATGCTTCTGATTGATAATGGGGGTGGGGGGGTTATATCATGAACAAAATTCCATGGTATCCCCTCTCCTGGGTTATCTGAAAATATAAAATCATTTATCCTCTCCCTTCACTGCCAGCTGCACATGTTTTAGTTATTTATTTTGCTTACTTATATAGCGCCATCACATTCCGCAGCGCTTTTGCGGACATTATTCTCCTCCACACTAGTTAAAGTGAAAGTGCGAGTATATGCATCTCTACTTTAACCAATTTCCAGCAGCATTGCTAGGGTCTTAAAAGATCATAGGAACAAAAAAAAGATAAACATATATATAAAGCTGTAAATCCATTACATTGGAGAGACATCAACAAACATCATAAAAAGAGCCCAAATAATATACAATATACAAGGCCCAGATAGCACACAACACTCCATTACTACTGCCTAGTGACGCTAAGACAATAGTAGCGTACTACAAAGTAAAAATGCTACCTTTTATACCCTAAAGAGTAACCGTGCCCTTGTATCCTAATAAAACAAAATCTGATGAATTAAAATTGACATTTAAAGATGGCCTTACATGTCCTCATAGATGTGCAGTATTATATACCGCTAGAAAGTAGACAGTGCACTGAATTCAGCCTGCTGACAGTATTCATCCATAGCTTTGTAAGGAAGGGGGGTTCCTCACAGCCCAATGATGATGCTGACTACTAAAGCCAGACTTTCTGACAGTGTGGAGATATCGGTGTTGTTATTTCCAGCACAGGGGCTCATGCCAGGAAAGCTGACATTGCACTGAATTCAGGGCACTGTCAGCTTTCTAGCGGTATAGAATACCGCACGTGTATTTGAACATGAAAGGTCCTCTTTAATAATATCCTTTTTCTACCCCCAAAACAGTAATAACAACCACCATTTTTCCCACACACAATACAAATGACCACCTTGGTACTGCAAATAGATTTTTGCACCACCTCATCAGTCTTTATCGTGTCTCCTTATGAATACTAGTCCCTGCTTTTAAATAATAGTGCACCCTTATAAATAATAATTCCCCATTATAAATAATAATGCCCCCTAATAAAAAATAGTCACTGCTTATAAATAATTATTCCCCTTATAAATAAAGAGTAAATAGTTCCCCCTTTTAAATAACAGCCCCCACTTATAACTATTAACTCCTATAAATAATAGTTCACCGTAAGGGAGAACTATTATTTATTGGGGGTAATAGTTATAATAATATTTCCTCCCTTATAAGTAACAGTCTCCTTGTACATTATAGTTCCCCTCTTGTAATGGCTCCATGTTTATTAATAAGAAGTATTGAAGTACATGGCACAGTGGATCAAGAGATTCCAGGGTCAAGTCATCTTGAGGACAGCAAAAATATATAAAAAAAAAAAAAAAAAAAAAGGTGTTAAATAATGTCTAAAATAAATAAAAGGCAAAAAAAATACATAATGAAAACCAACATACTAGACAGAGAACTCCAATCCCTGGTTGTTTAACCCTTTACATGCCACTGTTGATAGAGACTTTGGTATGTAAAGTCGTAAGACAGAGGAGTTTCCTCTGACAGACACATGGCCGTTGGAGGCATGAGCCTCGGCATTTGGCTCTGCCATAATTTATTATTAGGTCCTCCAGATACTTGTTCTAACAGACTGGATGTCAGTGTAAAACCAACATGTACAATATTCTGCAATACACAATACACAATTATTGCAGGGTATTATACAAGCAATCAAGTCATAGTATGTTCAAGTCCCTTAGTGGGACTAATAGAAAACGTAAACTAAAGTTAGGGTCCATTCAGATCACATCAGTTTAACGGATGCAAAAAAGGATTAAAAAAATGGACACAAACGAATGCAAACAGATGGCCATCCGTTTCTATAGACATCAATGTAAAAAAAAAAAAAAAAAAAAAAAAAAAGGATCTGTTGCTGTCTGTTTTTTTGGACGGGCACAAAAGTATAGTAAACTACGTTTGTGCGTCCTTCAAAAAAACAAATATATACAGTGTCGGACTGGGATGCCTAGGGCCCACCAGTAGAATTGTTTCTAGGGGCACACCACCAGGACCCCTGCAGATCAGCTGTACTGACATAGCGCGGCTACAGGTAATAACAATGCCATGCTGCTCACCCACCATACGATGTGCACCACTACACTACCTAAACCCACCTCTACACTATGTATGGCAAGCGAGCAGCAAGGCTCCTGGAATTGTTAACATTAACATGGCCCATACAACTATAGTATCCACAACTGTGGTTATCAAGAATATGGTAAGTGAGCAGGGCAGTGCCCAACATGGAAACAATACCAGGAGCTGCGTGTTCTGGTAAACATCTGATCTTCAGGGTCCTAACAGTCTAAGAGATCAGTGGGGGTCTAACACCCAGGGCCCCTGCTGATCAACTGTTTGAACTAACCATGGTGCTTTTGGAAGTGCCCTCACCCCTTCGCTATTTACATCGCACAGATCTGTTTTATAGTTAACGGGCAATGTAATTATATTCTGTGATAATATCACATCTGCTGTAAATTAGATGTGGTGTGATGTGAATAATGAAAGGGCCCCACACAGTGTAATATGCTTCACCGTAGCTCACACACAGTGTAATATGCTCCACAGTGGCCCCCACACAGTATAATACACTACACAGTGACCCCCCACACAGTACAATATAACGCACAGTGGCCTTCACACAGAACAATATGCTCCACAGTGGTCCCCACATGGTACAATACGTGCTTTACAGTGGCCCCAACACAGTATAATGTGCTCAATAATGGCCCCACACAGTATAAAATGCTTCCAGGAGTCCCCCGATAAGCCGCTTCAGGCGAACCCCACGAAATTCGACGAATATTCGTGAGGTTCGGCACTCATATTAGTTTTAGTGCTATTATTATACAATGGGGTTGCCTTAGCGAAGGTGATAAAAAATAACAAACACTTATACTCACCTTACCTCACCTCTCCTGGGCATTCTCCCTTCCTCCGGCTGTCTCCTGCATCATCTTCGGTCTTCTTCTGTGAGTGACTGAAGTCAGGCACCTCTGACATCACTGCTGGGGCCTGTGATTGGGCCTCAGTGGTCACGTTGGGATGAGCTGACGTCATTACGCCAGCGCACCCCACATGACTGCTGGGGACCAATCATAGGCCCCAGCAGTGATGTCTGGGGTGCGTGACCTCATTCACAGCTTGGAAGAGCCCCGAAAAAGAAGATGGGAGTTGGAGTCCCAGGAGAGGTGAGTATCAGTATTTGTTATATTTAATCACCTACCCTGGGCCTCCGATTATACTCTGGGGTCTGAGGTGACCCTAGTGTATAATAATAGCAGTATAGGAAAGGATCCAACATAATGCTGGCCCCTTTACATTAACAATATGTATAGCGATTGGGGAACCAGGCTTTCCCCGATCACTGTCACGATGCTGCGGGGCCCCGGCCATCTCCAGCAGGCCCCGTAGCACTCTGGTCACAGTCGCGCCCCTTGTGACCACGATCCATACCAAACCTCCACTGCCTGTTAACTTGCAACACAATACACACTTATAATGCTTGATCATTTGAAAAATTTTAAAAGATAGGGCTCCTAGAATATGGCAAATAACATTTTTTTCCTCAACGAGTAAAAATACTACTCTTAACATTTTTACAGAATATTTTTAGCCAAAGAGGATTATGAAACCTGCAGTAATGTAAATAATATGTAGGCATAATGTTAACATGAAGCTATTTATGCAGGAAACCATTACTATAACTGTTCTCAATACATATATAGTGAATACCAATGGGATGAAAGAACTTGGGAGTACTTAAAAGCCATACCCCCCTAGTCCTCTCACTAACCCACGTAAACCATCTCTTAGGCTGGAGCCCCACATGGCGGAAACGACGCGTTTTACAGTCACAGGAGGAAATGGATTACCCCTTTAGGCTAAGGCCCCACATTGAGGAAACGCAGCTTTTTTCTTGAGGATTTTGTTGCGTTTTTTTGAGCCAAAGCCAGGAGTGGCTACAAAAGAAATGGGAAATTTCTAGGAAGCTCTTATACTTCTACCGTCTGCTCAATTCAGTCCTGGCTTTGGCTCAAAAAACCGCAACAAAATCTGCAGCAAAAAAAAAAACTGTGTTTCCGCAACATGGGGCTTTAGCCTTAAAATGTGAGGTAAATTGAGTGATGGCTCAGGGAGGCAGGAGTAGTAAGGAGCCTGCAGCGAGCAGGAGAACTCACGCCACCAACATGACAACGGTCAAGTAACTCTGATGATATCCTGACTGCTTTCACCACTCACATCACAATACAGCCACAGCAGACTGGATGGGTGTGCCGGGCATCAGTAGTATTGCTGTGTTGCCAGTGCTCTCCGCAGCTCTCCTAAATAGATGTGAATGTATATTAATACAAATGAGACTTTTTTTCAGAGAGTAAATTTGCAAGTATCTATCATGTCTGTACAGGCTTTATTGTGAACTCTAAATATGGCTATGTACAAAATATTTATTTAAAAAAAATAAATGTGTTTTTATTGTGAAAAAGCAGTAAAATGTTAAAGGGAGTCTGTCAGCACAAAATTGAGATATCAACTAATCACTTTACCTTGTAGGACTGTCAGCACAGTTTACAATTATGTATTACTTATTCAGGACCGCTGCTCCATTCTTGTAAAAATCGTCTTTTTATTCCTATGCAAATTAGCAGTAAAGGGCTTTAGTGGGCGTTGCTCTCCATCAATGGGCTTTAGGGGCGTTGCTTTTCATCAATGGGATTTACTATCTGCTGTTGCTAACTGCTGCCCAGCTCCACTTTGTGCATGTCTGCTGATTACATACTTCCCTCATCTGAAGCCAGCTTCCTTCACTTCCGGGTGCAGTGTGTCATCATCAGACATGCACAGTACAGTTACTAGGGGGAGATGAGCAGCAGTTAGCAACTCATTGAAGGAAAGTAACACCCATAAAGCTCTTTTCTGCTCATTTGCATAGGGATAAAAGGATGATTTTAACAAGAATGGAGCAGCAGTCCTGAGTAAGAAATACATCATTGTAAACTGTGCTGACAGCCCTACAAGGTACTGTGATTGGTTTATATTTCAATTTTGTGCTGACAGACTCCCTTTAAAAAAAAAAAAAAAAATTATAAACAGGGTATTGCTTTAATTATACTGACCCACAAAAAAAGTTAACATAGTGTTTATACGCATAGTGAACAGTGTAAAAATGAAAAATTTGGTGTACTATCCTATGCATTAGATTTCTATCAACTACCATTTAGAATACTGTAGTTTTAACAGCAATACATAACATGAAATGTAAAGTGAATAAAGCTACATCTTTGTGCAATATAATACAGTTGGAGGGAGAGAACCTACCAAAATAAGATACATTATTTCTATCACTATCTATTTCTATATCTAATACTCTGCATTAAAAGCCATTGTGCACTCCATAGTGATTAAAGAGGTTGTCCAGGCAAAAATGGACAACCCGTTTCATTTTTAAATCTGCCGGGTCCGGTCTTCTCTTCCAGTGTTGACATGTGGCAGAAGTCCCAATCAGCGGCCTCAGTGAAGGGCGATGTCACTACCTGTGACATCCCAGGTCTCTTCCTGAGGCTTGCTGATGCCGCTAAGGTCAATTGAACTCAGGAAGAGATCCGTGACAAGATGCCAGAGCAGAAGGACCAGACCGCTCTAAGAGGACACCGGAGATCCGGGGACGACACCGGAGCTAGGGACGACACCGGAGCACTAGGGACGACACCGGAGCACTAGGGACAGGCGAGTATGATTTTTTTTTTTTCTCATCTCCCTGGTATATTTAAAATAAAAAAAAATGCCTGGACAACCTCTTTAAACTGTCCCCCTCTATGATCACGAGAAAAAAAAAAATATACTTCACAGCAGCTTCATAAGTACAGTCAGTATACAGTCTACTTATAGTAGAATATACGGTTTCCAGGCTGGATAATTTTAAGTGCTCCTTCCTCTTCGAAGTCTGGAGTTAAAACAAAAACCCAGAAAACACACACTATGCCACCAACAGCTGAGTTACTGAGGAAAAGGCGTCAGTAAGGAAATGTCCGCAAGTATGATTCTCTAGTTGACATTTTGGTGAAGACCGTGTCTTCATCGGTGGAGAGATTGCCTAGATGAAGGCGTGGCAGTAGCACTACAATTCCCACACCTTGAATGAGGCTGTTGTACTGAAGACTGCGGCATAAGGAAGCTATAGAGAAAACTTGTATGGCAAGATTTATTTTATTATGTTTACTTATAACAGAGTATTGGGATTGAAAGATGAAGGTGAGGAGAGTAAATATAGAAAATGCCTGAGAGGTTAATGGGAAGTCTCATTTTAAATGCATATGACATTTTCATGGCTATGCCATACATAATTATGAACTTCAGGATGTAACTATTGTAGTTGCAATGACACCAGATCTGCTCCTCCATACTGAATATCAAGCTGTAAAAGCAGTAATCATAGTTAACCTCCCTTGTATGCACAGGTGCCAAAATGACTATGGTAAGCTGACCATACACATTAGATTTTATACAGATGAAATAGCTTATTCCGTCTGACAATTAGCTAAGGGTATGTTTTCAATGGGAGGCAGAGATCGCAGAAAGGCTAGGTTCACATCTGCGTTCGCGGGGATCCGCTTGGGGACTATAATGGGGTCTGTTTGGTTTCTGCTTGCAGCACTTTTCTCTCCGAAAATCAGCAGCAGAAAGCTGCAACGGAATGCCGCCACCCTGCCTCTGCATTCCATCACGGGTAGCCCGCAGCCGAATTCTGCGGCGGAAAATGAAGAGGAAATCCTCTTCAGTTTCCGCAGTGTGAAAGTACCCTTAATGTTGCAACCATTAAAGGCCTCATGACTGTATGCACCGTCAGTGTGTTAGCTGTGTTTTATGGCCAGCACACTGACTCATTAATTTCTGTTGACCATACACAAGTATGGGACAGTGAGCCAAGAGCAATACTCAGGACACGTGGGCTGTGGAGGCACAGAGATATCACCCATGTGCTGCCCAATCACAACACGTCGTGTGCATGTCACCTTACACTGCCTAAAGAGAATTGGCAGGTTAGATCTTAAAGGGAGTTTGGTCAGAAGAAAAATCGGTATCCGTACTAATGACTGTACCTTGTAGGGCTGTTTCAACACTTTCTAACAAGCGCATAATATCTAACTATCAAATTTATTTTCTGTGCCAACTACGAATAAACTGCCAAAAATAACATGCAAAATCTATGGTAAAAATACAAATCTTTATTTAAACAGTAATCATAAAACATATAACCAAAAAGAGAAAATGGTAAATCGTCACATGACAAAAAAGGTGCGGAGACTGTAGTGCATCTAACGCTAAGTTCAGACTAGCGTTCGGGCTTCCATCCTTCAGGTCTGCTTGGGGCCCCAAAAAACGGAAGCCCTATCCACTTAAAAAGCAGTTACCCGCGGAAACCAGTTTTAATGGTGTCCACCGGGTTTCCTCCTTGAATGGCTTTACTTTCCACCTATTTTAACCGGAATGGAGGACGGAGTTTCATACTGAGAGTCAAACGCTAGTGTGAACCTAGCGTAAGCCAGTTACATACAGTAGTATACCATCCAACAATACAAACCTAAATAACTACATGAAAGCTGTGCTAGGCACATACACAGATACAACATTAGTGCAAGGATATACACCATGTATCAGCACAGTATCACTCACACACTTCTTCTGGGAGTACCAGATGGTATAATAGGTCACATATTTATATAATGAGTCACCAATAAGAAACAAAAAAGCACATCTGAAAGAGCTAATGATATATGTAACACATACCTATAACAAAGATGGCAGCCGTAACATGGATGCCTCACATGATTGCAACACCCACTTCTATTGATCTCAATTCACTAAAAGGAGGAAAAGAACCCACCCTGTAGGTGGAAACTTGATTATGTCACAAGGGAAAGTCACATGATGCCCCCACATGATCCATGCTCCAACAATACATACGCCCTTCTTCCTGTTGTGGGAGGTAACAATTTCGAGCCAGCCTCCGTGCAGCATCTATTTGTAGTACTGACAAATTGCCACAAGATGGCACCATACTACCAATTCATACAATGCACGCTATATAAATCAAGATCATATACGTATGTAGTGCATAGTGGAATATCAATATATGGACAATTAAATCAATAAGACATTGTCATGAATTTATATCATAAATCTACAGTAATCTATAAGTGGGAAGACAATAAATATATTATAAAATGTTAAAGTAAAGTAAGGCTGAAAGAGGTGCGCAGTGAAATGACCAAATACGTACACTACAATGAAAAAAATTTAGGTGAATATATTAACAACAACACAGTGACTATTCATATGTATTATAAAAAAATCTAGCTAAATATATATTTATATGTGTAAATAAGGAACTAAATACAGATGAAGCTATTGAAAATGATCCAAGTAGACAAATGTGTCAAAGGGACCTTTGTTTTTCACAGAAAAAACAATACCAATTGATATGTCCAGAGGTATATATCCAAAGAAATATATGTAGTATATACAAAATATAGACGTGTTATACAATAAGGTTAAAATTGTACTTAAATACAGGGATGGTTTTAGACTTTTATTAAAATGTAGCCCTGGACAAAATTAAAAGTGGGGCCCCAAATTCTAACATACCAACAACACCATCATATTTAGTCATTTCAGAAGTTAGTGCTGCACTTCTAGCAGTTGTGAAACCGCTATGTGTGTACCTCTATATTGGGGAGAATTATTACCACTATACAGACAATTACCAAACAAAACACATTACAGGCCTCTCTCATCTTTTTAAGTGGGAGAACTTGCACAATTGGTGGTGACTAAATACTTTTTTCCCCACTGTAAGATAGATAGATAGATAGATAGATAGATAGATAGATAGATAGATAAATAGATATATAGATATTTAAAGGCTAGGAGAACTATTACATAAGGGGGGTATGTATAAAAAGGAACTATTAATAGTAAATCTAGTGGAGGAACTATTATATTATAATATAGAGACATATTATATGCCTCTACCTTGGAACATTCTTGTATACAGTATGTTTGTATCTGTATTTGTATTGTTTATCTTTGCTGCTGTAACACACTGAATTTCCCCTTGGTGGGACTATTAAAGGATGATGATGATTATTATTATTATTATTATTATTATTATTATAAAAGGGGGTATGTATAAAAAGGAACTATTAATAGTAAATCTAGTGGGTGAACTATTATAAATATGTGTTCCCCTTTTTTTTAACACCCTTTTATATATCATAAAATAATAAAGCTTTTAATCACCTAACCACACTCCCCCGCTGATTCCTGACACTGCAGCCTCTCCCTGCTTGTGGAGTCCATGATTTAGCCCTCAGGAGTAATTAATGGATGAGGGCCCATGGGAATACCACACCAACTCCCCCCATTTTAATTAATTAATTAATTCATTCATTATTATTTAATGAATGACTGAATTAATAATTAGATAATTTTATTTTATTAATAAAGTTTAAGTGGTGCGGTCCTATGTATTTCCCCCCCCCACCCCCCATTTTAACTATACTGTGTTTCCTCAGTGGTTCCTACCTGTAAGGGTAAAACTTAGGTCAGCTGTGCCTCTGGTGTGAGCAAGTTCTGGATGATTTGCATCAGTGGCGGGAAAAAGAACCGTTTAAAAGGAGGTCCCGCTTCACAGCTGATTGTCAGTCACTGTGGATAACAATGGAGCAGCATCACCGTGGCACGGAAGACCTTCTCCAGCAGCTGATACATCGGACTGAAGCTGCCAGAGGTGAAGACTGTCTGCGCTGCTGTCTACAGCAGCCTGAAGAGATCCTGGTGCTGGTGGATGAGGGAGAAGCGCAGAGGAGGCCCCAGAAGCATCCAGTCAGTTCTGGCGGAAGAGGAAGAAGATGAAGCCCTCCTCCTGCTGGTGAAGCAGTCTCACAAGTGCCGCTCCAGATATACGCCGCCCCCTGCGAATAAAATAAGAAGGGGCGCCGCCGGAAGAGAGCAGCTGGGAGTGCAGATCAGAGAAGTGTGATAAGGAGGCAAATACACCACAGTCACCCATGTTGGACAATCTGTACATTTTGAATGAGTATCCTGGAGTTTGTGATGAGCTGTACAGTTGTACACACGTGGACAAAATTGTTTGTGAACCGAGAGCAAGGCAGGTGGTTTGGTCTCCGCAACCAGAAATGAACGCACACGCGGTAGTTCAAGAAAAGAATATATATTTACTATAAGTTAATAAAGGCTATTTGAAGGTAAAATGACAGGGATAAAGACAAGCAAAATATACAATATAGCATGAACAATTTCAAGGCAAATTCTGCAATGGTTTCTACTTTTACTCTGTCCAATTCTGCAGTATGGACACTGAATGAACAATATACTCAAAACTATCCCTAACTGACCCTGACATCACATTTGGGTGCACCCCCTTTTCCCCAGTGGTCCAGGTGGACCGCTTACAGTCTGTAGAAGCGCGCGGTGGGGCCCAAAGTCGTTCCTTTCTTTTATAGTGAAACGTCCTCTCCTCACTGTTATCAGGATCTTGGGAGAAATGAAGTCCTCTTTAACAGGGAAACCCAATGAATGCAATGTAATCCAACAGCAGATTCCACTCAGCACACTGACAGTCCTGCCGAATCCATACACTGAGCTGGGATGTAAGCCGGGGTTTAGCAGGTGCTGTCCAGTACATCAACAGCACTGCGAGTCTCTATCTGTGGTATCCATATACACAGTCACAATGTCAGTCTCACTGATCAGCCACTGAGCACAGTTCCTTTCACGTGGACTCACTAGTCCTGTTGTCTCTTTACACTCTGTTTGTCTCTGGACCAAGATACAGCTTAGCTGTACAGAAAAATCTCCACACCAGTTCAATACAACACTTGCTAAGATGGCTGCTGCTCTCTGTCTCGTCACTTCCTGCTTCTCTGCTCACATTCTGTCTGCAGAACAGGCAAGCTGACATAAAAGGGGGGGGAGTCACTCCAGCATCATGTCACAATTACAATGGCTGATGTCTTAAAGGAACAGAATCACAGAAATACATTCAACATTAACAGTTTATACAGACAAATGAAGCTTAGGACAACATTGGCTGTCTCTTACATATTCCCCCCCCACTTTAAGATTGGCAGTCCCTGCCTATGACTGTATATCCAGAGGGTTGTACTTTTATGCACAGGGTGGTAGTATACCGATGTATGGCAGGCCAAACAAACTCATCCTGCGCATACCGAACAGGGGGAATACCAGCATTTGGCCTAGTGGTCCGTCTGAGGACCGGTGGTATATTATGGGGTGCTGCAGCTATGGGCTGAGAAGGACCAGCGGATTCAGCACCAGAGGGGGCACAGGCCGGAGATACAGTAGTCACAGGTGGAACATCCCCAGGAGCAGGGATCGGCCAACAATCATCCTCCTCGTCTGAGGCCCATTCCGCACCTCCATTCTCTGACTGTGGGAGCTCATTCACATTGGCAAGCCCATCATGATTTGTCCCTTCAGAATGACACAGGCGCAACATATTTCGGTGAAGTACTCGAACACAATCAGTTCCTTCTTTCTGGACCTGGTACACTGGCCCATTCGCATACTTGCGGCCAACAACACGATACGGCAAAGCCTCCCATCGGCTTTCCAATTTCCCTTGGGGTTTCTTGACACGAACTAGCACCAGGTCGCCTGGTTGCAATGGTGCTTCTTGCACTGGGGTCTTATCAGGATGGGGATGTTCTTGCAGGCGCTGCCGCACCAATCGATGGATCGTCTCAAGTCTCTGCCGGTGCGCCCGCACCCAAGAGGTTGGATCCCTCGGAGGGAACCCATCCACATCATCCAACTGTAATTCTCCTACACTTCGCCCAGACCGCCCAAAGAGAAGTGTATAAGGAGAGTACCCCGTTGTAGAATGGACCTGATTGTTATAGGCCCACACCATTTCAGACAAGAACTGAGGCCACTGTAACTTCTTGTCTTCCTCCAGAGTCCGCAGCATCTGTAGCAGAGTTCTGTTGAATCTTTCACAGGCCCCATTTCCCTGAGAGTGGTATGGAGTCGTGTGCGACTTCTTTATCCTGCCGACTACGCCAATTTGTGAACCGAGAGCAAGGCAGGTGGTTTGGTCTCCGCAACCAGAAATGAACGCACACGCGGTAGTTCAAGAAAAGAATATATATTTACTATAAGTTAATAAAGGCTATTTGAAGGTAAAATGACAGGGATAAAGACAAGCAAAATATACAATATAGCATGAACAATTTCAAGGCAAATTCTGCAATGGTTTCTACTTTTACTCTGTCCAATTCTGCAGTATGGACACTGAATGAACAATATACTCAAAACTATCCCTAACTGACCCTGACATCACATTTGGGTGCACCCCCTTTTCCCCAGTGGTCCAGGTGGACCGCTTACAGTCTGTAGAAGCGCGCGGTGGGGCCCAAAGTCGTTCCTTTCTTTTATAGTGAAACGTCCTCTCCTCACTGTTATCAGGATCTTGGGAGAAATGAAGTCCTCTTTAACAGGGAAACCCAATGAATGCAATGTAATCCAACAGCAGATTCCACTCAGCACACTGACAGTCCTGCCGAATCCATACACTGAGCTGGGATGTAAGCCGGGGTTTAGCAGGTGCTGTCCAGTACATCAACAGCACTGCGAGTCTCTATCTGTGGTATCCATATACACAGTCACAATGTCAGTCTCACTGATCAGCCACTGAGCACAGTTCCTTTCACGTGGACTCACTAGTCCTGTTGTCTCTTTACACTCTGTTTGTCTCTGGACCAAGATACAGCTTAGCTGTACAGAAAAATCTCCACACCAGTTCAATACAACACTTGCTAAGATGGCTGCTGCTCTCTGTCTCGTCACTTCCTGCTTCTCTGCTCACATTCTGTCTGCAGAACAGGCAAGCTGACATAAAAGGGGGGGGGAGTCACTCCAGCATCATGTCACAATTACAATGGCTGCTGTCTTAAAGGAACAGAATCACAGAAATACATTCAACATTAACAGTTTATACAGACAAATGAAGCTTAGGACAACATTGGCTGTCTCTTACATGTTGGTACCCCTCGCTTCATGAAAGAAAAACCCACAATTGTCACAGAAATAACTTGAATCTGACAAAAGTAATAATATATAAAAATTCTATGAAAATGAACAAATGTTTCTGGGAGAATGTCCTATGGACAGATGAGACAAAAATCGAAATTTTTGGCAAGGCACATCAGCTCTATGTTCACAGACAGAAAAATGAAGCATATCTTGAAAAGATCACTGTCCCTGCTGTGAAAGATGGAGGAGGCTCTGTTATGTTCTGGGGCTGCTTTGCTGCATCTGGCACAGGGTGTCTTGAATCTGTGCAGGGTACAATGAAATCTCAAGACTATCAAGGGATTCTAGAGAGATATGTGCTGCCCAGTGTCAGAAAGCTTGGTCTCAGTCGCAGGTCATGGGTCTTGCAACAGGATAATGACCCAAAACACATAGGTAAAAACACCAAAGAATGGCTAAGAGGAAAACATAGGACTATTCTGAAGTGGCCTTCTATGAGCCCTGACCGAAATCCTATTGAGCATCTTTGGAAGGAGCTGAAACATGCCGTCTGGAAAAGGCACCCTTCAAACCTGAGACAACTGGAGAAGTTTGCTAGTTTGCTCATGAGGAGTGGGCCAAAATACCTGTTGAGAGGTGCATAAGTCTCATTGACAGTTACAGGAATTGTTTGATTGCAGTGATTGCCTGAAAAGGTTGTGCAACAAAATATTAAGTTAAGGGTACCATCATTTCTGTCCAGGCTCCAGAATCCAGATCCATTGATTCTGATAGAATGGAATTTAGGTTGTCTATAGAAAAAATAGATTAAATCGAAAAATTAGATGTTTAACAAAAAACTACACTTAAAGAGTTACATTCACTGTTGGGTATGTTAAATTTTGCATGCAGGATAATCCCTATGGGAAGAGTATTCTCAAAGAGACTTTATTTTGCTACTAGAGGCTTAAAGTCCTTTAGAGCACATATCAGATTGACGAAATGTTTGAAGGAGGATTTATCCATATGGTTAGAGTTATTATCGAAATTTAATGATCACAGCTGTTGGCAGCAGGACTTCATTGATGCAAGCGCTTTAAATTTATTCATGGATGCATATAGTAGTTTGGGTTATGGCGCTTTTTATGATGGTCATTGGTCTGCTGAAAGGTGGCCATCTAGCTGGGCTTCTAATGGAGTAGTCAGTAATATTGTTTTGCTGGAATTATTCCCAGTTTTAGTTTCCATGGTAATATGGGGCTCAAAGACACTTAGAGCTTTACTGCATGAAATGCAACATATGGCTAAAGGCTAGCTATATTGAGGGTAAAAACAATGTTATAGCGGATTCATTATCTCGTTTTCAGTGGGAGAGATATCAGGATCTGGCTCCGTCAGCAGAGTTATTATTATCATTATTATTGTTTATTTATATAGCACCATTAATTCCATGGTGCTTTACATTTGAGGGTTTATATACGGTACACAAAATATACAAGACAAATATAATACTAACAGTGACCAACTGGCACAGGGGGATAGAGGGCCCTGCCCGCAAGGGCTTACAATCTATGAGGGAAGAGGGATGGAGACAGAAGGTGGGGGTAGAGACTGTACAGGTGGTGGTGTGGTGACAGTAGCGTTATTAGAGGTTGTAGGCCTTCCTGAATAGGTGAGTCTTCAGGGCATTCTTGAAGCTTGTGACTGTGGGGGTTAGTCTTATGTGTCTTGGTAATGAGTTCCAAAGTATGGGGGATGCACGGAAGAAGTCTTGGAGACGATTGTGTGAAGAGCGGATAAGAGCATAGCGGAGTAGAAGGTCTTTGGAGGATTGGAGGTTACGTGTGGGCAGGTAGCGGGAGATTAGGTCGGAGATATAAGGAGGGGACAGGTTGTGGCTGGCTTTGTATGTCAGCGTTAGTAATTTGAACTCTATTCGCTTGGCAACGGTAGTCAGTGAAGGGATTGGCAGAGGGGAGCGGCTGATGAAGAACGGGGGGAGAGGTCTTCAGGATCCCAGAGGCTGCTGCTTTAATTTGTTTGTCTTTTGTGCCTCTGGGCTATGTTGGTATGTTCCGTCTTCTGTGTTAAGTGTCGCTGTTTGCAGCTTTTCCCTGTTGTTTCTCCCCTGCAGTATTCAAACCTAGCCCTGGTTTAGCCTTGGCCTATCACAGGCCACTGGGGGGGTTTGTGGGAGACTCCATCCCCACGGTAACCATGCGGGTGTGCAGAGAGTTCCTGCCCCCAAAAGCTGGACTGAGGCCAACGGTCAGCCATCTAGGCCTCCAGGAGGAGTATTATCAGTCCCAGAGACAGCCAGGAGTACTGGTTTGGCTGTCCATCATTTTGGATCATTTTGGTGCCGTGCCAGGAGGAACAGGAGAGGACCCTGACAGGAAGATCACGTCGGGCCTAGTCTTCAGGTAACCAGAACCCTGTCAGGCCTCCCTGTACCACCACTCTCCCTATCATCCATCTCTGGGAGAGGCACGAGAGGAGGAGTAGTGGAGCACAAGACTGTGATAGTTAACCCTGGGCGCCCTCCTAGAACCAAGGCTGGGGAATTGGACACTGTACTACTACCCCCATTCGGCAGCTGCCATTTTGCTATTACCAGTTGTAGTAATAAACTGTTTCCTAGTTCAACTGTTACCACTGACTGCCTGAGTCGTGCCCGCTATAACATCAGGGCACCTCCGACTTCCATCACACTCTCTGAGAGGAGAGGTCCCCTCTCCAACTGGAGGTGCCCCGGGGGAAAGAACTACTACCACCACTATCTGGTAGTGCTACAGGACCCCCTTGACTCAGGATTGAGGCTGTAGTGGTTGGTGAGTGTGCTCGGCCTAGTAGGTGGCACATCCTCAGTTACTACAACTCCCATCCTCCGGTCTCCTCCATCTGGGTTGCGGCAGGTGTATTAAGCGAACAGCACAGTTTAAAGTGGACTGGATTGGGGGTGAGAGTATTTGCAGGGAGGCCATGGAGAAGGGTGTTACAGTAGTCTAAGCGGGAGATTATGAGGGCATGGACTAGCATCTTTGTAGTTTCAGGGGTTAGAAAGGAGACGATTCGATGGATGTTCTTGAGTTGGAGGCAGCAGGAGGTGTTGAGGGTTTGGATGTGCGGCTTGAGGGATAGGTCAGAGTCTAAGGTTATCCCAAAGCAGCGGACCCATGGGACTGGGGTGAGTGTGATTCCAATAGCTTTGATAGATGGGTCAGGTAGAGGGGCCGTGCGAGGTGGGACGAAGATGATGAGCTCCGTTTTCTCCATGATGAGTTTGAGAAAGCGGGAGGAGAGAAAGGAGGCTATGGCTACTAGACACTCTAGGATTCTGGACAACAGGGAGGTAATGTCTGGTCCAGAGAGATATATTTGAGTGTCATCAGCATAGCAATGGTATTGAAAACCATGAGATTCTATGAGTTGGCCAAGGCCGAGGGTGTAGATAGAGAACAGGAGGGGTCCTAGGACGGAGCCTTGGGGGACACCTATAGAAAGAGGGCGCGGCGAGGATGTTGTTTGCGAGTGCTAGACACTGAATATGCGGTTGTTGAGGTATGAGGAGATCCAGGAACGGGCCAGGTCTGAGATGCCAAGGGATGAGGGCGTTTTTAACAAGATGGAGTGGTCAACTGTGTCAAAGGCGGAGGAGAGGTCAAGGAGGAGGACGACAGAGTAATGACGCTTGGCTTTGGAAGTTAGAAGGTCGTGACTTTGGTTAGGGCAGTTTCTGTGGAGTGATGGGGTGATGGGATGGTTTTAAGGTGGAAGGAAAGGATCCATTGGTTAGGGATAGGTTGAAGAGATGGGTTAGGGCCGGAGTAATGACTTCAGTGCGTTTGGGAATGAAATGTGACTGGATCCAGTCAAGCGCGCAGGAGGTAAGGTGGGATTTAGAGATTAGGGTGATGAGCTTTTCATCAGTGACGGTGGAGAAACAGGTTAAAGAAGAAGAGCACCGAGCAGTTGGATAGAGTGGTTGTCAGGGGTGTAGGGTGAGACTGTCTCTGATGGTGTCGATTTTGCTTTTGAAATAAGAGGCAAAGTCATCAGCTGTGATGTCGGAGGGGGCACAGGAGGACGGAGAAGGGAGTTGAAGGTAGTGAATAGCTGTTTGGGGTTGCAGGATAGGGCAGATATTAGTGTGGTGAAGTAGACCTGCTTTGCAGAGGTGAGTGCGTTCTTGAATGTGAGTACTGCCTCTTTATACCTGATGAAGTCCTCCTTGGAGTGGCTTTTCTTCCAGAGGCGTTCTGCAACCTGTGAGGCACGTCTCAGTTTTTAAGTCAGGTCAGTGTGCCAGGGTTCCAGAGTTGGAAGGAATACCGTGTCCAAAGCACTTGTGGGATGTAATATGGAGTTAATTGCGGATAATATTAAAGTCTCTTTATCCCCAAAAACAAGGGCTGATTATTCAGCCGCATGGATGACGTGATTTATTCTGTAATACAATTGAAATTGATTATTTAGCAGTTGATTTATCGGTGTCACTTTTATTCTTGTGTGATCTAATGAACAAAAACCTTGCCTTTTCATCTATACATAAAACACTAGCAGGAATCTCTTTCTTCCTGCGGCTAAGTGGTTGTAGATCTTTGTCTAGTTTACCAATAGTTAAACAAGTTTTAAAAGGATACCGAAAGTCACGTCAAGTACCTGATAGGAGACTGCCAATTCCTGCGGAGCTATTGCTTAATTTGTGGATAGTTTTAGATGGTATTTGTGTAAATAGTTTTGAGTTATGTTTATTTAGAACGGCGTTTGTGTTAGCTTTTTTAGTGTGTTGCGTATTAGTGAGCTAGTGGCTAAGAATAAGCATTGTACATTAGGTTTAGGTTTTAAGGATGTTGTGTTACATGAGGGTTTTTTAGTTGTTTTTCGAAAAAAGTCTAAAACGGATCAATTAGGAAGAGGTTGTTTTATTCATCTTTACGCATTAGAGAATATGTTATCTGTACAGTTTCAAATTTAAAGGCATGGTTGTCTATTAGGCCGCCAATTGATGGGCAGTTATTTATGCAAGCTAATGGATCACCGCTTACTATTTTTCAATTGAATGCAATTTTGCGTAGGTGTTTTTGTCGATTGAGTTTGGAAGGTTTTAAATTTTCTGCTCAATTCTTTCAGAATAGATGCTGCAACTGAGGCAGCTAAATTGGGTCTGGATGACGCTATAATAAAACCAGTAGGAAGATGGGAATCTGATAAATTTAAATTATATGTTTAACCAGAGTTAGTAATATAAGTTACTTTCCATTATGTACATAGTTTTATATATATATATCTTATGGCTATTTGTTTTTGTTTTTCTTTTTAGGTTATCATTTAGTTGTGTGGATTCTGGGCCATTCTTACATATATATTAGGGAAGACAAAGGGCTCAGCAGAGAAGTTACTCTGAAAATGTATCATTTACTTACGGTGATGTTCATTTATTTTGGTTTGGTATTCGTGGCCTTCAGTGGAAAGGTCTCTTAACTGAAGTTTACAAATTGATGGCTGAATGGCCTACCCCTGACATTTTGATTTTACACCTTGGAAGTAATTACCTGGGTAAAATCAAAACTTTGGATCTCTTATGGCAAATGCGCAGAGATCTGATTGCTAAAATGCAATTTTCCTGATACAGTTGTGATTTATTCTGAAATTGTTCCTTGCCTTATATGGTCAAACAGAATAAATTTCTTTATGGAAAAAAATCAGGAAACGTGCTAACAGAGCTATGAGTAAATATCTGTTCTGTTTAGGGGTTTTTAGCTACAGGCACATTGACCTGGATGGTTTTGTGCTTGGTATCTATAGAGCTGATTGTGTTCACTTGTCTGATGTTGAGATCGACATATTTAACATTGGTTTTCACAATGCAATTGAAAAAGGTCTACAATGCTTTGGGGGGGGGGGGCCATGTCTTGTGTCGTGGCTTGTGGGGAATTTTAGTCTCCCAGCTAATGCTGGTGAGACTTGTTTATACATATGGTCTGATGAATTGGTGGTTATCTATTAATGGTTCAGTTATTACGATTATAATTAATATTATTAGTTTATCTATTTTAATTCAGTATATTATTCTACTTTATTTAACCCTTAATAAACGCATTGTGGCCTATATTATCCAAATTCATAGTGTGAGTGTCTTATTTCATATGCATGTCATATGCATATTTAATTTTAATTATTTGGGGGGAGTGAATTGGTGTGTATATTCCCATGATCTTATTATCTAACACACTAAAATATGACTCACGCATAAATAATTCATTTATCTAATGTTGTTATTGTAATTAGGAAGACAGCCTTAATTGGCAGAGATTTTAAATCCAAGGAGTCCATGGGCTCAAAGGGATTAATACAAAGAGCTTTTAGGAACAAATGTAAGCCCCATAGAGTTCTTGAACTAAGGTCTGAGTGTGGAGATGGCCTGTATGAATCCTATTATCCATCTGTGCTATGCTAACTAAACATCATAGCAGTGAAGCAACTTAAAGCTGAAATTTACACTTTAAGGCTAGGGCGCCACATAGAGAGCTGTTTTTCCTCCATTATCTTTTTGAGCACTAGAGGAACTAAGGGAAAGGGGAATGTGTACGCAAGCTCCATCTCTCACTTCTGAGATAACGCATATATTGCTGTAGCCTTTTCCCAGCAGTTGATGGGATAAAATGTACCATTGTTTCTTGAGGAAAAAAGAGCTATATTTGGTGTACTCCAGCTTCAGGAAGACTTCCTTGTTTAAAGTCCATTCCCCTGGATTTCCTGTGACTCAGATAGACCGCTGTCTGATTATCTGATTCTTTAAGGCTAAGGGCGTTCAGTTTTCCAGTACCTTTATGTGTGTTTGGACAATGTTTACCATTCCTCATATTTTCATGCTCATGCAATATTTCCAGGTTTACACTTTCTGGTAGTTGGAGTGCTTATCCAGGCAGCCCTCCCCAGCATCCGCTCACTGCACCTCTAGGGCAATAGAGATATGTTTGCTTAGTGTAAGGTCCTATCTGAATAAGGTTGTCTTGTCATGGGCTTCTTACTGTTTCATCAAGTATGTATAACGAGGAACCTCTAATTTATATGTGTAGTTTATAGATCATATTAGTTGGTTTTAATAATAACATTAATGCCATTTCGATGTCATGCCATGTCCTAATGTTGTGTGCAGAGTGCTACTGCAATTTTTGTATTTGTTATATTGCCACAGTAGCTTGCACCTGTTCACATTGGATGTGTTGTTTGAATCCCTTTTCTATATGTAGATCGATCGATAGATAGATAGATAGATAGATAGATAGATAGATAGATAGATATCTGTGTATATGTGCATATACATATTTATCTATATACACCTATGTGTGTATAGGTGGGTGAACCTCTCAAGATTTGTTTCGTGTTCGGGTTCATTAGTTTGAGTCCTCAGTTAGCTTTGGGATGAACAACACGAACCACACTTTAAATTGACTTAAAAGATAGTTAAGAACACTCTTGGGGCTCCTAGGATCTATCCAATTTCTAGCTCTCTAAGGCATACCTGTACACAGCCAAAATTATATCAAGGTGAATGTGACATGTATGTCTATGGACAGGAGGTTTCTGAAAATCCTCATGGATCCATGCCTGATTTATTTTAATAAAAGTAATTTTTTCCACACTACCTGTGGACAGTTTTGCCCTTTTAGGCATTACAATGCCATCGACAGCACTGAACACCCTCTCAGCCATAACACTTGAGGCCGGACATGATAAAACTCCCATGGCAAACTGGGCCATCTCCTTCCACTGCTCTAATGTATTGTCCCAGAATTACATGGGGTCAGAGTTATCTGCTGGACTATAGGTGTACGCTTGGTAGGAATGTGTCAGCATTTAAACCCAGAATCTTGATTGTTCCAATTAACTTTGCCTTGATTGCCTAATTAGCTCCACCCTTGGACTTCCTATTTAAGGCAAGCCTCACCACTTCCGCCTTGCCAGATTATTGTGATTCCAGCCTTTAATCCAGCTACTCCTCCAGCCTCACGCTATGACTACTACCTTATCCGTGTACCGAACTTGGATTGATATTTGACTACGCTCCTGCCTCATGCTACGACTACTGCCTTATCTGTGTACCGAACTTGGACTGTTATATGGCCACACTTACTTCAGCAACTGAAGTCATCTGGATTGTCAGCCACTGGACATCTACCTCACCTTCCACACCTTGACGATTCCACATACCAGGTGAGCAATCGTATTATTACCATTACAGATTGTATCTGGTGGTGCAGCCTGTGAGTGTCCAGTTGCCTGTTGTGGCTCTGGTTGGTGCTGCGAGCTGATAAATTTTTGGTTCATCAACTTCCAGATACTGTACTGGGCCTAGCTGCTGCTGCTACTCTTACTCCTCCTGACACTTGTGGCACTGGCAGAGGAAGTGCAGCGCTTTCTGAGTGAGGTGGACTAGGAGCGGGCAGAGGCCACCTAGGTACACATGCGACTGGCATTTACAGTGCTCTCCCTAAATGCTGTGGTAAGCTGGGTATACAGCCTATCTTGATAATATTCTACAGGTAAAAATTCCCTGATTTTGTCTTCATAGCGAGGGGCTAAGAGCACTGCCATCCAGTACTCATCCCTCTGTTTGATTCTAATAATACAATTGGTGCTGTGTAAGCAGCAGAGCATACAGCCTGCCATGCTTGCCAGTGTATGCACGAATCGAGGGGCCTGCCATGGTTGATGTTCTTGGCGAGTGGGGTTGTTGTCATCATCATCATCTTCTTCTTCAAACAGATAAGGATCAGCCTCCTCGCCCAGCTGTGCCTGTGACATATCAAGGGCCCCTCTGGATCCAAGGAAGAGTGTTCCTCCTCTTCCAGTCTATGAGACCCAGTTCCTCTATCATAATGACCCTGACGCAGATCCTCATCCTCCTCCATCAACATAAGACGACGACGTTGACTAAGAAACTGTTACTCCTCTTCCATCCCTCTTACATGAGTGTAAGGGTTTCCTGTAAGATGTACAATAGAGGGATCACATTTCTGATTCTGCAATCATCACAGCTGACAAATTTGGTGGCTTCTTCAAAGGGCTTGAGAAGCCAGCACACTTCCCTCATGAGCCTCCAATGACGTTTCTCAAAGTAACACATTGTCCCTGTGGTCTGCTGCATGCAATAATCATTCAAAGCCTTCTGCTGCTCACACAGATGCTACAGCATGTTTAAGGTGGAGTTCCACCGAGTTGGAATGTCACAGATAAGGCGGTGCAAAGGCTGAACGTTTTGTTGCTGCAAATCAAGCAGAGATTTTTCTGACCATGAGAAGCACCTCTTTTAAGCCACCAGATTAAGGACATGTGCTATACAGGGAAAATGTGTTATTTGTCAGAACTGCAGCGCAGTAACAATATTGGTGCCATTGTTGCTGGCAACACTGCCCAGTTGGAGATGGCGAGGAGCCATCCAGTGGGATACTTGCTGCAGGATACAGCAAAGCAGCTCCTCTGCTTTGTGGCTCCTCTGATCCAGGCTCATTAATTGCAAACCGCATGGCAGCGCTTTTCACCTTACACCCATGAAACAAGGGTGGAGGAGGAGTGGAAATGATGGCTTGCTGTGGTGAAGATGGTGGCGGGAAACAGTCCAGAGAGGAGAATCCAGAGGAGGTGGATGGGCGCTATATGGTGTTGGAACGTGTTGACAGTGGTGTGAACCTTCTCCCAGACTGACATATCCAATAAAAGGTCCACTTTCTCTGACACATGTCGATATAAGCAGGGACAGCTTTCCTAGAGAAATAATGGCAGCTGGGTCTCCTACATCAAGGTTGAGTGCATTCCATCAGTTGTGGAAATGCAGTGGAATGCACTAGGTGGTATGGTAGTGACTTCACCTCCAGAAACTTGGCCAGGTCCAAGTTAAGTTGCACAACTGCCTGATGACTGGACACATATTGTTGTCTCCTGGCCACACATTCACTTATGGATTACTGATGTTGGCGTGGAAAAAAAGAAGGAGGAGGAAGAGGAGAAACAGTTGGTGATAAGGTTGGTAATGACGACCTTGTGCTAGTGCTATGTGAAGATGTGGCCTGCCTAGCAGGAAGATCATGGGGAGAAGTAGGAAAACAGGCTTGCTCACTTCCCCTGCCAATGTCAAAGTCAAGTCTATTTTTAGAAATAACAGAGTGATGCCTTTGCGATCTCACTGAAGACTGATGCTGTTGATGACACAGCAGAAGAGGAGGCAGATCAAGGGAGCTCATCATCGGAGGGGGCGTAAATACAACGGCCAGGAGGAGGGAGCGAACACACTGAAGGCTATGACACTGTGGTGCTCGGAGCACTGGGGTGCTCCATGATCTTCATTTACCATATCTGCAAAAAACAAATTTACACAAACACTGCCTGGAAAACAGAAACAAAGGTAGGACTATAATAGCCTTTATAAAGGCTATTCCAACGTAGGGTTAGTGAAAAATGTGTTTTCTGAATGATAGACTCCCTTTAAGGCATTTTTATTACTTTCTACAAAGTCAAAAGTTTACATACATTTCATTAGTATTTGGTACCATTGCCCTTAAACTGTATGACTTGGGTCAAACATTTTGGATATCCTTCCACAAGCTTCTCACAATAGTTGGTAGGAATTTGGGCCTATTTCTCCTGACAGAACTGTTGTAACTGAGCCATGTTTGTAGGCCGCCTTGCTCGCACCTGCCTTTTCAGCTTTGCCCATAAATTTTCAATAGGATTGAGATTAGGGCTTTGTGATGGTCACTCCAAAACATTGACTTTGTTATCCTTAAGCCAGTTTGTACCCAGTTTGGCAGTATGCTTCGGGTCATTGTCCATTTGGAAGACCCATTTGCGCCCAAGCTTTAACTTCCTCGCTGATGTCTTGAGATGTTGCTTCAGTGTTGCCACATAATGTTTCCTCAACTATGAGAGACAAAATGAGAAAACAAATCCAGAAAATCACATTGTCTGATTTTTAAAGAATTTATTTGCAAATTATGGTGGAAAATAAGTATTTGGTCAATAACAAAAGTTTATCTCAATACTTTGTTATATATCCTTTGTTGGAAATGACAGAGGTCAAACGTTTTCTGTAAGTCTTCACAAGGTTGGCACACACTGTTGCTGGTATGTTGACCCATTCCTCCATGCAGATCTCCTCTAGAGCAGTGATGTTTTGGGGCTGTCGCTGGGCAACATGGACTTTCAACTCCCTCCAAAGGTTTTCTATGGGGTCGAGATCTGGAGACTGGCTAGGCCACTCCAGGACCTTGAAATGCTTCTTAAAAAGCCACTCCTTCGTTGCCCTGGCGGTGTGCTTGGGATCATTGTCATGCTGAAAGACCCAGCCACGTTTCATCTTCAATGCCCTTGCTGATGGAAGGAGGTTTGCAGTCAAAATCTCACTGTTGGAATAATGTTTATTATTGCCTGTATTGCAACAACTACTGTTTATACGTTTATAACTGCATAAGCTTCTCTCTCTAGGCATAGTGTTAAGTTGTTAATAAAGCTCTGTTAAAAAGGTGGGGGCTAGAGTAACAAAACCAGGAAGTTCCTCTCTGTTGTTTCCTCTCTTTGTAGCTACAGCATAGAGCAGAGCACATGATAACCCCAGATACCCAGAGACACAGAAAAGAAAAGAAAAAAAACAGTGATCCAAGATGGCCACCAGCAGTAACTCTATGAAGTTTACAGTGCCAAACCTGAATAATCAGTACTATCAAGCCTGGAAATTCAAGTTAAAGATGCTGCTGATAAGAGAAGGTACGTGGAAATACACACAGGAGTCTAAACCTGACCCAGTAACAGATGACTGGATAGAGAAGGATCAGAAAGCACAAAGCACTATATCCCTCAGCATAGATGATGATCAGATTGTACATGTATGCAAATGTGACACTGCAAAAGAAATGTGGGAGCAGCTGCAGAAAGTGCATGAAAGGATAAATCTCAGCAATAAGCTATATCTAATGAGAAAGCTGTACCAGTCTAAGCTAAATAGGAACAGTGATATGCAGGACTATATAAGAAACACTTTAGAAATTGTGGAGCACTTACGTGGCATTGGAGAAGATCTCAAAGATTTACATATTGCTGCACTACTATTAAGCGATCTTCCAGAAAGTTATGACGCGCTTGTAACCGCACTAGATGCGCGCCCAGATAATGACACACTGGAGTATGTCAGAGGAAAGCTTATATATGAATGCAAGCGGGAGACAGAGAGTGTATGCAGCGCTGGGGTATCTAAAGCAGAATCCGTTTTAAAAGCCCAAGCTCTACCCGAAAATAAAAGTCATTAGAAAGAAACATGTGAGTGTTTTGTATGCAAGAAAACTGGGCACCTAAAAGTTGACTGCAGAGTCTGGAAAGCTAGGATGAATCATCTGAAAAAGCAAAATCATCAAAGGGTTAAAAGTGCCATCACTGAAGAAAAACACAATTCAAGTACTGAAACTGCTTTTACCATTAATGCAAGTACATCCAAGCATGCATGTTGTATAGACTCTGGAGCAACTAGTCATATGACCAATGACAGAAACTTCTTTTCTAACCTTAACCAAAGTAAGTCAGAGAAAGTGATTTTGGCTAATGGTCAGTATATGAATACAGAGGGAATAGGGGATGGTTACATTGATTGTCAAGTCTCCCCAACACAAAGCAGAAAGATCCCAGTAAAATACGTGCTGTATGTACCTAGCCTTGAAAGCAATCTGTTATCTGTGAATAAACTCACAAGACAGGGAAATGAAGTTACATTTAAAGATAACAGCTGCATCATCTCAAAAAGGGGCTGTATACTAGCAGAAGGAAAGATCAAAGATGAGCTATATCAATTAAATTGCAAAGAAAACGCATATACTGCTAAACAAGAACAACAAACAAATTGTATCCATCTATGGCACAGGCGTCTTGCACATAGAGACCCAGAAGCAATAAGAAAGTTAGTTCAAAAACAACTTGCTGAAGGCATTAAAATTGATCAGTGTACTCAGACAATGAAGTGTACAAGCTGTCTTAAAGGAAAAATGTCCCGAAAATCTTTTCCTAAGAATAGTACTACAAAATCAGAACAGCCACTGGATTTAATACATACTGATGTTTGTGGTCCAATGATCTAACTCCTGGAAAGAAGAGATATTTTCTCACATTTATCGATGACTATTCAAGATATACGGTTGTCAATCTACTTCACAGCAAAGATGAAGTCCCAGGGAAACTTGAAACATATCTAGCTGAAGTATATAACAAATTTGGGAGAATGTCAAAAATCCTGCGTGCAGATAATGGAACTGAATATACAAGCTGTGAGACACAAAGCATTTTAAAGAAAAATGAAATCATGTTTCAGACCACTGTACCATACAATCCTGAACAAAATGGTGTAGCGGAAAGAAGAAACCAGACACTCTGTGAAAGTGGAAGAAGTATGCTATTTGACGCAGATTTGCCTACAACATATTGGGGTGAAGCAATCATGACAGCATGCTATCTTCAAAACAGGTTACCAGGTAAAGCTACAGAGAAAACTCCATTTCAGATATGGAACAGCAAAAAGCCTAATCTACAACACATACGAGTATTTGGAAGTAAATTTTTTGCGCATGTCCCTAAGGAAAAACGTACCAAGTGGGAATCCCATGCCAAAGAAGGTATCCTGGTGGGCTACAGTGAAACCCAGAAAGGATATAGAATCCTGCACCCAGAAACGAACAAGGTCGCAATAAGCAGAGATGTAATGATTGATGAGAACTTCGTCTCGCTCAAGTTTTATGACATCATACCAGTAGTCCAGATGAAGCAACAACAACCTAAGTCACAGTTACAAAATGACAAAGAGAAAGATGTAGAAGTTTGGT
The DNA here is from genome assembly GCA_947044405.1 of Leptodactylus fallax. NCBI lineage: Eukaryota > Metazoa > Chordata > Amphibia > Anura > Leptodactylidae > Leptodactylus > Leptodactylus fallax. The sequence continues at coordinate 671,206 of CAMRHE010000125.1, read as the reverse complement.
TAGATTCTTCAACCATTGAAGAAGCAATGGAAACATCAAGTGAACTTGAAATAAGAAGATCGTCAAGATCAAACAAGGGTATACCAGCTAAGTGTCTATCTTACATTGCTAAAACACTACCCGAACTAGAGCCACAGTCATGGGATGAGATGCAACAACTACCTGCCCATGAAAAAACGAAGTGGATTAATGCTGCTATGAAATGAAATGAAATCGCTTCATCAACTTCAAACCTGGAAACTCACCAAACTGCCACAAGGCAAGAAAGCAATAAAGTGTAAGTGGGTGTTTAAGACCAAATATGACTCTGAAGGCAAAGTTCACAGATTTAAAGCAAGGTTAGTTGCAAAAGGATATTCTCAGAAATATGGTGAACATTATGATGCTACATTTTCTCCAGTTGCTAAGCAGACCATGTTTAGGACTCTATTAGCTGTATCTGCTATAGAAAGGATGTCTGTCAGACATTTGGATATCAAAACTACCTTTCTAAATGGTGACATTGAGGAGGATTTGTACATGACTCAATCTGAGGGTTATATCAGAAAAGGTGAAGAAAACCTCATTTCTCATGTCATCGTGATAGCTGCATATGTCCCCCCCTCTGCGAAAGCTGACACTGCCTGCGAGGTCCTACAAGCCACGCTGAGCCAGTTACAGTTAAAACATCCCCAGGCCCTCTTTCTTCTGTCGGGTGATTTCAACCATGCCTCTCCATCATCCACACTGCCCAGTTTCACACAGTATGTAACCTGCCACACAAGAGACAACAAAACACTGGACTTGTTCTTTGCCAACTTGAGGGAGGCATATAACTCATCAGCCCTACCGCCCCTGGGGAGATCGGTTCACAACCTAGTACATCTCCGACCTGTGTACAAGCCACTTGTACGTAGAGAACCAGCTGTCACCCGCACAGTGAGGATATGGTCCGAGAGTGATGAGGCTCTGAGGGATTGTTTTGACACAACCGCATGGAACGTTTTGCAGGATTCGTATGGAGAAGATATAGAAGGACTCACACACTGCATAACAGACTACATTCATTTTTGTGTGGACAACACAGTACCCACAAAAGTGGTGAGGTGCTTCTCCAATAACAAACCATGGATTAACTCTGATATAAAAACACTACTTAAGGAGAAAAAGATGGCATTCAGGACAAGAGATAAGGAGGGGTTGAGGGAAGTACAAAAGGAGCTGAGGCATCAAATCAGGCAGGGAAAAGCCAGTTATAAAGAAAAAATGGAAAAGCAAATGGAAAGAAAAGACATAAGGGGGGTCTGGGAGGGGCTTAAGTCAATTTCGGGTCATAAACAGTCTGTCTGCCAGATTGAGGCAGATGTTAATTGGCTTAATGAACTAAACCTATTCTTCAACAGATTTGATCACACACCAGCTCCTCACACCCCAGTATGTCCTTCAGCTTCCCCCACCACAATGACTTCTCCCCATGCGGCCACTTCCCAACAGACCAGTAAATCCAGAAATCCGTCTTTATCTGGCCACAGTCTGACCTTCACACGGGCCCAGGTGAGGAAGGAGATGAAAAAGATCAAGGCGAGGAAAGCCGCAGGGCCAGATGACATCAGTGCAAGGCTAATTAAGACTTGTGGGGACCAGCTGTGTGGTATAATTACATATATGTATAATATGAGCCTGAGGCAGGAAATAGTCCCTGAATTATGGAAATCTTCTTGTGTGGTACCAGTTCCAAAGAAACCCCACCCTATGGACCTCAACGACTACAGACCTGTAGCACTGACATCCCACCTGATGAAGATCTTGGAGAGATTGATTCTCACACATCTCCGCCCTCTAGTGAGCCCCGCTATGGACCCCCTTCAGTTTGCTTATCGGCCGGGCATTGGGGTAGATGATGCCATCATCCATCTTCTGCACAGGGCTCTGTCTCACCTGGAGAAACCAGGGAACACAGTGAGAATAATGTTCTTTCACTTCTCCAGTGCTTTTAACACAATACAGCCCAGGTTATTGAGGGACAAGCTGGGCCTTGCTGGAGTGGACCACCACCTCTCCAACTGGATCCTAGACTACCTCACAAATCGACCTCAATACGTGAGAGCCCGAGACTGTGTGTCAGGTACCGTGATCTGTAATACGGGGGCACCTCAGGGTATGGTTCTCGCCCCTTTCCTCTTCACACTGTACACTGCAGATTTTAGGTGCAACTCATCCAGCTGCTACCTACAGAAGTATTCTGACAACTCTGCAATAGTGGGTCTCATCACAGGTGATGATGACAGGGAGTACAGAGAACTGAACCAGGATTTTGTGGACTGGTGCCACCGGAACCACCTGAAGATTAACGCGGGGAAGACCAAGGAGATGGTGGTGGACTTCCGCAAAGGCAGAAGCCCTCCTAAACCAGTGGACATCCTGGGGACGGGCATCGAGATTGTGAACACCTATAAGTACCTGGGTTTGCTCCTTAATAATAAGCTGGACTGGGCAGATCATATGGAGGCCCTGTACAGGAAGGGCCACAGCAGGCTCTACCTGCTTAGGAAACTGAGAGCCTTTGGAATCGGGGGGGCACTTCTTAGAACTTTCTTCAACTCGGTAGTGGCATCAGCCATCTTCTTTGGAGTGGCCTGCTGGGGGAGCAGTATATCAACCAGGGACAGAAATAAACTTGACAAGCTGATTAGAAAGGCCAGCTCTGTCCTGGGGAGCCCACTGGACCCAGTGCAGGTGGTGGGTGACAAAAGGATACTGTCCGTGGTGAGCTCCATGCAGAAGAAGAAGTCCCATCCCATGCATGAGACTGTGATCGCGCTGAGCAGTACTGTCAGTGACCGACTGCTCCACCCTAGGTGTGAGAAGGAGCGCTATCGGAAGTCTTTTCTCCCCACCGCGGTTAGGCTGTACAACCAACACCGACCTAAGCGGAGATCATTACACACAGAGAACTGAAATATCTCTCTGCCTGTTAAATCCCCCCCCCTCCTCTGCTACGTCCTATCTGTCTGTCTGCTATTAATGTAATGCCTCTCACCTTGGAACATTCCTGTACATGTTGTATTTGTATTTGTATCTGCTTATCTTTGCTGCTGTAACACACTGAATTTCCCCATTGTGGGACTATTAAAGGACTATTATTATTATATTATTAAACTACAAAAATCTCTCTATGGTCTTAAGCAATCGGCAAGAGCATGGAATACCAAAATAAACAAAGTCTTATTGGAAGAAGGATTTAAGAGAGGTCAAGCAGACCCATGCCTATACACAAAGTGTACAGATGGAAAGTGGATTTATATTCTCTTATATGTAAACGATGTGATTGCCGTACATGAAGAAGAAACAGAAAATGCAAAAATGACTGAAATTCTGAATCAGCATTTTGAAACAGAAGACCTTGGAATTGTTACATATTATTTAGGCATCCAGATCCAGAGAGAAGAAGATGGAAGTTTTCTTCTAAACCAAAGTGCAAAAATCAACTCAATCCTCAACCAGTTTGGAATGTCAGAAGCAAAAGGTATATCGACCCCAATGGAGTCATCCTACCTAAGATTGGAAAGAGAAGATGATCTGTTACCAAACAATGAGAAATACAGACAGGTAGTGGGGGCACTTCTATACATAACAACTATGACTCGACCAGATATCGCAGCAGCAGTGGGTATTCTCTGCAGACATATGGAAAAACCACACCAAAGAGACTGGAATGCTGTTAAGAGAATTCTCCGATATTTGAAAGAAACTCAAGACATAAGTTTAAGAATGTCTTCAATAGGAGATCTAAAACTCACAGGCTATGTGGATGCAGACTGGGCTAATGATTCAAGTGATCATAAGTTAACAAGTGGGTACTTGTTCAAGCTTGGAGAAAGTTCTATCTCTTGGTCCAGCAGAAAACAGGTATCTGCTGCCTTATCATCTACAGAAGCAGAATATGTGTCTGCGGCCTACGCAAGTCAAGAGATCATTTGGCTAAACCAGTTGTTAAAGGCAAGCCGTCAACTCAGCCAACGACGATGTATGAAGATAACCAAGGATGCATTAAACTTGCAAGCAGAGAAAAGATCAATGCAAGAACCAAGCACATCGACGTTAAACATCATCACCTGTGTAATTTGATAGAACATGGTATCATCAAATTTGTTTATTGCGAAACTGACAAGATGGTGGCTGATATTATGACAAAGCCATTGCCAAGACCCAAGTTCGAAGAGTTCAGAACCTCAATGGGACTAACTAGATAAGTAGTTGTTGAGTGGAGGTGTTGGAATAGTGTTTATTATTGCCTGTATTGCAACAACTACTGTTTATATGTTTATAACTGCATAAGCTTCTGTCTCTAGGCATAGAATAACAAAACCAGGAAGCTCCTCTCTGTTGTTTCCTCTCTTTGTAGCTACAGCACAGAGCAGAGCACATGGAGCTCACAGACAAGTAGCTGAGATCATAAGTTACAGAATACAGTGTATTATTCTTTTTCCTCAATAAATATCTGTTTACTGTTGAACGCCTGGACAGTCAACGATTAATCCGCTGCCAACACTCACGATACATGGCCCCATTCATTCTTTCATGTATACGGATCAGTCGTCCTGGTCCCTTTGCAGAGAAACAGCCCCAAAGCATGATGTTGCCACCCCCATGCTTCACAGTAGGTATGGTGTTCTTTGGATGCAACTACAGCATTCACTCTCCTCCAAACACAACAAGTTGTGTTTCTACGAAACAGTTCTACTTTGGTTTCATCTGACCATATGACATTCTCCCAATACTCTTCTGGAACATCCAAATGCTCTCTAGCAAACTTCAGATGGGCCCGGATATGTACTGGCTTAAGCAGGGGGACACGTCTGGCACTGTGGATCTGAGTCCCTGGCGGCGTAGTGTGTTACTGACAGTAGCCTTTGTTACGTTAGTCCCAGCTTTCTGCAGGTCATTCACTAGGTCTCCCGTGTGGTTCTGGGAATTTTGCTCACCGTTCTTGTGATCATTTTGACCCCACGGGATGAGATCTTGCGTGAAGCTCCTGATCGAGGGAGATTATCAGTGGTCTTGTATGTCTTCCATTTTCTAATTATTGCTCCCACAGTTGATTTCTTCACACCAAGCTGCTTGCCTATCGCAGATTCAGTCTTCCCAGCCTGGTGCAGGTCTACAATTTTGTTTCTGGTGTCCTTCCACAGCTCTTTGGTCTTCACCATAGTGGAGTTTGGAGTGTGACTGTTTGATGTTGTGGACAGGTGTCTCTTATACTGATAACAATTTCAAACAGGTGCCATTACTAGAGGTAATGAGTGGAGGACAGAGGAGCCTCTTAACGAAGAAGTTACAGGTCTGTGAGAGCCAAAAATCTTGCTTGTTTGTAGGTGACCAAAAACTTATTTTCCACCATAATTTGCAAATAAATTCTTAAAAAATCAGACAATGTGATTTTCTAGATATGTTTTCTTATTTTGTCTCTCATAGTTGGGGTCTACCTATGATGTCAATCACAGGCCTCTCTCATATTTTTAAGTGGGAGAACTTGTACAATTGGTGGCTTACTAAATACTTTTTTTCCCCACTGTATGTTTGTTTAAACATTTATATTTCCAATATAAATTTTCAGTTCCTAGTTACTGACTACTGATTTTTTACTTCATAGTTCCTAAGAAACAACATTTTGAAAAAAGAATAGGAACATTTGAAGAAGGTGCAATGAAAAACATCAAAGTCGTCATCCTCTACTAAACTGGTTAACTGCAGCCTTGGAATATAGGGTAGAGAATATATTTCATCACTACAGTCATATGAAAAAGTTTGGGCACCCCTATTAATCTTAATCATTTTTAGTTCTAAATATTTGGGTGTTTGCAACAGCCATTTCAATTTGATATATCTAATAACTGATGGACACAGTAATATTTCAGGATTGAAATGAGGTTTATTGTACTAACAGAAAATGTGCAATATGCATTAAACCAAAATTTGACCGGTGCAAAAGTATGGGCACCTCAACAGAAAAGTGACATTAATATTTAGTAGATCCTCCTTTTGCAAAAATAACAGCCTCTAGTCGCTTCCTGTAGCTTTTAATCAGTTCCTGGATCCTGGATGAAGGTATTTTTGACCATTCCTCTTTACAAAACAATTCCAGTTCAGTTAAGGTTGATGGTCGCCGAGCATGGACAGCCCGCTTCAAATGATCCCACAGATGTTCAATGATATTCAGGTCTGGGGACTGGGATGGCCATTCCAGAACATTGTAATTGTTCCTCTGCATGAATGCCTGAGTAGATTTGGAGCTGTGTTTTGGATCATTGTCTTGCTGAAATATCCATCCCCGGCGTAACTTCAAATTCGTCACTGATTCTTGTACATTATTCTCAAGAATCTGCTGATACTGAGTTGAATCCATGCGATCCTCAACTTTAACAAGATTCCCGGTGCCGGCGTTGGCCACACAGCCCCAAAGCATGATGGAACCTCCACCAGATTTTACAGTGGGTAGCAAGTGTTTTTCTTGGAATGCTGTGTTTTTTGGACACCATGCATAACGCCTTTTTGTATGACCAAACAACTCAATCTTTGTTTCATCAGTCCACAGGACCTTCTTCCAAAATGAAGCTGGCTTGTCCAAATGTGCTTTTGCATACCTCAGGCGACTGTTTGTGGCGTGCTTTCAGAAACGGCTTCTTTCGCATCACTCTCCCATACAGCTTCTCCTTGTGCAAAGTGTGCTGTATTGTTGACCGATGCACAGTGACACCATCTGCAGCAAGATGATGCTGCAGCTCTTTGGAGGTGGTCTGTGGATTGTCCTTGACTGTTCTCACCATTCTTCTTCTCTGCCTTTCTGATATTTTTCTTGGCCTGCCACTTCTGGCCTTAACAAGAACTGTCCCTGTGGTCTTCCATTTCCTTACTATGTTCCTCACAGTGGAAACTGACAGGTTAAATCTCTGAGACAACTTTTTGTATCCTTCCCCTGAACAACTATGTTGAACAATCTTTGTTTTCAGATCATTTGAGAGTTGTTTTGAGGAGCCCATGATGCCACTCTTCAGAGGAGATTCAAATAGGAGAACAACTTGCAATTGGCCACCTTAAATACCTTTTCTCATGATTGGATACACCTGGCTATGAAGTTCAAAGTTCAGTGAGGTTACAAAACCAATTTTGTGCTTCAGTAAGTCAGTAAAAAGTAGTTAGGAGTATTCAAATCAATAAAATGATAAGGGTACCCAAATTTTTGCACCGGTCAAATTTTGGTTTAATGCATATTGCACATTTTCTGTTAGTACAATAAACCTCATTTCAATCCTGAAATATTACTGTGTCCATCAGTTATTAGATATATCAAATTGAAATGGCTGTTACAAACACCCAAATATTTAGAACTAAAAATGATTAAGATTAATAGGGGTGCCCAAACTTTTTCATATGACTGTATATCCTAAGACACTGGGAGGCATTGAGGCACATCTTCACTAAACTTGTTTTTCAGAAGGCTGCTCAATCATCAATTCCGTAACTTATAATTTTAAAGAAAAAGTGATTACAAATCTGAAAACACAATTAATAAATGAACATATAAATCGATATAATTGATGAAGTGTGGATGTTACATCTAGTTTAAGATGATGAAGGGCACGGCTTAAGCTTCAACAGTGTGGGTCCTATTTGTGTCAAACTTTTGTCATAACAACTAATATAACTAAGATAAACTAAGGGAACAAGGCTAGGCTCACACTAGCGCTCGGTCTCAGCTTGGGGATTCCGTTCCCCATTCTGCTTTAAAAATGCAAGCAGGACTTCTTTCTCCGTATTTTTCTGCCCTTTTCGGACAGAAACTGGGCGGAAACTCAGTGGACCCGATTATAGTCTATGGGGTCCTTGGGTTTCCGAGGGTAACCGCTTTTTTAATGGATTAGGTTTCCATTTGGGGGGGTCCCCAATCGTAAGCTTTTTCTCTATAGATTGTTGGAATAATGTTTATTATTGCCTGTATTGCAACAACTACTGTTTATATGTTTATTACTACATAAGCTTCTGTCTCTAAAGATAGTGTTATGTTGTTAATAAAGCACTGTTATAAAGGAGGAGGCCAGAGTAACAAACCTCTCTGTTGTAACTGCAGCACAGAGCAGATCACATGGAAGCTCACAGACAAGAAGCTGAGATCATAAGCTAAGAAATACTAATTGTAAAGTGTACTATCCTTGTTCCTTAATAAATATATGTTTACTGTTGAACGCCTGGACAGTGCAAAGATTAATCCGCTGCCAACATAGATTTAATAGGGCAAGAAAAAAAGCTGGGGAAAAACGTAGCAAAAATGGTGTGAGAGAAAAAAAAAAACGCAATGTGTTCTCTCTGCTTTTTATTACATGGGGCCTTAGCTTAAATGATGACTGAAATCTATTCTGGCTAGGATCTGACGTAGATTTTGGCTCATCCGCAAATATGCTCCTAAGATTTTGACATCGCATGACCAAATATTTCTGTGTCATCCTGGGACTCCTTCCCTAATGTGAGTGAATGGGGTCACATTGTGACCCCGAACGTGCTATGATTGTGACTTCTACTCGACACTGCTTGTTATTTTTGCGACTAGAAGTTGTGGTTGAAGAATCCTTGGTGTCACAATGCAACACCCTTCATGTACATCATTGAAGGAGTCACAAGGCAACGTAGCAATCATTGGTAGCATGACAGGAGTCACAGCCAAATTCGCTGTGTAACTCTAGCCTAAGGTTTTGCACAAAGCGTCTGACTACTGTCCATTACGGACTCCTTTCACAGGCCTCAGCACCGTGCAGGTTCTCTTATCTCACAAGAAGCTCTAGCAAAACAAGTTTAAAGATCTAAAGGACCTCTTATCTCTTTTTGCTGCTGCTTCTTTTGTGAGGTATAAGGACCTGTATGGTCAGAAGGGCTGGGGTTCAAGGGAGCCTGCATAGAGTGAAGGATGTGCTGTATTAGGTGCTTCTGACGGGCTGCTGCACAGGTGTAGGTTCAGAGTGGGAGGTGTGGCAAGCACCTGGTAAAAAAGCCATGATCTACTTGCAGTACAGCATCCTGGACTGCACTGCAGAAGCTTTAAGGGGACAAGCAATACAGGGCTAGACACTACTGGAAGGAACCTTCCTCACTGATAGCCACAGGTACCATAAAAGGCAATCTGGACTTATTGGGATCTGGTGTGAGGTCTGTATACAAGGTTGGGATCTGTTATATGGTCTGTGCACAGGGTTGGGGTCTGTATACATTGGAGTATGGTCTTGAGTCTATATACATTGGTGTCTGGTCTGGGGTGGATATACAGGAGTGTTCTGGTCTTGGGTCTGTATTGCAGCAGGTTCTGCACTGTATGCAGGCTATGATCAGCTGAAATGGGCTCTGGACTGGGGGTCTATATTTTTACTGTAGGAAGACTGATATTCATTTTGTTTTTTGAAGAGGGACATACAGTTGTGTTAAAAAGTTTACATACCCCGGCAGACTTTTTGTTTTTTTGGCCTTTTTTTTTTAGAGAATATGAATGATAACACAAAAACTTTTTCTCCACTCATGGTTAGTGGTTGGTTGAAGCCATTTATTGTCAAACTTCTGTGTTTTTTCTTTTTAAATCATAATGATAACCAAAAACATTAAAATGACCCTCTTGAAAAGATCACATACCCCAGTTCTTAATACCGTGTATTACCCCCTCTAACATCAATGACAGCTTGAAGTCTTTTGTGGTAGTTGTGGATGAGGCTCTTTATTTTCTCAGATGGTAAAACTGCCCATTCTTCTTGGCAAAAAGTCTCCAGTTCCTGTAAATTCCTGGGCTGTCTTGCATGTACTGTGCGCTTGAGATCTCCCCAGAGTGGTTCAATGATGTTGAGGTCAGGAGACTGAGATGGCCACTCCAGAACCTTCACTTTTTTCTGCTGTAGCCAATGACAGGTCGACTTGGCCTTGTGTTTTGGATCGTCGTTATGTTGGAAAGTCCAAGTACGTCCCATGCGCAGCTTCCTGGCTGATGAGTGCAAATTTGCCTGCAGTATTTGCTGATAACGTGCTGCATTCACCTTTCCTTCAACTTTGACCAAGTTTCCTGTGCCTTTGAAGCTCACACATCCTCGCATCATCAGTGATCCACCTCCGTGCTTTACAGTAGGAATGGTGTTCCTTTCATCATAGGACTTGTTGACACCTCTCCAAATGTAACGTTTATGGTTGTGGCCAAAAAGTTAAATTTTTGTCTCATCACTCCAAATTACCTTGTTCCAGAAGTTTTGAGGCTTGTCTCTGTGCTGTTTGGTGTATTGAAGGCAAGATTCTTTGTGAGATTTGCGCAGTAATGGCTTTCTTCTGGCAACTCGACCATGCAGCCCATTTTTCTTCAAGTGCCTCCTTACTGTGCATTTTCAAACAGCCACACCGATAGCTTTCAGAGAGTCCTGTATTTCAGCTGATGCTACGTTTGGGTTTTTCTTTGCATCCAGAACAATTTTCCGGGCAGTTGTGGCTGAAATTTTGATGTTTTTGGTTGTCATTATGATTTAAAAGAGAAAACTCAAAAGTTTGACAATAAATGGCTTCAACCAATCACTAACCATGAGTGGAGAAAAAGTTTTTGTGTTATCATTCATATTTTCTGAAAAAAGGCCAAAAAATCTGCCGGGGTATGTAAACTTTTTAGCACAACTGTACAGTATGTACCATCCAAATCCCATCTATTTCGACATGTCCTATGAATAAAAAAAATAATTTGATTCTGAGCAGGAGCCATCGTATACCCGCAGGTCCCATTAACTTATAATAAAAGAACCTTTGATGGGAAGAATAGTGCTATGTGCTTAACTATTCTTGCCCTAAAATCTGAATGAACTGATCATGGAGCCTCTGATGTCATTTTTAACTGATTGCTTTTTTAGGGGTGTTAGGTTATAACTTGTTATTGGGGGCACTTGACATGAAAAGTTTGAGAAACGTTGGTGTTAAAAACCTATAATAATTATTTTGAAATACAACAATAATTAATAATGATAATTAAAAGTAATGTGACGTGAAAAATGTGATGTTATAAGACCAAATTGTAGTGATCAAAGTAAACAATTCAGTAGAGCTGTACTGTTGTTTCGCCACAATGTTGCTAGTCTTCTTTAATATGTGATTTTGTTGCACATTCCAAATTGCATACTTAAAGAAGCACTCTGACTATTTTATCATTATTTACCTATAACCCAATATATGTAATTCATTGAGTGTTACTTTATTTAATTATTCCTTTCTATCTGAGTCTATATCTTCTGCTAGGTCATGTGATCTCATGCTCACCTGATAAAATGTACAGTATTTCAATCACAGTTTAAAAAGTTAGACCCTATCTTCCTGTATGATGGACTGAACCACACAGACTCTTTACAAGGAGAGACAGAAATGTCTGTCAGTAACTACTGATGTGTATACAGTTTTTGTCACACAGCTATAATGAAGGAGCTCACAGCTCTTAGATTATTTATGAGAATATAGAGAGAATAATTGCACTGTCCCCTAGTAGGTAGATGAAAATGCAGATCTTAGATTCCCATGTGATTCTGTGCTGATGCATCATGGGACTGATAGCAGAGGAAAGAGTATTGAGGTTGTTTTACTGGAGTGCTTCTTTAATCCACCACTGCACTTACAAAGCTTATTTAATGTCTTCAGCAAATCTTAAATGGCACTTTGAAGGAGAAATATACCAAAATCAAGACTGTTCTATGTTATATGTACATAGCACAAGATTTCCTAGAACACCTTTCCAGAAGGTCAGGTTCAGAGAAGATTGTTTTTGCACAATTTTTATGGATTTGTGATAATGATGATTTTCAGTGGGGAATAATAGTATTTAGTTAGCCACCAATTGTGCAAGTTCTCCCACTTAAAAAGATGAGAGAGGCCTATAATTGACATCATAGGTATACCTCAACTATGAGAGACAAAATAAGAAAACATATCTAGAAAATCACATTGTCTGATTTAAGAATTTATTTGCAAATTATGGTGGAAAATAAGTATTTGGTGACCAACAAACAAGCAAGATTTCTGGCTCTCACAGACCTGTAACTTCTTCTTTAAGAGGCTCCTCTGTCCTCCTCTCATTACCTGTAGTAATGGCACCTGTTTGACATTGTTATCAGTATAAAAGACACCTGTCCACAACCTCAAACAGTCACACTCCAAACTCCACTATGGTGAAGACCAAAGAGCTGTGGAAGGACACCAGAAACAAAATTGTAGACCTGCACCAGGCTGGGAAGACTGAATCTGCAATAGGCAAGCAGCTTGGTGTGAAGAAATCAACTGTGGGAGCAATAATTAGAAAATGGAAGACATACAAGACCACTGATAATCTCCCTCGATCAGGGGCTCCACGCAAGATCTCACCCACGTGGGGTCAAAATGATCACAAGAACGGTGAGCAAAAATCCCAGAACCACACGGGGGGACCTAGTGAATGACCTGCAGAAAGCTGGGACTAATGTAACAAAGGCTACTGTCAGTAACACACTACGCCACCAGGGACTCAGATCCTGCAGTGCCAGACATGTCCCCCTGCTTAAGCCAGTACATATCTGGGCCCATATGAAGTTTACTAGAGAGCATTTGGATGTTCCAGAAGAGTATTGGGAGAATGTCATATGGTCAGATGAAACCAAAGTAGAACTGTTTCGTAGAAACACAACTCGTCGTGTTTGGAGGAGAGTGAATGCTGAGTTGCCTCCAAAGAACACCATACCTACTGTGAAGCATGGGGGTGGCAACATCATGCTTTGGGGCTGTTTCTCTGCAAAGGGACCAGGACGACTGATCCGTGTACATGAAAGAATGAATGGGGCCATGTATCATGAGATTTTGAGTGCAAACCTCCTTACATCAGCAAGGGCATTGAAGATGAAACGTGGCTGGGTCTTTCAGCATGACAATGATCCCAAGCACACCGCCAGGGCAATGAAGGAGTGGCTTCGTAAGAAGCATTTCAAGGTCCTGGAGTGGCCTAGCCAATCTCCAGATCTCAACCCCATAGAAAACCTTTGGAGGGAATTGAAAGTCCGTGTTGCCCAGCGACAGCCCCAAAACATCACTGCTCTAGAGGAAATCTGCATGGAGAAATGGGCCAACATACCAGCAACAGTGAGTGCCAACCTTGTGAAGACTTACAGAAAACGTTTGACCTCTGTCATTGCCAACAAAGGATATATAACAAAGTATTGAGATGAACTTTTGTTATTGACCAAATACTTATTTTCCACCATAATTTGTAAATAAATTCTTAACAAATCAGACAATGTGATTTTCTGGATTTGTTTTCTCATTTTGTCTCTCATAGTTGAGGTCTACCTATGATGTCAATTATAGGCCGGCCTCATCTTTTTAAGTGGGAGAACTTGCACAATTGGTGGCTGACTAAATACTTTTTTTTCCCCACTGTATGTCCCGTGTAAGGTGTATGTAAAATCTCTTGTCTAACCTCAGGTTGCTATACATGAGCAACTTTGAGAAATAAAAGTATCTACATTCCAAGAAATAGTATGACACCGGTAAACTTGTTCTATGTTGAATAACTGGTGAATACTTGTAGTAACTGTTCATAAAACATTTGTATAAAGACACTGATAAGCAAACAAATAAAATGTCTGTGCCGCATATATACTGTTATTTTCTCTGCTTTGTTTCTGATTTATGGTGTATTAATAATACAGCATTGGTGTATGCCACATCTTCACATTTATTTCACAAGAAAATAAGTATACTTTTAGGAAACTACAGTTGTGCAACTAAACGTGTTTTCCTTGTTCCATGGTATATAGTATCTTGGCCTGAAAAACAGAAAAATCAATCGGTTATTTGCACATGCTAGGACTAAAATCCATAGGGGCTGCATGTGAGCCTCTTGCTCATGTGTTTAGGAATCAGTTCCTCAGGGGTGGTTGCAAAATTTTCCTTCTTGTATAAGTGGAATGGTGCAGTAGAACCCTGAAACCAACTACTAATCAAATTTATTTGACAACTACTAAAATTTAATGATTCTATACAAATGCAAAGTATTTTTGTAGCTGAATGTACACTATTACACACACGAGTCATTCCGTGTCAAGTGGACCAATTTTAAAGGTCGTCCCCACCTCACCATCACAGATTTTGATGAAGTTTGGTACATAGTTTCTCTATGATAAAAAACTAAGTTGTGCAAAATTTTAGTTCAAAAGATTAAAAATTGGAGGTTCTAGGGGACCTCAAGTAAAGGGTTGCAAAACGGGACCTGAGCAAAAATGAAATTTTGGGCCAACTTCCAGAAGCTGTAAACATGGAAGTTTTAGTAGTATAAGGGGGATATTTGGAGAACCTGCACAACTTTAGGGCTTAATGAACTGGCAAAACCCCATGTTCCTAGTCCTCTTACTTTTTGCGTGGTTTAGGCTAAAAAAAAACTGCAAAAATGAATTTACAGCGATGTTGAGGCTGCTGTAGTGTCAAAACTAGTTGGCCTTTCAGGTTGATTTTTGTGAGTGTACTAAATACACAGGTGTAATGAGGCCTTCCAATTTGCAACACTTTCCTTCAAGTAGTTAAAAAAATATAAACATTCAAAGTTGGTATAAAAAGCATTTTTGCCTAATTTTGGCTATCTTTGATGCCCTATATCTACAGTGGGACAGCTTCTTTCTTTTAGCACCATTAGAAAGAGCAGATTTCCTTCTATCAGAATATGTTGTTTTCATTTTGGAGTCTCTTCATATAAGGATTGAAAAAAATGCCCTCAAATGTTTGCGGGCAGTAGCCTGTGATTTTTTCACTACACCCTTGATACAAGTGTAGTAAAAGTGATTCTTCTTTCAATAAACACCAATTTTCTTCACTGCACCCTTGCTACAGTTTGACTTCTTAGTGAACTGTAGGCATCAAAGTAAGCCTAGCAACAGACACTCAGGAGCCAGGAGGTACCAGAAGCGTGCAATTGGACAATGAAACAAACAATTCCGCCTTGCAACAGGGTCCACCAATCATAATTGGCCAAGTCGGTCATCCTAACTGACTGCAGTTTTCTTTAAACCTGTTATGAAACCAGGCCTCATCCTTCCACATCCTAAAAAACATTCCTGTTTTTTCGTTTTCTTGAATACAGTTTTATAACATAATGTGTTCTTTATTTAAAAAATTGGTGTTTATTGAAAGAATCAATTTTACTACATTTGTATCAAGGGTGTAGTGAAGAAATCACAGGCTACTGCCCGCAAACATATGAGGGCATTTTTTCAATCCTTTTATGAAGAGACTCCAAAATGAAAACAACATATTCTGATAGAAGGAAATCTGCTCTTTCTAATGGTGCTAAAAGAAGTGTATTGTGCCTGTTACTGAACTGTCACAGGCATTCTATTAGGACCGGCCTCTGGCAATGAAAATTAAGAAAGACCAAATTCTTACCATAAAGAGTCTTACTATTTTTTTTCATCTTCTGTCATTAGGAGTTCAGTGGCCAGTTCTTCAATGTGCTTCCAGGCACATACAATGTGTTCGGATTCAACAGTTCGAGCACACACAGCAAACCGTAAAATAAACTTATCTTGTAAGCAACATGGTACTAAATGTATTTTCTTTAAGTTATTTATTTTTTGGAGAAGTGATTTGTTCAATTCGTTGGATCCCTAAAAAAATGCAAAAGATTATAGAAAAAATTATGTCTTATGTGATATTTTCCATGTATTCAATCAAGATAATATGATTAAAGGGCATCTACCACCTCCTCCAAGCATAAACAACTGTCACTACTGTGGTACAGAGCACATTACAGTGATAATCAACATAGATTAGGAGAAAATAAATGTTTATGTCTTTTGCAAATGAGGCATTGGGTGTACTGGGGGCAGGCCTTCAACTGCCTGGAGCACTAGTCTTGGCATTCAGAACCCTACCAATCTCTGGCTGTGTCCCAAACCATAAAATGATTCATCCTCCCACTACTATTACATCACTCATTCTACTTGAGCAGCAAGAGCAGTGCTCCCAGGGCTGAAGGCCCATACCCAATGCACCAACTACTTCATTCCAAAGTTGTTTTCCTTCAAATCAACAAGTGTGACATATATAACAAAAAAATTATGTTTATCACTGTAATGTGCTGTGGTAGCAGTTGCATATGCTTGACAGACATGGTAGACTCCCTTTAAATCGAATTATATCATACACAGTATACACTTCTGTATTAATGCAGTCTTATTTTATTATTATTGATTTATTATGCTTACTTGTATAGCACCATCATATTCCACAGCACTTTACAGACATTGACAGTCACTGTCCCATATAGGGCCCACAATCTACATTCCCTATCAGTATGTCTTTGGAGTGTGGGAGGAAACCCACACAAACACAGGGAGAACATACAAACTCCTTGCAGATGTTGTCCTTGGCAGCATTTGAACCCAGGACTCCAGCGCTGCAAGGCTGTAGTGCTAACCACTGAGCCACCATGCTGCCCAGTCTTAGAAATAGTTTATATTTTCATATGCCACTAGTTTCTTGCCTATTGGAAGATTCCATCTGGCAGGCGACAGTAAGGTTGTGTCTTGAAAGATGTATGGATCCCCACTCAGAGCCAATCACTATAGCCAATAATTTCATCTCATCCAGTTTTTTATTTTTTTGTTTACATATTATTTTTAGGATGGTTTCACGTTTAGCATGGTTATGAATAATGGTGCATATGAAAATCTTATTTTTTTTTACTAGCTAAAAGCCTCAAAAGGTTCAGGAGACTTAGGCAGTATTGCAGAGATCCAATCCCCTAAAGGCATTGGCATTATTTCTCTGGCGAATCTTTTCGCAATAGTTTCCATAGTTTAAAAGCCACTTGATGTGATTTTAAACAAGTTGCAATGCATTGTGATAGGCAACCTGTACAGTTTCCTTAGCATGCAACCATCTAGATTTTGTATGTTGCTATACTGAAGTGTTCTCCATATCATGGAGCATGCCATAGTATTCTTTTCTATTAGACTAATATGTTTAGAGGTACAGTAAAGGGCTCATGCTCCTCTATGGCAGCTTATCTGTACATAATGCAAGACATCTTTGTGTATGAGCCCTAAGGCTGTGTTTACTCAATGCAATTTGCATAACAAGCCAAAGTCAGGAATTTTAACCCCTTAAAGACTTGGCCATTTTTCGTTTTTGCATTTTTGTTTTCCCCTCCCCACATTTCAAGAGCCATAACTTTTTCATTTCTCAATTCACAGAGTCATATGATGGCTTATTGTTTGTGAAACAAATTGTACTTTGTAATGGCACCATTCCATATGCTGTGCAATCAGGGTCGGACTGGCCCACCGGGGAATCGGTGAATCCACCGGTGGGCCCCGAGCCCCGACTATTAGTCCTCATGTCATGAGGGCCCGATCGGGATCCTGACCATCCCGATCGGGCCCCTGACCAGTGGCGTAATGATCGCGGTCGCAGGGGGTGCAACCACGACCGGGCTCGGCGGGGTATGGGACCCTTGGCCAGCTGGAGATGACCGGGGCCCGGACCACTATGATAGCGGTCGGGGAAAGCCTGGTTCCCCGACCGCTATATATACTGTTATTGGAAAGGGACCCTGGCATATTGCAGGCCCCTTTCCAATAGATGGCAGCCCAGGGGAGGTAACTGAAAACAATAAATACATATTCTCACTTCTCCGGGGCACAGCGTTCTCGCCGGCGCTCTTCCGTCATGTGATTGAGGCCTGTGATTACATGGGGCGCGGCCGCGTAATGACGTCAGTGCGTCCCCATGTGACAGCTGAGGCCCAATCACAGGCCTCAGCAGCGAGGTCGGAAAAGGGCCTGAAGACGCTGAAGACGACAGGATGGAGCGAGGATGCCAAGGAAAGGTAAGGCAAGGTGAGTATGAGTGTTTGTTATTTTTAATCACTTCCCCTGGGCCTCCGATTAGTATACTCTGAGGTCTGAGGAGACCCCAGAGTATAGTAATAGCACTAAAGCGGAGGGGGGCTATTGGGCGCATATAATACTGTGTGGGGGCCACTGTGGAGCTTATAATACTGGGTGGGGGCCACTGTGGAGCTTATAATACTGGGTGGGGGCCACTGTGGAGCTTATAATACTGGGTGGGGGCCACTGTGGAGCTTATACTCCATACAGTGGCTCCTTCATATTTTTTTTTTTAATTACGCCGGGGCAGGTGAAAAAAACAAAATAAACCCCCCCCCCCCCAAACTTTCTTTCCTGTCCCCAGTGTCTCTCAGCGCAGTTCAGTCCTGCAGTTCTGTTGTTTTCTTCCAGCTGAAGTTCCCCCTGCACATGACTACCTGTGACATCACGTGACCCCTGAGGTCAATCGGCGGCCTAAGGGAAGGGACCTGGGATGTCACAGCCAGTGAGGAATTCCAGCAAAAAGAAGACAGCGGAGCTGCAGGACCGGACCGTGCTGGGAGGACACCGGAGCACCGGAGACAGGTGAGTATGTTTAGTATGTTGTTTTTTTTTTTTGGGGGGGGGGGGGTAAGGGGGGATTCACCTCCCCCGGACTAATTATAAAAAAGAAAAAAAATTATACTGGACAATCTCTTTAAAGTGTGGGGCATTAGGGGGGCCCTGGGCGGTATATTAAAGGGGTTGTCCAGGCATAATTTGTTATGGTTTATCCTCAGGATAGGCCATAGATACCTGATCTGTAGGCGGCTGACCCCGGACCGATCAGCTGTACGGAGCCACTTCTGATGCCCGTCCTCTACACAATACGGGGCCAGAAGCAGAAAGCTCTGTCCAATGTGTATTAGCCGGGCACCTTCACTGTATCTCAGCACTTATTGAAGTCAGTAGGAGCTGAGCTCCAGTGAAGGCGCCGGGCTGCTATACAGCAGATGGAGCTGTCTGCTTCCGGTCCTGTGTTGTGTACAGAACAGGCGCCGAGAGTGGCTCCATACAGCTTATGGGGCCATGTGTCAGCCCCCTACCAATCAGGTATTTATGGCCTATCCTAAGCTTAGGCCACAAAACAGATTAACCCTGGAAAACCCCTTTAATATGCCCCACACAGTTTAATGTCCCCCCCACAGGGTGTGAGCCCCCATCACTGCTCCCACACAATATAATGACCCCATCACTGTTTCCCATACAGTATGGGGGACCAGTGAAGAGGCCACTATGTGGGGGGACCAGTGAAGCGGCCATAGAAAAATTTGGTCCAGACAACCCCTTAAAAGAGGTCCATAAACTGGAACGACCACTGTGTTGGCAGCCAGGGAGGTGTAAAAATAAGAAAATTAAAAAAAAAAAGCATACTCACCTGTCCCCAGCACCCCGTTGTCCCCTGTCTGTGTCTGTTCGGTCTCATGGCAGCGCCTCATTTCTGGAAATCCTGTACCTAATTGGTCTTAGTGATCACATGAGGTGCAGGACTCCCAGCAAGGAGTCGCCGGCATGAGACTGAATGGACACTGGCAACGGACAACGGAGTGCCGGGGACAGGTGAGTATGCTTTTTAATTTACTTATTTTTTACTTTACACCTCCCGCCAGCTACATGGGTTGCTCCAATTCCTGGACAACCTCTTTAAAGGATTTATCCATCTTTATAATATTGATGGCCTGTCCTTAGTATAGGCCATCAATATTACATCTGCGATGATACAACAGCCAGGACCTCTGCAGATCAGCTTTTCCAGGACAGTGCGGCTACAGGTAAAGGTAACAATCCTTGGAGCCACGATGTTCACTTGCCATACAAGGTGTAGCAGTAGGTTTAGGTAGTGCAGTGGTGCACATGGTATAGTGGGTGAACAGCATGGCTACTGGCATGTCATTACCTTTAGCTGCCCTGTCTCGGTACCGCTGATCTGCAGGGGTCCTGATGGTGGGCCCCTAGAAACAATTCCACTGGTGAGCCCTAGACATCCCAGTCCGACACTATGTGCAATCTACTGGGAAGCTGGAAAAAAAATTCATAATGAGGTGCAATTGGAGAAAAAACTGCATTTGCGCCAATTTCATATGGGTTTAATTTTTATAGCGTTCACTGTGTGGTAAAAATGACATGTTACCTGTATTCTGCAAGTATTTGTAATGTTTTGATACGTTTTAAAAAATTAAAAACTTTGCAAAATCGAAAAAAAAAATTTGTGTCACCATATTGTGACACCTGTATCTTTTTCACATTTACATGTATGGAGCTGGTTATGGTGTCTTTTTATGCGGACAACATAACGTTTTTATTGATACCATTTGGGGAAAAATCTGATGGTTTGATCACTTTTTATTCAATTTTTTATAGGAGGCAAAGTGTTGAAAAAAACGCTATTTGGCCATTTTGATTTTTTTTCGCCACTACGCCGTTCGCCGTATGGGATAAATATTTT
Source organism: Leptodactylus fallax (assembly GCA_947044405.1). Classification (NCBI taxonomy): domain Eukaryota; kingdom Metazoa; phylum Chordata; class Amphibia; order Anura; family Leptodactylidae; genus Leptodactylus; species Leptodactylus fallax. The sequence continues at coordinate 650,842 of CAMRHE010000125.1, read as the reverse complement.
AATAGTTTGGGCATTTTGGAGCGCAGGGATACCTAATGTGTTTATGTTTACTTTTGTTTATTTACTTTTATATCTGATCTAGGGAAAGAGGGCGTGATTTGAACTTTTGTGTTTTTTTTATTTTTTTTTTTTATACTTTTAAAAACTTTTTTTTTTGTCTACTTTTACTTGTATGTTCAGACCCCTAGGGACCTTGAAACCTAGGGGGTCTGATCGCTCATACTATCCACTGCAATACTACTGTATTGCAGTGAATAGCAAAATGCCTTTACTTCTGTTAGACGAAGCCTCTGGCATCGCGTAATAGATCTAATATAATGACAAGCCTGGGAGCCTTCAATAGGCTCCCGGCTGTCATGGCAACTGATCGCCGCCCTACAATGACGTTCTGGAGGGTGGCAATCGGGGAAAAATGGCGGCGCCCATGGCGCCTGCACAATTTAGACGCCGTGGTCCTGTTTGACAGCGACATCTAAAGGGTTAACAGCCGCGATCGGTGTTAGGTATAGGTAGGTATGTACATTGCTTATAATAAATTAAGATCCTAATTGCAGCTCAGAATCATATAAGAAGCGGTTTACACAGTCAGCTGCATAAATAGTAGCTAAAGGTAAGTGCTCATCCTGGATCCAAAATCCTAATAAAAGTATAAATTCACATGAGAAGCAATTTAGATATTAGAAATTCAGATGAGAGAACCTCTAAAGATTTGTTTCGTTTAAGGTTCAGGTGGCTCAGTCCAAAGATTTATTTGGGTTAAATAATTTCAGCATGAACCAGAGCTTAATTTGGCTAAAAATATAGTGCATGACATTGTCAGGGCTCCTAGAACTCAATCCAGTCCATTTCTAGCTCTCTAAAGCAAACACAGCCAAAGTTACAGTACCTTGCAAAAGTATTCATACCCCTTGAACTTTTTCACATTTTGTCACCTTACAACCACAAACTTAAAAGATTTATCAGATCACATTCTAATAGTGCTTGCAAATCTGACACTGTATTACAAAAGAATTGCTCTATTTCAAAAAAAGACTTAACAAAATTAGATTATTGGCAATGGAAAGGTGACCTGGCCAGTGTACAGGTGCATCTAAATAAATTAGAATATCTTTGAAACGTTTATTTATTTCAGTAATTATATTAAAAAAGTGACCTTCTATATTTTCTAGATTCTTTACACACAGAGTGTTCTATTTCAAGTGTTTTATTTCTGTAAATGTTGATTATGGATTACAGCTAATGAAAACCAAAATCTAAGAAAATTAGAATACTGTAAAAAGTTCAGTATTGTAAATTCAGCGTGTCACCTGCCAAGGTTTCCTAAGCCTTTAAATGGTTCCTCAGTCTGGTTCAGTAGGACACACAATCATGGAAGACGCTGATTATGAATTGTATTACTGAAATGAATGAACGTTTCAAAGATATTCTAATTTATTGAGATGCACCTGTAAGTGTTAAACAGTGAACACAGTACAGTATGGGGAGCTCCCATCCCCCCATAACACACACTCCTATGATATTTCTGCCTATCTGCGTAAAATTGATTTAATTTGACTAAACTGTGCTCCACTATTCCTCATTGTATAATTCTGTAGGACTGATGTTGTTCTCCCCTAGGAATGTATGAACAACAATTGCTTTGGATCATGCAATGATAACATATCTTTTCCCTTGCTTGAGTAGCTTCCTGCCAACAATATTTTATATTCTGTATCTGTCATCAGCACTGTAACCTCTCCATGTACAATCATGATTGGCTGAGAGGCTGTCAGGTGATGCTAGAGGCCTGCCTAGGTCATAGAGATCATGTGATCCTCATCCTCTGCTTTTTACCTCATATTACATATATGTATTAATAATGAAAAAGAAAAATGACAAAGAAAAAGAGTTGAAACCGGATCAAATCAAATTACTTTTTTCATCAGCAGATTTATTAATATTTTCCATTCAGATGCACTATGGAGTGTATATCATTACATGCATATATGTATTTCTGTATATTAGACTGCGGTATCATATTTGCTACTGCTACAGATTTGCATATATGTGCTGTAATTGTGCTGTAATTCTAATTGTTTTTATATATGTTTATACAAGTGATCTTTATATATATTTGCTTTTTGTATGTCTAACAGGCCATGAAGGTAATCCAGGTTGGGCCAAAACGTTTCCCACTTTTTTGGATTTGCTGGATTAATATATACTTTATCATTGTATCATATTTGAAATGCCATGGTTGTTTATATTGAGTGTTTATTGCAGTTGTCTCCCACCACTAATGCACCAATGTCACTTGAATGTTGGCTGTATTTATTTATATTATGCATATGACATCATCTCTGTGACCTTTTCCCCCATCCCTCATGATTGACTGGGATGCAGACAGCTGATGATTGCAAAAGCCCGCCTAGGTCACAGATCATGTAAACCTCCTCCACTCTGACGTTTTTGCCAGATCGCCCAAATCGAATTGCAAGAGTTTCAGTTTCGTTAGAAACAAACCGGTTTGCCCATCTCTAACCCTAGCCCTCTGACTATTGTAGAGATGAAATCTAAAATAAATATTATCTGTTATTTATTTAAAGACCAAGGCTCCACATAAATATAAAAGGCTATGGAAATCATGGCTGGAATACTTCTACTGGACAGGATACTGCCCCTAAGAATTATTTGGGCTCCTCTTTGGGACACCAAAGTTGTATTTTATGGTTCCCACTATTTGAAAATGAGCCTGTGTATAGTGTAATGTCACTGCATAACTTACTAACAACTTTACTGTGAAGTTATTTGCTAACCTTCAGAGCACTGATGTCCTCTTTGTTCATTAAACGCACACAGTGTTTCCTCTTTGAACAGGAGGTCAAACTCTCAATACACATCTAGGCTGCAATAGACTTCAATTGTGAGTTTGACCTGTTGTTCATACAGGATATACTATGTACATAGGATTATAGAGGAGGTCATTGCTTCAGATGTGAGCACATAACTTAACAATAGAGCTGACACAGTCAGTAACATTATACTACACATAGGCTAATCTGACAAAAAGATTTTTTTTTTCTAATGTGCTTCTTCAAACATACTGTGGAGAGAGTTTAACTCATTAGGGGCATCACTTAGATGTCCCTTAACCCCTTCAGGTCTGAGCCCAAAAGTGAGTTAAAGACCAGGCCTCATTTTTCAAAACTGACATGTGTCACTTTACTGTATATGGCAATAACTTTAAGACGCTTTAACTTGCACAAGTGATTTTGAGACTGTTTTTTCGTGAGACATTGTACTTCATGTTAGTGGTAAACATTTATCAATATTTTTGTATTTACTGTATTTATAAAAAAAAATAGGAAATTTGATGGAAATTTGGAAAAAAAAAAAATCGCAGTTTTCAAAATGTGAAATGCTCTGCTTTTCAAACAGATAGTCATACCACCCAAATAAGTTAATAAATATTATCTTTTTTTATATGTCCCACTAGGACACCTGAACCAACGATAGTCTAATCGCTGATTCAGCACTATAGACTGCAATACACGTGTATTGCAGTATATACAGGAATTCAGCCTATGTAGACATAGGCTGATTTCCAGAGGTCCCGGCAGGATCAACCAGGTAGTGGGGGCTTCAGGCAGCCTGGGGTCACTGGCCAGACCCCGGGCTGCATATTATAGATATCGGCACCCCCCAATCTCGCCGCGGGGGGTGCCGGGGGCGGTAACATGGCGGAACCCCTTGGATGCCGCGGTTATGTTTGACCGCGGCATCCAAGGGGTTAAAATCCCCAATCGGCACTCAGCACTGATCGGAGGTTAAGGAGCAGGGTGTTAGCTGTCAGTTACAGCTAACAGCCTCTCCCGATGCCGCCCGCGGCACTCCGTGCCGCTAGCAAACACTTAAAATGCCGCGGTAGCTATTGAGGGCATCTTAAGGGTTAAACAGCGGGGATCGGTGTTATCACTGGTCCCCGCTGTTGCAGCGGGAGCCTGGCTGTCAAATACAGCCGGGCTCCCGCCTGATCGCACGGGCTCTGCTTCTGAGCCCGCTCGATCACCGTCACGTACCTGTACGTGGGGATGCGGTAACTAACCACATTCTCCCACGTACATGTACGTGAGAATGCGTGAAGGGGTTAATAATGAAAAACTACTATACAGTCCTTTGGTTAGGCCATCAATATTAGATTGATGGGGTCTGACTACTGCCACCTCTATGATCAGCTTTTTTAAGCAGGTGTTGCCCTATGTGAGTGTTGCACCCTCTTCATTGTTTACCTTGTTCTACTGCCACAACCCAATGGAGGGAACTGGAGGATAGGAGTAGTAGTGACAGTGGTGATATCACAGGAAAGGCTGAGTGCACTCAACCGAACTCCTCCAGCCCAGCTCCCAGGCCAGACACTGACGAGGGGGGCATGCGTGGTACCTGATGGTGGTGGTAGTTGTTCTCCAGGGCTCTTCCAGTTGAAGAGGGGTCCCCCTCTGCTTCACCTTCAACCCTCCAGGGGGCCCCATGCGTCCCATATCAAGTTGCTATATCATGTGATATGGAATGCACAGGGTCCCCTGGAGGGCTAAAAGTAAAGTGGAGGCGGCTGTGGGCAGCAGCGGGGAACGGTAAGTAAAAAGGGGCAAGGCAAGAGGATTTGTTGGGCGAACCTCACGAGATTATTCCTCCGAGGTTCACCTGGCAGTTTCATTGCAACTGCTGTTATTATACTCTCTCTCTTCAGACCCCCGAGTATAACGATTGGAGACCCAGGGGAAGTGATCGAACATAAAAACCAGTGTTACTCACCTTCCTGAGCTCTGGTGCGACCTCTGTGATGTCATTGTAGAGACATCAGGGAGTCACGCCAAAGCCCAGGAAAGGTAAGTAACACTGTTTTTTTATGTTTGCTCACCTCCCTGGGATCTCTGATCATTATACTCTGGGGTCTGAAGAGACCCCAGTGAATAATAATAGTTCATTGGTGGCGAACCCCCAACTTTTTTGAAGTTTGCCTTTGTGGAAGTCACTATGGGACATTATACTGTGAGAAGCGGCCACTATGGGACATTATACAGGGCAGAGGAGCCACTAAGGGACACTATGGGACATTATAATGTGTGGAGGGGCCGCTACAGGACATTATACTAGGTAGAGGGGCCACTATGGGGCATTATACTGTATGGAAGGACCACTATGGGATATTACACGTGGACAAAATTGTTGGTACCCCTCGTTTAATGAAAGAAAAACCCACAATGATCACAGAAATAACTTGAATCTGACAAAAGTAATAATATATAAAAATTCTATGAAAATGAACAAATGAAAGTCAGACATTGCTTTTCAACCATGCTTCAACAGAATTTTTAAAAAAAGAAAACTCATGAAATAGGCCTGGACAAAAATGATGGTACCCTTAACTTAATATTTTGCTGCACAACCTTTTGAGGCAATCACTGAAATCAAACAATTCCTGTAACTGTCAATGAGACTTCTGCACCTCTCAACAGGTATTTTGGCCCACTCCTCATGAGCAAACTGCTCCAGTTGTCTCGGGTTTGAAGGGTGCCTTTTCCAGACGGCATGTTTCAGCTCCTTCCAAAGATGCTCAATAGGATTTAGGTCAGGGCTCATAGAAGGCCACTTCAGAATATTCCAATGTTTTCCTCTTAGCCATTCTTGCGTGTTTTTAGCTGTGTGTTTTGGGTCATTATCCTGTTGCAAGACCCATGACCTGCAACTGAGACCAAGCTTTCTGACAATGTGCAGCACATATCTCTCTAGAATCCCTTGATAGTCTTGAGATTTCATTGTACCCTGCAAAGATTCAAGACACCCTGTGCCAGATGCAGCAAAGCAGTCCCAGAACATAACAGAGCCTGCTCCATGTTTCACAGTAGGGACAGTGTTCTTTTCAAGATATGCTTCATTTTTCCATCTGTGATTATAGAGCTGATGTGCCTTGCCAAAAATTTCGATTTTTGTCTCGTCTGTCCATAGGACATTATCCCAGAAGCTTTGTGGCTTGTCAACATGTAGTTTGGCAAATTCCAGTCTGGCTTTTTTATGATTTGTTTTCAACAATGGTGTCCTCCTTGGTCGTCTCCCATGAAGTTCACTTTGGCTCAAACGACGGATGGTGCGATCTGACACTGATGTTCCTTGAGCTTGACGTTCACCTTTAATCTCTTTAGAAGGTTTTCTGGGCTCTTTTGTTACCATTCATATTATCCTTCTCTTTGATTTGTCATCAATTTTCCTCCTGCGGCCATGTTCAGGGAGGTTGGCTACAGTCCCATGGATCTTAAATTTCTGAATAATATGTGCAACTATAGTCACAGGAACATCAAGCTGCTTGGAGATGGTCTTATAACCTTTACCTTTAACATGCTTGTCTATCATTTTTTTTCTAAGCTCCTGAGACAACTGTTACGATCAGGGGACCTAAGCAGTAACGGTTAACACAAGAACAAACAGCATTAAACTATATAGGAAATATCCTGCAATAGAAAGCAAGCAGCGAAATGGGAAGTTTAAATAAAAAACAAACATATAATAGACCGTACTCACAACCTGCAGCAGGGAATTCAAACCAGCAAAGACTGTGATTCAATCACAGACAACCTCTCTGAGAGATTTGCAGAGAACCACACCCAAAAACAGGTAGCAGACCAAAATCATGTGTGAACAGACTCCTATCTACAGAAAATACTAAAGAACACTTATAATAATAATAATAATAATAATAATAAGTCCTTTAATAGTCCCACAGTGGGGAAATTCAGTGTGTTACAGCAGCAAAGATAAGATAAGCAGATACAAATACAAATACAACATGTACAGGAATGTTCCAAGGTGAGAGGCATTACATTAATAGCAGACAGACAGATAGGACGTAGCAGAGGAGGGGGGGGGATATAACAGGCAGAGAGATATTTCAGTTCTCTGTATGTAATGATCTCCACTTAGGTCGGTGTTGGTTGCACAGCCTAACCGCGGTGGGGAGGAAAGACTTCCGATAGCGCTCCTTCTCACACCTAGGGTGGAGCAGTCGGTCACTGACAGTACTACCCAGCGCTATCACAGTCTCATGCATGGGATGGGACTTCTTCTTCTGCATGGAGCTCACCACGGACAGTATCCTTCTGTCACCCACCACCTGCACTGGGTCCAGTGGGCTCCCCAGGACAGAGCTGGCCCTTCTAATCAGCTTGTCAAGTTTATTTCTGTCCCTGGTTGATATACTGCTCCCCCAGCAGGCCACTCCAAAGAAGATGGCTGATGCCACTACTGAGTTGAAGAAAGTCCTAAGAAGTGCCCCCCGGATTCCAAAGGCTCTCAGCTTCCTAAGCAGGTAGAGCCTGCTGTGGCCCTTCCTGTACAGGGCCTCCATATGATCTGCCCAGTCCAGCTTATTATTAAGGAGCAAACCCAGGTACTTATAGGTGTTCACAATCTCGATGCCCGTCCCCAGGATGTCCACTGGTTTTGGAGGGCATCTGCCTTTACGGAAGTCCACCACCATCTCCTTGGTCTTCCCCGCGTTAATCTTCAGGTGGTTCTGGTGGCACCAGTCCACAAAAAACCGGTTCAGTTCTCTGTACTCCTTGTCATCATCGTCTGTGATGAGGCCTACTATTGCAGAGTCGTCAGAATACTTCTGTAGGTAGCAGCTGGATGAGTTGCACCTAAAATCAGCAGTGTACAGTGTGAAGAGGAAAGGGGCGAGAACCGTACCCTGAGGTGCCCCCGTATTACAGATCACGGTACCTGACACACAGTCTTGGGCTCTCACGTATTGAGGTCGATTTGTGAGGTAGTCTAGGATCCAGTTGGAGAGGTGGTGGTCCACTCCAGCAAGGCCCAGCTTGTCTCTCAGTAACCTGGGCTGTATGGTGTTAAAAGCACTGGAGAAATCAAAGAACATTATTCTCACCGTGTTCCCTGGTTTTTCCAGGTGAGACAGAGCCCTGTGCAGAAGGTGGATGATGGCATCATCTACCCCAATGCCCGGTCGATAAGCAAACTGGAGAGGGTCCATAGTGGGGCTCACTAGAGGGCGAAGATGTGTGAGAACCAATCTCTCTAAGATCTTCATCAAGTGGGATGTCAGTGCTACAGGTCTGTAGTCGTTGAGGTCCATAGGGTGAGGTTTCTTTGGAACTGGTACCACACAAGAAGATTTCCATAATTCAGGGACTATTTCCTGCCTCAGGCTCATATTATACATATATGTAATTATACCACACAGCTGGTCCCCACAAGTCTTAATTAGCCTTGCACTGATGTCATCTGGCCCTGCGGCTTTCCTCGCCTTGATCTTTTTCATCTCCTTCCTCACCTGGGCCCGTGTGAAGGTCAGACTGTGGTCAGATAAAGACAGATTTCTGGATTTACTGGTCTGTTGGGAAGTAGCCACATGGGGTGAATGGGGTGAAGTCATTGTGGTGAGGGGAGCTGAAGGACATTCTGGGGTGGGAGGAGCTGGTGTGTGATCAAATCTGTTGAAGAATAGGTTTAGTTCATTAAGCCAGTTAACATCTGCCTCAATCTGGCAGACCGACTGTTTATGACCCGAAATTGACTTAAGCCCCTCCCAGACCCCCCTTATGTCTTTTCTTTCCATTTGCTTTTCCATTTTTTCCTTATAACTGGATTTTCCTTGTGGCCATGTTTTCTCCCTAAAATGGCATCAGAAGGAACGTATGCTAACTGAGGCTAGATAGGAAAGTCTAGTAGAGAGAAATACTAACATTTAAAGAGGACCTTTCGCTGGGCTGTGAGGAACGCCCCCTCTGACAGTACAGCGCTATGGACGAGTACAGAGAGAGGGGGCAATCCTTATAACCCAGTGATGACGCTGAGCTGTGAGGAACACCCCCCCCAGTACAGAGCTATGGACTACTACTGTCAGGGAGGGCATTCCTCACAGCGCAACTAGACTGTCAGGAACACCCTTCTGATAGTGAACGGTGAATCTAAGACCGACGATATCTCCAGCCCCGGGGCACATATCGGGAAAGCCGGCAGTGCGCTGAATTCAGCGCGCTGTCAGCTTCCTAGTGGTATATAAATCAGCATATATATGAGGACATGAAAGGTCCTCTTTAAATGTTAGTATTTCTCTCTACTAGACTTTCCTAACATTTAAAGAGTACCTTTCACGTCCTCATGTATATGCTGTTTTACATACCGCTAGAAAGCCGACAGCGTGCTGAATTCAGCGCACTGCCGGCTTTCCTGGTATGTGCCTCGGGGGCTGGAGATATCGGGGGGTTGTAGTTTCACGGTTCACCGTCAGAAGGGCGTTCCTGACAGTCTAGCTTAGCTGTGAAGAACGCCCTCCCTGACAGTACTCGTTCATAGACTTGTACTGGGGGAGGGAGCATTCCTTACAGCTCAGCGTCATCGCTGGGCTGTAAGGAATGCCCCCTCTGACTCTGACAGTACAGCGCTAATGACGAGTACAGAGAGTGGGGGCTGAGCTGTGAGGAACGCCCTCCTTGACAGTACTAGTCCATAGCTCTGTAGACTAGACTGTCAGGAACGCCCTTCTGATGGTGAACAGTGAATCTAAGACCGCCGATATCTCCAGCCCCGGGGCACATACCGGGAAAGCCGGCAGTGCGCTGAATTCAGCGCGCTGTTGGCTTTCTAGCGGTATATAAAACAGCATATATATGAGGACGTGAAAGGTCCTCTTTAAGAGAAGCCCTGTCTGTTCACACTTCAAAAACACTTGCCCACAGTGAGAAGCCTAGAATCTAATATTCTTGCTACTCACGGTTCACATGCAACAAATAACTACTGGAACTGGTTCCTAGATCCAAGGTTTCAGGAAAGCAGTGAGACAAAATCAGGCTGATTCCTGAATAGATGATGACCCGCTCAGAGTGCAGACGCGACTGAGCTAAAAAGTCAACCAAACCAAACCCATCCCCCACAAACTGACATGACACCAAGAAACCAAGAAAAGGGACAAACCCGGAAAACAAAAACAACAGAAACAAAGCACAGAACCATAACAGTACCCCCCCCCCCCCCCGCCCTGAAAAAAGGGGTCACCGAACCCTTCCTTGTGCACCGGGCTTGGAAGGATATCTGTGGAAAAACTCTGCAACAAGTCTATCTGCATAGATATCAGAAGCAGAAACCCAAGAATTATCTTCAGAGCCATAACCCTTCCATTTAACAAGAAACTGTTACCTCCGTCTAGAGAACCTAGAATCAATAATCCTTTCAATTTCATACTCTAAATCACCATCCACTAAAACAGGCTCAGGAGGCACAGGCGAAGGAACTACTGGTGGAACAAACTTCTTCAACAAGGATTTATGAAAAACATCATGGATCTTAAAACTACTAGGTAATTTCAGATGGAAGGAAACAGGATTAATAACTTGGATAATCTCATATGGACCAATAAACCTGGATTTAATCTTGGAAGAAGGAACTCTCATCTGGATGTTCTTAGATGAGAGCCACACCTTGTCACCAAGCCTAAAAATCTTGCCAATTGAACGTTTGCGGTTGGCAGAGACCTGAGCAAAATTTTGAGCCTTTTCCAGTAAAGGTGTTAGCAACCCCGCTGACCGCATACGCGAAAACTTAGACTTTGCACACACATCACACAACTGAACAAAATGCCGTACATCAAAAGACAAAGAAGGCCAACAAAAAAAAACAATCAAATTCCTAGTACCAAAAATACCAGGATGGCCAGACAAGGAAGAACCATGAACTTCTGTTAAAACTTGAACTCGTAATTCCAATGGAACAAACAACTTGTCATCAGGAAAAGCATTAGGTCGCAATTCTTGCCCCCTCTGAACTAAGGCTCTCAAATCTGGGGAAATAGCAGAAATTATTAACCTCTTAGCCAAAATATTCTCAAACTCATTTATATCCTGTTGGTGAGCAGAGAAACTTGGAGACAAGGCGTCCGCCTTAACATAAGTTTTTCGTAGCCTCATGCTCAGGAACAGATAAATTAAACATCCTTCCTTTAGGGACTTTAGCTCCCGAAATCAAGTTCACAGCACAATCACAGTCTCTGTGTGGGGGCAAAACTTCAGACTTAGTCCTAGAAAAAACATCAGAATAATAATCACTCAAAAATTCTGGAACATCTACTCCATCAACAGAAACAACACAAACAGGAGTGGACACAGGACTACATTCACAACCCCAACTAAGCACCCTTCCTGAGCACCAATCTAAAACAGGATTATGCTTCATCAGCCAGGGGTAACCCAACACCAGGTCAGAATGAAGGTTTTCAAGCACCAAGAATTTAGCTATTTCCTCATGACTGTCACCCACCTTTAAACATAATTCAGTAACAAACTGAGGAGAGGAACAAGCAATAGGAGTAGCATCGATAGCATAAATATGAAACCTATCTTTCAGGGGAAAAAGATGAAGGGCTAAACGCTTTGCAAGAGCTAAATCCACTAAATTTAGGGCAGCTCCAGAATCCACAAAGGCAGCTGCAGCATGAGCAGCTAATGAGCAAATAATGGTGACAGACAAAATAAGTTTACTACGAGTGTCAAAACCCACCTGTTTCTTTGGGGTAGCAGAAAAACGTACTGAACAATTATCAATAAAATGCCGAGGGCTTCCACAATAATAACAAAGTTTATGTTGTCTCCAAAAAAATTCTTTGCTCCGCAGGAGTCTTAAACATATCCACCTGCATAGGTTCATTCACAAACAGCTCACCATTATGTCTGGACTTAGCCTCCAAACTTTCCCTTAATCGACAGCCCACCTGAATGGCTAAAGACATAGATGAATCTAAAGAGTTAGGTACAGGGAACCATAAGGTCCTTGACACAATCAGACAGACCTTTACGGAAAGTGGCCGCCAAAGCCGCATCATTCCAAGCAGTTAGTACAGACCACTTCCGAAACTTTTGATAGTAAATTTCAACAGCTCCAGACATCAAGGTCCCCTGATGCGCTACTGGGAGCCCATGTTCCTGATTGCAACCTTCAGCTATCCGTCAGGGGGTAATCATGACTAATACCAAAGACCTTAATCAACCCCAAGTGATATTGGGTATGAACATCATGAGGAATTGTTTTGGTGAAATCCTCCAGTTGTTGCATGAGTTCCTTGCCACCGCTCCACCACCCACTCAGAAGGTGATCCAGTGTGCCATGAAGGCCCTTAGCGCCCAACAGAAGTTTGCCAACTCCTCTGGGAAGATCTGCGAGGTCCGTATTCTGGATAATCAGCCCATAATCCTGCAACCTGGGATGGAGATGATCTTGTGGTGTCGCACCCAGCCTGTCATTAAAGGAGAAGACTACCAGGCCCTCCTGGAGACCAATTGAGATGGAAGGGCATCTGTTGGTGAAGGCCACACAAAGTCTAGTGACTGTCTCCTCTGGGCGTGTGCCAGTGTGCTTGGTCAACATCGGTGACCATCCAGTTACACTTCCTAAATTCTTTGCCGTGGCCAAGCTGTTGCAGGTGACCTTTGTAGACATCATTAAGAATGAAGCCTCTACTTGTCAGCAGGCCAGTCAAATCTCCAAGAAGGCCAACACAGAAGTACTTGAACCCTGGTGGGCCCAACTTGACATTGGAGAGCCCAATATGTCAGAGCTTATTCGGTCCAAATGAAACCGCTAGGCAACCTCGCAAGATGAACACTTTTGTCGCGCAACCTTACTTACCGATCCATGCTCCTGTCCACGGCCTCCTCCCACTTCCCCTTCAGGCCTCCAGGGGGACTTGTGCTTTCCATACCACATGGTTGTCAATGATGTCCTGCTGTTCAGCATCAGCAACATGATATTGGATGGAGGGATGAAGGGGAAGTGAAGGCAGCCATGGGCAGGATAAGGAATCAGTAAGTAAATAGGGTCCATTACCTGTTAGCAGGTAACGGTCTATTTAAAAAAAAAAAAAAAGCAGGGTCCCACCAGGCCCCCTAAGGTTGCGGGCCCATTGCATCCGCTATGGCTGCTACAGCGGTAGTTGCTCCACTAGGTACAAGCTATAAGTGGGGGGGTGGAGTATTTAAACTAGGAACAAGGGGGGAGGACCAGGCAGACATTACAACATTACAGTGGTAGATAGGTCAGAGATTGGACAGGCTGTAAGTGGTGGGTGGTGAAGTGGATTGTTGTGGGGGAATTAGAACAGCTGCTAGGGAGATCCATTTGTTTCAACCAAACAATACAAATGAATCTGGCCGTAAAACATCAAGCATACACAATTCTGGTATTGAATGAGTGAATTTGGATGACAATTTAAAGTTCACAAATGCTAGAAACCTAGCCAGCAAATTTGGGGAGCTTGAGGCCCTGATCCAGCAGAAACACATTGAGGCAGTTGGTGTGGCTGAGACATGGAAAGATTCCACACATGATTAGGCTGTAATATTCAGGGTTTTACACTCTTTCGCAAAGATAGGGCTAAAAGGTAGTGAGGTGGAGTGTGTATGTATGTCAGAAGAGGCAAATGTGGGTGAAGATTGTGAGGATATGGAATCCTTGTGAGTGGAATTGCATAAGTATGTGACCACTGATAAAATACTTTTTGGCATAATCTACAGATTCCCCAAAATAACTCAGGCATTAGAGGATCAGTCGTGTAAGCAAATTGAGTGAACGGCAAAGGTGTTCACAGTGGGCTTGATGGTAAATTACAACTATCCAGATATTGACTGGAGTCATGGTTCTGCATTCATTTTCAAAGGGGAGGAAATACATCAACTTGTTGCAGGACACTTTTATGGTCTTGCTTGTAGAAGATCCAACTAGAGGGGATGTTATGCTGGATCTGATCATTTCTAATAATGTGGGACTTGTTGGAAATATCACTGTTGGTGTAAACCTTGCTAATAGTCACCATAATCTAATCAGATTCCACTTACAGCAGGTACGGAAAGTATTCAGACCCCTTTAAATTTTTCACTCTTTGTTTCATTGCAGCCATTTGCTAAAAGCAAAAAAGTTCATTTTATTTCTCATTAATGTACACTCAGCACCCCATCTTGACAGAAAAAAAAACAGAAATGTAGATATTTTTGCAAATTTATAAAAAAAGAAAAACTGAAATATCACATGGTCATAAGTATTCAGATCCTTTGCTCAGTATTGAGTAGAAGCACCCTTTTGAGCTAGTACAGCCATGAGTCGTCTTGGGAATGATGCAACAAGTTTTTCACATCTGGATTTGGGGATCCTCTGCCATTCTTCCTTGAAGATCCTTTCCGTCAGGTTGGATGGTGAACGTTGGTGGACAGCCATTTTCAGGTCTTTCCAGAGATGCTCAATTGGGTTGAGGTCAGGGCTCTGGCTGGGCCAGTCAAGAATGGTCACAGTTGTTCCTAAGCCACTCCTTTGTTATTTTAGCTGTGTGCTTAGGGTCATTGTCTTGTTGGAAGGTGAACCTTCAGCCTAGTCTGAGGTCCAGAGCACTCTGGAAGAGGTTTTCTTCCAGGTTTACCACATAAACCTGTTCAAGCCGTGGAAAGATCGGGAGTCTTTGGTAGCCAGTCAGACTGTGGTTAAGGAGGAGATACAGCCAATTCCCCCAGTAGGGATAGGTGAGGCACTGTCTGTGCACCAGAAGCAGGAGGTAAGGGAGTTCCTGCAGGAAAACAGGCGCAAGTTTTCTGACTTATCAGGCCATAGTCATCTGATAAAACACCATATTAAAACTGAGCCTAATATTAAAGTGAACCTGAAGCCGTACCGGATACCAGAAGCTGCAGAGAGGCGGTATCCTCTGAGGTCAAGCGCATACTTGAATTAGGTGTTATTGAGGAGTCTGACAGTGAATGGTCAAGCCCAATTGTACTAATCCCAAAACCCAATGGGACATAGAGGTTCTGTAATGACTTCAGAAAACGAAATGAAGTGTCAAAGTTTGATGCATACCCTATGCCCAGAGTAGATGAACTGATTGAAAGGCTTGGGACTGCAAGGTATATCACAACGCTTGACCTCATAAAAGGTTATTGGCAGATACCATTATCTGATGAGGCTAAAGAAAAGACTGCATTCTCCACTCCAGAAGGCCTGTTCCAGTATGTAGTAATGCCATTCGGGTTAGAGACTGATGAATCTGATCTTGAAACCACATCGTGATTATGCTGCTGCTTACCTGGATGATGTGATCATTTTTTCATCTGACTGGAGAAGTCACCTCTGTAAGGTATAGGCAGTATTAGACTCTATCAGTGATGCGGGCCTAACCATAAACCCTGACAAATGTGCAGTGGGTCTAGAGGAAGCAAAATACTTGGGCTACATTATTGGTAAAGGGCTCGTTAAACCCCAGATTAATAAAATTGAGGCGATACAGAACTGGCCTAGGCCGTTAACAAAAAAAAACAGGTCAAAGCCTTCCTTGGCATAACTGGGTACTACCGTCGGTTCGTGCCCAATTTTGCCTCCGTGGCATTACCATTGACGGACTTAACAAAAGGCAGTAAGTCAGCAATGGTAAAGTGGACCCCAGAGGCAGAAAAGGCTTTTCAGAGCCTGAAATCTGCCCTGTGTGAACAACCAGTGGTTGTTTACCCGGATTTCAAAAAATAGTTTCTGGTCCAGACGGATGCATCTGATACAGGCTTGGGAGCAGTCCTGTCACAGGTGGTAAATGGGGAAGAACACAGTAATGTACCTGAGTAGGAAACTGACCCCAGCAGAGAAAAATTATGCCATAGTGGAAAGAGAGTGTCTGGCTATCAAGTGGGTGATGGAATCCCTGAAATATTATCTGCTGGGTAGAGAATCTGTGTTAGTGACAGACCATGCTCCTCTAACCTTGATGAAACACAATGAGAGAAATGCAAGAGTGACCAGATGGTTTCCCTCCTTACAAAATTTCTGTTTTAAGGTGGAACATACACTACCGTTCAAAAGTTTAGGGTCACTTAGAAATTTCCTTATTTTTGAAAGAAAAGCAGTTTTTTTCAATGAAGATAACATTAAATGAATCAGAAATACACTCTATACATTGTTAATGTGGTAAATGGCAATTCTTGCTGCAAACGTCTGGCCCATTTCCAACAAACATCACTCCAGTGTTCTAATGGTACATTGTGTTTGCTAACTGTGTAAAAAGGCTAATGGATGTTTAGTAAACCCTTGAAAACCCTTGTGCAAGTATGCTAGCACAGCTGAAACAGTTTTGCTGGTTAGAGAAGCTATAAAACTGACCTTCCTTTGAGCTAGTTGAGAATCTGGATCATTACATTTGTTGGTTCGATTAAACTCTCAAAATGGCCAGAAAAAGAGAACTTTCATGTGAAACTCGACAGTCTATTCTTGTTCTAAGAAATGAAGGCTATTCCATGCGAGAAATTGCCAAGAAACTGAAGATTTCCTACAACGGTGTGTACTACTCCCTTCAGAGGACAGCACAAACAGGCTCTAACCAGAGTAGAAAGAGAAGTGGGAGGCTCCATTGCACAACTGAGCAACAAGACAAGTACATTAGAATCTCTAGTTTGAGAAATCGATGCCTCAAAGGTCCTCAACTGGCAGCTTCATTAAATAGTACCCGCAAAACGCCAGTGTCAACGTCTACAGTGAAGAGGCGACTCAGGGATGCTGGCCTTCAGGGCCAAGAAAAAGCCATATCTGGCTAATAAAAGGAAAAGATTAATACGGGCAAAAGAACACAGACATTGGACAGAGGAAGATTGGAAAAAAGTGTTATGGACAGACGAATCGAAGTTTGAGGTGTTTGGATCACACAGAAGAACATTTGTGAGACGCAGAACAACTGAAAAGATGCTGGAAGAGTGCCTGACGCCATCTGTCAAGCATGGTGGAGGTACTGTGATTACTGAGGAAGGAAGCCTCAGCTGAGAGCACCTGGGAGTAGGGGAAAACCCAGTAGTGGACTAGAGGTGTGGACTGGAAGACTCCCACTGCCAACCTGTCCTCCAGTCCAGAAAATCCAGCCCATGTAAGTTAAAGAAAATCCCTAGCAGACTATGTTCTGCTAAGGCAACACGTATCTAACCTGTTATTGTTATCTGTTTAGTGTGGAGAAGAGGAGTTTAAGAGGAGATATGATAAACCTACAGTGGGGAAAAAAAGTATTTAGTCAGCCACCAATTGTGCAAGTTCTCCCACTTAAAAAGATGAGAGAGGCCTGTAATTGACATCATAGGTAGACCTCAACTATGAGAGACAAAATGAGAAAACAAATCCAGAAAATCACATTGTCTGATTTTTTAAGAATTTATTTGCAAATTATGGTGGAAAATAAGTATTTGGCCACCTACAAACAAGCAAGATTTCTGGCTCTCACAGACCTGTAACTTCTTCTTTAAGAGGCTCCTCTGTCCTCCACTCATTACCTGTAGTAATGGCACCTGTTTGACATTGTTATCAGTATAAAAGACACCTGTCCACAACTTCAAACAATCACACTCCAAACTCCACTATGGTGAAGACCAAAGAGCTGTGGAAGGACACCAGAAACAAAATTGTAGACCTGCACCAGGCTGGGAAGACTGAATCTGCAATAGGCAAGCAGCTTGGTGTGAAGAAATCAACTGTGGGAGCAATAATTAGAAAATGGAAGACATACAAGACCACTGATAATCTCCCTCGATCAGGGGCTTCATGCAAGATCTCACCCCGTGGGGTCAAAATGATTACAAGAACGGTGAGCAAAAATCCCAGAACCACAATGGGGGACCTAGTGAATGATCTGCAGAAAACTGGGACTAAAGTAACAAAGGCTACCGTCAGTAACACACTACGCCGCCAGGGACTCAGATCCTGCAGTGCCAGACGTGTCCCCCTGCTTAAGCCAGTACATATCCGGGCCCGTCTGAAGTTTGCTAGAGAGCATTTGGATGTTCCAGAAGAGTATTGGGATACTGCCATATGGTCAGATGAAACCAAAGCAGAACTGTTTGGTAGAAACACAACTTGTTGTGTTTGGAGGAGAGTGAATGCTGAGTTGTAGCCAAAGAACACCATACCTACTGTGAAGCATGAGAGTGGCAACATCATGCTTTGGGGCTGTTTCTCAGCAAAGGGACCAGGACGACTAATCCATGTATATGAAAGAATGAATGGGGCCCATGTATCGTGAGATTTTGAGTGCAAACCTCCTTCCATGAGCAAGGGCATTGAAGATGAAAGGTGGCTGGGTCTTTCAGCATGATAATGATCCCAAGCGCACCACCAGGGCAACTAAGGATTGGCTTCGTAAGAAGCATTTCAAGGTCCTGGAGTGGCCTAGCCAGTCTCCTGATCTCAACCCCATAGAAAACCTTTGGAGGGAGTTGAAAGTCCGTGTTGCCCAGCGACAGCCCCAAAACATCACTGCTCTAGAGGAGATCTGCATGGAGGAATGGGCTAACATACCAGCAACCTTGTGTTCCAACCTTGTGAAGATTTACAGAAAACGTTTGACCTCTGTCATTGCCAACAAAGTGTATATATATATATATATATATATATATATATAAAGTATTGAGATGAACTTTTGTTATTGACCAAATACTTATTTTCCACCATAATTTGCAAATAAATTCTTTAAAAATCAGACAATGTGATTTTCTGGATTTGTTTTCTCATTTTGTCTCTCATAGTTGAGGTCTACATATGATGTCAATTACAGGCCTCTCTAATCTTTTTAAGTGGGGGAACTTGCACAATTGGTGGCTGACTAAATACTTTTTTTCCCCACTGTATATAAATGGTACAGACAAGAAATATGGGGAGAAGCTATTCCATGTAAAATCTCCTCAAAAGACAAGGGGGAACTGTCTCCATATGAAGAAAAAAGGCTTCATCGCTGTAAATCTGTGGAATATCCTACCCCAGTAGCTGATCACAGCAGTCATAGCTGACAGCTTCAAAAAAGGATTAGATGCCTTTTTTATCTTATGGAAATGTATAGAATGTCTTGCCCTTTCCTATCCCCTGGTTGAATTTGATGGACATATTTTACAACCGTATGTATTTAACTATGATAAACCTATATAAATGGTCGATACAAGAAATATGGGGGAAAGCTGATTCATGTAAAATCCCCTCAAAAGACAAGGGGGCAGCCCCTCCATCTAGAGAAAAAAAAGGTTTAATTTCCAGAGGCGACAAGGCTTCTTCACTGTAAGTAATATGAATATGTGGAATAGCCTACCACAGAAGCTGGTCACAGGAGCAGCAACCTAGATGCCTATTTAGAGCAAAATAGCATTGATGCTTATGGAAATGTATAGAATATGTATTTCTTTCAGTCATACTCTTTCCCATTCTCTGGTTGAACTTGATGGACATATGTCTTTTTAAAACCATATGTTACTAAAATCTCATCCACATTCTGTGCTTAAAATATACTAGCAAATACTGACCTGCACTACAAATTTTCAACCCACATTATGTCAGTATTTGTTGATGATTTTCACCATGGCTTTTATCCTTTCAGTGGAATATACAGAATGAATATACAGTCATATGAAAAAGTTTGGGCACCCCTATTAATCTTAATCATTTTTAGTTCTAAATATTTGGGTGTTTGCAACAGCCATTTCAATTTGATATATCTAATAACTGATGGACACAGTAATATTTCAGGATTGAAATGAGGTTTACTGTACTAACAGAAAATGTGCAATATGCATTAAACCAAAATTTGACCGGTGCAAAAGTATGGGCACCTCAACAGAAAAGTGACATTAATATTTAGTAGATCCTCCTTTTGCAAAAATAACAGCCTCTAGTCGCTTCCTGTAGCTTTTAATCAGTTCCTGGATCCTGGATGAAGGTATTTTTGACCATTCCTCTTTACAAAACAGTTCCAGTTCAGTTAAGTTTGATGGTCGCCGAGCATGGACAGCCCGCTTCAAATTATCCCACAGATGTTCAATGATATTCAGGTCTGGGGACTGGGATGGCCATTCCAGAACATTGTAATTGTTCCTCTGCATGAATGCCTGAGTAGATTTGGAGCTGTGTTTTGGATCATTGTCTTGCTGAAATATCCATCCCCGGCGTAACTTCAAATTCGTCACTGATTCTTGTACATTATTCTCAAGAATCTGCTGATACTGAGTTGAATCCATGCGATCCTCAACTTTAACAAGATTCCCGGTGCCGGCACTGGCCACACAGCCCCAAAGCATGATGGAACCTCCACCAAATTTTACAGTTGGTAGCAAGTGTTTTTCTTGGAATGCTGTGTTTTTTTGACGCCATGCATAACGCCTTTTTGTATGACCAAACAACTCAATCTTTGTTTCATCAGTCCACAGGACCTTCTTCTAAAATGAAGCTGGCTTGTCCAAATGTGCTTTTGCATACCTCAGGCGACTCTGTTTGTGGCGTGCTTTCAGAAACGGCTTCTTTCGCATCACTCTCCCATACAGCTTCTCCTTGGTGCAAAGTGTGCTGTATTGTTGACCGATGCACAGTGACACCATCTGCAGCAAGATGATGCTGCAGCTCTTTGGAGGTGGTCTGTGGATTGTCCTTGACTGTTCTCACCATTCTTCTTCTCTGCCTTTCTGATATTTTTCTTGGCCTGCCACTTCTGGGCTTAACAAGAACTGTCCCTGTGGTCTTCCATTTCCTTACTATGTTCCTCACAGTGGAAACTGACAGGTTAAATCTCTGAGACAACTTTTTGTATCCTTCCCCTGAACAACTATGTTGAACAATCTTTGTTTTCAGATCATTTGAGAGTTGTTTTGAGGAGCCCATGATGCCACTCTTCGGAGGAGATTCAAATAGGAGAACAACTTGCAATTGGCCACCTTAAATACCTTTTCTCATGATTGGATACACCTGGCTATGAAGTTCAAAGCTCAGTGAGGTTACAAAACCAATTTTGTGCTTCAGTAAGTCAGTAAAAAGTAGTTAGGAGTATTCAAATCAATAAAATGATAAGGGTACCCAAATTTTTGCACCGGTGAAATTTTGGTTTAATGCATATTGCACATTTTCTGTTAGTACAATAAAACCTCATTTCAATACTGAAATGTTAATGTGTCCATCAGTTATTAGATATATCAAATTGAAATGGCTGTTGCAAACACCCAAATATTTAGAACTAAAAATGATTAAGATTAATAGGGGTGCCCAAACTTTTTCATATGACTGTAGCTGAAAAACCACCCCAATTCAGGCAATTTTGCAGTGGCAGCAGAGAAGGGCTGTGTTTTTGTTATGTTTATAGAACCTCATACATTGTGTGATGTTCCCAGTCATTACTAGCTATATACATGCTCCAAGTCATAGCAAATATCTGTTTAAAAAAAAAAAAAAAAAAAGAATATCCTACCTTTAAACGGAAGCATACAAGACCCAAAACAACCTGGGCACATATTTCAAACCGGTCATCCTTTTGCACAAACTCCAGAAATTCCTGTGCTAATCGTATATGCTAGAAAAAATAAAAACATATACATTGATAAATTAGAATATATATTTCCAAGTGACTTATAAATATTAGCTCAGTTTAATTCAGTTCAGTAATAAAAAAAAAATCACACTCAGCAAAAAATGGAATTTAAAGAATGCTTTTATTAATACCACTCTCGAGATGACTTACAGTATGACTTGTTTGCTGACAAATTATTTTCCTTCTTCTCTACTGTCACCATAAAGCTAATGAATGTTTGAGTCATGTTTGACAGTTGTAACAATGTGTCCATACACATTAAAAAGAACATAATCTCTTATGTGTATGGGGACCCACTTTTTTGGATTTCAATATGCCCAATTCTTTGTTCCAGGGCCAGTGTCAGCACCCAGCAAACCTGGGCAAGTTCCAAGCTGTTTTACAGTGTCTCCTTGCAGATATTTTTATTGCAGGAAATCTGGACATCTAAAGTCTTACCCTATGCAAAACTGGTACATGACAGAGATGATGGACCATGGTGAGTTGGTGACACAGAAATTCTACAATTAAAAAAATATAGCTGACAGGCTCCCTGTCCCACTCAGTGCTGAAACATTACTCATTCATGAACTCAACCTAGTTAGGAAAACATTAAAGTATAAGTCCAGGGGTCCAGCATGCAGTGCACTGCCTTGTCACATAGCAGCAAGTAGCCATAAGGGGCATGCAGGGCCAGGGCCTATTATACTGTGTGGGGCAAAAGGAGGGGGCAATATAGAGTATTGAGGCATAATATTATAATATAATATAATACCATTATACTGTTTGGGGACATAAGGGGACATATGTATATTTTATGTGTGGAAGCATGTCAATTATAGCTGAAGAGATCCCCACGGTTTCCAATCATTGCAATGCTAAGGTTTAAAATAAAGAAAGACCTACAGCCATTCTAGCAGTCTGCCGCAGCAAAATCCTAAAGGGCACTGAGGGCACCCAGATTGCAAAAGGCACTGAGGCTTTGCTCTGGTCACATAGGAGATAAGCTTCTGCAAGAAGGGTCTGACAGCAGCATTTTACATTCTCCCCATTGAAATGAACATGCACTTGGCCTAGTCAAGTGCAGAGCCATTTTAACACATTGGTGGGCCCAGTGCAAAGATTTCATAAGTGCCCCCCATCACCAACACTTATAAATAACTGACCCACAGTTTAATGCCCCCCCTCAAGCTACCCCCACAGTTTAATGCCTCTCTCTAGCTAACCCCAAAGTTTAATGTCCCCCTTCAGCAACCCCCAGTTTAATGTCCACCTCCAGCTTCCCCCCACAGAATAATTTCCCCTTCCAGTTGCCCCCAGTTTAATGTCCCCTCCAGTTTAATGTCCCCCTCCAGTTTCCCCCACAGATTAAAGTTCTCCTCCAGTTGCCACCTGTTTAATGGTTCCCACAGTTTGAAGTCTCTTTGCAGTTGCCCCCACAATATTATGTCTCTCTCCTACCAAACAAACATAAAAAACACTAATATTAACCTTTCCTCGCTCCCCTGCTGTCTCTGGTCCAGAGTCTTCAGGGAGTTGCAGGCGTGATGTAAGTGAACGGGGTGAATGGTGAAGGAGGGAGCGGACGGCTGAGAATGTCAATGAGCTGAAATTGGGGCAGCCCGGACCCACTGCCTGGAACAGCGGGGCAGCAAATGCTGGACTGTCCTGCTGTCCCACGGGGGCCCCCGCTACCATAGGGCCCAGTGCAAGTACACCGTTAGCCCTATGGTTAAGGTGGCCCTGGTCAAGTGTACATATGTATGGGGAATTTGGGAGAAACAGTACAGTACAGTAACTCAAATTGTATGGCAAAAGTATTAATAATAATACATTTTACACTTTAAAATGACATACAAACAGTACATGTGGTTGGCAGAAAACACATTCCTAGTAAATAATATATCAGTGAATCTTCAGTTCAAGGCAGAATTTATAATTGATATAGTTAAAAAAAAAAATAAATTATAGGACAAATAATAGAGTAAAACAGTACAGACAACGACAAGAGTCCATCAGTGTAAGTAGCAAATATGCTAACAATAGTGTAGTACCTAAAGTCGAGCAGCAGGGGGAGCACATGCACCAAAAACTACATAGCACTAGGAGCAACTCACAATGATGCGATATACAGTCATATGAAAAAGTTTGGGCACCCCTATTAATCTTAATCATTTTTAGTTCTAAATATTTGGGTGTTTGCAACAGCCATTTCAATTTGATATATCTAATAACTGATGGACACAGTAATATTTCAGGATTGAAATGAGGTTTATTGTACTAACAGAAAATGTGCAATATGCATTAAACCAAAATTTGACCGGTGCAAAAATTTGGGTACCCTTATCATTTTATTGATTTGAATACTCCTAACTACTTTTTACTGACTTACTGAAGCACAAAATTGGTTTTGTAACCTCACTGAGCTTTGAACTTCATAGCCAGGTGTATCCAATCATGAGAAAAGGTATTTAAGGTGGCCAATTGCAAGTTGTTCTCCTATTTGAATCTCCTCTGAAGAGTGGCATCATGGGCTCCTCAAAACAACTCTCAAATGATCTGAAAACAAAGATTGTTCAACATAGTTGTTCAGGGGAAGGATACAAAAAGATGTCTCAGAGATTTAACCTGTCAGTTTCCACTGTGAGGAACATAGTAAGGAAATGGAAGACCACAGGGACAGTTCTTGTTAAGCCCAGAAGTGGCAGGCCAAGAAAAATATCAGAAAGGCAGAGAAGAAGAATGGTGAGAACAGTCAAGGACAATCCACAGACAACCTCCAAAGAGCTGCAGCATCATCTTGCTGAAGATGGTGTCACTGTGCATCGGTCAACAATACAGCACACTTTGCACAAGGAGAAGCTGTATGGGAGAGTGATGCGAAAGAAGCCGTTTCTGAAAGCACGCCACAAACAGAGTCGCCTGAGGTATGCAAAAGCACATTTGGACAAGCCAGATTCATTTTGGAAGAAGGTCTTGTGGACTGATGAAACAAAGATTGAGTTGTTTGGTCATACAAAAAGGCGTTATGCATGGCGTCAAAAAAACACAGCATTCCAAGAAAAACACTTGCTACCCACTGTAAAATTTGGTGGAGGTTCCATCATGCTTTGGGGCTGTGTGGCCAATGCCGGCATCGGGAATCTTGTTAAAGTTGAGGGTCGCATGGATTCAACTCAGTATCAGCAGATTCTTGAGAATAATGTACAAGAATCAGTGACGAATTTGAAGTTACGCCGGGGATGGATATTTCAGCAAGACAATGATCCAAAACACAGCTCCAAATCTACTCAGGCATTCATGCAGAGAAACAATTACAATGTTCTGGAATGGCCATCCCAGTCCCCAGACCTGAATATCATTGAACATCTGTGGGATAATTTGAAGCGGGCTGTCCATGCTCGGCGACCATCAAACTTAACTGAACTGGAATTGTTTTGTAAAGAGGAATGGTCAAAAATACCTTCATCCAGGATCCAGGAACTGATTAAAAGCTACAGGAAGCGACTAGAGGCTGTTATTTTTGCAAAAGGAGGATCTACTAAATATTAATGTCACTTTTCTGTTGAGGTGCCCATACTTTTGCACCGGTCAAATTTTGGTTTAATGCATATTGCACATTTTCTGTTAGTACAATAAACCTCATTTCAATCCTGAAATATTACTGTGTCCATCAGTTATTAGATA
This sequence comes from Leptodactylus fallax, assembly GCA_947044405.1. Classification (NCBI taxonomy): domain Eukaryota; kingdom Metazoa; phylum Chordata; class Amphibia; order Anura; family Leptodactylidae; genus Leptodactylus; species Leptodactylus fallax. The sequence continues at coordinate 625,791 of CAMRHE010000125.1, read as the reverse complement.
TATCAAATTGAAATGGCTGTTGCAAACACCCAAATATTTAGAACTAAAAATGATTAAGATTAATAGGGGTGCCCAAACTTTTTCATATGACTGTAACATACTATAATAAATAGTGTGGCTAAAGTGCCCAAAATCAAAAGTGCACAAAGCATATATTGCTACCATTTGTGTGAAGTAGCTCTCTCTCTATCTATCTCTATTTTATTGTGTTTCACATTCTACAGGGCTGGTTTTATCCTAAGTGCGGGCCTGGGCAAAATGAAGCCCTTCTCGACATTCACCATAATAGTACAGCAAATGACAGGTCTTTAAATATGGCGGCCACACTGAAGCAGAGCGACTGCCAGCAGGTCTCCACTGTTGTAGAGAACTCCTATCGCAGGCATTTTAGCTATATATAGGCCCAATCCCCTCCATGTGCCCACACAGAGTCCCCACTGCCCCCTGTACCTTTTAAGTTGCAGGAGAACTCCCACACGCATGATTGCAGGAGCTGTCCTGTCTACATGACAGCCAGGAGCCTTATGAACACTCCCAGGTCTGGCTTCAGTATATTTCTATTGAAGCTTGCCTGTGGCTTAGTGATCTCCTCAGAGACTGCAATACAATTTTCTTTTTAACAGGACAGCATAAACCAACTAAACCTTCATTTTAAAGAAATTGTCCAGGAAGAACACTTGTTTGAGGTGGCATCCTCAGAAATGTGGTAATTGCCAAATATCTGGCCACTGAACCTCATCAGCTGCTACTGCTGGGAGAAGTTATGTTTCCCCCCGCAGAAATGTAATGCTACACATTGCTCACTGAAATCATCAAGTCACCATGTAATACCTGCATACCTCCCAAATGTCAAAGGACTGAAAGAGAGACAAAATTTAAGTATTGCAATCCAAGTTTCTAGCTATAACCAAGCCCACTTTGACTCCATCCATTCCTAACCATATCCCTTTGTGCTCTCACACAGCATATTGCACCTTTAGTGGCACCAATACAGTATCATGCTTCTTGAAGCCCCTACACAGGGGCGCACCTCTAATGAGGCGAAGTGTGGCGACTGCTTCAGGCGGCACTATCGGAGGGGCGGCATTTTTAATATTTTTTTTTTTTTACAATTTTTTTTCATCCTAAACCAGCCCAAGACAGGCCGCTCTGAAAACAAAGCTGAGAGGTACCTGTCTTGGGCTGGCTTAGGAAACCTCTGCATATCAGCGCAGGCGGCGCTATGACGTCATCACGCTGAGATGCACGGTGAAGCAGAGGCGGTGGCTCCATCAAAGGTGAGGGTAACTTTTTTTTTTTTTTTTTTAATAGGTTGTTACAGGTACAGGAAAAACAAATCCAGAAAATCACATTGTCTTATTTTTAAAGAATTTATTTGCAAATTATGGTGGGAAATAAGTATTTGGTCACCTACAAACAAGCAAGATTTCTGGCTCTCACAGACCTGTAACTTCTTTAAGAGGCTGCTCTGTCCTCCACTCATTACCTGTAGTAATGGCTCCTGTTTGATATTGTTATCAGTATAAAAGACACCTGTCCACAACCTCAAACAGTCACACTCCAAACTCCACTATGGTGAAGACCAAAGAGCTGTGAAAGGACACCAGAAACAAAATTGTAGACCTGCACCAGGCTGGGAAGACTGAATCTGCAATAGGCAAGCAGCTTGGTGTGAAGAAATCAACTGAGGGAGCAATAATTAGAAAATGGAAGACATACAAGACCACTGATAATCTCCCTCGATCAGGAGCTCCACGCAAGATCTCACCCCGTGGGGTCAAAATGATCACAAGAACGGTGAGCAAAATCCCAGAACCACACGGGGGATCTAGTGAATGACCTGCAGAAAGCTGGGACTAACGTAACAAAGGCTACCGTCAGTAACACACTATGCCGCCAGGGACTCAGATCCTGCAGTGCCAGACGTGTCCCCCTGCTTAAGCCAGTACATATCCGGGCTAGTCTGAAGTTTCCTAGAGAGCATTTGGATGTTCCAGAAGAGTATTGGGAGAATGTCATATGGTCAGATGAAACCAAAGTAGAACTTTTTGGTAGAAACACAACTCGTTGTGTTTGGAGGAGAGTGAATGCTGAGTTGCATCCAAAGAACACCATACCTACTGTGAAGCATAGAGGTGGCAACTTCATGCTTTGGGGCTGTTTCTCTGCAAAGGGACCAGGGCGACTGATGGGACCATGTATCGTGAGATTTTGAGTGCAAACCTCCTTCCATCAGCAAGGGGATTGAAGATAAAATGTGGCTGGGTCTTTCAGTATGACAATGATCCCAAGCACACCACCAGGGCAACGAAGAAGTGGCTTTGTAAGAAGCATTTCAAGGTCCTGGAGTGGCCTAGCCAGTCTCCAGATCTCAACCCCATAGAAAACCTTTGGAGGAAGTTAAAAGTCCATGTTGCCCAGCGACAGCTCCAAAACATCACTGCTCTAGAGGAGATCTGCATGGAGGAATGGGCCAACATACCAGCAACAGTGTGTGTTAACCTTGTGAAGACTTACAGAAAACGTTTGACCTCTGTCATTGCCAACAAAGGATATATAACAAAGTATTAAGATGAACTTTTGTTATTGACCAAATACTTATTTTCCACAATAGTTTGCAAACAAATTGTTTAAAAATCAGACAATGTGATTTTCTGGATTTGTTTTCTCATTTTGTCTCTCATAGTTGAGGTCTACCTATGATGCCAATTACAGGCCCCTCTCATCTTCTTAAGTGGGAGAACTTGCACAATTGGTGCCTGACTAAATACTTTTTTTCCCCACTGTATATAAGGGCATTATTAATATAAGTGGGATTATTTATATAAGGGGCCATTAGGGAGCATTATATAAGGGGGTGGTAATTTATAAAAGCGTTCATTAGGGGACATCAGTTATACACATGTGGACAAAATTGTTGGCACCCCTCGTTTAATGAAAGAAAAACCCACAATGGTCACAGAAATAACTTGAATCTGACAAAAGTAATAATATATAAAAATTCTATGAAAATGAACAAATGAAAGTCAGACATTGCTTTTCAACTATGCTTCAACAGAATTTAAAAAAAAAAAGAAAACTCATGAAACAGGCCTGGACAAAAATGATGGTACCCTTATCTTAATATTTTGTTGCACAACCTTTTGAGGCAATCACTGCAATCAAACGATTCCTGTAACTGTCAATGAGACTTCTGCACCTCTCAACAGGTATTTTGGCTCACTCCTCATGAGCAAACTGCTCCAGTTGTCTCTGGTTTGAAGGGTGCGTTTTACAGACGGCATGTTTCAGCTCCTTCCAAAGATGCTCAATAGGATTTAGGCCAGGGCTCATAGAAGGCTACTTCAGAATAGTCCAATGTTTTCCTCTAAGCCATTCTTGGGTGTTTTTAGCTGTGTGTTTTGGGTAATTATCCTGTTGCAAGACCCATGACCTGCGACTGAGACCAAGCTTTCTGACAATGGGCAGCACATTTCTCTTTAGAATCCCTTGATAGTCTTGATATTTCATTGTACCCTGCACAGATTCAAGACACCCTGTGCCAGATGCAGCAAAGCAGCCCCATAACATAACAGAGCCTCCTCCATGTTTCACAGTAGGGGCAGTGTTCTTTTCAAGATATGCTTCATTTTTCCATCTGTGAACATAGAACTGATGTGCCTTGCCAAAAATTTCGATTTTTGTCTCATCTGTCCATATGACATTCTCCCAGAAGCTTTGTTGCTTGTCAACATGTAGTTTGGCAAATTACTTTTCTCAGATTCAAGTTATTTCTGTGACCATTGTGGGTTTTTCTTTCATTAAACAAGGGGTACCAACAATTTTGTCCACATGTGTATACGGGGGCATTATGAATAGAAGGGGGCATGATATATACAGTGCTTTGCGAAAGTATTCAGCCCCCTTGAACTTTTCAACCTTTTGCCACATTTCAGGCTTCAAACATAAGGATATAAAATTTAAATTTTTTGGTGAAGAATCAACAAGTGGGACACAATTGTGAAGTGGAACGAAATTTATTGGTTATTTTAAACTTTTGTAAAAAATAAAAAACTGAAAAGTGGGGCGTGCAATATTATTCGGCCCCTTTACTTTCAGTGCAGCAAACTCACTCCAGAAGTTCAGTGAGGATCTCTGAATGATCCAATGTTGTCCTAAATGACTGATGATGATAAATATAATCCACCTGTGTGTAATCAAGTCTCCGTATAAATGCACCTGCTCTGTGATAGTCTCAGGGTTCTGTTTAAAGCGCAGAGAGCATCATGAAGACCAAGGAACACACTAGGCAGGTCCGTGATACTGTTGTGGAGAAGTTTAAAGCCGGATTTGGATACAAAAAGATTTCCCAAACTTTAAACATCCCAAGGAGCACTGTGCAAGGGATCATATTGAAATGGAAGGAGTATCAGACCACTGCAAATCTACCAAGACCCGGCCGTCCCTCTAAACTTTCATCTCAAACAAGGAGAAGACTGATCAGAGATGCAGCCAAGAGGCCCATGATCACTCTGGATGAACTGCAGAGATCTACAGCTGAGGTGGGAGAGTCTGTCCATAGGACAACAATAGGTCGTACACTGCACAAATCTGGCCTTTATGGAAGAGTGGCAAGAAGAAAGCCATTTCTCAAAGATATCCATAAAAAGTCTCGTTTAAAGTTTGCCACAAGCCACCTGGGAGACACACCAAACATGTGGAAGAAGGTGCTCTGGTCAGATGAAACCAAAATCCAACATTTTGGCCACAATGCAAAACGATATGTTTGGCGTAAAAGCAACACAGCTCATCACCCTGAACACACCATCCCCACTGTCAAATATGGTGGTGGCAGCATCATGGTTTGGGCCTGCTTTTCTTCAGCAGGGACAGGGAAGATGGTTAAAATTGATGGGAAGATGGATGGAGCCAAATACAGGACCATTCTGGAAGAAAACCTGTTGGAGTCTGCAAAAGACCTGAGACTGGGACGGAGATTTATCTTGCAACAAGACAATGATCCCAAACATAAAGCAAAATCTACAATGGAATGGTTCACAAATAAACGTATCCAGGTGCTAGAATGGCCAAGTCAAAGTCCAGACCTGAATCCAATCGAGAATCTGTGGAAAGAGCTGAAAACTGCTGTTCACAAACGCTCTCCATCCAACCTCACTGAGCTCCAGCTGTTTTCCAAGCAAGAATGGGCAAGAATTTCAGTCTCTCGATGTGCAAAACTGATAGAGACATACCCCAAGCGACTTGCAGCTGTAATCGCAGCAAAAGGTGGCGCTACAAAGTATTAACTTAAGGGGGCCGAATAATTTGGCATGCCCCACTTTTCAATTTTTTATCTTCTACAAAAGTTTAAAATATCCAATAAATTTTGTTCCACTTCACGATTGTGTCCCACTTGTTGATTCTTCACCAAAATATTAAAATTTTATATCCTTATGTTTGAAGCCTGAAATGTGCCAAAAGGTCACAGAACAGACAGACAGATAATCATTTTTATATACATAAGAGATATCCATTAGATGTGGTGAATTAATTCATAATAGCACATGGGATGTCTGCAGTTCACCCCAAAGTCTTCAGGAACCAAATACTTAGGACATAGTGCTGAGCTTAAAAAAAAACAAAACAAAAACAAACGAGCACCCCCAACATGTTTTGCCTGCTCACAGACTTCCTCAGGGGTAATGGGTATTGTAAACCAATAACTGCTATCTGCTAAGATTGGCAGTTAATTAGAGCCAATCTCGGCTCAAATAATGCATCTAGACAGATACTGGTGTAAATGATACTTGAAATTTATATCAGCTATGAGCATAGATATCAGTGCAGTTGCACAGACCTGCATTGCATATGTCTTATCCAAGGGGATGGGACCACCAACCACCACCAGTCCCACCCACATTTAGCCTAGGTGTGTGTAAGAGACAGCCAATGTTGTCCTAAGCTTTATTTGTCTGTATAAACTGTTAATGTTGAATGTATTTCTGTGATTCTGTTCCTTTAAGACAGCAGCCATTGTAATTGTGACATGATGCTGGAGTGACTCCCCCCCCCCCTTTTATGTCAGCTTGCCTGTTCTGCAGACAGAATGTGAGCAGAGAAGCAGGAAGTGACGAGACAGAGAGCAGCAGCCATCTTAGCAAGTGTTGTATTGAACTGGTGTGGAGATTTTTCTGTACAGCTAAGCTGTATCTTGGTCCAGAGACAAACAGAGTGTAAAGAGACAACAGGACTAGTGAGTCCACGTGAAAGGAACTGTGCTCAGTGGCTGATCAGTGAGACTGACATTGTGACTGTGTATATGGATACCACAGATAGAGACTCGCAGTGCTGTTGATGTACTGGACGGCACCTGCTAAACCCCGGCTTACAACCCAGCTCAGTGTATGGATTCGGCAGGACTGTCAGTGTGCTGAGTGGAATCTGCTGTTGGATTACATTGCATTCATTGGGTTTCCCTGTTAAAGAGGACTTCATTTCTCCCAAGATCCTGATAACAGTGAGGAGAGGACGCTTCACTATAAAAGAAAGGACCGACTTTGGGCCCCACCGCGCGCTTCTACGGACTGTAAGCGGTCCACCTGGACCACTGGGGAAAAGGGGGTGCACCCAAATGTGAAGTCAGGGTCAGTTAGGGATAGTTTTGAGTATATTGTTCATTCAGTGTCCATACTGCAGAAGTGGACAGAGTAAAAGTAGAAACCATTGCAGAATTTGCCTTGAAATTGTTCATGCTATATTGTATATTTTGCTTGTCTTTAGCCCTGTCATTTTACCTTTAACTAGCCTTTATTAACTTATAGTAAATATATATTTTTTTCTTGAACTACCGCGTGTGCGTTCATTTCTGGTTGCGGAGTCCAAATCACCTGCCTTGCTCTCGGTTCACAAATTGGCGTAGTCGGCAGGATCCGCTTACCAGAATGGACAGTGACGCACCCGTTCGGGAGAATGGTGCTGGAGGAAGAATGCCAGCAGGGGCTATAATGAGTCAGTTAGCTAAATTTGATGGCAATAATATGTCAGTGAGTATGTGGGTGGAACAGATACGAATGATACAGCGAATGTACCAGACCGCACCAGAAGTACTAGTAGAGCTAGCAATATTGACATTACAAGGGGATGCTAAGACCACGGTGATATTGAGGCCATTTGAACAAAGGCAGACATTTGAGCAAGTAGTCCAGATTCTAGAAACCATTTATGGAGAAACTGCATTGCTGGGGTCTCTGCAGGCTCGGTTCTTCCAGAGGGTACAACAGGAGAATGAAAGCCTTCCCCAATATGCAAATGCCCTACAAGAACTGCTCCGAGATATTCAAGTGAAGGAAAGAGGGGGCTCGCCAGCCTTCTGTAACCCTGATCGGACTCTCCGTGACCAGTTTGTCCTGGGGATACGTGACGGCAGTTTAACTGTGACTATGCAGGATTTTATACGACGAGAGACTGATGCTAAATTCCATGATGTACAGGTAGAGGCCATCTCCCGTGCCAATAGTATGTTCCCGAAGCCCCAGACCGCAGTTGGAGTTACTTTGTCACAGGGGGCTAGTTCTGGCTCAGAGACAGTAGAAAAAGGGACGGTTAAAGAAATTCTCACAGTAATGCAGAAACTGCAAGAACAAATGGAACACTTGCACACCCGTTGTGATGAACATTCTATGAAAATTGCAGACTTCCAGAAAACTGGAGGTGAAAGGGTGAGCCGTCCATACCCAGAAAATCAGAATCACCCACCACCCCGCTGGAGGGATGAGGATAGGACCTACCGAAGGGGTCCAAATCAGTTAATGCAGTGCTCAGGAGAAATCGAAGGGGCTTACCGAAGGGGCCCAAACAGATGGCCAGAACGACGGGGGATACGCTGCTGGGAGTGTGGACGGATGGGCCACGTTGCTGCTAGATGTCCAGAGCAGCAACAAACTTATGAGAGACCGCCGTTAAACTGAAGTCCCCTGCTGCTGAAGGGCGTGTAGTAGGGGAGACTGACAAGGAGACTATGTGGGGAGAATGCCCTGATGATGACCTGATCGCTGCAAGTCCTGTCATACAGGTGGAAATGGAGGGTATTCCGGTTACCGGGATGATTGACACGGGTTCCCAAGTAACGACCTTGAGTAGAGACTGTTATGAACGGTACTTCCGGCAACATGTGAAATATGATCCCCATACATTCGTACGAGTGGTCGCAGCTAACCAGTTACCAGTTCCGGTCGTGGGAGTGGCCTGGATGAATGTCCGGGTATGTGGCCAAGATCTAGGTAGGAAAGGCATTGTGGTGGTACAGGAGTCACATGAAGTAAAGGTCCCTGTCATTTTGGGGATGAATGTGTTAAAAGAATTAGATCAGATCCTCTTTGAAAAGAAAGGTCACGGTTATTGGAAAGAAACCACCACCCATCGGCCTACTCAAACAGCTTTCCAGCGGCTGATCCGGACATGTGGCTTACAGAAAAGTTCAGATGCACAGCGTCCTCTGGCTCGAATTTCAGTTCCTTTGCATACAAAAGTTACACTGCCACCCAGTCGGGAGACAATAGTGTCCATGCCCGTAGGCACCTGTCGGAAACTAGAGGGCATAGCTGTGTTGGTAGAACCACTGCAGGCAGCCGAAGGAGGTGTTGATCCGCTAGTGGCCCGTTCCTTGGCAATAGTTCGCAATGGAAGAGTACCACTTCGATGTGTAAACACTCAGGACCAGAGTGTGGACCTGACCCCAGGGAGGCAGCTGGCTAACATCTATGTGACTCCGGAGGAAGTAAGGAAAGTAACTCCAATGCAGCTGAAGCCGACTGAAAGGGATGAGTGGACCGTAACTGTGTCCATGGGAGAAGATGAGGAACCCACCTCTGAATGGAATGGCCGTGCAATTCGAGAACAGATGAAGATGGATGCAAGTTCATGTTCTCTGGAATGTGTGCAGAAGGTAGATGAACTGTTGTGGGAGAACCGAGCCGCCTTTTCACGGTATGCTGAAGATTTTGGATGTACCACAGGGATCTACCATGAGATTCCCACAGGAGACACCCCTCCAATTAGAGAGCGCTACCGACAAATTCCTCCACAGTTGTATCAGGAAGTAAAAGAACTGTTAGCTAAGATGCTACAGGGTGGGATCATCCAAGAAAGCCAGAGTCCCTGGGCAGCTCCTGTGGTGTTAGTAAGAAAAAAAGATGGGTCCATCCGATTTTGCGTAGACTATCGGAAGTTAAACGCTTGCACCGTACGAGATTCCTACCCCTTGCCACGGATTGAGGAGTCCCTCTCAGCGCTGGGGAGAGCCCGGTACTTCTCCTCACTAGATCTGGCTAGTGGGTATTGGCAGGTGCCGATGGCCACAAAAGACAAGGAGAAGACGGCATTCATCTTGCCCATGGGACTATACGAATTTAACCGGATGCCCTTCGGGTTGACAAATGCACCCGGAACGTTTCAGCGGTTGATGGAGAAATGTCTCGGTGACTTCAACTTTGAGTTCACTCTCATCTACTTGGATGACATTATAGTGTATTCTGCGACCTTTGAAGACCATCTCCACCAGTTGGGGCAAGTATTTCGAAGATTGCGGGAACATGGGCTTAAATTGAAACCCAGTAAATGTCGGTTGTTCCAATCTGAAATTGATTACTTGGGTCACCGCGTATCAGGAGAAGGGGTGAGACCATCAAGAGACAAGATAGCGGCTGTTCAAGATTGGCCAATACCGACTACCCTGCGAGAAGTGAGGGCGTTCCTTGGAGTAGCCGGTTACTATCGACGGTTTATTAAGGATTTCGCCAAGGTAGCAGCACCACTTAATGCTCTCCTACGAGGCACATCCGGTGGTCCAAAGAACCGGTCCGTGAAGTGGGGACCTGAACAGGAACAAGCCTTCCAGGCATTAAAGGATGCACTGACAACAGCCCCAATCTTGGCATATGCTGATTACCACTTGCCGTTCCAGCTGTATACGGATGCAAGCCTGTATGGTCTTGGAGCAGTGCTTTCCCAGCTTCAGGATGGCCAGGAGAGGGTCATAGCGTACGGCAGCCGGTCTTTGAGAGATTCTGAAAGAAACCCCGAGAATTATAGTTCATTTAAGTTGGAGCTGTTGGCACTGGTATGGGCCATGACCGAGAAATTCTCTGAATATTTGACCGGTGCTGAAGTTTTAGTACTGACTGACAACAACCCACTAGCTCACCTGGAAAATGCCAAGCTCGGGGCGTTAGAGCAGAGGTGGATAGCCCGAATGACTAAGTTCAATTACCGCATTAAGTATCGGTCCAAGACAGAGAACCAGAATGCTGACGGGCTTTCCTGGGTAACCGCCCAGACCCCCACAGTAGACGTGGATCATGAGTTGGAGCATGTGGAGGTGCCCGACTTCAGCAGATTTTCACAGGCCTTGACCGCCACTAATCAGTTTGAGATGGAGGGGACTGAAATGGCTCCTTTCTTTGGTCCCTCACGACAGGAATGGGCACAGATACAACAGACCCATGAGGGGCTGGCACAGATGATCAAGTGTGTTGAGAAAGGCCAGAAGCCCTGGAGAGAGGAAAGAGAACGACTGACACGTGAGATATTATCTGTTCTGAGTCAGTGGGAAAAGTTGGAGATGAAAAATGGAGTGCTATGCCGAAAGGTCTATTTACCTTCTGAGATCGACATTCGATACCAAATTGTGGTGCCTAGTGAACTGGCTCGCTCGTTGGCAGTTGAGGCTCATAATAAGAATGGACATTTTGGTCATGAGAAGACCTTTCGTTGGTTACAGCGACTGATTTACTGCCCTGGTCTTCGTCAAATGGTCGAAGAAGTATGCCGCAGCTGTCGAACTTGTGAGATCCATAAGGCAATAGAACAGAGAGCTCCCCTGCAAACCATCGTGACCCAGGAACCTTTAGAAATCGTCATGATAGACTATCTAATGGTGGGCCCATCCAATAGCGGACACCAGTATTGCCTCGTAATGGTGGATCACTTCACCAAATTTGCGGTGGTAACCGCCACCAAGGACCAGACAGCTGAGTCAGCAGCTCGTGCTCTGTGCCAAGATTTCATTCGAGTATATGGGTGCCCTAAACGCATCCACTCCGACCAGGGTGCCTGCTTTGAGGGACACGTAATGAAAGAAGTTCAACGTATCTACGGGATAAAGAAGTCGCACACGACTCCATACCACCCTCAGGGAAATGGGGCCTGTGAAAGATTCAACAGAACTCTGCTACAGATGCTGCGGACTCTGGAGGAAGACAAGAAGTTACAGTGGCCTCAGTTCTTGTCTGAAATGGTGTGGGCCTATAACAATCAGGTCCATTCTACAACGGGGTACTCTCCTTATACACTTCTCTTTGGGCGGTCTGGGCGAAGTGTAGGAGAATTACAGTTGGATGATGTGGATGGGTTCCCTCCGAGGGATCCAACCTCTTGGGTGCGGGCGCACCGGCAGAGACTTGAGACGATCCATCGATTGGTGCGGCAGCGCCTGCAAGAACATCCCCATCCTGATAAGACCCCAGTGCAAGAAGCACCATTGCAACCAGGCGACCTGGTGCTAGTTCGTGTCAAGAAACCCCAAGGGAAATTGGAAAGCCGATGGGAGGCTTTGCCGTATCGTGTTGTTGGCCGCAAGTATGCGAATGGGCCAGTGTACCAGGTCCAGAAAGAAGGAACTGATTGTGTTCGAGTACTTCACCGAAATATGTTGCGCCTGTGTCATTCTGAAGGGACAAATCATGATGGGCTTGCCAATGTGAATGAGCTCCCACAGTCAGAGAATGGAGGTGCGGAATGGGCCTCAGACGAGGAGGATGATTGTTGGCCGATCCCTGCTCCTGGGGATGTTCCACCTGTGACTACTGTATCTCCGGCCTGTGCCCCCTCTGGTGCGGAATCCGCTGGTCCTTCTCAGCCCATAGCTGCAGCACCCCATAATATACCACCGGTCCTCAGACGGACCACTAGGCCAAATGCTGGTATTCCCCCTGTTCGGTATGTGCAGGATGAGTTTGTTTGGCCTGCCATACATCGGTATACTACCACCCTGTGCATAAAAGTACAACCCTCTGGATATACAGTCATAGGCAGGGACTGCCAATCTTAAAGTGGGGGGGGAATATGTAAGAGACAGCCAATGTTGTCCTAAGCTTTATTTGTCTGTATAAACTGTTAATGTTGAATGTATTTCTGTGATTCTGTTCCTTTAAGACAGCAGCCATTGTAATTGTGACATGATGCTGGAGTGACTCCCCCCCCCCTTTATGTCAGCTTGCCTGTTCTGCAGACAGAATGTGAGCAGAGAAGCAGGAAGTGACGAGACAGAGAGCAGCAGCCATCTTAGCAAGTGTTGTATTGAACTGGTGTGGAGATTTTTCTGTACAGCTAAGCTGTATCTTGGTCCAGAGACAAACAGAGTGTAAAGAGACAACAGGACTAGTGAGTCCACGTGAAAGGAACTGTGCTCAGTGGCTGATCAGTGAGACTGACATTGTGACTGTGTATATGGATACCACAGATAGAGACTCGCAGTGCTGTTGATGTACTGGACGGCACCTGCTAAACCCCGGCTTACAACCCAGCTCAGTGTATGGATTCGGCAGGACTGTCAGTGTGCTGAGTGGAATCTGCTGTTGGATTACATTGCATTCATTGGGTTTCCCTGTTAAAGAGGACTTCATTTCTCCCAAGATCCTGATAACAGTGAGGAGAGGACGCTTCACTATAAAAGAAAGGACCGACTTTGGGCCCCACCGCGCGCTTCTACGGACTGTAAGCGGTCCACCTGGACCACTGGGGAAAAGGGGGTGCACCCAAATGTGAAGTCAGGGTCAGTTAGGGATAGTTTTGAGTATATTGTTCATTCAGTGTCCATACTGCAGAAGTGGACAGAGTAAAAGTAGAAACCATTGCAGAATTTGCCTTGAAATTGTTCATGCTATATTGTATATTTTGCTTGTCTTTAGCCCTGTCATTTTACCTTTAACTAGCCTTTATTAACTTATAGTAAATATATATTTTTTTCTTGAACTACCGCGTGTGCGTTCATTTCTGGTTGCGGAGTCCAAATCACCTGCCTTGCTCTCGGTTCACATGTGCTCAAATTGAATGTGGAGCAGGAAAAGGTCCTGCAGACTTTACTTCGTGATACAACCCCTTTAAGATAAATCCAATGAACAGACAGACAGACTGATACTTTATACCCAGGCAGTGTTGGGTACTTTTTCTAGTCTGCTATAATATAAATTCCCTATGACTTAAATGAGTGTTCAGACTCTTTTTTTTTTATTGTTTAAAACTGCTGCTAGTTGTCCTGTAAACATAACGAATGAATACTCACCTATTCCCGATCCTCTATTTCCAGCGACAGGACCTCCATTCTATTGAATACAAGTCCCCTGGCTGTGACATCCTGTTGTGCAAGGGGAGAACTGCTGCCAATAACAAGCCTCAGTGGCGACCTCTTGACAAATGGCTCGTGACTGCTGTGACATTGAGGCCTGTTATTGGCTGCAGAGGTCGCCAGGCACAAATGGGGGACCTGTATACAAATGAACAGAGTGCCCACCTCTGGAGATGGAGGCCTGGGCACAGGTGAGTACTTATTTCTTATGTTTACAGGCCCACTAGCAGCAATATAACATAATACAAAAATATGTTGCAACACCCCTTTAATGGTATAACTACTGAAGCTATTGATTGGTAAGAAAAATTGTGTGTAGTTTGAATTTTTTTTTTTACCTTTCGTATGTGATCCTGAAGACCTTTAACACCATACATTCTTAAGACAAACCATAATTTTAGAGAGCGAAACCTTCTTCCCAGGGGAATCTGCCAGTGCTTTTAAAAAAAAAAAAAAAAGAATTTGTAACCAAGTTATACAACACATATTCATAACTTAGCAATTGTTATCTTAATTATAATGCAAACATTGCTAGTTCTGTTTAGATTTAAAAAATAATATTTGAATACATCATATTTCCGCACCTAGATTTTATTTTCTCCAGTTTTGTGAAATATTTGACAAGTCTTAGAGGCATGTCATATGTTTTCATCTGCCTCCCTCACGAAATCAGAATTATAGGGCACATGTGCTCATGGGCTTAGCTAAAGGCTCATGATCCCTGATGCAAGAGCTCGGCTTGGGCCCCCCCTTTTCCTTACTGCACCCCAACTTCACCCCAGTGCCCATATACCTTGTTTTGCTAAGATGGCAAAACAGTCAGGTTGGGACTTGTTTGGAATAAAGTTGGACCATAACAGAGCAAATAATTTGGCAGTGCTATTTCATGTTGTGTTGGGGAGAAAGGGATATGGGTAGAAATATGCAGAGCCAAATTGGGCATGGGTAGGCTGGAGGCAGGACTTACGAAATATAAATTCAACGATTTTGTCCCTCTTTCAGTAAGAAGCTATGCTACCTACACCATCTGTAAAACTAATCTGCCAGCTGATTACACTTATTTTTTAGAGCAAGGCTAGACATGGATAGGATGAGGCTAAAAACCATATGGCCACATCAGCTGCCATTAATTTTGATTGGATCAATAAAATATGATATGCATTTCCTATAAATTGGGCCTGATATGTTATTGCAATATATATGGCATCTATACCCCTTGTCAATGGGAGTTTTCACTGGAGGTGGGCAGCATGTGGCAGCTGATGTACAGTGGGGAAAAAAAGTATTTAGTCAGCCACAAATTGTGCAAGTTCTCCCACTTAAAAAGATGAGAGAGGCCTGTAATTGACATCATAGGTAGACCCCAACTATGAGAGACAAAATGAGAAAACATATCTAGAAAATCACATTGTCTGATTTTTAAAGAATTTATTTGCAAATTATGGTGGAAAATAAGTATTTGGTCAATAACAAAAGTTCATCTCAATATTTTGTATGTGTATATATCCTTTGCTGGCAATGACAGAGGTCAAACGTTTTCTGTAAGTCTTCACAAGGTTGGCACACACTGTTGCTGGTATGTTGGCCCATTCCTCCATGCAGATCTTCTCTAGAGCAGTGATGTTTTGGAGCTGTCGCTGGGCAACATGGAGTTTCAACTCCCTCCAAAGGTTTTCTATGGGATTCAGATCTGGAGAGTGGCTAGGCCACTCCAGGACCTTGAAATGCTTCTTACGAAGCCACTCCTTCGTTGCCCTGGCGGTGTGCTTGGGATCATTGGCATGCTGAAAGACCCAGCCACATTTCATCTTCAATGCCCTTGCTGATGGAAGGAGGTTTGCACTCAAAATCTCACGATACATGGCCCCATTCATTCTTTCATGTACACGGATCAGTCGTCCTGGTCCCTTTGCAGAGAAACAGCCTCAGAGCATGATGTTGCCACCCCCATGCTTCACAGTAGGCATGGTGATCTTTGGATGCAACTCAGCATTCACTCTCCTCTAAACACGCCGAGTTGTGTTTCTACCAAACAGTTCTACTATGGTTTCATCTGACCATATGACATTCTCCCAATACTCTTCTGGAACATCCAAATGCTCTCTAGCAAACTTCAGAAGGGCCCAGATATGTACTGGCTTAAGCAGGGGGACATGTCTGGCACTGCAGGATCTGATTCCCTGTCGGCGTAGTGTGTTACTGACGATAGCCTTTGTTACGTTAGTCCCAGATTTCTGCAGGTCATTCACTAGGTCCCCCCGTGTGGTTCTGGCATTTTTGCTCACCGTTCTTGTGATCATTTTGACCCCACGGGGTGAGATCTTGCGTGAATCCCCTGATCGAGGGAGATTATCAGTGGTCTTGTATGTCTTCCATTTTCTAATTATTGCTCCCACAGTTGATTTCTTCACACCAAGCTGCTTGCCTATTTCAGATTCAGTCTTCCCAGCGTGGTGCAGGTCTACAATTTTGTTTCTGGTGTCCTTCCACAGCACTTTGGTCTTCACCATAGTGGAGTTTGGAGTGTGACTGTTTGAGGTTGTGGACAGGTGTCTTTTATACTGATAACAATGTGAAACAGGTTCCATTACTACAGGTAACGAGTGGAGGACAGAGGAGCCTCTTAAAGAAGAAGTTACAGGTCTGTGAGAGCCAGAAATCTTGCTTGTTTGTAGGTGACCAAATACTTATTTCCCACCATAATTTGCAAATAAATTCTTAAAAAAATCAGACAATGTGATTTTCTAGATATTTTTTCTCATTTTGTCTCTCATAGTTGAGGTCTACCTATGATGTCAATTACAGGCCTCTCTCATCTTTTTAAGTGGGAGAACTTGCACAATTGGTGGCTTACTAAATACTTTTTTTCCCCACTGTATAATACTGAATATGAGCTGTGTTGGATTAGAGAACTATTATGCCCATCAGCAGCCAAGCACAGAACATACACCCCTGGAGCAGTGTTATTTAAGATATTTGTTTTCTAACACAAGAGTCCCTGCTTTTTGCCACAAACATATCATAATACCAGGCTGCTTGAATGAGTGTGTGGGTTTCTGTAAGAGTCAATCTGTCATTTCAGCTACAGGATGCTGTTGGGACTGCTTTAGTATTTAGTGTGTGGTAAGGGGGAACCTATGTGGGCCCCCCCTGGCTTAGAGGCCTTGTCACAACTGTGATGCTACTATGCCACTGCTTTTGCTCATACAAAACATCATGGATTGTAGATGAGCTATTATACAGTGCACATAGTTGTCTGCTTCCATCTTCATCCACCGTGTAGTCTTGGCACTAGAAACTTCTGGGAAAAGCTGATCGATGGGGTTTGGGGTTTGATGATCTATCCTCAGTATAGGTAATCAGTATAAAAAGCTTGAAAAAACCTTTAATGGTAATGGTAAGGACTGTTCTATATAATACATATACAAAAATAAATAATAAATGATCAAATTTAATAAATCTCAAATATCTCATAACAAGGTTCAATAGTGTATTAATCTATTGTGTAAAAATGTTTTTTCCAATTAAATTTCATTATTTTCTGTTGTCTTCTGTGATAAGATATCATGCTGCAGTAGTTTAACCAAGTTATTATTTATTTATTTTACTTGATAAAGAATAGAGCTTTAAACTGCTTACCCTGTAGTCTGTCACCATTCCTGAAAAAGACACATTAAAATAGAATTAGTAAAAATAAGAAATTGATATATGTTAATTATGTTAAAGAGGGTTTCTTCCAAACTAAGAACAGCATGTGAACACAATTTGCAATACATTTTGTGCCGCAAAAGAGGATTTGAAAGCCCTTGAAGAGATTGTGAAAGGGAGGGGATAATTCACCATCACTGGGTTGGAGGGAGGGTATCTGTGCCTACGTCTTGCATGCTTATCAGAGCAGAGAGTTATTAGATGTGCACAGCCACATTAAAACTAAATAGGAGGCGTCACTCTGTAATAGTATGGCACATTACCAGTGGCGTAACGATCATGGTCGCAGGGAGTGCAACCACGTCCGGAGGGGTACGGGGCCCGCAGCCAGCTGGAAATGGCCGGGGCCCCGGATCATCATGATAGTGGTCGGGGAAAGCCTTGTTCCCCGACCGCTATACATATTGTTAATGGAAAGGGGCCGGACCTGGCCCCTTTCCATTAAATGCCAGCCCAGGGGAGGTGTATAAAAATAAAAAAAAAATACTTATACTCACCTGTCCTGGGCTGAGCCTGCATAAGATTACAAGTTTCTCCGTTTCTAGAAACGGAACGTCACTATTATTCCCCCCCATCCACTCCATCATACTTACCTTCTAGGCTTCTTCCTGCAGGATGGCTCCTCCCTCTTTTCTGACTGCCAGCACTGCTCTGCTGCCAATAATCCACCTCTACTGCGCAGCTCCCACCCCTGCGCAGTAGAGGTGGATCGTTGCTGTAGGTCACAGAGTAGCACTGGGACAAGTGCCGGCAGTCAGAAAAGAAGGATGGGTCCTCCCGCAGGAATAAGGCTGGAAGGAAGGGAGAGAGAGGTAAGTATATAATGGGGTCGGGGGTTAGGCTGAGAAGTTTGGAAAGAGCTAGTATCAGAAATCTGAACCATGTAAACAAATGCAGAAGATACCAGGAGCTTCCAGAGACACCCAGAAATCACTCAAAACACTGCTAAAGGTATATGGGTGCATTTATTAACCCATTAATAGCACTAACGGACCTTTTGTTAAAAAAAAGAAAACATTTTGCCCAGAAAACCCCTTTAATGGCACTGCACATAAGCAGTAAGCACTGCCTGCCCAAGCTATGTCTGTAAGATTCATGCTACACTGCTCAGAGTAGCAGTTTAACAGTTAGTCCTGCAGACATACAGTGGTATGAAAAAGTATATGCCCCCTTCCTGATTTCTTAATCTTTTGGATGTTTGTCACACTTAAATGTTTCAGATCATTAAACAAATTTAAATATGAGACAAACATAACACAAGTAAATGACAGACTGACAGATCTCAATTACTTTGTTTCTCATTTGGTCCTGAATTTCTTTGGATCTCCCCATGATATCTAGCGTCTGATGATGTTTTGATCTACTTCACTTTGTCAGGCAGGTCCTATTTAAGTGCTTCCTTACTTGAGAACAGGTGTAGCAGTAATCAGGCCTGGGTGAGGATAGGGAAATTGAACTCAGCTTCCCAAAGATGTGAGCAACCACGGTTAATTTATGTTTAAAAGGGGGGAGGGCAATTACTTTTTCACACAGAGACCTGTAGGTTTTGATTACCTTTTCCATTAATGATAAAGACCTTCATTTAAAAACTGAATTTTGTGTTTACTTGTGATATGTTTGTCTAATATTTAAATTTGGTGATCTGAAACATTTAATTGTGACAAACATCCAAAAGATTAAGAAATCAGGAGGAGGGCAAATACTTTTTCACACCACTGTAGCTAGAGATGAACTATATCATGTACCTTTTTTTTTTTAATCTTTGCTCTCAGGATTTAGTGTCCCTTTAATAAGTGGAGAAGGAAACAAATCTCTTTAATAAGATATCAGAGAAGGACTGTCAGAAAAAGGAACCTAGCACTCCTTTCATGAGAGCGAAATGTTGCACCATTGGAATTGCTGTTGTTAATAAATCTATCTGCTTATTTGCAAAGTTCTTTTTTTGTATCCTTAAAGGGGTTGTCTAGGTATTACAGTTTTGAGCCAGGAGGCTGGGAATGTGAAACATAAAAAAACAAACAAACAAAACATACCCACCTGTCCCCGGCGCTCTGTTGTTCACCGCTGCTTCACCAGCACCCTAGGGGCTTGTTCCGGTTGAAGTCCTCACAACACGTGAACGCTGAGGCCGATCAGAGGCTGCAGCAGTCACAGGAAAGGACCTGGAATGTCATCAGTGATGTATATGAGTGTCGTCCCGAGTCCATTCCTGTGACTGCTGAGGCCACATAAAAGTATGTTTATCATTACTTGGTTTAAAAAAATTTTCGTGACACATTCCCTATAGAGACCTATAGAGAATATTATGGTAAATAAAAACGCCAGAAAAAAAAACACCATACACACAATATACTGGATTTTGGAAAAAAAAGCGGAAAAAAAATTATAAAAATGCTCAAACAGAATACAACCTTCCCCAAAAAACGCTTTGGATGTAGTGCATTTTACTTTAAAAGTAACATCTGATTGCATAAAATGTGGAAAAAAAAAGGATGTTTGTAAATTTTTGAGAGGTAGTTAAGATGTTCTTTTTCACTCCTCAATTTAAAAATTGAAGTACTATCTGAACAAGAATTTGAACAGTGCTTTACTAAACATGGAAACATTAAATGTTTATCTACATCATAAATAACCAAGTTTTATTGGCAAGAACATTAAAGACCACCCATTGGCCTACAATTATCTTAATCATATGGTAAATCCAGACTAGTGTAACAGTGGGAGCCCTCAATGAGCTTTAATTGAATACTGCAGTGAATAGGCAGCAGCTAATGACTCTTTTGTTCTAACCCTCTTTTTCTGCCACTGAGGCATAATGTGAGCTTGGTGAGCGTTTGTGTGGCATTGATTATAACCTTGGTGTCTGCAGCTGCTTTTGACCAATGAAAATTTGACATAATTTTCTATCAAGTAAATGGATTTCTGTACTTGGCGCTATAAAATTCAATCTTGTTCTTTTAAGGATGTTGCCATTGCCAGTTATTGAATTTAGGCTTCAGTTAAAATGGTTTTGAGGAAAGTAAATGGTCAGGCAAAATATAGTAGTTCTATTCTATTGGATTTCTGGTGGTAGCAGATAAAATAATATGATTACTGTTGTTTGATGCGGTTAACACAGAATTGTTAAAAAAAATGAAAGCAAGCCATTTATTGGAGTACACATTTATACGTATTTACTTAGCTTAATTATTTCACCAATTCAATAAGCACTAAACGTTAAATATACATTAGTTTATGGAGCAGGATACTGGGAAACATTGTGTACAATAGTGTTAGGTGAATTTATTTTTAAATTTTACGTTTTAAGCCTTAGGTCTCTTTCTGTCCTATGCCCCATGAAGCAAATAATTGTATGTTTGTTCTCCTGAATCATCCGACTACTTGATGTAACATGCCTGTTTATACCATGGTTTCTTTACTTTGCTGCCTTAGAGGAAAAACAATGAGTATGTACAATAGGACCATCATTATTGATCCTGAATATACTGACTGATTTGTTAAATGTAAATTGACATTTGCATTCATCAAAGGAATATATGGCTGCTTCAGGCGGTATACAAAAAGTCTTAAAAATATACAGGGAAGAAAAATAGTTATGTTATTCTTAAGTCTAGTTTTTAGATAAAACAAAAAAGACATGCAAAATTGTGCCAGATCTACTGTGTTAACCTGCCTTAACCCCTTCCTGCCATGGTTCGTTTCTTGATATTTGTTTTTTTACTGCCATCTTTCCAAAAGCCATAACTTTTTATATTTTTCTGTTCGAAGAGCCGTATGTGTGGGGCAAATTGTTCATTGTGATGGTACAATTTAATATTCCATACAATGTACTGGGAAACTAAAAAAAAAAATCAGAATGGGGTGGAATTAGAAAAAAACTGCATTTGCACCATTTTCTTATGGTCTTACAGAGTTCAATTGTGTAGTGAAAATGACCATTTGTTGATTATTTATTTATTATGATTACTTGTATAGCACCATCTTATTCCGCAGCGCTTTACAGACATTAACAGTCGCACTGTCCCATATTGGGCTCACAATCTATATTCCCTACCAGTATGTCTTTGGATTGTGGGAGAAAACCGCAGTACGCGGAGGAAAGCCACGCAAACACGGGGAGAACATGCAAACTCCTTGCAGATGTCGTCCTTGGTGGGATTCAAACCCAGGACTATTGTTTGGGTCGGTACAATCACAATATTTCCAAATCTATATCGTCTTTGTCATGTTTTAAAGGGGTTTTTCAGCCCCAAATCCACCAGATAGGTCAATAGAATGTGATCTGTTGGAATCGGACACCTGGACCCCACACAGATCATCTATTCTAGAAGCCTCTGTGTGTCGGAAGCTGCTAGTGGATGGGTGGTGCATGCAGGACTGCTCCTATTCAAGTAATAGGAATGGCGCAGCAGCCCCATCCACTGCATCTTGATGGTTCCAATGAACTGCAGTTTCGTTCCTATTACTTGAATAGGACAGATGATCTGTACCATATCCTACTATACAAATATATACTACAGTATATAGGAAATTCTCAGTGTAGGAAAAACTGCTGTGGAAATTTTTTCCAAATGTGTTTTGCTACATGGGGCTTTAGTCTTACCCCCACATGGCATAAACGCTGCGGTTTGCCTGTGGCGTAAACACCGCAGAAAAAACACAGCGTTTTACAGTCACAGCAAAGTGCATGAGATTCTAGTGAATCCCATCCCCACTTTGCGAAAAAATACATGCAGCAGACACGCTGCGATTTCCAAACTGTTGTGGTTTTGGAAATTGCATCATGTCAATTATACCTAAGGAAACGCTGACGGTTTCCCTATAGTTATAATGGAAGCAGACCTCTGCCGACTTTCTGTGCAAAGCGCTGCGGGAAAAACCACAATGAGTTGCCACCACGGTTTTTCCCACAGCGCTTTTTTGCTGTGGGACGCTACGTGGATCCTTAGCCTTAAATAGATATTCTCATCTCAGTCTTTCTTAGCTGTGATCTGGGAATAAAGCTAAGTCACAATAACTTCTCCAAAAGGAGGAGGAACCCATTCGCAGACAGCTATTTCAAGGTTAATCAAAGATGGGTATTAGCTGTCTCAAAGGGGTACTATGTCTCATTTTGGATTATTTATTCTGGCTTGACATTTCCAGATTATGCTATTTAGGCATTGATCTTTCTGACCCATGACTAAGATCAGAATACCTGATTGTCCGAGGTGTCTGGCAATAGAGAAACCACTGAACAAGCTGTTCTGTGATGTTTCCATAACTCCCATCCATGCAAATAGGATGCTGTGCTGCTTCTGTAATTCAGGAGTTACATTTAGGCCAAGGCCCAACGTATCGTCCCTCACCAATAAAGTGTTGCAGGAAAAACCATGGCAGCAACACATCGCAGTTCTTCCTGAAGTGCTTATTCCATTATACCTATAGGGAAACTGCAGGCATTTACGTAGGTATAATTGACATGCTGCGCTTTCCAAAACCGCAATGGTTTTGGAAATCACAGTGTGTCCTTTGCACGTATTTTCCCGCAATGTGAGGATGGGATTCGCTAGACTCCCATCCACTTTCTAGGAACTGTAAAATGCCGTGTTTTTTTTCCACGGTGTTTCCGCCACGGGCAAACCACTGCGTTTACGCCACATGGGGTCCCAGCCTTAGGCACTCTTCACACAACAGTGAAAAATAGCCGCTTGTCAGCTGCATTTATTAACAGCCGTTACAGGGTCATTTTAAAAAACCTTTAGATTATTCACATTTCCAATTTTTGTCGGACAGAAAAAAACAGCTAAAACCCATATATTGCCACACATCTGTGTGCTTCTCTCCTTTCTGCCCGTTTTGTCAACTTTCATTCTGCAGTCAATTTTCTCCTGTTATAGTTTCCATTAACCTTTTCAGGGTTGTAATGTCGGCACTCTGCACTCGCCACCAGCTTACCTCTGCTTCACATTGTGCGGTTCCTATCTCTCCATTCTGCTGTGTACTCCTGCTGCTGATGCAGCTGTGCCAGCTTCTTTCCAGCAACTGGTGGGACTAAAGATTGGTCCACAATACTGTTATGTAATGTCCGTTGCTCTAATCCATGAGATTAAATGACAGATGCAGATGGAGCCCTTTCTGTTGGGTGTCCGTCTGCATTCACCTCAGTATAAAAAACATGATGGAAGATTTCTTCCGTTATGTTTTTTACTTTACTGACGGAAGAAAAAGTGGTGCATTCAGGACTTTTTCTTCCTTTACAAAAGTAAACAAACATGACAGGAGAAAGTATCTATCATGCTTTTACATTAGAGTCAATGGGACTTTCTCTCCATCGGTGTCCCTTACTCTGCTGCAGTTAATGTTCATTGCTGTCATTCTATGATGGATGACAACTGACATTAATAACAGTAGCTTAACAATTACACCTGTGAGCTCTTCTCAGGCAATCGCAAGCAGTTCTTGCCTATTTTAATCTGCTCAGTCCTCAGCACAGCACCTGAGCAATATTGCATCTCCGTGCTAGATTCTGTGAGGGCTTCTTGTAACTAAAGTCCTGCTTGATTCTCATTTATTGACCTTGACCTGTTCTCTGATTTTGCTGTTGATTCAGGTCCTATTCTACTGTCTTCCCACATATGACCTCTGCTTGTCCTTGACCTGTGAATGTGAGCTGCCCATTCTGACCTTTTGGTTTGCTTATGACCTATGAACCTGTTGCCTGGTTGTTATATTTTTTTACTTTGGATGCTTGGTTTGGTGTGTGATCACTGCGTTTATATACCACCTTCATTCTCGAATGAAGTATTTTCTCTATTATACACATTTGTGTTAGATAATCTGTTCCATTATTTTTATTTGGTGATTGTAACTCTGTAATGAATCCAAGTATAGATAAAAAAAAGGGAAGGATGCACAAGTGGGAGTGGCTACTACAACCTCACCATTGTCTGTATTTTCTACAGAGGTAGGGTGGATTGATATATGGAGGGCAAAGAATCCGGGAAAACAGATTTTTTTTCTGTTACTCTAAGGCTAAGGCCCCATGTAGCAGGCCGCAGCAAAAAGCGTTTCTGTAGGTATAACTGACATGCTGCGATTTCCAAAACCCCAATGGGATGGGATTCACTAGACTGTAAAATGCCACGGTTTTTGCTGCTGCCCCAGCCTAAAATACACTCTATTTCAAGGATAGACCGTCTTCTATGTAATTATTTGGAGGTACCAGTGTGTGTGTGGTGTCAATTATTTTTTGTTTAAGAAGGAAATATGTTCCAGGGCTTATATAGTATAGATTTAATGCAGCATGGTTAGAAGAGTTTAAAGATATAGGAGATATTAAGAAGTGTATAAGTGGTTTATTTGATACAAACTTAGACACTGCATTATTATTGATAGTATGGGATGTGTTTGTGGCTTATTGTAGAGGTATCGTGGAGTGTCAATTTGTAAAAAGAGGAGTATGATGGATGAGGTATCCTTGTAAGGAAAAAGCTTATATTGAGGATCCATCTGGCTCTAACAAGAAAGCTTTGTATGAAGCTCAGAATTAGTTTAGGCATACCTCCCAACTTTCAAAGGACAGAAAGAGGGACAAAATATGAGCTATGAGCGCTGCGGCAAATTTAGCACCACCCACTTCTATGTTAACTCCACCCATTCTCATCTATTTTTCCATGTGCCCCCACACAGTATAATGCTCCTACAGTCACCCTAACATTATATGCCCCCACATTATAATGGTCCCCTCCAATTGCCCCACAGTATTAAGTCCCTCTCCTTGTGCCCCAGTTTAAACTGGCAGAAACTAGAGGGGGACATTAAACTGGGGCAGCTGGAGGGGGACATTAAACTATGGGGCAGCTGGAGGTTGACATTAAACAGTGGGGGTAGTTGGAGGGGACATTAAAATGGGGGCAACTAGAGGCAGACATGTCCCCCTCCAGCTACCCACCACGGTTTAATGTCCTCCTCCAATTGCCCACAGTTTAACATCACCCTCCATCTGCCCCCCCAGTTTAATGCCCCCTCCATCTACCCCAGTTTAATGCCCCCTTCATCTGCCACCAGCTTAATGTCCCCCCTTCATCTGCCACCAGCTTAATGCCCCATTCATCTGCCCCCAGTTTAATGTTCCCTTTATCTGCCACCAATTTAATGCCCCCCTTCATGTCAACAGCTTAATGTCCCCCTTCATCTGCCCCCAGATTACTTGCCCCCTCCATCTACCACCAATTTAATGTCCCCCTTTATCTGCCACCAGCTTAATGTCCCAATTTATTTGCCACCAGTTTAATTGCCCATTCATCTGCCCCAGTTTAATTGCCCCTTCATCTGCCTTCAGTTTAACTGCCCCCTTCATCTGCCTTCAGTTTAACTGCCCCCTACATCTGCCCCCAGTTCCCCCCTCTTGCTCACACATGCTGTCTCTCAGTCTCAGTCTCATTTCTGCGTAACATCACAGTCTGTCCTGCAGTATCCAGAATAGCTTCACCCAAACAAGAGTCTCATCACATGTTCATGACGTCATCATAGGTCCTTTAACCACTAGGATTTAGCATCTATCTTTTAGCCTTTACCCTACCCTAATAAAGTTTGTTAACAGCAAAACACTTCAGGGGCATAGCGGGACAAACTGTAAGCTATCCGGGACCGTGAGACAGCAGTGTAAAATCGGGACTGTCCCACCAGATGCAGGACAGTTGGGAGCTATGGATTAGGATTGGGGTGGTTTGGTCCGAATATTTGTTTTGCTACAAACTGTAATGTAAATTGGTCTAAAACATAATGTATGACACTGTCCGGACTCCTAGGAACCTATTTATCTAATTTCAAGCTCTCTATGGAAAACACAGTGAAAGTTAGGTCAAAGTGAAAGTGATGTGTATGTCTATAGAAAAATGAATGGTAAGCAGTGGATACATTTGCTTTGTGCTTTGTGGGTTGTCAATTGCTTTTACCCATTTTAACATTTAAAATGCTCCAAAAACTACCCTTTTTTGAGGAAAGGTACTTGCCCATGTTTTTTTTTAAACAGACATGGCAGTTATATTGCAAAGAATAATAGTTTTATACAGGCTACAGGTTTGTTATTTTGGATAAATGTTTGTGGCTGTGTGCCTAGTTGAAAAGTGATGAAGAAGTGGCTTTTCAAGGCAAAAAGCTATTGAGAGATAATGTCTGGTTGTTTAGGTGTAGCAGGCTGCATCAGCAGTACAGTAAAAGGAACATTATAAAAGGACACTATAGCTCTATTCAGAGGCATCAGCCGGAGGTGTGTGAAAATCCTCACGGATCCATACCTTATTCATCTTGACAAAAGTAAGTTTTCCAAGCTAGTGGTGGACAGTTTGGTCCTTCTAGATGTTACAGCATCAGCAGCACTGAACACCCTCTTGGCCATTATGCTTGAGATTGGACAAAAAAAACTCCATTGGCAAACTCCAGGGGGCCATCTCCTTCCACTGCTCTAACCTTTTGGCACAGAATTCCATGGGGTCAAAGTTATCTGCTGGAATGTAGGAGCACTCTACGTATGACTGTACCTGATAGTGCAGCTGGTGGGTGTCAGTTGCCTGTTGTGGCTCTGGTTAACGCTGCAGGTGAAAAATTTCTGGTTCATCATGTTCTAGATGCTGTAATGGCTGCTGATGCTGCTGCATTTCGCTCCTGCTACTTGTACCTGTGGCTCTGGCAGAGGAGGTGGAGTGTTGACTGGGAGTGGGCAGAGGCCATCTGGGCACATGTATGACTGGCACTTGCAGTGGTGTCCATAAAAGCTGTGGCAAGCTGGGTATACAGCCTATCCTGATAATATGCCAATTTTTCTTCGCTTTGGGAGGCTGGGAAGAATTACCGCATTTAGACTTTATAGTGAGGGTCTAAGAACACAATGATCCAGTACTTATCCCTCTGCTTGATGCTAATAATACCTTTGTCATTGCGTAAGCAGCGGAACATACAGCCTGCCATGCTTGCAAGTGTGAGCATGGACCTAGGGGCCTGCCATGGTTGGTCTTCTTGTACAGCATGGTCATCATCATCGTCATCAACTTGAAAGAAATAAGGTTCAGTCTCCTGCCTTGGCTGTGCCTGTGACATATCAAGGGACCTCTCTGCATCCAAAGGAGAATCTTCCTCCTCCTCTTCCAGTCTAGGATTCCCAGTTCCTGTACCATAATGACCCTAACCCAGAATTTCATCCTCCTCCAGTTCCAGTTCAATGATGGTGTCCAAGAGGTTGAAGCTGTTCTTCTTCTTCCATCCCTCATTGCATGATTGTGTTTCATGTAAGATATATAACAAAAAGATGACATTACTGATGCTGCAGTTGTCCCTGCTGAAAAATTTGGTGGACTCCTCAAAGGGCTTGAGAAAGCAACACACTTCTGACATGAGCCTCCAATCGCGGATCTCAAAATGACACATTATTCCTGTGACCTGCTGCATGAAGTAATCCTTCACTGCCTTCTGCTGCTCACACAGATGCTCCAGCATGTTTAAGGTAGAATTCCTCAACGTTGCAGATAAGGCAGTGCAAAGGCAGCTCATTCTGTCGCTGCAAGTCCAGCAAGGTGTTTTTAGCCACATAAGAATGGCTGAAATGCACATACACTTTTCTGACCATGAGCAGCACCTCCTTTAAGCCACTATATATGTTAATCAAGTGGTGCACCACCAGATTCAGCACATGCACCATACAGAAACAACATCTTATTCGACACAGCTGCAGCACAGCAAAAGTATTCTTGTTACTACTGATGGCAACACAGTATAATTGCAGTTAGCGGGGAGCCATTCAGCAGGATACTTGCTGCACTATACAGCACCTCCACTGTGTGGCTCCTCTGTTCCAGGCTCATTAGCTGTGAAACAGCATGGCAGTGCTTCAGCTTATTCCTCTGAAGCGAGGGAGGAGTGTAATCCCTGGTGAATATAGGGGCAGGAAATAGTCAAAGAGAGGAAGATCCAGAGGAGGCGGATGTGCCATGCATGGTGTTGGGACTGGGCCTACACAAACGAGGTGGAGTTACCACCTGGCCTTGATGTGTTTCTGGACTGTGACCACTGCCGTTCAAAACAGTGCCCCAATGGACCATGAAATGCATGTTTTGTCTTTGTCCGCTACTGCTGCTCCACATGTCGATGGTGGCATGCACCTTTCCCCAGACACACATATCCAAGGAAAGGCCCACATTCTTCAACACATGGCGATATAAACCAAGGACAGTGTTCCTAATAAATAATGGTTGCTACATATTGTCCTCATGCATGCCATCAGTTGCTAAAATGCAGTGGAAACATCAGTGCCACCACCCCCTCCTTGTGAGCTTCCCTTAGGTCTGCCCCAGGCAGGCTTTTTGGTTGTTGAGGCTGCACATTGGTTGGAATCATTACTATCACTGCTGCCACCACCTTCTTCCTCTAATGTCATCTTGTTACCCTGACCCATTTGCCACGTCCTATCCACAAAAGAATCATCCTTGGCAATGACACTGTCATCACCTGATTCATGATGGCCTCATAATTTCTACTTCCAGATTTCCCCCTAGTGCTCCTACCAGAATGACTATCAGTACTACACCCCCTGCCACTAATACCTCCACCGCAAGCAATCATGGCTTCCACTTCCACCTCTGCCTCCTCTACTTGCAAAAAATGCTAAGTGTTCTCATCCCACTCAACAAAAAGAGGAGTAAGACTGCTCTGACTAGGAGAATTAGCTTTCTCATAAGGTGCCACATTGCTAATAGCAGGGATCTGTATCAGTGAATAAGATGAAGTAAACATGTTTGACAGTCCAGAAAAGCCCTGTGGTAAATCAAGTGTTAAAACATTAGAGGAGGAGGAACACACAGAAGTCTGACTCAAGATAGCATCATCTGCATTCTCAGGATGTACAAATGGCGGTGCCACCAAAACCACAAATAGTGTTGTTGCCACCCACATTCTTATTGTTAGTACTTGCACAAGTGTTTCCTCCTCCCCTTCATTTAGTTTGTCCCCTGTACTGTTTTTTTTCAGTCATTTTACTGCACACTACTTAATTACAATAGTGATTACCAACAATTCTGACACTGTGTATATGTCTCTTTTTGTTTTTTGTTTTTAAGTAAATCACTTAATGCACTTAATGACCTGCTCAGTGACCATTACACTAGAACTGCAGTTTGTATATATATATTGGGTAGTTAAAAGAAAAACCCTTAACAGAGATTTTTCAGATTAGCATTGGCTGCATCAATGTTTTGCTATCATAACAGCGGCAGTTTGTATGAATATTGAGTAACCCAGAAATAACTGCTTAGGATTTTTCAGCACAGGGTGCATCAGTATTTTGCCATTACAATGGCAGTTTGAATGTATTTAACAAAAAAAAACCTCTTGCCCAAAAAACCCTTAACAATAGATTTTTCACTAACAGTATCAGAAATTCTCTCTCCCTCTACTCTTGTAATTTATCTGACTTTCTGCCAGTAATTGATTACATCTAACTAATCTTCATTCTACTTCTCCTCCTCCAATTATTCCCTAGCTCTATTGCAACTTTTGCAGTTGTTGGATCATGCAGTGACTAACACGTCTGTCCCCTAGTTTGACTATCACTAAAATGGCTCTTCTTCCTGCCCACAGCATCTTATATTCTGTATGTGATATCAGTACTGTAAAATCTCCACCTACCACTAATTATTGGCTGAGAAACTGTTAGGTAATGTCACAACGTCACACACATGACTCCTGTATTCTCACTGCAAAATGCATGTCGCAATGGCCATTTTAATACACCTGAGATGAATCGCAAGCTATTCGGTTTCAATAAAAAACAATTTGAAATATTCAGTTCGAATCCAACTCCTAATGATGTTGGTTTGCCCATCTCTAGTAAATATGATTAAGACTCAAAACAGCAGGAGTATTTTCTATTAGAGATAGGAAGGGTATAATACAACTGGAATACGGTATGATTACTGAGGACTTTAGGAATTACTATGAAAATCTATATACCTGCTCTTGCATTAATAGTAAAAAGGCAATTGAGGATTTTCATCTTGGAGGACCCTTTTTCAATTGGAGAACTATAACAGGCATTGGATGACCTGTCCTTGGGGACAGCCGCCAAGGACAGATGGCCTGCCAGTGACGATGTGTGTTAAGTTTAGAGACATTATTGTAACCCAATTATAAGATATTCTGGAGTATGATTTAAGCAGAGTGAACTTCCCAGATCCATGGGAGAAGCGTTATTATAAATATATTGAAACCAGGTAAGGATCAGCTGAGTATGGATGCTTATTATCCGTTTTTTTTGTTAAAGAGTGACGTTAAAATGTTGGCATAGGTCTTGGCGAATAGGATGAGTATAGTGATGGGGAAGATTGTATATGGATATCAGTAAGATTTTCGACCTATGAGAACTATTTTGGATAATTTCAGGTATTAATTTGCCAATATGCAGTTTTTCTCTAGAAATGAGGGATCTATTATGTCACTAGACACTACAAAGGCTTTTGATAGCATCTATAGCATATACTGGCAATATATTTGGGTAGTGCTTAAACAATTTGGATTTGGTCCTCATTTTATAACAATGATCAAGGTTTTACATCATAACCCCCATGCGAGATTCAGGACAAAAAAAAGCTGCGGAAAAGACCACATCAGAAAGACATTGCGTTTTTTTCTTAAGTTTTTTTCACAGAAAGTCTACAAAGTTTTCCTCTGCAAACTTTCTGCCTTTGTTATACCTATATGGAAAATGCCAGTGTTTCTGTAGGTATAATTTACATGCTGCGATTTACAAAAAGAGCGTTTTTGAAATCGCAGCATTTCCACTGCAGATTTTTTTTCTGCAAAGTGTGGATGGGATTAGCCAAAATCCCATCC
The DNA here is from genome assembly GCA_947044405.1 of Leptodactylus fallax. NCBI lineage: Eukaryota > Metazoa > Chordata > Amphibia > Anura > Leptodactylidae > Leptodactylus > Leptodactylus fallax. Next base: position 594,839 of record CAMRHE010000125.1, on the reverse strand, counting down.
ACTTTGCAGATAATGTAAAGAAGAGCGTTCAAAACAATGTATTTTTGTGGGGCCCCGGCCTAAGTGAGTATTATTGTCAAGAGATGACACCACATCTTGACATTCTAGTACAATGTGGTACCAAACAAAAATGCTCCATATTTTATTGAAATGTAGCTAATTTACTTATAGTTGTCAATTTATGTCACAAATTTCTGGGAGGAATAACAAAGGTACAACACAAAAAGTTGCTATAAGAAAAGATGCTCTAGAATTATTATTTCATGAAGAATACAAGCCTTTTATAAAACAGACATGTCACAGCTGAACCCGCATCAATAATTCAATTTGCACTGCAAGTTGTTTTTCTGCAGTTTGTGGATGGGATTTGTTTAAAGTCCAACCTCTACACTGCTACTAAACATTGCAGCAGTTTAGCCGGCAGACATTCCACCATGGATATCCCATTGCGAACTTACTATGTATGTCTGTGGCCTATATTAGAAACACACTTTAAAATGTATAACAGAGACCCTTTAACTCACCCGATTCTTGTTGATCATGTTGAAGGTAAACAGGATCAATTTTGAAGGCACCGATTAAGTCTGATCTTTTTTTCACCCTGTTTTACACAATTAAATTAGTTAAGAAATCACAGATCGTGCAACCAGGATCCTATAGAGTAAAAACAGATCACAGAAGAGGATACCTCAAAAAATACAGATAAGAATAAAACATAACCTTTATTATTAGAACATAAAAGGGGACAAACGGCATGAATACAAAGATGAAGGGGTGTAATCATGAGAAGATCTATATATCAGTCTATCTCAGTGATGGTATAAGTTGAAAAGCTGGTATATTGATCAAACAATAGAACCTGTGGATGTAAAAGCCACCGAAGTAGCTCATAACCAGCCAATCAATCTACAAAGATCAATGACTACAATGATGTAAAATAGTCAGGTCCAGTTTACTAATATGAACACCCCAGTAAATAAAATACAAGTATGGGACATGTGAGGCAGGTGCTTCTCACATGCTGCTCATATAGAAACATATAGAGATGGACTCTCATGAAATCCTTTTGTTAAGGAGATAATATGGGCAATCCACTAAATATAAGTCAGCCTAAACAGACTATGTGTGGATGTGGTGTCGCCTTCTTATTTCTCCCAATGTTAAAACTAGGGATCTCAGTCTCACTCTTAGTGCCAGAGCCCTCTATTTCTGGCAGGCTCCTATGGGCACAATACTGCCTAAGGAAGCCAGTAACATAAGCTCCAATCAATGGTTATGTCTCAGCAAATATAACACATGAGTCCCTGACCTAGCTGTAGATATTGAGCTTCTAATAGTAATAGCTCAGAAAACAATGGCTCATAGCCCTGGGTATATGCTGCTCATCTAGAAGCATATACCCAGGGCTGTTGGAGGCACTGGATCTCCCAGACATATCTTCCCCAGCAAATATAGCACCCTTGTGTCAGAGCAAACTGCAAATAGAATTATATTCAGCAGCAAGATATGTAAAGCACCAGCTCTAAGCCACCACAACACTCAGGTGCCTAAGTAAGCCAGTAACATAAGCTCCAATCAATGGCTATGTTTCGGCAAACATAACTCCCAAGTCCCTGATTTAGCTGCAGGCATTGAGCTTCTATTAGATAGTGATAGCTCAGAAAACAATGATTCATAACTCAGATAATAGCGACTCTACGCGTTTCACTAGACAATATTCTAGATCATCAGGAGTCTATTAGATTGCAGGAGAAAGACAATGCCCCAAAAGGCCCAGATAATGGAAGTAAAAACCTGATGGTGGGCTCTGGTACTTAATAGCCAAAGCTGGTGTCTGCTGGGGCCCGGCCTAATATAGGGTTGAGCCACACAAGGCCACGCCCTTTCTTCCATGTCACACTAAGCGGACCAATAGAATGTTTTGATTCCGCCCACAGTTCTGACACTAGGAAAAGGAGGCTTAGTCAGCCTATATGATAATACTGAAAGTACTGACAGCTGTCATAATGGAGGCACGTAACAAGATAGATAAAATGAAAAATGTATGTTAGACAACAATAATTCATATCAGTGGCATTCAGGGACAGTATTAGCACATGTAACGAAGATATATAGCATCCCTCAGGATAACTTCACAAAGATGCAGCCTGATAACTGCAAATAGTATATCGCTAACATGTCATAGCCCACAGTAGACAAGATCTGAACTGAGACCACCCAGGTTGTTGGTGGTCACTGGCAGGGCCGGCGTTAGGGGGGGGGCAAACTGGGCAATAACAGAAAGGGCCCCTTTCCGAGGTGAGTAAAAATAACAAATATTTTTACTCAACTGTCCTTGGCGTCCGACGTCATCTTCTGGCGTTCCGGACATCATTGCTGAGGTGCTGAGGCCTGGCCTCAGCGGTCACGTGGGGCGTGCCTCACGTAATCGCTGAGGCCCAATCACAGGCCTCAGAGGTGACGTCCACAACGCGTGACGTCAGCCGCAGAGAAGAAGAAGCGATCGCTGGCGGGGATAGCGGAGCAGCGCGAGGAGGCCCAGGAGAGGTAAGACAAGGTGAGTATAACTGTTTGTTATTTTACCTTACTTACCCCGGGCCTTCGATTATTATACTCTGGGGTCTGAAGAGACCCCAGAATATAATATAATAATAGCACTGTAGGGCCCCTGTGGAGCATTATACTGGGGGGCCCCTCTGGATAGCATATTATACTGTGTGGGGCCACTGTGGAGCATTATACTGGGGAAGGGGCCCCTCTGGATAGCATGTTATATTCTGTGAGGCCTCTGTGGAAAATTATAATGTGTGGGGGGGGGGGGTTCTGGAGATAATGTTACATTTTGTGGGGCCACTTTGGAGCATTATGCTCTCCAGAGGGGCCCCCAGTATAATGCTCCAAAGTGGCCCCACAGAATATAACATGCTCTCCAGAGCCCCCCCCCACTTTATAATACTCCATAGAGGCCCCGCAGAATATAATATGTTCTCCAGAGGGCCCCCTCCCCAGTATAATGCTCCACAGTGGCCCCACACAGTATAATATGCTCTCCAGAGCCCCCCCCAGTATAATGCTCCACTGTGGCCCCACACAGTATAATATGCTCTCCAGAGGGGCCCCCCAGTATATTATACTGTGCGGGGCCACCGTGGAGCATTATACTGGGGGGGGCTCTGGAGAGCATGTTATACTGTTTTGGGCCACTGTGGAGCATTATACTGGGGGGGGCTCTGGAGAGCATATTATACTGTTTTGGGCCACTGTGAGTATTATACTGGGGAAACCTCTCTGGGCAGTATATTATACTGTGTGGAGGCCATTCTGGAGCATGTTATACTGAGTGGGGTCACTGTGGAGCATTATTCTGGGGGGGGGCATCAGCAGTGCATATTATATTGTGTGGCGCCACTGTGGGGCATTATTTGGGGGGGACTAATGAGCATTATACTAGGGGGCCCCCTGGGGAGCATATTATACTGCGTGGGGCCTACTGTGGAACATTATACTGGGGGGACGCTCTGGGGAGCATAATATATTGCGTGGGGCCACTGTGGAGCAAAATACTGGAGGGGGCACTGTGGAGCATTATATTAGCGGGGGCCCTCTGGGGAGCATATTATACTATGGGCCACTGTGGAGCTTTATACTGGGGGAATGGACAGTGTGGGGAGCCTGTTATACTGTGTGGGGCCACTGAGGAGTGTATTATATTGTGTGGGGCTTTTCGGGAGCATATTATACTCTGTGGGGCCATTGTAGAGCATTATACTGGGGGGACTGTGGGGAACATATTATACTGTGGGGGACCACTGTGGAGCATTATACTGGGGGAACCCCTCTGGGGAGTATACTGTGTGGAGTTCATTATGGAGCATGTTATACTGTGTTAGGCCACTGTGGAGCATTATACAGGGGGGGTATTGTGGGGTGCATATTATACTGTATGGAGCATATTATATTGTGTGGGGCTGCTGGGGAGCATATTGTACTGTCTGGGGCCACTAAGGGGTAGTATACTGTGTGGGCCACTGTGGAGTATTATACTGTGTGGAGCCTTACAAACCATGTGGGACCACAATGGGGGGCTCAGGGGAGCATTTTATACTGTGTGGGGTCACTGTGGAGCATTATATACCATGTGGGGAAACTGGAGGGCTCAGGAGAGCATTTTATACTGTGGAGCATTATATACCATGTAGAGCATTATACTGTGGGGGGGGCTCACAATTCCTTGCATAATCTTGCACATACGTGTAGTGCTCCATGGCCATGTCATTCCCCATACAGTACTGTGCATGAACTGGCCATGAAGTTATTGGGGCCTGCACAGTACTATAGGGGCTGACTATACTGGGAACATACTCAGTAACACCAGATAGTCAGCACATATGTAAAACTTCAGTGAAGGAGCCAGTGAACTTCAGTCCGACACTGTATAACGGAGAACTATTATATATAAGGGTGGGTTACTATATATACAGTGAGGAAAAAAAGTATTTAGTCATCCACCAATTGTGCAAATTCTCCCACTTAAAAAGATGAGAGAGGCCTGTAATTGACATCATAGGTAGGCCTCAACTATGAGAGACAAAATGAGAAAACAAATCCAGAAAATCACATTGTCTGATTTTTAAAGAATTTATTTGCAAATTATGGTGGAAAATAAGTATTTGGTCAATAACAAAAGTTCATCTCAATACTTTGTTATATATCCTTTGTTGGCAATGACAGAGGTCAAACGTTTTCTGTAAGTCTTCACAAGGTTGGCACACACTGTTGCTGGTATGTTGGCCCATTCGTCCATGCAGATCTCCTCTAGAGCAGTGATGTTTTGGGGCTGTCGCTGGGCAACACGGACTTTCAACTCCCTCCAAAGGTTTTCTATGGGGTTGAGATCAGGAGACTGGCTAGGCCACTCCAGGACCTTGAAATGCTTCTTACGAAGCCAATCCTTAGTTGCCCTGGTGGTGCGCTTGGGATCATTATCATGCTGAAAGACCCAGCCACCTTTCATCTTCAATGCCCTTGCTGATGGAAGGAAGTTTGCACTCAAAATCTCACGATACATGGCCCCATTCATTCTTTCATGTACACGGATCAGTCGTCCTAGTCCCTTTGCAGAGAAACAGCCCCAAAGCATGATGTTGCCACCCTCATGCTTCACAGTAGGTATGGTGTTCTTTGGATGCAACTCAGCATTCACTCTCCTCCAAACACGACGAGTTGTGTTTCTACCAAACAGTTCTACTTTGGTTTCACCTGACCATATGACATTCTCCCAATACTCTTCTGGAACATCCAAATGCTCTCTAGCAAACTTCAGATGGGCCCGGATATGTACTGGCTTAAGCAGGGGGACATGTCTGGCACTGCACTTTGTTACGTTAGTCCCAGCTTTCTGCAGGTCATTCACTAGGTCCCTCCATGTGGTTCTGGGATTTTTACTCATTGTTCTTGTTATCATTTTGACCCCACGGGGTGAGATTTTGCGTGGAGCCCCTGATCAAGGGAGATTATCAGTGGTCTTGTATGTCTTCCATTTTCTAATTATTGCTCCCACAGTTGATTTCTTCACACCAAGCTGCTTGCCTATTGAAGATTCAGTCTTCCCAGCCTGGTGCAGGTCTACAATTTTGTTTCTGGTGTCCTTCCACAGCTCTTTGGTCTTCACCATAGTGGAGTTTAGAGTGTGACTGTTTGAGGTTGTGGACAGGTGTCTTTTATACTGATAACAATGTCAAACAGGTGCCATTACTACAGGTAATGAGTGGAGGACAGAGGAGCCTCTTAAAGAATAAGTTACAGGTCTGTGAGAGCCAGAAATCTTGCTTTTTTGTAGGTGACCAAATACTTATTTTCCACCATAATTTGCAAATAAATTCTTTAAAAATCAGACAATGTGATTTTCTGGATTTGTTTCCTCATTTTGTGTCTCATAGTTGAGGTCTACCTATGATGTCAATTACAGGCCTCTTTCATCTTTTTAAGTGGGAGAACTTGCACAATTGGTGGCTGACTAAATACTTTTTTTCCCCACTGTAATTGGGAAACTTAAGTATGAGGGGGCTATTATTTATAAGAGGGGAACTATTTATAAGGGGGGTATAATCATTAAGTGGGCTTATTTATAAAGGGGGCTATTAGTGATAATGGGGACTATTATTTATAAGGGTAACTATTATTTATGAGGGGGCTATTATTTTTAAGGGAGCAGTATTATTTTTACGGGGTGACTGTTACTGATAAGGGGGGATATTACTGATACAGGGCACTATTTATCATTTATAAGGGAGCTATTATTAATAAAGGTGTAATATTATTTATAAGCAGGGACTATTATTTATAGGGAGGCGTTATAATAAAAGATGACTGGGTGCAAAAATCTAATAGGTGGTACAAAGGTGCTCATTTGAATTGTGTGTGGTAAAATGGGGCTTATTATTACTTTTTTGTTGGCAGAAAGGAGACGTTATTATAGGGGTTGTCACTGGAAGACGATGGTGTTGTTTGCATATCAGCATTTGGGGCCCCGCTTTTAATTTTTGCCCAGGGCCCCACTTTGTCTAAAACCGGCCCTGGTCACTGGTATCCTAGATATAGCTTATACTGACAACTAAATAGTTGTATTATATAACTAATAAAGACAGGAGTCCACAGTATCTACTCGTTATAGAAGATCTATCCCTCATGTAATATCTGCTGGCATCAATATCTACTTCAGGTATTGCCCGCTGACATTAATATTAGTTTCAAGCCGTCTAACCTGTTAACCCAAAGGGCTCATAGATGCAACCTCTATTATGTAACATACGGCAGGAAGGCACCCACAATATATATTAGATAGGTGACAGCATATTATACGTGAACCATCATATAGAGATAACAATAAACATTGTATCTTCTGGAGGATGCAGAACATATAGATAAATGTAGTCCGTGATGCTAATCCTATCAACACCACTCAAATTGCTGATATACAGATGTGGACAACCACACCAAGAGACACCATCAAATGAGACAGCTATCACCACTTACAAGACCCTCCCAAACCCCCCCCCCCCCCATTTAAATTCTCCCCTCACCTCGTAATGCTAGGTTATATAAAGCGGGCGAAAGAGATCGTGTCATTCAGGCCCCCAGGTTTAACTGATTGGAACCTGGAGATCCATTGTGCCTCTTTTTGAAGAATGACGCGATCCCAGTCGCCCCTTCTGGGGGAGCGGCGAATCCATTCCATACCCAGAAAATGAATTGCGGACATATCCCCATTGTGAAATTCAAGCACATGTAGGGCCAGAGGTTTGTCAGCCCTCAGGGTAATATCGCCAACATGATCTAAAATCCGTCCGTGAAATTGTCTCCTTGTCTTGCACACATAATTAGGTGGGCAAGAACAGGAGGCCACATATACAACTCCTTCCATACTGCAATTAATAAAGTCAATGATAGTATAAGACAATCCAGTTGCATAAGATGTTACTTCATTCCCTTTGTGGATGAACTTACATGCTCTGCATTTACCACATGGATATGTACCTATGGGGCGATAGCTGCCCAATCAGGTAGTAGCAGATTTTTGAGGGGTAAGGTGGCTATGTAATATTCGGTCACGCAAATTGTGTCCCCTCCAATACGTAACAGAGGGGTAAGGGGGGATAAGATCTTTAATATCAGGGTCCTGTCTAAGGATGTTCCAGAAGGTGCAGAGTGTATTTACAACTTGGTGTGCAGCCTGATCATATGTACCAATCATTCTCACTAACTTTCTAGGTTGTATCCTCGTGTGTGGTACGAGGAGTTCATCTCGGCTACATCTCTCAGCAAATTTCATAGCCTGTTTTAGGAGAGTCCGAGGATATCCACGAGATGTAAAGCGTCTCTCCATTAATTGGCCCTGATAGAGAAATTCATCCGTAGATTACAATTCCTCCGCACCCTCAGAAACTGCCCTTTTGGGATCCCTCTTTTTAGAGGTACCGGGTGGTGACTGTCCCACTGTAATAGGGAATTGGTGGCCGTGGATTTACGGTATAAAGTTGTCGTGATGTTTCCATCATAAGTAATTTTGATGTATAAATCCAGAAAAGAAATACACTCTGTTTCAAAAGAAGCAGTGAATTTAAAATTTAGGGAGTTGTTAAGAGCCCGAGTGAACTCATGGAAAAAGTCAGAGGGCCCTGACCATAAAATCAATATGTCATCGATAAAACGAAGCCAGAGAAGGATGTGGGACGTCCACCTCTCATGCGACTCCGTAAAAAGTGACGCTCCTCCCACCACCCGAGAAAGATATTAGCATAAGTTGGTGCGGCGGGGCTCCCCATGACGGTACCCCGCCACTGGTGGAAGAAGCATCCGTTAAATACGAAGGAGTTGAGCGTCAGCATAAATTCCATCAGAGACAGAACAAAGTCATTGTGAGAAGTCAAGTGATTCGCCCGTGTCCCCAAATAGTGTCTGACAGCCCCACACCCCAAATTGTGGGGTATGGAGCTGTACAGAGCCTCCACATCAAGGCTAGCAAGGGCCGTACCTGCCGGAACCTGGATGCCCTCTAGATGTCTGAGGACATCCATGGTGTCCCGGACATACGACGGGAGGGCCAGCACAAATGGCCGCAAGATCTTATCGACGTGTGTGCTGACCCCTTGGGTGATCCCATTGATGCCCGAGACTATAGACCGGCCCTTCAGGGGACAATACCCCTTATGTACCTTGGGGAGGCAATAAAAAGTGGGAACACGGGGACACTGAGGACGCATGAAGTCCCACTCCTTCTTGTTGGTCAGGCCCTTCGACTTGGCCCAATCAAAAATTGAGTTCAACTCTGTAATATACCCAGAGGTCGGGTCCGACTGTAGAATCGAGTAACTCTGATCATCATGTAATATGTTTGTGCACATCTGAATGTAGTCATCCCTATTCATAATCACGATGTTACCCCCTTGTCAGACAGTTTTATAATAATGGCATCATCCGATTCCAGTTGTAGGAGAGCTCTAAACTAGTTAGATGTAAGATTACTTCTCATACCACTTTGTTCATTGGGTACAGATGATAGACTCTCCACAACCATCCTCTCAAAGATGTCAATAAACTTCGTATCACAAGGGGGGGGGATTAGCCCGACTACTCAGTGCCAATTCCGTAAAAAGTCCCGGTCCAGTCAGGCCCTGACCTTCCTCCCAAAGTGTCTCAAGTGTCTGCAGAACTCTCCAGATCATCAACCTCAATGCCGAGATCCCTACACCTCCTAAGTTCAACAGTCTTCATGAACTTAGACCATCTCAATTTCCTAGTAAATAATGCCAAATCCTTAACCCAATTGAACAAGTTAAATTTAGTAGTGGGAACAAAGGATAAGCCCTTAGAGAGAACCGATATTTCAACAGGTGAGAGATCCCTACAGGAGAGGTTGATAATCTGGAGTTCATCCTCAGTATCTGAGGTTACAATGCTGGTGAGTCGGTTTGGCCCCGTAGCATGTATTGGGTTATTTGCGGTGTTTATGATAAAAAAACCCGCAGAAGTTGATTGAGAGTGGAAATCAGCAGGATGACTCCTGTCCCTCCCTCTGGAGCCAGATGTGGCTGAATACGCCCGATTCTCCCTGAACTCCTGTAAGTCTCTTTGAAACTGATGATGCTTCCTTTGCTTGATAAGTCCCATGTATTTTTCTATTTGGTTTTGTAGTTCTAATTCCTTCTTAGAATACTCAGGATCAGAGGCAAAGGATTTAGCTTTAGCAATCATTTCATCCAAACAGGCAGAATATTTTGTTAAGTTCAATTTCTCCTCTTCCAGAAGGAGGGATATTAGTTGCAGAGATGACTCTGTGATCTCCCTCTCCCAATTCAAACACAGTTGTGCTGAACGTACCCTCCTAGCCGGTTGGATAGGGTTGCGGAGACCACGTGGTATGATTTTATGGTCTCAGGGCTATGAGCCATTGCTTTCTGAGCTATTACTATTAGAAGCTCAATATCTACAGCTAGTTCAGGGACTCAGGTGTTATATTTGCTGAGGCATAACCATTGATTGGAGCTTATGTTGCTGGCTTACTTAGGCACCTGAGTGCTGCAGTAGCTGAGAGTTGGTGCTTCACAACTTTGCTGCGGAATATAATTCTATTTGCAGTTTGCTCTGACACCAGGTGTGTTATATTTGCTGGGAGATCCAGTGCCTCCAGCTGCCCTGTGTGTCTGAGCACTGCCTAGATCTATTTGTATTGTGCCCATAGGAGGCTCTGGCACTAAGAGTGAGACTGAGATCCCTAGTTTTAACATTGGGAGAAATAAGGAGGGCGACACCACATCCACACTTAGTCTGTTTAGGCTGACTTATATTTAGTGGATTGCCCATATTATCTCCTTAACAAAAGGATTTCATGAGAGTCCATCTCTATATTTTTCTATATGAGCAGCATGTGAGAAGCACCTGCCTCACATGTCCCATACTTGTATTTTATATACTGAGGTCAATATACCAGCTTTTCAACTTATACCATCAATAAGATAGACTGATATATAGATCTTCTCATGATTACACCCCTTCATCTTTGTATTCACGCCGTTTGTACCCTATTATGTTCTAATAATAAAGGTTATGTTTTATTCTTATCTGTATTTTTTGAGGTATCCTCTTCTGTGATCTAATGAAATTAGTTAGCAGAAAATGACAATGACGCACAATTACTATTTTGGATTTTGGTTATGACTAAACACTGGCATAAACGTGACACAACTTGGCACGTCTATGGCGCCACCTGGTTTAATTGAAACTAAAATTTGTGTGACTTCCTAGACATGTGGGCATGGCTCTGCAGGAAAATGGGGCTTGGTTTATTTGACTCAAGATGTGCCAAAATTGTGTTGTAAAATTCCTCAGGTAGTCAGGCAGGTAAAAGGTGTAATAAACTTAGACTAGATAGTCTATCGATAAGCCAGATTTATCATTCAGCATAAGCCACTGTGATAAATTTGGCACAGTCTGGCACACTGCCTGCATAAGTTTCTACTGTCAGCACTGTAAATCTGGGCCTTTGATTTTGAACACATTGCTGCAAACATCCAATTAAATAACAGTTTATTGTCCAAAAGACTTTAAAGTGAATGTCCACCCCTGAACACCCACTTTATTTATTTGTGCTGATTATTTTTTTCAGTATATCTTTATAGCATCTTGTAGCCTGCAGCAAATATAATACCAGCTCTGGGCTGCAGTCACTAATGGAGACCTGTGCATTGATAGCTGAAGCCCAATCCCAAAATATGCATTGTGTCTAAATCGCTTTTATTGTGGAGATTGTCACATGCACGTTGTTGTTAAGCAATGAAGCTGATAAGTGCTGTTTTTAATAGCTTGTTGGTGCTGCTGGTAGCCTTAGGTATCCTAGACGTATTCTTCAGGTATGAGGACAACAGGTGTAGCATGACGTACATATCTTTATATACTGTAGCAGTCAGAGCTTAGTTTTTCTGGTTCACATCGTTATATCCCTTGTGAGGACTCAACATTAAACATAACATGAAGGTTGCCTACACTTGAGAATTGGTTCTTTGTCTTTGGTATTATACATGTTACCCTTAGTGCCTGGAAAGTACACAGCAGGCACCCAAGCTGTGTCCATCTAGCACTGTATTATCATAGCTTGTTGTTGATTCTCACTACAACCTGCAATCATACTGTGGTGTGCTGCATCTGTGCTGTGGCCAGAACCCCTTGTAGTAGCACCCTAAAAAAATCTGTATTAGCACTTGTTAAAACATGATGTGTAAAAAAGTGTATTGATATGTTTTTATATTTATGTATGTGTTATTACATTTTAAAAAAAACAGCAATACTCTGGAATTTTGAATATTCAGGTGCTGAAGTAGTCTTGAAATTTGTGAATTATTGGAATTTTATTGTACTGTACTAGTACTGTTTCTAGTAAAGCATAGTGGGTAAGATTTATGAAAACTGCCTAAAAGACCATAGATTTGCCTAAAATACCATTGTTGACCATAGATTTAATTTTTCCAGAGCAGAATATGAAGTGAAATCTGTGCTATGATTAGTTGCTATGGCCAACCCTATTTCTTTTAGGCTGTGGAAATGCAGCTTTTTTTTAACATTTTGCTGTGTTTTTTTGAGCCAAAGCCAATAATTACTACAAAATGAATGGGAAATATATAGGAAGTACTTCTCCCTTCTGCTCAATTCCTAGCTTTGGCTAAAAAAACGCGGCAAAATCTGCAACAAAAAGTTTCATTAATCTCCCCCAGTGTGTGCTATTCAGTAACTTCACAGAATCTGTCAACGTGCTATAAGGACAGTATTTCATATATTTACTTTATAGAAACGTTAAAGTATACATTTGTATAGTTTACTGTATGCATCTTACTTAATAACAGTATGATACCATATGTGTAATAGATTATTGTAAGACTAGAGACATTGTGATTATAGAATTGGAAGGCTGCTGTTTAAGCAGTCTTTGTGTACATTCCAGTATTGTTGTAGTGGATCCATAAGCTTATCTTATAATAAGGGTTTGTTTGCTCTTAGTGGTATGAATAAGCAGTCTTTACAGTTGCTCCAGCATTTATGTAAAGTCCAAGTTATCGTTTGCTTATCCTTGCATTGAAATTAAATAGCGCTGGCACAAGACTGAAGCTAAACATAGGCATAATAATAACTATTAATGATAAGTATATCTTTGATTTTTTATCATCATTGATTAACATTCTAAAAGCTTTTCATACGCCATCAATAGAAAACATGCAATAAGAAAATATTTTATTTTGAAAATAATCCCATCATGCTTGTAATCAGTTCCACCTTAAATTCCTCTTCCATTTCCAGCCCTCCGCCATGGCTTTCACCCTATGACAAGCCCCAGATGAACGGGCTAATCAGTGGAGTAGTTCACACTGTGGAACTTGCCTCAAAATCAGGGTAAAATTCTGCCCAGTGTTTTAGATTTATTTGTTTTGTTTATTTTTTATTTCATCTTAGCCCTATAATGGGCCGGTTTGGAAGGGCCTTAAAGAGGACCTTTCATGTCCTCATGTATATGCGATTTTATATACCGCTAGAAAGCCGACAGTGCGCTGAATTCAGCACACTGTCGGTTTTCCGTTATGTGCCCCGGGGCTGGAGATATCGGTGCTGTTAATTTCGGCATCGATATCTTCCCCTCTGTCAGAAGGGTGTTCCTTGTAGTGTTCCTCGTCCATAGACTTGTACTGGGGGGGGGGCGTTCCTCACAGCTTAGCATCATCGCTGGGCGGTAAGAAACACCCCCTCTGACAGTACAAGGCTATGGACGAGTACTATCACGGGGTGGCGTTCCGCAATGATGCTGAGCTATGAGGAACGCCCTTCTGACAGTGGGGAGATGTCCGTGCCAAAACTAACGGCACTAATATCTCCACCAGCGGGGCACATACCGGGAAAGATGTCAGTCGACTTTCTAGCGGTATATAAAACCGCATATACATGAGGACATGAAAGGTCCTCTTTAGTGACCAGCTAAGTACATGTTTGAGCATTTCTGCACTTCAGCAGTCATAACTTGGCTGTAACAGACCTTGTATTATGTAGATGATATTGTACTATTTTTTGGCATTGTTTGAGGGTATGCATAAATTACATAGAAATTTATGTATTTTTTTTTTTGTGGCGCAAATAAAGAGAGAACTGTTTTCCCCATTGTATTTTTTTCGTTTTTATACCATTCACATTTTCAACAGAATAACCTGTCTTATAACTCTTTAGGTTATTACTGTCAGACACCTGAGATATTTGTTTTTATTTCATGTATGCAAAATAATGTTTTTTCAGACTCTTTCAATTACTTCCTAAGGAACTGTCACCAAGTATAAAATGCTAAATGACATACATCATTGAATTGCCACTGTGCCCCTTTTAAATCAGTCCACCCAATCAGAAGATATGGCTTATGGAAGGTTATATGTACATTAGCACTTATACTCCAAGTGGGCTGTAACCTTTCATCTTCTCAGAGAAAGTTAAAAGGTTACTTCCCATGGAGAATAAGAGCGAATTTACATATAACCTTCAAGGGGCCATATCTGGTTGGGTGGACAAATTTAAAAAAAGAAACACAAAAGTACAATAAAATGATGTATGGTACTTTATTTTAATCTTATAATGTATTAGCATACTTCTGTATTCAGATGGGTGTCTAGCAAAGGGGATCCCCTTTGACCATACCTGGACAGTGCTGGGAACAATCCCAGTTGTAGAGCAAGTATTGCTCTAAAAAAACAAACAAAAAAACCCCAAATAAGTAATTAACAGTAGTCATGTCCTGTGCTCCCTATATTATACTGGTGCAAAAGATGTCATTGTAAACTAAGGACCAGTACCACCCTCATCAAAAGACAGTGGACATTGTATTGGAGGGCATTTCACTTCCATCTAGCAAGCCTTGTATCATGTGATCAACCCCCAAACCACACAATTAGGCACTCTTTTTAAAAATAGAATTCTTTAAAAATTAGTTGAGCAGGTCCTTTACAAATCTATGCATCTCTGCATCAGGCTTTTAACCAGATAGACTGAAAAGACTGTTAGATGAATCAGGGACTACTCAAATGGGTTTTACAGGCTGTTTTGTTTTCCCCACGGAACGCAAGCTGATATAAAAATATATTATTTGCCTACACAAAGAGAGAGTTTATTTATAACAATGTTTGTGTCATATGACTTCATAATCATAATGTCACAAGGAGGGCATTGTGAATGTATAAGGATACATTGCATTGAGCACTGTGTATACAGTGATGGAAAGGATACGACGGTAATAAACTGTCCTTGCCTTGTCTTTGTCACTGACAGCCATCTCCCAACTCCTTCAGCTGCATGATCTCCATGCAGCTGCTGGCTCTACCAGTACAGTATTGTAGAGTTAAACGCCTAGATAGACATATATAGTCTATGGGCAGATGGCAAGGGGTTAATTAATGTGTGTCACTGACTTTCTTCAGTGATCTTATAAGATATATTTTTTAAGGTAAGTGAACAAATTTTTTTTGACTTTTGAACTTTTAATTATCTTTCTTTGACAGACATTTCATTTATACCTTAATGCAACTTACCAAAATGTAGAACAGTCAAAGTTGACCAGAAGCCACTTATGAGGATTAAAGTTAAAAGAGTCTGCAAACTGAATTGACAAAAAACAAGAACATTTGGTAACTATATATAAGAGAACTGTACAACTCTGTAATATTATGTGATATTTATAGCGAAAACAATATAATAATAAACTTTTAACTTCACTGACTAGAGTGTCAAATGATCATTGCAAAGCAAAAGTACTTTAAGGTCAGCAGCACATGACCATGTTTTACCCATGAAACACGGTTCGTATGTTAGCCAGATTTACCAGCTTGAACTTCGTGCTGGGAGCGGGACTCCCTGCCTTCCTCCGACATACTGTCCCGTACCAACTACAATTGATACGGGACAGTATGTCGCAGGGAGGCAGGGAGTCCTAGCATCATAGATAACTATATTGCTAGGAGTCCCACTCCCAGCACGAAGTTCAAGCCAGTGAATCTGGCTAACATACAGACCATGTTTCACGGGTAAAACATGGACGTGTGCTGCTGCCCTAAGGCTAAGGCCCCACATAGTTTTCCTCTGCGGACTTTCTGCTTCAATATTACCTATAGGGAAGCTGCCGGCATTTCTGTAGGTATAATTGACATGCTGCGATTTCCAAGAATTTCTGCTGCGTGTATTTTTCTGCAGTGTGTGGATGGGATTAGCCAGAATCCCATCCACTTTGCAGGGACTGTAAAATTCTGCGGTTTACACCACATGGGGCCCCAACCTTAAGGCTGGAGATGGCTGTCAAACTGTTGAATTTTTATGCTTTTGACAGATGTTCTAGATTCAACTTCTAGGTACATTCATTTCCTTTAGTAACCAATACTTTTAATTAAAGGAAAGCATGATCAGGAAATTAAAGCTGGCTAAAGCACGTGGGCCCTCTATTTCATTACATGACATTTCTCTTTTTATATGTTGTCACGACACAGTTTATCTCTGTTTCAGCGCCTCAGGTCCCATCATTGCTGTATTTAATTATACCATGACAAAAGATCTGTGCTTATCAGATAAAAAGCTTTGCCAGGATATTAAAGTTCTATTTTCTGAAACACATATACTGTGGACCTGCAGCATACACTAAATGGGATTCTTATTGATTGCTATGAAAGTTTGAGCTATCAACCCAGCCTACTGCAGCATGGACAAAACTAACACTGTCAAGATGGATGGTGATGTGGGCACTCTGATTAATTTGCTAGTGTTTTAATAAATGAAGCTTATAGGGCAGGGGTAGGCGACCTTTGGCACTCCAGCTGTTGTAAAACTACAGCTCCCAGCATGCATACTTGCTCTACTGGTCTTGAAACTCCCATGGAAGTGAGTGGATAATTTTGGGAGTTATAGTTTCACAGCAGCTGGAGTGCCAAGGGTTGCTGACCCCTGTTATAGAAAGTCTACCACCCAAGTATATTCAACTGCTACTGCCAAATTAAAGACTACATAACAGTGAGAAACAACTTACATTTCTTATGTCACTTTTGTAGATTTGGACATACATAACTTTGAAGTGTTACGCAAATGAGGCAGTTGATGCACGGGGGGGGGGGGGCTTCAGCTCTAGGAGCACTGTTCTTGCTGCTGAAGTAGAATGGGTGATGTCATAGCACTCAAAAGATGAACTCCCACTGCATTTAGAAGCACAGGCAGGATATGATGGGGATCTGAGCATCAAAAACAGGGCTCGGGAAGCTAAAGGCCGGCCCCTATAGCACCAACCAACATTTTTTCTGTAAAACAACTTAGGTGCTGCAGACAGCATTGACCACAGCATATAAAGGGTTAAATGGCAAGTATGCTTCTGATTGATATTGAGGGTTGATATCATGGTACCCCTCCCCTGGGGTTATCTGAAAGGACAAGAGAATAATAAAATAATTTTCTCTCCTCCCTGCACTGTCAGCTGCTCGTGTTCTCCTGCACCCTGATTAAATCGAAAGTGCAAGTATATGCACCCCCACTTTAAACAGCGATATATCTATCTATGGGGGCTACAGACATAATCTTGGTCTTGTTGTAAAGCTACAGTGTCTCTGAACGTGTTCTACTCAGTGTGAACAGTAATGTACATAGCTCAAGCCCTGCTTGTTCAAAATTGTAGGGGGGGTTAATAGGTCAACAACTTCCTGACGTATGCTGTGTCCTAAAATTCTTTCTGCTTGAGTTGATCTGCTTGAATGGGGGAATTTGAGGAAGTAATCATTTTTGGCCTTAATGCTACATTCAGACGACTGAGCTGCAAACAGGTGGGCATTTTGCACCTGAGGGACACCCATTTTCACAGATGCCCCGTGCATTTCAGTGTATGGAGGGATCTGTGAAAACAGACAAAAATAGGACATGTTCTATATTTAGACAGTCCAATACAATGGACCGTCAAAATAACGTTAATGTGAATAGCAACTGACATTGAAGTTAATGCTGCTGTGTGATGTCCTTTAAAAATCAGAAGTCACATGGCCATTAATCACTGTTGTATAAACGTAGCCTACTGGGTATACAAAAATATAAATTTTCTTCATCATTTCATTTTTTTTGTTTTATCTTTGCATCAATACGGCATCAAAGCATCTTTTTTTCTTTCTTTTTCAACATTTACGCTAAAGCTCCACGTAGCGTCCCGCAGCAACAATGCACTGTGGGAAAAACCATGGCGGGATCGCTTCGCAGTCTTTCCCTCAGTGCTTTTTACAGAAAATCCACAGAGGTTTGCTCTGTGGACTTTCTGCTTCAATCAAACCTATATGAAAACCGCTGGCGTTTCCATAGGTATAATTGACAATGGTTTTGGAAAATCGAAGCATGTACGCCGCTGCATGTATTTTCCGCAAAGTGGGGATGCGATTCGCTAGACTGTAAAACACTGCTATTTTTTCCGCATGGGGCCCCGGCCTTAAGAATGTGCAGGAGTGGTCAGAGTGGTTAGCTGCTTGCAAATTGTTATTTTTGGTATACACATGACAAGTTATACTATTTACTTTCTAATATACTTTCTGTGACAATTTCTCAAGCATTTCAGAATCACTGCAAAGTGTCATATAATAGAAACTTGGTCACATGATGGACATACAGTATAGGTGCACATCATGACTACTGTAATGCGCAGTACATGTGTCCATCACATGTTCAAATTTTTATCTATTGACAGTAAACCATAAATGTTCCTAATAAATAACAGTAAGCAGATACAGTACCTTACAAAACTAAAATGAACTGATACAGAATTTATGTTGGAAAGGTGTCAAACCTAAACACTCCTTTATTTGTATAAAATGAGTAATCATTTTTAGCTGTACTCACCTCTATACCTTTCATAAGGTATCTAAATTCTGGACAAATAAAGGCACTTCCTGCATACGCAGCATCAACATGCAGCCATATATTTTCTGAATTGCCTGTAAGTGAAAAATTGTTGATGCATCACATTGGATCAATCCAGTTGGATAAAATTGTATATATAACACCTGTCTAAGGTTGTGGGCCCTTGTTTGAATTTTTTTATTAATCCAGAAAACCCTGGTTGATCCTATGCTATATTTTCTGAATTACCCAAGCAATGCCCTAATGTTGGTCCAGTATGAAATAGGGGGAAAATGTTTCCTTTTTGGAGAAGATTGCCTTTTGCTTTTGCTTTTAACCTTACCCTATATTACTAGGGGGAAACAACGTTCTGCTCTTTACCCCTTCACTTCATCCATATCCTCTCCTATTTGTTGGTTGTATTAACTATGAAATTATGTATACTGTCCAAATAACCAACTAATAAAATTATAATCCTGGAATATTGCACAAGATCCTCTGTCTACAAAATAGGATTCAATAGAACTTAGTGATTCAGTGTATAGTAACATATTGTTCAAATTGTCATAAATCATTAATACAAAAATAATTTACTCATTAATAAAACAAAAATTGCAGTAATCAAATTGTATTAATGCTTACAAATAGGTCCCAGCTCCATTAAGTTGTCAAAAGAACATGATGATGTTGTCCCCAATGTAGCACATACCTGCAAAAACACCAAATGAAATGTATAATACAGTAAAATTCCATAAGTTGTCAAAAAGCATCTAAGTGGCAAAGTATTTCCATATGTTTCCTTGTTTGAGTGAATTTTACTAGCCTGGTGACTTTGTTGTTAATGGTCCTTTGTGATGGCCCTCTGGCTGTGTTCACACTTCGCAGTAATGTTGTGTTTTGTGCCCAGTTTTGTAAAATCATGACATGCCGCAATTTCAGAAATTGCAGCACTCCTTTCCTGCTTGATGCTTGATGTTTTTGAGGTCTCAATGCAACTATCCATTGATATTACTTTACACGTCACGTGTAACACTATGATCTTTGGACATGCAATTGGAGTTATGGACAAAATCAGTTTGTAGCTGCAGCATAGCTGAATTTAGTTTTTTGAGCATCTCTAGTATTGGACATATTTAACAAACTAACTTTATGAAAAGGTGCTAGATAGGAGGTTATTGTCCTATGTTATTGATAATTTGTGTCTGTAAGGCTGGGACCCCACATTGCGAAAACAGTACCTGCAAAGTGGATGAGATTATGGCTAATCCCATCCACATATAGTGGAAGAATATCCACAGTGGAAATGCTGCGATTTCAAAAACCGTTGTGTTTTTGTAAATCGCAGCATGTCAATTATACCTACGAAAACGCTGGTGTTTTCTGTATAGATATAATAGGGACAGAAAGTCCGTAATGAAAAACTCTGTGAAAAGTGCTATTGAAAAAAAACGTGATTAGTTTCCGCTGTGGTCTTTTCTGCAGCACTTTTTGGCTGTGGCTCACTACGTAGGGCCTTAGGCTTTGCTGGTTTCATATAAGCTTTTGTTTTAGATTTTTGGGCATTTTTTGTAAAAACAACATTACTAAATGATGCAGCCAGATGTTACTTGTTATACTTTATGAAATTATGAATAATCTGGCAAACTGTATGTAGGGTGATGTTTATGAAGTCCGGTGTTTTCCTGCTCTGGCAGAAGCTTGAGTTATGAGGAGGTGAATGTCTCCTCATAAATAAGGTGCACCCTCTGCCAGGGCTATTCGTCAGCACTCAAATGTATGACAGCTCATAACTTGTGTAGATTTCAGGCACATTTTATGTAAGTTTTATGGCGTAAATTATAATAAATCTTATGTATCGTGGCCCCACCCAAGTCATGCCCTTTCAGGAAAGTGGCAAGGGTTGTGTAAATAGAAAAAAGTGGCAATATTTTGCACAAAAACCCAACTTGTTAAAAAAAAAAGATTTTTTCATACCTTGCACACCAGAAAACTGTTGTATCAGGCATGATAAATCTGCCACATAGTGTTTTTCCTTTCCTTGCCATTTTTAAATTTCATAGCATTCTACATTTACTACTTTGGTGTTTTTTTTTTGAAAACACAGTTGTCTTTGGGTTTGGAGTTTGCTTTAGGCTTTATAATTCTAGGAAACAAATGTAGCGGGCCGCAGCAAAAAAGCACTGCAGGAAAAATCACAGTGGCAACACTTCCTTTATACCTATAGGGAAACCGCCATGCTGCAATTTCCAAAACCACTAAGGTTTTGGAAATCATAGCGTTTCCACTGCATGTACTTTAGTGCAATGTGTGGATGGGATTTTGCAGTGGCTGTAAAACACTGCGTTTTTTGCTGCAGTGTTTCTGCCATGAAGATTACGCCGCATGTGGCCTCGGCCTAAAACACACTCCTCTATTTCAAGGATAGACTATCTTCTATGTAATTCTTTGGAGGTACCGGTCTGTGTGGTGTCTCTGTCCATAGTGCAATTATTATTATTTTTTTTTTTTTTAAGAAGGGAATATGTTCCAGGGCTTGTATTGTATAGATTTAATGCTGCATGGTTAGAAGAGTTTAAAGATATACAAGATATTAAGAAGTGTATAAGTGGTTTAGGCGGTTTACGCCACGTGGGGCCCTGGCCGAAAAAATGCTTTGTGAACAAAAAACGAGAGAAAAATGCTCAAAAATGCCTAAACACAGCATTAAATATGTTAAGCAATATTGGCATCCTTAATGCCTTTTTTTTTCTTTTAAAACATTTTGTGCAAAGGAACCTTAGGCTAAAGACCCACATTGAGAAAATACTGTATTTTTGGCCTTTGCGGAAATGCATATGTTTTTGAAAAATGCAGCATTTTTACCTGCAAAAACCTTGTGTTTTTCCCATAACCATATTTTCTTGGGTAGGAGGCAAAAATGAAAAATGAAGAAGAAAAGCAGAATAAAAACGCAAGCATTTTTGTAGTGTTTTTTTTTCTGTTGCTTTATTTTCTGCTGCATTGTTCTGTATTATTTTTTCTACAGCATTTTATAGCTACAGTTTGCTATAGTGTTTTTTGTAATTTTTTGCTGCCTGAAATGAAAAATGAAATGGTGCCCTCCCCCAAACTCCCCCTGAAGTTAGAAAATTAGGCTTGACTATGACTGCCCATGTGCACTACTCAGCACTGAAGCTGCCTGACTGAGATATGTCATATGACTTCCCGGCGCAAGCACACCCAACTTCAGCACATGGTTTAAGGACTGGACAGACTCCGAAGGGGCCCGATGCAGGTGTAATGTAAAAAAAAAAAAAAAAAAAAAAACATACTCACCTGTCCCTGACACTCTAATGTCTGCCACTGCAGCTCGGTTGCATGAGTGTGGTTGAAATAACTGCACCCACATGTCCCACATACTTTTGGCAAAATAAGTTGAATGATTTAATGAATAAGTGGTTGGATAGATAGAAATAAGAATGCGTAATACACTTACAAACACTGGAATAAGACCTTTTGCCTTGTCTTCTTCAAAAGCTTTCTTGAGAGCCTGTCCACGAAGTACAAAGTTTTCATCAGACTGAATCTGCTTCATTCTCACCCCACTGATTAGTCCAGCCCTTTCCACAGATGAATGAGCCTACAATTAAACGTAACGGAGCAGATTTACTTGCCTAGTTTAAGTGCAAACAGTCAAAACCATCTTAAAATGATGATAAATCTGGTGCAGCTTTAGACTGTCTAGTCTAAGTTTAAACCAATTACGAGTTGGCTAACTTTGGAACAGAAATGCATGCCAAATTGTCACATGTTGAACATTCCCCCTACAACTCTATGCAGAGGGAAGGGAGGAGTAGGATTCTGCTGCTGAATGGTTAATTGATTTATTGCCTTATTCTGTGTGCTAGCAGCCTCTTTATACAACCTAGCAGTGTTAAAAAAGCAAGGAATAGCAGAGTGTAACAGCAGCAATCAAGCAATTATTTGAGTGTCTTTTTTATCACCCTCCTCTCTTCATAGACTAATATTAAGAAAGTAACTGTCTGAAAAGTGAAGACGAAAACATCTTACTTTAATAAGATACATTACAAAGCTTCTTATTTTCACCTGTACTATTCATTTATGATAAGTTGTCTATAAGTGGAAGAACACTTTAAGTAAATCTACACAAGTGTTGTGAAAAAGATAAGAAGTTTCCATGTTACTACCATTGCAGTTCCTTCTACTAATTACTTAGGATATGAGAAGTAAAGCCCCCACTAATCAGCAAGTGGGAACATCTCATTTAAAGGGTACCTGAGTTTTTATAAAAAGTGGAAATATGTGCAGGGTCTTGCTGGGGAGACTGTTTTATGACTGTATAAGCCTTCATACATGATGATCAGTTTTTGTGCTGCTAATAATCAGATTATGGCTGAAACACATTTTGCATTTCTGTCTCAGGCTGTGGATAAGTACAATAAGGAGCAGTCTGCCTCCCTCCCCTATCCATTACTGATAGGCTAGGTTCACACAGAGGAAAATGAAGAGAAATGCAGGGCATCCGCATTCCGTTGCGGCTTTCCTCTACTGTTTAGGCCCGGATGCATAGGCCTAATTGTCAGGGACTCCCAAGCTGTGGAATCTGCGGGTATTCAGCCACGGAATCCACGGCAAGATCGAGCAGGACAATGATTTTTTCTGTGTCCTGCTGCAATCTCTTCCTCCCATTGAAAGCAATGGTAGGCAGATTTGGGGTGGAAAAAAACTAAAAAAAAACAATCTTTGAGCACAGTGAGTAAAGTTGCTTGCTCTCTGTGAATAATATTCTTTCTGTAGCCACACAAGCAGCCAGAAGTAGATACAAGTACAGAGAAGAATTTTCTTACGTTGCAAGCTTTGGGATTTGCAGAATACTCAGTCTTTTCAACAC
Organism: Leptodactylus fallax; assembly: GCA_947044405.1. NCBI lineage: Eukaryota > Metazoa > Chordata > Amphibia > Anura > Leptodactylidae > Leptodactylus > Leptodactylus fallax. The sequence goes on along the minus strand of CAMRHE010000125.1, from coordinate 571,525 downwards.
AGCAACAGTTTGAAGACATGCTGTGAGCAGAATCCTCCCCCCTTCCCCCTCCATTCAATGTGTGAAGAGAGAAAAAGAAGAGCCCCCTATGCTCACTGAGATAAGCTATTATGGAATGCAATGTATCTAGGGACAGACTTCCTTAAAGGGGTTGTCCAGGCAAAAATGGACAACCCATTTAAGCTTTAAATCGAACGGGGGCAGTGAAAAAAATAAAAAAAATTCATACTCACATTTTCACGGTGCTCCGGTGCCTCCCAGCATGGTCTGGTCTTCTCGGTCCTGTGCTGAAGTGTCGAGGAAGTCCTATACACACGCGACCGCTGAGGCCAATCAGCGGCCTCAGTGAAGGGCTTGCGATGTCACTACCTGTGACATCACGGGTCTCTTCCTGAGGCCTGCTGTGACTGCTGAGGCTAATCAGCGGCTTCAGTAGAACTCAGGAAGAGACCCATGACAAGCTACTGGAGCCGGGAAGACACGGAAGCATCGGGGACAGGTGAGTATGATTTTTTTGTTTTTGTCACCTCCCCCGATTGTCCAGGGATTTAAAAAAAATGCCTGGACAACCTCTTTAATAACAAAAGAGTGAACAGCAAATTAGCTAGAAAGGAGACACCTAGAGGCAGGATTTTTTTTTCAGGCAGAAAGTCAACATATTTTTAATCAAAGCACATTACATTTTGGTCCAGAATCACATTCTCTATGAAGGAGAGACTAAGTTGTTTGAAAAGTTAGTGATCATTTAAGCTTTGGTTGCATAAACCTAGAATACCTTTTTTTTAAGGCTAAGGCCCCACGTAGTGGGCCATAGTAAAAAAGCGCTGCAGGAAAAACCACGACTTTCTGCTACCATTGTACCAATAGAGAAATTGCCAGCATTTCCGTGGGCATAATTGACATGCAGCGATTTCCAAAACCGCGACGGTTTTGAAAATCGCAGCATTTGCGCTGCGCATATTTTTCTGCAATGTGTGGATGAAATTTGCTGTGACTGTAAAACACTGAGGTTTTTACCACAAGGTTTCCACGGCGGGCAAACCGCAGTGTATCCACCACGTGGGGCCCGGCCACCAGGGTGAATCATATTAAACCAGCAACACAGTTAGATATGTCAGGCTCATCTGAATGTAACACCCTTTTCCATATGAACATTTGTTCCTCCTCTGCAGAGATGTTCACTTATTTCAGAATATACAAATGAGCAATCTGGATCACTGAAGGCAGCTCTGTTGCTCCAAACACTCCCCACACTGCCCAGGAAGCCCTCATTTCCCTTTCCTTGTTTGAGTCACAGTTTTTTGAGCCAAAAATAGGAAAGATAAAGAAAATACTTATACTTTTCCCTTCTGCTAAATTCTGCGTTTTTTTCAGCTACTTTTTAACTACTCCTGTAACAAAACGCTTTTTCATTGCGATTTCAAAGAGTTTTCCTATGCAAACTTTCTGCCCCTACTAAGCTGAAACCCCACATTGCGAAAATGCAGCATGGCAGACCTTAGGGTGCCACACAGTTTACAGATTGCACCACAGCTGCAGTCAATGCTAGGTGGGATGGTGCTTTCTCTTAAACATTTATGCCCAGTAGAGAGGAGAAGCTGGTCATTAAGTGCTTTATGACTGTGAATTTGGTGAGGCTGGCACCCCATGTATGGTACAATATTTTGATAGATCATTAACAATTACTAGTCACATGTGGGAACATACAATTATTCAACAAAGCATGGTTAATAAGCTTGTGTTCCTTTTTTATACTAATTGAAATAACCTAAATTTAGTTTTTAATTGTGACAATTTTTTCCTGGAATAGAAAAATTGTGTTCAACCTTTAAAGAGTTAAACTATTTCTAATGTAAGTCAGTATCCCTTGACAGTCTGCAGTTTGCGCTGTCATATCCCATCTCTTATCAGAGTATCTGTACAAAGACCAATTCCCTCAACAAGTGCCCTGCAGCTAGACAGAGAATGCAAGGGCCAGCTGCCCTTTCAGGAAATAAAAACCAAAGCAATCTCCCATGCCTTTTATTGCCTAAAGCAGTGTAAATATACCCAGCTTAATCCCACTTGCTATTACACAGGAAGTCAGCGAGACCTAATGTACTCTACTTCATCCTCACTAGATAGCTTTTATGTTTGACCAGTGTCAATGGAATCAGCTTTAATAAGACAGTGACATTTTAGAAACACATGTATTTTTATTTAAATAATTATAAGAGAAAAGTAAAGGACGAACTGAGCTCTACATGAAAGGTAACTCCGTACTTCAAAAACCATATTATATACTACGGAGAATTGTACATTCCTTGTATATCACTTTTCTGAATGTGTTTCATTAATCCTAAAATATCCATTAGAAATGAGCATATGGTACCATTGTACATTTTGTAGAAAATATATGTAGTGTAGTGTTTCACAGACTTGAGTAATTACTCCATATTATGCAACGAGATCTAAGACCAGACACCCCTATTCTCAGTATTAGTGTGGTATATGGAGAGTATTTTTGTGACTTTATCAGCAATGCAGCACAGCTGCTATAACTAAAGTACTGAAATTCACAGAAAAGGAGGTGTCTGCAAGTCTCAGAGTGATTATTACAATCAGTGATTGTAGTGGTCGCCTCATCACTGGAGCCTAGTAAAAAAAAGACTAATAGGGGACAAGACACAGATTTATTGTACATGTTTGAGCAGTGCAAAAAGCAACTCATCAAACACCAGTGCTAAAATGCATGTGTTTTTTCTGATGCGGTTTTTACATACCTTAACCACAACTGTGTGATAGCACCCTTAGAAATCTAGTAATAATTCTAGAGCACTGATGGCCAACCTTTTGAGCTTGGTGTGTCAAAATTCTTAAAAAAAAAAAAAAAAAAGAGCATAACTCGGGTGGTGTGTCACTTCGAGAAAAATCCATAATTTTGTGATATTTAGAGCTCTTGTAACAAAAAGTTATATTTTTAATATTTGTACTGTATTTATTAATAACGCAAAAACAAATAATTCTTTACCTTATCCTCAGTTACTTTTTTGTTGCAGAATTTCATTTGCTAAATCTTCAATTTAAGGTTAGTAATTCGTACACTTCTAGCCCAAGCAAGCACTACTAACTTCATCTGTCAGTCAGTTTCTTTTATTGGTTTTAATATTATTTAACGCTGAGAATAAGGTCTCACAAAAGTATGTAGAGGGAAAAATTGTGAGTAAAGCCATCACTAGATTTTTCAGGGTGCTAAAAGTGCCCGGTAATCGGTTCCAAGCACTCCAAATTTCATGTTCGTAGTGGTACTCCTCTTCATTCTCCAAGCGATTCCTTTCCATATTCTCAAGCTTTGACCTCAAGTTGACAAACACCTGAGCCCAGATGCTGTCTTGAAATTCTACAAATTGCATCTCCAAATCATCAATTTGCATCCATTGGAAACCATTTAATTCAAAACTACTGTAGACTACTACATCCGGATACTTAATTATTTTCATTGTCTGTTCCAGGCTTCCAAATTGATTAAATCAATACAAAAAGAATACTAGGTCTCATATTCCAAATTAAATAACCAAAATAAATAGAACACCAAATAATCGTAATAAATAACCAATAATTTGTTCTCAAAAACAATACATAATTAATATTTCAAAATTCATATTTATTCAAACTATAATTTAAAAAGTAATGTTGGAAACAAGAAGACATAAAAACAATTAAAAAACAAACTGGACAAGTGTGGTACACAAGGAAGATGGCTCATGATTATGTCAAAGTTAGGCACATATACTGTAGAAATGGATACATCAATACACACTGACAAAAACATACAATATAACCAAATAATAAATAAATATACCAATAATCAAAATTTAATTTTCGTATGAAAAAACATATATTAAAGAAATACACAGATGACCCAAATGGCAACAAATAATAATCACCAACAAGTAAAGGTGATTATTATGCCAATGGGTTTCCTCAAACAGAATATTAGAGTGAGTACCAACCAGCCATCAGGTAAATGTCCTGACCACACTTGACCAACAACCCAACGCACGTTACGCACAGGCTTCCTCAGGGGGAATTCTACATTGATTAAATCTTTCACTGAACTGGTCAAGTAACAAGTTTAAAATATGCTGGTACTTACTGTATATGCAAGGCTCCATTTCATTTTGTACAGTTGCGCTGGCCTTCTCAAAATACTTTGGTGTTCGAGGAAAATACTTATGTTTTAGTTTCTACATCTTGCTTGAAAATTTTAAGTTTACTTTCAAAAGCTTTTATGTATCCAAACATAACATCATTACTTTTGCCAAAACCTTGTAACTTTAAGTTCAGTTCATTCATATGAACAGAGAGATCTGTAAAAAACATCAGAGTGTTGACCCACTTATGATCATTCAGCTGAGGAAAGTTTGGCAGATCCTTATCCTCAAGAAATACCTTAATTTCTACAAAGCACTCCACAAACCCCTCAAGAACTTTTCCTTGGCTCAGCCATCTCACATTATTGAACATCAGCAGTCCATTGTACAGTCATGGCCAAAAGTTTTGAGAATGATACAAATATTAATTTTTACAAAGTCTACTGCTTCAGTTTTTCTAATGGCAATTTGCATATACTCCAGAATGTTATAAAGAGTGATCAGCTTAACAGCAATTACTTGCAAAGTCAATATTTGCCTAGAAAATGAACTTTATCCCCCAAAACACATTTCAACATCATTGCAGCCCTGCCTTAAAAGGACCACCTAACATCGTTTCAGTGATTGCTCCATTAACACAGGTGTGGGTGTTGATGAGGACAGGGCTGGAGATCAATCTGTCATGATTAAGTAAGAATGACACCACTGGACACTTTAAAAGGAGGCTGGTGCTTGCCATCATTGTTTCTCTTCTGTTAACCATGGTTATCTCTAAAGAAACACGTGCAGTCATCATTGCACTGCACAAAAATGGCCTAACTGGGAAGAGTATTGCAGCTAGAAAGATTGCACCTCAGTCAACAATCTATCGCATCATCAAGAACTTCAAGGAGAGAGGTTCCATTGGTGCCAAAAAGGCTCCAGGGCGCCCAAGAAAGACCAGCAAGCGGCAGGACCGTCTCTTAAAAGTGTTTCAGCTGCGGGATCGGGCTACCAGCAGTGCAGAGCTTGCTGAGGAATGGCAGCAGGCAGGTGTGAGTGCATCTGCACGCACTGTGAGGCGGAGACTCTTGGAGCAAGGCCTGGTCTCAAGGAGGGCAGCAAAGAAGCCACTTCTCTCCAGAAAAAACATCAGGGACAGACTGATATTCTGCAAAAGGTACAGGGAGTGGACTGCTGAGGACTGGGGTAAAGTCATTTTCTCTGATGAATCCCCTTTTCGATTGTTTGGAACATCTGGAAAACAGCTTATTCGGAGAAGAAGAGGTGAGCGCTACCACCAGTCTTGTCTCATGCCAACTGTAAAGCATCCTGAAACCATTCATGTGTGGGGTTGCTTCTCAGCCAAGGGAATCGGCTCTCTCACAGTCTTGCCTAAAAACACAGCCATGAATAAAGAATGGTACCAGAATGTCCTCCAAGAGCAACTTCTCCCAACCGTCCAAGAGCAGTTTGGCGCTCAACAATGCCTTTTCCAGCATGATGGAGCACCTTGCCATAAAGCAAAGGTGATAACTAAATGGCTCAGGGAACAAAACATAGAGATTTTGGGTCCATGGCCTGGAAACTCCCCAGATCTTAATCCCATTGAGAACTTGTGGTCAATCATCAAGATACGGGTGGACAAACAAAAACCAACAAATTCAGACAAAATTAAAGCATTGATTCTGCAAGAATGGACTGCTATCAGTCAGGATTTGGTCCAGAAGTTGATTGAGAGCATGCCAGGGAGAATTGCAGAGGTCCTGAAGAAGAAGGGTCAACACTGCAAATATTGACTTGCTGCATTAACTCATTCTAACTGTCAATATAAGCTTCTGTTACTCATAATATGAATGCAATTATATTTCTGTATGTGATAAAAACATCTGACAAACACACATAAAAACCAGAGGGCAGCAGATCATGTGAAAATATAATATTTGTGTCATTCTCAAAACTTTTGGCCATGACTGTAGGTTGAATCAACTTCCTGTAAAAGTGCAGAAAATTCTTGCTTGTGAAGGGGTCGAATAGCTATTACATTCACTATTTTTGTTACAATTGACATTAGGTCGTTTAATTCTGTGAATCCTGCCTTGGCACATAACACCTCCTGATGGATAATACAATGAAAAGGCACAAGTGGATGTCCAATAGCTTCTGTAAAATTTTTTACAAATCCCACTTTTTTTCCCACCATATTGGGTGCCCCATCTGTCGTCACTGACACAACTTTAGAGATATCAGTGCTTAGGTCACGGAATGTTTTTATAACAACTTTACATATTTCACTTCCTGATGTACTTATTGGCACTGATTCTAACTATCAACTCTTCTCTCATTGTGAGACCATCAGAATATCGACCAATAATGGCCAACCAAGCATGTGATGTGATAGTTTCATCAAGAGAGATGGAAAAATATTTACAATTATTTAAGACTCCTTTTGATTGATGTTGTATGTTTGTGTTCAGTCTCATTAATCTATATTTGATGACATTTCTACTGAGTGGTAACTCAGATATTCGCTTAATAATTGCATCTTTATTCTGGTGAACATCTTAGAAGACTTTCTTTAATAAATTCTCCTTCACTAAGGGCTTTTCCATGCTGAGCTATGGAGTGAGCAATGCTGAAACTTGCATGTATTAAATTTGTATAGCCTCTTACAAATTTAATGATGGAATTTGATTAACTCTTATAGAGGTGTAGCTGTCTGGAAATGTTTTCCTTCCTTTCATCCTCACTTTTTTTCAAGAGCTGGGAATGATTAATTTCAAAATGTCTATTTATATTCCACGTTCTGCTTACTACTGTTTTGTTACACAGTACACAAAATGATCTGCTGTTTCTGTTGATAATACAAAACATCTCGGTCCTTTATCTCTCGAAAGGGTCGGCTGCTGCTAATACCACTTCCTTTATTTAATCTTGCTTTTTTATTTTTTAGCCTGTTAGCCCTGTTGGCAATAAGGAGTTAACTAGAGTCTCTGATGGGGTGTTCCCTTCCCCCAGAATTGCTGAGCAGTAACTGTGTTGGGGTACAGTGGCAGCAAAGTGAGGTCTTGGCAGAGTTAACGGTCTCTGACAGGGTGTTCTCTTCCCCCAGAATTGCTCAGCGGTAACAGTGGTGGGGTAGAGTAGCAGCAAAGTGAGGTCTTGGCAGAGTTAACTGTCTCTGATGGGTGTTCTCTTCCCCTAGAATTGCTGAGCGGTAACAGTGGTGGGGTACAGTGGCAGCACAGTGAGGTCTTGGCAGAGTTAACTGTCTCTGATAGGGTGTTCTCTTCCCCCAGTATTACTGTGCAGTAACTGTGGTGGGGTACAGTGGCAGCACAGTGAGGTCTTGGCACAGTTAACTGTCTCTGATAGGGTGTTCTCTTCCCCCAGTATTGCTGCACGGTAACTGTGGTGAGGTACAGTGGCAGCAAAGTGAGGTCTTGGCAGAGTTAACTGTCTCTGATGGGGTGTTCTCTTCCCCCAGTATTGCTGCGCGGTAACTGTGGTGGGGTACAGTGGCAGCACAGTGAGGTCTTGGCAGAGTTATCTGTCTCTGATGGGGTGTTCTCTTCCCCCAGTATTGCTGCGCGGTAACTGTGGTGAGGTACAGTGGCAGCAAAGTGAGGTCTTGGCAGAGTTAACTGTCTCTGATGGGGTATTCTCTTCCCTCAGTATTGTTGAGCAGTAACTGTTTTGGGGTACACTAGCAGCAGGGTGAGAATTTGGTAGCTGCTTTAATGGCCGGGGTGTAAGGAGTACACATGCCTGAAATGACTCTCCTATCCCCCTGTAGTCACTGGAATGGACCTTGATCCAGCCGTCTGCCGCTGACAGGGCAACTGTGGGATGCAGTTCTAGTGTTCCCAGCTGTTTGGGTGCAAGTCTGCAGAAAATTTAGTTCTGGCTGCACTGCCTAATGCCCTAAAATCCTAACAACCAACTTCTCTAATGGAGGAAAGATGGCCGCTGTTTGTGCAGTGCTCTGACTATGAAGCAGGAGAGATGCGTGCTCTCAGTGGGAAGCAGGAGAGTCGCCTGCCTCCGGATGCTGCCAGCTTGCTGCGTATCACCTCTGACACGCATGTCATAGGTTAGCCATCAGGGTTCTAGAGGCTACATCTGTTCCTGATAAATATAGCAATATGCCTGTAGACATAGTTAACTCACAGATAATGGATTTCTGGTAACATAATGATCCAGCAAGTTAATGAAATTTACAATGATTGCATTCATATCGTAGTGTGTGATAATTAATACTGACATGGTAAAAGTGGCTTCTAATAGATGCCTCAAAGAAGATGTCTGGATCAAGACAGCTAACAATAAGTCACTTGTCTTCTAAGAGAAATGCAGGTTTACTGATTTAGATTTATGGCAATTAACAAAACTAACTAATGAGATGTTTTGTATATCATCATCATTCTTCTTGAACGGGTTGTACTGTTTTGGCTTTTTCAGAGTGCACATTGATTAATTTCAGCAAAAAAAGGGTTTTCCAGGACTGGATTACTGATGAAAAAAGACATGAACTACACATCCAAGTATTATACATTAATCTATACTTCTCTGCAAAATCTACAAAAATTAACATTGATATACATTTTGATCACTTTGACCTCTGTATAGTGGGTCCCTACTCTGTTGGCTGCAACAACCATGCAGCACCCCACCATGTGAACAGATCTTAAAACGTTCACCTTACCATATAGTCTCAAAGGACCCACTATACACAGGTTGTCGTGAAGTGGCTAAAGGGCTAATATACCTTTATCAAAATGTATACTAAGAACAATCTAAAATTGATGTACTATCCTAAATATCATCAATATCTTAGTTTCAGATATTTCTTTAATAGTTTTTAATTTCTAAAACACTTCAGTTAGCTTAAAGGGAGTCTGTCAGCAGGAAAATCTCTATCAAACTGATGACAGTGCCATGTAGGGCTGCTCCTAGACTTTCTAAATATGTTTTTATTATTCTGTATTGACGCTCCATTTTTATGAAAATCAGCATTTTATCATTATGCAAATTAGCTGAAAAAGGCTTTAGGGGCGTTTTCAATGGGGCTTCACTCTCTGCTCTAGATAATCGCCCCTGTGGGGGTCCCAAGAAGAAGTTATCCCCTACCCCTATAGGCAGTGGCACACCAAAGTGAACAATCTGACAAGTCTGGACCTGGAACTCCCACTCAATCCCAGATTGACAGGAGATTTTGTTTGGTCCTGGATCCCTGGGCTGCTGGGCTTGGTGAAGCAGAGAGTGATTAGTTACCTGCCCCACCATTTACAATCATAAACAACATTACTGAATACACTGATGATTCTATTACAGGTAACATCTGGCAACCAGATCAGGGTGACATCACAGGGAAAGGGTGGCAGCTGCAATAGTAAGAATTTCACCTCATGTGCGCCTGTATGGCAGCCATTAACTCCGCTGCTCCACAATGCTCCCTGCACTTTGAGTCTCCATGAGAAAAGTGCATTACAAATGTTTGTCATTGTCATAATTAGCCATTGGTGTACAGGCACACACGTAAACACTTGTGTACTAAACCTGTACTCACATGAAATGGTATCACCAGCTCATTTGGCAGTGGCATCAAGTGGGCAAGAGCATTCTATTACTTATTCCCATGATCGTCTTAATAGACAGACCACATCCAAAACCTAGCACATAGTTATTATCATCTCCATTTGATTCTCCTCCTCCTCCTCCTCCATGACAATGTCAGTTAACATCCATGAAGCAATGTGCGTCCAGTAAACAGCAATCTGCACCCAGTCAAGTTACTCCCACCTGGCCAAGTTACTGGTGGTGCACTCGCTGCCGTGCCACTTAGTGGAGTCTACTGCATTTTGCCAACTGATGGCAAGGCACAGTCTTGAGAGAATATCTAGTTGCCATTATTACTCGACAAAAACTGTCCCTGCTTGATATCGCTATGTGGGCCTCTCTTTAAAAATGTCCATGTGGGAAAAGGTGCATGCCAGGGTCAATACATAGAGCAGCAATTATGGCCAGGAACAATACAGTGGGGAAAAAAGGATTTAGTCAGCCACCAATTGTGCAAGTTCTCCCACTTAAAAAAGATGAGCGAGGCCTGTAATTGACATCATAGGTAGACCTCAACTATGAGAGACAAAACGAGAAAACAAATCCAGAAAATCACATTGTCTGATTTTTAAAGAATTTATTTGCAAATTATGGTGGAAAATAAGTATGTGGTCAATAACAAAAGTTCATCTTAATACTTTGTTATATATCCTTTGTTGGCAATGACAGAGGTCAAACGTTTTCTGTAAGTCTTCACAAGGTTGGCACACACTGTTGCTGGTATGTTGGCCCATTCCTCCATGCAGATTTCCTCTAGAGCAGTTATGTTTTGGGGCTGTCGCTGAGCAACACAGACTTTCAACTCCCTCCAAAGGTTTTCTATGGGGTTGAGATCTGGAGACTGGCTAGGCCACTCCAGGACCTTGAAATGCTTCTTACAAAGCCTCTCTTTCGTTGCCCTGGCGGTGTGCTTGTGATCATTGTCATGCTGAAAGACCCAGCCACGTTTCATCTTCAATGCCCTTGCTGATGGAAGAGGTTTGCACTCAAAATCTCACCATACATGGCCCCATTCATTCTTTCATGTACACGGATCAGTCGTCCTGGTCCCTTTGCAGAGAAGCAGCCCCAAAGCATGATGTTGCCACCCCCATGCTTCACAGTATGTATGGTGTTCTTTGGATGCAACTCAGCATTCACTCTCCTCCAAACACAACGAGTTGTGTTTCTACCAAACAGTTCTACTTTGGTTTCATTTGACCATATAACATTCTCCCAATACTCTTCTGGAACATCCAAATGCTCTCTAACAAACTTCAGACGGGCTCGGATATGTACTGGCTTAAGCAGGGGGACACATCTAGCACTGCAGGATCTGAGTCCCTGGTGGTGTAGTGTGTTACTGACGGTAGCCTTTGTTATGTTAGTGCCAGCTTTCTGCAGGTCATTCACTAGGTCCCCCTGTGTGGTTCTGGGATTTTTGCTCACTGTTCTTGTGATCATTTTGACCCCACGGGGTGAGATCTTGCGTGGAGCCCCTGAGCAAGGGAAATTATCAGTGATCTTGTATGTCTTCCATTTTCTAATTATTGCTCCCACAGTTGATTTCTTCACACCAAGCTGCTTGCCTATTACAGATTCAGTCTTCCCAGCCTGGGCAGGTCTACAATTTTGTTTCTGGTGTCCTTCCACAGCTCTTTGGTCTTCACCATAGTGGAGTTTGGAGTGTGACTGTTTGAGGTTGTGAACAGGTGTCTTTTATACTGATAACAATGTCAAACAGGTGCCATTACTACAGGTAATGAGTGGAGGACAGAGGAGCCTCTTAAAGAAGAAGTTACATGTCTGTGATAGCCAGAAATCTTGCTTGTTTGTAGGTGACCAAATACTTATTTTCCACCATAATTTGCAAATAAATTCTTAAAAAAATCAGACAATGTGATTTTCTGGATTTGTTTTCTCATTTTGTCTCTCATAGTTGAGGTTTACCTATGATGTCAATTACAGGCCTCTCTCATCTTTTTAAGTGGGAGAACTTGCACAATTGGTGGATCACTAAATACTTTTTTTCCCCACTGTACATATCTTTCATTGCCAAATGGATCAATGCTTTGAGCATTAGAGGCCACAATCTATGCAAATGCAACAAGGCCCGATGCTTTCTAGTACTGACATCATCTCATGGGTGCAGGTCAGGCACAGTTTCAACACCAGGCCCTTCAGTTCCTCCACAGTGGACTATTTCCTGCCCCCAGTTTCACCAGACAAGACATTGTGCTTACACTTCCCTCCTTAATTTCATTGCTGTAAGGTGAAGCACACATTGAGTGCCACTGTTGCATATACTGGAGCATCTGTTTAAGCAGTAGTATACGGTGAATGATTACTTCATGCAGAAATCCACCTTCACAATGGAGTGAATAACTGTGAGAGGAAGAAGAACTCATGATCACTTTTGGAAGATTGTCCAGCTATTTCACCTGGTATGTCAGGCAGTAGGTACACTGATAGTGTGCCCCAATTTTTCTTAAAATTATGTCAATTACTACTCCACGGTGCCGCACCTGCACCCATAAAGGGGTCTTTTTGGTGACTTTTTTCTACACTCAATTTGGAATTTCTTTTTAAAATGACAGGTACACTAATGGTATGCAACAAATTTTCCTTGAAATTCTGTAAATTGCCTCTCCGCCATTCAGGAATAACTGTCAGGATAAACCAGGTTCTTTTTTGGCTACCAAGTGTTGTTCTCATGGTCATTAAAACCTTTTCCATTTCAGAAGATATTCTAGCTTTTTCAGCTGGCAGTCAGGCCATGCACATGTACTGTATGTCACAAATTTTTCTTGAAATTATGTAAATTGTCACTCCACCAACATGTTGTTCATATGGCATGTGCTTCCATGAAGGGAAACCACCAGGATAATCCAGGTTCTTTTCTGCCTGCTAGGTGCTGTTCTCATGGCCATAGAATCCTTTCCATGTCAGAGTATATTCTTGATTTTTTAGCTGGCAGGCCAGGCACTCTGATAGTGTATCACAAATTTTTCTTCAAACCTTGTAATTGTCACTCAGTGATGCTGAATCTGTTCCCATAAAGGGACAATTTTTAGTGGATTTTTTATGACGTCAATTCTTTATCACTTCAGTTTTCAAGTGGAAGGCACACTGACGGTGTGCCACGAATTCTATAGTTGAAAGTGCCATTTGCTACTGCCACTCTGTTGACATAATAAGAAAATAAATCAAACTACCCCACCATTGCTTCATTAAATACCAACATAATGTTGGTGTAGTATTCTGCTTTCAAAAAGGATAATTTTTGGTGGCTTTTTTTTTTTTTAAAGTCAATTCGTCATCACTTTTTAACTATTCATATAGCCACAAATTTGTCTCCCAAATATCAACAAGCCTGTAGCACTTACAAGTCATCAAATAGGCAAATTTTTCTACAAAACCATTGCAATATAACTGCCATCTTTGTAAAAAAAAAAAAAAAAAAAAAACAGTTAAGAACCTTTTTCCCCAAAAAAGGATGATTTGTGAAGTGTTTTAAATGTTAAAATGTGCAAAAGCCAGTGTCAGTGCAGTGTATGGTTAAATTCTGAGTTTGTATCCACTACTTGTCATCTGTTTTTACATACACATACATGTCACTTTCACACAACGTCTTCTGTGTTTGCCTTAAAGAGCTAGAAATTGGACAGCTAGGTTCCTTGGAGCCCTGACAGCGTCATGCACTATGTTTTAAGCTAATTTGAGGCTGAAGCCCCATGTTTTTGAAAATCACAGCATGTCAATTAGACCTGCGGAAACGCTGGTGTTTTACGTATAGGTATAATAGGGGCAGAAAGTCCACCGAAGAAACCTCTGTGAAAATGCAATGAAAAACGCTGTGGAAAAAAAAGTGATGCGTTTCTGCCACAGTTTTTTCCACAGCTTTTTCTTTTGGTGTGCTTTGCTACATGGGGCCTCAGCCTAAGGTGTGGTTCGTACCAAACTTGTTTGACCCATGAAACATATCTGGGAGCTAAACCACTCGAACTCACAGCAAAACAAATCTTGAGAGGTTCGCTCATCTCTATGCAAGACCTTACACCATAAAATTATTATTAATTGGGGTCTGATCTGGAGAGGAAAGTGACGAAAGTTCCACTGGCATTTCTATGATTTTGCATTTGGCAATTCAGCAATGTGTTGGTCTCATGTGGCCTCAGCCTTAAAGGTTGTCCAGGATAAATAATTTTTTTTTTAATTAGGCCAAGGGAGGTAAAAAAAAATAAAAATATGTATGTATATCTACTCACCTGTCCCGGATGCTCCGGTGTCCTCCCATCACAGTCCGGTCCTGCTGCAACGATGTCTTCTTACGGTGGAAGTCTTTACCGGCTGTGACGTCTTGTGTCCTTCGCTGAGGTCACTGATTGGCCTTAGCAGTAACGTGACCACTGAGGAAAATCAGTGGCCTAAGGAAAGGGACCCAGTACATCTCAGACAGCAAGGACTTCCGCTGGAAGAAAACATCGCAGGCTCGGACCGTTCTGGGAGACACCAGAGTACTGGAGACAGGTGAGTATATATTTTTTTTTGTTTGTTTGTTTTTTTCACCTCCCCAGCCTAATTTTAAAATAAATTTTTATTCTAGACAACACCTTTAGGCTAGGGCCCCATGTGGCAAAAACGTTGCGGTTTGCCCGCAGAGTTTTACAGTCCCTGCAAAGTGGATGGGATTCTAGAAAATCCCATCGACACATTGCAGAAAAATACGCGCGATTTTCAAAATTGTTGAGTTTTTGGTAATCGCAGCATGTCAATTATACCTACGGAAACGCTGGTGGTCTCCCTATAGGTATAATTGAAGCAGAAAGTCTGCAGAGGAAAACTTGCAATCCGTTTCACTGTGGTTTTTCCCGCAGCGAGCGCTTTTTCGCTGCAGCCTGCTACATGGGGCCTTAGCCTTAAGAGGAGTTCTCTCTATCAGTAATTTGCAGTATTCTTCTGTTACTACGGTCATATAAAACTCTTTCTAATAATTTTATAACAAACCTGGTCTGAACAATAAGCTATCATACGAATGACAATTTCTCCTTCACTTAAATCAGGGTTTTCAGCCTGGAGTCGCCTTGTAACCTTGGTCCTAGCTGCTAGCAGAGCCATTAATGTTGCTTCACTCGCAGTACCCTGCAAAATAATAAAAAAAAGCAATTTATAAATTTGTTCTAAATTGCCCCCTTCTTGATGTAGGTTGTAGTTATACCATGATGAAAACAAATAAATATAATAAAATATATATGTATTATAATATAATTAACTAAAAGTCCTCATGGTGGTAATCCGCTTTTTAATTGACAGCAGTCATAGCAATGAGAAGAACAGCTGCTGTGCTAGCTTTTCTAATCTGTGGGATAGCTGTAGCTCAGCATGTGGAAATATAGCAGACATTCAAATGAAGATGATTAATGGATGTTCGTATAGGGCATTGATGGGTACAACCACCATATGTAATGGCTCTCCATTATGACTGTGAGAGTGGCATCTTGAGAAAAGTACTTGCCACTGTATCTTTTTCCCCTAATAAGGCATTTGGCATCATACAGCATCTTTGTGATATATTACAATTTTAAATAAAAGAATATAAGAATTTTGCAACTTAGTAGGTTGCAAAATTTTTCAGTATTTTAGTAACTGAATATAGATATGGCATATTCTGGATTTGAATGTACAATTTTAGTTTATTTTCTCACATTATATAGATTTTTTTTTTTCATATTAATCACTTCTGGATCGCCTATTTTTACGTCTGGATAGTGGCTTCCTTGTTCTGTGTCCAAGCAATTTTCAGAAGCTGCACAAAATCGCGGAGCTGCTGAAACAGGGAGCTGGCTCTAACTTCAGCTGGAGCTCCTAGAGAGAAGGCAGGGAAAGTTTAGTACCGTCCCTGCCTTCCTGATCGCTGTGTATACGGGGCTCAATTAGCGCTGTATACACAGCTATGGGCGCCGCCATGTTGCGGCTCCCCTCTGACCTGGTGATCATGAGATCCGCTGGGATCAGAGTCTTTTAGAGCTGCTGGGTCCTACAGGAACCACATCAGCTTTGTAGTAACGGGCAGGAGGCTGTATTCCTCCTGCAACTGGGGCTAAATGTACCAGCCCCAGTTATAGGGGAAATCAGCCTCCCCAAAACAAAAAAAAAGTGATCAGATGTCCCCAAAGGTTTATTATGACCTTATGGGGTCACAATGTAAAAGAAAAAAAAAAGTAAATAAAATAATAAAAAAAAAAAAGTAAAATAATACGCCAATAACAAGCCCTTATTACATGTTCTAGACCCACCCTCGATGACACCATACAAAATAAAAATTACTGTAACGGAGAGGAAAAACTATTTTAGGCCTCACATTGCGGAAACGCAGCTTTTTTTTGTTGCAGATTTTGCTGCGGTTTTTTGAACCAAAGCCAAGAATGGCTACAAAGGGAAAGAGAAATATATAGGAAACTCTTAGACTTCTACCTTCTGCTTAATCCACTCCTGGCTTTGGCTTAAAAAACTACCTCAAAATCTGCAACAGAAACAGTTGCATTTCCGCACCGTGGGGCCTCACTTGCAAAAATAAGAACAACATAAAAATAAAGCCCTATGTGTCACCGACAAAAGATGCAGAAATTAGTTGAATAACCCAAATGATAAAAATGTTATAGCCCTCAAAACCGCACATACAAAAAAAACCGAAAATGTGTCTGGACCTGAACCACAAAATGGCCCGGTATGGAAGTAGTTAAAGAAGCATATTTCTTGGTTTAAATACTGGCAGAGATTTACAGCATGCCCTGGGGGTGGCAGTTGAGGTTGGCCTAGACAGGAGTGTGGACAGGTGAGTATATTATTGGCTGCTACCAATTGCAATAATAAAATAGGTAGCAGCCTAACTCATACTGTTGGGCGGGCATAAAAAGGGGGATAATATACTGTGTGGAGGGGTAAAAAAAGGGGTGATATACTGTGGGACAGTTCAATAAACAAAGTAGAACTGCACTCCAAAAAGATTATGCTTCTAGTTAAAAAAGGTGTAACGTTTTGGGTTGTGAATTCTTTGTCAGGCAACAAGAAATTAGTTCAAATATGACGAAAAAATTAAGCAAATATGGCACCCGAAGAGATACTCTCAGATAGGAAAAGTTGAATTTCTGCTTTATATGACTGTTTTTCCAGTATGTAGAAGTCAGGAAAAGGACCAGATGGCCAGGTAAGCTGGTGTCAGATGATCCGGTGTGTTATGTGTGCAGCTTGTAGGAACAGGGTCCGGGCCATCACATTGCTTGCTATTTGGTGTGGATTCTCAGAAAAGTAGGCGTGGCTTAAATGTGCCACATTGTACCAAAAATGTGCAAAACTCACACACGCACATCTGCAGAAAAGACTGCAGCACATAGTGAGCCACAGCCAAAAAACGCTATGGAAAAGACTGCAGAGGAAATGCATCGAGTTTTCCTCTGCAGACTTTCAGCCCTTATTATACTTATACAGAAAACGTCAGAGTTTTCTTTTTAACTTGTAGCCTTTTAAAAACGCAGCTTTTTTCTGCAATGTGTGGAGCCAGAATCCCATCCACTTTGCATGTACTGTAAAATGCATAGTTCTTTATTGCTGCGTTTCTGCAATGTGTCGCCCTGACCTTAGGCTAACTCCCCCGCCCCCGTGCTGCGTTTTACAGTACCTGCAAAGTGAATAGGATTCTGGCTAATCCCATCCACCATTGCATTTTCCGTATAATAATTGTAGAAAGTTTCAACACTTTTTTTTCTGCAACGTTTTTTGCTGCGTTTCACTAGGTGGAACCTGAGCCTAAAGGTGGTAGAAACTTTTTGTAAGCCAGTATCATCCACTGTGATAAATCTGGCGTATTTTCAGTGTGTATTAGTAAATCTGGGGCACTGTGTGCACATATTGATGTTAATCAACCTGAATGCATTGGATTTAACTGCTTAGGATTTAGCTAAATAACTCAATTACAAAATGGGATGAGATTGCAACCAGCCAGGCTGCATTCATATATGTTGATTTTGTCAGTGCTAACTTTAAATATTAAGATTTTTATCTACTACTTTGACCCAGATTAAGTACTCTAAACAAAATTATTTATGGTCAGTTTGTCAGACAAGTTCCCAACTTTTTTCACATACTGTATTGTTGACCTGGGCTCAAGGTTTCTTTGGGCCCTTGGGTAGGCTCCTTTCAGCATAATTGATGCAACAGAATTGCATTCCTCTAAAGGTTGCATGCACGGGGTGCTAATGTGAATGGTGCTTCATTAGTGCCCTCCACAGACCCGTTTAGTGCCCCAACACGCAGTATAATGCCCTCTTGTGGCCTCCACACAGTATAATGTCCCATTATGCTCACCACACAATATAATGCCTCATATGCACTACACACAATATAGTGCCCCATACAATATATTGCTCCCACACACAGCATAATATCCTTCACTGCCCCCCAAAAATATAATGGTCCCTTATGCCCAAACACAGTATAATGACTCTTTATGTACCCACATAGTATAATGGCCCACCCCGCAAGATGCCCCCCACACAGTATAATTCCCCTTATGGACACATATTGGGGTTTTTTGTACATGCGGTTTTGAGGTTCTCCCGTGTAATTCTGGGATGACTCCTGACCTTTCTCAGAATCATAGAATCATCCTCACCTGAGATTTTGCATGGAGCCCCAGACCGAGGAAGATTGACAGTCATCTTGTGTTTCTTCCATTTTCTAATAATTGCGCCAACAGCTGTTGCCTTCTCACCAAGCTGCTTTCCTATTTTCCTGTAGCCCATCCCAGCCTTGTGCAGGTCTACAATTATGTCCCTGGTGTCCTTAGACATCTCTTTGGTCTTGGCCATGGTGGAGAGGTTGTAGTGTGATTGATTGAGTGTGTGGACAGGTGTCTTTTATACAGGTAACGAGTTCAAACAGGTGCAAATAATACAGGTAACGAGTGCAGAGTCGGAAAAACTAACAGGTCTGTGAGAGACAGAATTCTTGCTGGTTGGTAGGTGATCAAATACTTATTTAATGCAATAAAATGCAAATTAATTAATTAAAAATCATACAATGTGATTTTCTGGATTTTCTTTTTAGATTCTATCTTTCACAGTTGAAGTGTATCATAAAAATTACAGACCTCTCCATTCTTTGTAGATGGGAAAACTTGCAAAATCGCCAGTGTATCAAATACTTATTTTTACCACTATGTACTATATCCTTAGCATGATAACGATATACTAAAAACTGGAACAAATCAAGTTTTATCATAGTTACCTTTTTAATAACATATCCTATGCTCAATTGGAAATAGACAATGACAAGCATTGTCTCTGCGGATATTAGTTTCTGGTTTATCAAGCACTGACATCAACTCCATGATAATCTAATGTCTACTGACGACAGCATGAGAGGATTTGAGATATTTAATGAAAGACTATTACCATGACTCCTCACAAAGATCTTTGTGGACAAAAAAAGCTGTGAATCAATATATTACCGCAAACAATCCATTAATATGTCTGAAAAAATCCAAAGATAGTTTGTGCATTTTTATTGTATGTTTACTGTGTATACACTGCTTTGAGAGATAACCCGGACATTTTAATAAGGAGGAAATAAGCGCTGTCAGATAAAATAGGTGACTGGCGACATAAAAAAAACTAATTGGTAAATATGTGTGTGGATAGATAAGGTTCTGTTCACATGGTTTGAGCCCTTTGATGGAAAACTACTTTAAGTATATACTGTAGTATATATATAGTTTCTTTTGTGTCTAATTGTCTTTATATAGAAAAACATTCTACTGCATTCTAGAAAGTTGTTATTAGAGATGGATGAATCTCCCAAGATTTGTTTTGTTCCTGGTTCGAGTGGCTCAGGTTCCTGATTTGTTTCGGGTTGTACAAGTACAAATAAAAACGGAAGTGAAATTATTATACTCTTTTTTTTTATTTTTTACACCACCCCTGGGCCTCCACGTCCAATTTACAGCAATACATATCGTGGTGACCATTTTAGCTCGCCCGAGACAAATCTCCAATTGTTTGGTTTTGATAAAAACCAAACAATTTAGGATATTCAATTCAAACTCATCTTGTGATGAATGGAGTTCTATGGATAAGTTTGTGTACAAAATCTCTATGTGCTTAAGCTGGCCATACACACATTTTAGATGGCTGAAATGGCTAATTTAGAACATTTTGGGACCCAGAACAAGAATCTTGTTTGAAGAAAAGGAGATTATAAGTCAGTCAGTAAGTGTGAGGCATAAGGAAGGAACGTTCTTCAAAAGCAATCAGTGACCGAGATTATTAGTGTCTGTGTAGTTGTTTAGATCTATGTAAGGCCTCCTGCACATGGCCATATTATTGATCCCCTTGAGTAGTACCAAACTGAAATCCTTATTATGGTTCTCAAAGAAGTGTATGGTGCATAAAGGGGATTTATGGGCTAAAAAGTATTGATGATCTATTCTAAGCATAGGTCATCAATATCCGATTGATGGGAGTCCAAGACCAGGTACCCACACTGATCATCTGTTCTAAGCAACTGATACACAGAGAATGGAGCAGGAAGCAGTTAGATCTGTCCTCTATGTAGTGGCCAGGTAAGATATTGCAGATCTGCTCCTATTTATTTAATGAGACCTAAGTTGCAGTGACTGTGTTCTGGCTCTGCACAGAGAACAGAGTTGTCTGCTTCCTGCTCCATTCTCTGTGTGTATCAGCTGCTGAGAACAGCTATTCAAAGGGGTGCTGGGTGTCAGACCACCACAGATCTGATGTTAGTAACCTAAGTTAAGGATTGATCATCAATATTTTTAGCCCAGATGTGTTTCCAGGCATTGAAACACCTGTCCATTCTTTCAAGTGTATGGGTTAGGGAAAATTATGGGAGGGCACACGGATACCAATCCATGTGTCATCCGTTCCATTTTCACTGACCCATAGACTGTACATGGTCATGTGCATGGGACCTTAAACCCTCAGCCATAATTTTCATGCTTCAGAATTAAAACCTACGGCACAAGTCACTTTACAAAGCAGGTTTTTATGCAGCATTAGAGTGGGATTTGTTTAAATGGTATCCACTATACTTCATCTATAAAGCACCCACAAAAGCACTATAGAAAATGAAAGCTGTGCTGGAATGGGCAACAAAAACAATTTCATAAATTTTCCTCAATGCATTCATCAAATGACATATGCCATTTCTAAGCCAATTCTACAAAATTATAGCAGACAAAATGGTGTGTGGCCTAAAAACTCCCAAAGGGTGCAACTGCTATGAGATGGCCTAAGACTATTGCCTCTGGCAGCGTCTCCTTGCAGAAACTTTAGGTTGGCATTTTTTTAAATTGGTCCCTGCCTATTGGATTATTCCAGGTAGCAACCAATATTTTACTTACCCATCCCCACTCCTATCCAGGCTGGCCTCCTGGGCATGCTGCACAGTATGTCCTGATGCTGAAAACATGACTGTTCCATTTATGTCAGGAGACCACTGCAGTCAATCACTGGCCTTAATGATATTGTGGAGGTCACCACTATGGCCAGAAATTGACCACAGTGGTCTCTTGACACAAACAAAACAGTCATGTGATGACATCAGAAGGGACTGTCAATAGAAAGAAACAAACAGCTGCTGGAGAACCTTGAAAAAGTGAGTTGCCTTTTTTTTAAATTCCTCACAACTATTTATAGCAAATTGGTACTTTTTAAATGAGTTAGAACCTAGAACTCTTGAACTGTTGCACAATACTTGCTCCAGGGCAGGGAAAACGTGCACTAGGTCTCTCTCTGTGCTCATTTGGGCTAGGGCTTTGGTCATGAGACATAGGATCATTGAGTTGCCCTGCAATGCCTTCAATAATTTTGGTGAATATAGTCACATTGCAATGCCTAGTGAACACACAACAGAACTTGTGCACAAAATTATGCCAATAACTCCATATTTATTAAATTAGAAAGGTAAAATATAATGTAGAATATCTATAGCATCTTATTAGCCATCAATTAAAAGCCAAAATTTAGCTTTGCAAATAAATGTGTTTTAAAGTACTGAAAGCGTTAATTGCAGTTGCTATGGTAAAGCAGCTGTAACATGCTGCCATGAAGTGCTTCTTTCATCTCTTATTTCAAGGGCTGTCTCACAGAGCAGCTGATAATGATGCCTCAGAAAGATGCAGGTTTTTAAATGCAATTACATGGCAATTTTCACAGGCAATAGTTTACCAACAGTGCAATTATGGCTGGGCTCAGTAATATGCTTTTAGCCTTTTCCAGTCACACAGCGTTTAGGATTTTGCCCTCTTGTAAGTTCAGAGAAGATAGAAAATCAATAATATAAAATGTTTTACACCACATAACATCACGGTGAAGACCTGCTTGTTTTCCTAAACATCAATTATTTTAGTGTCCCTGACATTTACTGATAATAACATCTCCCAATAGAGTGATGAATGATTTGTTTTTATTGGAAACACAATTACATTAAAGAGGACCTTTCACGTCCTCATGTATATGCGGTTTTACATACCGCTAGAAAGCCGCCAGCGCGCTGAATTCAGCGCACTGCAGGCTTTCCTGTTGTATGCTCCGGGGCTGGAGATATCGGGGGTCTAAATTTCACCGTTCTCTGTCAGAAGGGTGTTCCTGACAGTCTAGCTAGACTGTCAGGAACACCCTTCTGACAGTGCTGTCAGGAACGCCCTTCTGACAGTGAACGGTGAAATTTAAACCCCCGATATCTCCAGCCCCAGGGCATACAATGGGAAAGCCGGCAGTGCAGTGAATTCAGCGCGCTGGCGGCTTTCTTGCGGTATGTAAAACCGCATATACATGAGGACGTGAAAGGTCCTTTTTAAAATACTGCACTAAGTACTTGTAAGGACAATTTCATAGCATTATCTCAGACTTTAGTGTGGTTCTTATACTTATTAAATGCAAGAGGAGTATGGGAACATATAACAGAAAAGACGTGCATTTTGCAACCAAAATTAAGGAAGTACTTATTATTATTTATTTATAGAGCACCATTAATTCCATGGTACTGTACATTTGAGGGTTTACGTACAATACACAAAACAAGTACAATCCTAACAGTGACCACAGGAACGATAGGGTTGGGAGAGAGTGCCCTGCCCACAAGGGCTTACAATCTATGAGGGAAAGAGAATAGAGACAGTAGGTGAGGGTAGAAGCTGTTCAGATGGTGGTGTGGTGGCAGTAGTGTTATTGCAGGTTGTAAGCCTTCCTGAATAGGTGAGTCTTCAAGCTCTTTTTGCAGTTTGTGATTGTGGGGGTCAGTCTTATGTGTCGTTGTAGCGAGTTCCAGAGTATTGTAGATGCACAGGAGAAATCTTGTAGGCGGTTGTGTGAAGAGCAGATAAGAACAGAGTGGAGGAGGAGGTCTTAAGAGGATCGGAGGTTACGTGTGGGTAGGTAGCGGGAGATTAGGTTGGAGATATATGAAGGGGACAGGTTCTGGATGGCTTTGTATGTCAGAGGTGGCTAAAGCTACATTTACACAACAGTGATTAATAGAACATGACCTATATTTAAAAAATGGACATCACACGACAGCATTGAATTAAATGTCAGTGAATGCGGGCTAGTCACATGACCAGCAAAATATAGGTCATGCTCTATTTTTGTCCACTTTCACGGATTCCTCCATACACTGCAATGTATTAGGGATCTGTGAAAACAGACACCCCTCGGGAGCAAAACAGCCATTAAAAATGAACGATTTTCATACCTGTTTTCACCTTTGTTTGTATGAATGTAGGCTCACAGATCCCCGATATATTACAGTGTATTTAGGGATCCGTGAAAACAGACAAAAATAGAACATGACCTATATTTTGATGGTCATGTGACTAGCCCCCTGTGAAGGATCTCGCCTTGCCAAGCTGCTTGGCACACCTGCAACCAACCTTCTTTACCTCACACTCACACACCGTGAGGAGACCAGGTCATAGGATAATTCGAAACGAGCTTTATAAATTTTATATATTTATTAGCCCCTGTGGGTCGGTACTAGGCACTAACATATACAGAAATATATATCAATGAATTATCAAGCAGATACGGGTAAAAGTAAAACTATGATACAGAAAATAAAATGGGAAATAAAAGATAGAAAAATACCGACACAAGTTTGTAGTCAGTTTCTCTAGGCCGCAACAGGTTCTTGGGCCTAGGGCACTCCTTAAAAGCAGTCTAAAAGCATGCATGCGTCCGGGCATGCTATTCCAGTGGCAGCACCCCCTAGATTTGGGCAGTGCTATCTGGGTGGCTTTC